>LR999455.1:11511801-12962045 GCA_905216605.1 Arabidopsis arenosa | reverse complement strand
ATATAGCTGTGAATTACAAGAACAATTATACATATTAGAAATGTTTCTTATATTATATATGCTCTAGAATCATTTCAATCTTCTATCTATGAATATTTAACAAGAAGACCAACAACATCTAAGCACTAAAGTGAAGATGTGTACTATCACACCTGCAAATAAGAGATCTCCACGGAAATAGAAGCAGAAGATGCGTTGAGAAGTATGTCCTCCAGAGCTCTAACCATAATACCACGCTCAGCTGCATCATCTTTACCAATTTTTCCTACCGTGTAAGTTTTACCAGTGCCAGTTTGACCGTAAGCCATAATGGTACCATTGTATCCACTCAGAACACCCTGCGAATTCAACGTAGTGGATATCAATAACCAAAAGCATTACTTGTCAACATTTCAATACATGAGACACACTTTCTAACCTCGACGACAGGTTTTGCTACTCCTTCATAGACACGCTTTTGTGAAGCTGTGTCTGTAAAGACTTCATCAAATTTATAGGACTCAGAATTCCAGTTATTCTTCCTCAACTTAAGCCGCTTTATCTGCACTCAAAAAAATAAAACAATTTCTAAGGACCTTAATATCAAAATTTGACTATGTCATAGACCAACTTCTAACTCACTTCTGGTTGTAACTCAACAAGATCAGCAAAATCAGCATCCGAGATAAGCTCCTCGCCGTTGCGAGGTCGAACTCTTACAGAAACTCTGACTCTCCCAGGATCTGCATAGAAAGTTTGAAAATTTAAAACAGAGTAAGCCAAGTTTGTGCATTTTATGAAGGAAACAACATTTATGCGACCTATAATGTTATATAATTTCAATTTTATAAAAATCAAAACCAACAATTAACCCAAACAATGCACCAATTCGAATCAACAATAGAGCAAAAGTCAAATACTTTAAGCAAATGAAAAAGCTAATCTTTTAATTGTGGAATTGTACGGATACACGAGTGAATAGGAAGAGAGAAGAGAAAGGACAGACCATTGTCGTCGTCGAAGTCTTTGGACTGGGATCGGCGGACGGGAGTGCCAGAGCGGCGTGTAGAAGGAGAAGAGGCGGAGACGGAGGAAGCGTTGGAGATGGAAGAAGCGGAGGGACGATCTTTAGGGCGAGAAGAATGTGCAACTCCGGGAGCGATGATAGAGGTTCTAGAAGGCAAATTCAAGGAAGAAGAAGAGAGAGATATAGCGTGATTGCCGTTGGGAGGCAAGTGCTGCTGAATTCGCTCCGCCGCGTGTTTCGCCGACGATCTGACGGCGGAGGAAGAATTTGAAGAACTCATAGCTGGGGTCGTGACGAAGCACGAAAGGGCAGCGAGAAGAGGAGAGAGAGAGAGAGAGAGAGAGAGAGAGAGTATGAGACAACAGAGAGAGAGAGCTAAGAGAATGATTCAAAGAAATGGAATTTTGAAAATTTCGTGGGGAAAGTGGAAAGAGAAGAAGAAGAAGAGAATGGGAAAGAGGGAGGCACGACTCTGATGTAAATGGTTCCCGCGTTCGTTCGTGGATTATTATTGGGTTTGACGTTAAACACTCCGATTTTAATTTGGATTTTATTCGGTTTGGTTTGGTTTTTTTTTTTTTTTGGTTCATTTCATATGGGATTAAGTCATATCAGATCTCGGGATTGAACACTACTGACAACAATCAGCTACGATCCAAGACTACTAGATTTTTTTCTAGGATTTAATTTGAAAGATCATATCCCAAAATTCAATAAAATGTTAATCACCTTCTATAGATTCATCAAATGAAGATACTTATATATGAGTTTTAAGTATTGTTGATTCATGTTTATATTCTAACGGTCGAAGGCAATGGATCTACCACGGGTTGTGATGGATGGATAACAAGTGAAGATATATGTAGGGTCCGAATGGTAACAGTGTATTTGATTGTGCGGGAAAAGCGATTTTATAGTGCGGTACGGTTCAACTGCGGTACGTGCGGGAGAATTGTATTTGCGGGACAAGTGCGGTTTTTATAAAATAAGCGGTCCAAATTAATGTTTGACTGGTGAAAAAACTATTTGCGGTACACAACAAAATGTGTGAATGGCAAAACATGAAAAAAGCGGTACAAATTATATATTATAATAAATATATTAAAATATTATAATATTAATAATTAGTATAATTATATATTATTGTTTGTTTGATGTTAATTAAAAAAAAAATTTCATACATTTATAATTTTAAATATCCAAATTGTTGAACATAATATTTTAATTTTTTGACATACATAATGTTAAATCAATTAAAGAGTTAATCATTAAAAATACAACACTTTAAAAAAACTACTTGCAGTATACAATCCCTTATATATTAATAGAGAAGCACTTTATAAAATAAACCTTATCTTGACGTGTTATTAACTAAACTGCCATGCTGACATGTCGCTCTCAGAGTGAATTTTCACCAATTTAAATTATTACCCAAATTTTACTAGACTATTTACAGATTTTGCCATTAGTCTTAATACATACATATATCATACAAATAACAAAAAACGAAATTATAATTAAAAAGCAAATAATTAGGCAACTGATATCATATTTATATTTAACAACAAATCATGGGATCTTTGTTTATTTATATTAATAATCTATTTTCAATAATTAAAAAGGAAAAAAATTGTGTTTATCTTATATTAATAAATTTTTATATTTATATTTTTCTTAATATACATTTATATAAATCTTCTCTAGCCGATGGGTAAACAATCTTTTTATTTATATATATATATATATATATATTTATGCTTATATTTAAATGATAAAAGATATACATTTTGTTCAAGAATCTCGAATTCAAAACTACAAAATCTCTAAATCTTTCATAAAATTTTATATCTATTGTACTTAAATAAATAAGATAATCTCTTTTTTATACATGTTACGGATACTTAAAATCCGATTTTTTTGGAGTGGTTCTAACTTTTCGAAGAAAAACATTATAACCACATTTATATATAAACCAAAATCTGGCCACATTATAACCTCTTTTTTTTGTCAAACGGTCACATTATAACCATTTCGTAAATAATCCATTCATAATATAAGAATCTTATATTTGGAACACTACAAAATCTTAACTCGGAAACTATCAAATATCATCTTTGCTAAATTTTTGGATTTCTTATACTTAAATAATAATAAAAATATTATTTTTATACTACAAAATCTCGAAATCTTTAAAACATACGGAAAGACATATTGCCATAAATGGTAACATTTCATCAATAATTTCTTTATCACGTTGAAGCTTTATTCAAGGTTCAAATATTCCACGGGTAAAATGTATTCTTATATAAATAGTCCCAAGTTTGAATAAAACAAAAAAAAATTATTACATGTTACGTTTTACACAAACGGATCTTGGATCCCGGATAATAATTTTAATCATAATAATTTTACTTGAATCACTTCGTCCCGCACATAGTGCGGGTTGTTATCTAGTAAAATGTTATAATTGAAAATTCATAAATCAAATTAAATAAGATATATATATATATATTATTTTAATTTTTGATATATTAGTAAACTAATTTTAGTTAGTTTTGAACTAATTAAGCTTTTTAAAAAAATGAACTAAACACAAAATTTTATGAAACTGAATTTGACTATTTTGTTATGTATTTACCATAAAAAGAGGCCAGGAGGTTTGTGTGCAGTTTGGGATCTCTTACACGTGCCAGAAATTGTTAGAGTTGTGAATTTTATTATTAAAAAATTATGTAAGTTGGCGTTTTTGTTGGACCACACGTATTTACTTGTGGGTAAAAAATAAAAGTGGATTTCACTTTTTGTGAGGTATAGAAATCTGTGCGCGTATTTCATATTCTTATTATCAAAAACGCAAAAGGTAAATGAAAAACTGTGATTGGTAACTTAGAAACGTTTTTTAATAAAATTTTGAAAACCGCACCGCTTTGATGTAAAAAAAAAAGCATTAGCGGACAAGGAGCAAATTTCAAGAACATCACAAGTGAAACAATAAAGGTTTTCATCTAGCGGGTCCAAAATGTGTATGGTGATGGTCCAGAACTTAATATGGATAACAATACATCTACGGTATCAACATCTTTAAACATAGTGATTTGTCCCCTGATGCCATTAAAACAGTGGCAACATTTTTGATAATCGTGGTCTGGTCGGCTTCAACTTGCATAAACTCCATATTTTTGACACCTGACATTTTTGTACCAGCCACTTACATATTCCTATCGTTTTCTTGCTATTACATACAATCTTGATTTCTTTAATGCAACAACAACAAGGAAGTAAAAAAACACTGATTATTATGTTGAGTAAGGTTAAATATCGTTGGAATTTTTTTCCATATGAAAACAATCTCAATCTTTAGAAATGAGGCCCATATGTGAAGCCCAATTATACAGAATAAGGCCCGTTAGGTGATTGAATAATCTTCTCCGCCGTGTTCTTCCACTGCGGTGGACTATTAACGACGGTACAGGAGAAACGGAGAAAGGTCGATCATCTCTTGATCATTGTCCATGGCGCAGATCCCCAGCTTGGAAAATGCTCCTCTCAATCTCAAATCCATTAGGTGACTCAATTTTCATTTACTTAAGATCGTTTCTTCTTCTTCTTTTCCTCTCTCATCATATGTTTCTTATTCAGGGACAAGTCTGAGAGGGAGCTCGTAAACTTGCTTAAAGACGTGAGTCTCATTACTCTTTCTTTTTTTTTTTTGTGTTGGGAGACGAAAGTTAGGAAATTTGGGGGATTATATTTGATCAAACATATCTCTTTTTGAGAATGTGAAATAAAAACCAATGCTTTATCTCAATTTTACTATAGATTCTTCTCTTTTCTATGAAATTATCGAACCAATGTTGTATGATTGAGAATCATTATTATGAATAAACTTCGGAGATGATTTACCGATTTCTCAAGACTTTTTTTTCTTTCTCTTTGGTGTCTTTGGTTGTAGATTCGTGGAACTAAGTGTTTGGTTATTGATCCAAAGCTCAGTGGTTCAGTCTCATTGATCATCCAGACGTCTAAGCTGAAGGTAATTAGCTCTGAGGAAATTTGTAAAATTGAAATGTCGAGAAAAGGAAGATCTTTTAAAAATGTTGATTTTGGTTTTAACATTAGTGGTGATCTGATTTTTGTTTTTCTTTGCTTAACAGGAACTTGGTTTGGAGTTACGACATCTTACTGCGGAACCTGTTCAGACTGAATGCACAAAAGTGATTTATCTTGTTCGCTCTCAACTCACTTTTATGAAATTCATAGCTTCTCACATTCAAAATGATATTTCAAAAGCGATTCAGAGAGACTACTATGTTTACTTTGTTCCTCGTAGGTCAGTTGCGTGTGAGAAGGTATGTGGTTCTTTTCATCCTCTAATACTATTTGTGCTTTAGTCTACTTGTTTTATGACCTTGTGAATAAGGGTGATAACTATTTTATTCTGCTATTTTCAGATTCTTGAGCAGGAAAAAGTGCATAACCTGGTTACTGTGAAAGAGTTTCCCCTGTATATGGTTCCACTAGACGAGGATGTTATTTCATTTGAGCTCGAGCTCTCGGAAAAGGTGTGTAGAACTCTCATGGGTCCAATTCTTACTTATTACTTCATGTGCCCTTTTCCTTGAGGCCTTAAAATCACAGGTTTCCTATTTATCTTGTTCATGGTTTTTGAATGATAGGATTGCCTTGTGGATGGTGATGTTAGCTCACTTTGGCATGTCGCGAAAGCCATACATGAACTAGAGGTTTAGATTTTTTTGTTATTCCTTGCATCTGATTATCACAATTATCTCATGACTAACTCTTCTTATAGTTTTCTTTTGGAGTTATCTCGAAAGTGAGGGCAAAGGGCAAAGCATCAGTTCGTGTTGCGGATATACTAAACCGCATGCAAGTAGAGGAACCTGTCAATTCGAATGATGTAAATTTTTCCTGCAGTAGTTTGAATGAATGTCATAATATTCAGTGACTTGGCTATCTTGTTTTGTAGAAAATGATTTTGTTTCCTTTTTTCACTATTCTAAATGATGTTTGTTCTATTTCAGGTGGGAAGGCCTGAAGTGGATACACTCATTCTGTTGGATAGAGAGGTAAGATTATAATGTGTTTTCCTGTTATTTGAAATCCTTAAATACAAAGATGTCCTCCAAGGATTGAATGTTAAAGAGTTGGTGTGATGGAATCACTGGGAAGTTGGATGTTTTATATTACACAAACGATGGATTTGAAAATCTGCATATCTTTGCAATGCATACTTGTAAAAGATGTTTTGACATGGCGCTATCAGTTTCAACTTTTACTTTTCTGTTTCAGGTTGACATGATTACTCCTATGTGTTCCCAGTTAACTTATGAGGGACTGATAGACGAGGTAATGTCACAAAATTTGGATACTGCACTTTTGACTAGAAGTAGCTTAAGTAGATTTTGCAGTCACTGCAACTGGTGGAATTTTCACTCTCTGAGGAAGTGACACTGACTTCATGTATCATACTTTTACTAGTCATTTGAGTTATATTGAGTGTTTTCGGTTTCTCTACTCGTAATAAAGTCTTAAACAAGTGTGAGAGCCAAATTAGCTTCTGCGGGCTTTTTCATTATTATGCCGAGTTTATGTACTTTTGTTGAATTTGGGGAAGGGAACAAAATGGTGTAGAACTATTTGGTTTCATTGGCTGCAATGATAACCAACAACAACACACTTTGGACTTAAGTTTTGCTGGCCGATTGGGTTTTCTGCGAGCTGACTCAAACCTTTCTTTAAAGTTTTTTCATATCAGCAATGGAGCTGTCGAGGTCGACTCATCTGTGATGGGTGCTCAGCAGGAGGGAAAAAAGATGAAAGTTCCCCTTAATTCAAGGTTAGTTGATTTGCTCCTAGAGAAAAATTCCTTCAATCGTCTGAGACAGAAGGCCATTTTTCTTCTATTACACTGCTGAATGATTTCTGTGAGCAAATATGATGCATGGAATAGATATTGTGATTTTCGTGGATTGGATAAGTACAAAGTTTCACTAGTATTCCCGTGTATTATTTGTCAATGCACATAAAATAGCTTCCTAAACTGGTAATTATGGAAGACACGTTTGAGTGTTGACCTTATTTTTTGAATGCTTAAATTTACAGTGATAAGTTGTTCAAGGAGACAAGGGATCTCAACTTTGAAGTCGTTGTACAGGTTGACCTTTGCCCTTTTGGCTTGGATTCTGTGTGACATGGGATTCTGTTTCCTTATCTTCCAGATGCCGTATGATTGCAGGTTCTACGTCAGAAGGCAATGTCCATGAAGGAGGACTACACGGAAATTAATTCTGTACGTTTGTCGCTCTCCTCTTTTAGTAGACTTGATTTCATGGTAGAGGTGTACATACATATCGCCAGAGACTTATTTGGCACATTATTTGTTACCGACTTTAAATAGACCATGTTATGCCTTAGGAGAACTAATGATCAGCCTATTCATAAAGTTTACTGTTAGATTATTAGTTGTACCCAGATATCTAATGGGGTATGGTTATATAATGCTCAGACCCAGACAGTTTCCGAGCTAAAGGACTTTGTTAAGAAGCTTAACTCACTACCAGAGATGACAGTAAGTATTGACTTGTTTTCTTTATGTTCCTTTTCTTATATCTTGCAAACGTTCAGATCAAAATTTGTTCCAGTTTAACTTAATTGGTTATGATTTTTTCTTTCCCAGAGGCACATACATCTTGCCCAGCACCTAACGACGTTCACATCCAAGCAATCATTTCTTTCGCAACTTGATATGGAACAAACACTTGTTGAGGCAGAAAGTTATGACATGTAAGTTTCGTTTTAGAGAGACACTTCAATTGTATTTTAATACTTCCATTCAAGAAAATTGCATGATTCTTTCTATTACGAGGGATGTGAAAAACATTTTCCTTTGATGGCATAATGGTTACTAAAATCTATGATATTAATGATTATTACTAACTCTAGTTTTTAAAATGCAGATGCTATGAGTACATAGAAGAGATGATCCATAAACAGGAGCCTCTCACTAATGTCTTACGTCTATTAGTCTTATTTTCTGTTACAAACTCAGGGTTACCGAAGAAGCAATTTGATTATATAAGGCAAGTTAAGCTTCCTTCAGTCATTGTGTATCATATATTTCAATTTTCTGTTTTTTTAATCATATCTTGTCTTCGGGTCTCAACTTCCAGAATGGAAATACTCCACAGTTATGGGTTTGAGCATGTGGTTACATTGAACAACTTGGAAAAAGCAGGATTGTTGAAGAAGCAGGTTTGCTGATTCATGGCTTCCTTTTAGAATTGAATTTTCTTATATTCTATGGTTAGGTAAGTCTGTCATTCGAATGGCTTGGTGTACCTACGTTTGGTTTCTGCAGGAGTTTAAAAGCAACTGGCTGACAGTGAAACGTACACTGAAACTTATCGTAGAAGACACTGATACGTCTAGGTAATCTTCTTTTTAGTCATGCTGTCTCCTACTGAATACATGGTACTTCATTGACATGATTTTGTCAATGGGATAAAGCTTATGAAGTAGTTCAGATTTTTTGTCCAGAAATATGCAAACTTGATCTTGATAACAATATGTGACTTGAAAGCTCTTTTTCCACTGCTATTTTTGAAGATATCCCTCATAATCACTAATGCATGATCTAACGACAGCATTGATTAATGTCTCATATCAAAAATATGTGTAGAAATCTCTAATGCCCTTGAAAGCTCTTTTCAACGTGCAAGTTTTGTTGATTTGTGAATTGTGAGGACTCCCTCGTTCTCTAATGCATGATTTAGTATCATCACTGGCTGAATATTCAGATTTTATAGCATTAGTAATCTGTTTTCCTCCTTGTTTTTGGTATGGGATCATCTTCTTTTCCATTTGGTGCATTTTGCATTCATTCTGTTTCCAATAGTACTTATCTGATTTGCTAGGCCTTGCACCAACTTTTTCTAATCATAAATTGAAGTGCTTAAATCAGTTTGAGTTGTGAGGAAAATAAATTTCTTGTGCAGGCCTAATGATATCGCTTATGTCTATTCGGGATATGCTCCTCTTAGCATTCGTCTTATCCAACAAGCTATTCATTCTGGATGGTTAGTACGTTCTTGCTTTCTTAATTACCAAAAAAAAAATGTTGTTGCTTTCTTCTACCAAAAATTTTGCCTAGGTAGCCTGTAAATTTAGCACTTTGGCTTTCCTAAATAAGTATTAAACAATGAAGAAAAAGTCGAGAATCTGTTCAGTTTCAATTTGAGGAGCACTTAAGTGAAAGGGCAGATAAAAACTCAGCATAACGAACTCTTACTAAACCATATACGAATGAATAGGAGAAGTTTTTGTCTGCTTCCTTTGAGGCAAGAAAGAAATGCGCAAGTACCAAACAGAAACAACTTTACCATGTCTGTAAAATTGGAGTCTATCTGTCTATGATAAAGCAATATAACCTAAGTCACTTTCATGAATCATGATTGATTGAACAGTGTGGTTTATTGATGTCTCAATCTACCTTACAGGCGTCCTATAGAGGACATTTTGAAGCTGTTACCAGGACCGCATCTGGAGACTAAAAGAGTCAGTACACTTTCTCCTTAACCCAACTAGAGAAATACAAAATAAGACTTCCAGTTTTGTTATGCTAATGTATATTCTCTTTTCGACTATTTTTCGATTGCAAATATATCACTATGTACCTTCTTTGTGCAGAGTGGATTCCCAAGTAGTCCATCAGTTGATTCATTGCACAGAGCTTCAAATGGGTAAGTTTCTCATTAACAAATTAGTTTGCTACCACGAAGTAATTTCTATAAAATGATAAAATTGAATGATTGTAATGTGTGTGAGAGGTTTCATCTGAGACATGATTTCAGGGTTGCTGATGGAAGACGCTCAATTGTTCTTGTTGTCTTCATCGGTGGTGTAACATTTGCTGAAATCTCTGCTTTACGGTATCTCGCCTCTAAGGTATATTCAAACTTCAAAAGTTCATTATCAAAAGACACTCTTTTTATCCGCTGAATCCTCCAATCTTTGCTTCTGCATAATTTTTTTTCAGGAAGGAATGGCTTATGATATGATTATTGCCACAACAAAAATCGTCAACGGCGCAACGTTGATAGAAACATTCATGGAAAAACTAGGCTGATCCGTAAACAGAGCGTTATGTTTCATCTTTTCTCTTTCCAGTGTGTTTATTTGTTCATTTTTTGTATGTCTTTGTTTATTTTTCTGGATCTTTGTGGTTGCAGAGTGAATGGTATTCGAATGTTGTAGTGTATATTACATGAGTGAGAATGAGATACAGCGTGATTATACAAATTCTACAATCTTTTCTTGGTACATTTCACTTCAACTTCTGCTTATCATATTCGGCTTTACTTCTCCCTACCAAGCTTCGCAAATCCAAAGTGTGAAACATCTCACTTTATGATAGTTGAATACGAACAGCAAATAAAAGGGTTATTTTTATTTTTAAATATCAAATAAGATATACACAAATCTGCGTCGAAAATTACACATAACATCTTTACATAAGATTCTTTGTCAGACTTAATGCAAAGGTTCCTGTACATATAATCTACACTGAAACAAATAACATCCCACAAGATCGAGGCATTCATGGAACAGTAGGTACTGCAACACCTTCGGTTTGCTGAATGAGCTCCAACAAGCTCGCAGCTTTCCTCTTTGCTCTATCAGTTCCATTCTCAGTAAGTTCCTTCAAGGCTACATCTGCACCAACCTCTCTTGCTACATTTAGCCTTTCCATATTTCCAATACATAAATACCAAAGTATTGCCGCAGCATTTTCCCGGTTCCTTGGTGACCCTGTCCTTATTATCTCAACCAAAACTGGGATTGATTCTGCTTCAGCTATCGCTGCTTTCCCTTCTTGGTTAGTTGAAAGAATTGCCAAAATGGCCAGAGCCTCATCCACCATTCCTCCTCCTGCATCTTTCAGTAATCTGGTCAGAGGGTCAACAATACCGCCTTTAACCGCCCTTGATTTGTTCCCCTGGTAAATGCATAAATTGAAAATCGCTGTTGCAGCGTCTTTTTTGCCTCTTCGGGTTCCTTCCTCGAGCAAGCTTATAAGTGCTTGGATAGCTCCAGCAGCACCTATTGCCACTTTGTTTTCATCTATAACAGATAAACTGAAAAGGGTCGCAGCTGCGTTCTCTCTAGCCTCCATGCTTCCGTTTTTTAGTACTTCTACTATATCTGTTATGGCTCCTGCATCAACAATGGCTCCTTTGTTCCCTTCATTTATGGAAAGATTGAGAAGAGCGGTCACAGAATGTTCCTGAGTCCGAGGATCTGGTGAGGATAGAAGCTCTACAAGGAGTGGTATGGCTCCAGCTTCAGCAATACAAACTCTGTTATCCACGTTTCTCTTGGCTAGTAACCGTAATTCTCCAGCTGCAGCTCTTTGCTGTTCTGTAGTACCGTTGGCCAATTTCTCTAACAAGGAAAGGACAAATGTTCGATCACAATCTGAAGAGCTGCTTCCTCCGACTTTTGTGGTTCTGCAGCTCCCTTGATTTTGCGGTAGCTCAATGCCGTTGCTTTCACACCACAGAGCAATGAGACTCTTTAACACGTAATTAGGGGTTAATCCAGCATGTAAAAGTGTCTCCTGAGATTTCGGACAGGTTTTATGACCAGCATCAAGCCACTTCTGAATTGATGATCTTTCATATGTCTGCAAGGTCGAAAAATCAGTTATAACAACAAATACACAAGTGTATTAATCAAATTCACTACAATGGACAAGGAACTTGCAAAACCAAACCTGTCCAGTGGAGACGATAACAGGATCTTTCATCAGTTCAAGTGATATCGGACACCGAAAATACTCTGGTATAACAGGAGAACGATGTCTCGAAATGATTCGGTTGCCAGTGGATGGATCGGGGTCTGAACTTTCCATTGTTACAAAGTCTACCAGCTTTTTAAGAAGTGAGGACATCCTCTCGAAACAGTCATCAGGATCCCCATCATATGAAAGAAAATATTCATGTATTGCATGTGATTCTTTCTTCAGTTCATCAATGGTACTAAGTTGGAGCTCTTGTGAAAGTCTTTTGAGGATATTAGGGTCAGGATCCATTACATCCTCTGCCATGGCGAGATCATGGCTAAGCTGTAGATCAGATTCCTCCCGTCTTTCTTTTGCTCTCTTAAACTGAAAATGTAGAAGCTGAACCTACAAATTCAGTGAGCATGTCATTAGAATTCAGATTTAATCAACAGAAAATAAAGCCCTCGTCAAATCACAAAAACATATGCCGTGAGAATTACCTGTTCTCTGACTTCCTCTGATACTTCAATCTTATCATAAGGTATCTGACTTAATGCTGCTTCTATCTCCACTGTCATGTCGTGGAACTTCTGCACAAGAGAATCTCTATCGAAAATCTGCCATCAGAGTGAACACGAAAAGCGTCTCAACTTCTTGATTTCAGGTAAATTCTTGGAGATATAGAGACGATAGTTAGCTCACGCACAAAAAAACAAGACACGACATAAATCATCTATCACCAAAGCAATGACAAGTATGATCACCGTGTAATCCAGAGAAATAAAAGAACTTTTATAGTTCTTCAATTATGGCAGACTCAATTTTGGTCATAAAAACAAGATTATACCCAAATTCTTGATATTCTTAAAGACGACAAAGACAAACAACAAAACCCTAAACACCAAAATATTAAACCCTCGAAGGAAATTGCTAACTTTACCAGCTACCAAAGATATGCATATAAAACAGAGCTTAAGTAAATGAGTAACCTGAAAAAGCTTGCTGCCTCCATTAACCGATCGAAAAAGCTCAAGACTTGAATCAAGAGCGATTCTCATAACCTCAAACCCTGCAATTTGATCTTCCTTCAATTCAACATTAACGTCTATCAATTCCTCAAAGAAAGGGCTAAGAAGCGTGATCCTACGAACAAGATCGCCTTGGATCTTCCCGATGAAACCCCTTGAAGATGAAAACCCAGATATTTCTTTGACGGAGTCAACGAGTCGACTCATTAGCTCCTCGTGGGCACAATTCGTTAATCCCATCCCTTAGATTTTGCTGTCCAAAGCTTCTCAAAGGGTTTTAAAGAAACAAAGAGGAGGAAGACGAAACAAAAAAAAAAAAAAAAGAATTTTGGTTAATGGAGAACAGAAATGCTATGGAGCGAAATAGTCTTCTTCCACCAACGTGACAATAAACACCTATTTGGACATGGAAATTGGAAAGTCACATTTTGTCCATTTTCAGACCAATCATAATTTTCAATAAGTTTCTATTTTATATTGCCGTTTTTAATTTCATATTTAAACACTGGATTTAATTTCATACTCTCTCTGTTTCACAAAGAGTGTCATTTTAGAGTTTGATTTTTGTTTCACAAAGAGTGTCATTCTACCTTTTCAATGTGACTTTTACACAGAATTTCCTGATTTACCTTTAACTTAAAGCTACTTTTCATTGAATTTAAATCATTAATCACTTATTAAATAGGGGTATATATGTATAATTCAATGTTTTCTTAATTTGTGTGAAATGTGTTAAAATGACACTCTTTGTGAAACGGAGGGAGTATTTATTTCTTGCCTCAACTACACATTTATGATATTAAGGTTGACCAATACAAAAATATAGAGATTTTTTTATTGGCATTTGAAACCATCAAAAGTCAAAAGCTTTGTATAAAATGGATTTCTCTACCTGTAATAGTCTCTTTGAAATGGTTCTTGATTTGGTTTTTGTAGAATGGCTGCAACATTCTCTCCCACAAGGCCAGAACTACTATATATGCATTGGATCATGTTTTGTAGTAACCTTTACTCTTCTCCACTTCTGACGGAGCTGCATGGCATGAATCCGACTTAAATATCTACTACTTGATGATGATTCATTGCTTAATCACTTGGGTTTTCACTTTTGAGGTTCTTAATATATTCCCCAGTTTCAAACTCAAATCTTCACATTATACAACACACTTACCAGATAGATAAATATTGTTTTTAAAACATTACATTAAATGTATAAAAAGATTAGTAGTCTGAAAACGGGGTTTTTTGCTTCCCTCAAGATGAGATGATTCAACACTCCAATCATGACGAAGGAGCAGGACGAGGTAGCCTCTTGCCGATTTCCTATCAGACATGTGTACACTACAACAAGTTAATAATCTCATATACTTCAAATCAATCCTTTTTTCTACATCCAAAACTATTATTCTTCACAAAGAGCATGAGGACTATTGTTTGTATCACCAGGTTCTATAATTTCAACATGAAACACACTGATATCTTATTCAGCTCGTTATCGACAATTCTATGAACCTTTAAGTTTGTAACCATATAAACTGGAAGCCCGTAAGTAGCTAGGAAGAAAATAATAACAAAATCTAGCTGCATATTACTGCCTATCATCCATCTTTCATCCTCCAAATCCAAAGCAATGAAAGAAACGGATAACAAGAGCTCAATACATGCAGGCGACAAGACAATCGATCATAATCCAGAGGCAAGAAAGAAATGCACACCTCAAACAGTTGATTTATGTTATCGGCTGTCTTGGCTGACGTCTCAATAAAGAACATTCCGTTCTTCTCTGCAAGCTCTATCCCATCCTGTTAAGAAATTGAAAATGTTAAACCCACTGAAAAAACAAGGACAGTGCAAGTGAGTCACAACAAAATGCTCTACGGAATCTAGTTGAAGATGTTTACATAAACTCACCTCGGTTGGTACTTCTCTTTTCTCATGTAGATCAGCTTTGTTACCAACCAAAGCCATAACAATATCTGGGCTTCCATGCTTTTGCAGTTCCTGTAAGATTCAAGGGCAGGGGTAAAACAACAGCACTAAGATTTAATAATGTTGATATCTCTACCACATGGAGTTGTGCCAAATAGTTTCATGGTATTAACGCAGTGTGCAAATCAATGGGACAAAAATGTCAGAGAAGACAACAAGTTGCGAACAATCACATTTCGGTATCCTAATATATTGAGTAAAAATAACTGGGTTATATTTAGATACTTTGTTTCCTACATCTACTTTTTTGCATAAAGTGTGTTCATGCCTGTTTTAATTACAACAAAATAGCTACCAAGTTGGAGGAGTGAGAGTAGAATATTGAGACTAGCAGAATATCATGAAATTTTTGTCCCTTCTGAGCTATATACAGCTGGGTAAAATTAAAACTGGTATAGTTGTTCTACTCTTTAATGGTTGACAGATATAGGACTTAGGGAAAGTCAATGTTTCAGCCATTTAGATCCTATGGGTCCAAGGAATCAAATGGTTTAGTTTTAAACACTTTCTATGGCTATATGACTCTCCGCAGGTCAAATTTTCAGTCCTGGGAAAGATATAGCTCGGAAGCTATTGAATGAATCCTAAGAACATGAACGAAATGGAACCTTTTGAACCCCCTGAAAAACATACCTTAACCCAATACTGAGCTTTCTTGAACGATTCAGGACTTGTTATATCGTACACAATAACAGCAACTCCGGCTCCACGGTAGTATAGTGGTGCAAGAGCAGAATACCTAAAAATCAAGTGAATGCAGATTCAGTCCTAGTAAGCATGCAAAGCGTTTATCTAATAAAATAAGCAATACAAATCTGCATGAAGGGTTTAATACCTCTCTTGTCCTGCTGTATCCCATATTTCAAACTTCACTGTGGTAGAGTCTTGCAATGCTATTGTTTGGGACAAGAACGAGGCTCCAACAGTTACCTGATACATAACTATTAGTTTTGAGATTCAATGGCAGATAAGTATACTCTAATCGTCATTCACATGTCAGGTAACAGAGCATGGTGTTCTAAAAAAAGTGTCAGATGATCAATAAAGACAATTAGCTAACAAGGTTTTACTTACCTTAGATGTAGCGTCAAACTGACCACGGACAAATCGAAGGACAATACAGCTTTTACCAACACCAGAATCTCCTAATAGAACTAACTGCATTCAAGTGAATCCAAAAGTTAGAGGTAAGTCTTGCGCAAAGTGGAAACCAATTATACTACACTTGGCAAAATACTGCTGAGCACCAAGAAGAAAGGTGAAAGAAAAGGAAACATGTCCTTAACAGTAGCAAAAGAGTTTCAAATGTAGCTTGGTAAAGTAAAACCGTCAATTATTAAGAAGAAAATTCAGGTTTTTCTAATACCATTCTATAAAGAGTGTATCTTTCTTTAGAAAGCTCCACTAAAAGCTTCACTAGGCTTATCACATCTTACAACATGCGTGGTTTAAAATGTGAACAATCGAATATAAAGCAAAACCACAGATCACAAAAGCTTGAACTTTCTAATAAGCTATAAAAATTGCAATCTTCCATTGATGAATCACAGGAATCAGTGAAGAAACAAATCAATCTCAACGAGATCAACATTTCTTAAACGAGAGCAAAAACAAAAACTAAAAAAATCAAACCTTCACACGTAGATTTTTAGCATCAGCTGGAACAGCATTCTCTGAATTGCTAAGACCACTTAAAGCTCCAGAGTTCCTATCTGCTACACAAAACATAATCTCCAACAATCAATTCGGGTTCTCCAATTCTTCACAAGGAAACCCTAATCACTCCTCAAAATCCCCAATTTTTAAAAGCTTCTAATTCAACCCCGATGGTTACACCTTCTGAAAATTGATGGTGAAATTCCTCGAGGGTCTTTATAAATTCTCACTTTTATTCGAACAACGAGAACAAATTCAACAAAACTGAGAGAGAAAAAACGAAACTTGCCTGGAAGAGAAGTAGCACATCCCATAGCTTAGCCCTGAATAGATGATAATTGATGAGATTACAGCTGAGAGATCGTATCCAGGATTTGAGCGTCGATGGTAGCGAGTTCAAGAAGAAGAAGAACGATCGCCAAATAAAAATAAAAACTTTCGATTCTATGATTTTTATCGACCTTCCTTTTCCTTTGACTTTTTACCAACGATTATCGAGTTTTATTTTAAAGGTTCTTTATGAAGAAGCCTTTAACCAATTTTCAAAATATTTTTATATATGGATTTTTTTAAAATTCCACAAAGATATGAACATATATTATTACATCTATTATTTTAATAAATAACAGTCTGTAAATTTAGTGTAACCGTGGTGAGGAGAAAACTTCACATATTTAGCAAAAAATGCTTTGTGTTGATTAATTCACTAAACAACATTTTATGTAAATTTACTTCTTTTTTTTCATCTATATATATCATTGCTTAAATAGTATACATAAATAAAAACACAATTAATTAAAGAATACAATACATGGGTTTTATTCAATAAATAACCCAAGCATAGAGAAAAAAAAAAACAAATAGGTGAAATATACAAATACATATGCATACAAATTCATGAGATATTGTTAGGGTCTTCATTACTTTTATGGCTTAGGAATGGCTTTCTCTGTTGTAGAACAAAGTGTTGAATCTAAAGGAAGATTATTAATGTAGCGGCTAGGAGCCGAGTTGAAGCGAAATCCCTTTGGAAGACAATCGGTCATCGCTCCACCGTGAAATGCGCCTTGTTCGCTACCTTTTGTGTAAATTGTATTCGTGCTCATGTGGCCCGGATTATTGGATTCCAGTAAAGGTCTTGATGCACAGACAAAGTTTGTTCGTGGAGAAAAAAGAAACAGAAAGAGTAACATGAAGAAGGAAATGTAGCTCGGCATTTACTGAATTTAGCTATCAACCTTTGCTCTATAATTTCGTGTGTTCTTGTGAGGAAGATATATGCTCTATATATATGTGAGTTTGAGTGTGTGTTTGATTGTGATCTTTGTATTGATCAAGTTACGTAAGTGTATCCTTGCGTGGTCGGCTTTGAAATAGAACAACTCACAAAGAACACTTTTTTTATAATGCTCGTGCTTCTCATTACTCCAAACCTTCTCCAAACTTTGATTTTCCAAGTCATAATTCCACTATTCAATTTATTTCAACCTATTCGTTTTTTTGGAAGGAAAAAAATGACATGAGCAAAAGAGAACTATTTACATGCAAAAGTTGACAAAACAGACAGATTACATTAACAAAGAAAAACCTGAAATTAGCTAGAGATGGTTTAGTGCAAGCATACTTGCTTTAGTTTATCTAATACTACTTGGAATCGGTACGTATATAATTACCAAAAAAATTTTTAAATATTTTGTTCAATAGTAATAAAGGAAAAAAAAAAGATTATAACTGAAAGAAAAAATTATTTATGTCCGACGTGGATAATGAAAATAGTGGGAGAATCTAATTGTACACCTAATTGGATCCTAAAGGCTGGATCTTTGTTAAACGAAGCAAAAGTTGACACGTGTTAACTTAACCTCATGCAATTAGATCTTCTGTCTGGCACTACAACTACATAATCTGAGAGATCTAACAATGTACACCAATAAGAGAAGACCATGTGGATAATATTGACACGTCAAAGATTTTAATCTCATGTCTAATGTTGGTCCGTTCACCGGTTAGATGAGTGAGTTGTCCTGCCAAGTGCCAACGTGTCCCAATGTCTCGCTCACAAGCTTTCGATTGTATGCTTTTTGAGATATTTTGCTCGAGAAAAAATCTTTAAGAAATTCTATTTCAAATTTGCATCCAAATAATTGAAACTTCGTGACCTTAAAATCAAATTCATCGGTTGGCGCCTGGAAAGAGGATGGCATCGACTTATCAATGAAAAGAATTAACCATGGTTAGTAGGCCTGGGCACGAAGCGGATATCCGAAAAAATTGTGATATTTGTTATTCGATTCGTTTTAACCGAATACCTGATTTTGTGATTTGCTTTGATTCGAAAATTTCCGGATATCCGGAAATTCGAATATCCAGATTTTTTTGTGATATTTGCGGATATCCGCTTTGATAAATATAAATATTATAAAAATCTGTAAACTATATAACCATGCATATCAAATATTTAAAGTTTTTATTTAACATGCTTTCAAAATAAGTTCCAAATATCAAACATAACCGTTGTTGTTATCACCGGTCAACAAAATGTTATCAAACTAATTCCAAAAACCAAAACCCGATAGATTAAGATGTCATTGATCAAAACATAACTTGAAAGAAAAATGATCAAACAAACATCTTAACATAAAAACATAAGGTAGCAACAATACACAAACTATTTATGATATCTATATATAGACATAACTATATATTCTAATATATATCAAAAGATACGGATCGAAGCGGATATTCGACTTTTTAAAAAACAATATTTGTTATTTGCTTCGGTTTTTACGAATACTACATTTTCCTATTTGCTTTGGTCCAAAATCTTACGGATATTCGGATTTTTCGAATCGAATCAAATCGAATACCGAGTCGAAGCGGATCGAACGAATATTTTGAGCTGATATCTAAACTAAGGTCTACGTACGACCTGAATCCGTTAAGTCTTTATCTTATTTACATTCCTAAGATTTACTAACGAATAATCAGACACTATAATACAAAGAAGCTTCATAAAAATAATATAGCGATCGGTGTGTTTGTTTGCATGTGTCAATTAGCTTCTTAATTCTCTTAATTATCATCTTTTTTTGGTTTTATTAATTCTTATCATCTATTAACACAGATAACCATGTACCAGCATAGATCATGCACAAGTGTGAAATAATCTCAAACAACTAAGCACATGCTAAATCTACTCGAAAACTAATAATTCAAAATAACCATAAGAAATATATAAGAAAGCATGTGAGAATAATTTATATAGCTGGAAGCGGCGAATATAAAGAGATTAAAATGTGGGCATGTTCTTGAGTTGTGGTTTCGTGATGCGGTTGATGCATTGCCATTCTAACATAGCAAAATTCCAAATTATCAGAAAAAAACAGATCCACACACCATGTGATGTGGACGTGGTTCTTCCCTCGCCAATAGAGTTTTCTTTCACAAAATTGTTTTTTTTTTCTTTTTTAACCACACATTAAATAGAAACTTACTCTTTGAATGGGTTACCAATCAAGAGGATAAAATTTTACATCAAATTTTTCAGAACTTAACTAGAAGTTTTAGCTAATCAATCGGTCTCGAGATTACGAAAGCAAAAATATTTGAAAAAAGAAAAAAAACTTTTAACTCGAAACGAGCTATATTCATCGAAAAAGTTGGAGAAAACACTTCAACTGTTTAAGAGATTGCACCATGGAGACTAACTCTACACAATTTGTTTCGAAAACCTGACAATTTATCTTTTTTGAGAAAATATTCTTCATAGTTCGTATTCAAGCTTCCATCTCCGATTATAGAGGTGAGAGACATCTCCTATGACATTTAGCTCTTAAAATAACACATGTGCATTCCCTTGAACATAAATTCCTTCTTTTTAAAAAAAAAATATAATACGAATGTCTAAATCTTATAAGAATCTAATGTTTTAATTATTTTTCAATACTTAGTAATACTACTTATTGTTTCATATAATTATTATTATAAATAAGTTATTTTGGAGGAAATTGGGAAATTCTGTTTCATTACCATTTTGCACTTTTCATATAAAGAAGAAAATGAGAATATATTGTTTCATTTTATAACATATTATTTGCAAAATTTAAAACTAATAGATTTGTTTTGATACATATCAAAATATCCATTATTTCTCATATCCAATGAGATTATAAAAGGATAATGCCTTGATTTATTGAACTATAGTTACACACTTGACCTAACCATGGTTAACTCTGATATATATGAATGACTCACGTTTTAACGGCTCTTTGCATCTATACTTGTCCTCGACCGCGTTTGCCCTTTCACTCCCCTAGACTCCTACTTTCTCTGAATCAATTTTTTGTTTGTTTCTTGTGTAATTTAAAGATTCTCTGAAACCTTAATAGCATTCATAAACCGGATAAGGATCCATTGCGAGAAAATGAATCACTCAACTTCTGATCAAAGCCTCTACATCGAGAGTGATGAAGGAGATGACGAGAGAAAACACTTGTCCGAAGATGAAGACGACGATGGAACACTTTCTGATTCTTCTGACGCTTACAATCAAAACCAACATCTGTCTAAAGCTAGCCCATACTCAACGGCATGGCCAAAGAGTTATAGGTATATTATATATATCATGATTCTCTAATTTCTAACGTTTTGAATTTTGCTTCTTTATTATTTGTGTTTTATTCGTGTTAATATTTCAGGCAATCGATTGATATGTTTGGAAGTGTACCAATACCATCACCAAATTTGGGTTTTCTTGCTAATTCTTCAATGTCGAGAGTAGGAAGCTCTTTCTTGTCTTCGACACTGACAAGAAGACATACTCCAGAATCATTACCTTGTGTTACAAAACCTCTCCTAGAAGATGAAGAAGCACCAAAGCATAAACATAGCTCTCATTCCCTGCTTCCGTTGAAACCATCATCCATGGTGTCTCATGAAATGGCAATCTCCAATGATAGCTCGTTTGGACAGGCGGTTCTTAATGGTGAGTTTCATCACAACTACTTGGTTATGTTAATGTCACTAGCAGATTATTTTTTGTTACCATTGCAAGTTTTGATCAGCGTATAGGAAAATAAGAAAAAAATTGTCCTTAACTTTTTGTTTTATTCCAAAGTGATCACTTGAAGTTAGACTAATTGAATATGAAATCTAACACATTAGTTAATACATATGTAACACCAAAACTAATCTTACACTCTGTCCGCCAAAATAAAAAAACAGTTGTCTTTTTTTTAAAACAAAAGTTATCTACTAGAGACAACAGTGAACAGAAAAAAATCTGACAGGTTTTCTCTGTTCACTGACACAATGTAAAACCTTAATTAGTTAAAATTCTTTGAGTGATGACATACATGTGCAGGAGTGAATGTTTTATGTGGGGTTGGAATATTGTCAACACCATATGCTGTGAAGGAAGGAGGATGGTTGGGACTTATCATTCTCTTTGCATTTGGTATTCTTTGTTTTTACACCGGTTTGCTTTTGCGGTACTGCCTCGATAGCCACCCCGATGTCCAGACCTATCCTGATATTGGCCATGCCGCTTTTGGTTCCACCGGCCGCATCCTGGTCTCTGTAAGTAACAAAATTTTACTCATCAATACATTGTAAATTTGAGGTTTATTAGATATCACTTATGACAATAGTTTACAATTATCTTTCTTTTGATTGCAGGTAATACTCTATATGGAGCTATATGTAAGTACAACTTGCAATTCCTTCAATAATTTGCTCTATATTATATAAATAAAGACAAAAGACATTTTTCTAAATGAATCTCAAGTCAAAACAATGGACCACTTGTGGAGTAGACAACACCTTTGCCCAGGGTCCATAGTGTTTCCCTCTCTCTTGTTTCATATATGGAATAGTTGGTTTAAGTATAATAAAAATGTTGAAAATCATCAACCACACATTGGAATATTTGTCTAAAGAGGAATACTAAATGTTCCTATATGATAAAGTAACACAAAGTTTAATACATGTTCATTTTGCATGCAGGCTATGAGTGTTGAATACATAATTTTGGAAGGTGATAATCTTTCATCAATGTTTCCAAATGCTAGTCTAAGTATTGGAGGGTTTCACTTAGATGCGCCTCGTTTATTTGCTCTGCTTACCACCCTCGCTGTTCTCCCAACCGTTTGGCTTCGAGATCTCAGCGTACTAAGTTACATATCAGGTATAAAACATTCAATCTAAAGGGATCTTTTAAAGATTCCTTTTTCATATATATGAATCTTATCCTTAATTTTGCAGCTGGAGGGGTGATTGCATCAGTGTTGGTGGTTTTGTGCTTGTTTTGGGTTGGTTTGGTTGATGATGTTGGTATTCACAGCAAAGGAACTCCACTAAACCTCGCAACATTACCGGTTTCTGTAGGACTCTATGGTTATTGTTACTCAGGACATGGTGTTTTCCCAAATATTTATACTTCAATGGCCAAACCATCTCAGTTTCCTGCTGTTCTCTTGGCATCGTAAGCTTAATTATAAAGACATTACACAATTTTAGTAACCTCTACATTTTTTATCTTTTTCTGAAGTTTTCGATTTTTTTTTTTTTCACAGTTTTGGAATTTGTACTCTGATGTATGCGGGTGTGGCTGTAATGGGATATAGCATGTTTGGAGAATCAACAGAATCACAGTTTACTCTTAACCTGCCTCAAGATTTGGTTGCATCTAAGATTGCTTTGTGGACTACAGTAAGTTTTGTTATTTCACCTTTCCTCTACTTATTAATTTCTGTTTACTACATGAAAGTAGACAAAACACACTAGATTTGGTAGCTTTGGTGAGGTCATCTAAGAGTTTTTTTTTTTGGCCTTTTTTGCAGGTTGTTAATCCATTTACCAAATATCCTTTCTCAAGAAATATTCAGAGACTTTTCACTTATTTATGTAATGTTTCATAAGCTTATCCATAATATAAACTGAAAATTGTGTGGCCTTAATAGAAAGAAAGCACATATGCTTTGACATTATCTCCGGTTGCAATGAGTCTTGAGGAGTTAATACCATCAAACCATGGGAAGTCACGTTTCTACTCAATCGCCATTAGAAGTGCATTAGCCTTCTCTACTCTGCTCGTTGGTCTTGCGATTCCCTTCTTCGGTAAGGACACTCGAAAAATATACATGAACAAAAACAAGTGTCACTTCTGTTGACACTCAGAATTCTTGCAGGCCTTGTCATGTCATTGATTGGATCATTCTTGACAATGCTCATTGTAAGTTACATATTTGTTTCATCTTTTTCTGGTTATGTAAAGCAAATTCATATTTTGCAATTTCATAGATGAATTTGTTTAGCCTGAAAATTTTCTGGACACAGACGCTGATACTACCGCCAGCTTGTTTCTTGAGCATCTTAAGGAGAAAAGTAACCCCTACTCAGGTATGGCCTGCTCACTTCTTATAACCAAACCGAAAATCGAAATTCTTCAAATTTGAATCGAAGTAACTGATCTATGGTGTGTTTGTAGGTGACGATCTGTATCTTAATTATGACAGTAGGAGCAGTATGTTCAGTCATTGGCACATATTCAGCCCTTGCAGAGATCATTGAGAAGTTGAACACCTAAAACTGATCAATCTTGAGATTCTACTCATTTTGTTTCTCTTGCGATTGTTTTTGTCCTCAATCGATAGAACATCTCAATTTATATGGAACATTCCAAACACATAATTGTATCAAACTTCTTCTGCATTTAAACGTTACCAATCAGTGAACTACAAGAAACAATAATAAAACTGGAACATAAGGTGAAGTTTCGTTCCATAATGGTTAAGTAGCAAAAGCAAAAAAGAGCTCTCTTTATTCAGTAGACATCTTTCCTCCAGCTAAATCTTCAGGTGTAAGGTTAAGAGAATCCATGGATCCTCTCTTGAATTCTTCCCCTTGAGAAGCAAGAAAGTCCTCCACGCTTCCTGGTTCTCCAAACCAACCACGACGGTCTGCAATCAAATGAAGATTATCACACCCTCCACATCGTACCATCACAACGCCGTTTTCATATGATTCTCGGCTCGCCATCTTCATAGATCTTGTATCACAGACCTTGCAAGTGAAGACCATCATGAAATCATGCCTCGGGTTTACTTTCAACTGGGACTTGTACTTCACCATCAGTTCTTCAGAGGCCGTCGCAGGGGAGGGAACTTTGGCCGTTTCAGTAGCAGAGTTTGAAGAGTTGCAGACATTGGTTACTGGAGCTTCATTTGCCTCACGGATTACAGATAATTGTCTCTGAAATAATCTTCCATAAACATGATTTCTGCCGAAGAGTGAGTTTGATAGCGACAACTGCTCTGTTGAGACTATTTTCAACCAAAAAAAAAAGATAATCGAGAAAGATCAGTTTAACAGTAGTTGTAGTTGCACGCAGCTAAAACAGTCAGTACCATTACAGGACAACATAGGAACCTCCTAAGACAATATTTGCATCAAAGAGTAGATTTTAAACTTAAGTTTCATTATGTAAACAACACAACACATGAACGTATTGGTGAATGCATAGATTTACGCTTTTAAAGCAGTAAGAAAAGAGCGGTCGCAACTCACAAATGGAGTGCTTTCATAAGAGCTCAAAATCAAGAAGAAAAACAGGAAATACAAACAATGTTTAGATCTACAGATGCAGGTATTGGAACAGTAACTTAATCCATGCTAACTTAACCAGTATCTTGCTAAAAAGCAAATGTTCACAACCAATGCTCAATGCATAGATATATGTTCAAGACAAAGCACTTTTATAAGCATTCATAACTTCAGGTTTCGTAAGCTTTCTCAAACTCCAAAATGTAACAGAGCAAAGAAGATTATTAGATGATACACATGTGAATGCCCCAAATCCCTAAAAGCTACCAAAACAACCCTAAAACCAAAATCTCCCCCAAAACTACAACCTAACCTCACTATTTATACAAAATCACCTTATAGTGTAAAATCAAACATAAAAATCACAAATTGACATGATTCTCAACCAAATTCATCAAAAGAAACATCAAGGCAAGTATAAATAACACAGATTAAGCTACCAGTTTCACTCTAGTGCCCGAATTTTCATAAACTCTAAGTTTCGTAAAGAGGACAAAGTTGAAACCTTGCGACAAAGGAATTCGATGTTGTTGGTTACTGAAAAGAGACAAAGCGCGTCTCAAAGCAAGTAACCTAGCGGCCATTGACAACCTGAGGGAGAGGAACTCGACGCTTCTATTTTCCGTCAAATTTTGGAATCGGAATCCAAAAGAAGAAAACTAATAATTTTTTTTTTTTTTTTCAACTAGAAAACTAATAACTTTTTGTTTATTTATTAGACTAGTTTTCGTTGTGGTCAAGTAAAAATCTAAACCTAGGTTCGAACCAGTGAGCCACAAGTAGACCGACCTTTTTTATTGCTTTTTTTTTTCTTTCCAATACCGATATGTAAACATTTTACTTGAGGAAAAATAAAAAGAATTTTGTGAATTAAAATCTCATATAGAAAGAAAAAAAAAAATCTTAACAGGAGCAGGAGAATAATGTCTTGACTACAAATTAAATTTATAAATCATTTGGAAATTTTTAAAATCATTGAAAATTTTTTGCTTGATGAATAAGGAAAGAATTTAAGTTTTAAGAGATTCACTTCATAATTAGAATTTGACATTTCACAGTACTTTATACGTATTCCGCAAGACAAGAATTTGGTTCAAAATATATATATATATATATATATATCTATTGGTTCCCAAATTATCTCCCATATTACTATAAACGAAAAGTTATAAGTGAAAATGTGTACGATGATGCTTCCTTGTATTTTCATATGAAGGATGATTCAGACCTTACTTTTTAACATGAGGTTAGTTTGAAATTAGAGATTAGCTGGTCCATAGATTTCTGCCAAACCTATCTTCATCATCATGTGTTTCAAAAAATGCGCATGAACCACAAAGTTGTTAAAGTTTTCTTTTCGATGAGGTTGATGGCCACTTTATTTGACCTCTCGATGAGTCTTTTCCATCACCGTCCAATCCACTAACTACACTATGCCCAACAATATCAATGACATTACTTTCCCAACTACAAGGAACCACAACATAGTTTGATTGGAACTTGGAAGGTAATCTCATTGATGTGGAACCACACTATTCCACTTTTCACATGTAAATTTTACTTTCACGTGTAATTGTAAAGAAATACTTGGCACTTAAGTCGATCATAAGGAATTTAGTAGAGTAATAAATAGAGCAATATTATTAAGTCAAGGAGTAGAGACATAGATTTAATTATAGAAGTAGCAATTCAAAGTTGGTCCACAAGTGGCGTACACTTCAAAATCTCTCCTCACCAAAGCTAGAAACTAGATACTACACGTCACTTGGCTCCAACCGGTCTACATAAGATAAAACAAGCCTCTCTTATTATCTTCTCTTTTTTCTCTCTTTGATACTTGGGGAAGAGAAAATCAAAGTTAAACGTGAGGCTGGCTCCTGAAGGACCCGAGCGCCTTAATCGCACCAGCCCTCAACACAAACTGATGGTAGAAAGCCGCAATGGCTGCACCCGCAAACGGACCCACCCAGAATATCCACTGTTGTAATAATTAATAGGAAAACTTTAATAAATTATTGTAACTTTGTCGATTGGTAATATTGAAGACGAAGAAGTAAATATTTGATATATAGTAACGTACATGATGATCCCAAGCTTTGTCCTTGTTGTAGATGATTGCAGCTCCGAGACTTCTTGCAGGGTTAATGCCAGTGCCCGTGATTGGGATTGTAGCTAAGTGAACGATGAACACTGCAAATCCAATTGGTAAAGGAGCCAATACCTTCAATCACCACACCACCACCAACAACAACAAAATGAAATGTTACTAATCACGAGACAAATAGTGTATAGTACAACAAATATTCATATAGTAATGTTTGGGAGAAGTATACGTGGTTACAAACGAAGCTGGGACCATGTCCAAATAAAGGACATATCACATATGTGATGGAGAGAGACGTGAAAGACAAAAAAAGTTAGATCATCGATGTGTTTTAATTATGACATTTTATTATAATAACGAATCTAGAAACTACACTCGCAATATATCCGTGGCATATGTCGTACGGTCTATTTTTCTTTCTTAATTCGATTCTAAATATGAATTTCGAATTTAGTTTTGATTTTAGTAATTTTTTTTTGTCAAGAAGCATACATTATCTACGGCTAAATCTTTAATGATAAGTAGTGCGCCGTATAGGACACGGGTATTCTATTGTTTCCATTAATGCGATGAATTTCTAAATTATCTAACCATGACTAAATTTCTCTGTTGTCACATAATCATATCACATTCTATTAAAATAAATAATCAAAAGGGAAAAATAATGGGCTTACAGGGACGTGAGAGTCACGCGCACTCCTCTTGGGGTCAGTGGCAGAGAAGACGGTGTAGACTAAGACGAATGTACCTATGATCTCGGCGGCAACACCGGTGCCGATGCTATAACCATCCGAGAGACCGTTTGCGCCGCCACCGTAGCGGGTGTAGTAAGCAGACTGGAATGACTTGACCAAAGCCACACCACAAATAGCACCGAGGCACTGAGCCACCATGTACATCACTGCTCTCAACAACGTTACTTTCCGAGCCAATAACAGCCCAAAAGTCACGGCCGGATTAATATGGCCACCTGTTTCATTTAAATACGTTGAACCAAAACATTTATGTAAGCATTAAAACCAAACCAAACTACGTTTGAATTTTAGATATCTCAAAACCCATAAAACAAAACCAAAAAAGAACCCGATATTCATGTTTTCTTTAATGTTGTCACAAACCGAATTCATGTTTTGTTAGTCACTTCTGATTACATTTTCCAATCAAGATAGCGAAAAAATCCTTAGAAAAAAAAGATAGCAAAAGAGCTTTATAATTTGTAGTAAATTAAGTATAGCAAGTTCTGTTTTGAGCTAATAACTTAACAAGTGTGACACTTAAGGAGTATATAGATGAAAATTAAAAAAAAACCTACTATACTAAAAGAGAAAAAGAGAGATCAGACCAGAGATGCCGGCGGTGCAGTAGACGAGGATGAAGATCATGCCACCAAAGGCCCATGCGATACCAAGGACGCCAACGCCTGCACACTGGTCAGGATTCAGGGCTTGATCGGTCTGGCTCTTGTAACCAATGACAGTCATAACGGTGACATAGAGGAAGAGGAGAGTGGCTATGAACTCAGCGATGAGAGCTCTGTAGAAAGACCACTTCCCAAGCTCAGTAGCATCGAACAGAGGCTCAGGCGGTGGGTCTTGATAGTCTTTCCCGGAGAAAGATCTCTTATCTCCAACCACTTCCTTCGTCATTGTCTTCTTATTCTTCACCAAACTTAAGAGTATGTCTCGGTTATCTTAAAGATATATTCGAAAGTGAGAAAGTGAGAGAGCGAGAGAGAGATATGAGAGAATTGATGTGGTGAGATGGTAAGTCGGTGAAGGGTATTTATGGGCAGATGTGACGAGGCTTTGGACTCTGTTTAATTTACTTTTTTTTTTTTGGTTGTTAGTTGTTGTTAATGAAATGATCATTTTACATAGTTTTTTAAGGTTTTGGAATGATGGCAACCGACTGAGGTGATTAATTTTCTGTAGATTAGACTGTTTTTTTTTTTTATATATTATTTATAAGTTTTGGTATTTTGTGGAGAGGACAAACAATGTTTTGGCTAATAATGCTTGAAGCTTTTATGATGAATATATTTTTAAGGGAAAGATTTCAAGTTGTTTGCTACAAATTACATGTGTAATTCATTAATTAAGTTAAACAAATATTTAACGGGAACTCTTAGTGTGGTGGTTGCAATATTCAAGCTATCCATTCATTACAATCATGGGCTCAAAGCCGACTCTTTGACAATGGGGTTAAAATAATGTTGTAAAGAAGAAAACACGAGAGCAAAGGCCAGCTTGAGAATCCAAAATAATAATTCGACGAATAACATGTGTCCATCATTGCCCATTTTGAAAATCGATCGAATAAGGTTTTGAGTTCTTCAAACTTTAGCATTTCATACGGATTTCTTTTCCATGATTTTGAGATATTTTATAAAAATAATATACCATGTATTAATGATGTTTTTCTCTTAAATTGATGGTTAAATGTATTTAATTTATCATCTGTAGCTCTGTTGCCGTTGCATATACATACTATAAGAATAAGACCTTCCAAAAAAACACGTTAACTAATCTTCTTGGTCTTCCTTAATCCAAAATAAAATGTTTACTAATACAGGCATGGACAGAAACAAAATCTAAGTAAAAATATTTGTGATGATTTGTAAGTTTTAACATAAGAATCTCATAATAGATATAGATAGTAGAGTCGGCACTCAGCAAACTAGATATGAATAAAGAGTGATGAGAGGCCACCAAATGTTTACTACTTTCATTTTTAACGACTCACTTTAGAGTTTGGAGGTATCAATATAAGGTAGTATATGTTATTTATTGATAGTTTCACAACAAAAGGAACTAGTACCAAACCCTAAATAATACAGAGTTTTCCATTTAGCTGTTTCCAAAAAAAGTTGGTACTCTATAACTAGGTGGACCAAGTATTTGAGAGCTTCATGCCGACTATTTAGTTGATATATATAGACAAAAAGAGCTTCTAGAATCTAAAAAAATTGGGTATTCATTCAGATTAGCATGCCCTCTTCAACTTTTCAACTTTTAGAATCTTCGTAACATATACTGATTTTATGTTGATCACTGGGTATATTTGAAGTGATAAACAAAAAAAAAGACCAGTTTTTTTTTGTCTCAGAAGTTACATAAATTTTGGCTAAATATTTTATCTGATTAGAAAAAGATGAATATGACAACACAAAAGTGATGGTAAATAACGAAGAAAATGCACATGTTCAAAACTAGGGAGGATGGCAGAGGGGTAAGGTGGGTTCTTGTTATCTTTCACCGACCCAACTTGACTTTTGCAGCTTTGCCTTGTTCTGTTTTTGTTTCTAATGTTTTTCTTCCGCTTGCCCAAAGATTTTAAAGTCTAAGATGTCCTGATTTTAAAGTCTAAGATGTCCTTTATTTTTTTGTACATCGTAGTCATTTTTTTTCCTACATTAATCCTTTTCACTAGTAACTTTAACTTTCTTAATAGTGAACTTCTGTTTTTTTGCCGCCCACTTGGGACTAGGCTCGTCAGCACCACAACTAACATAGTTCTTTGTTTATTTCTTTTGGATTGTTAAAACCAATTTGCTCCTAATTTATCAGCGTGGTAATCTGAATTATTCCTCTTTTACTAGGAAGTATATTTAAAAAGGTTTTTGATCTGTTCCCGTGAATGCCCCAGTTGCCCACTTTATGTTTTCACATTTTTTCTTTTTACGTTAAAAAGTTAATCAGAAATGTAAATTCAACTTTCTCTCTTTGATTTTGGATTATTCAAATAATTCTTCTGTAAAGTAAATAAATATATGTGGTAGTTTGTCATTGTAGCAAATAAGTTGATTCCAAAACATAAAAATTGTAGACCACTCGATGGATCTCTGTGGCGTGTCTTTCTTATACCTTTAGTAGGCCAAACAGCAATGGTTAAAACATAAATTAGGAAAATTGTAATGATGTGACGAAAAAATAATTTTTTACTACTTTATCTTTTGTTTTAATTATTAGGAAATATAATTTTCTTTTGTAACACTATGTACTAATGTTACCTCCACGACCACTTGGTTACACAATTTATTCATCGCGATCAAAATTATATGTTTTTTCTCGTGCAGTGGTGGTCTATTCTGATACCAATAGGCTTGTTAGGAAAATGAGGAATACAAAGAAAATGTATAAACAAAAACTATAGAGCATAGATAAAACAGTAAAGAAAAATACTACGTGGGCCGATACTGGGACGTTACTGGGCCTAATAGTATTTAACCAAGACAAAAGTGTTGGGTCTTGATTCCTGAGTGATTGTGTTGATCGAATTGAGTGAAAGTGACGACGACAAGAGAAGGTACGTCAAACAGCATAAGGGTTTTGATTTATTTTCTAAGAAAACATTGTTTTTTTAATTAATAATCAAAAATATAATTTTACATTCCTTCAGATAATATTCAACGTATTAACGCCAAGTGTCGGATTTCATTCTGTACATTGACACGAGTGACTATGTTCCACGACTCAAATAACGATTATATGCATAAGATTGGTATTTTGAATAGGACCTGTTGTCAACAAGCAAGTTTGATGGATCAGTGTGAGATTTAGTCAGATCTTTACAGTGTCGTCGGAATATTAAATTCTGATTTAACAGGTTAATCTTGCATAAGACTGGTATTTTGAATATATATATTTTTTTGTTCTATTCTTTTTTATATCTTTTTTAATTCCCTTAAAACATTCTACTCTAGGCAAAAATTCGGCAATGTAGTAGAATTCGCCTCAATTTTTCATGTTTTAGGGAATTCTCGGATTTTGACTTCTGCAGAATTATGTAAACATATGTAAGTCTACTTTGAACCCAAAAAAAAAGAAAGGATATGTCTATTGTAAATACATGTAATGTGTTAGGCCAAGACCCAACTTCGACCATTGAACATATCCAGTAAGAAAATGTCATAATTAAAAGACAAAAAGAGAAAGAAAAAAACTTGTTCGGTAAAACCATCAAAATCGTGAATGAAAGAAGATATGTTGTCCAATCGAGTTGGTTATTTGTGCATCGACGAATACAAAAGCATCCTTATTTTGTCCAGTATTTATCTGACGACTCTTAAGTCCTCTTTATGGTCTGAAAATAAAATTATGAGAATGCAACAAGTGTAAGTTTTTGAAAAAAAAATCATTCGCTCGTTGCTATATAAATGCTCAGCAAATTTAATATGCTGAAAAAATAGTTTCAGTAATTATGAAAGAATAAGAATTGAGTGAGTTTTGAAAGAAAAGAAGGTTGGTAAATTAAGAAACACTCTAACTTAAATTGGCATCATAGATGGGTGGATTTACATAAAAGCTAGTCTTTGTTAGAAAAAGATAGTGGTTGTTACTCTATCTCTCATCTCCCATTTAAGTTTACATTATTGCTTATATCATAAAACCACTGATTTAAACACGCCACTAACTCTAAACTTGACCATAATACCTTTAAGAAACTAGAAACCTTTTCAATCTATGTTAGACTTGAATCAGCCAGTAATATTAATATGCCAATGTCATTTTAGACATGTATTTATCTTGTCGGCAAAAAAAAAAATGTATTTAGCATTGTGTAGTTTCAATGGTAAGGAAACCATTTAATAATTAACAATTTATAACATTGGATTTTAACAAAAACAAAAAGAAAGAAAGAATTCTTTAGCTAAACAAATCAACTACAAAAAAAAAAAAAGAAGAGAATCCTCACAAGAAAAATACAAAGAATTGAAAGAACAAAAGAAGGAGAGGAAGATTTAATGTAATACTCAACACCTAATGATTCTCTAATGTCTTCAAAATCTTCTGCTCTTCCTCAACTTACTTTTCCTCTGTTTCAAGAGTTTTTGCCCATTCACACTAAAAATACAAAATACAAACACAATCAATTCTCATCTAAGTTTTTAATCCCCCAATTGATTGTTCTCTTCATTCATCTCTTCTAAAGCTAAAACTTTTCTGCTCACTGACTCTTTCCTACTCCTGGCATATCTAATCACTTCAACGCATGGAAATCGAATCATCTTTTCTCGGTTTTAGTCTACGCCAATGTAGGCATTGTTCGGAATCAGTCCTTGCAGATCATTCTCTTCGGTTATGTAGCTACCATCACTGCATCTCTTGCTTCTCATTTCAGCCACTTTCTTGTGTGAGTTTGAGTGAAGAGCTGGAGTAAATGTTGGACTCGCAGCTGGACGGTACTCCGGGAAAAGCCTCCCTGATTTGTAACGCACACCGCACGCATTGCAAAGCGTCTTTGGACCCATTGGCCCAAGCCTCCACTGTGGAGTCTTGGTGACTTCACAGTGCATACATTTCCTTTGCTCTGAAGAATACGAATCGACGTTGTTTCCATTGACTTCAAGATCAATCCCGGACGAAGAAGAGGAAGAAGTAATCTTCGCCTTCTTCTTCTTCTTCTTATTGATCATCTTGTTGTGATCAGAGAGAAACTGTTTTGGAATTCTAATAATGAGGCGAGAGTCCCCACCGCACACATTGTCTTTGACTCTATCTTTATCCTGGACCGGTGGACGAGGGCGTTTTGTGCGTGGACGACCGTGCTTTCCAGGGAGAACAAGAGAGGTTGTGTTGATGGTTTGGGACGAGGAGGAGCTGCTTTCGAGAACCGACACTGGACTTGAGCTCCTGAATTGGCTATGAGAAGATGATGAATCCGTGTTTGTCGAAAACGAATCTTCCTTCTTCTCAACCAAGGTTTCCTCTACAAAGGTTGGTGGTCTTTCCACCTTAACAATGTCCTCAAACTGTAATTTCACCCAAATAAAAGAAACATTGTTAGACAAAATAATTAGGTAAAAAAGGATTTCATTTAACTAATAAAACAGAAACTTTTGATATGGTAAAATCAGGTAACAAAGGCAAAAACAGAACAAAGAAGAATGCGTATGTTAGCATAAAACTAACCAAATAATGAGCGGGAAATTAACTAAAAACCACCCAAAATGACAAGAGTTTCCATTTATTATACTCATTGAACTTGTGATTAAATGTGTCACTGGTAAAATCATACGAATTGGCTAAGAAGAGGGCGTAGAACTAACCGGAACATAGAGCTCAGGTGATGAATCAGAGTTGGTGTTGGAAGAGAAGAGAGGATCAGAAGCGGCGGGCCACGTGTCGTGATGAGTGGTCCAGATTGTAGGAAAAGAGTCGGAGTCACCTATGCCGAAACCGACATCGATATCTCCACCGGGAAAGTCCATGAGATCATCCATGTTGTCGAAGAAGTTGCCACAATCAAGATCCTCCGGGAAGCTTTGTCCAATCATCTTTTACAATTATTGCAACTCTAGCTGGATATAAGAAAGAATAAATAATGAGAGATGGGCTAATGAAATAAATAATACAGAGGAAAATGACAAGAGTTTGAACAGAGGAAGTTTCTGAAAAAAGTTTTGAAAATTTGAACCAAATTTTGGAACCACCTTAAAAATCAAAAATTTGAAAAATATGAACATTCTTTGGCCCACCTTTTTTGATTTTTTTTTTTTTTGATAAGGCTTAGTAATAATGAGGACCATTCTATGTACAATTCAATCACAGTAGACTAAAGGGTTCTAAAAGTCAAAAGTCACCGTTAATTTAGCATTCTTGATTTATCTATCTATCTTCTAGAATTCTTGTGTGAAAACACAAAAATTTCAGTTACAAAAAACATTGTGTTAAACAAAACCAAATTCAGAACAATTGGTTAGAAATAAATGCCTCCACCGACACTTCTTGAATTATGCAAAAACTCAATTTTGAACATCAAGATTCCTAAAAACCCATTACAATTCCCAAGAATTTCCCAAGAAAAGCAAAGCCAAAAATGAAGAATGAGAAGGAGGAAATCAAACCTCTGTTGTTCTTAGTGGTGTGCAGATCGTATGAGAGAGAGAGAGAAAAAGAATCAAATTTGAGAATATAAGAAGAGAGAAGGAGAGAGAGAGATTGCTTAGAAAGGAAAAAAAAGGAGTAAGGAGTGGGGAGAAGTGAAGAGTGATTGATTGGGAAAAAAATGAGTAATGGAGAGCAATGGGGTTTGCTTGCTTCTCTCTTATTATTATAAAGAGTTAGGTGTGAGAAACACTTCTTTTGCTAGCTGTATTTTACCATTCCTTACCCTGTCTTCATGTGGAAGTCTCTTTCCTTCTCTCTCTCTCTAAAATAAACATTTCAATAATCATAAGAAATCTCACCTCCCTCATGTGGGTTCCATATCTCATTGAGACTTTACCAAAGATGATTTATTCACAAACCTTGCTTAGCTGTACAAAAGTTGTTTTTGTTTTGCAAAAAGCAATGGTTTAAGTAAAACTTATTAAAGAGAAAAAAATTGTTTAAATTAAAGTTACATACATATCTTCTCATCTATACTTTTATGTTTTCAACAAAGCTTATTTGTGTATTGTAAAGCAAGATTAAAAAAAATATCCAAAAAATTGTCATTTAAGTAAAGAGAGGTGACGTAATTAGCAGAGTAAATAGGATTTTTATTTTCTTAGTTAAAAAGTTAAAAGATTCTAGAATTGTTTAACGCGTATAAGTCTAGTCATATATGGTTTTGCTCCTACCGTATATGAAAGTCAATGAGATAATGGGAAGGTGAAATGGCACCAAGGAGATATACGACGTTTACGCGTACATGTAATTCCAATTTCTTTTTTTTTGGTATCAATTCCAATATTTTATTGATATGGGATTTTTATAATTTTCTTCTTTTTTTGCTAGTTTTCTTCCCATTGTTTTTGCCTCTCTTTAGACTACGTGTTGCAAAGTAAAAGTATAGACTTTTTCCAAATACATGTTACCATTTTTATTTGTTAAACTACATAAAAGATTAAAAGCCTATTATTCATAGGCTTAAGCTTAAGGAAACATGACTCCACTCTGTATCTTCTTTTGTTTTACTACACAAAAAAAAAGCTTCTACGTTTTTTTTTATTAAAGTGATAAATACTAACTAGACATCACGCCTTCACGGTTACAATGATATATTTTCTTATAGTTTCTATTTTTTTAGTATATTACAATTCATTTGTCTCCATCAAGAGCAAAAATATTCTTTGTGAGTTTTAAACCAAATAAAAAAATTTCATGGAGTTTTTGCCCTCGGAAAAATTTTTCTTGCTTAAGTCGCAAAGAAAATTATATCTTTCATATCTAAACTCTGGCCTTAAAAATTTTCTAATAATATTTAACTTAATTACTAATTAAGTATATCAGTGAAGTTTTAACAAATTTAAATTAGTTTTTTTTTTAACTTAGTTTTCATTAGTTAGCTAAAAAGTCAGGCAATATATAGATGAACTAAAGTAAACCCTATAGTGATGGGTTGATCATTTTCTTGTTAAGATATCTTGAAAATTAATAAAGTGGTAATAAAATGATCTAATCATTTTTTTCTGGTACATATGCATCATAAGAATTTTTTTCTAAGTTTCTAGTCTTACTGAACAATGATGATATACCAAATCATAAAAATAAATGGATAAACTTGATTAGGTTAACAAAAAAAAAATTAATATAATAGATTATGGAGAACACTGTACGCAGTCACCAAAAATCGAAGACACAATGAATTCAAATCCAAAGAACTCCACATTTTTAGACATATCCAATGAGTTTTCCTTTGAGATTATCTTCTATATCACCATTTTCTTAAGCTAACTTCAACAATACTCTTAGCTTCCTTACTTCAAACACACTCTTTCCTAAAGAAATAAAAATTAAAAATAAAACAACATGATCGACCTATTTAATTTAATGCTGATTTTCTAAGGCTCTACTTTTTCACTTTCTTTCTTTTATTTTTTCTTCCTTTTTAGTATATATTTTCAGTAACTAACTTGGACCTCACTCCATACACGATCACTTTCTTCTGAAAGAGTTCTCCCCATTACTCTCCAAATGACAAAAATCTATATATGTATGTATATGTAGGTGCTATTTTTCTTAAAATTATAAACATATAAAAAGTCATGTACTATGTGTGTATATACATATATTACATTTCGTCAATGGTTGTATGTTGAGATCACTTCATGTATTATAGCAAAATAAAGTATTATTCTTTTTTATTTAATGTCATGGTTATTATGCTATGAAAGTTTTTGAACCTCGGCCTATGGTTGGGGCCAAAAATGTTCGTATAACTTCCGGCATAAAAAGAAAAGGCTTTCTCTTATGTGTGTCGTCGATCATTAAACTTAAATTGATTAAGACATCTCAACAAATATTGATTAAAACGAGTAGATTTATGTAGGAAACCTTAGTTTCTCTAACCAAATAAATTTTAGGTCCAATAAAAATAACTCAAGCGCATGTATGACATTGATCTAAATTGTTTACGAAACGCTATATATGAGTTTGGTAAGACTTCTGCTTTAAACTGAACATATTTTAAATCATATAAAAATAGAAAATATTAAATCCAAATTAATTGAAGAACTAAAACCTTAACTTTATATACTAGCTTAATTTTACGCTTTGTATTAGAAAAAGGCTAAACTCCTCAAAAGATTTCTTTCCATGATCTCAACAAGTACATGACTAAATAAAGTTACACTTAAATGTGTCCACATATACAAATATAATAAATGAAAAAAATTAAATTGCCACCACCTCTAAGGCTCTATCACAAGAGTAATACAAATCCGTGACACATAATTTATAGTTATAGTAATAATGATACAGAAATGTTGGCGGGGTAGGGGGTGGTAGTAAATTATAAACATTTTTTTTTGGTACGGTTGACCGTATTGATAACGTATAATATACGATATGCGACCGTATGCGTATCTAGTCGGTGGTGGATTAGCATGTGCACATAGAAGAGGTGAGAGGGCGCGGGTGACTTGCGAGCAAGTAAGAGCCCATGTTTTCGTTAGGACCCACTCTTGTCTAAAATACGTGACAAGATACGATTTTATAAAAACTGTTATACGTGTTATTTGATTAATTAAAACAAAGGAAGATTAAGTAGAAGATGCACCATTTGAAATAATAACATCATTCAGCAATCACGTGGTTTTGCCTAGGGATCGGTTCTCTTCTTTCTGACAAATGAATATTTCTAACTGGAACGAATGGGAATCGAACACGTGGCCAACAATCTCCACGTTAGATCATGTGACGGTGTGGGTCCTGGTAGTGTGCGAACTCTACTAGCTCTTGGGGAAGGAAGGACTCACTTCGGCGTACGAATATATAAAAATCTCTAACCCAACAAGTCCTAGGATCAACAACGGATCGATTCAATTATTCACTAACTCTATAATAATCATCCACATGCACTGCTTTTTTTTTTGGAATACACAATGTTTTTTTTCCATTATCTATCCGATTTATATTTGTATATATTCATTTATTTGATGTGATTTGGACTATTCATGAACCTCTGAGTTTTGGTGTATAAAGCAGTTTGTCAGCAATTCTTCACATGGTATTTCAACTAAAGACACCAAATTACATACCTTTTTTTTTTTGGTCTAAACCAAAATCATTATTTTTAAAAAAAAAGTGGTTTAGGCTATCGTCCCTTCAACTTGGAATTACTAGCTTAAGAAGATAAGACTCATGTCAAGTACTTTAGTCAAAAAAATTTAGTTTTTGAAAATCATACTGATTAAGATAAAATTGGATTCGGCCGGATTCACTGTTATATATTATTTACTTTTGTTTATAATATATGATATGCGGATTCAAATTTTGGATGGTTGATACAACAACATTAACGTAAATCATTAGATTATTTAACTTATGTTCAAAATATGTTTGAATATATTCAAATTATTATGATTGTAAATAAAATAGTCGAAGATCTAATATGTGTTGATATTTCTGAGATAATATTGCATCATACAATTACAACCTGTTTAGTCTTAAGAATATTTGGACTACAAGCCAAAAAAAGGGAAAACAATTGATTTTTGGAAGAAAAAAATAAAAGTTTAAACATGTTGAATCGAACTCTCCACATATTATTTCCCATGTAAATCGACATCAGCCAACTAAGCTAAGTAAAATTTGGTAACAGTAGTAGTTCATTACTGAAATAGTCACTAATAATATTATCAGCGGAAGACAATTTACTGGATTGTTTTGAGTATAAAATATTCAATGTTTTTACTTATGAAACATGATATATAGTTCGCGACGGTGTCACGGTGATGGAAATTTCTCACCATTTTTGCTGATAGAGCTATTTTAACGTGATGTTAGTTACAATATTTCACCACATAATCGCAACTAGTGATAGCTTACCTGTCATCAAATTTTCATAGATTTCTTTCCTTTTGAGTTGGTGGAAGAATGAAAATAAATATTTATGGTGCATTGCTTATTTTTGATCTTTCATACTAATATATGTTCTAGCTCGAGGTTTAGTTGTATCCATATATTTCGTTCATTAATATTTAGGTTTATTCGTATGCTTTGGAGCATTTAGGGAACATACATATGTATTATTTCTCTATGAAAGGTTGAGAGCACGTTTGAGAATGACACCAAAATTTTTGAGGAAAATATTAATAAATTCAAAACCACTCGATAAAAAAAGAAAGAGCCTATGAGCGAACCCCGACGTGAAAATTAAGAAAATATAAATCGTTGACAACCCTTAATAGTGTTGAGTCGAGTGTCGAAATTCTTAGAATGGTACTTTGACGTTATATCACGTGCAAAACAAAGGAATCATGAAAATATGTGAATAAAACAAAAAACACAAACTCTTTAGCAATGTGGATTCTCGATCTGTTACCAATCTGATGAATGTAGCCAATTAGCCATGTAGGTAAATAGATAAGCAAGCAAAACAGCAAACCAAAAGTAACACAAAATATATTTCCCTTTAACAAAAAAGAAACACAGTATATATATCATATTCAAGTACTCAGCAATTTGATAAATCATAAATGTAGGTATGGATAGAAAGTAGAAACACTTGTACTCACCTTACCAACAATTCATTTTAAATATTTCATATTCGTTGTTTATTTTTAAATTATTTATTCGCCTAAATCTCTCTATTATCTCTTCTATAATATATGACGGCATCCAAATTCTTGAATCAATTAAAATAATATTAATATATTTAAAAGCATGAGAAATTATAATAAATGATTTATGCTTTCCCAACAAGAGTTAAATTACATGGTCTGTTCGTCATGCATGTGGGAAATGTATAGGCTCACGGACCCAAAACATCCTAATCATAAAAAAAAATAAGTTGAAAATAAATGATTTTTAGTACATACAAAAAGTTGCTAAACACAATTCAATCTTGTGATTTTTATTTTGACACTTGCAGTGTACAATTATGTATCCACCGGCGCTATTGGACGTGAAGGTTTGTCTTTGTGTTTTTCAACACGTAGTTAATATGTTCACATCTTATTTATATGCTCTATCTGGAGTTCGTTTGATTCATTCGGAATGTGAATGCTTTGTTTTTGGGATTACTGGACTTTTCTCTATGCGGGTATGTAAATATATACTGAATTTTAAACGTTATAGGGTTTGTAATCTGTGAATGGTTTAGTGTTTGACTAAATGATTAAATTGATTCTATAACATGCCTAGAGTTTAATTTTTATAGAGACTCAACTTCTTGATAGTTGTGGTCGCAACATTTCTGATGTCATTAGCATGCGAAAGGTGGATTTATATGTCGTTGTTTCGAGTGAATCTGTGCTATAAGAACTTATATATACGACTGGTAAGAACTGGTATAGTTACAGAAGCTCAGAAAATAAGTATGTAATGTTGTAAGAAATTTAGCTAATGATATATAGTCAAAATATATTATTTTAAAGAAAGAAATAGAATAAACCAATAGTGTTTTTGACGTGGAAAAGAAAAAGGCAAAGGAAAAATAAGGTAAAAACTAGGAAAACAAAACAGAAGAATAGTTAGAGAGATGTGTCGGTGCCGACAGTTGAACCGGAGAAACCTGTAACCCACTGAAAGAGACTCCTTTGCTTTCGGAGGCACGCAACGCTATTCAACCCCACAGTTTCTTATTCATTAATCACACTCACTCACTCTAATAATATTTTGTAGTCCCAGAATTCCAATATTAAAAAGTTAATATTTAGTTGGTTCAGTGATCGAAAGAAATGTATTTAATTTAGTACAAAATCAACTATGGTAATGTCCAACGTTTTAGTACATATCGGACCACTTATCGTCTTTGTTATTTGATTGTACAGAACCTAGTATCAAATAGGGTTTAAAGGAAATTCAGAGGAAGATCTGTTAAGTGTTTCGCAAGTAACTAGTCGTTCCTCTGATTTTTTTTTTTTTTTTTTTTTTGCAAAATGAAGCACTCCTGTGGACTTTCATGTCTTATCAACAAGTTTATTTATTCAATCTTGGATCAGATAACACAGAGAACCAAACTACTGATCCTGACTATACAACAGTTTGAGTGTGAAAACGAGTTGACATAACAAGAAACACAGTAAAAAACCACAGCTTTTACAAAGAAACAAAAATATCGAAAATATCCTCTGCTCCTGCAATATTGTTTGTTCTTAGGGATGTCTCATCTTTCTTTTACAGATTTTGAGACATCAAGATAATTGAGCCGACATGTTCCTAGTAACAGTTCTGGTAGTTCCTCTGCTGTATTTGCCTGATGCGTGTTAAAAACATTGAAAAATGATCATTATTATCTGATTCATAATCTGAACAAAAGATCTTACAATTGGAAAACTTAAACCAGTGTTCTGTTTTTGCTTACCTGTATCAAAAATGCCATTTCTATAACCAAATTGTTGAGATATCCAAGAACTAGATTGGTTACACCTCTTGCAACAGTTGAAGACCCAACATCAATGTCAAGCTGAGAAAGAAACAAAGTTAAAAAAAGAAAAAAAAACATTATGGTTTTGTTATCAGATCACATACAAGATCAATTGTGATTCATATTTTACCTCTAAGTAGTTCTTGCCGCGGGTGTAACGAACTTCAAGTGCCTGACCAACCAAGCAAGCCTTCTTTCCCACACTTTGTTTCACAATCCATGAACCTTTGGAGATATGAGGGATGAGTTTAAAGCGCGAGTTGCGATAAGCATCGTCACCATTCACAAAACTCTCTAACAAAGGATGCTCTTCCAGTGGAGTTTTCAGCATATAGTACAATGCTAGAGAGTACATAGCCGAACCCGGGACCTGATTCATACAATTGCTACTAATTAGTGTCTCTTGACTATTATAAAACCATTGATTCTTTAGATTCATAAACTCTCAAAATTCACCTGTATGTTTACAATGAAGAAAAACTCGGGACTGCCTTTCGCTGCGAATTCCTGAACTAGACCACCTACTCGTCCACCAAAATCATCTTCCCGCTTATCTGAACTTATCCAGTCCGCTCCAATCATTTGCATCAATGTGCCTTTTGCTTTTACCTATTTTTTAAGAAGTACAAACATCATCATCACTTAGCATATAAGATTCAAGAAAAACACAAATACATTTGTAACTAAATAGTGGATTACCTTTTGTTGATCTTTTAGATAATTGTTTCCGCGAATTAAGAATGTCGATGGTTCCGCGGTAGACCAACTACAAGGCAGAGTGAGACTTGGATCTTTTTGAAGAGTGGCTCCATAGAAGAAGCTGTTATTTTCCTCCAAACCCACCTCTTGTAAATCCATATAGCCTTTCTTATTTATGGCTAGATCTTGAAGTTTCTTGACAATACCAGCTGGTGTTGGTATCTTCAGCTGAAACACACACACCTTTCAGATTAGTTTAATCCACAAGAAAAGTGGTTAAGCAGAAAATTACCTGATGTCCTTGAGAATATGGAGAGGTATCAATAAAGCTATCAAACTCGGTGGACTCGTTAGGCTCAGGAACGTCGAAAAACTCATCAGAAGCATCATTTAAGTCCATCAAACTATTGCGTGCTGAAGTAGGTTTATCCATTTCCTCAGCCTTCACAGTCTCTAGATCAACCTCTTTGGCCTCTGTTTTAAGGGGCCTAGTGTTGATCTTGGACAAGCAGGGTTTGGTGTCCAAAAACTCCCCTGAAACGAACTCAGTGAAGCCGTGTCCTTGTTTCGCTTTGAACATTTCTCGTAAGGCCGCAACCCTCTCAACCACACGGATGGTTATGGATCTTGCAGAAGATGGCCTCATGTATAAGTTCCAGCTTCTCCAATCAATGGCTACCATATGCTTTACTAGTGATTGTTTCCCGTTGTTCGCCGGAGTCACCACGTAACCACCACCTACATTCCGATGTCCCTTACTATATTAGGTCCCTTCTAACTTTTGATATGGAAAAAAACAAATTAGAGTGAAGTAAGAAACTTTACTTTTGACACAAGCGCGAACGTATCCCTTCTTTGGTGGGCAGTTCTTGTGATAGACAGAGTGACAAAGTATCACTGTGATATTCAAGGTTAAGAAGGTTATATATAAACCCGAAAACTCAACAAATCAAGAACAATATCAAGAATAATCATCATACCATATGTTCCATCTTCTTCCCTTCTCCAGTAACGTCGCAGCAATAAGTCTCTTCGATTCAAGCCCCATGGCAACCAATCACTGTATAACTGAAGATTGATTATATCTGTGTGTCCATCAAGATGCTCCACCACACTACCTTTGTAGAAACAGAAGTCCCATCTGCAAGAAATCCAACAAAGTTTCAATCTTTTAATATAATTCATAATAAGCAAGTAAATCCTAAGCTGAAAACCAGATAAATATGTAGACCTAAAGTGGCTAACTTGGAAACAAAGTAAGTGAGACTCGACCTAATAGGACAAGTTCTCAAAAGTTATAGAGCTTACTCTGATCTTAGGGGACCGAGAGACATTAACGTATTAAAAATATCTTCTGAAGTACCATCAATGACCCCAACTGCCATTATTGCAGGGTGATCATCCCAATGCTGCAAGTGCAATAGGTTTCAGCAAAAGAAAATAAGTGAAGAAACCAATTATAATTCACAGAGCGATAGTGCAATAATATGAACAAATAAGTATTACCCTTCCGCGGGAATCCCAATCTTTAGCTTCTTTGAAAAGGCGTAAACCTGAAATTCAAAAGTTTGAATAAGGCCAGCGGTTTCTTGAAAGACAAGAAATATTGTCTTTTCTTACCGTTTTGGCATCCAAAGATTTTCCATGGAGAAGGTGCAATGACATCAGGCGCAACTACTGTTTCGACATTCAATGATGTTGATGAGTAATTTGCCGATGAGTAATTTGTCCAGTCCACAGAGTTTTTGCGACGGTTCCTCTTTGATACATCAAGCTTCACAAGTCCCTTCTCTGCATGAGATACAAATTCGCAATCCGGAAAAGGAAACCCCTGATGAAAACATAAATCCAATGAAGAAAAGTCTCTAAAATTTTATAGTGTATAGAAAATTTTACAACTGTTAAAAAACCTTTTGTGAAGCATCCTGCAATGATCGGATCCATTTGGCTGCTTCTTCAGGACTACTTGCTCCCAACTGTTAAAAGTCAGAAACCTAACTGATTATTTACACAGAAGGTTGAAAAGTAAAGACAAAACCTTAATTTGAAACAAACCTTTAGTTGATCCAAATGGTTCGAAGTGTTGTAAAGAGTGAATATGAAAAGAATCTGAAACAACACAGGAAACCAAAAAATAACTAATTACTAAAATTTTCTGTGAAATAGAGAAATTGTAGGCTTATTAATATATAAAATTTGTTACCTTCCTATGGAAACTCTCTCTTCCATTGTCGGTAACCCGAATACAACAATCTAAAGATGCTCTTCTCTCAGGTTCCTACACATTAAACATAACTTTTTTGGAGTTTCAAATGGCTCATTCGTTGATATATCACAATTTACTTATTCATGTTGTTTTGTATCTATACGTAATTCATGACACGTGAACAAAATGTATCCTATGAGACAAAGAAAAGATGTGAAAAAGTTTAAAAGACAAACCTCATTGTGATCGGATGGTACAGATTTAAAACTTGTAAGGTTGTTTTCTAGAAGAACGAAATATCGTTTACGGGAAAATTGAAGGCCAAATCGGTTATGTCGGATGGTATAAAGCCAACCTTCCATTCTTCCGTCGGTTTGAGACACTCCCATTTCTCTACAAAATCTACTTTTTAGTTTTAAATTTCATCAAATGATTCAAAATTTCTACACAGAATCCATCAAGAAATGCATTACCACTTGAAATGCTTCTTCCCCGTAAACGAATATAAATTAGATATCACAAAACGTATTTGTCTCGAATTTGTAACTTGAAGCGATTCTCTGATTCCGCCGAAGCGAAACAGAGAATCAAAAGTATGAAAGATCAGCTGCAAAGAAAAAAATTATTTTTTAAGATTTTTTTTTTGTTTTTCTCTCAATCAAGAAAGAAAAACAAATAATTATTTTGTGTTGTTCTTCTTTTATTGTTGTTACGTTTCGTTTTGGTTATAAATTTTCAACTTCGTTGGTTAAAAATTGCTTGCTAATTGTGAGAGGTTAAATGATTGGCGCTTCTGTCTTTAGGTTTAAATTCTATAATTAGATTTTTTTTAATTTATTTATTCTGCTATTAGTTATGCTTATGCCCTTCGATATTTTTTTGTTTATAAGAAGGTTCGAAAAGCTAAGTTGGTAAATCGTAAGGTGAATGACTGACCAATTAGTAGAATCATTACCGAGTAATCATTGTCTATTGGAGAAACAAGTAACCCCAACAAGAACAACACATTACACAAGTTAGTATATCGTCTGGGTCTGACTATTAAAAATCTTATTTCCAAACAAGAATTTGTTGTTCTAGACTAGGCCTATTTCTAGACTGAGAAAAAAACAATAACGGGCCTAACCTATCAATTGGGCTTAACCCATCAATTTGTTTCATACGGCCCAACATTTCTTTGACTTTTCTATTTGGTATAGGAAAAAAGAGAAAAAATAGGGGAATACCAAATATCAATCTGAATTCTTATATATGTTGACAAAAAAGAAAAAACAAATCTGAAATATTGATGTAGAAAGAAACCCATATATTACCCAAAAATAACAAAGTTAATCATTGTACCTTCTTATCTCCAAGGACCAATGAATCTTCTTCTCCTTTGACATAATTCCTAATCTTAAAAGTAATGATTTAACAACTTAACAGTTTCAACCTTAACTATTCTTTTGTCAAGACAAAAATATGAGTAAAATTACTTAGAGAATTTATAGAAACTAACCTTGGATTCAAAAAGAATTCACAAACTAACCACGAGCTACAGTACCCTGTCTCTAACATGTCGGAACAGCTGTGTAATTACGTATATGTCCTTTGTAACACGCTTTTTTTTCGAATTACATGTGATAGCATGATATATCTCTTTTTATCATGTATTTTTCTCGAACTACATGTTATTTATAAAGAACACATAGTATTCTCGGAAAAAAACATTATATTCAGTGTAATATCTGTCTTTATCATGTTATTTTGTAATAATACACGTGTTTTATTAAGATCACATGTGAATATCTGTCTTTATCATGTTATTTTATAATAATACACGTGTTTTATTAAGATTACATGTGAATATTTGTCTTTATCATGTTATTTTGTAATAAAACACGTGTTTTATTAAGATCACATGTGATTTCTTTTTTAAAAAGATAATTATTTTTTAGTAATACACGATTTGTTTTAAGATTACATGTGATTTCTTTTTAAAAAGTTACTATTCAGATTAAATTTTCCATGTCAATGTTTTTTCTTAAAAATTCACTATGTTTTTTAAAATATCATGTCTTTTAGTTAAATATAACATGCGAAATTTAAATGTTACATGTTATTTTGAAAAATCTCACGAAACTGTCTCACATATCGTTGATCTTGCAACAAACGAATGATAGTTTTGGTATTTCACATCATCCGACCAGGTGGGTCCATGGCTATTTTCCAACAAAAAACTTTCTCTCTGCTATTTTGTTAATTTGAGTGTTTTATTTGGCTATTTCTTAATATCTCCCAATTACTTAAGGGTGTTAATTTTATATAATCAGAAACATAAAAAGAACAAAAAAAAGACAGCTTTAAGATTTTACCAACTCCACATTACAGAAACAGTAGAGATACCTGCAAAAAAACCCAACTTGGGGCCCCCCGCCATTACTTACTATTTTATTTTATTTTCCTTTTTTTCTCTGTTTCGTTGCCTTAATTCTTGCATCAGTCTCTTTCTCTCTCTCTCTCCTTTCTTTGTGTAAGCAAAGAACCAATCTTTAGATAATTTTGGAAACTCGTCATTATTCCTCTTGCAAGCTCGAATGATCGCCGCCTTGTTCCCTTGATACCTCGATTCCTTTTCTTCTTCCATCACTTGAATCTTCTTGGGTATCTCTCCACCTCCTTACATTTCTTTTTTCCAAATTCGACATTAGCTTTGTAACAAGTTAGGGTTCCTTACTTGTGGGTTTTGACTCTTCTGTCTTACTTCTTTGAATTGTCTTTGTTTGTTGAGATTCTTTTTCGATTTGATAGGTTTATCAGATTCAGAGGAATATAACGTATTTCTGTTGTTTTCTCCCACTTTTATTAGACTGTGTAAATAGTTTAATCAAATATTTAAGGCTAAAAGGAAATTTAGAAAGCAGAAACATCTGTTGAGAGAATGTGCCCAAGTCAAGTCTCTGTTTAAATTTACTTCCTTTTCTTCAGTTTTCCACAAAGAATTGACTGAATCTAGTCATGTCTGTCTTCTCAGACAAATAAGTCAAAAAGTCAATGCTTTTTATATCTTGTTCTATCAGAAAATTTGTGTTAAAGAATAAAGTCTTGACTTTTTCAAAGCCATGAGGTCTATTGTGAAAGATTAGAATGTTCACAAGTTGATAATGTGTGTGCGTTTTGTTTTTGTGTTGTCCAGTGTTGAATGGATCCTGTGCCTGTTCGATGTCTTCTTAACAGTATATCTCGGTATCTTCATCTGGTCGCGTGCCAGACCATAAGATTTAATCCTATACAAACATGTATTGGAAATATGGTTCTCTTGTTGAAGCTCTTGAAACCGTTGCTCGATGAAGTTGTTGATTGCAAGATACCTTCTGATGACTGCTTATATAAAGGATGTGAAGACCTTGATTTCGTTGTTAACCAGGCTCGGGAGTTCTTAGAGGACTGGTCTCCAAAGTTGAGCAAGCTGTTTGGTGTAAGTTGATGATATAAGTTCTCATTTCAGTTGTGCAGCTTTCAGTATTATTCAATGCATTGTTGTTGTGCAGGTGTTTCAATGCGAGGTTTTGTTGGGAAAGGTCCAGACTTGTTCGCTGGAGATTAGTCGCATACTTTTGCAGTTATCACAGTCAAGTCCGGAAACTTCAAGCGTACAAAGTGTAGAGGTAAACTAGTATTTCTTCGTTTCTTTAGCCCTATGTGTCTTCTTTGCAGCCATTTGTATTAATCTCTTGGAACGGTTTCAGCGCTGCGTGCAGGAGATTGAGAGTTTTAAGCAAGAGGGGACGTTAACCGAGCACATGGAGAATGCTTTACGGAATCAGAAAGATGATATTGCCTCTTTGGATAACCATCATCTGGAAAGCATAATTCAAATGCTTGGATTGATATCAAACCAGGATCTCTTAAAGGAAAGCATTGCTGTGGAGAAGGAGAGGATAAGATCCCAGGCCAGCAAGTCGAAAGAAGATATGGAACAAACCGAACAATTGATAGAACTCGTCTTGTGCATCCGTGAACACATGCTTAAAACTGAGTTTCTTGAAGTGGCTAAAGGTATCTCGATACCCCCGTATTTCCGATGTCCTTTGTCAACGGAACTCATGCTGGATCCGGTAATAGTAGCTTCAGGACAGACATTTGACAGAACATCCATTAAGAAATGGCTTGATAACGGGTTAGCTGTTTGTCCCAGGACGCGGCAGGTGCTGACTCATCAAGAACTCATTCCGAATTACACGGTTAAGGCTATGATAGCGAGTTGGTTGGAGGCAAACAGGATCAACATTGCTGCAAACTCTTGTCATCAGCATGATGGTGGTGATGCTTCATCCATGGCTAATAATATGGGTTCTCAAGACTTTAACCGCACCGAGAGTTTTCGTTTTTCTCTACGGAGCAGCAGTTTTACCTCAAGATCATCTCTTGAAACTGGAAATGGGTTTGAGAAACTAAAGATCAACGTGCCTGCCAGTTTATGCGGGGAATCTCAAAGCAAGGATCTTGAGATATTTGAACTTTTGTCTCCAGGGCAGTCGTACACTCACAGCAGGAGTGAATCAGTTTGCAGTGTTGTCTCGTCTGTTGATTATGTGCCTTCGGTGACACATGAGACAGAAAGTATACTAGGGAATCACCAAAGCTCCAGTGAGATGTCTCCCAAGAAAAACTCAAAAAGTTCAAGCAATGTAAATCATGAGCATAGCGCAGCGAAGACTTATGAGTGTTCTGTACAGGATTTAGATGATTCAGGAACAATGATGACTTCACATACCATAAAATTGGTAGAAGATCTTAAAAACGGATCTAACATAGTGAAGACTGCTGCTGCAGCTGAAATACGTCATCTCACCATTAACAGCATTGAAAATCGTGTTCATATCGGGCGTTGTGGTGCTATCACTCCACTGCTGTCACTTTTTTACTCAGAAGAAAAGCTAACCCAAGAACATGCAGTCACGGCTCTTCTGAACCTTTCGATCAGTGAACTAAACAAAGCCATGATTGTGGAAGCCGGGGCGATAGAACCGCTTGTTCATGTTTTGAACACAGGAAATGACAGAGCCAAAGAGAATTCAGCAGCATCATTGTTCAGTCTGTCTGTTCTGCAGGTCAACAGAGAAAGGATAGGCCAGTCCAACGCAGCGATACAGGCTCTGGTGAATCTTCTTGGTAAAGGAACATTCAGAGGAAAGAAAGACGCCGCCTCTGCTTTGTTCAATCTATCGATAACTCATGATAACAAGGCCCGTATCGTGCAAGCTAAGGCGGTTAAGTATCTTGTAGAGCTGTTGGACCCAGATTTAGAGATGGTTGATAAAGCAGTTGCTCTTCTTGCAAATCTTTCTGCAGTTGGAGAAGGGCGTCAAGCAATCGTGAGGGAAGGTGGGATTCCATTACTTGTTGAGACTGTTGACTTAGGATCTCAGAGAGGGAAAGAGAATGCAGCTTCTGTGTTGCTTCAGTTGTGTCTGAACAGTCCCAAGTTTTGCACTCTGGTCTTGCAAGAAGGCGCCATACCTCCGCTTGTTGCCTTGTCTCAGTCTGGTACACAGAGAGCAAAAGAGAAGGTAAAGACTTTATTCTTCTTCTACGGTTACACGAAAACACACCAAGTTCAGTTTCTTTTTGATCGAGATATCTGAATATTATTGTTCTTTGCAGGCACAGCAACTTCTCAGCCACTTCCGAAACCAAAGAGATGCAAGGATGAAGAAAGGTAGATCATGATTCATGAAGAGACACCATTTGAACATTTCCCTCGGGAGATTTATTTTGCTAGAAAATTATTTTTTCTTTCATTTTGCCAAGAACATTAGCTGGAGAATAGTGTCTTCTCTTCTGTCTCGGTGTCTCGTTTTGTGTTGGGTTCTTGTTATGTATTGTGTTAATGTTGCTGTGTAGTAGTTATATATGTGCAATTTGTGAGTTTTGAGTATATATAGGCAATGAAGATTTACTACGAAAGATATTCCCAAACTCTAAACCCACTATTCATTATATATTTATGTTACATTCCTCCAATTGTTTTGACTGCTTTTGCTTGTTTCTTTACAGACAAAACAAGTTTAAGCTTGCTACTTAACTACTCGTACATAAAGCATTGGATTGATGTCAAAATTTGTTCTTTTACCTTGGCTTTGGTTGTGAAGCAAAAGACAGCAATGGCTGAATGAGTCTTTGATGTGATGGACTCACCAGTAACATGGCCTGTGACCGACGTAGCATCTCAGCCATTGATGGAGTCTGATAAGCCTGGACAAAGCTCGAACCGTCCCTTGAATTTCCCCTCGCTGTTGCTCTTTGCCATGAGTGTGAGCTAAGTCCAGAAAGAATATAAGCTCTTCCTGATGCCTCATAGACGTGACTACTCCTCATTCTACCTTGCATTTCCTTCAGTTCCGAGTCCAAAGCAACACAAAACCTATCACGAGATTTTGCTGCAACCGTCTCTGCCAAAAGCAATCTAAAATTCTCAATGGCTTTAACGGCTGCCTCTAAATCTCCATGCTCTGCTAAAGTTCTTGCTTGAGCCATTGCCTCTGCAGCTAGGAATCTGTTTCTTTGCCTGACCACTTCGATGGGGACAACTTCTTCTTCAACAACATATTCTGGCCTTCGAATCTGAAGCACATGACTTTCAACCGTCGTAATCTCCTTTGTCAAGGGATCAATGTAGAGACATCTCAGCTTTAGCAATGGTGTATGTCCATCTTCCTCAACAGGGATGTTAATAGACACCAAGAAATCTCTCTCTTCATCGGCATAAAGATCACCAAGATCAACCAGTCCTGAGTGGCCATCACCAGTTACAAGGCTAGAGTAACTCCCAGCTTTTATCGAGCTAAGTCGAACACTTGGGCACACACCTTCAACTTCTACTCGTAGCTCCTGCACTGCAACGCTTAAAAGTCCACCAATGCACTGTGCAAGAGCATCCTGGATCACAGACTCACTTTCAATGAAAGAGAAGGTTCCACCAGAAAATTCAGAGACTGAGTGCATCACCGAAGCATCATGATCTGATCCAAAACCAAAAGAGTGGACAGGGATCTGAGGAAGCATCACCTTGTAACTTGGATCAGGATGGTTCGTAGTATAGGTATCTCGCCCGTCAGACAAAAGGATAATGCTGGCAACAGAATTTCTCTCTCGTCTATCTTCCATAACCTTAGCACCTTTTCTAAGACCATCGACGATATTAGTCCCACCATTTGCAACCAATGAGTTAACAGCTTGAAGGGCTTGCTGTCTTCCTGCATCAGACATTCGTGTTAAAGGGAAGACACGGCGAGCTGTTGAAGAGAAAGCAATCACTGAGAGCCTATCATTGGACCCAAGATTTTGAATCACAAAACCCATTGCTCGTTTCAGAAGTGCTAGCTTAGTTCCTCCCATACTACCACTGATGTCTAGCACTGTAACTAAATCAATTGGCGCTCGGCGATACTGAGAAATCTGATCACCAGTAACTGCTTTGAGATGCACTAATACATCAAAATTCTCACAGGACTTGGATTGTGGTACAGCTGAGACCTCTGGATACATTTTCATGTCCATCATTCGCACAGAACCACGGTTCTCCTCCTTCAAGACATCAGTTTCACCATCAATAACAATCTGCTCCGCTAACCGTTCATCATCATCGAAAATAGCTGGCTCAGGATGCCCTTGGTTTATAGCTCGTTGAGAAGGAGGTAAGCAGCGGATAAGCCTAATGGCTGCATCATTATTGGACCGGTCAAAGGGATAATAAGGAAGATCCAAACTCGGCTTCTGTATAGGGATTTCCTTCCATTTAGCTCGGCACACTGGGCAAACGTGGTTGCCGTGTTTCACATTTGAAGCAATGCAATGAAAATGAAACATGTGCGAGCACTCCGCTGTGAAAATTGCATGTCCACAACCTTCTTTCATCTTAGTCAAGCATATAGAGCAAGTCTGCTGATTAAGAGAGTAGGAAAACAAAAAGATGCAGGGATTGTGAGTCAACAAGCTCATCAGAAGAAGACAAAGAAAACCCACATGAAACTAAGTGCTACTTAAAGAAACAAACTACCCACAAAAATTTAAAAGAAGAAAGAATCCATGATATTAGGAGACAATACTATTTTTCTACTTTAAACAGGACAAAGATGATGATAAATGTTCTTCTAAGGAATATAAAGGCTTCACTGAAACAAAATTAGGACTATGCTCTTCTTCATTACAACTAACCACAGACAGTAGGACTGAAAGATTTGAGCTTTTTGTATATTATTTTCAATTCACATAGCTCGAAAACAGAGCAAAAGACTTATCCAATCAAAGACAGGAAGCAGAGATCAGGCAAGACAAACTCTTGAACCACAAAGGTCAGGTTAGTGTTTCAGCAACTAAAAGTAGCAAGATTTCTCGTAATTAAAGAGATTTGAGAACATGGGTCATGATGTAACAAACCTTTGACGATTTGCTGCTACTTCTGGACAACCTTATACGGTAAGAAGAAGGTGTTGGAGTCATGGGCCAGTTAAGAGGAGAAAGCAAAGCAGCATCTGATAATCTCTCAGCGGAATTTAAAGCTGATGATGGTGGTTCCTCTTCGAGGGTTCGTGGGAGATAATTGCAGAGATTCAAACTCAAAGCTAGCTTCATCTTCTTCCATTTGCTCACCATTTTAGTAAGTATAGATAGAAACAGTGGACTCCAAGGAAATGAAACCAAAAATGAGAACTTTCAGAGAGAGGTTTGAAGAAACCAAGAGGGAAATGAGAATTGGTGGAGATTATTATGAGGATCAATGGAAGTGTTGTTTAGTGGTGACGTTCATGATGAGTGTGATAGAAACAGAGAGAGAGATTACTCTTGACTTTTTGAGACTAGCGATTATTTTGACTTTTGTTTTTTGGGTCTTGTAAAAAGGACTAATTAAATAATTAAAGTGAAAACGAAAGGTAAAGCCCAATTACAAAAGTTAATGCGTCTGCTTTATGCCATTATTGTAAACACTAATTTATGCTACAAAAATAAAAGACACAATAATTAGGGTTGATTATGGTAGTCCACTTCGAAATTTATGTGTATCGGATTTTGAATATGGAAATGTAAACTTTACTGTTCAACATAATGATTAATTGAACATTTCTCTAACAAAATTAAAAAAAACTATTGTCTATAGTAAAAAAAAAAATGGTGTTACTAATAAGCAATATTAAATTAACAATTCTTCTACAAAATCATTGTCCTAAGTCCTAACACTTTGTTTTTTGAAATAAATTGGTGATGAAGAAGAAGAAATACACTTGGGGACGAAAAGTAAATGATGAAAAAGGATTGGGCGTAGAAGAAATGATGATGAGCTAAGTCTGCGAATTATGAGAAAGTGGCATCATGAGTCCAATTAATTGTTTACAATTTATCTTTTCTTGAAAAAATATGATACGGAAAATTTTGATTTCTACATTAAGACGATGATATTTTTTCAGGTACACGTGCACTTTATCACCTTCTTCCGGCATATGTCATAACCCTCAGTAGTTTAACATACAAAGTCAATCTTCTTTCTTTTTATTTTCTTTCTTTTTTATAGATCTTTTGTTTGTTTAATCATGGCATGCTATTTGAGTATTTTCCTAACAACTTGTTACTTCTACGCTATTATCATTTGTATATATTTGTTCAATCAATCTTGTAAACTAAGCAAAACAAAGATAGATAAAACTTTGGTTATCTGGTTAAAATTATTGTAGCAAAATTCACTTAATGATCATATAAATGCTACAAATCAGAGAAATGCTAAATGAGGTTAAAAACTTGCTATAACTTTGGTTTCCTATGCCACGTACAAATAGGTTAGATTCGGTTTCTTAAAATTTGGTATGCATACTGTTGTTTAATCAATTTACCACGGAAAAAATAGTCAAATATTGACTCGAAAGTGATAAGACAAGCGTCGGTGAGATTTTCAAAGTGTTTGGCTGTTTTTTTTTGGAATGTCGGAAAATGCCATGCAACTAGACAAAGTCTTGAAAGACGTAACCGAAGGGCTCGACGAGCTCGAACGGTCAAACTTTGTCATCTAGGAACAGCCTCCCAACATTATTCTCGGATGGCTTCTATATTTTGACGTTTTGTTAACCATCTATTATAGTGTATTTATGTTATTACACACATTATACTAGCTAGATTCAAGATTTTATTTCATATAAGCCCCATTTCATTATTAAGTAAGTTCTAAAGATTTTAACATATATTAAGAAAAATCTTCTGACCAAAAAAAAAAATTAAGAAAATTCTTTAACGTTTCAGCATAATCTTAACTAATACGTTTATAAAATTTTATTAGTTAAAAATAATCAAATATAACAGCTTTTCTAATGATTGGTATATTTAAAGTAAAACACTGCGTGACGGAAACATCTTATTGTGTGTGTTATGTGTACAATGTAAACGGCAATGAATGTTATCATGAAGCCTGCATTATTATCCAACTTGGAAAAATCAAGAGTCAAGACACAGCTAAAGCCTAAAGGCAATAAAAAAGAAAGGAGCAAAGAGGAAAAAGTCTGTTAAAGCAAGAAAATGAAAGAAACGGACAACTAATTTCGTTTTTTTTTTTTTTTTTTTTGTAGAGACATATTTAATCTGAAAGGCAAAACTTTTGAAAGGGATAAAATTTTCTCAGATCTTTTTTGACATTATTAAGCTTATCTTATTCCCTTTCTCAAATCTTTTTTGACATCAACTTTATGGATAATAACATTCAAAATATTCATTTTGGTCGTTATTTAAAAAAAGCATAGTTGTTTTTTAATAATATATGAGACGTAAGTTTTTATAAACAATGGGTATATTTTCCGTATTTTTGCATCGACTAATTAAATTATCTTTTGATCATGGGAAAGAGGAAGCTTTTGGCTAATCTTTATGAAGGTGGAGGATAGGATTCCCTTTAGGCCTTTATAGTGTCGCTAAATTTCTTAAACTTTTTGGGTCTAAAAGTCAACTTCAAAAGCTGCATTCATTTTTATTTCTTTCTCTTTTTTAAATCCCGTTCTCCAAATTTAAATACGCTCTGTGAATTTGCGGAACATGTGTGGTTGAAGAAGGCAATCGACTCGATCTTTTTTAGTGTTGCTGTTGGGCCCAAACTTGGCCCAGCCTAAATTCTTGACTAAATCAGATCCAGGTTTAACAACAACTGTCCAACTCCATCCCTTTCTTTTGTTTGTTTGTTGGAGCGTCACTAGAAATGGAGTTTGGGGTATGTACCATAATGTGTATGATACTCAAAATTGGAGCTCGGTTAAAGAATAACTGAAATAAGTTTCCTAAAGCAAAAAGACAACTTTGGGGCTCAATTATAAACATACATGAAAAACAATAACAAACATTTCAAATGTGGGTTAGATCTCATGAAGCCAAGATCTCATCACTGCACGACAACACATTTTTCTAAGAAAATGAAGTAATTCATTGTAGTTGTAATAGATATTGCCGTCTACAACACCAATTGGCACGGCTAGGACAAGTCAATCAACAACATTGCTGAAACCCATGCATGGGCCATGACAGTGCAAAAATATATTTGTGGTGATGTTATTATAAGTTTTCCCGATCGTATCAAGAGAAAATGTATAAGAGATATGAATAGAGACATATTGTGAAGGGTGTAGTGATCACGTTAAGACTTACCTGTCCACCAATCTGTCACTCTTTATTTTACACAACTTCTTTATTATTATTCCCTCTCTTTTTTATATATAATTCAATTCACACTTCTTCTCTCTCTATCTATATCTCTGGTCTCTCTCTCTCTCTCTTTCTCACACACACACACGATCCAATGACGACGAGCAACAACGTGAACGGATGTTTCGGAGACACGAAGCTGACCAAAGTGTTCGTAGGAGGATTGGCTTGGGATACTCACAAAGAAGCAATGTATGATCATTTCATCAAGTATGGTGACATCTTGGAGGCAGTCATCATCTCCGACAAACTCACTCGCCGTTCCAAAGGATACGGCTTTGTATGTTCTGTCCTATCTCGTTTATTTTCTTTCTTTTTATCTCACTTTTTGCTTTGTTCCTTTCTCATTTTGTTTTAAAATACGTTTTTGATAGGTGACTTTCAAAGATGCGGAAGCTGCCACGAGAGCTTGCGAAGACTCTACTCCGATCATCAATGGCCGCCGTGCCAACTGCAATCTCGCCTCCCTCGGTGGCCGCCTTCGTAAATCCCCTACCATGACCTCTCCTCAACAAGGTCCATCTTCAAAAAAAAAATTATAATAAAATGATATATATATACACACACATAATTGGCCATAATGTCATATATGAAATTTCTTATGTGGAGATATCTAATGCTAATGTTTTCACTTACAATTTGGAAGAAAAAAATTAAATTGCCAAAGATAGGAGACATTTTAAGGATTAAACCTTGATATGAATGAAATCGAGAGACCACTTTTGCCATTATTCAAACTTTTTATAAATCATTTTTCAAAACCAATATTAACATTATCATCAATGATGTTTTGACATGTGAAGGAACAAAAAATGGTAACAGGGCCACGCCACCACATGTTGGAAATCATTCTCAATGGTACTATCCGTCCGGTTTCACAAACCAGCAATATCAACTTCAACAACAACACCATCATGATCATCAAGCCGTTCCTTTCTATGGGTAAATTATTTTCTATGGTCTAATCTTTTTGAATATTTACGTAAATTAATAAAGTATTTGATTAGTCCCGTCTTGATATTAAATTAAGGTACCCTTCCTCCTACGTTGCCCCGAACATGACCTTCAATCAAGTAAGTCTCATGATTTCTACTTCAAACCAACAAAAAAAAAAACGATATGCTTCTATGGTTTTCCACTTATTATGAATTTGTTTGTGATTGTTTAATGAACAGAAAGTTGGATATGTCGGAGGAACCTATATGAACGGATACTATGCACAAATGCAACCACAACCGCAATCGCAGCCGCAACCGCAATATTACCAGCATCACATGTATGGTGGAGGGCGAGTTATGGTTGGGGCAGCAAGTCCAATGGTGCCTTTCTACACTGTCTATCCTTATCATCAATCTCAAGCCATCGGGTTTCCACCACCTTCCTTTTCGAAACCCCTTTCTTTTTCCACTCCTCCCATATCAGGTATTTGTCATTCTATTTCGAAACCTTATAATAACGAAAGCTACTTCACTAAAAACTAAAAAATATATCGAAAATTTGTATTTGGCTAAATAAGTACTATTGCAATAATCATTTGAGAAATATATATATCAGAATCAACATTTGTTTCACATACGTCAATATCATCATTGGATTATCTGTTTGTATTATGCAGTATATATTTTGGTTATAATATACCAAAAAAAAGAAGAAGTTAGATTTGATTTCATGTTTTTTCTTTATCCCACTTTTACTACGATTACAATTTACAAATCAGTAATATTATCATGGTTAAAGGAGTAAAATTAGAATAATGTAAAATGTGTCTTCTTCACATATAGTGTTCTTAACCATCTAGCTTCTGTCTATCCATCAATTTTTTTGTATACTCTATACATATGCACCAAATAAATTTGATGATGAGACATACGCACACATGCATACACAAGTTGGTCACGTTATTAAGTTGATGTCAGTCATGGCCTCATGTGCCCATGATGTGGTATCACATGGATCCACCCTCAACTAGCTAGGCCCTGCTTTGGCACGTGATCCCTCGCTGTAGCACGTGTCTCTGTAATAATTTAGTTGGATCTTGGTGCTTATAGGTTAATAAAAAACGAAAAGGCCTCTTACATGCAAGATGTTGTGATCTTCGTGTGTCGGAAAATCTATTAAACTGATATTTAAAGATTTGCTTTTTTGACTGTTGAATAGGCACAGTTGGAGGAGAGAGCATACAGAAGAAGGCCATACATTGATAGGCTACAAGCTGTTGATCAAATCATCAAATGACTCAGCCAAAACTTAATTCATTTTCTCCATCTCACTAAGCTTTATTTTTTTACCGGAGACATGTATTTTTAATAATTCAATTTCGTTACATTTAATCATTTATTCATTGAAGCTAAGCTGATAGAGTTAAAAAAAAAAAAAACTAAAATGGCTTTATTATGAAGTGTTCTACTTAAATACGAATGGAAGGTTTCATGACATCAATCTCTTGGGTTAGCCTAGCAATGACCACCCACATCCATCGATTTTCAACCGACTTTTTTTTAAAAAAAAAATTTCTAAGAGAAAAATAACAAATAATTACGAGACTATAGTATGGAGATATGGCAGTTTATTTCCATGATCAGGAGATTAATAAAAAATATACATGAGATAACAAAAAAACTCATGTACCTTTATAACAAAAAATTAAAACTCATGTAGGTTTTAAACCAAACGAATCTGTCATAGACAGTGGCAGTGTATTCGGCCCAACAACGCTCTGGTGACTCGTACAATCATCACATTAACATCTAAGAAAAGAAGAACAAAAGAAAATTCTACTAACAGACGGCAACAGACTCATTTTCTTTCACTATATCGATCAGTTTTCAAATGCTAACTTTCGAGTATAATTTATCATAGTATTCATTCTACTTTCAACATAGAATTTATGAATACTTCATAATATAATCATCAAATATATCTGTACATAGTTGTTTGATAAAAATTTCACATATATAGTTGATTATATTCACAAATAGCAAATAAATATCTATATAGTTGATTACATTAAAAATAGTTAACAATATATATTTACATAGTTGACTATATTCACATTTTTTTAATTTATTTAATTATTCAACTATATATAGACATACGTATAACTGCACATAACATATCTATAAAAGAATAGTTAAATTATATATCTACAATCTACATACATATATAGTTAATTATAATTATAGTAATTTTATGTATTATAACTAGTTTTTACTTTTTATAATGAAAAACGGTTCTTTTAGTATCTTTTAACTCAACGTGCACAAATACGGAAAATTTCAAAAGGTTCTTTTAGTACTCTTGAAAAGATTTGGTCTTAAAAGTGAAACTAACAAGATATTAGGGGTAAAAACAACATTTAAGAAAAAGTCAGGAATTTATCTCAAAAACAAAAAAATGGATCGTAGGTTTTCTCTCTCTTCGAGCATTGCCTTGTCTTCTTCACCACACTGGTCTCTGTAACTGAGAGACCCAAAGCCCTTCCCTTTATATCTTTTCTCCAATTTTCGCAAGATCTTATGAGGTAATTCCGATAATTTCAGCTTTCTCGTTGTTGATTTCACTTCTGGGTTCAGCGAAATCTGGAACTTTTCATGCTAATTGCGAATACCCTTTGCTCCGATTTCTGTTCCGAGTTTCGGATTGTATAAGACCCATCGATAGATTGAGTAGTTTTGAGCTTTTGACAGATAAATTTCAATGGAGGAACAGCGAGAGGAAAGTGAGTTTCTTGGTGATTTTAGAGAGCCCATGGAGGAAGCTGGTAAGGGACTAGGTTTATCTTCTAAAACTGAAACCCTAGTTGGTGAGGATGCCGCCACGTCAGAGGTTTTGGATTCAGGTGTTTTCGATGTTTGTGGGATTGATGAAATCCCAAATGATGGAGATTTAGCTACTGGTGATGGGAGCTTAAAAGCTGGTAATTCGGTTTCTGATGAGAAACAAGTGAAAGCTGATGTTGATGATGATGTTAAAAGGACGGATGCTATCACAGAGCCTGAAACTGAGATGGAGCGTGAAGGAGATACTGGAACTGTCGAGGTGAAGTTGAATGATGAAACGGTTAAGTCTGAAGTTAAGAGTCAAAATGGTGCTAGTCATGATGAAACTGCAGGGGAAGAGGAGACTGTAATTTCTGCTGCGAATGGTGCTACTGATGAGAAGGCAACATGTGAAGTTGAAGATAACGGTGGTGTTTGTGCTGCAGAACAAGATGTTGAAACTGAAAAGTCCCAGCAAAAGTCAGTCGATGGTGAGACGCTTTCTGTTTCAGAAGATAAAGCTGACCAAGAGAAGGAGACAACACAGAGAAGCGAGAAGGATAATAACAAAATGGTTGTTGATAGCAAACAGGAAAATGAAGAGAATGTTGCTCTTCATGAACAGGGGAATCATGAACATGCTAAGCATTCAGGATCTGCACAGGTTCCAGAGGAGTCTACCCAACTGAGCAAAGAGGAAACAGATGAAAAAAGTCAGAAAGTGGAAAACGGAGAAGCCATGGAGATTGATTTTGCGGCAGAGGAACAGATGATAAAGGATGGTAAAGTAGGCGGCGCTTTGGATAATGACTGCAATGAATCTGCTGGTGCAAGTATGGTAAAAACCCAAGATGTTCCAGTAGCTGAAGCTGACAACAATGTTTCCAATGTAGTTGAGAAAATGGAAATTGATGAACGCAAAGATAATGCTCATATGGCAAGTGATCTTACCGGAACAATTGAATCTGCTGATTCAGCAATCCAAAATAGTCCCACTGAAGATGCTGCTCCAGGTGAAGTTGAACCGTTGGATCATAATGCTCTTTTCGATCCAACTTCTGATATTACCAACTTTATTGATTTCAGTGGTGTATCATCTTGGTCAGGAAATATACAAGACCTTAAAACCGAAACCGGGAATGTATCTTTGAAAGATGATAAGAAAGCTACTGACCTGGCAGAGGATGTTGCCACAGCAGATGCTAATCTAAGCTTAAGTCCCGAAGGTATCGAAACTGAATCGAATGAAGCCCGTGTTGGTGTTGGGGCAGAATCTCCAGCTGCTGCAACAGATTGTTCAAAAGAGACTTCTGATGCAACTTTGGGATCTGAAGAAAACCAACAAGGTAAGGATCATCAATCCCTAGATAAGAAAACAGCAGATCAACAAGATACAATGATAGAGGAAGATGACATTACTCATGAAGCTCCAAGTATCAACCCAAACCAAAAGGAAGATGCAGAAATGGAAGAAAATCCCAACAATTCTGATTATGCTAATGATATAACCGGTTTTGACATTAAAACGAATGGTGTGAAACGAAAGGCTGATGTCCTGAGTGAGGATTCACCAGGGGAAGGTAGGAAGACTGTTTCATTCGCAAAGGTGTCTTTCGCCGAAAGGCCTTCCTTTAAGATCGGTGCATGCATAGCCAGAGCTGCTAGTCAGATGGCAGGATCTTCTTCAGTTTTGAAGGGTAGTAACTTTGATGATGAAACTCTTTCTGTTGAGAGTTTTGTATCCCAGCTTCATTGCGCAGCAACAGACCCCGTTAAAGAGAACGTTGTATCTGACATTGCTGCTGGCTTTTTCTTGGATTTCCGAAACTCATCGGCTTCACAGCAAGTTACCACGGAAAAGGTAAGCAAGAAAAGAGGTCGACCATCCAATTCTAATGTAGCAGGAACTGAATCATTTGAGTTCGAGGAAACGGGAGACACATACTGGACTGACAGGGTGATCCATAATGGTGGTGAAGAGCAAACGCCATCTTTTGAGAAAGCAAATTATCAAGTTGTGCCAGTTGAGTTGAAACCTGCTCAGATTCAAAGGACTCGTCGACCATACAGAAGACGACAGGCTCAGATCAATATTCATCTTTCAGCCTCAGACAAACCAGCAAACTTTGATGAGAATGCACCAGCTGAGCTTGTAATGAACTTTTCTGAAGCGGATACAATACCTCCTGAGAAGAGCCTGAGTAAAATGTTTAGGCATTTTGGACCAATAAAGGAGTCACAGACTGAAGTTGACAAGGAGAATAACCGGGCTAGAGTAGTTTATAAGAAGGGTGCTGATGCTGAGGTTGCTTACAACAGTGCAGGAAGGTTCAGTATTTTTGGGGCAAAAGCGGTAAATTACGAGCTCAGCTATACGATAACTGAAACATTCAAAGTTCAGCCTTATGTTGTGTCTTTAGGCGAGGAGGATGCAGCACTATGTCTTCCAGCCTAGAAACAGTTTTGCTTCAGACATGTTTCAGGTAAACCTGCTTCTCATGTGTTGTTTCTCTGAGTGCACAGTTTTTTTTTTTATTATGGTAGTGATAACAAAGGTGTGGAATTCTTAACGTAGGTAGAGTGAGAAGAGATATATGCATAGTTACCTGGTAGATTCAAGCTAGGAAGTGAAAAGGCCATGTCTTTGCTTGTTGTGTTTTTCCTTAAAAGGGAATTATATGGATTCTTTCTAACATCCAAACAGAATGGTTGATCTTGTGTTTCAGGTGAAAACAATCTGCAGGCATCAAGAGAAGTAAACAATGAAGTGGCTCAATGGATTGGAGGCTCTTGCTTGTCTTTTTGTTATGTAATAGGTAGAGATTTAGGCTGTGTAATTGTAACATGAGAAAACATGTAATTCCCCGAGTTCTCAGAGTATCATCTGTTATTTATTGTAAGAGACTAAGAGGTTAGAAAGATAGTTACCTTTTCTTTTCTGGTGACAAAAACATGTTATTTGCTGTTACTAAACCAAGTGATGTTAGGACATTGCTGCTAATGGTTATTAGGTGAAATGATTTGGAGTAGTCAATTACTTAAATGATCATTGGATTTTGATTTTCAAGCTTTCACCGACGACACTTGATCCTCTACACTCCACATAGGTACTCGAAACATACCTTTGGTTCCAAACCAGACAAAGTCACAAAGGCATAGATGAGTTGATTGGTTTCACCTAAAGAAGTCTGTCACATAGTCACATAATAGTCTCATCTGTTACTTTTACTTTTTATCTCTCTCACGCATATCAATCGGCATTGGTATAAGCTCCCCTGGATACAGAAAATACAGGGGAATAACACTAATAAAATAGTGCAAACATTTTAAGTTGAACAACATTTCCGCAACCAAACAATAAAAATCTAGCAACGGCACAAACACAAACCACGAAGCTACATGTCATGGTTTATATTAATAAACTGATCTTCAACTGTGCATCATGTTTGAATTTTTGGCATGAAAGTAGACATGAACTAGAGATATTTGGAGAAACAAAAGTATCTGAGAAAAAAGAAAAACAAAATGTCCATATACATGACCCGTATATGACAGGATTATGGATAACGAAATCCATAATCTATAGTCAATAATCACCATGTTTAATCATCCGGATTTCGGATACTTGCAATAGAAAGATTCGACTAGGTCGAATATCTGCGTATATCTGTATCCGTATTCGAGATAAATTATGAAAAAAATTCAGCGCTTTACCTTGAGTAAACAAAAAAGAAAGAGCAACGTGGATAAATCAAGACGGTCGATTAAATGGATCATAAAGATGCATATCATAAAACCAACCTCCCCGAAAATCGTGAGCAGCCAAAAGAGTTATTCGGTGGCTTCTCCTCTCCGAATCTAATTATTTTCCGAAGAACATAAAAGAGGATGACTGATGATATCAACACGCTCGACTAACGAATTCGGCGTAGCGTTTATTGAGATATATTCTCGATAAAGTTTGTTATTTTCCTTTTATAGTTTAGGTAATTCCTCTATTTCCTATTTCTATTAGGTTAGCAATTCTAGGGCTGTATAAATAAATACTTTTACCTACGGGTTTATGAAATATTCAGAATCATAAACATTCTCTGCGTTCAGTTTTCTTCTTCTCTCTTGGTAACCCACACTCGTCTGAGTCGTCTCTGTTACTCACCTTTGTTTTTGTTTCTCCAATTCTTGCAAGATCTCTTGAGGTAATTTCGCCAATTTCAGCTTTCTCGTTGTTAATTTCACTTCCGTTTTCAGTGAAATCTGGAATCTTTCATGGTTTTTGTGACTCTGATTTCTGTTTCTTGTTTCAAGTTTTCGCCTTTTTTTAATTATCACGGACATGTTGAGTAATTTTGAGCTGCTTTCAGATAATTCACATGGAGGAACCGAGAGAGGAATCTGAGTCTGTTCGTGAGCCCATGGAGGAAGCTGGTAAGGGACTAGGTTTATCTTTTAAAACTGAAACCCTAGTTGGTGAGGTTTCGGATTTAGGCGTTTCTGTTGAGAACCCACATGGTGGAGGTTTAGCTGCTGGTGATGGGAGCTTAAAAGCGGGTAATTCGGTTTCTGATGAGAAACAAGGGAAAGCTGATGTTGTTGATGGTGTTAAAAGGACTGATGCTATCACAGATATGGAGTGTGAAGGAGATACTGGAACTGTTGAGGTGAAGTTGAATGATGAAACGGCTAAGTCTGCAGTTAAGAGTAACAATGGTGCTAGTCATGATGAAACTGCAAGAGAAGAGGAGACTGTAATTTCTGCTGCGAATGGTGCTACTGATGAGAAGGCAACATGTGAAGTTGAAGATAACGGAGGTGTTTGTGCTGCAGAACAAGATGTTGAAACTGAAAAGTCCCAGCAAAAGTCAGTCGATGGTGAGACGCTTTCTGTGTCAGAAGATAAAGCTGACCAAGAGAAGGAGGCAACACAGAGAAGCGAGAAGGATCATAGCAAACAAGAGAAGGAATCAGCAAACAAAAGGGAGGAGGATAATAACGAAATGGATGTTGATAGCAAACAGGAAAATGAAGAGAATGTTGCTCTTCATGAACACGGAGAAGCCATGGAAATTGATTGTGCAGCAGAGGAACAGGTGGAAAAGGATGTTAAAGTGGACCGCGCTTTGGATAATCATTGCAATGAATCTGCTGGCGCAAGTATGGTACAAACCCAAGATGTTCCAATAGCTGAAGTTGACAACAATGATTCCAATGTAGTAAAGAAAATGGAAACTGATGAACGCAAAAATAATGCTCATATGGCAAGTGATCTTACCGGAACAATTGAATCTGCTGATTCAGCAATCCAAAATAGTCCCACTGAAGATGCTGCTCCAGGTGAAGTTGAACCGTTGGATCATAATGCTCTTTTTGATCCAACTTCTGATATTACCAACTTTATTGATTTCAGTGGTGTATCATCTTGGTCAGGAAATATACAAGACCTTAAAACCGAAACCGGGAATGTATCTTTAAAAGATGCTAAGAAAGCTACTGACATGGCAGAGGATGTTGCCACAGCAGATGCTAATCTAAGCTTAAGTCCCGCAGGTATCGAAACTGAATCGAATGAAGCCCGTGTTGGTGTTGGGGCAGAATCTCCAGCTGCTGCAACATATTGTTCAAAAGAGACTTCTGATGCAACTTTGGGATATGAAGAAAACCAACAAGATAAGGATCATCAATCCCTGGATAAGAAAACAGCAGATCAACAAGATACAATGATAGAGGAAGATGACATTACTCATGAAGCTCCAAGTATCGATCCAAACCAAAAGGAAGATACAGAAATGGAAGAAAATCCCAACAATTCTGATTATGCTGATGATGAAACCGGTTCTAACATTAAAACCAATGGTGTGAAACGAAAGGCTGATGTCCTGAGTGAGGATTCACCAGGAGAAGGTAGGAAGACTGTTTCATTCGCAAAGGTGTCTTTTGCCGAAAGGCCGTCCTTTAAGATCGGTGCATGCATAGCCAGGGCTGCTAGTCAGATGGCAGGATCTCCTTCAGTTTTGAAGGGTAGTAACTTTGGTGATGAAACTCTTTCCACTGAGAGTTTTGTATCCCAGCTCCATTGCGCAGCAACAGACCCTGTTAAAGAGAACGTTGTATCTGACATTGCTGCTGGCTTTTTCTTAGATTTCCGAAACTCATCAGCTTCGCAGCAAGTTACCACAGAAAAGGTTAGCAAGAAAAGAGGTAGACCATCCAATTCTGATGTAGCAGGAACTGAATCATTTGATTTCGAGGAAACGGGAGACACATACTGGACTGACAGGGTGATCCATAATGGTGGTGAAGAGCAAACTCCACCTACTGAAAAAGGAAATTATCAAGTCGTGCCGGTTGAGTTGAAACCTGCTGAGGTTCAAAGGACTCGCCGACCATACAGAAGACGACAGTCTCAGATCAGTATTCCTCATTCAGCCTCTAAGAAACCAGCAGACTTTGATGAGAATGCACCAGCGGAGATTATAATTAACTTTTCTGAAACGGATACAATACCTTCTGAGAAGAGTCTGAGTAAAATGTTCAGGTATTTTGGACCTATACAGGAGTCACAGACTGAAGTTGACAAGGAGAAAAACCGGGCTAGGGTAGTTTTTAGGAAGGGGGCTGATGCTGAGGTTGCTTACGATAGCGCAGGAAGGTTCAACATCTTTGGGGCGAAGGTGGTTGTGAAGTACGAGATCAGCCATACTATTACTGAAACATTCAAAGTTCAGCCTTATGTTGTGACTTTAGGTGAGGAGGATGCAGCGGTATGTCCTCCCTCTTAGATGGAGTTTTGGTTCAGGTAAATCTGCTTTGTTGCCTCCACTGTGTTTTAATATCTTTTGTACTTCTTCTGATATTTACTGGTGTGAAAGCTGATGTGTTGTTTCCTTTGGATGCATAGTTTTTAATAGCAAACATGTATACTTTTTCACATATGTGGACCAAGAGGAATTGGATACATAGTACCCTGGTAGATTCAAACATACATGACGACTAATTGATGAAGCCATGTCTTTGCTTGTTGTGTGTCAGGTGAAAACAAACGGCAGGCATCAAGAGAAGTAAACAATGAAGTGGCTCAATGGAGATTGGAGGCTCTTGCATGTGTTTTGTTACCTTTTAGATAGAGAGATCATTTAGGATGTGTAGTATGAAAACATGTATTTTTCTAGAGACAAGAGTTCTTGGTTATGTGTAATTTGTCGAGGCTAGAGAGGTTAATCTTCTACTTTCTTTCTTTTTCTGGTCGCAAAACATTTGATTTGTTGTTTTTAAACCAAGTGAAATTAGGAGAGTGTTTGTTGAAGTGATTTTGATCATTAAATTTGGTGCCTAATAAGCGTGAGATGATTCGACCAAGTTGGGTTAATTTCACACAGGGAATTCAATCCGGTTTAACCGATTGAAGCCGAAATTAGCCAAACACAAAAAAAAAACTAATTAAAACAAACCGAATGTTTATTGTTTCAGTTCGGTTTTCACATTTCTAAACCGGAAAACTCAAACCAATCCATGGCTTACTAGTCAACGTTATGAAAGTAACGGCGTTAGATTGACTGTTACGAAAACATTAACAGGAGGGAATCCCAAATTATTTTGACCAAATTTTTTGAAAAGATTTCCGATTTCACGCTCTTTCGTCTTCCCTCCAATCTCACAGTCCACCATTTTTGTTCGTTTCCCCTAAAATTTACAAAATAGAGAATAATGAAAAAAACCTAGCCTGCTCCGCCGTGGAGGAGATTCACACCACGACGAGCTCGTAATCGGAGACATCGATCTCGCTATCGCTGGGTTTCTATGTTTACATCGCTAAGAGATTAACCATCGAGCGTAGTGAGTATGTTTCCATCTCTGATTTATGTTTGTAATTTTGGATTTTTCGCTTGTAAGGTCTTCGCCGGTGCTATTCACCAGTTTCTAGGGTTCATAGTGTAATTTTCTCTAGGGTTGTGTAGATAACTTTTTGATTTCTGAACCGAATTGATTTGTAATATTGAAAATGATCTTGCTGTGTAAATGGAATTTGAATGGGTTGATAAAATACCAAATTGTGCCTCAGATTTGGTATTGGGGGATCAAGCGAACAGTATCATTTGAAAATGGTGAAAGTAGTTGCTCCTAGTAGTTCTCTTCAGACCACTGGAGGGTCCAAAGCTGCGCCAAAAGCTAAGAGGAAGACGCCTTCTGAACTGAGAGTAAGTTTGTTTCTTTCTCTTCATCTTGCAATGTTTTTTCCGTTGAGTTATTGGAAGTTATCTCTGAAGATTGTTCATTCTAATACCCTTCTCACTGAACAGGGAGAACAATTGAAACGGACTGCTTTTGTGGACCAAGCTAAAGAAGCTTTTGATGCATTGCGTCCTTGCAAAAGGTATATAAATCATCATGTCGTCAAGTTTTTTCCAACTTATATTTTTCTTACTAGATTTATCTTGGCAGTAGTGCTGAGAAAGATAATGGGCTCAAGAAACAAGAGCTTTCGAAGAATCCAAAATACATAGAGATGCGTATGGATGAACTGTATCCTGTCAAAAAGGCTATGCCTTGGATGCTCTCTGGCAAAGAAAACTCTAAGGTTCATGACCTCTCTGATTCTAATTCTTGTTTCCTTTGATTTTGTAAATAAATTATAGTTTAGTACGCATCTATTTTATTAGTTTATCTGTCTTTACCACAGGAAAATGGTGCGAAGCAATCCAGCAGCCTAATCAATGTTTCTTTACTCTCGAATGTTGCTGCCAACAAAAGACAACTTATTCGGTAAAACCCCTCAGGCAATTTCTATCTGGAGTAAGCTGACTTTATGTGCTGTTACTTATGTTAATGCTTTAATGTCTTAGCAGTGAGGAGAATAATGCTTCTACTGAAGTTTATGATGATATTAAGGCTGAAGCTCGTCAAACAAATGAAAGATGTAGCCAGAGCATATTTCGCAGTGTCACAGAACTTTCAACCAGGGGTGAAGAATTATCCTGCTTGCCAGATATTGATATGGTATGCTTTTCACCAGATAGTCTTTGCTACCCTCAGATGGTTATTTATCTGGTCCTTTTGAAACTTATGTCATCTTTCAACAGAACAAAGCATTGAAAGGACTTGCCACTTGTGAACCATTGCTGGTTCATCCTGCCGACATAAGTGTGAAAGATGATACTTCTGCTTCATTAAGTGGAAATTTCATGTCTGAGTTCCAAGTTCCTGGGCAAAAGATCCCTCTGGACCTTTCCTTGAAGACTTATGCTCGACTTGTCTCCTCTTCTCCATTAAGTTGGTGAGTTGAACTGTTTCTGATATTCCTGTACATTGTGTGATAGAATCATATGATGGCTGTAGTTGAATCTGAGTGATTCCTCCTTGACATCTCCTATTAGTTAACACATACCACTTATTGATGATGATAGATGAAATATGTTTTGTAATCACACAGAAGTATTCCCTTTATCTTCTCTTCTTTGCCTTATTAAATCTTGTTGACTAGTGGTTTCCTTAGCATCCAAAGTTTGATTCAGTCTATTTTTTTCCATTCTAATGTTCTAGGTTACATAGGTCAATCATGGGTAGTACCTACAATGGTATGCCACAGCTGAAGTCGCTGTCGTGTAATGTGGTAAATCAAGATAACAGTAGTGGTTCTGGATCAGCTGTGGTTTCCCAAGTGTTAAATTCTATGTCGCTACACTCGTGGGTTTATCCTCAGTCTACCTTGCCACCTTTTGTCTTATCGGCATTGGTAGCATCTGGATCAGACAGAGGTTTGTTAATGAGAATTCATAAGTTTTACCTATTTATCAGTCATCTTCCTTCTGAATTTTATAAAGAGATCCTCATTTTGCTATTTTAGGTGAAGTTGATTTCCTACAAAATCGAAAATTGGCATGGGAGGATGCTTTTCGAAGTCTATATTTCATGTTTCGGAAGAATCTCTGCAAAATATTTTATGGTAATTTCATATTATCTTCGCCTGGTTTGGATGTGACTTTTCTTTGGGTTTAACACAGTTCGTTAATAAAGACAACTTCAATGGCAATGAAATTTGTAGTGCTTACTTACTATAATACAGATATATGTAGGTGGAAATTTTTTCCACAGACACATATCCTTCCGTGTTTTGTTTACCACTAACACTTTCATTTAGAAGGACTTGGTATAAACCTTGCTTTTACTTTTTTTTTGTCTTGGCAAAGATGCAACAAAGTCAAGTTAACCTTTAGTGCTATTCAAATGTGAACTTTCATGCACAGCTTCTTTGTCATGTTCCATCTCTCGTATTGTAAATGACATGTATGCTGTACTCTATAAATGAAACTAAATTTAATTGTGCATTATTTGGCTTGTAGTCTGTACTTCTCAGTTTGTGGCAATGTTCACTGGAAGCTGTGAGTCAGGAGGTGTCAAACGCTCATGCAATGGCTATATCACCCAGTCAACTAGAAGACTGAGAGCCATGCTTAACGATCTTGTAAGATATGTTCTCTCACTATTGTTAAGCATTTAACCTTATTTATTTACGTAGATTGTTTGTGTTTTGCATTCCTTGAGACATCAGGAGAGAACTATCGAATTATCCATTGTCTTTTCCTCTATGTTATGCAAACTTGTGCTAACATTATCAATACGTTCTCATCCGTACTTTACTAAGTTTGCTTTGATTATGTTTCACAGGACATCTGCTACTCTATGCCTCTTTGCAAAACTAAAATGGATCAGACCACTGTTGAAGATCTTGCTGAACTCTCAGAGATAGAGAATCACAACCTTGGCCAGGTTTGTGCGTGTTTACTTATCTATTCAGGAAACATATTTATGTCTACTCTTTCACTGTTATGACTTATTAACCATGTGAAGCACCTGCTTATACGAGAGACTATTGGTGTGTTTTTCCTGACTCCTTGTAATGTGTGCAGATTCGTCGTTCGCGTTCCGTCTCAAACATTGATAATACTCCAGAATCTTTCTTGGCTTTTGTCGGAAATGAGAGCGTACATGGATTGTATGATCTTCTCTTAAATTATAGGTGATTATAAACATCTTTTAGAAAAGAAATTACATATCGTGCACATGTAAATCTTCTTAATGAATTTTGATGATGATTATAACCATTGTTTCTCAATCATGTGTAGGTCGTCTTTTGAATTTCTTCCTACCGCAGACGTTCCTGTTTTATATTCACCAGTGCCATTTCAGAATGCTGCACTGTCTTCTCCTGAGGTATATTCCACATTTAATGCTTTGCTCTGTGGTTCTCTTGCTGTGACATCCTTATTCTATATGATAACACTTTGAGGTTATTTTTTCTTTGATCTCCAGATCAAATGCACTGAGATGGTAAGAACAGAACATAAAAGTTGCTGCATGGTTGAGATAAAAGGTGAATATCTTCCGCCGTGGATTATTAGCAATATATGTGCAAATGTGGGTGCTAATGGACAAAACTTTGAAGCCAGGTTCGTTGATGCAAAATCTCTTCTCTTCTCTTCCAAACCAAAAACTTTCAGTCTTTGTTAGGAAATGCTAACATTTGATGAGTTTGATTCAGCTTTGTGACCGAGCCAACCTCGGTTAATTTAAACATTGGTCTACCACAAGTCCCTGAGAAGACAGACCCGGAGTCTCGAGTCATAGAAGGCACAGGAGAAACAAACGACAATGCATCTGACATTCCCGGAGCAGTGATCTGCCCTCAGCTTCAATCAGGCCATCTAAAGAGCTTGAAGTATTGCAACAAGTCTTACACGGTTTCGCTGTCTCCCTCGTGATTTGTCTCTGTTTTTCTTTCCAGGTTTTCATCATTATGTATGAAATGAATGTACCCAAAATCAAGTTATAGACCCAATGGTAATGTGAAGGGTAATATGGCAATGCACAAAAACGTTGGTATGAATCGTCTATCTTTAAACGCATCCATATTGTGAATGTTTTTTTCATACCCTGTTATGATCTTGGCCGGAGGATATGCAAGAGCCAAAAAAAAGAAAAGGAAATTTTTTATCATATTCAACCAGATTCTGAACCATCCATACATAATTGATTGAAGTGCAGAGCAATGTACATTTGTGTTGCACTAACTACGCCAAAGAAACTTCATAAAAAAATGGAAATCTAGACATGTGAACTCGTTAAACATCTCCATCTCCTAGTTCCAGATCCCTCGCCTAGAATCATAAGCATCCCCATATTATTTGCTGACAATTCATAAACATACCTGCAATGCAATTTATAATTGATTTCATCAGAAAACAGTAGTAATACCAGCCAGAATGTGAGTGAAACCCAAAGCAAATCTTTTTGACTCGTAATTCGTAAATCTCCTTACTTGTTTTGCCTGGCTTTCCTTTTCCACGAAACGAAAGACACAATCCACTGAAACACGAGAATGAAGGGAAAGCAAAATTCAGGCTCACACAGAGTTTCAGTATGCAACATGTAAGAGTTAGATAGGAGAGATTGTTTTGATTTATTTACCTTGAAGACCGTTACTACAGAGAATCCTTTAAAAGATGACATTTTGCCAACTGGGTGTCGCCTGCCTGTTGTGCCAGTTTCCTTTGTTAAATGCTGTGCGATTTCTTTGAGCAACACCAACTGAGCTTTGTCTGTCCGCATCGACACAATGATCTGTCTCAATGATTCCCTGTCTGCTTCAAGTGCTTGAAGCCTTGTGTAAAGCTTCTCTATATCTGGCTCGTTAACTCCTTGCTGAGTCGTGAACGGTTCTTGGTATCTCGGAGAGTTCCAGAGATCACCATTTAACTTTCCCTTACTCATCTTATTAGGCTCGTCGTCAATCTTAACTTCAGAAACTCCCACATGGATTGAGTCGATAGTATAAACTCTGTCGCTACTACTAGACATAGGAGAGTCTGCGAAAGATGTCCCCTTTATATCTTTTGCAGTTCCTAAAGGCGAATTGGGATCATAATATGGCCATCTTGGAGACTGACCAACTATCACCTTTTCTTCAATATCAACATTACCATCTGGTTCACACGGGTTCTCATCCACACTACATTGCAAAGAAGTATACTCGCACGGGTAAACATCAAAACCAACCGTGCTCGAGTCTCTGCCAAAACCAAGTATCTGATCATGTATCTCAGCTTCAGAGACTCCATAGCTCAACAATCTATGCTTGTATGCTTCGACCTCATAAGTCAAGGCCTCAATAGCTTGTTCTTTCTCATACAACAAATTCTCCAAAACCGAGAGCTTTTCTTGGTCATGCGTCATTTTCTCCTCAGCAAACACTTTGAATTGCCGAGCTTCCATCTGAATCTCAGCCTTTTCTCTCTGCAACCTCAGTATCATCGACATAGTCTCATTCGCTGCAGATGCAGCAGCATTTCTCTCCTCTTCAAGCTCTAAATGGAGATCTTTAACTGTTTTCCTTTGGCTAGAAAGAGCCTCAAGTAAAGCTGCACATTCATTCTCAACTAGTATCTTAGCGTTTGAAGATGAATCAGAAGAACCTCGTAACAACATCATGTTCCCTTCTTTGAATTCGTTGAACTTTCTTTTCACCGTCCTAGCCCAAGGATCTGAAGAACATGCCCCAAGAGAATAATCACAACCAAATTCACAGCAATTCACAACATCTCTTGAAGGAAATCTCAATTCTGAATCCATAATAGGTTATACCCAAAAAAACAATCTCAAATGCTGAGACAGAGACAGATTAAGCACGTTCCCAAAAACCCTAGCTTTAGAATCTAATAAAAGCAGTAACCTTTGTTGCATTCTCCAATTGAATTAACCACAACAATGAAGCCCCGTAACGAGGCCGTTAAAACAAAAGCAAGAAAGTTTTGGCATAGCCAAACAGAGAAGACAAGTTTATGATTCTCAAGACCCAAAAAAGGTATATTTTGAAGAAAAAATATAATCTTTAAACCTCGAGACAAGACTTAAAAGATGTGGGCAGCTACCTAATTCACAAAGATCTCTCCTTCCCGGAAAAAGAAGAAAAAATAAAGAAAATTTCCTTCTGTTTCCCGGGAAAAAAACAGAGGAAAATGTAAGAAACGGCGGGATTTTCCGGAGGGAGAGAAGGAAGATGTTGATAATCCTACGAAAGAAGAAGAGAAAAGAGAGAGAATTTAGGAGGAGAAGATTGTCTTTGTGTCTGTCTTTGATTCTTCATCTTCCTCTTCCTCGTGTCTCTCTCCCTCCTTTATCGGAGCGTATTTCAAAGTTCTTGGGCTACGTGCCCACAGAGACCAGCTATTATCATATGGAATAAATTTCCCCTTTTTTGAGGAGAAAAAGCAAAAGCAAAATCAATAATCAATAAATCATATGGGATAGTTAGTTATAAATTTAGAATCCTACCTTAACAAGTTTTGATTTATGATTAGAATCAAAATGTTTTACCAACTCTACTGATTCACCCACCCGAACTACTAAAACTCTCAAAAACTAAGCAATATCATAAACAGAAATTTCAATCCACCTTTGATAATATGTTTTGAAGATTTTTTATGTTTTGGTCATCTTATCAAAATTCAACATAAATATATATATTCAGTATTTATTTTATAAAGGCACAGATATGGTTGCTAGAGAAAAAAAAAAAAACTTTACATAAATAAGGTAGGCATGACATTTGTCAATTGGGTAAGATATATTTTTCATTGGTTTATTGTATTTTGGCTCACATGGATTTGGTGTCACTCTTTTAAATTTTAAGTGTGACAGAAATTAAATAGAGTTGGTTATAACACGTGATTATTTTTCAAAGATCATAAATAGTTTTAGAAAAAGAAAAAAAAATGATAAAGAAAAAAATAAATACAAAAGGAAAGAAAAATGAAAATTAAGAGATGAGATTATGGTCATGTTAATTTAAGGTTTCTCAATCAAAAGACCTTAAAATAAAAGATTCTGTTTTACTATCTCTAAAATCTTAAATTCAGCCCAGAATTGAATTAGTCCTCTTTCAATTTTGTGGACTATATTCTCCCGCTCAATAGTAAAGTTGACTCTGGTGGTCAAAGTTAAAGTCCCTAAATGAATATTAAATTCTCCTCTGCATTTGTTATCTGCAGTAGTAGTTCACTAATCAAGCTCCTGTAATTGCTTAGTATAATGCAATTATGCAAATGGCTTCTTTTACTTTCGTTGGTCATTGAAACATAAGCATCTGCAACTAGAGGCCCATTCCATTTACTCTCTTTCCTTCAGTACATTGTTTAGCTTTGAACATTTGTTTTTCGTCTCTTGGGCTTTTAGAAATTGTTTGGCCCAATACATTAGCCCTCTCCTCTCCTCGCTAAATTGTTAGCCTCCAAGATTCCAACCCATAACTTTATTTCCACTAGTTATTATATTTGATTTTTTTTTTTTCCTTTGTACACTTGTAAGCAGAGAACTGCAAAATTAAAAACATCACTTTAAAAGATGCACTTCTAAGCAAGTGCTTCTTCAGAGCATACATCTCATGAAGAGTGCTCAATTATTTAAGAGGACAACACCAACTTTTACTAAGTATGTTTAATTGTTTCGAGACCTCTATAGTAAAGTCTACTCAATTGAATCGGATACTTTACAAAACTCTGTTTAGATATTTCAAATTTTTTACAAGAAGTTCACTCAATTGGGGTCTGGGGATGAGTAAAACATTATACTTTAGAAAATCTGCTAGTGTTGCAAGAGTTTGGAAGTATTATCAAAATAATATTTGCTAATAATTTTAATAGTTTTGATTGAGCAAAGAAACAAATTTAAGGTAGTCTTTTTTTTTGTTGCCTACCAGATTTTTTTGATAACTTTTGTCTACCAGATTTATAGAAGTCTATTGTCTAAACCCAACACTTCCAATGTCCCTAGAATATTTTGTCCGAATGATGACTCGGATTATATTTAAGAAGGTCCACTACAAAGATACGATGAAGGACCCACTTAGATTTGTCCTCCCTATCTCTCACGATAGTGCTGTCAGATTTCTATAATTACCTCAATCATTCGATCAAATTCCCACATTTTTAGAAGAAGTACATTGAAATTTTAAAGATCTTATTTTCTTAGTAAAATATCTAGAGCATAGTCGACGACTACCTAGATGTTAAATAATCTTATGGATGGGTTATACTTAGATAGTCCTGCGAAAGTTTATCTTTGTCCATAAAACATAGAAGGAACCAAAACTGACGAACCAAATTTTTATTTGGGTCATTTCAACAAGTTATTAGTCTATAAATTAGATTAGGCGACAAAAAAAAAAATCTATACTGAATAAAAAAATACTAGTTAGAGATAATTCCATTTTCTTATAAAGTTTTTTTTTTTTTCTTTTCTAGTCAATTCGGCGTGGATTATAATGTATTATGTATGTATGCATAAAGACAATAGGTCCGACCAAATGAATCAAATGCATAAAGACAAAAGCTTTTCATGGTTATCATTTTTATTCCGTGCTCATCATTTGTTCAAATAGTTGCAAGTTTTTTTATTTTGTTTTCGAACTATAATTTTTAGTTAATGTAAATCCCATTTTATTTTTTCTTCAAAAAAAAGATATGTGGACATTATGCAAAACGAAACAAGTTTCATCAATGCATTGATGTTTGGAGGATGCTCCATGAAACAATGTTCCTTAACGCATTTACAATTACAGAGATTGATAAAATTATTGATCTCAAATTCTCAAGGTTCCAACACCGTTCTCAGTCTCCTCCTCTTGTCCTTCAATATTGCCCTCACTTTAAATAATTAATGATAAGGACAGTAGAAAATTTGAGGGAAAACATATGATAATCACAATGGAGAATATCACGAGAAATATGCTAATGTTTAATTGTTTGATAAATCAAAATGGAATATGTCAAATACGACCCGATACATCACGAGTAATATAAAAACGAGTTAACAGAAACTGAAAATGATACTTAAACGATGAAAAATAGTATTTTGGCCACCCACTACTACTAAATCAAACAATACTCTTTCTTTTCTTTTGGTTCTCTCTCAATAATATCGCAGCTTTTCATCATTCGACTGGTCGCCACCAGTCCACACTCTAATGATAATGTCTAGCATCTAAGCTCAAGTAATTTAGTGGGAAAAAAGGGTTTAAAATTCTAGTTTCCTAGATTTATCAATTATCACTCTGTTAAAATTCTAAATTCTCGTAATTACATAAAAATCAGTCTCCTTTTTTTTTTCTCGGAGGTTGATGAAAATGATTAAAAGAAGATTAATAACAGAGTTTTGACCAAGACAAAGATACTCATAAAGACGAAGAAGACAAAACATAAAAGAGACAGAAGATGGATGATTCATAATAAATACTTTGGCTCAGCCACTATACTTACTAAAACAATTTACTCTCTCTCTCTCTGCAATGTCACAGCCTCTCACCACCAGACCCACCGTCGCCGGAATCTCTATATTCCCTTTCCGACAACCGCCGCCGCTCTGTACTTTCCTCTTCGTCATCGTCCTTTTCGTCGCCACTTTCTACACTCTCCATCACCCAGACGCCGTTACTCCTTCTCTTCTATTTTCTCGAAATTCCCATAATGCCCTCCGTCTCCACCGCCTCTTCCTCTCCTCTGCTTCCAACGCCACCATCTCTTCTTACCTCCGAGAATTGACCCGTCATCCTCACCTTGCCGGAACTAAACCCTCTTTAGAAACTCTCAACTACGTCCAAAACCATTTCAAAAGCCTCGGACTTGAGACCCATGTCGCCGAATACGAAGCTCTCTTATCTTATCCTACGCACATCTCCGTCACGGCGCGTTTTAGCAACACGACGACTCTTGAGTTTGACTTAAACGACGTTCCCGGAGATTCTTCTTCCTCATCATCTCCGGTCGTTAGGCCTTACCACGCTTACTCTCCATCTGGGTCGGCGCAAGGTAACGTGGTTTTCGTGAATCACGGCGAGGAGAGAGACTATCATGCGCTTGAGTCGATTGGTGTGAGCGTTAAAGGGTGTGTGGTTTTAGCGAGGAAAGGTGAAACCTTGGGAAGAGGAGCAATTGTGAAGATAGCAGAAACTAAAGGTGCGCTGGGAGTGCTAATATACGCCGAGAATGACGGTGGTGGATTTGGCGGGATTGAGAGAGGTACGGTTATGAGAGGAATCGGAGATCCGGTTAGTCCGGGTTGGCCCGGAGTTGTCGGAGGAGAAAAACTGAGCTTAGAAAATGAATTGGTCACTCGGAGATTCCCCAAGATTCCATCTTTGCCTTTGTCTCTTCGTAATGCTGAGATCATTTTGGCTTCTCTTGGCGGTGCTAGAGCTCCGTTGGAGTGGTGGAATTCGGGTCGGGTCGGATCGGGTCAACGGGTTGGCCCTGGACGGACGGTTATTAACATGACGTTTCAGGTTAACTGAAATTTCGCATTTCCGTTATGTTTTCTTGGTTTGACTTTTGTAATTTTCCGTTATATTTCCTAATTATGTGACTAATTTCCGTTATAACGTTTTTGAAAATTAGTTTTTTTTTGGGAATTTGATTGTAGTTGAAAAGTGGGAATTTTGAGATCAATTTGAAGTTATTGCTTCTTTTAAACTTTAGGGGGAATTGAAAATGAAGAAAATTCACAATGTTGTGGTTACAATAAGAGGAAGTGAAGAAGCGGATCGGTATGTGATTCTTGGGAACCATAGAGATGCATGGACATATGGAGCTGTTGATCCAAACAGTGGAACTTCTGCTTTACTTGACATTAGCCGACGATTCACTTTGTTGCTTAAATCTGGTTGGAGACCACGTAGGACCATTCTCCTTTGTAGTTGGGATGCAGAAGAATTTGGAATGGTTAGTAATTAGTAACTTCGAAAAGTTGAATCTATTTGATGGCTTTACTAAACCATTTAGTGTCTCTTTTTGTTGTATAGATTGGATCAACTGAATGGATTGAAGAAAATGTTCTTAACTTAGGTGCAAGTGCTGTGGCTTATCTTAATGTAGATTGTGCGGTCCAAGGCTCTGGTTTTTTTGCTGGTGCAACTCCTCAATTAGACGGTCTTCTTGTAGATGTCTTGAAGCTGGTACAGGATCCTGATGCTGTAGGCTTGACAGTGGAAGAGACATTTAAGTCTCAGAATAACATTGTGAGTATCCTTCTGAAGGGCATTGATGGGTTTTTTTTTCCTCAAATTTTATGTTTGTCTTTGTAAACTCTGTGTTCTTTAATGGACTGCAGATACAGAGGCTAAGCAGAGTAGATTCTGATTTTTCTGGTTTTCTTCATCATGCCGGGATACCGTCTATAGACATGTACTATGGAGCAGGTAAAAATCAGAACTTGGTTCCCCAAGTCTTGCAAAATATTCCAGAATGTGATGTTGTAATGCAAGTGATACCGATAATGTATGTTGTTTTATCCTTCTTTCAGATTATCCTGTCTATCACACCGCATTTGACTCCTATGATTGGATGATCCACAATGCAGATCCATTGTTTCATCGCCATGTTGCTAGTAAAGCTTTTACTTCTCTCTTTCGATCTACTTTTAGTTTTTTTGTTCTTTGTTCTGTTTTTCATGGATGCTATGAGGAGAATTAACTCTCTTCTTTGCATTCTATATTTCTCAGTGGCAGGAATTTGGGGACTTTTAGGAATCCTCTTGGCTGATGAGCCACTGATACCATTCGATTACATCTCTTATGCAGAACAATTGCAGGTACATTCTTTTACTTACTCCCTTTATACGTAAGATAGAAGGAAACTGAGTCTATGTTTTGTGTAATGATTCAGGCACATAGAGATACACTGAGCAAGCTCTTAGAAGGGAAAGTCTCTGTTAATCCCTTAAGCATGGCGATACAAGAGTTCTCTTTGGTTGCAAAAGAAGCCGCAGATGAAGCAAAGGTTTCTAATGGTTTTGCTAGTTAATGTATAACCTTAATCTTTTTCTTCTTTGTCTCACCAATACATTTTTTGGTGGTTGATTTGCAGAAATTAAAGGAGAAACCATATAGCAAAGACGATGTTGCAGCATCGGCGAAGAGAAGAGAGCTAAATGACAGGTTGATGCTTGTAGAAAGAGGGTTTTTGGATGCAGAAGGGATCAAAGGGAAGGAATGGTTCAAGCATCTTGTGAGTAAATATAAAACATTTAACTATTTTTTTCAATCAGATTTTCACCAGTTTTGCAAACCTCATGTGACCTTGGTTGTGTTTTATGCATAGGTGTATGGACCGGCGGCTGAACCAGAGAGCAAACTGGGATTTTTCCCGGGAATAGCAGATGCGATTGCGATAAACGCATCAGAGGGAGTAATTGAGCACGAGATATGGAGAGTCGCAAGAGCGATTCAGAGAGCAAGCAAAGCTCTTAAAGGAGGGTTCACATGAGAAAATCTCAAAGAGTTCTCTTTTGTGTATATATTGTGACTGTAGATTGTAGAAGAATAACGTCTTATGATCTAATTTCATAACCACCTTTACTTTTCATTTGGTCCATTACTTTTCCCTTCAAACGTTTGTTTATTCATCTTTCTTCGCAGAGCCAGAGGTAATGATTGGAGAGTGATTACTGCTTTTCATTGTTTTTTATCCTTTGCTTTAGTACTAATCTTTTCAACTTTAGTCGCAAAGAAGATCTAACGAATCTTGATCCTCTTTCTCAATCTGAGTCTCACACACACTCTTCTTTAGCAAGAGCCTCTTAAATTAATATCCACAGTCAACAATTACAGTTCTTCTGCATATAGTAGAATTGATAATCGTCAAATGATGTTTTGTCTCCTGATACTCATATCAAATATGTTTAAAAAGAATAATACAAGTTTATAGGTTGGACCAGCTTAGAAAGAAGCTATTTGTGAAGAATAATGATAATTGAATTCGTGAAGAGGATGAAAACACACAAAATAAATTCAGTTTTATGGTTTTTCAGTAGACAAGTGAAATGTCTTGTGAAGTTGCTTCTTCAAGTTTTGCACGTACTGTTTCGGCAGCAGACATTTTATTGATCCTGCAAAAAGCAACAGATATACAAATATTAGAGCCTCAAGAGGAAGCAAATAGATGTTTTCAATACAAAGAGTGTATTTTTCATTTGTGAAACTCAGGGCCAAATCAAGAAAATCATAATCATTTTTGGTGGAACATAGTACTCACCGAACAAGAAGATCCCCCGAAGATGCTTTTGTTTCAGAGATCCAATCCGGGACTAATCGCAACATCAAACTTAATTGTTCCTCCACTTCCCCTGGGAATGCAAACAAGAAAGAAACTGTGAGCCTGTGATGGAAGAAGAGACAGGAACATTATTATCAAACATTCAATATTAACTGTCCCTACTTCTATCGGTTATATTGATTTGGTTTGCAATAATCTTGTGAAGAAGCTCCTCCTTCGTGATGACTGTTCGATTTGTTGAGTGAAACAATGTATGAATCAAATTAACAAGCTGTTGCCAATTGTCCTTCTTAGGTTCAGTCTTTGGTCTCTCTTTCATCTGAAAGACTCACACACACAATGGTAAGTAAGGATGGCTGTTTCAACATGGTTTCCAACTTAAAATGAATCAATCCCTTTAAACAATTTAACCCCGGACACAATGTGAAAGCAAAATGGTTGCAAAGGAAAGCATCACTTACTGACTGAAGAAGGCTATCATCATCAGAAGCATTATCAGCTTCATAGCTGATTTTTTCATCACTAGATTCGTTACTGATGTCATCTTTCACAATTGTATCTTCCTCAAGAGTGTCAAAATTCAAACTGCGAGATGGACCCTTTACTGACTGAAGAAGGCCATCTTCTTCATAGTTGATTCCTTCATCATAAGATTCATTACCAATGTCATCTTTCACAACTGCATCTTCCTCAAAAGTATCAAAATTCAGACTGCGAGATGGACCCCTTGCCAGGCTATTTGTTGATCTAACAGAGTTATCATCACCACCTTCTGGAGTCAACTCAATACATCTTTTTGATAGCTGCAACGTCGGTGTAGCACTCATGAGACGGATTGGTGTGGATAAGTCTTTGGAGGGAGTAGATAAATCTTTGACTGGGGTTTCAACTATTCTTGATTCTATGTGTGACAAAGTAGAATCTGCCATTGCTTTGTTAGCATATTGTTCTTCTTGCTCTATCTCCTCCATATGAACATCAAACCCTCCAACTTCAAGTTTAGGTTCTTCTAAACCTACACTTACTACACCTGAATAACTATCCCTTTTGGGGGAATTGAACGGTTCGGGAAGCAGTTCTTTTGGAATTTCGTCCTACATACATAAAACAACAGATGGAGAATCAATCAGAAATAAATGCATTCCTCAAAAAGCTACAACTAAATAACAGATTAAGAAGCCTACTATGTACCTTAGGATGAGCTTTGTAAAAATCTACAAGCTTTGAGTGAAACACCTTCCTAAGTTCCATGTATTTAGTTCCACAAATTGTATCGTCAAGTACAATTGCATCGGTGTTTAACTTAATGTGAAGGCTAGGTTTCATACAACAAGTGTCTTCAACATACTTCAAAACTCTCTTTATTTCAATGGCTTCCGGATAAATATGCTTCATCTGAGCCAAATGATCATACGAGAAGATCCTGTAGACCCACATTGGCCAAACAAAATTAAGCAAATACAATCAAACAACACACACACACAAGATTGATCATATGCATCAAAAGTTCAATCCTTAAACTCTCAAGATTCACCAGAATCTGTTAAATTGATGTTCTTCAAACCAAAAAAAGAAGAAGCTATAATAACTTTACCGATTAGTAAGATACTCGATCTTGGGACATATATTAGCGTATGTCGTTGACGAACCCTTTAATTTAAGCAACCTAATTGCAGTATCCAACCCATTGAAAAACTCCTCCAAAATCTCGAACCTTTAATGCCAAAAAATAAATCAATAAAATTGAAAAAAGAGAGTGTCCAAATTTGAGAAAAATATGAACAAATCAATCAATTAAACTCACCTTTCAGGTAATTTTACAACAAATTCAGGTTTTGGGGACGAAGAAAAGATCTGCCTTTTAACGGTTTTGTTAGGAGTCTTAGTAGAAAATAGTGACTCCGACACCATAACTGGCTTCTCTGAATCGATTTTAGACGACGAGCTCATTGTAGAAAGAGAGATTAGGGAAGTGATGTGAATGAGAGAGCGTAACGGCTCTAATAAATTAGGGTTTAAAGGTTATTAAAGGGTCAACAGGTTGAAGAAGAAGAAGAAGAAGGCAATCTATAACTGTGGGCCCAGATTTGCCACGTCGTCATTCAAACCGATTCTAAAACGTTGGTTCCCGCTATTTTCCTTAACCATATAAAAGTATAATCAATGAAACAAAAATATTGTAACACTGATTTTTTAAATTTTGTTATTTTTCTTTTTACTTTTGTGATATATATACATGATATTGTTACACTATGAGCTCATCACTTTCTCTGGTTTCGCGTTAATTTGTTTTGATTTTTGTCTCTTTTTGTCAAATTTTTTTTTATTGTATTACTTTTTCTCTCCTCATTTTTCATTTTAAACTTTCATGATAATTACAATTTATTTTTCTTACAATTTTTTTCTTTATTTTATAGTATTAATTTTACTATATATAGAAATGCTTATGGGACATAGAATATACTGTATATTTTTTTGTTGGTGAAATACAATGTGTTACTATTATGTTTATGCAAATTAATGTATATAGGGAAACGAAGAAGACTAATAGAAAACGAATCGATTTCCAAATTTCTACTATTTATGGCCCAAAATAATATCTTGACTGTTTTACGTTTGTCTTCTCTTACAAATTCTGCACTAATTTCGGATTAATTACCAAAAAGAAAATATATAACAGCTCATCATCATGTGTCTGAATATTATTTTTTCCCCAAAGAATATACGAAAACTATTACTTAAAACAACTTTTTTTAACCGCGTGAGTCTTAAAAACTAGAACAGATAGTAAAACAATTTCCAAACAAAAAATTTTAACCGCAAAACAGAACCAATAGTGTCTCCTAAAAGAAGTAAAAAAAAGGTGGAGAAGTAGTCAAATAGAAGAAATAGAAACGATGTCGTTGTCAGAAGAATATACCACAAGAATATGTCAAAACAAAAACAGAAATATGATCACGTATAAGTAGCCGTTCCCGACGCTGCCTCTCTATTCATTTCACAACACATTTCTTCTTCCTTTCTCTCTTACAGTTTCTGAACAAACATCAAACAAACTAAATACTCTTCTCTTTTTCTTTCTTTAAGACAATCCCACATTTGGAGAGATTGTTTGCGATAAAGTAAGCAAAATAAAATACTACTCTTTCTGTAAGTTAATTTCTTCTTGGTTAATTATGTGTTTATGAATCTTTTTAACTTTTACGATTTGTTGTGTGAATGAGAAATGAGGTTATACAAGCGTTTGGTTATAGTTTTTGTGTGTGTAGCATGTGTTTGTGTTATGTCTATTAATTAAATAGAGTAGTTTCGTTAAGAAACATTTTCGATGATATATAGCTGATCAATGTTTGATAGGCGAAAATCTGTATTTGGAAGCTAAACATCAAATCGTCTTTTACAAAATTGTTCAGTAACTATATATGATTATACAGCTTTTTGTTTTTGTTGATGTTCTGAGATTGAAACTTAATTTGTTTATAACATTCTTTCTTGGATCAGATAATTTCGGCACCTTTCTTTCAAAAAAAAAAACAAAGTGGTCAGAAATATGTTGTGATTTAAAGGAAAATATTGACTGTCATTGAACTGGATATTATGGAATGATCAAATCTTTTGTCGGTGTGCGTCACCATCTTACTTCGTGTCCTTTTTCCAGTTCCACGCGTTACAAGTCAACCTTTACGTATACCTAAGCCAGAAAGACAATTAAAAATTAATGAATTTGACGAATTCTTGACCTTATTGATGCTATAGATTTTTTTTTTTTCCTACCAATAAAACATGTCTGAAATCAGGTTATATATATGAATTTGATACTGAATGTGTGTTTCTTAATATTAACGCAGAGGAAAAGAGAAAGAGAGCAATGGCAGGAGATCAGCTAAACGTGCTAAACGCACTCGACGTCGCCAAAACACAATGGTACCATTTCACTGCGATTATCATCGCCGGAATGGGATTCTTCACCGACGCTTACGACCTTTTTTGTATCTCCCTCGTCACTAAGCTTCTTGGCCGCATTTACTACCATGTAGACGGTGCGGAGAAGCCAGGAACGCTGCCTCCAAACGTCTCAGCCGCTGTTAATGGCGTCGCCTTCTGCGGTACACTCGCCGGCCAGCTCTTCTTTGGCTGGCTCGGTGACAAGCTTGGGAGGAAAAAAGTTTACGGTATGACCCTCATGGTCATGGTCCTTTGTTCCATCGCCTCGGGTCTATCCTTTGGGAGTGACCCAAAAACTGTGATGACTACGCTCTGTTTCTTCCGGTTCTGGCTTGGTTTTGGCATAGGAGGTGATTATCCGTTATCCGCCACGATTATGTCTGAATACGCCAATAAAAAGACCCGCGGTGCGTTTATAGCCGCAGTTTTTGCTATGCAAGGGTTTGGAATCTTGACCGGGGGTATTTTTGCCATCATCGTGGCTGCCGCTTTCGAGGCTAAGTTTCCGGCTCCTATCTATAAAGTTGATGCCTTGGCATCCACAGTTCCCCAAGCGGATTACGTGTGGCGGATCATTCTGATGGTGGGTGCTTTGCCTGCCGCAATGACGTATTACTCGAGGTCGAAGATGCCAGAGACCGCCCGGTACACGGCTCTTGTGGCCAAGGACGCGAAACTAGCGGCTTCAAACATGTCTAAGGTTTTGCAAGTGGAGATCGAAGCAGAGCAGCAGAGAAGTGAAGATAAGTCCAATTCCTTTGGCTTGTTTTCCAAGGAATTCATGAAACGTCATGGCCTTCATTTGCTCGGAACTACAAGCACATGGTTCCTACTCGACATCGCCTTCTACAGTCAGAACCTTTTCCAGAAAGATATTTTCAGCGCGATCGGATGGATTCCTCCGGCCCAGACCATGAATGCGATTCAAGAGGTTTTCAAGATTGCCCGTGCGCAAACCCTAATCGCCTTGTGCAGCACGGTACCCGGTTACTGGTTCACAGTGGCCTTCATCGACGTCATTGGTAGATTTGCGATACAGATGATGGGTTTCTTCTTCATGACCGTCTTTATGTTCGCTCTCGCCATCCCTTACGACCACTGGACTCACAAGGAGAACAGAATCGGATTCGTGGCTATGTACTCTCTGACATTCTTCTTCGCCAACTTTGGACCCAATGCAACAACTTTCGTCGTGCCCGCTGAGATTTTCCCGGCTAGGTTTAGATCAACCTGTCATGGAATTTCCGCGGCTTCTGGAAAATTAGGAGCAATGGTTGGTGCGTTTGGGTTCTTGTACTTAGCACAAAGTCCTGACAAGACCAAGACAGAGCATGGATATCCTCCAGGTATTGGAGTCAAGAACTCGCTCATTGTTTTGGGTGTGGTTAATCTCTTGGGGATGGTTTTTACACTGTTGGTTCCTGAATCTAAAGGCAAGTCTCTCGAGGAAATGTCCGGTGAGAACGAACAAAATGATGAAAGCAGCAGCAGCAACAACAACAACAGTAACAACGCAGTGTCAACTGCATAGAGAATTTAAAAGACATTGTTTTCTAATCTTGTATCTTTGTTTTCTATGTATCTCTTTTTCTTTCTTCAGATTTCTTCTCACTAGCAACTCAAGTTCTCTTTATGTTTTACTTATTATTGATCGTTAAATGCAATAGGATCTGATTCTTTTACATATAGAACCGCTTTTCTTCTGTTCACTGTGACAAATGACAATGGAGAAAATGGAAAGCTAATATGATGTAACTGTGTTTTTCTTTGTCACCACTGAACTAAAGAAGAATTGTTAGAATCAAACATGCTTTAGTAACAACATCAAGCAAAAACTGCATTCTTTCAGCTTCTTCAGCCAAATTTTGTTCAATCAAAAGCAAATAACTGCATTTTTATTTTCTAGAAATGGTCGCATCAAAATGGTTCTATGAGTGTGGTGACACTAAGAAAGATGTTGCAGGTAGCTTTCCAAGGAAAAAATGAAAGCAAGAGTAGAAGAAAATGAAGGTAAGACAAGACAAAGATACAAGACTTTCTTTTTTTGGGTAAGGATACAAGACTTTCTTTTACTCTATACATATCTTTAAGTAAACGATGAACAATACATGAAAACTAGACACGATACAATTCACTGGCTGTGAATATCAATCAAATTACACCAATATTCTGGATTTGGGTTTCTGTAAAAGAATCAACTACTCCCTCCGTATTTTAATAATTGTCGTTTTAGAATTTTTATTTTTTTGAATTAGATGTCGTTTTCAAATTTCAATGCAAAATTTCTTACTTTTTAATGTTTTATGATGTCATAAAACATTAAAAAGTAATAAATTTTGCATAGAAATTTGAAAACGACATCCAATTCAAAAAAATAAAATTTCTAAAACGACAATTATTAAAATACGGAGGGAGTATATAAAACTCGATATAGAGGCAACTTCGTGTTCAGAGACCAGCTGAAACTAGACCATGCAATGTTACAATTCCAATCAAGGTTTTGTCTTCATTGACCACTGGTAGAAACTGTACAGGTGATGGCGGTGACTCCATTTTCTTCATAGCTTCAACAGCCATTGTTTCTGGTCCAATTGTCCTCGGCTTCCTGTTTTTAACAAAAGTTTCAAGATAAAGATTTCAACATACACCAAACAATGTTTATAGGATCTAAAAAACAGAGTTTTTCTCACCTGTTGCACATTTCTCCAACACTGAGCTTGAAGATTGCTTCTCCACTAGCCTTGAGAGTCCGACGAAGATCTCCATCTGTGAATGTACCGATCAAGCGGTAATGTTCATCAACCACAAGCAAACAACCACATCCTTTGCTGGTTAGCTCCACTAATTGATCCATTATCAAGTCTCCTTCTTTGCACACGGGAAGCTCTTCTTGCTTTTTCATAACATCTTTCACCTACAAAATACAGTCAATAGATTCATCCCCATTGTTGTATTTATCAATCCTAATGGTTCTTAAGCTTATGTATAGCCAAATCAGAACATAAGGAAACTGAGATTCCAAAGGTGAGCAATTTCGAGAACAGACCTTGAAGATTAAGCTCTTGCCGATTCTACCGGCGGGATGATTAGCTGCATACTCTTCCTTGGAGAGATTTCTAGCCGCCATGAGAGCAACGGCAATGGTATCACCAAACACCATCTGAATCGCCGTAGAAGTCACCGGAGCGAGATTAAACGGACACAATTCTCTCAGAAGCGGCAAATGCACATTCATATCACAAACTCCAGCGAGTGGATTCCCAGAAACAGAGGTAAGAGACACCAGAAACGCTCCTTTAGCTCTAGCGCAAGGGACAAGACGGAGAAGCTCCTCGGTGGCGCCAGATTTGCTGAAGAAAACGAGAACATCGCGTGGAGAAAGAGCGCCAATGTCGCCGTGAAGCGCATCGAGAGGGGAGAGGAAAGAGGAACGGAAGCTGAGAGAAACAAGCGTCTGTGAAACCTTGTTAGCTACGAAAGCGGATTTACCGACGCCGGTGAAGAAAACGGTGCCGGTGGTGGAAAGGAGAATGCGTGAGAAATCTAGGGTTTGAGAGAGATCGAGATGTTTGAAGAAGTGATTGAGAAGATCTTGCTGAGATGTGAAGAGGTTGAGGAGATTATCGCGGGAGATCTCTTGGTGGCTGGATCCGCCATTTTTGAGGGAATTGTGATCGATTGATGAGAAATCGAGAGATGGCGGTGGAAGAGATCCCATTGTTGGATCTCTGAGAGCTTTGATTTGTGATTGCTTTGTGCTGAGGAGAGAGATCTCAAAAAAAGCAGAGTGTGTATTAATGGAGACGGAGGGGTAAATCGGTCATTTAAGGGTTCTTTTGTTTTCGTGGTGATTGAGGCGATCGGTGGTAATTAATTGCATCAAAGGTATAATTAGCGTGCTGCTTATTAACTGTTTTGCAATTTATTTGTATTAGCATGATAGGGGGATCTTACCATCATGACAGGTATTATCTAAGCTCAAAACGAATAACATTCACAAGAGTGGTGAAGCCAAACTACATATTTTCCATTTTGCTCAATTTGCTTTTTTTTTTTTTTCTTTTTCCTTTTTTGTGTGCTATTGTTCGTTAGATGTTCTTTCAATTGTAAATGGCTAAATAAACAAAAGTGGCAAAATTCTCCTGGCGAAATAACATCAAGAAACAAATTGTTTTTTCTTATAAACAAACCCCAAAAGAGATTATCTGGTATAGAATCTATAGATTAATATACCTAAACAACAAGTGCTAATAGAATTATACGTACATAAACAAAGTTTTGAAACAAAAGTGAGACAAGTAAGATAACAAGTGTTATTTGTGTCACCCTGATCCCAAAACAATAACATCTTGTACAAATCTACTGAATCTTAGGGGGTGGTCTTTGATCAAAAGAAGTGAGAAGTAACAAGTCACTGTTTTTAACGTTGAGAGGTAAGTAAGGTTCCATCTCCATCATCGAGTGAGTAAACTGGACATCAACCCAGCAAGCTCATCTGCACAGACATCATCAATTCTAGTTACAGCTTACCAACAAAAAAGACAGAACAGAGATTATTCCAAGACAAATATCTATGGCTTAAGCTAAGCACACGCTTGGACAAACACACAAACCCCAAAAAAAAAAGAGTAAAGGACAAACAAGAGTAGCTTCTCCACACAAAAACACCTTCATATTACTTTCTCATCTCAAAATCGAATCCACATGAAGATGACATTCTCGTTGGTCAAACGAATGAATCCTAATGTTCAGAGTGGTGGATTCGTCTCAAGAGGTCCCATGACTACTTCTTCAGCAAAAATCCAAACCAGGCCCATCAGAATAATCTCATTTCCAATTTAGTTATGAAAGGCAAAAAAAATATCAAAATCTCAAGATAATTCGGTTGCGGCAGAGCTAAGAAGCATAGACAATCTAGTATCCCTTCAACTACACAAAGGATTGAGATTATATGATTATTACGGGAGGGATGAACATACCATCCGGAGGTGCCGGGTCGGTTTCCGGTTGTTCTCGGATCCGTCCGGATCCTCTCATAGCCGCCCGATTTGGGGCGTCCGGTCTGTCCATACCCGAAATATCTCTGCCGTGGCTGTTCCTGGTTAGGCAATCTCTGATTCAGATTCGGATCTCTAACTCGAGAAGAGTCGAGTCCAGGTTTCTCGTCTTTCCGAACGAAACCTGGCCTAAGATGCGGCGGCACGAACCGATCAGGTTTCGGGGAGAATGAACTCGGAGCAGGAGCAGGAACCTCCGGGACCTTGTCGAATTCAGGAGTCCGAATTGGGAACGAAAGAGAGGAACCAGGTCCTGTATGACCTAAGGGACGAAGAGAGATCTGATTCGGATCTGGATCAGAGATGGCTTGATTTGAAATCCTCGGAGCTGGAGAGATCGGAGGCGTGGTCGTAGTGGCTGTGGTGGTGGTAGCAGTGGAGGGAGATCTCAGAGGTTTGGGGGAAGATTTGGTGAGGACGAGCATACGGCCATTGGAACGAGCGACGGAGGAATAAGAAGCGGAAGATGATGAAGAAGAAGAAGAAGGAGGGTCTTTGTGAAGGATGTGGTTGAAGTTGATAGAGGTGTATTTGTTGTTGGCTCTTGCCGCCATTCAATTTGCTTTCTTCTTCTTCTTTTCTCTGTAGCTAAAAGTTTCTAAGGTTAGTAGGAAGAAGAAGAACTAAAGAATGAATGAATTGATGAATCTCTGGTTTTCTCGTTTTCTGTTTTTTTTCTCTCTGCGTGCTCTCCCTCCGCTGGTTTCTTTATTTTAAAAAATAATTAAAATTACTTTAATGATTACGAAGAGGACAAGAGAAAAAGGAAGACGCAAGTGATGTCATTAACTAGTCATATGACACGTATCCATCGAATTATAATAGAAAATACTAGAATATTAGTAGAAGATTATGAAATTAAGGACAAATTCTCTAGCTCTGTTGGATCTTATCCGTTAATAAATAGGATTACGGAGTTTTATGACTAAGATTATATCCGAATCGTAAGTCTGAAAAGTCAAACCTTTTGAATTCGAGTTTTGTCTGGTTTAAAGCCCAACCGGATTCATTCATTCCTGTGTCGTTCTGATTTAAAGCTTGTTCGAAAGTCGATTGGGACGACAAAAATGGCTTTTGATGATTTGATTTCTAGTCTGACGAATTAAAGACACATTTAACATGTCTCCAAAAACTAATCATTTAACATTTCATTATCTATATAAGACGACAACCAGATTCAACTAAGATCAAGAGTTTCTTATATCACATAAACAAAGGTTTCCATAGGTTCTACATTGTCAGATCTTAGAAGGTACTGTGCCGCATCAAATCGCAAATAAAGCACCATACCATACAACCGTGAAATACCCTTTTAACATTGTGACACAGAATTTTAAAACCTAGAAATCAAACACCATTCAGTACTTGCTATATTTACAAAGTTAGGGTTTATTATACTTACCTAAACCCTAAACCCCACCAAGGGTTGTCGAACCAATCACGATTCTTGGTAGTTCCGAAGGTCAAATGACATTGTACTCGAGCAACTGCAGCAAATAATATATCACCAAGGAGTTCTCAGATATTATGCCAAAATTTTGCTACTACCCCATGAATAAATAGACGCATGTTAAAAAGATTGACGTGGAAATTCTCCTCACCTCCTCTCAGTGTCTCTGTAAACTCCAACCAGAGCTTCCGCCTTGTCATAGAAGCTGTCCTTGAGAGATATTACAATGCTTTGGAAGCCATTCCCATCCTCTGCATCCTGATTGTCACGTGCCGCTTGGCATGACTTGCTACGTATGAATTTAGCAACTTTTGCCACGTTTAAATTATCAAGCGCAGCATCCACTTCATCAAGTATGAAAAAGGGTGAAGGCCTATAGCTGAAAAATGGAAAGGTAAACAACACCACAAACTTCATCAAATCCTCAAAACAACTGACCATGGAAAACTTTCTTTGCAGAACAACTACTATATTTACACGAGCCTAGGCCAAATCTCAGATCATAAAGAAACAAAAAGCGACTTTGAAGATGGGTATTTTACTAGGAACAGAAAACCTAAAACGATGTCAGTCTGGTAAAAAAATGCTAAGATGGCAAACAAATCTGATGGTTCCAGACACAAATAACAAATTTTATGTGTCAAGATCACTGTCTGCTAGTCCAATTTCAAAGAATGAAACTAAACATTAGAAATAAATCAATATAAACTTACAAAATCACTTTTAACATTGAAACAAATGGGATATCCAGGTTGTTGAGGATACCTATGGATGGAGAAGAGCAACGCCAAGGCCGCAACTGTTTTTTCTCCTCCAGAGAGCTGTTCCATGTCACGAAATCGCTTTGTTGGGGGCATTGTAGTATACTTTATACCATGTAGAAACGGATCATCCTCATTTTCTAGGTTTAGATAAGCAGTCCCACCCAGTGGGTGCGTATTACTCTTGGTTAGTTGCTTATAGATCTTGTCAATGTTGCTAGCAATGTGGTTGAAAGCTTCCATAAATAGCTCATACCTGCACAACAATTTGAAATGAGCAGAAAAAACTATAATGGAATATATGAATTTAGTTGGGAAAAACTGAAAATGTTCTTTGTACATGTGCATGTGTGGGCACATTTGTGTGCATTGTATCCAAACAGTAACTTTGACAGGTAATTTCCACAGGACTAGAATCTTCAGACTTTTACTTGTTCGGTTTTTTGTTCCACCATATTACCATATAGTCGTTGACATTTGGTAATAATTTTCTTCAAAGCTCTAGATATCATTTTACAAGAGAAATTTCGAGTTACCTCTTCTGCTTAACAGTATTAAAGGCATCCGCTACTTGCTTCTCCTCTTTCCTGGCCGCTTCAAACTCCTGGCTAACTTGTTTTTCCTTCTCTTGTATAGCCTCATACTGGTCAAGAGCTCTCAAATTTGGAGCCGTTCTTTCAATCTCGGATGTTTTAGATTCTATTTTCTGCCTAAATTCCGCCTCCACTTTTTCACGAGCAGATGGTCTCCGTTCTTGGAGATAAGCTCTATCTAGCTCACTAAAGTCAAACTGTGGCCCATCTGAGTCATCTTCCTCCATAGCATCTGATAAAACAGGAAGGGTAATATGTTCGAGCTCACACTTCTCAGTTATTTCCTGTTTCTGCGAGATCAGCTGCTCAATTTGTGTTTCCTGATAACATATGGAAGATTTAGTGTATCTATACTCAGACATATCAGATCATTAGGAAAGGATTTGATGAATCTCATTGTACCTTCGAATGTATTTGACGATTGAGCTTGGTTATGCTTGTTGTCGCTTGAGAAGCCTGCTTTTTCCAATCCAGGATTTCCTTCTCATACTCCTCCGACTTTTGTTTGCACTCTGCAAGCAGGAGCATTAAATAGTCTCTAAGAAAGAAGATACCAGTTCAGATTTATGCTAGGCAAAGAACATTAGACAGGTAAGGTTAGAATCAAAGTATATGGTTCTGTAACCTATGCTTATACAAGCAAAAGCAAAGAAGAGAATAACAGCGCTACAGAATCAATCATACTGATTCTTCACATCAACCATCTGTAAGCCTCGAGCAGCTATCATAATATGATAGTTTCTTTCTGAATTAGATTAAGATGTAGCATAACCATACATTTACGCAAGATGTCGAGCAGATCATGTACATACCAAAATTTGTTCAAAGAGCAATCAACAAACATCAAGGATTATGTAATGCAAACAGACAGTTGGTTGAAAACGGCGTGTAAATATCCATAGATATATCCCCTAAAAAGAATAAGAAAATTCCATATTTAAATACATCAATTCAGTAACAGAGCTCCAACATCGATACAGACAATGTACTTTTACTGGATCATGTTAATGTCTGCTACGAATGTAATCCTCAAATTGACAACTCAAAATGGGACTGAGATTAAAGAAAAGCATAGAACTGAAAATGCCATCAGATGTATGTAGAAATAGGATTAATATACCTTCCATTTCCTTCTTCCAATTGTTGATTTCATTAGTAATTTTTACAGCTGTCTCCTTACGTTCAGACATTGTCTTCTGTATACCTTCCAAATCAGTTTCCAGAGAGCTGATAGAAGACTCTAGCTTTCGAATCCGTGACCCCACATCTCGGTTTTGCTCATATTCCAGCCTGAAATTCGAAAAAATGATTTTCATGAACCAACTAAATTACTTACTTTTACTCTGATCATACAACTCAAGCTCCATTCAATAGAAAGCAGTATGTCAACTCAGCCAACCAGTTAGTGTATAGCAGAGGTTTGTAACACCGTTTTTTGCAGGCTACAGGATACTGACCCTTACTTGGTAATACAAGATAATGTCGACCATAGCTGCCTAATAATTACAAAATTCACACAGCGCCGTAGTGCCTTCTTTTTAGTAGGAGCGTGAAAGTCAAAATGTAACAACAATATGATGCACAAGATAGTGTTTATTTTTACAAAAAACGAAAAATCAGGAATGACATGTTGACTTCAGAATCAGAGCTATATGTTAGCACAAAAACGGGAAAAAGAAATCAAAAGAGACTAACACTGTATCTGTGTAGTTTGACTAGAACTGATATGTAACCAGAAAAACAGAGCAGAAGAGACATACTGGTATTTTAACTTAGCAAGCTGATTACTCAGTTCCAGCCTTTCTTCAGCCTCCTTTTCAGCAGTCTTGAGCTGAGTTTCTTCATATACACGTATGTTTGGAACCCCAACAGACTGGCTAAAATCCTTATAGATACGGTCCACAATCTCATTCATTCTTTTCTCCAACTTATTCATTTCTGTCTTTCTCTTATCAACCTCAGTTTTTGCCTACAATAAATACCAATGACATTCAGTCATACTATTGTCATCAGGTATTAACTCTACCAAATATCAGAAAAGATAGACAATTGCCTTAGAGAGTTCAGGCTTTATGCGATCAATTTCTTCAATGATATTCCGCTTCTCTTGCTCAAGCTGTGGAAGTTTGTCTTTGATGCTTTTCTGTTAAACAAATTCACCAATTATTATATTCTGAATAGTGACAGCTCCTCCTAGCAGAAGGAAAGATAAAATGTGTGCTACTGTATGGCATTCTTATCCCAATCAGGGTTCTCTTGACAACAGCAAGTAAAATATATGAGACCACCATCTTGGAAAAGATAAATTAATTGTTACCTTCTCAATTTCAGCATACTGAATCTTTTTTTCAAGTCCACTTATTTTACCCGATATTTCAGACTCCTTCATTTGCATTTCTCGAATAGATCCAATATTTTCCAATTCTTGTTCATGTTCTTCTTTCTTTTTCTTCAAACCTGCACAAACAAATATCTGTTCTAAGAAAATACATCAGAAGTGAAGAGGCTTTAAACCAGCTGGTGTCAAACCAACCTTCAATTTTCTTATCATCCCATTTATTAGACTTTGCTTCCATTCCACCACTGGTACCACCAGTCATTGTTCCCGCCTTTGTGAGTAGTATACCATCAACAGTCACAACTAAAAATAATAGAAATCAGGATATGTAGAAAGTAAAGCCAACTTTAGTGCAAGCGTATGAGTAAATTACATCTAATTATCTAAAGAAGGAAACAGGAACATACCTTTATGTCTCTCTCCGGTCCAGCTAAGAACCTTGGCTTCTTCAAGTTCGTCGCAGACAAGAGTATTTCCAACAGCAAAGAGGACCGCCTTCTCCAATTCAGGATCGAACGTGGAGTAGTTAAGGACCAAAATATATATATTAGAAACCTGCTCACGTAAAACCTTTCTATACTTCTCAATACTTGGTTTAATATATTAAAATAATCTCAAGCTACCAACAGCTATGCACGCAATGATATGAATCCAAGAGATGAGAAATTTTCAATACAGGTAACCTTGAATATGCTTAAGTCAAAACAGTTCACTTATTTGCAAAGGATATTGGATAACATCGAACACCAGCTTTGCTGTGCCACCCAAATTTCTCAATCTTTCAAACACTGGCTTGACACGTACTGACTGAAGAGGAATAAATGTCATAGGAGGAAGCCTTTGCTCTTTCAAGTACTGCAAATTACAAAAAAAAAAAAAAAAAAGAAACTTATTTCATCACATACCTAGAGTAGTGGTACAAAATCCTCTTAAACATTTACTTCAAATTGCTTAAAAGCAAGGTAGAAAAAGCTTCAAAAAGTTAAGTTGAAGCCAAGTATCATAGAATAGGGGTTAATTTTTAATTATATGGAATGAAGTCTGCCTGGAGATGATTACAGCATATATGTTACATACCTAAATAATATGAATTGATCATTTAGAACGTGGTAGAGTTTAAAGCATCACTAAGAGGTTGTAGTGTTTAAAACATCATTAATTTGCTGGCATAGGTCAGAGAGCAGTAATATGGTAAAGAATATCTTACTCACCTGTTACTGAAAGTCTGAAACTATAATTGTCAGCAGAGAAGAGATAGAACTTACGAATTAAAAGTTCACAGATTGCACAGGATAAAACACCACAAGAATAAGATTAGTACCTTGATGCAATCCTTTCCCGTGTTTTCATCTTCTACAACTACTGCATCCATAAATCTTCCCATGGCAACAGTGACAGCAAGGTTATACTTCTTCCGATTTGGCCGACAAAGATCAGTCATCCGACCATGAACTCCTTGAAATAGACGCTTGAGAGACTCAACAGCCTGTGTTAGCCTACTATCTCTCTCATTTTCATACCTTTCAGCCGTTAAATCACTTAACTGGTCTTCTAATTCCGCGATTCTAGTCTTCAACTTCTCAGAGGCATTCCTGTTCATCATATAAGCAGGTTAGCAACTATCAAGAATAAATAAAAAGTTCTGCTTGGTGAGGTGCACCACGAGGGAATTTGAAGCTTTCTCTATGAGCCTACAAGCTTCACTTTGGTTTAGCCAGGAATTCCGTACAGTGGAAGATCCTGAATTTGAGTATCAGGGGATACAAAATGCATTCCGCCTGCTCAAGAAGGGGTTTATACTCTGGATAGGGAAGATGGAAAATAATGTGTTCTTGATAAATGAATTACCAATATCTCTCAAGCCATAGTTCAAAAGATGAAGCAACCGCAAGAAGAATCTCTAAGGAGGTTTTCAAAAAACTTGCAGCAATGTGTAGCATTTAAAGGATATCGCAAGTAAACCATCCATTGCTAGACAATCTAGTGAGTAGAGGACATATACTAACCTGGCATTTACGTGCTTCTCTTGCAGTGCACGTAACTCCTTTTTCAGACTAGTTGTTTCATTCTTATATTTCGAAGAAGATGTTTCAATCTCTTCTTGCCTGTCTTTAAATCGCTTAATTTGTTCATCAAGATCATTCTTCCTGTTTATTAGTTGCTGGTAATTTTCTTCCAGATTTCTCAATGCTTCGAGATCAGTACGCCGTTGCCTCTCTAGAACCTCGTGCTCATCTCTTAGCTTAATGGTTTTCATTCCAGCTTCTTCTTTTCTGAGACAAAACCACATTGATAAACATGAAGGAACATCAATTCGGAAACAAAGAGAGGCATAAAGATTCAAAAGGGTGAATGATAGAGCAGATTACAAAAGTCACAACAACAGCACAAAAGGAAGAAGATGCATATTACAAATTCACAACAACAGCACCAATAATAGAGCCTGTAAACAACCAGATATATGTCATTCTGTCAAACAAAACGCTTAACTATTTGTTTGCTTAGACTGTTCTTCAAAGCACGGAATAAGTACTCACACCAACAATTATTTCATTAAACTTAAAATAAAATAAATGAGAGGGTAAGGAACATGTAAACCCATGTAGTATTCATTACACCACAAAAACTCAAGCAAGAAGATTAAATAGGCAATATAGAGAAAGCAAGTTGGTGCATATCTATAACCTTAGGAGAGTTGGAAAACGGCAATGCTTCTGTCTACGAAGAGAAAAAATCCTTATTTTTTTCAAACTTACAGTCGAAAATAATCTTGCAGTTGACTGTCAAGCATTGGGAGTTTTCCGCTGCTATCTTGTCTCTTCTCATTATATAATTCCATTTTCTTATTTAGCTCCTTAATGCTATCCTGCATCTGTTCAATTTCTTTGGAATGCTTCCCTTTTTCCTTTTTCCTCTTATCCACGTCCTTTCTATTGCTCTCAATTTTTGCTTTTATGCGAGCTATCTCCTCCTTAAATCTCAGAAGCTCAGGTTGCTGCTCACAGGAAAAGTACAGATATAAGTTACTCAAGTGAGAAAGTTGGTAAACTTCCAGAGGATCACAACAAAATAAATTGTAAAAGATGTGTGGAAATGCTATATTTGAAAGGGAAAGTAGAATCTGTTAGCCACAGATTTCCAAGGTATACTCACAATTTTTCCAAGCTTCGAGCTTTTCTCAGCAATCTTCTTCTCACGTTGAGCAATTTCTTTCAGATACTTTGCTTGTTCTACCTTTCTCTTACCTGCCTCACGTTCAAACTTTTCCAGCTCTCTCATGACATCTTTACGATTGCTCTTTTCAGCATCAACATCCTCAGTCGCCTTCTCAATATCATTTTCAATGTTATATAATTGCCATAGGAAGCGTTCTCTCTTCAGAGCTTTCTGCATGGCGTGAAGACAGATTAACAAGAAGGCAGATAGGATAGTTCACAAACTAAACAAAAAAAGCACTTCTCCACTAGAGAACAACACCAAATCCACATAAATACCAGTTCTTCCTGCAGCCTTAGATGCTTCTCAGCTTCTTCCTTCTGTGCTTTCTTCAGCTTCTTCTCATTCCCTATAGTTTTCTTCTTCTGGTATATAAGAGCTGCTTTTTCTTCAGCGCTGGCCTTCTTTTCTTCTAGTTCTTCATACTCTTTCTTAAGCTCCTCGGACCCAGAAATCTCCTCGAGGAGTCCAGTAAGTTCTTTTGGATTCTTCGAAGCAATAGATTCAACATCACCCTACATTTTGCAATGTCAGAAGTCAAATATACCCAGATTTCAATCATCCAGAACAATTAAACACGAAATTGACATCAAACAAACAGAATCATTCATAGAAACAAAACAAAAATAGAATTAAATCGAAATGGGGGAAGAAGAACCAACCTGAAACACCAAGAAATTACGAGCCTTAACAAGTATCCCTAGAGATCGTAGCTTCCCATTGTACTCATCCAGATTCACAACCCTATTATCGATACGGTACTCACTCCCACCAGCGCTAGTAATAGTACGTGTGAAATGAAGCTCTACTCCATCGTCCATCTGATAAACGAGTCGAACAAACGCCCTCCGACCTCTCTGTTCCTTGTCACGATCATCAAAAGCGTAGATAAGATCCTTAAGCTGAGAACCACGAAGTTGACCGGTACGAACACCGAGCACGAAGCTAATAGCGTCCATTAGGTTAGATTTGCCAGCACCGTTGGGACCAATAATAGCAGTGAAATCCTTGAAAGGACCAACCAATTGATGACCCTTGTAAGATTTGAAATTCTCCATCTCAAGCTGCAAGATCTTCCCCGATGGGGTTTGTATCGCAGGCATGGTTGGAGAGATCTCGAGTTGGTTTCAGAGAAAGCAGTGGAGAGTGAAATTTAACCAAATTAGGGTTTGTAGAAGGTTGGGGATATTCTCGGAAAAGAAAATTGGCGGGAATTGAAAATGTTTTGAGAGGCGAAAGAAAATTTTCTCTCAAGGGATTTCAGAATTCATCTCTTCCCCTAAATCCGGAAGTCGAAGCCGAGAAGAATTCACAGACTAGTGTGTTTATTTTTATCAAAGGGGCCTAGCATATGGCGTCGTTTTCTAAATGGTCGGGCCTAGTAATACGGTGTAGTTTCAAATGGCTGGGCCGAATGATACGGCGTAGTTTCGTATGGCTCGACTCTTTTGTTCTCTCTTATTTTTTTAGTGATTGTTTTGTTTCTTGAAAGTTATTTCTTTTTTAATTATGATTGAACATGGAAGTATGGAACCATCTTTTTAAAGTACTGTGATAATTTTTTGAAGAAATTAAAATGTTTTATGAAATTTTGCAAGAAAAAGGTTCATGGATTAGTATTGTTAATGGTTTATAGAAATATTGTTTCGTATTGTGTATATATAATTCTTTACTTTTTATAGTTTTCGTAAATCTATATATTTTTAAGAAAAGGTGTGCTTGGAATACAGTACATTGAACTAATGGAATGTTACAACTGCTTAAGTCATTGCTAGCCATTGTTTACTTCTATGATTGTAGCTTAAATCAAAGGTAATCAAATATAGCGAAAAAGAAGAGAATTAGTAGAGACATCAAATCTCACTCGTGCATTAGATCGAAACATAAATTCACAATGTTGTTCTGATAATTTGAAGGCAAAATAATAATGCAGACAATTGTATATTCTTTTTGTGAGCCGGATTATTAATCCTCTTCTAGCTTAATCACTCAAGTCTACTTCCCATGGATCATAGGAATCAAGGGAAGTTGGGCCGGTTAATTCTGATTATTCCATTAAGTTTCTCCATAAACGATACATGGATTTTGAAAGTTTTGGTACCACCTGTATAAGTGATTACATAACAAATGGTAATACCAATCAAAACCTATAGCATCAAATTAGATTCGATGAAGTTGTATTCGTGTAATAAACCCGGTTCAAATTTAGTAGCGTAGGTGGAGTTATTGTCAGTTTGGTAGAGTCTTAATGACCACACAAAAAAACATGTTATAAATTGTAACAAAACAATAAAATATGTCATAAATCTAAATGCCACAAGTAGAATTATCGAAATAAGCTTACATATAAAGAAAAAAAAGAAAAGAAAAAAGAGAGAGGAAGAATCGTGGTGATGGCTTCGACTCCGAAGCTTACTAGTACAATTTCATCTTCTCCATCTCTTCAAATCCTCTGCAAAAAGCTCCCAATCGCAATTCATCTACCATCATCATCATCTTCTTACTCTAGCTTTCTCTCGCTTCCTAAAACCCTAACCTCTCTCTATTCTCTACGTCCCCGTATCGCCGTACTCTCAAACCACCGGTATTACCACTCTCGCCGGTTTTCTGTTCGTGCCAGTACTGATAATGGAGCTGACTCCGAGCGCCACTACGATTTTGATCTCTTCACTATCGGTGCCGGAAGCGGCGGCGTCCGCGCTTCTCGCATCTCAACTAGCTTCGGTGCATCCGCCGCCGTTTGCGAGCTTCCTTTTTCCACCATCTCTTCTGATACAGCTGGAGGCGTCGGAGGAACGTAAGATTTCTTCCGTCTTGTGGCTTATTTCGACAATTTGATTTAGTAATAGCTGTACCAAAATTTGAAGCTTTTGCTTGATGATTTATGGTTTGATTGTGTTGTAGAGAGATGTCATTCTAAGCTGTGTTAGATCTAAGATTTCAAAACTCGAATGAGTGAACTCGTTTTTTGGTTATTCTACAGGTGTGTACTGAGAGGATGTGTTCCAAAGAAGTTGCTTGTGTATGCGTCCAAATACAGTCACGAGTTTGAAGACAGTCATGGATTTGGTTGGAAGTATGAGACTGAGCCTTCTCATGATTGGACTACTTTGATTGCTAACAAGAATGCTGAGTTGCAGCGGTTGACTGGTATTTATAAGAATATACTTAGCAAAGCTAATGTCAAGTTGATTGAAGGTCGTGGAAAGGTATGCAGAAGCTCGGAGTTTATATAGTTCATGCTTTTACCTCTATGTATCGATTTCATTTGAGCTTGATTATATATTTTTATATGTGCAGGTCATAGACCCACACACTGTTGATGTAGATGGGAAAATCTATACTACGAGAAATATTCTGATTGCAGTTGGTGGACGTCCGTTCATTCCTGACATTCCAGGAAAAGAGTTTGCTATTGATTCTGATGCCGCTCTTGATTTGCCTTCCAAGCCCAAGAAAATTGCAATCGTTGGTGGTGGCTACATAGCCCTGGAGTTTGCGGGCATCTTTAATGGTCTTAATAGTGAAGTTCATGTATTTATAAGGCAAAAGAAGGTTCTGAGGGGATTTGATGAAGACGTGAGTAAAATGAGAATGACTTTGGCTGCTATCGTTTATTCTCTTGGCTATTTTCTTCTAATTGTAATTATAATTCTTGTTTCAGGTCAGGGATTTTGTTGGAGAGCAGATGTCTTTAAGAGGCATTGAGTTTCACACTGAAGAATCCCCTGAAGCCATCATCAAAGCTGGAGATGGCTCGTTGTCTCTGAAGACCAGCAAGGGAACTGTTGAGGGATTTTCGCATGTTATGTTTGCAACTGGTCGCAAGCCCAACACAAAGGTATAGTTCATTGCTTTAATAATTTGTCTAAGATAAACTGACCACTGCTGCTCCTTATTTATGACTTAAATGGAAGCTATTACAATTGTCGTAGAATATGATTGATCATTGATGTAATGTTGGCTGCTATAACAGAACTTAGGGTTGGAGAATGTTGGCGTAAAAATGGCGAAAAATGGAGCAATAGAGGTATGTTTCAGTGTTTTAGCTATTTTTTGTCACCTAGTATTTCTATTATTGCATTGTGCACAGTTCTCTTGTTATACCTGGTTACTTATTGTGTAATTGTGCTCCTTGTTTCCACTTTGTTTTGTAAGGTTGACGAATATTCACAGACCTCTGTTCCATCCATTTGGGCTGTTGGGGATGTCACTGACCGAATCAATTTGACTCCAGTTGCTTTGATGGAGGGAGGTGCATTGGCTAAAACTTTGTTTCAAAATGAGCCAACAAAGCCTGATTATAGGTATCATAACAATCTTAACTTTTGACGTTTAGACCTTTGGAATTTGTGATGATTGATGAGAGTTTTCTCTGTTTAGTCGTACATGATCCATCAGTGATCTAGAACATTTTACAACTGTTGTCTCTGATGGCTTTTTATCCTTTCTGTGTTCTATAATCAACTAGAGCTGTTCCCTGCGCCGTTTTCTCCCAGCCACCTATTGGAACAGTTGGTCTAACTGAAGAGCAGGTAAGTAGGATGATTTGTCAAAAATATGGTTTATTGTTTGTCACTGCGTATAAATGTTAGATACATGTTTGCAGGCCATAGAACAATATGGTGATGTCGATGTTTTCACATCAAACTTTAGGCCATTAAAGGCTACGCTTTCAGGACTTCCAGACCGGGTGTTCATGAAACTCATTGTCTGTGCAAACACCAATAAAGTTCTCGGTGTTCACATGTGTGGAGAGGATTCACCAGAAATCATCCAGGTTTCACTTGTCAACATGATTGGTATTCTCTGAAAAGTAAACATGGAAAACATGTATGATTGAATATGAATTTTATTTTACAATTTTCCAGGGATTTGGGGTTGCAGTTAAAGCTGGGTTAACTAAGGCCGACTTTGATGCAACAGTGGGTGTTCACCCCACAGCGGCTGAGGAGTTTGTCACTATGAGGACTCCAACCAGGAAAATCCGCAAAGACTCCTCTGAGGTTTGTTTGTGAACAGTCAAACTTATCCATCTAGTTACCTCTCGTTGTTTTGCAACACGGAAAAAAGATTGGAACCGAGGTGTGTAATTCCAATTTCATTTCAGGGAAAGGCAAGTCCTGAAGCTAAAACAGCTGCTGGGGTGTAGAGAAGGTTGCAAAAAAGATTGTATTTACGGCATTGGAGCTCCCTGACAAGGTATTCACCAGTTTCCGAAGTATTGGTCCTAATTCCTAAACCTAGAAAAGACATGCAATGCATTAGCTCATACGTGCTTAAGATGTCAATTAGGGTAGACTAGAATCCTCCTCCGTAACTGTGTTTAATATCTGACTTGCATGTTTGCAGGAGAACATTGTGTCTGTGAAGAAGAAGAACTTTTGTTTTTTTCTGGCAGAGAATAATTTTTGATAATGTCGCGTGGAGATATGATCGCCGTCCTGCAATACTTTTGATCGTTTGACCTACACGACCAAATTCCTCGAGAGAGGTTGTAACTTATTCCGAAAGAGCTCTAAAAACTGAAGCTTTCAGTTCTTGTGACTTCCTAAAGAAGGCTGTATAGATAAAACAGTTTGGAGTTTTCTTTGGATTTGTAGTTTTTTTTCTTTTCTTTTTGTGTTGAACTTGTATCGTTGAAGCCACCATTTGGGACTTCATATTAGCATCCTTTGCGAATGAAATAAGCTTTTGAGAACTCAACACGATCACTAAATCCTTGAGTCGTTATCATAATCAGAGTCTCCTACCATTATAAAAATTTCTTGTTTAGAATTGATTTGCTTTTGACCACAAAAAGTATAAACAAATAAATTACATTTTACTGAGATACGTTTTGATTAATATTAGTAAGAGGTTAAAATATTTAAAGGGAGACTCACAAAAATGCCCCTTTTTTAATACCCCTTTTCAAAAATGCCCCCTTTGGCTGTCCATTTTTAAAAATATCCCTTTTTATGTACAAAATGACTAAATTACCCTTCTTTTAATAAAAGATATCACAAATATATAAGGAAATATAACAAAATTAGGTCCACAAAATACAAAATATTTTTTGGCGGGAAAAGTGATCCCGCAATTTTTCCCGCCAAAACACTTGTAAAACCTTTAAAATACCTTGTAAAATTTTCCCGTAAAATTTTTTCCCGCCAAAAATTTTTTTTTGCGGGAAAAGGGATTCCGCAATTTTTTTGGCGTTAAATTTTTGGCGGGAAAATTTTTCCCGCCAAAAATTTACAAGGTATTTTAAAGGTTTTTTACAAAGTATTTATAAGGTTTTACAATGTATTTTAAAAGGTTTTACAACGTATTTACAAGGTATTTATAAGATATTATAAGATTTTACAAGCTATTTTATAAGGTTTTTACAAGTTATAAGGTTTTACAAGTTTTTTATAAGGTTTTACAAGTTATAAATACCTTATAAGTACCTTGTAAAACCTTTTAAAATACATTGTAAAACCTTACAAAACACTTGTAAATACTCTGTAAAACCTTTAAAATACCTTGTAAATTTTTCCCGCCAAAAATTTTGCCGCCAAAAAAATTTCGCAAAAAAAATTGCGGAATCACTTTTCCCGCAAAAAAAAATTTTTGGCGGGAAAAATTTTTACGGGAAAATTTTACAAGGTTTTTTAAAGGTTTTTACAAGTGTTTTGGCGGGAAAATTGCGGGATCACTTTTCCCGCCAAAAAATATTTTGTATTTTGTGGACCTAATTTTGTTTCAAATAAGGGTAAAATGGTCATTAAAAATTAAAAGAGGGCAAACTTAAAAATGGACTCTCAAATGGGGCATTTTTGAAAAGGGGTATTGAAAAAGGGGCATTTTTAACAATTTCTCATATTTAAAAGGAAATATATACATTTAAGAGATTATTATATTAATATACCTATAACTAAAAATCACTATTATAACTTATAAGTAACAATATCTGTATGATTTTGAATGGCCATTAATTTTTTTTTTAAATAGAGAAAATAAATTTTTTGAAAAAGATTGTCCATGAAATTTCCAACTATGATAAAGCAAATATGTCATAATTATATTTATTGGCTTATCGCGACACGAATTCCAGATTCTTATTATTATTTGTTGTGTTTGCTTTAAGTCTTTAACTAGTAACAAATTACTACAAATTGTATTTTTTTGGAAGAATCTTTTCCTTACAAAATAGTAATATTAGTCAACTATTTTCGGCACAGGTTAAGTACAGTGGATCCCAACGTCTACAAAAAAAAGCCACGTGATATATTCCAAAACCAAGGACAAAACTGTAATTCACCAAGCTAGACCTCACGCTCCTTCAATTAGCTGAGCGGCTACGTCTTTCATTTTCATTTTTAACATTTTTTTTGCTTCGGTGTCTTTCGAAATCAATCGCGCGAAAACACCATTTTATCTCCCGCCGTTCCTTCCCTCCTTTTTATTTTTCATCTCTCCCTCCTAATCTCAAATCTCATTCCCAAGCTCCAATCTCTCTTTCTCTCTCTCCCAAATCTCACGATGCAACCTCAGCCGCATATTTCTCCGACCACCGCAACTGCCGCGATCTCAGCCGCGCTTGAATCTCAGCGCGTCCGAAAAAACCGAGGAAGTTACAATTGCGGTAGATGTGGTCAACCTAAGAAAGGCCATGTCTGTCTTTTAACTGCTCCACCTGATATCCCCACTACTCCGATCGCTTCTGAGCCAGTGAGCTGTATCTCCGCCGCCGCATCTTCTTCCCGTTCCACTGTCTTATCCTTAACGACGGCGCCATCATCGCGTCAGTCTTTCACTCACTTACGCCGCGCTTTATCTTTCGATGATATCGATGCGCGTAATTCTCTGGATGAATCCGATCTAGATGCTGCATCGGCGGATCTGGATCTACATTTGGATACGGATATTGTTCAGCCTGGGAGGTTTCATGCGGTTGGTTTATGGGAGGTGCTTAAGAGGCTACCACCGTCGAGTTTACTGATGGCGGCTAGGGTTTGCAAAGGATGGAGAGAGACATCGAGGAAGATGTGGAAAGCGGCGGAGGAGCTTCGGATTAGGGTTCCGGAGAGAGCTCAGATTGGATACATTGGATCTTTATTACAAAAGTGTCCTCGACTTATTAGACTCTCACTCAAAATCGAGAGGTGATTCTTCTTCTTTCGTAAGATCTGTTATTAGATCTGAGAGTTTATTCATCTCACTGTACAAATTAGAGTTAATGATTAAGGAACTTTTAAGAATTATCGATAATTGAAGAACAAAAGTATTAATTGTCTTGTTTATTCGATTAATTGCAATTTATTGTAACGACACATGATTCTGATTGGATTTGTTTGTTCTGCTGCAGTGATTTTGACGCGACGACTCTGGCTTGCATTGCATTTTCTTGTCCTAACCTGGAGGTTTTGGAGATTACTACTTCGGGTGCAGCTGTCAATAGGATTTCTGGGTAAATAGTCTTGTTTGAGTCCAGACTTTTGAGTTGTTATGTGAGATTGAGATTAGGCTTCTTGAATTTTTATGTGATCATGTCATGAATGTAGAAACTGTTGCTTCTGAGGGGATTTATGGTTTAGAACGACTTAAAAATAGCTGTTTGTTCTTCTGTGGATCTGTCTTTGATTGTTCAATGGTTTATTGTATGAATAGGGATGAGCTGGGTCGGTTTGTTGCTAATAAACGAGGACTTACAAGCCTTAAGATGGAAGGATGTTCCAACTTGGGAGGATTTTCCCTCTCTTCATCAAGCCTCTCCACACTCTGGCTATCTGATCTTCATTCTCTCTCAAAGATGGTAATTGAATTTCCATTTTTTCTCTCATTTTTATAGTTCACGAAGGGAATTTATGTATCTAAAGTACAGATTGTTTTGTTCTTTTTGTTTTATCAGATCTTCAACTGTCCAAATCTTACGGAAATATCACTTGAATTTTCTCGCCAAGAAGATGATTCAACTGATCTTGTAACAATGGTTGATGGTTTGGGAAGGACTTGCACTAGATTGCAGAACATTCATATAGCCTCTTTGAAGCTTTCACATACTGTTGTACTTGCTCTTACTGCTGTGAATTTCAGGTTTGTCCAATATCCCTATTTATAGTCTTGTTTTGTTTGTAATAATTCTTCTTATGCACATTAAGTCCACTATTTTCATTTGAGAGCAGTTGTTCTTAGTGATTGATGTCAGTTTCCTTTTCGTCCAGGTATTTGAGAATGCTCTCGCTAGTTCTTGGAATAGATATCACCGATGCATCTGTTGCTGCCATTTCCTCAAGTTACACAAACCTTGAACTGCTTGATCTGAGTGGGTATGTTTTGTTCTCGTTCAGTATATCCTGTCTATATCTCTAGTGGTTTCAGAGTAGTATTCACATGAAGAGTCATTTCTGAGACATGATTCTTTATTGGTTTTAGTTCCAGCATTACTGATACTGGCCTCGGGATGATCTGCGATGTCTTACCTGATACACTCTCAAAATTACTTGTTGCTCTTTGTCCCAACATTACATCAAGTAAATTCTTGATCTTTGGTTTGCATCTGTATTATATTTTATGAGTTTATTCCCTGGTTTCTCATTTCTATTATAATGAATATTCTTGCAGGTGGCATTCAATTTGCTACTGCTCAATTGCCCCTTCTTGAGCTGATGGATTGTGGCATGACTGTGTCTGATCCCAACTCTGATGATCCGACCATTGTAGAGAATCCAAGTCCACATAAAGCACCAGGCTACAATCAGAAGATGTTTATCAAACATAAACGACTGAAAAAACTCAGTTTGTGGGGATGCTCCAGTTTGGACGTGAGATTCCTCATCAATGCTCTCTAAACAAGTTCAACCTTAATATCATCTTCTCATAGTTTCGATCTTTTGATGCAGGCTTTGTTCCTAAACTGCCCAGAGCTCATGGACTTGAACTTGAACTTATGCAGCAATTTGCATCCAGAGAGTTTGGTGCTACAATGTCCAAAGTTACAACTTGTATACGCTTCAGGATGTCAAGACCTATTGACAGGAGCTATCCGGAAACAGGTAATCCCTTGGACATGTGTGATGTCTTAGACATGTGATTAGTTAAAAATAATCTGTTTGAGTCTTACCCAACCCAAACTCTTAAGAAGCGCTCCTTGTTTGTGATAGGTTTCTGAAAACTTTGCCGCTGGGGAAAACCATATGCCACGGAAACGCTTGGCTGATGCGTCGAAGAGGATTCAAGCTCTACCTTCATTATACGAAGAAGTGAGTCTTATTTCTAGGTTTTTGAGAGAGAATTAAGAAAGCAAGAAAGATAAGTAACTGAACGTTTCCATTATTCTATTTTGCAGACAAGAGAGGATGATAATTATGCAGGGAAGAGAAGGAAGTTGGAGAAAGAAGTGTGTACCATTATACATTAATAATCCTTTATTGGACTCATCACAATTTTCATCTATTTATATTTATATTAATATTTATATTTACTGTACTGTGTACATCTGATTATGTTGGATCACGTTCTGTTCTGTTGTTTCACTTATCAACTTTACATGTTTATCTTTGTTCTCCAATTGCTTCGAATAAATTGTATAATAACATTCTGTATTTGTTATTTGTTTACTTTATATACTGATAGGGGGATTTTCTTTGTTTTCAAGTTTTAGTTTATGATTTGTTATTTGCTTCACATGAGAATAATTAGTCAAATTTATTTGGTCTCTTTCTCTCAAAGCATAAATACAACTCTAATCTTCTCCATGAGACTCATGCAAAATGCAAAACCAGTGTGTGCATTTTTATGCTCAATAGAAACTTGAATTATCTAAAAATATGAAAACTTGCTTGTGTTTATGTCAATTTCCTTCCTTTAATTCTTATTTGCAAGAGTGACATATATTTGGTCGTTTTGAAGTTTTGAAAGCCTAACCTGTTCTTTTTCTTGCTAAGAAGTCTAACGTGTTAGCAAATAAGCAAACCATTTTTTTTACTTGGTGTGTTGCAAATTGTTGTCTGCCCAAAAATAATATGCGTTCGCTACAACTTTCAAACTATTTTTTTTTTTTTTGTCAACCACACATTAATTAATAAATAACTCCTTGATTGGTTGCCCAATAAGGAGGAGTAGAGTCTACAAAAGTAACTTCAGAAAATAAAAGTCTAGAAGAATGGGCTAAGGAGTCCGCTTTAACATTACATAAACGAGAAATAAGAGAAAGTGAGAAAAGAGGGAAAGAGACACGGAGAAAACCAAACTCGTCTAGCAGATTGGAGAAAGCGGGCCATTCATTCAGGTGACTGTATCATCGAGACTAACTCCGAGCAGTCTGTTTCAAATGCCTGACAATCGATCCTTCTTGAAAGGATATTCTTCATCGCCCAAATTAAAGCTTCCATCTCCGAGTGAAGAGGGGAGGAACACCTCTTCAAACTAATTATGAATAAATATTTTTGATGTAATCACACCTTTACATTGTTCAAAAAAAGTGTTCCAAAAAAAAAAATCTCACCTTTACAAATTGTTTTTTTTTTTTTTCCTTTTCAAATAGTTTAGAAAGTTCAAATACACTAATTTTTATCAAAGAATAATCTCAGTCAAAAAAATTTAATAATGAAATCAAATATCTTATAAAATGGAAAAACAAAATTATGGGTGTTTGATTTTTACAAACCAAAAATGGAAGATGAAAGTCAGAAGTCAAAATAGCTCGAAAATGTAAGTGACGGCGCCTGAATACTCTTGTCTCTTGGCTGGTAGATTTCACCTACCTCTTTCTTTCTTTCATATATCTCAAACGTGGAATCGCTGTTACTCAGTTTTTATATAAAAATACACTCTCTCTTCTTCAACCAAACCCATTTCCAAAATCCCACAAAGCTTTTCAAATGGCGATTGCTTTCAAATCCGGCGTCTTCTTCCTCCAATCCCCAAAATCCCAAATTGGATTCCGTCATTCTTCTTCTCCTGATTCTTCGCTTTCTTTCAAGAGATTCACTCCCATGGCTTCTCTCTCCACCTCTTCTCCTACTCTCGGTCTCGCTGATACTTTCACCCAGCTCAAAAAACAAGGCAAAGTACGTAAATAAACTCTCCGTCTTTCATTTTTCCAATCCGTTTCTCAAGAATTGGATTTTAAATTTTTATCGTTAGTTCTGGTGGAAATTGGATTTGAAATCATGTGTTGTTGCTTATGAATTCTTATCAGAGTGAGTAGCATTGAGTTTGATTAGGTCTGCAATTTTGGTCCTACTGATACAATTGGATTTGTCAAAGCTCATTTGTATATCTGTATGTGTGAAGGTAGCATTCATACCGTATATCACAGCTGGTGATCCAGATCTCTCTACTACTGCTGAAGCATTGAAAGTTCTTGATGCTTGTGGCTCTGACATAATCGAATTGGGTGTTCCTTACTCTGATCCATTAGCTGATGGACCTGTTATTCAGGTTAAAACTTATAATCAAAATGCCGCCTTTATATCATACTATGCTTCCCTTGCATACAGTTTTCATTTTATTTGTGTTTGATCATCTTGTTATTCGTCATCTATTTAACCAGGCTGCAGCGACAAGGTCGTTGGAGAGGGTAACCAACCTCGATAGCATCCTTGAGATGTTGGATAAGGTGAGTTTGGTTTCTGAAGCAAAGATGTGTGTTTGTGTCCCCTGTCAGATATCATCCTATATGTGTGTTCTTATTGTTGGACTTGGTACAGGTTGTTCCACAAATATCTTGTCCGATTTCGTTGTTCACGTATTACAACCCGATTCTTAAACGTGGATTGGGGAAGTTCATGTCCAGCATCAGAGCTGTCGGTGTACAGGGACTTGTTGTTCCCGATGTTCCTCTTGAGGAAACTGAGATGCTCAGGAAAGAAGCCCTCAACAACGACATTGAACTGGTAAGCATATGCTCTCAAGGACACATATATATCTTGTTCAATTTTGGTTAGCACGATTCTCAGTCATGCCAGTGCAGTATGCACAAGAATTAGTTAATATTCATTTGTGTCTATAGATATGTTTATATCTTTGTCTTCTTGTTCTCCTCGAATTTGGTTTTTTTTTTAGCTGAACCTCCTCCTTATCATTTGTCTCTGTGGAGATTTTACTTGACAGTCTCCTCAACAGAAACGGTAGAAGCATTGTTTAGTGTAGGCACTGAGAGTCTGAGACTACATGTGATTTGCTGTAGCTGCCTCTATCTATTTTGACATTCCGGTTTCAGTATCATTGCCTTTTAGTAAACCTAATTTTGCTCACTGTTTATAATCAAGGTCCTACTAACTACACCAACCACACCAACAGAGCGAATGAAGCGAATTGTTGACGTGTCAGAAGGATTTATTTACCTAGTAAGATCCCTCTCAGTGTATATTTATCTTTGCAGATGGTCACATGTGTTTTCTTAATTTGAGAATGTATTGGCCCTTGTTATTGGGTTTAACAGGTGAGCTCAATTGGAGTGACTGGTGCACGAGCATCTGTAAGCGGAAAGGTTCAGTCGCTGTTGAAGGATATCAAAGAGGTCTGTCTAATAACAGCAGTTGTTTTTTTTATTTTTTATGATTGTTTCTCAGTTATCTTGAAATGATGTAGAAATGCTCAAGTTGTTTAGTCATTTGTAATTCAATGCAGGCGACAGACAAGCCAGTGGCAGTCGGTTTTGGAATATCAAAGCCGGAGCATGTGAAACAGGTCCTAAACCTTAAAAATGCTTCTTCCTAAGGCTTCTCTTATGTTGTCTTCATTGTTGCTTCTTTGATGACTGTTTTTTGTTGTGTCAACAGATAGCTGGATGGGGAGCTGATGGAGTGATCGTAGGCAGTGCAATGGTGAAGCTATTGGGGGATGCAAAGTCGCCAACGGAAGGACTGAAGGAGCTTGAGAAACTCACCAAGTCTCTCAAATCTGCTCTTCTTTGAAACACAAACATTTGCAGACAACATCGTAGATTGTGCTTTTTTTTTTGTTGCTGATTATAATCAATGTGTGACAATGATGTATCAATCTTTTGTTACATTTCAAGTATGATTCAATAAGTTACGGTGACTCAAGCCACAAACAAACCAGTTACTCTGTTTCAAAGACTTCATGAGTGTTTACAAATTTGGTTCGATAAACTTGCGACCCGGTTTGGTATTCTGGTTCCATTAAACCCGAACAAAACCAAGTCCCATATTTTTTTTTTTTTTAACTCAACCAAGTCCCATATTATATTCTTTTTTGAATGAAAAATAAATAAAAGAGTGTTTTAGGTTTTCCAAAATTCAAATTACAAAATATTCCATCCCGCGATAGATTTATTATTTAATTTCCCATCTCCTCCAGTTCTCCAGTGTCGGTTGATTATCTGTAAAAAGCAAAAAGAGATGAGAGGAGGAGCCACGGGAAAGAGAAGAACGACGGTGGGTTTCGGCGGAGCGCCGCCGCCACCACCACCATCAATCGAGCAACAACGTCACCTCTTTAACTCAAGAGACTCCGACGCCAGTTTCGCCAGCAGCCGTCCTTCATCGATCGGTTTAGGCGGCCGAGCGTCCGATGACAGATCTTCGATGATTCGATTCATCAACGCCTTCCTCTCCTCTCATAACTCTCTGATCTCTATCCGCGCTAATCCTGTTCCTTCTGTCAAAGACATCTCCGAAACCCTAAAATTCATTCTCTCCAAATTAGATTACCCTTGCGATTCCATCAAATGGGACGAGGATCTCGTCTTCTTCCTCAAATCGCAGAAATGTCCATTCAAAATCACTAAATCTAGCCTCAAAGCTCCCAATACGCCTCACAATTGGCCTACTGTTCTCGCCGTTGTTCACTGGTTGGTTGAGCTCGCTCGTTTCCTTCAACATCTATCATCCAATTCCACCTCTGTACCCGAAGCTAACTCCATGAATTTCTTCGCGATTCAAAGCTTTAGTCACTTCATTCGCGGCGAGGATGATAAAGTTAACGAGTTAGATTCTGAATTTTTGGGTAAATTGGAAGCGGAGAAGACTAGCGTCAGTGAAACTATCTCTGGTTGTGAGAAAATCTCCGGTGAATTGGAGGCTAAACTTGAGTCACTGAGGAAAGGTCCGTCGAAGAAAGAGTCTCTGGAGAAAGCTAAAGCCGATTTGGAGAATGACGTCAACAAGTTCCGAACTATTATTGCGGAATATACTGAAAAGAATCCAGCGCTGGAGAAAGTTGTGGAGGAGAAAGATAAGGAGCTTAAAGCTAAGGAAGAAGAGAGAGAGCGAATCTCTGAAGAGAATAAAGAGTTGAAGAAGAGTGTGGAGCTTCAGAACTTTAGCGCCAGAGATGTAGAGAGGATGAGAAGAGAGTTACAAGCTGTGGAAAGAGATGTTGCAGAGGCTGAGGTTGCTAGAGATGGTTGGGATCTGAAAGCTTGGGAACTCAATTCACAGATTGGGAATCAGTTTCATCAGATTCAAACACTTTCCATTGATTGTAACCAAGCTCTTAGAAGATTGAAGATTGATATTCAGTTTGCTGTAAATGAGAGAGGGAAAACACCTGCAAAGGTGATGGGTGTGGATTATAAATCTGTGGTGAAGCCAGCTCTGTGTTCGCTGTACGATGGGATTAAAGGAAGCTTGACGGAGAAAATGGAGGAGTTGGTCACTTTACAGCACCAGGTGTCTGAAATGGCTTCGAAGATCGAATCCAAAAAGAGTCTTCTTGGGTCAATTCAGTTGCAGATCAATGAACTCGAAGAAAAGATGAAGTTGGTGAAGAAGGAAACTCAGGAGTTGACTACAAAATGTGACTTGGAGGCAAAAACATTGGTTGAGAGTGTGAAAACGGAGGCTTTGAATCTGGAGGTTGTGGAGAAAGAAGCTGCTGAGTTTTTAAAAGCTTCGGAGGTTAGATTGCAAGAAGCAGAAAAGCAGAGTGAAGAGGAGGTCCAAGCATGTGCTGCTCAACTCTTTGCACTTATCGATTCGATATCGAAACAGAAAGAGTACATGGATTTGAAGATATTGGAGATCAAAACTTGTGTTGCTGATACTGCCAGTGCTGTTTCAGAGATATACAAAGCAAACTTCAAGAAGCACCTAGGTATCTAGGGATTGGCATCAACTGAGCCAAGAGATTGTTAAAAGCGTGAGTAATTTGCATCTTTTGTTACTATTGTTCAAATAGTCATATTAGCATCTATGTGGTATGTATGAGTTTTCAGGATGGATTATTGAAATTGCTCAGCTGTGCTAGTAGTATATAAGAATCTGTGTTTTTTTTCATTGAAACTTGAATGATAGGCACAGATTCTAATATTCACAATGTTTTACTCAAGGACACTGTTATGACCAAGTTACATAGGATTTCCCGTGAATAACTCATACCTTCTTTTACCATAAGCGGACTTAGATGATTGTTCTGTTACCTGGTCGGGGTCTCTTGAAGTCAGGTTTTGTTTGCAGATGCTGGCTGGCGCGGATGTAACCTCTTTGGGTTATCACTTTTCTTCAATCTCACTGAGTTTCTCCCTGACACTTTGAACGGTTTGGTTCATTGATGATGACTCATAATACACATGGCTAGTTGAAACTCGGCTGATAGGAGCATTTCCTTTTATTGGAGTGGCACTCCATCTCTCCTTGTGGGGAGAAATTATCCATTTGGGTCAATTTTGTATCTTGGGAGGTGCTCTGGGAGTTCACTTGTTTTCCATTACTTGTTTAAAGCTTACTCGTGCATCATATGTGGTGTGGTGAATATCTTAATTGATGATATGAATGACACATAGGCCTGGGCACGAAGCGGATATCCGGAAAAATTGTGATATTTGTTATTCGATTCGTTTTCACCGAATACCTGATTTTGTGATTTGCTTTGATTCGAAAATTTCCGGATATCCGGAAATTCGAATATCCAATTTTTTTTGTGATATTTGCGGATATCCGCTTTGATAAATATAAATATTAAAAAAATCTGAAAACTATATAACCATATCAGATATTTAAAGTTTTTATTTAACATGCTTTCAAAATAAGTTCCAAATATCAAACATAACCGTTGTTGTTATCACCGATCAACAAAATGTTATCAAATTAATTCCAAAAACCAAAACCCGATAGATTAAGATGTCATTGATCAAAACATAACATGAAAGAAAAATGATCAAACAAACATCTTAACATAAAAACATAAGGTAGTAACAATACACAAACTATTTATGATATCTATATATGGACATATATATGTATTCTAATATATATCAAAAGATACGGATCGAAGCGGATATTCGATTTTTTAAAAAACAATATTTGTTATTTGCTTCGATTTTTACGAATACTACATTTTCCTATTTGATTTGGTCCAAAATCTTACGGATATTTGGATTTTTCGAATCGAATCAAATCGAATACCGAGTCGAAGCGGATCGAACGAATATTTTGCCCAAGCCCTACACAGCAACTAAAGTAGAAATTTAAATACCTTATGATTTTTTTCCCGACGAATGCCTTATTTTGCCTTTTCAATTAAATTAACAGAAAAAGAAATGTTGGTTAGTACAAATCCAATAAAAAAGAGAAACGTGTCAAGTATCCTAATCAATAATGGCGGCTCCACGTAAGACAACACAGAGAAAAAGAAGAGAAAAAAAAAACAAATTAGAGAGAGAGAAAAAAAGAGAAGAATCTGAGGCGATTGGGTAAGCGATGCACATCGTTTTCTCTGTCGATGATTTGACCGAATCCTTCTGGCCTGTTCCCGCTCCGGCGCCGTCGCCGGGATCGTCATCGACTCCGGCACCGACGCAGAACGTGGCGGCGGATGGGATGACTCGTAGTCAATCGGAGTGGGCGTTCCACAGGCTTCTCAATGAGTTATCCGGTTCCGATTCGAGCCCTACGACTAACACAATCGAGAGATCACCTCCACCGGTTCAGTCTCTTTCGAGATTAGAAGAAACCGTTGACGAAACCGAAGATGTTGTCGAGATTCAGAAACCGCAGAATCATCGACGGCTTCCTGCCGATGATCAAGGGAAGAATCGGACTCGTCCTCCGTCGTCTGATCCGTTGGATTCTTCAGCTGCTGGGGTTGTTGATCCTAATCAGTATCATGCGATTCTTAAGAGCAAGCTCGAGCTTGCTTGCGCTGCTGTTGCTCGTCGTGTACGTCTTTTAGATCCATCTTTTTATGTGTTCAGACGAAAGGAATTCAGCATAACATTTTGGTGTTGATTGATTTGATTTTTCGCAGGTGGGAACTGTGAAACCGGAAGATTCAAGTGCTTCAGCTACCAATCAAAAGCAAGCTCAAGGTTACATATCGTTGCTTTGTTTTGGTTTTTGGTTTTTGACTCTCTCTAGCTTTGTCTCTCTTCTATGTCCATGTTTAGATTAGATGAGTATACATTTCAGGAGTTTTTTTTTTTTGTCAATTTGACTAGAATATTTGATGAAATGTTTTTCAGTTGGTGGATAATGAGATTATTTTGATTTTTCTAGGCTCCATTGTGGCACAAACCTCACCTGCTGCTTCATCTGTTAGATTTTCTCCCACAACAAGCACGCAAAAGAAACCAGATGTTCCAGCCAGACAAACTACTAGTATTTCATCAAGAGATGATTCTGATGACGATGATCTTGATGGAGACGCAGATAATGGAGATCCTACTGATGTGAAGCGTGCTAGGAGGTACAATTCTTGATTTTTGTATCTTAGAATGTTTTTGGTAATCGTTCTGAATCTCGAGGTTGATATATATAGACATGATTTTGGAGAAAGGTTTGTGGCTGAGAGTTTCTACTCTCTTTATAGAGTAAAGAAAGAACTGAAGTCTAGTAGGCGAATGTATCAGTTAGTTTTATGTTGTTCTTAGGAAACAGTCAGGCTCTTTATATTTAATTTTTTCAAGGTCATCCTGATTCAGTATTTTGTAATTACACAGGATGCTCTCAAACCGAGAATCCGCTAGGCGCTCTAGGAGAAGAAAGCAAGAACAAATGAATGAATTTGATACACAGGTTCGGTCTTTCATTAGTTGCTCATACATTTTACACATTTCTCGATTCTTTCTTGCTTTTCAGCGGTTGTCGGGGTTTTATAGGTAAAGTTTTTACCAATTGTGTAGGTAGGCCAATTAAGAGCTGAGCATTCAACTTTAATTAATCGTCTTAGTGACATGAATCATAAGTATGATGCAGCTGCTGTTGACAACAGAATTTTAAGAGCTGATATCGAAACTTTGAGAACAAAGGTATATATAGATTCTGTTCTTGTGACTCATGCGTGTTAAGAATTTATAACACCCAAGATTATGATCCAATCTTATTTAATAACTATGTTTATTGCATTATTAAAAAAACTTGTGCAGGTTAAGATGGCAGAGGAAACTGTGAAAAGAGTGACAGGAGTGAACCCTTTGCATTGGTCAAGACCAACCATGGGCGTACCATTCAACAACACACCGAACGCTTCCTCTAGAATTCCGCCAAACTCTAACCACATTTTGAAACCAGCAATCCCAAGTACAACCACCAGTGCCGGTTTAGCATCAAATCAGAGAGTAGAGACGGCAAATTTCTTGCCGGAACAGGTGAACCGTGAAGGCATGCAGAATCCATTTGCTCATGATTCTAATCTGTATGAAACCCTACCCCATTGGAATCACAAGCATTAACCATAAGAAGAGTCAATGGTTTTGTGATTTTGATTGAGGTAAGGCAACTATTGTCTGTATGTTTTATTTACTGTGACTCAGCGACGGTAAACTCTTAATATTATATATATGATTGGACAAAATGGAAGAATGTTAAAGCTATCGTATTTCTAAGGCAAATCGAAGTTGAAATGGTCGCGGACGTAAACACATGTGAAGCTGCGTAAGCGTAAACATTTTTATAATACTTAAGTTATGGCAAACGTAATCATTTTAACGAAAAGTTAGAAATCAACAATGTTTCGTTGGCAACAACTCACGCGTACATCAGATTAAAAAAATTTGTAAAGCACTTTAAGTGACAATGTCGCTCAATCTCTTATTTTGCCTCTCACCGCCAAAAACTGGTGATCCCGTTCAATATCAAAATCTGGTTATTTGAATTTCATCATAAAAAATTAGTAAAATAAAACATGTCTTTACAGTTGAAAATAAGCTTTATAAACTAAATATAACCAACAAAACAATAACTTAAACATTATGAATCTAACTATTTACCTATGGGAACGTCAAATCACGGAAAGTAAAAAAAAAGCTCCATCATACATGGGCCTAATATGAGTTTCAGGTTGTGTCCAAGAAAGTCTCTAAAAATGAAATTAATATGACTTCTACCATTTCTTCTATTGAGATTTAGCACCAGACTGGAGACCTGCTTGTACTTTGCTATGGAAGTGTGTTTCCAACCTTGAGAAAAAAAAAAAAACACAAAATAAATGCACTACTTCATTACTGAATAAGAAGAGAAGAAAATAAATGAAAGAAAAAAACGTCTTACCTGGTTGCACATTTGTAATAAATGGTATCGGGGGAATTGTAAGTTCTACAATTGTTAAACATCCGTCTCGCATCAGCAACAAACATATCGAGTGTCACGTAATACTGTTCCGATTCTACCCTCTTTGCGATAACCTTCAGATCTGTGTTCATACGATTTTTGGTTAACCAAAGTGATAACATTTATACTTAAAAGGACAAATTCTGGACTACTCAATACCGAAATTGATATATTAACTATATCTTCTTACCAATGGGATCTTTAATGATATCATAGTAATCAGGGACATCGCGAGAATCGACTGGTTCTTTGAAAGGCCAAGCATCAGCATGGTCTTGCATTGTCTGTTGCAATTCACTACAGCTTGTCAAACTTAAGGGCATGTAATTGCAATAACATAATGTGTAAGAGGACATTATGATTCATAACAAAGCATTGAAAGGAGGACAACCTTTAAAAGCGCACGCATAAGTGCATTCAACTGTTTTTGATTTGTCGCCATATCCGCAGAACAATTGAATAATTTGAAACGAGTGTGCCCCCACTGATCTGGGGTCCAACCAGCTTCCCCTGCAATATTTTACCATTATTTCTGTATTAGCAATTATCAAACTATAATTACACAACATGACGAGAACTATTACAGGTTTTAAGCCAATTCAAGTATTACAGATAAACCTTAGCCCACAGCTAGCAAATGCAGGAATCTTAAAGACGCAAATCAACTTAATCTCATGGAGCCACTAGCACAAGCTTAATTTTGAGATGACTAGAACATGTTAAAGGGAGATAAATCTATTCTTTGGGTAAAAGCTGTACACCATCAAGTAAAATCATAACTTACTTAAGCCACGAATTTCCTCAACTTTGATAATCTTTCTAGGAATTCCAGCTTCATTCTGCAAAAATCATCTCATTTATTATTACTACTGGAATCATTGTATAATAATAGTCACAAGAGACACAAAACCATTGATGTTTACCTTTAGAAACTCAATTTTTGGATACACATTCTGACAGTTTGATAACTCTCTTATCCTTTCATCAATTGCCTGATATTATAAAAGTACAACTGGATCAGAAACTGATATGTATAGTTAGACAGTAATGTAACCAATGGTTACTCGTTTAGTGGTTACTTTTTAGGCTGTGAGGGTTTTTTTAGTGGTAGGTTGCTATGCTCTCTTAGTCTCTAAAGAATAAGCAGATAGCTTTTGGGAGGACAGCTTGATTCTTGGGCTCATAGGGGAAGACAGGAACTTCCGTTAATTAATTCCGAGAGAGAGAGGAGAGGAACTTAAAATAAACGAATCCTGAGGTTTGTATTTCTTATGTTTTAAAATCTTTTCAGAATCAGCAATAATGCAGTTATATAGTGAAAGTAAAGAAAGTAAACAAACATCTTCATATAACCTGAAAACTATTTGGGTATAGATAAACCTGAAGGCTCGAGATATTTTCAATGGCTTACCTTTCTTTGCTGGCGTATCATGCTTGACAAATCCGTATATGGAAGCTTTGGATCAATTTTGCATTCCATAAGGAGACCACCATCATAGTCTTTAATGAACCTAAGAAAATTTCAAAGGTTTTTTATTTGCAAAAGTAAGTTTCTTGATGTAGAAGAGAATGATAAGACAAATTTTGAAAAGCTCTCTGGTAGCATAATCAGCTAAGAAATAAAATGCTCGTATCCTAAGGTTTGTGAGCTTAATCGGGCCAACATATATTTCAGTCAGACATCATACATATAAAGCACAGAAGTTAAGAACGGTAAATATCAGTTTGAACTTAAGAGATAAATAGTTTCCATACCCATGCCATACATCTTTCTCCAAGTAAATCTCTTTAGTAAAACCCTGCACAAGATAATAGACATAACAGATCAACTTAGAGAACGACTGTAAAATTTCAGAATTACAGTTAGTATCCCAGCAAAGTAGACTTGATAGCAAAGTGTGGAAACAGAACTTTTTTTGAAGTGAAAAAATGAGGTATATCCTATTAACGAGATGACTTAGTTCCAATTTCTTTTTACCACTTTTATTCTATTCGGACATGAAGTTATAGAAAACATTGCATGGAAAACACAGTTCAATTCCCTTTTTGAAATGTACTAACAGTTGGTTGAAGTTTGTTGTCAGATTAAATATAGGAAAAATTGCACAATATACGAAATACACCAACCTGCTTGACAAAGTAACCAACGGCATTGTTGTCAGCATAAGTAAGAAAATGCGTCAATCCATCAACATCACGTGCATGTTGTTTCAAGTGGTTCATCAATCTGGTACCATAACCTTTTACTTGTTCATCTGCTGTGATTGCGCAAAATGCTATTTCCCCAAACTTCTGACTGAATCCCAGGAAAACAGTGGAGTTAATAAGCATGTCAAGACTGTATTCATGCTCATTATCACACAGACAGTTACAGAAATATTCAATTGGAAGAGTAAGCTGTGCTTGATGATACTATAAGATAACAAGTCAATAAACTACTCTCTAAAGAGCAAAAAGCTGTATAAGTGTATTCATATATATATATATATATATATTTGTGGAGAAAAATCATCACTAGTAGTATATCATTGAGGTCAAAACCTTACCTGCGATATGGACGATACGTGATACCACCTACAACTAGATTTCCTCTTAGGACCATAACAGACTTATGTTTCCTGGCCAAATAACATAAGTTACAGATATTAGAATGCTTACCATTTTGCCATTGTTCGATATAAAAAAGTAATGTTTTACTTTAGTTTATCATCTTTACCTATCCATCAGAAGACGAACAATGTACTCCTTGGGCATATTAGGCAACTGTCTTGCAAATATGTTCTTCAACCCAACCAAGCTAGAATACATTCAACCAATTATTCAGAAAACTCCTCCGCAATGAGGTTAGAACGAAAAAGGCATAGCTAATTAGAAGCTAAAATTCGGTGGCAGGACACAATTGAGATAAGGAATTACCACATCATATGCTCATCAATGCAATCATTTGAGTAACAAACAAATTTGAGTCGTCCTGCTTGCTCCTAAAAGAAAAGATATCACCAAAGTTGTCAATGGCGATTCTCTGAACTCATCTAATAAGTCATAGGCAAGATCAAGCCTATAAAGATACGATCCAGTGATAAGCTACCTCTCTTTTCAAAGTCTCTTCTCTCGCAATGTAAGCTCCGCTAGTCTGAAAATTCTCAGCCAATACCTTAACAGACTCATCCTTTGGCACCAGCCCTGAGATTGAGCTTCCTCCAACAGTGCCACTTACACCAGTCCCAACCACAGATGATCCACCATCTTTTCCACCATCAGAGCTCTCAAGCTTAACCGTGGAGCTCTCCGTCTTAAGCTTAGTGTTACGAGTCGAACCGTTGACTCCTGAGCTGGAATCGAGTCGAGCGGCGGTGAAAGTGCGGATAGAAGAGTCCTGGTCCTGTTCAGGAGCAAATTCGTCCTCGTCATCGTCCACGACTATATCCTCTGATTCATCAGGGTCTGAATCTGTATCAGCGCCGCGAGCGGAGATGCTCTCGAGTTCATCGTTGGAGGTTAAGGCGCCGTCGCGAGTATCGGCGGAGAAGGAGGAAGGAGGGAAAGAGGTAGAAGGAGGGGCGTGATCCTCAGACGCGGCTGCATTCGCTGCCGTAGTGGCGGCGAGTTTGCGCTTGTGGAGAGAAGAAGTGACGGAGGCGGAGGCGGAATGAGAAGGAGAAGGAGTCTGAGAGCTGCGGGAACGATTGGCCGCGTTGAGGTGGGAAGAGTGAGAGTCCATTGAAGCAGAATAGTGAAGGTGATTGAGCAAATCGTGACGAAATCAAGAGTCTAGGGTTTTGCTCAGATATATGGGGGCGGGAAAGACGACGCCGACGAACGGAATATTCTGGGCTTCAGTTTTTTTTATGATCCAACAAATTTTAAACCGAAACTAATTTGGTAATTCCAATAAGGCTATAACTATAAAAATGTGATTTACCATTGGTCGGCTACAAGTAATAAAGTAATACTATATAGTATCATATTCGTCGGTAAATTTTTTTTTTTTTAAATCTTATTTTTGTTATACATTATATGGAATAATTCCGTCTTCAATCCGTTAATATGTTGCTTTATAGTACTCCCTCTGTCCCATTTTATAAGATGTTTTGTGTAAAAGCACAAAGATTAAGAAATAGTTAATGTTTACCTTTTTATAGGAATTCAGCCAATAGAAAAAAAGACTGCAGAATTTAAATGGTCATAACATACTAAATAAACATAAATTATGCATAGAAAACTGGGAAAATCTTATAAAATGGAACAAGGAAAAAATGCTAAAACATCCTATAATTTGGGACAGAGGGAGTATGTTGTTATTTGCACAAAAGAAAAAAGTATGTTGTTAAATCTAAAGCAACAAAAAATATTATGTTTGGAATATGTTACTTTAGAAAAATCACATATGTCTTTGACAAAAAAAAAAAAAAAAAAAAAAAAAAATCACATATGTTTAGAATATGTTAGTCTTCGTCTCATTGTTCCGTTTAGCCAGTTAACGATATGTTTCAATTGACTTGGTTAACGAAAATTTGTGATTAAGTTGAAAATCAACATAAAATTGAAGATTTAAATCACCAGGTTCACATAAAATTGAGGATTTAAATCACCGTGTTCATGCTTTAAACCAACGAAAATGGTAAACTGATGATTTAAATACATTTTTCCCTTTAAAAAAGTGTGGCAACTCTTTTTCCCCATATATGCAATCCAAGCTTGTACATAGATAATTAGACACGCAATTAAGTACATAGATATCTTTATTTTCAGGCATTAGACAGTAAATTAAAGCACCACTTGACATTATATAATTATTAGAATACAACAGAGAGACCAAGTGCAGTCGACAATGCATACAAAAAGTCAGGAAGATCGGAAGTTGATGCGGCTGTGATCAGCTTGTCGTCGGTCACACACCGTTCCAATTCCACGATCTCACCACCAGCAACTTTCATAGCCACCTTTGTCCCATAACTACTTGCACATCTCTTCTTCTGTAATGTAATAATAGTATGCCACATTGAAAATCAGATGAGTTAACAAGTTGGCAAAAATTAAACCTCTGCTAAGGAAGTGGTGCCATATCTATGATTGAATATCATTTAAATGAAAATGCGGTTTGATTCAGCTTCAGTTTTAACTTTTAAGTCTTGAAAATAGTAAAACGTTTTGATTTAATTCAGTTTTGTTGATATTACCTTAAGAGCGCCTGTGGCAGCAAGTAGCCAATTTCCCATTCCAATGGCAGCAACAAACTTGCCTTTCTCAACAAACGTTTTGACCAATTCGACAGCCTTGGGATTCATCACCAAGAGCTCTGGAGATCTTCCTCCGGGAACCACAATGCAGTCGTAATCATCCACAGAGACATCATCCCACGCAACGGTCACATAGAAGTTGTGACCAAACTTCTCAGTAGGAAGTTGCCGTCCATCTTCAAGGTCGTGAACGATTGTAGCACATTTCTCACCTCTCTTCTTGGTTGGCGTCACTGCGTCCACTTTACATCCCAAAGCTTGAAACGCTTTAAATGGTACGTTGATACTATAATCTTCAACACAATCCTAAATATACAAAAATTACATATTACTCAGACCAAATAATTTGTGTCATTTAAAAAATAAAAAATTACATATTACGTATGGTTCATACTCTTTCACGTGTTAGTTGAGATTTGTGGTTAGTAATGAACATTTTTTCCTGAATTTATAAATGGAATTAATAGAGTCGATCGAAGCTTACCCCGATCAAGAAAAGCAAAGAAGGCTGGTGATTCTCTTTAGAGCTAGAAATCTTGGAGCCAAGTGATTCAAACAAAACTCTGAGACTGTGGCCAAGCGTTGGCCACCCCATAGTGGACATGAAACTGCCGTCCTTGACACAATCAGTTATGTCGAAAAGGGTCTGGACTCCAGGCTGTTGCCACCACGCTCCGCCGGAGAGCTCTATCAACGGTTTCATGCTTTCGAACGCCGTGCACTTCATTCCACCGGTGAGCAGACCCGCCGCCGCGAGAAACAGTTGGCTGTGGCAGCTGGTGAAGATGAGCTTCTTGAGTTCGGCGAATCTAGCCACAAGACTCACGCATTTCTCGTCGGCGCTCAAAAGTTCCGTGAAACGTCCACCGGGAATGATGATGGCGTCGTATTGGTCGGGGATGACGTCATCGAAGTTTGCGTTTAGTGTTAGATGGTCAACCACCAATTCGGTGTATATCTGTGAAAAGGTAAAAATCAAAGTGTTACTCTTCTTTTTTACTATAAAGAGTAGGCCCATGCATTTTGGGTTGAGACCACCCAATTATCTAAACTTTTTGGATAAAGATAATAGAAATCAACGATTGGAAGGACTAAACCGAAATGAAGAAAAAGTGAAAGATTAGAGAAATGCCTCGAGGCCAAGGAGATCATGAGCTGCCATGACGCACTTGTCGCCAGTTTTGCGACCAGGAGAAACGCAGTGGACGCTAACGCCAAACGCTTGGAGGACGTAGAGAGGTACTATAGTCTCATAGGCTTCCATGAACTCTCCGCATAACATCAATACTGATTTATGAGCCATTAATGATCCCATAATTTTCTCTTAAGACAAGCACACAACACACACAACTACGTGTGTGTGTATATATATGAGTTCAAATTATCACAGTGTACTTTTTTCTCCAATAATGAAAGAGATAAGGTTATATATAAGTGGATACGGTGCTTTAGCTGAATTAATTTTTTTCTCCAACTTGTTATTGTAAAGAAATAAAACAGCAATTTAGCTGAATTAATTTGGGTTTCCTTTGGAGTGGATGGAGGAGAATTGTATTTGTTGAATAAATTGTTTTTGCTACCGTCAACATATTTTTTTTTTGTTATACATGAAACTTAAAACTCAATAGTCTTGTAGCCACCATTCAAAACTCGAATAAACTTGGTCGATCTCAATGAAATTAAGCAGAAGGTTCCATATGAAGATGCGGATGATACCATTGTGTTTAATTATATTATACGTGAGCAGAAATAATAATAGGAAAATATTTGCAGTAGATTTATTAAAAAATAAATTAATATCAAACTGCAACAATTTTTATTTCGTTTCAAAAATATAGAGCGGTTTAGTTCGCCAGTAGATTAATTTGCTATGTCCACTCTCACCATTTAAAATTGAAGAGTTAAAATAAACACGTGTTAATTGCAATTTTCCTAACCACCAACCTCTCACCTACTTGACATCTTCTTCTTCTTAACCGGGAAGCCAAATGTAAAAAAATGGTTGCTTGCATTTTATTAAGGAATTGCAAGCAACAAACGAATCAGTGTGTGTGTGTGTCTAAGCCTGCGTAGAATAGAATCTCATGAACAAAAACAAATTACAAGGCTTGCATTTTATGTAAATGGCAGAGTGCATGCAGCCATGAAACTAATTTATTAAAAATTAATCTATTCTTAGTTATTTATATATGTACATTTCTTCTATAAATTTTAAAAATAATTTTAGTTATATTCCAAACTTTAGAATGGTCGAAAATCAATTTTTACCATATGATTAGAAGAAGGGTTTTGTGCAAAAAAACCCTCCAACTCGCCCATTTTTGCAACTTTACCCTCCATCTCCGAAAAATGCAGATTAATACTACGAAGTCCCAAATAATGTGCAATATAACCCTTATTCGTATATTGTAAACGTTTTTTCGGTCACATACATTGGTTTTTTAAAATTCTAAAAGTAGAGTTGAACTCTTCATCGCGAGGGCTTCGATTTGATATATTATTTGTCAAAATTTTACGAACTTGACGGTAACGAATAAGGGTTATATTGCACATTATTTGGACTTCGTAGTATTAATCTGCATTTTTCGGAGATGGAGGGTAAAGTTGCAAAAATGGGCGAGTTGGAGGGTTTTTTTGCACAAAACCCTTAGAAGAACATATAGCTTTAATTTAGAAATATGTATACTTCGAAATATGTAGTTGAGAATTGATTAAATTTGGAAACAATTAATCAAAATATCATTTAAAGCATATTGTTGGATCACGGTAAAAAATATTCAATAGCAAATGATTAATATATGACATGTAGTGATTTCATGGGTTATAGCTTCTCTAATTATCTCTTATCTATCTTGTTTAGTTCTTTGTGAATGTGTCAAAGAGAGATGCAAGATGGAAATGATTAATGATGTATCTCTATAGTCTATGAGTTGGGTTGGGTCGATTGGTCTCAGGGACTGCTAAAACCATCCAAAAGCAGAAATGAACACTTATTGCATAACGCTTCAAGGTAATTGGAGGGAGACCGGTTTTCAATGTCCAAAATGGTCGAATCACCAATCCAGCCATCATGATTTCACAGGTGAGTAATATTGTTTAAGAACCCTAAGTAAAACCCTTTTGATCAAGACTTGTGTTTATAAGAACAACTTTTCTTATTACCTTTGAAACTTACTCAAAACAAAGGCCTCACACAATCTCTCAATCTCTAACACACATATGGAATACCACACCTTGGCATCTCATATTTATACACAAACATAAGCCCTAGTTTTACAAACCGACTTGCTCATAAACCGACTTTAACAAGATATTACTTAGGTTTTAGATAACTCCTAAAAACCCTTAATCTTTTATCTCAAGTTAACTTCTAACTCTAGTTAACTTCTTAATCATAAGCTTCTATCTCAAGCTTACTTCAACATTCACCCCTTTAAGCTTGAGAACTTCTTGTGATATGTCTTGAACTCCTACAAGATCCCTCATCTCGCTAAACTTGATTCTTCCTAAGGCTTTGGTTAAAATGTCCGCCTTTTGTATGTCTCCTGGAACATGATCTACTTCAACTTGTTCATTTGCAATACATTCTCTAATGAAGTGATACCTCTTATGGATGTGTTTACTGCGTCCATGGAAGACAGGATTTTTTGTGAGTGCTATAGCCGACTTATTGTCAATTAAGATCAGCACCTTTTCACAGACTTCCTCAATGATCTCTCCTAGAAGTTCCTGCAACCAAATGGCCTGTTTAGCAGCTTCTGTTGCAGCCATGAACTCTGCTTCACATGAAGACAAAGCCACTGTTTCTTGTTTTTGAGAACACCAAGTAATTGGACAATCATTTAGATAGAAAATGTGGCCTGTTGTGCTTCTCCCATCATCCTCATCAACATTATGACTGCTGTCACTAAATCCTACTAGCCTCATTTTATCCTTTCGACCAAATGATAGACCATAAGATTTAGTTCCTTGTAGGTACCTTAGAATCTGCTTTAATGCCGCTCCATGTGATTCTTTAGGATCATGCATGTACCTGCTTAAAACTCCTACACTGAAGGATAGATCTGGTCTAGTATGAAGTAGATATCTTAAGCACCCGATATTTCTCCTATACTCTTTTTCATCTATACTCTTTTCTTCCAAAGCTTTACTTATCTTTAGATTTGCAACCATTGGTGTATGTACTGCATTACATTCCTCCATTCTGGCTTCACTTAAGATTTTCAGTGCATATCTCTCTTGTCTTAGCATAATTCCTGCTTCATGTTGTATTACTTCTATGCCAAGATAGTAAGTAAGTTTTCCCAAATCACTCATTTCAAATTTTGAGGCCATCCCTCTTTTAAATTCGAAAATTACATCCAAGTTAGAGCCTGTTACCAGAAGATCATCGACATAGACTGCCACCACAAGAGCCTGCTTATTCTCTTCTTTCCGATACAGTGATGGTTCCTTAGAACATTTCACAAATTTCAACTCCGTAAGGATCTGATTCAGCTTGTTGTTCCAAGCTCTTGGAGCTTGCTTCAGCCCATACAATGCTTTGTTTAACTTGTATACTTTGTTCTCTTCACCTTTGATCATATATCCTTCAGGTTGTGTCACATACACAGTTTCTTTTAGTTCCCCATGGAGAAAAGCTGTTTTTACATCAAGATGATGAATTTCCCAACCTTTTGATGCAGCTAGAGCAATGATGAACCTAATTGTTTCAATGCGAGCTACTGGAGCAAATACTTCATCAAAATCTATACCATGTCTCTGAACATATCCTTTGGCTACTAATCTAGCCTTGTATTTATTTATGCTACCATCAGAATTTCGTTTGATTTTAAACACCCATTTTAAGCCAATTGCTTTAGACTCTGCAGGAAGAGAAACTAAATCCCATGTTCTGTTCTTGTTTATGGATGAGATTTCTTCTTCACATGCATCTCTCCATTCTTTTAGTTCTTTTGCTTCCTCAAAATTCCATGGTTCTTCATTAAGACTTAGTAAAAGTCGTTCTGTTTCAAGTTCAGCTAATAGGAGGTAGTCTTTTAAGTAACCAGGCTGCTTTGTTTGTCTTTCTGATCTTCTGAGCTTTGGTTGTGGCTGGTCTTGATTCTGCTCAGTTTCTGTTTCAGGCAGTTCTGGTGCTTCTGTTTCAACTGATTCTTTTTCACTATCCTGTTTTTCATATTCCTCTGTTTCTCCTGATTTACTTTCACTATTTCTGATGCCATTGTTTCCGAATTCTCCAAAAATAATATTGAAAGTTCCAGGGTTTTCATCATTCTCTTCAAGATTGTTCCATTTCCATCCTTTGGATTCATCAAAAACTACATCTCTGCTTACAATTATCTTGCGTTTTGTTGGATCTAGTAATCTATAGGCTTTTGAACCAGGTTCTGTTCCTAGATATACCAATGTTCTTGACCTGTCATCAAGCTTCTTTAAGTGATTAGACTCTACTTTGGCAAACGCAGTGCAACCAAAGATTCGCAGGTGTTCTATATTTGGTTTCTTTCCCTTGAATGCTTCATATGGAGTCTTGTCAACTAAAGTTCTTGTTGCCACTCTGTTAATGACATAGGTAGCATGTCTCACTGCTTCCCCCCACAAGTAATTTGGTATGTTCATGTGTTTCAAAATGCTTCTTGTCATCTCCATAAGTGTCCTGTTTCTCCTCTCTACCACTCCGTTTTGTTGAGGAGAATAAGGTGCTGTCAAATGTCTCTTGATGCCAGAAGTTTCACAGAAATTTTGAAATTCTTGAGACGTGAACTCACCTCCCCTATCTGTTCTTAGGGTTTTTATGTTCAATCCAGTTTCTTGTTCAACAATTGTCTTGAAACTTTTGAATTTGTTGAGGCTTTCACTCTTTTCTTTGAGCAGGTATGACCACATATACCTTGAATGATCATCAATTAAAACAAAAACATACCTGTTATGTGCTGCAGTGGGTGGTGTTATTGGTCCACACAAGTCTCCATGAATAAGCTCTAGAACACATGAAGCACGAAATGATGTTGCCTGTGGAAATGTTTTCCTTGTCTGTTTTCCGAGAAGGCAAGAGGCACATGTTTCTTTTTCAACTTGAATATTTGGTAAACCAGTGACTAACTCCTTCTTTATCATTGTTTTCATGTTTTCAAGGTTAATATGACCCAATCTAGCATGCCATGTGCTTGATTCTCTGATTTTCTCAACTTGTAAACAATTCTGATTCTGAACTTCAGCTTCCATTAAAACTTTGTAGAGTCGATTCTTTGATCGTAATGCTTTTACTAATAGTAGACCATCTTTATCATAGAGCATTAGGTAATTTTCTTTCATTATAACATCACATCCTGACTCTGTTGCTTGGCCAAGACTGATAATGTTGCTTCTTAGATCAGGGATATAATAGACATCAGCTAATATTTTGCGTTCTCCATTTTTTGTTACAAAGAGTATTGAACCTTTGCCCTTTATATCAATCTTAGAATCATCTCCGAATCTGACTTTTCCTGAAATAGTTTCGTCAATGCTTGCAAAATAACCTCGATTTCCTGTCATATGATTGCTTGCACCATTGTCTAAGTACCAAATTTTATCATTATCCGTATTGGTCTTGAAATCACTTGGTTTTATATTTCTTTCATTAAGGTATACAACTTCATGCATCATCAATTCTGCTATCTGAGTCTCTTCTTCTTCATTCTCTTGTGTTTCTTGTAATTTAAGCAGTCTTTCGGGACAATTTGAGGCAAAGTGACCATTCTTGTCACATCTGTAGCATACAACTTTTGACCTGTCTCTGAATCCACCTTGATTCTGAGTTCCTGTCCTACCTCTTCCTCTTCCTCGTCCGTAGAACCTTCCTCCTTGTCCCCTACCTCTGCTTGCATTAAAGCTTTCATTGTATGACTGTGAATCATGATTTGCATACATAAGCTTGCTTTGATCATCATTATGTTCTTCTTCATCACAGATTCTCTCTTCATAAGCTTTTAACCTTCCTACAATATCTTCAAACATTGTTGCATTGAGGTCAAGCACTTGTTCCAGAGCAGCTATGATGTGAATGTATCTTTTCCGTGGTACACTATTCAAAAACTTCTTGACAAGTTTCTTTTCTTCGATGTTATTTCCTAAAGCTGCAGATTTTGTAGCTAGTTCAGAAAGTCTCCCTGCGAAATCATCAATCTTTTCACTTTCTTTCATCTTCATTCTCTCAAATTCTGCCATCAAGGTTTGTAACCTAGCCTCTTTTACCCTATCAGCCCCAACATGTCTTGATTTTATTGCATCCCAGACTTTCTTAGATGTCTCGAGTTTCCCAACTTGCAAGGTGAGACTCTCTGGTATTGATTGGAACAAGAGTCCACGAGCCATGATATTCTTTTCTGCATCATCAGATCCAGGCTCGATGGTCTCCCAGACCTTATTCACACTAAGAACAATCTGCATCCTTATAGACCAGACGGTGTAGTTTGTAGCTGTGAGCATCGGACACTTTATGGTTGAGGAAACGCTTTCCTGAGCCGTTACAGGGATTATCTCAGCCATATTGTCAACTTCGAACAGAGCACGACCTCTGTTTATGATCTTGTCTTCACGTTAGGGTTTCTCAACTCAATAAGAACCACGCTCTGATACCAATTATTGTTTAAGAACCCTAAGTAAAACCCTTTTGATCAAGACTTGTGTTTATAAGAACAACTTTTCTTATTACCTTTGAAACTTACTCAAAACAAAGGCCTCACACAATCTCTCAATCTCTAACACACATATGGAATACCACACCTTGGCATCTCATATTTATACACAAACATAAGCCCTAGTTTTACAAACCGACTTGCTCATAAACCGACTTTAACAAGATATTACTTAGGTTTTAGATAACTCCTAAAAACCCTTAATCTTTTATCTCAAGTTAACTTCTAACTCTAGTTAACTTCTTAATCATAAGCTTCTATCTCAAGCTTACTTCAACAAGTAACAGTCAAAACAGATATATAAGAGTTACGTAGAAACATAATCATGATAAGAAATGGGGAAATGGTAGAATAATAAGCTGCCGTCTAGACATGCTATTGAAGGGACGAGAGACAATAGTTTAGTTAGGGATCGCTCATCTAGCTATTTTGTATGTCGACTTGTGAGGATAATTCGTGGGTTAGCGTCCAATAATAATTTTCTTATCAAATTAAGATAATATAAACCCGGCACTAATATTGGGTTTTATATAGAACTTGTCTTCGGAAATGTAGAGATATTAAACTATCAAATATTGATTTACACTTGTATAGGGATTATAGTACAGTTGCGACGTATATAAATTTAGAATTTAAAAACCTAACCATATCATATGACAATATATTTGTGAGCTTTGAAGTGTTTTTTTTTTTTAAACCGCGGAAGTTCCGGACTTTAGATCCAGAATCTCTCTTATATTCGGAGCCATCATTTAATTCATTCCTATTTAAAAAATATTTCTCCGTTCCAAAACAGGATTGATTCCGAGGCATAAAACACTCAATCCCCTTGTATTACCAATTTACCACTAGACCACCACTTCTTTGGTAGATAAAACTGAAGTTAATAGTAAGGGACGAACAAGAGATTTGGGATAAATAAAATCGACTTACCTAAATTTTAAACATAAGCAAGTTTTATCCTTTTAGTTTTTAATATGACTTAGCTATTTCATGTTTTTTTTCTCCTTTTTTTTGGGTTGGATGCATGTAATGGTTAGATTAGGATTCCTTTGTAATTCCGTTTTATTAATGAAAATCTTTTAATTAATAAATGTAATGCGATAGAATATAATGAGGGAGTAAAATGTAGTTCTTGATACCTTTGGGAATCGTCGTCGTAATTGATTTTCAGTTTGAGTGTTTTTATAATCCATACCAGATTTAATTAGGTAGGAAAATTAAGCAATCTTTACACAAATAAAAGAAAAACATGAAACCAAATGAGGGTTTGTAGCCAAATTATTAACACAAATCCCAAAAAAATTAAAATTGATTAGATATACGAAAAAAAAATCATGAACAAAAGAAAAGATAAAATCGAATAAAATTCGATAGCTTATTTAAGAATTACATTTTTGGTTTCAGTAATACAGAGGCAGCCGAGAAGTTTAGTACTCAGTTTTTGGAGAAGGTGAATACGATGGTGGAGGAGGAGACTTGTAAACATATGGAGGTGGGGGAGATTTGTATTCAACCTTTGGTGAAGGAGAATAATAAGGTGGCGGGGGAGGGGAACTGTAAACATATGGTGGTGGAGGAGATTTGTAGTACACTTTAGGGGAAGGTGAGTAGTATGGTGGTGGTGGAGAACTGTAGACATATGGTGTTGGAGGAGACTTGTACACAACCTTAGGGGATGGAGAATAACATGGAGGAGGTGGTGGACAAACACATACATGATGATGTGGTGGAGATTTGTAGTACACCTTAGGAGAAGGTGAGTAGTATGGTGGTGGTGGAGACTTGTAGTACACCTTAGGTGAAGGTGAGTAGTATGGTGGTGGTGGAGAGTTGTAGACATACGGTGGTGGTGGAGATTTGTAGTATACCTTAGGGGAAGGGGAGTAGTATGGTGGTGGTGGAGAGCTGTAGACATATGGTGGTGGTGGAGACTTATAGTACACTTTAGGGGAAGGAGAGTAGTATGGTGGGGGTGGAGAACTGTAGACATACGGTGGTGGTGGAGATTTGTAGTATACCTTAGGGGAAGGGGAGTAGTATGGTGGTGGTGGAGAGCTGTAGACATATGGTGGTGGTGGAGACTTATAGTACACTTTAGGGGAAGGAGAGTAGTATGGTGGGGGTGGAGAACTGTAGACATACGGTGGTGGTGGGGATTTGTAGTACACCTTAGGGGATGGTGAGTAGTATGGTGGTGGTGGAGAACTGTAGACGTACGGTGGTGGTGGAGACTTGTAGTACACCTTAGGGGAAGGTGAGTAGTATGGTGGTGGTGGAGAACTGTAGACGTAAGGTGGTGGTGGGGACTTGTAGTACACCTTAGGTGATGGTGAGTAGTATGGTGGTGGTGGGGAACTGTAAACGTACGGTGGTGGTGGGGACTTGTAATATACCTTAGGTGAAGGGGAGTAGTATGGTGGTGGTGGAGAGCTGTATACATACGATGGTGGAGGAGACTTGTATTCTACTGGAGACGGTGAGTAAGTTGGTGGTGGTGGAGAGCTGTAGACGTACGGTGGTGGAGGAGACTTGTAGTCAACCTTAGGTGATGGCGAGTAGTATGGTGGTGGTGGGGAACTGTAGACGTATGGTGGTGGAGGAGACTTGTAGTCGACCTTAGGGGAAGGCGAGTAGTATGGTGGTGGTGGGGAACTGTAGACGTACGGTGGTGGAGGGGATTTGTAGTACACCTTAGGAGATGGTGAGTAGTATGGTGGTGGTGGAGAACTGTAGACGTACGGTGGTGGTGGGGACTTGTAGTACACCTTAGGGGAAGGTGAGTAGTATGGTGGTGGTGGAGAACTGTAGACGTACGGTGGTGGAGGGGACTTGTAGTCTACCTTAGGGGAAGGAGAGTAGTATGGTGGTGGTGGAGAGCTGTAGACGTACGGTGGTGGAGGAGACTTGTAGTCGACCTTAGGGGAAGGTGAGTAGTATGGTGGTGGTGGGGAACTGTAGACGTACGGTGGTGGAGGAGACTTGTAGTCGACCTTAGGTGATGGCGAGTAGTATGGTGGTGGAGGGGAACTGTAGACGTACGGTGGTGGAGGAGACTTGTAGTCAACCTTAGGAGAAGGCGAGTAGTATGGTGGTGGTGGAGAACTGTAGACGTATGGTGGTGGAGGAGACTTGTAGTCGACCTTAGGGGAAGGCGAATAGTATGGTGGTGGTGGGGAACTGTAGACGTATGGTGGTGGAGGAGACTTGTAGTCTACCTTAGGGGAAGGGGAGTAGTATGGTGGTGGTGGAGAACTGTAAACGTACGGTGGTGGAGGAGACTTGTAGTCTACCTTAGGGGAAGGAGAGTAGTATGGTGGTGGTGGAGAACTGTAGACGTACGGTGGTGGAGGAGACTTGTATTCTACTGGAGACGGTGAGTAAGTTGGTGGTGGTGGAGAACTGTAAACATACGGTGGTGGAGGAGACTTGTATTCTACTTTAGGAGATGTTGAGTAAGTTGGTGGTGGGGAACTGTCGACATATGGTAGTGGGGGTGTCTTGTATTCAACCTTAGGAAGCGGGGAAGAATACAACGGTGGTGGAGAGCTATCTGTGTATGGTTCATATGCAGCAACCATTGTTGCCATGATGATAACTCCTACAGCGCAAATGAGATGGGTTGAAGGCCCCATCCTAGAAGAAGATCTCATTGAGATTTTGCTTTTTCTTACCAACTTGTTACTACGTTGGTTAGTTATTGTTGTTTTGGTTTGTGTTGTAAAAGAATGGGCGCATGAGTTTATATAGCAAAGTGTTTCTCTAAATGCAGCTAGACTATACGTTTTCCTTGTTGTTTTGGACTTCATCCAACTAAATCGTGGAAGCATGTCGACACGATACTGGTTTTGGACGTGCAAGAACGTTTAGCGAATGTCAACGAGCCACATATTATATTCGCTAGTTTAAGAAGAATTTTATGTATCAAGGATGCATCATTTTAGTCAACGAGCTAGTTTACTTTTAATTTTCACTTTCTAAAGAGTCACTTCATATAGGTTTACAAAAAAAAAAAAGGGTCACTTGATATCATATTTTAATTTTGCATATTTGGCTCACCTGGTTATCAATCATCAATGATTTACAAGGTAAATTGTACTAGATAACTAACACGATTTGTTAAAGGGGCGTCTTTGGTTGTCTATATGTAAAATAAAATAAAAATTGTTATATACGAGATTTCTTAAAGTTAAATTTTAAATGGTTAAGTAAATATGCATCTCCTATTATATTAGAGTAGAATTTTTTTGTAAATGTATCTTTTGGGTGTGGAAAATGGATACTTTACTCACGCTAAATACCACACTTACGACATGATTGTAACATAGAAAAGATAACCAATTACATTTTAGTTATCATGTATAAAATATATTTTTTAACACAAAATTTTTCTAACAAATGAGCTTTTCAATTTTACAATTCTACTGAGCTTATTTGATTTCATTTCGCCTCTTGTTCTTTATTAATTTCAATTTTCTTGAGGATTTTGATACATTATTTGACTAAGTTATTTCTATATGGTTGAATGTTTTCTCTTTTATGTGTGTAAAGATTGTTTGCAGTCTAGATGTAATTCTCCAAAATGAGTTTTGTATATGGGATATATTAAAGAGTTTCAGTTTTCCTATACTTACTCATTTACTTTGTTTTCGTAGAGATAAGAACTTTACATGAACAAAAAAAGTAAGTATCCTCAAAAGAGTAAATCAAAGTAACTACTCTTTTTATCCGCCATTATGGTTAATTACATAAATTATTCCTCCAGAAAACGACTGTCAAGATTTCAACCACCATGCAGGCAAGAACAAAACCACGATCGACGACTCTGCAATTGCGCAAAGATGCTCCAAGTTTCTTTTCTTCGGTGTGTTTCTTCATGACTCATGAGGGTCACGAGCTTTACATATATGTTAGTACAAACATGGCTTTGAAATATTTCTGATTCGTTTTGATTTTACTAATAAAATAAATCACATACAAAAAAAAAAATCTAGCTTATTCCTAGTTTAATTAATTAAGGCTATCGTTTCTCTTAATTCGAATGTCGTGTCTTCCATTCCATCTAGACTTTATTTTCCGGCAAGTTGGATTCTGCGGTTTCTTAAAGTTGAAGTAAAATAAAAATTATCAACAAAAAATACCATTATTACAGAAGAAAATTAACATCACATTGAGAGAAATTCCTGAGATAGAAACGATCCAGCCACCACATAAACCATCCTTCCAAGTTCCGAAGTCGTAAGAATGTCTACGTACCTTTCAATTTATACATTTTCAATAGATTACCCTTTATAATGATAAAAGAATGAATGTCTAAAACATAGTTACAATCATACATATATATATTACCAGACATACAATTAAGTCTTGCAAATTAAATGCAGCAAAGCTATGACTAACTGGCTGTCAAAAATTAACCAACAAATTGATGAGATGAGTTAAGAACGAAATGGTAAATCGTCATTCATTAACCATAGAAGCTTCTTGATCTTTCCTTCATTTTTTTTGACATCAGAAGATTCTTGATCGTGCATGAAGGATGGTTTTCAACTTTTCATGATTTGATTTTTAGAGTAAGTATATAAATAAAATATTTTTTTATACTAGTTTCTTTTATCAACTGATTAGTTTATATCCTGAAGTTTGTTTTTGAGGTAAAAATATCCAATTTTGTAAGTGTGGTATTTAATATGTGTAAACTCATTTAGCCAATGACTGAAAATATTACACAATTTCCACATTTTAGCTAGCTAGCCCAAAAAGTACCATTTAAACAGTTCTCTATACTTTAACTTATTAAGGATGTACGTACACATATATTTTGATATCATCTTAAAAGTCTTCGTAGTACTTCGTTTTTATCCTTTACATTCCTTAGAATAAATTTTTGTACCAGCGCATAAATCATGTCAAATTTCTAGTGCAATATATATTGTAATCGTTTTAGGAAAATATTAGCATCAATCATATAATATCATTGAAAAGTATCCATTTAAACAATTTCATACTTTTAAGTTTAATATATTTGGGATGTATGAAATCATCCGAATAATCAAATTTTCATTTCACTTTTCAAAATGGTATATATATTTGAAGTGGCCCTTTAAAACGTAAAAAGATAATTAGACAAGGTCTTTAATCAAATGAAGCATCCATGATACACTAACATTCTTATTGAACTTGCAAATATAAAATGGAAAGTGACTCGTTGACATTCGCAAAACGTTCTTGCACGTCTCACACTAGAATCGTGTAGACATGTTTCCACGATTTAGTTGACAGAGTCCAGAAGGACAGGGCAAACAGAATCGTAGAGCTGGATTTAGAGAAACACTTTGCTATAAAACCCCATGCGCCAATTCTTTACAACACAAACCAAAAAAAAAAAGAAAAACTAACCAACGTAGTAACGCGTTGGTAAAGAATAACAAAATCTCAATGAGATCTTCTTCAAGGATGGGGCCTTCCACCCATCTCATTTGCGCTCTAGGAGTTATCATCATGGCAACAATGGTTGCTGCCTATGAACCATACACAGATAGTTCTCCACCACCACTGTATTCTTCACCGCTTCCAAAAGTTGAATACAAGACTCCCCCACTACCATATGTCGACAGTTCCCCACCACCAACTTACTCACCCTCTCCAGTAGAATACAAGTCTCCTCCACCACCGTATGTCTACAGTTCTCCACCACCACCAACCTACTCTCCATCCCCAAAGGTTGAGTACAAGTCTCCTCCACCACCGTACGTCTACAGCTCTCCACCACCACCATACTACTCACCATCCCCAAAGGTTGAGTACAAGTCTCCTCCACCACCGTACGTCTACAGCTCTCCACCACCACCATACTACTCACCATCCCCAAAGGTTGAGTACAAGTCTCCTCCACCACCGTACGTCTACAGCTCTCCACCACCACCATACTACTCACCATCCCCAAAGGTTGAGTACAAGTCTCCTCCACCACCGTACGTCTACAGCTCTCCACCACCACCATACTACTCACCATCCCCAAAGGTTGAGTACAAGTCTCCTCCACCACCGTACGTCTACAGCTCTCCACCACCACCATACTACTCACCATCCCCAAAGGTTGAGTACAAGTCTCCTCCACCACCGTACGTCTACAGCTCTCCACCACCACCATACTACTCACCATCCCCAAAGGTTGAGTACAAGTCTCCTCCACCACCGTACGTCTACAGCTCTCCACCACCACCATACTACTCACCATCCCCTAAGGTAGACTACAAGTCTCCTCCACCACCGTACGTCTACAGCTCTCCACCACCACCTTACTACTCACCATCCCCAAAGGTTGACTACAAGTCTCCTCCACCACCATACGTCTACAGCTCTCCACCACCACCATACTACTCACCATCCCCTAAGGTTGAGTACAAATCTCCTCCACCACCGTACGTCTACAGCTCTCCACCACCACCATATTACTCACCATCCCCAAAGGTTGAATACAAGTCTCCTCCACCACCGTACGTCTACAGCTCTCCACCACCACCTTATTACGCACCATCCCCAAAGGTTGAGTACAAGTCTCCCCCACCACCATACGTATACAGCTCTCCACCACCACCATACTACTCACCATCTCCAAAGGTTGACTACAAGTCTCCACCACCTCCATACGTCTACAGCTCTCCACCACCACCATACTACTCACCATCCCCAAAGGTTGAGTACAAGTCTCCTCCACCACCGTACGTTTACAGCTCCCCACCACCACCATACTACTCACCTTCCCCTAAGGTTGAGTACAAATCTCCTCCACCACCGTACGTCTACAGCTCTCCACCACCACCATATTACTCACCATCCCCAAAGGTTGAATACAAGTCTCCTCCACCACCGTACGTCTACAGCTCTCCACCACCACCTTATTACGCACCATCTCCAAAGGTTGAGTACAAGTCTCCTCCACCACCGTACGTTTACAGCTCCCCACCACCACCATACTACTCACCTTCCCCTAAGGTTTACTACAAGTCTCCTCCACCACCGTATGTCTACAGCTCTCCACCACCACCATATTACTCACCTTCACCTAAGGTGTACTACAAGTCCCCTCCACCACCGTATGTCTACAGTTCCCCACCACCACCATACTACTCACCTTCTCCTAAGGTATACTACAAGTCTCCTCCACCACCGTACGTCTACAGCTCCCCACCACCACCATACTATTCACCTTCCCCTAAGGTGTACTACAAGTCTCCTCCACCACCGTATGTTTACAGCTCTCCACCACCACCATACTACTCACCTTCTCCTAAGGTATATTACAAGTCTCCTCCACCACCATATGTTTACAGTTCCCCACCACCACCATACTACTCACCTTCACCTAAGGTGTACTACAAGTCTCCACCACCACCATATGTTTACAGCTCTCCACCACCACCATATTACTCACCGTCGCCTAAAGTTTACTACAAGTCTCCACCACATCCTCATGTTTGTGTCTGTCCACCACCTCCTCCATGTTATTCTCCATCCCCTAAGGTAGTGTACAAGTCTCCTCCACCACCATATGTCTACAGTTTCCCACCACCACCATATTACTCACCTTCCCCTAAGGTATACTACAAGTCTCCCCCACCACCATATGTCTACAATTCTCCACCACCACCATATTACTCACCTACCCCTAAGGTGCATTACAAGTCTCCTCCACCACCATATGTTTACAGTTCCCCACCACCACCATATTACTCACCTTCCCCTAAGGTATACTACAAGTCTCCTCCCCCACCATATGTCTACAGTTCTCCACCACCACCATATTACTCACCTTCTCCTAAGGTATACTACAAGTCTCCCCCACCACCATATGTCTACAGTTCTCCACCACCACCATACTACTCACCTTCCCCTAAGGTATACTACAAGTCTCCTCCACCACCATATGTTTACAGTTCTCCACCACCACCAGCATACTACTCACCATCTCCTAAGGTAGAATACAAGTCTCCCCCACCACCGTATGTTTACAGTTCTCCTCCACCACCATACTACTCACCTTCCCCTAAGGTTGACTACAAATCTCCTCCACCACCATATGTCTACAGTTCTCCACCACCACCATATTATTCACCTTCCCCTAAGGTAGACTACAAGTCTCCTCCACCACCGTATGTCTACAGTTCTCCACCACCACCATACTACTCGCCTTCTCCTAAGGTAGATTACAAGTCTCCTCCACCACCATATGTCTACAGTTCCCCACCACCACCTTATTACTCTCCTTCTCCAAAGGTTGAGTACAAGTCTCCTCCACCACCATATGTTTACAAATCCCCACCTCCACCATCGTATTCACCTTCTCCAAAAACTGAGTACTAAACTTCTGAACTGAAAACAGGAAATGGGATTTTTAAATAAGCTACCGAATTTTATTTGATTTCTTCTTTCCTTTTGTTCTTGTATCTTTTAACTTTCATTGGGTTTGGATCAATAACTTGTCTACAAAAACTTTGTATGGTTTTATGTTTTGTTTCTTCTATTTGTGTAAAGATTGCTTGCAATCTATATGAAGTCCTTTGCAAATTTGAATTAAATTCTTGACTTTATAGCTTTGGATAAGGATCGCATATTACCTAATTTGCATGGGGAGATTATTATTCTCTTATGTAGTAGGCGTTAACCACAAAATTTAACTCAAGGCAAACACATGATGCTATTTGCAAAACTCCAATGGAACTAGACAAAAAATAAAATGTAGAAAATAACCGAAACATCAATAATATGTTACGGTTCGTATCGATATAGTAACATTTTCAACGGTTGCAAGCTTACTGATCAAACTCAAGACGGCTTCATATACGTTAAGGGAATTTGTATATTAAGTTCATGAATTTTTACATTACGAAATTGCAAGTCGTAATAAATAACCATGATCTTTGATCAAAATAAAATAAAAAAATAAATAACCATGATCAAATTTGAAATCTTGACAAAGGACATTAATATAAGATATGAAATATTTATAAGTTTGAAAAGGTTTTCGATTGTGACTGACTGCGAAAAGGAGAAGAGAGCGTGAGCAATGAGCCCCTTCCTTGGCCGACCATTTTGCATATAAGACGCCCGACTCTGTCATTGTTGATGCCTCATTGTTTTTTTTTTTTTTTGCCAAAGGCTTTCTAAATATTATTGTTCCCCTCTAATCCTTCTTACATTATTTATTTAGGAGAGCCTATTAGATTAACTTCAATTATCTATGTTTTCTAATTTTCAAGAATTGAAATATTTGATAATATTTATAACAATTTATGTGTGTGGATTGTAAGAATTTTGGTGTGATATCATAGATTTTGTTTTTAATAGTTTACTCATAAATTCCCAGAAAAATTTCCAGTGATTTAATATACAAAGATATTTTAATTTTAATGTTTTATATATTACCAAATAAATGAAGTTTTTGAAATATTAGTTAAATAACACCAAATTTTCAAAATCTCTGAATCATGATTTACAAATGTCATATTTTAAGAACACCAGATTTTAGTGTATGTAATTTGAAATAGCGATTAAATAACAACAGATTAATATGTTTCATTAGCTTTTATAAAATTGATAATCAAATAAACCTTTTTAGGGTGGCAACAATCGGAAGAAATTTAAAGGATATGTTATCTTTTGGTCACAGACATTTTTTTTTGTCACACACATTACTCATTTATCAATTATCTAAATACATTTATTTTATCAACCAATACGTGCTAATAAAAAAAGTTAGATTTTGCTTAATTAGTTTGGTTATCTCAAACAAATTAATAATACAAAAATACTTGTTTTGTCGGTTCACGATTTCATGAATAGAAGGAAATTTTATTTTTGGTTAGGCTTAAAAAGAAGAACATAATGCTCATTTAGCGGAAGACGTTATAAGAAGAGAACAAAAAAATGTTGATTTAGAAGCAATAATTAAGAAACAGAAAGTGGACTTCAAAAGCAAAAACATGCAATTGCAAATCTTTCGTTTAAAGACCAAAAAAAAAAAAGATATAACCGGAAACGTATTATTAGGAGAAAACAAAGTAAAAGCTTCAAACATAGAAGCCTCTCACAGGTTTGCCTTGGAAAGATCAATGGTTCAGCGTAAGACTGCTCAAGCTTTGTTAGGGCAAGGACATGGGAGGAGACTTGGACCGGAGATGATGAAGAAGAGACCAAGAACTAGTAGGCTTCCTCAACCAACGACACCGGAGAAGCAGATCGTTGCTAAAGTCACAGGCGGGTCACCTAATTATATGAAAGGAACGAAGAGTTCAGAGGCTAGGAGACAGAGCCACAGTGTTCAAGCTGGTATAGAAAAGAAGAGCCAGACCGGTAAGAAACTCGATTCTTGCACTAGAGATAAGAAACTGAGTAGTAGTAGTAGTAGTAGTAAGTCTTTGAAAAAGGGTTTGAGTTTCAAGAGAAGTGGTAGGAGTATTCGTTGTGGGGATGTGAATGCGCATAGAGCAACTTGTTCTTCGTTTCTTAAAAACTCAAAGTTCACAGAGGATATGATGCTTACTTCTCCTGCTGTCTTGAAAGTCTGTCCTTATACGTACTGTTCACTCAACGCGCATCTTCACCGCCAATTCCCACCTATTCAAAGCTTTATATCCACAAGGAGACGCTTCTTGAAGTCCCATGCAGGTATGAAGATGAGTGGTGAATGTGATGATGGTTGTGTGGAAATCTATGTTGATGAGGAGAAAGAAAATAGAAGCACTCGAGAAACTGATAGCAAAGTAATTGATTCTAAGGCTGAGAATATGGAGGTGGAATGGGAAGAGGCTGAAGATTTAGATTCTGAAAGTGCAGAGATGGTGAGCTTACTAGAAGGGGAAGGCATTGAATCATGTGGCTATGGTAATGAAAACATCGGTATGATGACTGAAAACTTTGCGATTCTTGAACAATCCGAAAATTCAAGTGAGGATCAAGAACGTGAAGAGGGTGGTTTCTCGGATAACACAATCAACTCTTTATTATCTGAACAAGATGACATCATTCTAGGGAATGCTCTTGATGAGAAGCTGGACTCCAAGGAAACAGAAGGTTGGAAGGCGGCAGATGGAGAGAAAGTGAAAGAGCAGATTAAACTTGCATCGAAAACAGAGGAAACTCTGTTATCTCTTGCACAAAAACCCTGCAACCGAGAAGAGTACACTGAGGATTGGAGGGGATTCAACCCAAGAGAACCGAATTACATTCAAACTACCGCAGAGCCGAGCAGCGAAACAGTTGATCTCAAGCATCAGGACATGGATGAGAGGAAGAAGGCAGAGGAGTGGATGATTGATTATGCTCTGCAACACACCGTAAGTAAACTTGTTGTAGAAAGGAAGAAGGATGTGGCATTGCTCGTTGAGGCATTTGAAACAACAGTACCTAAATAACCTTCACCAGTTTTCACTTAAGCAAGACACCTTCAAGCTTGCAATTAACATGCTATCAAAGCCTTGGAACCAAGTGAGTTTATGAATGATGAACTCTTTTTTTTTTTTTTAGTGGAATGGATTTGAGAATAATTGGGAAAATGTGACTTAATCAAATGCTGATGATTTTTGATACCAAGTTCTATAACTAAGAGACTCTTTTAAGTCCAGTTACCTAAGAGAGCATGCGAGTAAATGATTTTCCTCAGTTGTTAAACACAGAAAACAGTTCACTTTAAACATAATAAGCAAATCACAATAGCATTCAAAGAGAACATTTGCTTGAACAAAAGAAACCTAAAGAGTTCAAATTAACTAATGTACACCTGAGGATGTCCAGAAGAGGTCAACACTAGTCAAAGAACTAAGAAAAGGATAAAGGAAAATGAGTCCAAGACTAAAGAAACACATCATATCACTAAAGAAACACATCATTTCACTCCTTGGTCGTTTTGTTGATGAGAGACTTGTGGATGTGAGGGATCACACCTCCTCCAGCAATGGTTCCCTTGATGAGTGTGTCAAGCTCCTCATCTCCTCGTATCGCCAACTGCAGATGCCTCGGAGTGATCCTCTTCACTTTCAGATCCTTGCTAGCGTTTCCAGCCAGTTCAAGAACTTCAGCAGTTAGGTACTCCAGGATTGATGCCGTGTAAACAGCAGCAGTTGCACCAACTCTGCCGTGTGCGGAAACTCTTGTCTTGAGTTGCCTGTGAATACGACCCACAGGAAACTGAAATCAACAAAGAAACACTATCAGTATCGTAAAATTAAACTGCAAAAAAGACCAATCTTTCTACTTGTATAGCTATGCACAGCATCAATGTCCTTTAGCAGAGCACACCAAATAGTTTCATTAAAATCATATAACCTAATATGAAAAAAGAACATTGCACATACTAGAACCAAACAAACCCAGAAAACCAATAGTAAGATTCAGAGTAAGGGAACTTTGGGCACATACCGTAAGACACTACCTAAACAATCTAGAGAGTCATAACATATGACAAAAAAACACAATATGTATTCTCAGATATCCAAAACCACAAGACAAATTTGATAAATACCATTTCAACAAAATTCACCCGCAAGTAGAACATGGTCTCAAGTAAAAAGAAATTCCATATCCAGCAACAAAAACACAAATCTATTCCTGAAGATCTGATTGTACTGATAAATAACGAAAACAATCAGAGTCAAAGAAGGTCGAAATTAGGGTTTGAGAGATGACCTGAATACCAGCACGAGCAGAGCGAGAGATGGGTTTCTTCTTGTCCTTGTCTTTGTCCTTGTTAGCAGCCATCGTCTTCGCAGCTACGAGTCCTTTTCCACCTTTGCCTGCCATGTCGCTTCAAATTGCTCTTTCCTTCTTCTAGATCTAACCGTACACAGTCAAACAAAACAAAGAAAGTTTCAGAAAAAAAAAAAACAAAGAGTATAATGCTTAAATCTACCAGATCTATCGTAAAAGAAGACTAAATCGAAGAACAGAATTGAGAATCCAACCAAACTTTCTCGAAAAACACAAACAGATCTCGAATTTTGGAAGAGAGAAAAAAAGTACCTTGAGACGACGACGAGAGAATGCAAAAAAAAAAAAGGACGAAAGAAACGAAATCTGGTTGAATTGAATGGGATTAGAGTTTTAAAATTAAAAAGTTTGGTGGGAGTTTTTAAATATTTTTAAAATCTTGGGGGGAAACCTACGCTTTGGCGGTTAAATTTTTCACTTTGGAGCCTTAAAATATTTCAACATTTTGCCATTAAGCCCTCTATTTCTTAGAAAATTTTAAAATCAGCTTTCATTTTTTTTGTAACATAAAGATCCACTTTCTTTATGAAAAGAAAAGTTTGCATAAGGTTGTAGGAACTATGCTTGTGGTAAAACTAAATGGTGCAAGAGATTATTCTATGCTTTGATTGTTAAGATTTGAGATTGTTAGACGTACCTTTATATGATTTCGCTTCGTGATGAACCAGTTTCTTCAAGTTTTTGTGATGAATTTGTGGTTGATGTCTCTGTTATTTATACTAGCTTCGTCATAAATAGTTCAAGATTTTGATTTATCTTTTCTTTTGGTTTTTAGGCAATACAATTGGTATCTGCGACTCAATAAATTCAGTCAGATATCTTTGTTTTTTGTTTTGCAAAACTATTTATTGCGCTGTATAAAATTAGTTTTTTTTAGTGTCAAAATAAAGATATTACTATTATTTTCCTTTGAATTATAAACTTAACATAAAATATTTAGTCAACCAAATTTACTTTCAGCTTTTTATTAATTATTCAAATATAATATTGACGCGTGTAAATTTGTTTTAGTCTTTGTGATTTTTACTCATTTCATCATAAATGTATTAAGATTTTTACTTATTTTCTTGTTTAGTTTTTAGGCAATACAATTGGAATTCACTCAATGATTTATTTGACCAAAATTATTTACAACGATGCTAAAAATAGCAATTATGAATAAACAGAAGATATGACCGTCCGTCTCTTGAAAATTATAAACTTGACATAAATTGTTTAGTAAAAGAGAGATGTACATTAAACTTTTCATTTTAGGTAAGTAATAAAGTTTACGCGTCAACTTAAATTGCAATGTAAAATGGAAACTAGATTGACCTTTAAATTTTTGTGATGTAGAAGTAAACACCACTATGAATGTAAACCGGGTGCAACACACCGGTTTACATCAAAAGCAGTATCAATGACGTAGAATAGACCAATAAGAAACGAACACGTAATTCATAGGGACTAATTAACTTCCTTTACAAAATGATAAATGTGTAGGTCTCTCTTCTCATTTCCTATATAAGAAGCATCAAACATTGCTTTCTTCTTCCCCTAATGTTTTAGCAAAACTTCTTCTTTCCCTTGCAAAACTTTGAAGATAATCTCCTATGAATTTTGGGAGAAATCCAAACCAAAATCACATCATCCACATAGTGATTTGCATCATCTTTTATAATAAACAAAAACTAAATAAAAACATTAAAAACATGACGTTTGAATCAATCATAAACGTTTGAATTTTCTCATCTAAATATTTTTTGATTTTGAGTCTTGTTTCCTATCATTTGCACACCTTCCTCCTCCATATTTTTTCCGTTAGATCTCTTTGATTTCTCTAAGATTTTTGGACGTAGAAACAAAATTTCTTTCTCAGGGTTTCGTACGTTTTGAGCCATTTTGAAAAAATGCCTTTCCGTTCTAAAGTCCAGCCTATCAACATCAATGGTGTAGCGACGAGACAAGCCCCGAGATCACGACTGAAGCGGCTTTTTGAACGTCCGTTCTCTCTGAAGAACTTAGCCGGTGTAGATTCATCGCTTACTAGAAGCAATTCGGAAGAATTCGAACCTAGCTCAGTCTGTTTGAGGAGGATGGTTCAGAACTATATCGAGGATCCAGACAATGAGACAAAATCACAGTGCATTGTTCGTAACCACTTCAACTGCTTCAGTGGAAGTGGCACTGATAGCTCCGACGAGGACGAAGAATCTTCTTCTTCCAGCAGAGTTCTTCGAAGCGTCAAGGTATGATTAATATCTCTGATGCTAATGTTTGAAATCTGATGTAAACAGAGTTTGTTTTCTTTTCAATGTTTTTGTAGAGTCTGTTACTTTGTGCTAACGTGTCTGAGACTGTTCTTGAGACAAAAGCCAGCGAGATTGTCAAGAGAGAGGTTGAAGATAAGTCCAGACTGAAGAATGTTGCTGATGAACTGGTGGCTTTAGGATATGATGCAGCAATATGCAAATCTCGCTGGGAGAAATCAAAATTGAAATCGTATCGTGTTCCTGCTGGTACGTTTCTTCATTATGATCCACTCTTAAGTTGCAAAATTGTTAAGATAATAACAACATTTTTGTGGAAAATGGTAAACAGGGGACTATGAGTACTTGGATGTTAACATCGGAGGAGAAAGAGTGCTCATCGACATCGATTTCCAATCGAAGTTTAAGATTGCTAAACCAACCAAGACTTACGAGTCGATATCGAAAACATTGCCTAACATTTTTGTTGGACAAGTTGAGAGGTTAAAGAAAGTTGTAGTGTTTGTGTCTAAAGCTGCAAAGAAGAGCTTCAAGAAGAAAGGGCTATTTATGCCACCATGGAGGAGAGCAGAGTATGTGTTAACCAAATGGGTGTCTCAATATGACCGTGCTAAGCAAACTCAAGGAGAAACCAGTGGAGAAGCTGGTGCTGCCGAGAATTAAATAAATGATAGTAGCTTAATTATGAATAAAACATGGGATTTTAATCCCTTTAAGGGTATGATTTTATAGATCATGATCATATCCTCTTGATTTCTTAAGATTTCTTCTGATCCCTTGTAGAAGAAACCAATCTTTCTTTTGAGTCTGTTTATTTTCATCGCATTGACTAAAAAACCATTATAATCTAAATCCAATTATATATTCAGTATTCACAGTTTCGACCAGAGACAATTCATGTTGACTTTGACCAGTAATCATCTACTTCTTTGACCCATGATAGTAAAAGTGTTTGTGAGATTGTTCTAGAAGAAACGAAAATAACGAAACAAAAGATAAATCACATATCAATCAGAGAAAGGCACGAAACAGAGTATTCTTAAAACAGAGGAAAGCGAAAGAGAACCTTTAACATTTAATTTGATGATGTATATGGATTCTGACTAATTTGATTGGGAATTTTTGGTGTTGGTTCAAGTAGTTGTTTGTTGAGTAGGAACCTTTAACTTTAATTTGATGATGTTTTGTAATTTAGGGAGCCGAGAGGGTTTGGATTTGTTTAAGTATCGCTAAGCTGATTCCTAGTCACTTAGATTGTCTGTCAGTTGTGTGTGGATATCAAAATGCTGAAAATGCAAGACACATATAGCTCTTCTGAACTCTAAACCATATACAAACTTTGACTCGTTGATTTATCATGTTCAAAACGAACTGAGCTTTATGAAAGATTTGATGGCTGATCTAGGTGACCTTATGGCTAAGAATAGTTCAAGCTTGTTAAAAAAGAGATTCCACGAAACTGTCAGAGCACAAAAGAACTAAGTAAATCCCTCAAGTGCCTAATTTTGTGAAGTCCAGAAAATCAACACGAAATCTCTACCCGTTCGGCTCCCATTTCTGAATCCCAAGCTTACACTCTAAGATTAGAACCCTATATCAAATCAATTGATTCTCACTATCTTAATCAAAATAAACACAAAGGAAGAGGCTTCGTAAACACAATCAACCAAAGAAAGCCAGAACTACTAAACTAGCAAAAGAGAGAGATAGAACCAAAAATAATAAACCAGAGAGAAACTGAACAAAATTTCAGACAGCTAAAAATATAAAGAAACCTTTGCTGTTTATTATGGCTCTAATGAAAACACACTGATGAAAAAGAATTACATATGTCTTTTGTTTTCTTCCCCCCAAAACACAACAACCTACACTCAGAACATATGTAATATGGGGAAACTGATGTATATAGTGTCATGTAATTAACGCACAAATGATGAAAGAACACACTGCTAAAAATAAAATTGTCCAAAACTGTTTGAGTTTGTTATAAAATATAAAGGAGACTGAGTTTACCTTAGAAGCTAACAACAAAACTTCACTCATCAACTTCTGCTTTGATTTCTCTTTGGAGATCTTCTTTGTACTCTTCAAATGTGCCTGGAAAGAAATTCACTGTTCCGTCTTCTACAACCCAAATTTGACTCTTCTCTTCTTCCGCACAGACACGCGATATGAGTCTCGAGTCGTGACTCACCAACACAACTCCACCTGTGAACTCATCTAGTGCATCCGCCAACGCATCTATACTCTGCATGTCCAAGTGATTTGTAGGCTCGTCCAGAAGTAAAATGTGAGGCTTTGACATTGAGATCGAGGTGAACACAACCCTAGCCTTTTGTCCTCCGGACAATTTCGCAATTGGAGATAAGTGGTTGTGACTTGGTAGCCCAAACTTGCCTAGCTTCGCTCGCACTGCCTCTTGCTTGCTAAATCCCTCTTGGTCAGGATGAAGACGAAGAAGATACTGAACCGGTGTTTCTCCCATTGTCAACAGGTCAACAAAGTGCTGAGAATACCTGCCAATCCTCAGCTTCTGGCTTCTTCTCATTTCACCCTCTGTTGGAACTAAATCTCCCGCAAGAAGATTTAATAGAGTGGACTTTCCTGCTCCGTTAGGCCCAACTATAGCAACCCGTGTCCCCATATCGATACCTACGTCAACATTCGAGAGCCTGAAATCTGGCCTGTTGGGGTAGCTGAAGCTAACCTCAATTAACTGCAGAAGAGGAGGAGTGAGCTCGGTTGGTTCTGGAAAGTGGAACTCCACATTATAATCTCTCCATTTCCTTGGAGCTTCTGGTGCTGGGCCTTCTTCATCAAGTGCCTTACCCTTTGCCTTACTCTTGGATGCTTCTTTTGCAGCAGTAAACTTGGCCCTGTCCTTTACCTTCTCCTGTTGAGCCCGGTTTCCAGTCCTCTTAGCTGCTTTAATCTGTTTCTCATAGACATCATATTTTTTGTTCATCTCCTTGCGACGCTGCTCATATCCGCTTTCAAAACCATCAAAATTACCACGATAGAAGTGGAGATTCTGGTCATGGAGATGTATTATATCCGTGCAGACTGTGTTGAGGAAGTCCCGGTCATGTGAAACAACAACTAGCGTCTTCTTCCAGCGACACAAATACTCTTCTAACCATAGAACAGCTCTCAGGTCAAGATGGTTAGTGGGTTCATCTAACAGTAAAAGAGTAGGCTGCACAAACAGAGCTCTAGCTAACGATATTCGCATCCTCCAGCCACCACTGAAGGACTGAGTTGGACGCACTTGCATATCTTTTGTGAAACCTAACCCCGCAAGAATTTTGGAAGCCTGTGCTTCAGCAGCATCTGACCCCAAAATTTGCAGCCTGTCATACAATTCAGCAAGCTTTTCTCCAGTATCATCATCATCCTCGCCATCAACATTTTCTCCATCAGCTCCAGAAGACGACTTCTGCAGAGCTTCAGCCTCTTCCCGTAGTTTAACCAACTCTTCATTGGCAGAAACAACTGCATTCAGAGCACTCTTTTCATCACCGACCACCTCTTGCTCAACAAGAAGAACATCAATATTCTTTGGCACTGGAATCTTCCTCCAAGCTAAAAGCTTTAACAGTGTAGACTTTCCCATTCCGTTTGGCCCGATCAACCCATACCTTTTACCATGTGAAATCTTGACAGAGGCATTCTTCAAAAGCTCTTTACCTCGAGCAGATACAGAAAAAGATTCGATGGTAATATCCTTAACATTTGCATCCGCCGAGTCGTCTCCTTCAAGCACTGAGGTCTTGCTTCCAATAACAACCGTGAATGCATCATGGTCGTCCTTCAAGGCCTCCCTCTTTGCCATCTCTGCAGCCTGGAGAGCTAATCTTTCTTTCGCCTCTCGCTTCTTTTGTTCCTTATCAGTCACAGATATCTCAAGGTGCCTTTGTTCACTCTTCAGCTTCCTCCTTGCTTCCTTCTGTCTCTCTTCCTCATCAGATTCACCTTCGTCTTCTTCGTCAGAAGGAGGAAGGTCTATGCCATCAGTGTAGGATGTAGATTTTGGAGCAGCTTTGGATCTAGATGATGAGCCCTTCTTCGGTTTATCATCTTTCTGATCCATGCCTGCAAGCATGGCCGAGACTGATAATTTCTCCTTTTTAGAATCTTTAGAAGCATCTTTCCCACTTGGCTTCACCTTCGTGGTAGCAGCACTCTCGTCTGACTTCTTCTTACCCATTTATAAACTGTATCTGACATAGAGACATCAATAAACAAAAACAAAAAAAACTGATGAGTTTTCAAAATCATAGTAAACATTAAGGATTTTATTTACTACCTTTAATTACATATTTCATCAAAGAGTAATCATATAATCTAGCAAAAAAAATCGAAAACTCCTAAACTCACCAAAATTAGGGTTTTATACTTGACAATGGTCACAAAAAGCTAAAACTCATAACTTTATTGAAACCCAGCAAATATCTATCCATATAAACAAATCTGATGCATTCTCAAATCAATTTCAATTCTTTAACATCTAATCTCTCGTCTCTGGTCTCAAATAGACAAAAGATATCAAAGAATTCGGATTTATCAACAAAATAATAGACAAAACCTAAAACGGAATGAAACTGGCGTTTCTACCGAAGAAAAGGACTAAGTTTTCAAATAAGCACAACTATAAGGAAATTAAAACCCAAAACTGCGAACGAGAGATATCGATTCGAATCTGATTAAAAACAGAGGGAACTTCAATTCGGTACATATCTAAAACAAAATTCACAACAAGAACATTCAGGAGAAGATTATGGAATTCACCTAGTGAGAGAGATTGCGTAGATGAACGAGAGAGATAGAGAAGAACAGACGACACAAACGGAAAAAGGGGATTGAAGCTGCGTAGAGCAGACAGAGAGAGAAGAGAATCAACAAATAGTTTAACTCCATTCTGTCTTATTGGGCCTAAGGCTTAGACAGACAGCTGAAATATTTGGGCTTTATCTCTTGTTTCCAAATTGTATAAAGAGGTAAAGCATTCAACATATAGAAGCCCATTAACTATTATAGAATCCAAAAGAAAAAGAAAAAAACTTTAACAATTCCACCAGAAAAACAAAAATCACATAAACATCAAAATCAAAAGATGTGAAACTAGAAACAGAATAAAACAAGAAATCGTACTGCCATATGGATTAAGGAAGAGTGGAGATGCGTTGTGATAGTCGTCTCCTTCCTCTGGTTTCCTCCTTCAACTTTTGTTTTGGTGAAATTTTGGGGATTAGGCGAACAATAACATTCTCTTCTCTCACTCTCGTCCCGCCAACTAAATGTTATAAAAAAATATCATCATTTTATCTATTCTTTTGTGACACATGAGCGTGTTCAACTTGATTTTCAAAATTCGGTTTTGGTTCCGGTTTAACACACCAAGGAAACACTATTTGTACGTTTAACAAATCAAGTATGGGATCACTAAGGCAAAGGATGTTGCAAAATTTTCAAAAACCATTGAGACTTGAGACCATAAAAAGATCTTTCAAGCTTGCAGCCAGGATTAGGAAGTAAAGTTACCCGGCCGGTTCGGTAAACGTCCAAGAGCCAACTTATCTGTATATCCTTTAATTTCATTTTACACCCATCAGCATATCTGTAGATCTGGTGTGATTTGGGGGAAAGTTGAGTGGTTTGATGATGTGCTTACATTCCCTAAGACATATGTTATTCATAAGGTTCTTGCTGCTACTATTTGATGCATGCGTCACAAGGTTCTCTACCTCAGATATTCGGTATATGTTTTGAGTCATTCAATGAACACCATCACGGTTCTTCTCCCTCAGATATTCAATATATATTTTAAGTCTTGTTATTGGGATTTAGAGTTTTTTTTGGTTCTTGTGAATGCATCATATGTATTTATCTATGATTCATTAGGCCAAACAAGGCTGGAATTCGAGATGAAATCTTACCAAGAGATGGTTGTTAAGTAGCTGAGGCAGATCTCTGAGACCAATCAACAGCTGATCTGGTTACAGAACAAGCTCACACAATACTAAAAAAAGTATGGCTCTGTGGGAATTATGAGTGAGAACCTGCGTAGAACTGCAGAGCATGATCGTATCGTGAGACCGAGAACAAAGATTAAACATGAACAGAACAGAGAAGAGGTAAGTTATTTCCTCAAAAAAAAAAAACACACAAAATTGACATTCTGTATTTACCTAAATACGTACTGATACACTTATTAACACACAGTTTTCAAAGAATCAATCAAACAGATACAGAATTTTGAGGTTTTGCAGCAGCAAGAACGTGCTAAGGTTGCTGAGCAGCCTATATGACTATTAGTCGCCATTTTAGTAAGTAAGACGCGGGTCTAAGGAAGCATTACTCTTAACTTAATGTGACCAAAACCTGTTTCGTGACAATCTGTTATATTGAAGACTTATCAAAATCCCAATCATTCACATTTCATTGTTTAATCACAATAAGCACTAATTATCATGAAAAACATTTCTTTTTGTATTTTATGCCTCAAGTAGATGATATTATATATAGCTTCAAAGAAGAGACAGATGGCCAAACTATTATTAATAACCAAAAAGAAAGAAAATACAAAAGTAGGAGAGGAGCCATTGACTTTCTTGGAGTGGGGTGCAAGGGTTTGGATAATCAGTAACAATGTTTTTTCTCTTTATATAACAACAAAAGAGAACAAGGCTTCCATATAAAAACTTGTTTGCTATAATACATAAACACTCAAAAGAAGCTATGGAAAATCTCGAAGCCGCTGGTCAGGAAACTTCTACTCTCAAAACAGTATCCATCTCTGTTGGTATTGGAAGCAACTATAGTAAAAAGGGTTCTGAGAAACTTTCCTGCAACATAGTGTCACCATGCCTTGGCCCAATTGGGCGTTCATCATTTGCAGAAGCAAAGAAGCGATTGGAAAAGCTCGAGCAAGATTATCAACACACCTACGAGAAGTACACAGAACTACAAGTAAGCATCAATACATAACAAAATAGTGATTATTTGTAGTGTTGTTAGAAACTTATAGGGCCAGTTTTACAAGATAATGAACTTTCTAGACAGTCAGACAGGTATAGGTATTACATTGTTTTACAACATCCAGGACATCACAGTCGCTGGGTTGGCTACTGTATCAATCACATCGAAGATTTAGTGGAGCAACTGCAGAATGTTCTTGACAAGCTGAATACAGAAGAAGCATCACAAAGAGGAAGAGAGACACCAACAAACGTATGTAAATCCCTCACACCCAATCAATATCATTTTGTTTTTCACCATCCACACAATTACTCGAATTTTAAAAAAAATTAATCAGCTTCCTACCTTTATGACCAAACAATTACCATTGTTCCGTTCCTGTAGACCAGTTTTTCTAGCAACCTAGGATATATAATTGAAGCACTGATCTAAGTTCAGTAAATCATATTATGTATTATTCATGTGTTTCTGGGGTGAACCATACTTGTTTAGGGTAAGCAATTCTTCTTGATGCACGGTCGTAAAAGCTTGGCACAAGAAAAGATAGTACTTCAGCAGCTGAAAGCAGAAAACAAAGAGCAATACACTGATGGCCTGTGTCAAGAAACAATTGACGTCAAAAGAATTAATTGGGAGGTACCACTCCACACTACTCCTACTGAAAGCCTCTTAACTAATTATCGTAAATGAACTTTTGAATATTTACCTCTCCATCTTATGATAAAATCAGTTCAGGTGCATTCAAAGAATAGTTCCACAGAATAGCAACAAGAAATCTATACATGATCTGTTGAAGAGAATTAAAGAGATACAGAATTTGACAGAAAAAGCTATTTCCAATGGTGCACTAATGGGCAACCGCACGAGTCTGGACAATATGAAAAATTCTACAAGGGTCTTAATACAGGTAATGAAGATTCACAGCAAATTTATCCTCTTTACTCATGGGTTTGTTTCTTAAAACTAAGAAATGTGAGGATGTCTGTTTGCCACTAGCTTGTGACGAAGGTACTCAGAGAATTTGAGAAAGAGAAAAAGGAGTTAGAGAATATTTTGCAAGACAGAGTACATTTTGCAAGAAAAAATGAAAAAGGATACACAGAAAAAATGAGGGTTCTACGGGAAAAATGTAAATGCATAGGTGAGAAACGTGATGCAGAAAAGAAATACTTGCTCGATTTGAAGAAAAGTTTCAGGGAGATGCACAAAACTGCTTCAAAAAGAAAAGGCTGCCGAAAAGGGTAACTTCAGAGATGTACTTTTATCAGTTCAAAGACATGCTAAGATCTATTCCACGGAATAGAAAGCAAGATGCCTATATATGTATGGATGATGTAACTGAAGAACAAACATGCTATCATGTTGTAAATCACATTGATGATTCGTTTTATGATACAATGCATTTTACAATATTTCCTTACCAGATCAATATAAGCAACCAAATCATTCTCGAATAGACTTCAATTCTTGCCATTGGATCATTGGCTATGAACAGAGAAATTCTACTAAACAACTAACCATATATCACCAGAATAAACTTAAAAGCCTTCTGGATTGGGATGCAAAATCAGAAGCTGCTTTGGTCAAAACTATGACTTTCTCTTTTTCATATAATCACACTAAAATCCAATACGAAATGTTGATTTCAATCGATTAATTTCTACAAAGTTTCTCGGTTCATCTAACCATTGGATCGTTGAAAGGGAATTTTGAGGGTGATTTTCAAGACCAAGTCCCCAAAGAAAAACCTTTATGGTGATATATGAAACTGTGTTTGAATGTTTTATATGACAAGTTAACCAAATGTTACCAACCCAATTGATTCTAACTAACAACTAACATATTATCAAATAAAACTTAAGACTATCAAATTAATCATTTCTTTGTATCTGATGCATCCATGGGTTGTCTTACAATAACGTAGCTTATATTTTAATAAAGACTGAATTCAAGCTTTTCTTTATATTTTATGCCTCCAGGAGGTTATGTTTCCAATGTTTTTTTAATAAAGACATCATCTTATCGCTAGAAAGCAGAGATAGATGCCTAAAGTATTAATTAAACATAATATACAAAAGAAGATATCTTCAACGATGAGCCATTGACTTACTTGGCGTGGGGTGCACGAGTTTGGATAATCAATTGTGATAGGTTGCTTCATTCAAGCTATGACTTTTCCGTTCCTATAAGAACACAAAAAGAGCAATTCCTTCAAATGATACTTAGGAGCAGCTTTGAAAACTCTTGCAATCAGTGGCATGGAAGCTTCTACTCAGCTCAACGATGTCAACAAAATATCCAACTCTATTGGTATTGTGGGCAACTATAATGAAAAGGGTTTAGGGAAACTTTACCGCGACAAGATGTCACCTGACGCTGATCCAGTTGTGCACATGTCAGTTTCCAAAGCAGAGAAGCGACTCAAAAAGCTCGAGAGGGATTATCAACACACCTACGAGAACTACATACAAACCCGAGTAACCATCTGTATAAAATAGAACATTGAGTACTTGTACTGTTTTTAAAAGCTTATTATGCAGGATAATGAACTTTTTGGGCTGGGCAGTCAAACAGGTATAGGTTCTACATTGAAGCAAAACATTCTACGTATCGCAGTCAACAGACTGGAAACTGTATCAAATATTATAAGAATCTGCGAGAGCAACTGCAGCATAATCTTGACAAATTGAATAAAGCAGAAGCAAAACAGAGAGGAAGAGAAAGGCCTGATCACGTAAGTCCTCACAACCAATCAAGAACATTTTGTTTTTCACTGTAAAAACAAGATTGTAAGGAATTAGAAAAGAGAATAATCAGCCTCTTGCCTTAAATGACCAGACGATAAGTTTCTTCTCTTCTTCTAAAAGAAATAACATATGGATAAGTTTCTTTAAGAACCTAGCCTAGTATAGAAAGGTGAAGCAAATCTCTTTGTTTAGTATGGAAATCATATTACATCTATTTTGCATGTACTTGGACGCACCATACCTGTTTAGTGGAAGCAAGTCTCGATGATCCACGGTTGTAAAAGCTTGGCCCAAGAAAAGAGGATACTACAACAGATAGGAGAAAGACAACAACACCTGGAAAACAATGACCTTGGTCAAGAAACAATTCATTTCACAAAAATAAGCTGGGAGGTGCGACTACTGTTACTTTACTAGTCTTTAGTTTATATCGTAGATTAGCCTTTATACTCACTCCACCATTTTACCAATCAATCAGTTCGCCTCCAGTCAAAGTAAAATTCCAAAAAGTAGCAACAGCAAAGCAGTACATAATCTGCTGAGGAGATTTAAAGACACAGAGAAGTTGAAGGATAAAGCAATTGCCAATGGTGATATTGTTAACAACCCAACAAGTCAGGACACTTTGACAATTTCTATAGAGATGGAAATAAAAGTAATCAAAATCATGGCCTTTTCCTCCTTTATAAGACTTTTGTTTAACTGGCTCTTTTCTTAAAATTTCAAAACTAATCAACGAAATGATCTTTGTTTTCCAACAGCTTCTGACAAAGGTAATCAAAAAGCTTGAAAAAGAAAGAGGAATAGAGACAACAAGGACTGATAATGGTCACGAGGAAAAGATGAGGCATCTAGAGAAAAAATGTGAATGGATATGCGAGAAATGGGATGAAGAAAAGAAGTATATTGTAGGGTTGAAGAACATACATGTATCAAGATCATAATGTTAGTTAACCATGCCACCATTCCTCTAGAATCTTTCCAGAGATGTGAATTCAAGTTGTGAGGTTGTAACCCTAAAGCATAAGACAGAAAATGTCCTCCAAATTTTTAAAGTTCATCCTTAGGGTTCTATATTTAGGTATTCACAGAGAAATTAAGATAGTTACAACTCCAAATCTATCAAATTGGTGCAATGAGCAAGTATCATACTAGCCTTAGGGAAAATTCAGAGAATTGGTGAAATAGGAAACAAAATCATGGGTTATGAAGACATTCATGGCTTTTCAATAACTGCTCTGTAATCAGCTATGTACTAGGTCTTTAAAATCCTTAACGGATGCGAAAACTACGTTACGACTTACTCTTGCTGATGGTCCGATTCAGGTGATTGCGATTGATTGTGGTAGAGTACATTGTCGATTAATATAAGTGGAAGATGCTATGTTGCCCACCAGATGTTCGATACAATGCCACTGATGAGAAAGCAGCAGGAGAGGAAGTGGAAGAGAAGTCGAAAAATAAGGACACCAGAGACACTTCAGATTTGAAGGAAGATATTTTCATCAACATTTAATCTGTTAAATTCTACACGAGTTAAAAAAAAAAAAAACATGTAATACTCAAAACTAATTTAAAAATAACTAAATAAGTGTTGGTGATGTCTGTAGTGTAGATAGAGAGGACTTATTATTAGAACAGTAAACAACTTACAAAACGTATATAAACATTCTCAATCTAACTCGTCTCTCTATAAGGGTTTTGGCGTTCACTAATCTAAAGTGACAACACATGAGGACGTACATGGAGAAGCTTCAAAATCATTTTCTATTTAGAATACTAGGAAGACAAAGTTTCAAACCAGTTCCTTCACCTTTAGCATCAAATGGAGTCCGTTCCAAGTAACGGTTGGCTCAAGTTTGTTGATGATTCCGCTGAGCTTACACGCTCTAAACAAGGTTGATGCCGGTTATATGCTGTTGCAGCATCAACACAATGTGTTTCCATCTCCCCATTCTTTTCATCTTCTTCGTCTATTTCAACTGCTGTCTACACCACAAAAAACAATATGTAGATAAAAAGAGCTGAATCTATCCATCATTTCCTCATAGAAGTTGATAAGTACCTGTATAGGGAAATGTTTAAATGATGGGAGGAAGCGGATCTTGCAGTACTCGTTATAAGCTATAGTGATCAATATGAGAGGTACTGTAGCAATTGCTGCAGATGGCTTTGACTTAAGTCCAAAAAGACCCACCATTGTGATTTGCATTAGTATTATTGAGACAAAGATATAATGATGAATGAATGGCCAGAATCGACCGCAAGTATCATATGTAGTCTCGTATACATCCTCCATCTGAGGAAACCAGAGTTAATATAATGCAAAGTAGTAGTATGTGTAGAAACAATCACTCATCTTAAAAGAGGGTTTTAGATAATCTAGACCTGGTTGAAGTAGACAATGTATCCAAGGCAGAAATAACCAACTAGGAAAGGGAGCATCAATGGCGCGACCACAGCATAAATCATACCGATCATTATCGATAAGGAAACTGTGGGGATTACTCTGAAATATGGAAATGAAAAGAGGTAAGGAGTTCTCTCTTTTCCTCTTCCATAAGTGTATGATCTTATGATATCAAATAGTATAAGTCCCAATTGAAGAATTTCCAAAGAAAATCCAGACAGCCCATCTGTCAAGATGTATGTCATAAAAAACTCTGCCTATATATGAAAAAGATAGTGAGAAAAAAAGTTACTATTTTGAAGAAAATTTAATCTTGGAATTGAAATATATTTGAAGAGTTTATAATAGACTTTACCTGGGCTGAAACAGCGGCAGCAAGGTGACTAGGAATGTCTCTAGGATGAGTGAGATATTCTCCAATTTCATCTAGCAAGGAACCAGAGATAAGACTCAAGAAGAAAACATTTCCCATTAGAAAATAGAAGACCATGTTGCAAGCTTTTATCTCCTCATTACTCTTGCAGATAGATCCGCCGAGATAGGCAAGTCCAAGCATAGCGAAAGGAATAATGTACATGAAACCTTTGAGTATAGCACTTGGGAGGTAACCTGTCACAACTGAGCTAAGCCCTGGTCTGTTGCAAATAACAATCTTATCTTATTGTTTTGGGATCAAGAAAAAATATATGTTACTTTATATGAATAAATAATAGTGGATGAGAAGAGAAACCTTACATGAATTCAATAGCCATGGCTGGAGGAAACCATTTCTTGAGCTTCTCATACTTTGCAATTCCCTGGACAGCTGTGACCGGAATAGCAAAGAAGATTGTAAGAAGTGCTGCTGCAAGGATGACTCCGATCTTGTTCAGAGGCAAAAAGTTTTGTGGAATAGCAAGATTTCTCCAGGATACATCTCTTGGTTCAGGAGCCATTTCGGTTATCAGTTCTAGAGGATTTGAATGCTGCTGTGTTTGAGCTGCCAGCGCGGCATTTCTTCGGGATTTGAAGGTGACAAACGCAACAGGTAACTCCTTCATTGAAATTTACGCAAAATATAGAATTTTTTTTCTATAAGAAAGAAACAATAACTTGTTAACTCTGACCTCAATAAAGAGTACTACCTTCTCTCTGAGCTTAGTTTCACTTTGAAGGTGGTAAATCATATGGGTAATTTCTCGAAGCTTTTCTTCAGATGTGGATATGTGCTTATGTTCCTGTGATCCATTCGAAAGCATGTCTGTGTGTCTCTTGTCTTCTAGCTCTTTCTTAAGCTTCTTCTGCTTCCCCTACATAAAGGATCCACCATCACATTTGCAGGAAAAAACAGCTAAAATTTGAAATCATTCTACTGTTACAATAAGAAAAGATGATACCACCACAGCTGCAGTCAAACCTTACCAAAAGGTATTCAAGATCTCTCCCGTCATACAGCATCTGATGTGAATGATAACTAAAGCGATGATGCTTAGAGAAGAAGTGATCAACGGCGCAGCCACGAGTGTTATGCTCAGGGCAGAGAGGAACTTGGCGGACAAGAACAGTGAACTGGTCAGCACGATGTCTAAGTTCTTTCATTTGTTGAAGCCTTATCACAAGAATCTCCTTATATTCCTAGATGTAGAGGATCGAGTAAACAAAGAGTAAACAAACCTATTCTAAAAAAGAAATAATCCGTCACTGATAAACAAGAGTAAAAGCTTACCTTATGCGACAAAAACAATGCATAGAATGATATGAACCACAAGCATGAGAAATGCACCCATAACCTAGGAAAGATTAACACAGATATCAAGAAACACAACTCTAATTAAGAGAGATTATGCAAATTAAGACATAGCAAAACAAAAAGGCTTACTTGTTAGAACCTCGTGAAATATTTGATATTGTGAATGCATCCATCGAATACTCTTTTCGTGTTGGTAAATCTGACTCATTGTAATAATCAACCGGAAGAAGCAGTGATGCTCCAAGTAACGAGCACAACAAGAAGAATCTAATTCTGTAACATATTTTAAAGAATCTGATAATCGTGTTTAAATGCGAAATCAGATGATAAATAGTAAAACCAAATCCTCACCCGAATTTGAAGAGCCTGATGAGGACGAGGGCATCAAGGCCGTGGCGGCTGAGGATCTCGTCCTCGGGGACACGGAAGGCGCGTGGGATCCACGCAACGGAAGGGAGGAATCGAGGGAGACAAAGGGAAGAGTGTAGAGACAGAGGACGGTGGTGGTGGCGATCGGAGAGGCGGCGAGCGTAGTATACGACGGCGTTACGCGGCTGCTTCTTGAGCACGGAGAAGAGCCAGAGTGCAACGACGGCGAGACCTATGTTGATCGACGCCGACGCTAACAAGCTCTCCGGCGTCATCTTTTTTCTTTTCTCTGACTATGTGAAACAGAGTCACATGATGTCATGTCATGTGGCCCTCCTTATGCTGCATGTAAACACAAGGCCTCCACGCCGCATTTGTCTCTTTTTTATTACACATCGACCAAAATAGCAGTGTGATCATTGAATTTTTGCATCTCCCTAAAGAGGAAATTTCTAGTACTATTAAATTCGTTTTACAACAAAATGTTATTTTTTTATTAGAATCACAAAAGTGTTGTACTTAAAAATTGTGGAATTGATGGGGAAAAAATGGTTGGAATCACATCATTTCAGTGAAATTGTGGACTATAAAGTGAATTTCAGGCAGGATCATCACTCTTTTTGGTTTTTAGAAACATATTCTCTAGCGTCTTTCATGATTTTAATATCTCTAAATCACTAAAACCTTGTGCATGAAACAAATATAAATTTATCAAGTCAGCAAGCACATGTCTAATTTTCAATATAATGCTAATTTGCTTTTGTTTCAGACTCACTCTTTGTATCTATGTCTCTATCACAATACTGGTACTGTATCCTCGTAGTTGTAGCTAGCAACAATTTTTACTGCTTAATGTGTCGAACGTTACTCGTGATCAATCTTGAAACAAGAGTAACCCCTACCAACAACCCCCTTTGATATCGAATACTAAGTACAAAGTACAAACACAAGATAAACAAGCGCATAAACAATTGAGGCACAAAGCCTATTAACAAGGTCTGAAAAAAATGTTATTCTCTATGTCTCTAATTTTCAACCTAGTAGTCTTCAAGGACCATAACGATTTCATTTTAATTGAGAAATAAACACACTTATTAAAAAAAATGTATGTCAATTGCAACCATTTATATATCCACTGTTTCATTTTTTTTTTTTTGGGCAAACTATCCACTGTTTCATTATATAGATGAACTGTTCAGGATAAGGCATTAGTTCTTTTTCAACAAATTGATACAAGTAAATACTTTTAAAAAGGTGGGTATCAATGAAAGCTAATTAGTTAAACATAAAAAAAAAGATAAAAATTGTGGTCTCTATGAACACAAACCCCACCAAATCTAAAAGTTGAACACTGGTTCCACTCTTTAAAAAACACATTTACCCAATGAAGAGAAAAAAACAGATAATATGTGTCTCTTATTTCCTCGAACACTAATCAGATAAACACATAAAAATATAAAAATAAATTAAAAAACAGCTAAAAAAGACCACAGCCAGGGAAAGTCAAAATGTGCTGTCATGGAATCAAGTCGTGTTAACTCTCAGCCACATGTTTAGATACGGCCTTCTCGTCTGACGTGGCAATTCGCTCCTCTCAGCCACTCGTTTGGCACGTGACTTTTCTCTGAGTCCACCAAAAAACTCTTTTTTTCTTTTTTCCACTGTAACTCCTTTCTCTTCCCATATCCTTTGAGCATGAAGGATTCTGCTGAATCAAGGTTTTTCAAAGCTTGTTGCTTTTTCAGTTTATTATTATTTCATTTATCGTTTTTTTTACTTTTATTATTGTTACTGGATTTACGTTATCCGATTTGTTGATCTTGCTGTTTTTTTTTTCGTTGTGGAGCTGGCGATGTGTGGAGCAATTCGGGAGCGTGATATAGGTTCTTTGATTCGATTTTGTTTCTCAAGTCATGTTTGATTGGGAAGAAGAAGAGGTAAGTCTCTTCTGTTGCTATCTTGTTTGGAATCTGTATAATTCTGTATCCTTCAGTATGGATAACGATCGGTTGTCCTGCAATTATGAGTTTTTTTTGCTTCTTCTCTGTGTGGGAAGCTCTCTGTCTTCTTCGATTCACAGAGTAGACCCTAGTGCTTACATGTTTATATTTTCCTTCGGTATTAGTCGCAAGTAGATGTTGTTGTGCCTGAACCTTATTGTTTATGGTCTTAACCTATCTTTCAGCTTACTAATATGATATGGGGTGATGACGGTGAGACAGGCGACCATATTGTGCCTTTTAAACAACTTAATAAGAAGGAACAGAGTGAAGAAACTAAGACAGCTAAACCGGCTGAGCAAAAGATAACTGGGACTAAAACTGACCTCCATGATGATAAATTGGGGAGCAGTTCGAGCCATAATGCTGATGAGGGGACTCCTCAGCCAGATTTCTGTATGACCTCATGGCCTGACACGTCGCTAACTAATGCTACAAAAACTGATCCAGATTTGAGTGCGACTCAACTTTCAAAATGCTTAGCTGAGCCAGCCAGATATGATTCAACAAGAGGTGGTGCGTTTCTTGAAACAGTCATGTTTTACTTGGGTACGTTCTTTCCAATCTAATCATTTTAAAGTTGTGTGCTCACCCTGTTTTTACCAGAGAAAACGTCTGAACTTGGGAAAGGCCCTGATATTTTTCATAGCTCTGATGAGAGTAAAGAGCAAGGTGATTTTGATGACTACAGCTGGGCCAACATTGGTAGTTTTGATGATCTTGATCGAATGTTCAGGTAACACTACTTCTCATCCTCACTTAGCTATGCGGTAACTTTTCTATGACATACTCCTTTTGTGCCATGTATAATGTGTTATATGCTGACTTGAATTCGTCTTGACAAACATTACACAATATTTAAGAACTATTAGATACCTGATGTGAATGTGGTGGAAAATCCTTGTGATGAGAACTGTCAAGATATCATGTTTTGAAGGAATTAGGTGAAATAATGAATAAATATGTGCAGTTGCTTCATTTGTAGAACACTAACTTGTAGCACCGCTAATTTTTCCCCGTATTTTTGATATTTTCCCTTCAAGTGAGGTACATTTCAACATCAAAGGACATCACTAACCTCAGGATTACTACTAATGGTTATTTCATGCACATCGGCCTCTATCTAACACAGTATCCTCACAAGTGATGATTTTGCAGCAATGATGTCCCTATATTTGGCGATGGCAGTCTCAGCGGTGGTGATGAGTTATGGTCTTCTTCTAAAGATGTATCCAATAGTCCAAAATCATTATCATCAATGTTGGACTCGCAAGATCTAGGATTGGATATTAGAACTGAGTTTGAGCAGCAAGAGAACCAGCAATTTCCATTGACTGGAAAAGCCAATGGCCCGTCATCCCAAAGTGTGCCGAGTGTACGTGTAACTCTAAAGGCTGACCAAAATCGTGAGCATAAGGGTCAACCCTCAGTTGAGGACCAGGTACTATGCGTAGCAGACTGCTGCGTATTGCTCACTCACACGTTTATGATAAAGTGAATGAATGTATGTACATAGTTTCTGTCAATCCGGATCGGTAGCATGAACTATGTCTTCAAATTCTTATGCATTCTAATTCTTACAGCTCCACTGAACCTTTTTCGTTTCATTTCCTTTTTCTGACCAGCCATATCAACAAAATAAAATGATGAAGTTTTCGAAAATGCCTAGGACTTCTGAAGCATGGGCATTTCAAGATCTGTACGGTCAGAGGATTCCATCTAGTAATTCACCTGGAAAGTTGGTAAATCAGTTGACACCGCCTCGATCTTCTCTGATGGCTGTTAATCTGCAGAGTGAGTCTGAAGGATCTAGGACATCACACTATTCACATATGCCAAACCAATACATGGCTACTTCTGCTTTTGGTAATCTTGCAAATCCATATTCTAGTGTGCCTGTAATTTCGGCCGTCCAACATCCTGATGTTAAGAATCAGTCGATGCATCCTTCCTACAATCCTGCTACTGCTACCTCCGTAAACATGGCAATAGATGCCTCTGCACGGCCTTCAACAATGACACCACAGGAAAAACTAGAAAAACTTAGACGCAGACAGCAAATGCAGGCAATGCTTGCCATTCAGAGACAACAGAAGCAATTTTCTCATCAGGTGCCTGTGGCAGATCAATCCATTACTCAAAATTGTCTCCAAGATATTCCACTCCAGCTTGTCGACAAAACTAATCTCCAAGGGCTAACTGCAATGCCTTCCTTTGATCCTAGTTCATCTTTGGAACAAGATGATTCTGGCAAATTTGCTGCTGCTGTTGATAATTCAGCAGAATTCTCAGTTCTTTATCGGCTTCAGGATGTTGTAGCAAAGGTACTCAAATGGTTGTTTGACTTGTTATGTTAAAAAGGACGCAGACATAATCCTATGGTACTTTGTAGTTGAACTTTGTGTTGGGAGTAACTAATATTCTTTATTGACCTGCAGTTGGATATGGGAACACGGACTTGTATACGGGATAGCTTATTCCGGTTGGCTGGTAGTGCAGCTCAGAGACATTACACTAGTGATACAGCCCACAGTAACAAGACTAGCCAGGATGACCAGGAAGTTATTCCCAGAGAAGAATCCAGATATAGGTTGGCAAATTTATGCATATTATTCAATATGGTTAACTAGTTAGACAATGTAAACGACAAGCATACTTTTTCGAAACTGTGGGTTAACCTTTTATAAATGCTACCGAGTTCATCATCAATATCAAATTGTGGTTTACATAACTAGCTTTTGTATTTGATACTACAGATATGCTGGGATGCCAGATACAGAAGCAGTGACCAACCCCACAGACAGAACTGTGGCTCATTTGCTCTTTCATAGGCCTTTTGATATGTTGGCGGCAAAGAGTATGGAAGGACCAGAATCACCCGCTTCTTCGAAGATGGGAACTGGAGAAAAAGGGAATTTTCCTAAATGCATCATACGAGAGACTCACTTAAATAAGCAGAAAGCTCAAAAGGAAGAAGGACCTGCAGATTCACTTGCTTTGGGGAATGCACCCAACTCTGGATCCAGTAGCACTGTTGGTGAGAGGGTTGTTGAAGCATCCCAAGGAAACAAAAGAAAGTTGTGAAAATTAGAAGGTTATTAATTCCTTACTATACTCTATAAATTGCTTCCATGCCCTTTTATATAGGTTCATAGAGCTTGTATACAGATTTGTTAATAACTAATAGGCAGGTGTTGCTTCTGTTGTCAATCAGTTTAGGTTGCCGTGTTAGAGAGGAGCTTTGGGAATTTCAGCAGACTAGACAACATCTCTCTGCGTCCCTTCAAACAATCTCCTCATTGCTCTTTTCTTGTAATTAGATTTTTTTTTGTTACTTTTCAAAAACCTCTTTTGTTTACATGTACCTCCATGACAACTACATTTTGGAAAACTCGTGTAGTTTGCAATGTTTTTTTCCTCATTCAAAACCAGATTCAATCTCTTAATACAATTGTAAGCACACACCAAGGTCACATAAAGTACTGCATTGAGGAGAAGAAATAGGAAACAGAAGGAGTGTCTTAATTAATCATAGAGTAGCTACAACGAATTTGCCTTTCTTCAGAGTTCAGATGATGCATCGGTATGTCACAAAATCCCCAACAGGCTCTTTACTGTAAGTAATCTTCACCACCTGTTGTTTCTTTAACCCATAGTATCTGACGAAGCTGTCCTTCTCCTGCAAATAAGGAAGCTGAAATGAAAAAGAAACATCCATTAAAACATAGCATACACAAATAGGCAAAGAAGCTTTGTGCAGAATTGAAACAGACCTGTTTATCCTCAAGTGCATGCTTCCTCAGCAATTGGTCTTTCTCCTCTTTGTTTAAAATCTCAATCTTTGGCTGCTCAATGTGCTTTGTGATGTTGACCAACAAATCTCCAATCTGTTGGCACATTGAATAAGTATAAACATGCAACTGTTCAGTTAAGTCTTTATTTTCCAATTCAGGTCTCAATTTCATGATCCTCATTAGAATATCATGCAAGACGATCCAAATCCGAAGCTGTAATGTTTCATCATGTAGGAATACAGATAACTGCTTAATTACCGGGAAAGTTTGAACTGTAAAAGGGAAGGTTGTCAATTCCTTGTGGGCAAAGTGGTTCATTTTGCTTTGTAAAATCAGAATCATAGCATGCACGCCTACATTGTTGGAAATCTGACTATGAATAGCACGAACTGATTTCACGGTGATTGGTTCAGTTCCCATGAACACAACAAGGATCTGCATAAAACCATTTCAATAAGCTTAATGAAAAACTGGTAAAACCATGAGAATATGTCTGGTTACATTCTCATCTCTACTAGCTGTTCAAACATAACATTTTAATGACACCCTAAATACTAAAATGCTCCAACCCTTTGTCATTTAAAAGTTATAGCAACATGCCATTCGATACATACACAAGTACCATGTGAGGAACCTTACTGCTATAACAAATTTTCTTGGTCCCCAAGGAAAAAAATGGGTATGCCATTAGTTCTTCAGTTTTTCCAAAACATAACCAAAATCCAAAAGCTTTAGGTTCAACGAGACCAAACGCAAACCACACATCAATGGAAAGAAAAAAGATCTCTGATAAAGTAAACCCCTATAATTCTCACTAGTCTTACCCTAAAAATGCCCAAGAATCAAAAGGTTGAAATTTTTTTGTTGTCTTAAGGCAAATCCAGACCAAGGTTAAACCCTAAATCAAAAAAGTTAATGCATTTCTCAAATTTCTCAAACCCTAAACCCAAGCTGTAAGCTCAAAATCGAGAAAAGTTAACGCCTTTTGCACATTTTCCTCTCTTTGAAGGCGTTAAACCAAAATGCAAACCCAAAATCGAAAAAAGTTGATGCCTTTTTCACATTTTCATCTGTTTCAAACAAAAAAATAACACCCAAATCGAAAAATTGAGGTGGAACAAAGAAAAGCTGAAACCTTTTTCTTGGGATCTGAGCGAAGAGGCACACAGATACGGAGGCGTTCAAGGTCTGGCTTCTCACCAAAAACAGAACGAAATTCAGAAAGAGTGAGAGAGAGCTCAGCTTCATTAACTTCGTAGCCTCTGTCGCGAAGCATCTCAAAAGCTGTCGTGCGAGCCAAGTAAAACCTCTTGCTGTCGATTCCTCCGGTGTCCTCAGTCTTCGAAATACAGTGGCTACCATCGTTAAACGTCGACTCAACATTTTCACAGCACCCTTCTTCGGCCATTTTCACCTCCTCTGTCATGTCAATTTCAGAGTTTTGCAGTTGGAAGATAGAAAGGTTTTATGAATTTGTCTTGTCACAACACGAGAGTGTTGTTGTGCTTGGGCCTTCTCGGTTCCTTTACTTCGGCCTCATTAAAATACATCTGGACTGTCCATTGCACTAATCAACCAACGGTTACGATTTCTCTGCTTTTTTCAATTTTACTTTTTAAGAAAACTCCAAAAAATCATAACCAAATGTCATAAAGACATGTTTTTGTTGGACCGGACATAACCAATGTCGAGATGACGTCAATAATGGATAATTGAGTCGGCAGTTATTAACGACGGCGACAAGTTAGGGTTCATACTTCCTAAGCGGCCATGGAGATTCATGAGATCTCGAAGCTCGACAACGAGAAGCATCCCGAGAGAATTGTCGAATCGAGGATGAAGAAGAGAATGAAACCTCATTCTCTCACGTCTATTAACAATCTCGACGATGGTTGCCTCATGCATATCCTCAGCTTCCTATCTCCAATTCCAGGTAAATTTGGTTTCTTTTTCGCATCTATTACTTGGGTTTTCTCATACTCGTTCAATTCTGCTTTCAATCGTTTCGTTGTTGGTAATTCAATTAGAAATTTGACCAAATATGTTTCACCTCTCAATTACGGTTCTGTGGCTCAAATTTACTACTTTTAGACTTTGCAGATCCTAATCAAATCATAATTGAATTCAATCCTAATCTCGATAATGAAAGATATGTTCCTCTTGACTTGGTGTGATACAGCTCTGTAGTAATGTGACACGATTAGCAAGAAAGCTTTTGTCTTTGTATTGAATTGCTATGTTTTGATCTGTATTGTGTTGTGTGAAGCTTCGAAAATTTCATATTTTGTTTGTATGATTGACTTGGGCATTTGTTACGTATTACAGTCTATTTCAGTGCCTTTTGTGTATCTCTTCTGAGTTTGCAGATAGGTATAACACAGCACTCGTTTGCCACAGATGGAGATATCTGGCGTGTCACCCTCGCTTGTGGCTCCGTGTTGACCGTTTTGTTAAGGATTTATCTCAGCCTGGAGTTTTCCACAACATTGAGTCAGCTGTATCTGCAGCAAGGTTTGTGATATTATCAATTACGTTGTACACTTCTTTGTTATTCCTACAAGGGTCCACAAACCTGACCAAATTGTCACCTCTAGACCCGGCGATACCATTTTAATAGGAGCCGGTGGGAATCATCGTGTTTCTAATATTCAGATTAAAAAGCCTCTTTGCCTGGTATGTCTTTCAAAGAATATATGCCTAGTGTAATTGCTTGATATTTCTGGAAGAATCGTTTATAACTTTCTCTAGAAATGGCAATGTAAATTGGTCTACTTCACACGTTTCTTGAGTCTTGCCAAAAGAATTTAGACTTCAAAATCGCAAAAAGTGAAAAATAATTTATCGGACTTAATCTAAACCATTAATACCAACATCTGTGTAGTAAATGTTTAGTATCCAAAAAACATGTTAACATATGGTAACATATGGTAACATATCTATTCTCATGAGAGGATGGCGATCCATTACATGCCATAGGTCTCGGCATCTGAGATCAATATGCATTGAAGAGATCCAAAGAGATCAATGCCACATTTTAGGTACCAAAATAAAAATGATAGACATCTTAAGCTTGCAAACAATTACCTCCAATGTCACAACTGGAAACTAAGCACGAGCTGTTTGTAACATGGACGTTTTAACGAATGTTAAAGAATTAGAACTTGATGACTAAAATTCTTTGACTGTGGTGAGAACTCGAAAAAAGAATTCAGTTCGACTTCAAAGTCTAATATGCACTTGCCACCTGCCTCTCAATGTTCCTCTTCTCATACTGGGCAACTCATGGAATGACGGTAAGCTGTAATGAAAGATATTGAAAGTAGAGCTTGGTGTATGAACTAGGATGAAAAGATAGAGTTGCAGCAATATGAATGATAGTGATTTAATCATGAATGTATCGATGCACACCTCTAGAATACCTCAGTGTGGATTAGGGGTTGGCTTATCAGTGTCCTTAGTTTCAGTTTAAGTGGAAAACTCTATGCCTTGAGGTTAAAAGGAGTTCCTGATCTTATTATCTCATAAACGGGTGGTATGATGTTGATACATAAGTCCCAATGTTCAATAGTAGTTTCAGTTTTATACTATCTTTGCTTTGTTCAGGTCGGCGGGGGCGAGATTCCTGATGAAACCACTCTCGTCTGTGCTCGTGGTTCAGACAGGTTTGGAGCTCATATTTCCCTTTTAAGTCATTTCCTCTCTGCAGTTGTTTTCAAAAATCTTTCTGGGAACTTCTTAAAAGCTGTGGCTTAACGCATTTCCTGTTGAGGTTTAAAGAAAAAGATAGATGTGACTTCCTGTTCTATGTCGTTGCTTTTTATTGCAAAGAAAATACTTTGGTATACGGCTTTTTGTTGTTGGGTTTATTGTGCAGTGCCCTGGAATTGCTATCGACCTGCAAGCTTGCGAATTTAACAGTGAAAGCAGAGCTCGGGTGCTGTTTGCTTCATAGGAGTGGAAGGGTAACGATTGATGGATGTGTGCTTCAATGTGAGACAAACCCTTTGGATCATCTCTCATGCCCAATCGTGAGCACTGCTGGAGATGAAGACATTGAAGATATCTTGAGCCATGTGGAAGTGAAAGAAACTGTTGCTGAAAAGATTAAAGCAAACAGTGTAACAGTTTTGCAGACAAGGATCGAGGGAGGTGCAAAGGCTGTTTCGACAAGTGGAGACTTGGTTCTACAGCGTGTTCGAGTCATGTATTCCAAGGCTTACCTCTATTTCTGGTTTGATGTAGATTATGAGTGATCTTTGCTGATTTTTTTTTTTAAAAAATATTTTTCATCAATCTGTAACATAAGTAATCTGTGTGGGATGGGAAATGATCCATCTTCATTTGTACTTTGTGTTTCCCCTTAAGACCGGACAGGTCCTTTGTTGTATGCTTATTATGTTCAGAATAATGTCCTCTTTAGGGCGAATTCAGTTTCAATTGGTTGCCTGTACTATCTTTTTTATGCAGTAAAGTAGTTTTTTATTTTTTCTTAGTACTATTTTTCTCACAGAGTATTTTTGATCAAATGACAAAAACATAATAACTTTATATTATAGTTAATATACTACACGATTTTTTGTTAATTTACAAAATAAAACATAAAATTATTGAAAAATGAATGTGTTAGTGGAATTGCGATCTCGGATTTTAATTAAAAAGATTCAGTTTGCATCTTTCATTCTGATACTGTTAAGAAATTGAATGAAAAGATTATCCAAATATGACAAAATTAAGGTAAATAAATTTGTAAAGATGATAACTATGAGAAATTTACGTTTTTATGTGCTTAATGATTTTTTTTTCCCACAACGTTCTTAATGATTTATCAGTTTATTATAAATAGGAAAAAAAAAACATTGAAACCCAAAAAAAAACAAAACCTAAAGTATATAAAAGCCCACACTCTCCAGTGTGCAGTCGTTTCCAAGTCCCCCTCTCATCGAATCCGATACCAAAAAGCAGCAGAAGAAAAATGTCAGCCATGGAAGCACTGATTCTCCAGCTCCACGAAATCGGCGCCGTGAAATTCGGCAACTTCAAGCTCAAATCCGGAATCTTTTCTCCGGTTTACATCGACCTCCGTCTCATCGTCTCTTATCCTTCCCTCTTAACACAGATCTCTCAAACTCTCATCTCTTCTCTTCCACCTTCCGCAACCTTCGACGTCATCTGTGGTGTCCCTTACACTGCCCTCCCTATCGCCACCGTCGTCTCTGTTTCCAATGGTATCCCCATGCTTATGCGTCGCAAGGAGATTAAAGACTATGGAACATCCAAAGCTATTGAAGGAATCTTCGAAAAGGATCAAACTTGTTTGATTATTGAAGATCTTGTAACCAGTGGTGCCTCTGTTCTTGAGACTGCTGCGCCTCTTCGTGCTGTGGGGTTAAAGGTTAGTGACGCGGTGGTTTTGATCGATAGGCAACAAGGTGGTAGGGAGAATCTGGCCGAGAATGGGATTAAGTTACATTCGATGATTATGTTAACGGATATGGTTAGGGTTTTGAAGGAAAAGGGGAAAATTGAAGAGGAGGTTGAAGTCAATTTGCTTAAGTTTTTGGAAGAGAATCGTAGGGTTAGTGTTCCAAGTGTGGAGAAACCGAAGCCTAAGCCTAGAGTTTTGGGGTTCAAGGAAAGGTCAGAGCTTTCCAAGAATCCCACGGGGAAGAAGCTGTTTGATATTATGTTGAAGAAAGAAACCAATCTTTGTTTAGCTGCTGATGTTGGAACTGCTGCTGAATTGCTTGACATCGCCGATAAGGTTAGATCATTAATATTTCGGTTCTTTGTATCCAAATTTGAAGAGTTTTCAGTTAAATTATGTTTTAGTGACATCTTCCAAATGTTTTGTGTTCATGCAGGTGGGACCAGAGATTTGTCTCTTGAAGACTCATGTTGATATTTTGCCTGATTTCACCCCTGACTTTGGCTCTAAGCTCCGTGCGGTAATTACTTTTGTACTAATTTGCTCTCACACATCTAAGAAAATCTGTTTCTTTGATAGGTTTAGTTACATAGAGCAAGTGAAGATTGTAATCTCTGCAATAAACATGAGTCTCATGTCTGTTATTGAGATGAATTGGTCTTTTCGATACTCATTGATCCATTGTTTATGGTTACTTTAGATCGCAGACAAGCACAAATTTCTCATATTTGAAGATCGCAAGTTTGCAGACATTGGTAACACTGTCACTATGCAGTATGAAGGGTAATTTTTCTACATTATGTCACTTAGCCTTCATTCAGGTCTTTTCGATTTTTTGTGTGCCAATGTTTCTGGTTTGTTCGCAGAGGCATCTTTAAAATATTGGAGTGGGCTGATATTGTAAACGCTCATATAATATCGGGGCCAGGAATCGTGGATGGCCTGAAATTGAAGGTATTTTTCATTTCTCTTTATTACTTGATTATAGATTCTTTTGTTTTTCTAATGTTTTGTTACATTCCTATATGATTGCAGGGTATGCCTCGTGGCAGAGGTTTGCTTTTGCTTGCTGAAATGAGCTCTGCGGGTAACCTTGCTACAGGAGACTACACTGCAGCAGCCGTGAAAATCGCAGACGCTCATTCTGATTTTGTGATGGGATTCATCTCGGTGAATCCGGCATCTTGGAAATGCGGATATGTGTATCCGTCTATGATTCATGCAACACCTGGTGTTCAAATGGTGAAAGGTGGTGATGCACTTGGTCAACAGTATAACACTCCACACTCTGTGAGTCTCTCCCAACCCTCGCATTCATCTTACGTCCATTGTTAGTATTTTAGTCAGAAATATAATGCCGAGTACTCTTTTTCTTTGTTCAGGTGATTACTGAGAGGGGAAGTGATATTATAATCGTGGGACGGGGAATCATAAAGGCGGAAAACCCAGCAGAGACGGCTCATGAGTATAGAGTTCAAGGATGGAATGCATACTTGGAGAAATGCTCTCAGTAGATTCGATCCTGAGAGATGGCTGAGGTTTCTGTTTTTGTGTTCTAGTGATATAAGATTGTGCTAGTTTTTGTGTGAGGATGGATTTAAAGACTCATGTCTCGTTGATTGTTCACTTGATTCTCATTTCTCAATAATAATAAAGTGAAGCGTGGAGAGTAGTTGATCTCTCATATGATTTTGTCAAGTGTTTAAAAAATAAAAAAAAAATCTATCAGAACTCTAATCACGCGATGATTCTAAATTGTTTTGCTGAGCTGGATGATTTATTTCCCCTCTTCGAATATTTATTTTCTTAAAAAAAACATAAACCCTAATTTAGTAAAAGTGCTTTGTGATTTTAATTTCTTTTTCTTTATTTTTCTTTCGCAAGAGGTCGAAACAGAAAGATGCGATTTTTTTAGAGAAAATCTATAAAGCCTTATACTTTCTGCATTCCGTGGTCGATTGAGATTCTGGCGATGGCCGATGATGATCACAAACTCTGTGGTTTTCTCTGTACCGTTCTTTCCGTCGATTCGCCTGGTCTTCTTCAATTGGGCTCTTCCTGTTTCATCTTCAATGATGGTTCCGTCACTGGTTTCAAATCCGACAATGGCTTGATCTTATCCCTCATCAATCCCATCTCTAATCTCAAATCCCTAATTTCGTCTGATGTTGAGAATTGTGGAACAATTGAAGACGGTGGATTGGAGACTCCACAGAAACGCCGTAAGTGCGTTGAGGGAGAGAGTAGTCGTACACGAAAGTCTCCGAAGTCGAAAAGCCGAGTTTTATCCGGGAGCAAGGAGAAGACCGTACAGGGAAGGAAGAGGGTAAAGAGTATAGGCATGGTGAATGGAAGCATAAGTGTAGTGCAGCAGCTTCACGCTTTGGTTGCCAACAAATGTTTGAAGATATTTTCTCAAGTGGTGAAGATTGATAAAGGTGAGAATGGAGAAGAAAGAGCTGTGGTGTTAGTTGATGTTTACCTGCCTATTGCATTGTGGTCCGGGTGGCAATTTCCCAAATCCCAAGCTACTGCTGCTTCATTGTTCAAGCACTTGAGGTAATTCTTTTGGACTCTCAGTAATCTCTCTGTAGCTAGCATAGTTTTCTAAATTGTGGTGGCTTGGTTTAGAGAGATTAAGTAGATATGTTCAATTTCATGGTATGTAGAATTCAGGTTCTATCTGTCATTTCTGATGTCATGTGTGCTTCTCGTATATTTACTTTGGAAATCTACTGTTGAGCTATGTCAATTAGGTTCACTGTTTGTATAAGTAATGCTTTTTCTTGTTCCTGGTAATAGAAGTTAAGTGGATCAACTTCTGGTTTGATTTCCTCCTGTTTATGTTTGGACAAAGTTTTGGAGCAACCTTCATGCATTAATAAACAATCGAATCCTTTTTTGTACATATTATATATTGGATATATCTGAATATTTTATTAAGTATCTCCATAGGAGTGTAAGTTTTTCTTTTTCTTCTGTATCACTTTAGTGATCTTTACTTTGATATGTCAAATGGGAATGCATCTGTTGTTATCATGAATGCAAACTTCTTTTGTGGATGGGTGTGAATAGATACTTCTCTCGCATTTTTAATCTATTCCAGTTCTTTGCAGCTGTGACTGGGGACTGAGAGTCTCAATCCTTGACGGGGAAAGTGTTTGGGAAGAGGCCAATGGAAGAATAAAGGCCATCTGGGATCTATCTGACTGTCATGTGTTTGATTGCAAATTACTCTGTAATGCCCCAGATTCTCCAAAAAGACGATTGTTCAAACTACATGAAATCTTTAAGAGCTTGCCCAGTCCAGGAAATCATGATGTGTCTTGTTCTTCTAGAGTATTACCGTCTACTGACTCTTGTGCATCTGGTGTATGGGATCTCTCAGATGACGTTTTGATTAGCATACTGATGAAACTTGACACGAAGGATCTTTTTAGCATTTCAGCAGTCTGCCGTCTCTTCAGATCATTGACCTCTCTAATTGTGCCATGTATGAATCTAAAACTCTTTCCTCATCAGCAGGCAGCAGTTAGTTGGATGCTGGACCGTGAGAGGAAAGCTGATGTTTCCTCTCATCCCCTTTACTTGAGTTTTAATACTGAGGATGGGTTTAGTTTCTATGTAAATGCTGTGACTGGTGATATAATCACTGAGGCAGCTCCCAAGGTCAAGGATTTCCGTGGGGGAATGTTCTGCGATGAACCAGGTCTCGGAAAGACGATAACAGCACTATCCCTTATCCTAAAGACGCAGGGAACAATGGCTGATCCGCCTGAGGGACTTCCTATCGTTTGGTGTACACATAAAAGTGACAAAAAATGTGCCTATTATGAGTACACGAGTGACCAGTACACTTCTAACGGCATGTTTGCTGTAAAGAGGTTTCAAAGTCCAAGTAGCTGTCGAAACCAGTTCTCTTTTGAAGCCTTTCGTCCACTGCTGGAGTCGAAATCGTTGCCACTTAAGCAAGCTAGGCTGATGGATCCAGATGATCAAACATTGGAGTCTAAGAACTCAAACTTTGGAAACGAATTTGAAACTGACATCCCTGCGTCCCTGGATGTAAAAGCTCAATGTAGAAAGAGCTTGGGTAATGTCAGAAAAAATCTCTTGCATGCATATAATGGCGCATCTGAGCTCTCCAAAGTGATGGAAGCTAAAAGAATCGGTAATTGGAAGAAATGTGGTATGATAACAGGTTGCAAGAGAAAGGGTCTTACTGATTCGGATGTGGAAAGCGATATTTGGATACAGTGTGATTCTTGCTCAAAGTGGCGGAGAATAATAGATGAAGGTGTATCTGTTACTGGTTCTGCATGGTTTTGTAGCAACAATGCTGACCCTGCATATCAGAGTTGTAATGATCCTGAAGAATTATGGGATAGATCTCAACCTATAAAATTCTTGCAAGGGTTTTATACTAAGGGAGCCTCTGGTGAAGAAAATGATAATATCTCTTTCTTCACCAGTGTCCTTCGGGAACACAAGTCTTCAGTAAACTCAACCGTAAAGAAAGCCTTAATTTGGCTTGCTAAACTCCCTATTGAGAAGCTCTCACAGATGGAAACAGTTGGCTTACCTGGTCCAGTGTTGGGTTTGAATAAAGAGGCCCTTGGGTTCCAGAGAATATTTCGAGCATTTGGTCTTAAGAGTAGAGTTGAAAAGGGTGTCACCAAATGGTTTTACCCGAAGTTTCTTGAGAACTTAGTATTTGATGTACCTGCCCTCAAAGTTGCTCTCTGTCAGCCGCTGGATACATTTAGACTGTATTTGTCAAAAGCAACTCTAATCGTCGTCCCCACGAATTTAGTTAATCATTGGACAACACAAATCCAAAAACATGTTTGCTCTGATCAGCTTCGTATTCTCGTTTGGACTGACCATATAGAGCTATCTCCACACAGCTTGGCTTGGGATTATGATGTTGTGATCACAACTTTTAGTCGCTTAAGTGCAGAATGGAATCCCCGGAAGAAAAGCCCATTGATCCAAGTGCATTGGCTTAGGGTCATGCTAGATGAAGGACACACTCTTGGTTCTAGTGTCAGTTTGACTAATAAATTTCAGATGGCTGTTTCTCTGACAGCTTGTAATCGTTGGCTATTGACAGGAACACCAACCCCTAACACACCAAATAGCCAGCTTTCACATATCCAACCTCTTTTGAAGTTTCTTCACGAGGAAGTATATGGAGAAAATCCAAAGTTTTGGGAAGCTGGCATCCTTAGACCATTTGAAGCAGAAATGGAGGAGGGTCGTTTGCGTTTACTTCAGCTGCTTCAGAGATGCATGATAAGCTCTAGAAAGAAAGATCTGAAGATGATTCCTCCGTGTATCAAGAAGGTGACATACCTTAATTTCCTTCCAGGTCATGCAAGAAGCTACAATGAACTAGTGGAGACAGTTAGGCGTAATATCTTATTAGCTGATTGGAATGATCCATCTCATGTAGAAAGTCTGCTTAACTCTAAACAGTGGAAATTTCGAAGCATTACCATCAGTAATGTCAGACTATCTTGCTGTGTGGCTGGACATATTAAAATGACTGACGCTGGTCATGATATCAAAGAGACAATGGATGCTTTACATGAAAATGGTCTGGATCTTTCGACAGAGGAGTATTCTTTTATTCAAGGTAGCCTTATTGGTGGCTGTAACTGTAAAAGGTATATCTTAAATCCAATGTTTTCATTAGTTTGGGGCATTTGTCACAAGTATCTAACTTGGCTTTTGCTTCTCATCTTATAAATAGATGTGGGGAATGGTGCCGACTTCCTGTTATCACTCCATGTAGACACCTGCTGTGCCTTGATTGTGTTGCCCTTGATAGCGAAAGGTGTACTATTCCTGGTTGTGGATATTTATATGAGATGCAAAGTCCTGAAACGTTGGCTCGACCAGAAAATCCAAATCCAAAGTGGCCTGTGCCAAAGGATCTTATTGAGTTACAGCCTTCATATAAACAGGTAGATATGTGCATAAACCATCTTATAAGTTAACGACTTGGTTCCTGGAATAGTATACTCAATCGCATTACTTTATTATTCAGGACGACTGGAATCCTGACTGGCAATCTACGTCCAGCAGTAAAGTCAGTTATCTCGTAGACAGGCTGAGGAAGTTACATGAGGGTAATAGAAAAAGCATTTTGTCTTTCAACAAGACTGACAATGACAACCTGGAAGACAATTCCCCTGGTACCTCGGAATCCTTTTTGGGGAAAGAATTCCATGGACAGGATTGTGGATCTCAGATGATATTTGTTGATAAAGTATTGATTTTCTCTCAATTTCTTGAGCATATTCACGTGATTGAACAACAGGTATGAATTACCTTGTATTTGTAACGCATTCTTTATTTTTCCTTTGTGTTTTAAGCTTTGATCAATTTTATACTCTGCTTTTGCAGTTGACAACTGCTGGCATCAAGTTTGGTAAAATGTACAGTCCAATGCATTCATGTAATAAGGTACTTGGCTATTGATTTGTATTTCTTTCTCACATCTTTCAGTCCTTTATAAGTCAAACAACTTTCGATTTCAACTTTTCAGATGAAATCTCTGGCAATGTTCCAGAACGATGCTGATTGCATGGCACTTTTGATGGATGGAAGTGCGGCCCTTGGTCTTGATTTGAGCTTTGTAACACATGTTTTCCTGATGGAACCAATCTGGGATAAAAGGTACGACTTTGAGCAATTTGACATTCAGCAAACACAGACGAGATATCAGTGACAAATATATAAAACTTGATGTTCTTCTATTTGTCACTTCATTTTGTTTTAAATTTTTTGGAGTTTCTGGAGTGAATCATATGGTGGCCGTTTTATATACTTATCTCGTATGGATAAAACTAAAAGCTAAATTGAGTGGTTCCTCACGGCAACGCCTTTTATATTAATATTCCATATCTGGTCAAATATTTTTCCTTTCCATGGTGTTGCTGACCCCTACAATGTTCACAAATGAGCAGCTTGGAAGAGCAAGTCATTAGTCGTGCTCATCGGATGGGTGCAAAGCGCCCTATTTTTGTAGAAACCTTAACCATGCGTGGCACGATTGAAGAACAAATGATGAGATTCCTGGAGGTACGGTTGCTTTTTTTTTTCCTCATTGCTCCGTAATTATTTGGTGAAAGTCTGAGCATCGTGTACATGTCATATGTCCCATATGTGTATTGTTTTAAGCAGGATGCAGAAAAGAGTGATAGGTTATTGAGTGGGGACTACATAGAAGCGAAGCAGGAGACAACACGGTGCCGTCGAACGCTACATGATTTGGCAGAAAGCAATTACCTGTCTCATCTTAGCTTTGTCCGATCCGATGGCAAAATGGAATTTGCAGCTTCGCAGCTTGCAGGTTTAAAAGACACCAATTAGCTTAAGAAAAGTAGGATTATTTTGTAATCACAACAATTAACTGTTACACATTTTAAAGTTTGGATATAAACTAGGATAAATATAAGGCCGATCCTTTCAAAACATCTTTGATCAAACTTATCTTTCGCCTTCAACATCATCATCTTTGTCTTGCAGTTTCTTGTAGACAAAATGATTAGCTATGAACAGATAAAAGCAGAGGCTAACAGCATTTAGCAATGCGATAATCCAATAGTAGTAATCAAGATGTGCTCTGTTAAGGTTGTTGACGAGCCATTCTTCACCATGGCTTTTGCTGATTGTTTGAACGGTTGATATAATCCCGGTACTAACAAAACTCCCGACTCCAACGACGCCAATAAAGATCGCTGCACCAATACTTCTCATAGTTTCTGGCATTTGATCATAGAAAAGCTCTTGCATACCAACAATAGTGAATACATCTCCAATACCAACTAGTATGTATTGGGGAAGTAACCACAAGCTACTCATTGGAACAACTTCTTTCGGAGAGTCAATTAATCCATGATCACTTGCAACTTTAAGTCTCTTTGCCTCCACAAGCCCACATATCATCTGTTATAAACACACAACTCCATATATTGTTAGGCCATTCATTTGATTGTTTTGATTAAGATTAGGCTATTAAGGACCAAAACGTGTTAGGGACAACATCTAGATATATAGAATTCTATTAGGATAATTCACAATTCACTTTACCATGTTCAAAGTGGCAACAAATAAGCCAACGCCGATTCTCTGAAGAGATGTGATTCCAGAATGGTGATTGGTGATCTTACGGATCATAGGGACAAAAACTCGGTCATAGAGAGGAATGAGGATGAGGATAGTGACACCAACAATGCTTTGGAAAGCAGCAGGAGGAATAGTGAAGTGATCTCCAATGGTTCTGTTCATCATGCTTCCTTGCTTTAAGAAGAATGTGTTGAGCTGAGTAAGTGTGGCACAGAACATTATCAAGCTTATCCAAATTGGCATGAGCCTCAATATTAGCTTTACTTCTTCCACTTGGTTCACGGTACATAACCTCCATGGGTTTCTATTTTTGTTATGATCAATCTCATCAATAATTGTAGCTTTATCAAGAAATCTGCATTATGTAAAATTGATACATCCTAAAATTAGTAGTAGATCAATTAAAAACATTTTCTAATCAATGTCTATTAGATGCAATGGTTTCTCACTTTCACCTTTCAAAATAAATTAAGACTTGCAAAGTTAAAAGTGATGCCATTATACCAAAAGTATTTTTTTTATTTCGTTTTCGATCTCGTACTCTGTTGAATTTGTTCGATTAATTAATTACTCTTACTTGAATTCCTTTTTCTTCGGTTCTGAAACAGATCTTATTCAATGCTCCAATTTAGTGGCATTATCCAGCTAACTTATGAACGTGGTTATATATTCGAATTCATACAGTAATGGAATCATAATATGTAATATAGTTTTTCATTAGAATAGTATTAGAGAAAATGGTTATATACAGTATTCTTAAAATCTTACAAATATGGATATAAAAAAAATCGGCAAAGTCAATAAGAAGATTTCATCAGCTGGAAATGTACAATGCAATCCTCTCAAAAGTTTTATATTAACACACACATATATATTTAATCGATAGAAAAACAGGTGTCCCTCCAACGACTCAGTTCCAATTGGACGACGTAATTTAAGTCATACTTTATGCCAATATATTAACATTAAGATGCATATGATGTGCCCATAAAACCAGCATGTTGGACCACTTTGGAATTTGGATATATCAATTTTTATGTATAAAAATTGTTGTTGAAATTAAGGTGATATAAATGTATATAAATAGAAAGTGGTGATATAAATAAATGTATACTAATAGAAAGCAAGTACCTGAATTGATTGGTTCTGGCAAGAAGATATATTTGATTAGAATTTGTTGACTCCGACTTGTGCTCATCCTCCTCCTCGTAGCAGAGGCCGTAGTGGTGGCGCGTGGAGCTCAGTCGCCATTTTTTCAGAGCCGCGACGATGACCTGAGCAACCCTCGTGAGGGGACTTCCCACCGGAACTTGTTTTCGATATTTTGGAATTCCTATCAGAAATATCACTATAGCTATCACCACAGTTCCTGCTATTATGCTGAATCCTAGTGACCAACTCACTCGTTCCTGTGGAAAAAAATAGTAATGTTTTGATTTGAGATATAATTAAAAAAAAAAAGCAATTATTTTTCATAAAAAGATAAAAAAATGAAAAATAAAACTTCAATGAAGCTGGAAAATAATATCATCAAATAATCTTGTATTCCTGCCAACCATGTTCGCTAGTTATTATGCCAACCAATTTTTAAATATATGAAAAAGTTGACGTATATATTTAGACCAAATTTCATGTTGTGTAGGATTTGTTTCGCTTTTCATAATTCAAAATACAGTTATCAAGATATCTACTACATTGTTTAGGTAACTATCTTACATATACATATTTAGTTTTCTTAGCTCGCTAACGTGATTAGTTATTGAAACCAGCATATGAATATATCTCTAACGAAAGCTAATTCTCCTACAACAAAAAGAGAGAGAGTTAATGTTAAGAGAAAATTGAAAAGTAAAAAACCTGAATGAATATGAGGGCAAGAACAGCTATAGAAGAAGCGAGGACGATGGCCATATACCAATAATTGAAGAAAGAAGTCTTTGTTGCTTTCTCTTCAGCATTGGCCTCTCCAAACTGATCAGCTGCGAAGGTCATGACGCATGGTTTATGCCCTCCTTCTCCAACCGCCATCACATACAATGCCATAAATAACACTTTTTCTCTCATCCGCGGCGCCACCACCGTAACCGACAATGGCAACATGACCATTCCCTGAAATTCATTGATGAACAACGTTCATATATATATTAATCCTAGTTTTAGTTTGAGATCTTGAAAAATGAGTCAAGGTTTAGGTTTGGTAACGATATGTAGACCAAGAGATAAATGAAAGAAGTCAAGAGAACGGTTTTGAAGCGGCCTAGGATTGAGTCAGCTAGAAACGCCCCGAGAATGGGGAACATGCAAGAAACACCGATCCATGTGTTGATGTGTTTGGCTGCGGTGGCCGTGGACTGGCCAAGCTCGTTTGTTAGAAACGTTATTAGGTTGCTTGCAAGACCGTAGAACGCAAATCTCTCTGCCATCTCCACAACTGCAAAGATTAATGAATTAATCACACGTACGTACACGGTACACATGTAGTATCAACTTCTCTAAAGACTAGACAATATGAAATTTGGGAAAATATATATATCCAAATCCGTGAGAGTGTTTAGGAAATGTTTACCGATGATGAAAACGGCAGCGTTCCAGCCTCCTTTGGTTCGTTTCTTGATGATGGAGGTTGAATCTGCCATGGCTGAGCAAATTTTGCTAGTCGTCGAAGCACCTTGAGATTATTGTGAGTGTATCTAGACGTTTTTCAACAGGTAGGGAGATTGTTGTGATCACAGAGATGCCCTTTTTATATTTGAAATTTGATTCTGATCTCTAGGGAAGTTTTTCTATTGCATGTGTTTGTTTAATATTTATACATTTCTTAAATGTAATTAAAGTGAGGGGTCTCTTTGAAGAAAAGGTTTACCTTTATAGGATTTTTATTTTTGTAAAATGCATAATGGTGGTGGCTACTGGCTAGGTGTAATAATGTTTCGACTAATAAATTAATTTATAATTTTCGATTTCCTATAATTCGAATTCCTAGATTGGTGCTCGTGTGATAATGAGTTTTTAATCCTATATATGATTCTTCTACGATTAATTAAGAGATAGATGGACACAATTAAATTCTTTATTTTCATCCAACTACATTAAGACTTGGAAAACTACAAGATATATATAAATAGTTTTACTTGTCATTATTACCACCCTAAACAAATTGCGTTTTAGATCAGTTGTTAAAGAATAAATTTGACCAAGAAAAAGAAGTCATATCTCTGCTCAACTCAATAAATGTTAGCAATGAGCCATCTGATATTTTGATTAATTTTATTTAGTTTTGATCATAGACGTAAAAGTCATGCGAACACGACGCTTTTGTCGTTTTGTGAAGAAGTAGGATATTCACAGTGTGACTAACATTTGTCTAGGTCAACTTTTATCTATGAATCATGCAAGTTCTATGAATTTCGTAGTTGAGAGTTCTTGTTCGTTCTAATGTTTTGTTTTGTTTTGTTTCGTTTGAGCAGGTGAGGTTTATCTTGTAATGGGTATGGATGGTGTAGGGACTAAACTTAAATTGGCATTTGAGACCGGAATTTATGAAACTGTTGGAATCGACTTGGTAACAAATATGGGACTTATATGTTTCTCTTTTTCTAAACCCAAACAACTCACTCATGGTTTGCTTTACTTTTGGTTCCAGGTCGCTATGAGTGTGAATGATATTGTTACTTCTGGTGCAAAGCCTGAAGGTTTCGTTGACTAGCTACTGTGGTTGTAATCGTATCGATGTAGACCTTGCAGAAAAGGTATCTTTCATTTCTTCTTCATCTATTGATCTTTCTTGCTTTAGAGAGGAGTTGATATTGATGATGAACAAACATTATGATATTTTGAATCTCATTTCGAAAAGGCTTTGGATTCTACCAAATATATTGTTATGTGGGCTTTTTAGTTTTTTTTTTTTTTTTTTGTGAAAATGGACCCTTTTTACAAATAATTTTTTTAAAAATGGTGACTACCCATTTCATGATTTTAAGCATTAATTGAGTTTTGATCATAGACGTAATAATGCGAACACGACGCCACGTGGCATTTGTCATTTTGTGAAGTAGGAGGATTGGATATTCTCAGTGTTTGTGTTTCTCTTGCATATGTTTTATTTTTTCTATTGCCTATATTCCATCGACAAATTACAGAAATGGATCAACTTTGATGCTTCCTTCACGACCTTACACGACGGATCATTCATTCTCCTCTGTTCCGAAAACTCACGCGAGTAAGTAGGTAAGCAAGCATGGTTTCGTTAGCGACCCAAATGATTCTTCCTTCTGAAAATGGGTATAGAGTTTGGGAGGATCAGACCCTTTTCAAGTGGCGTAAGAGAGATCCTCATGTCACCTTGCGTTGCCATGAATCCGTCCAAGGTACCCTAAAAACTCATGCTTTCTTCTTAATACTCACTCAATTACTTAATCGAGAGATTTGACGTTTCTTTTGCCAAATTGCTTGTAAAGAATAATCCTTTTCAATTGAATTTCTTCTCTATCTATATTATCTTTGCTCATGATAGCTAAAGTTTGGGTCTTTTGGTTCTGTATAGCTGCAATTCTTCTCAGTTTTGAGTGTGGTTTTAACTTGTTATTAAGTAGTAGTAACTCAGTGGAGAGTGAAATTTTATATGATTGTGTATAGGGGCTTTGAGGTACTGGTATCAGCGCAATAACGTGGATCTCACCGTATCAAAATCTGCTGTTTGGAATGATGATGCTGTTCAAGCTGCTCTTGATAGCGCTGCTTTTTGGGTCGATGGCTTGCCCTTTGTTAAGTCTTTATCTGGTTACTGGAAGTTTTTCTTGGCTCCTAAACCTGCAAATGTTCCTGACAAATTTTATGATCCTGCATTCCCTGATTCAGACTGGAACGCTTTACCCGGTCAGTTTCTGATCTTTTCTCTACAGTTTTCATATCTCAGTTTGTTTAGATTTTCTTGATTCTTGAGATCAATCAATTATACTAGTAGCTTGTCATGTTTTCTTGTAATGTTTAGATTAAAAATGATGGTGTGATAGATTTTCAGATGGTTAAGGGTGTTATAATTCTGTAATCTGAGAGTTGCTTCCGCCAATTATATACTGGTTACTGTTGTGTAACTTGTGTTTCAACTTGCAAGTCTCACTTGTATAACAGAACGTGAGACTTGGTTCTGCTGATAATCTTCTGGTGTCTTGCAAATATTGAATTACTTCCTTCGTTCTACAGTTCCTTCCAATTGGCAGTGTCATGGATTTGATCGGCCTATCTATACGAATGTGGTGTACCCTTTCCCGAATGACCCTCCTCATGTTCCTGAGGATAATCCTACTGGTTGCTACAGAACCTACTTCCAGATTCCCAAAGAATGGAAGGGTATGTAAACATATCTAAGCATTGAAAATCAAATTTTATGTTCCATATCTTTTCATACTCTCGTTTTACATGTGTTAATTTCATTATCCAGGTAACGGCCTGAGATTTGGATTAAAACAATGTATTTTCATATAATTTGGATGCAAGTAGCCAACTTTATATCTTTTAATCTTTGATAGGATTATTTTACCAAGTTTTATTCTTTGACATTTTCACATGACCAGGTTTAAGGTCTAATGTGCAGAAACACTTTTTATTGAACAACAGCAACATTACTGTTAAATGGTTAACAGTACTGTTTTCTTCTCAATATTAACTGCAATGGGCCATAGTTTGTTTCGATAAGCATGCCTCTTGTATTTTGAGCCTTGTCCAACTTTCTTACTGCTAGTGTTATAGTTTAAAAGTTAGTGTTATAGTTTAATTTTGAAGAGTTTGTTTTCGAACTTGCAGCAAAGATGCTAAGTTCAGCATGCAATGTAAATGACTAAATGACCATTAATATTGTGCTTTTCAGATGTTAGGTATAAGTGAAATTGTGAACAACTTTCCCTGGATGATTCGATTCTTACGTATAATTTTCCTTTTCATTTTTCCTTGCTTTTCTTATAGAAGTTGTGTCTTTTTGGCAGACAGAAGAATACTTCTTCACTTTGAAGCTGTAGACTCCGCATTCTTTGCTTGGATAAATGGCAACCCTGTTGGGTACAGGTGTGACATATACACTTCTGTCTCTATTAGTGTTGTGTACTAGTATATAGATGCAAAGTCTGTCTTCTGAGCCCAGCTTGAGTCTAAACTGCCTAGTCAAGGAAATGTGCTATATATAAGAATTGATAGAGAAGATATGCTGAAAATTGAATATTTCAACTTCCAATCCATTTCTATTTCTTAAAACGTAGCCAAATTTACTTGGAAACATAAGAAATAATACTGCATTTACTGAAAAACTAGTTTTTTGTGCTCTGTAAATACTTTGCTTTGGTTACCTAATCACAAAACATCTAACTTAGAATACTATCTTTAGCTATAGCCAGGGTTCTAGTCAAATCATGAGATACAAAGACTAGTCTCATTTCAACTTCGTTTATGTTCTAGCACCTATTTTGTGTTTGGCAGTAAAGTTCATAAGTAATACTAATACTTTACCAAACTAATTTTCCCTTTTCTCTTAAACCAGTCAAGATAGCAGGTTACCGGCTGAATTTGAAATATCTGATTATTGCTATCCATGGGACTCGGGGAAACAAAATGTTCTTGCTGTCCAAGTCTTTAGATGGAGTGATGGTTCATACCTTGAAGACCAAGATCATTGGTGGTTGTCTGGTATTCATCGAGATGTGCTTTTGTTAGCAAAGCCCAAGGTTTTCCCTCTAGTTTCGTTAACCAGAGTGTATGTCAATTTATTTTTCTTCTCCACTATATACGGCCATTGAATTGATTAACTTCTGTATGCAGGTATTCATTGCTGACTACTTTTTCAAGTCAAAATTGGCAGATGACTTTTCCTACGCAGACATCCAGGTAGTATATTATATCGAAGTTGTTTCAGTTGATACAATCCACTTATTCTTGTGCCTCGAAATAATTTTCTGGTTTTTTTCACTTAACTCTTACCTTGCTGTGTATTTACCTGCTCTTCTTTCGGTATTATTTAAGTAGTGTGTGCACTTTTTATGTTTAAGTTTCATTGTTTATAATCTTGCAGGTTGAAGTGAAGATAGACAATATGCAGGAGTCCTCAAAGCATCTTGTTCTTTCTAACTTCATCATAGAGGCTGCCGTATTTGATACTAAAAATTGGTACAACTCTGAAGGATTTAATTGTGAACTTTCTCCCAAGGTGGCTAATTTGAAGCTTAATCCTTCTCCAAGCCCAACTCTTGGATTTCATGGTTATTTGCTTGAGGGAAAACTGGATTTGCCAAATCTCTGGTCAGCTGAACAAGTAAGCAGCTCATTGTCTATAGCCAATTTTGGCTTTGCTTCCCAGACCTGCAGTAGTTTGCTATTAAAAAAAGTGATGTATTAGTCTGGAACATTCAAATGAGAAACCTTAAAAAATGTATAAGGTTAGTATTGTCTATCTGCTGTACCTATTAAGGAAAATATGGATTGAAATCCTGCTAATGTGATAATTTGATCATGTATTCAGATGCGTCTAGTTCATTGAATTTGAGCTGGGTATTGTTCTAATTGTTATCTATTTCCAATGCTGGGATCTTTGCCCAAAACTATGTAGGATTGTCGTGCCAGATCTTAATCAAGTACTTTTATCTTAGTAGCATGGAACACTGAAATATTACCAAAGATGTAATGTGAAATTTGAAATGATATGTGTCTGTGAAGTATTGTGTTCTGATGTAAGTTCGTTATAATTTTTATGTTACTAGCTCATATTTTTCTTATTTTGTTTTTGTTTGTGCACAGCCAAATGTTTACATCCTCGTTTTAACTCTAAAAGATACATCTGGGAAAGTCCTTGATTCTGAATCAAGCATTGTTGGCATTCGGCAAGTATCAAAGGCCTTCAAACAGCTTCTTGTTAATGGGCACCCAGTGGTGATAAAAGGTGTAAACAGGCATGAGCACCATCCACGTGTTGGGAAGACGAATATAGAGGCCTGCATGGTCAAGGTAACATGGTTTTTATTTTCTCTTGTCCAGCTTTGCTTTCTTCCTTCCATGGTTTACTTAGGATACCACTATTTAACTTGTGTACTCTATTGGGATTTTGATTTACCCCTTGTACTGATCCCAGGATTTAATCATGATGAAAGAATATAATATCAATGCGGTGCGAAACAGTCATTATCCTCAACATCCCCGCTGGTATGAATTATGTGATTTGTTCGGCATGTACATGATCGATGAAGCCAATATAGAGACACACGGTTTTGATCTCTCTGGGCATCTGAAGCACCCTGCGAAAGAGCCAAGCTGGGCAGCCGCTATGCTGGATCGAGTAGTTGGGATGGTTGAAAGAGACAAAAACCATACATGCATAATTTCTTGGTCACTGGGAAATGAGGCTGGCTATGGGCCTAATCATTCTGCTATGGCAGGTATGCAGTCCAGTTGAAAATTGTACTAATGGAATGAACACTAATTATATCTTATCGTGCTTTCTAATAATAATCTCTCAGAATCCTATATTTATTCTCTTTTTCTCTCTCTCTTTCTTTCTGAGTGCTTTACTTTGGTTTGGAGGAGACAAGTATTATTTATAGTCACTATATTTTCGTTTCCTCAAGTTGCTTTTCAATTTTAATGGCAGTGTTACGTGATAGTATATTTGTAAGATAATCTATAGGTTATATCTGGCTAATGCTGAAGTAAGAGCTTATGTGAAGAATTTTGAATAAGCTTTGATCTATGTTACTTACAATCCTGATAGAGAATTAACTTGCATATCCATTTTATCTTACAGCTACTGTTGTTGAACTTGTGGAACAGGTTGGATTAGGGAAAAAGACCCCTCACGGTTGGTGCACTATGAAGGTGGTGGTTCCAGAACAAGTTCTACTGATATAGTCTGCCCTATGTACATGCGGGTTTGGGACATCATCAAGATTGCACTTGATCAAAATGAATCACGGCCGTTGATATTATGCGAGTATGTTAGATCAATTTCTTCAGACTTCTTTCACTTTTCCTGAATTGCATTTGGCATCATATAGTGACAATTTATTGCATCATTGTTTAGATTTCATGTTTCTTTTGTGTCTACTTGAGAGATTTCTTTTTGACAAAACGCAGGTATCAACATGCGATGGGTAACAGCAACGGGAATATAGATGAGTACTGGGAGGCAATTGACAATACCTTTGGCCTGCAAGGAGGTTTCATATGGGACTGGGTTGACCAGGTTCATATCTTGAATTTTAGTATAAGCTGATTCTTCATACAATAGTATGCCCATAACAATTAAGTTAAACCTGTTAATCCCTTCTCTTATCAATGATCTGAAAGTTCTTATTCCATGTAAAAATTAAAAATGCACTTTTCTTGGCTAATCTGTATTGAAATATTAGTCTTCTTCTAACATTTAGGGGCTATTGAAACTGGGGTCAGATGGCATTAAGCGTTGGGCATATGGAGGGGACTTTGGTGACCAGCCTAATGATTTGAACTTCTGTCTCAATGGGCTTATATGGCCTGACCGAACTCCTCATCCAGCACTCCATGGTAACATTTTGATATAGCTAAGAATAAAAAAGTTTAAAGCTTTTCCATCGTTAGAAGCAAATGAACTGTAGAACCTAAATAGTTACAAACATGTCCATCGGGAAAGCCAATAACTAAGCTTAAAAGCTTTTTCCTCTGTGAAACCCAAGCTCTTTCTAGCTTGGATGAGTCTCACAACCGAGATCTCATTCTTATATATATAGTAAACCTTAAAAGCAAAGCACTCTAGTAAAAGAAATGAATAACTTCGTAAATAGCGAAACATAAATTATAATTAAATAACCTAAGACGTATCATTGCTGGATGCTTGAAAAAACAGCCTTGTCCTCAAGGCTGGACTCAGAGTTCATTCCAAAGCAAGCCCTTCCAAAACAATGAAATCATCCTCATCAAAATCCAAATAAGGCGGAACATCAGTTAACTGTTGTTTTCCACAAACAACTTTGGGCCAACGTTCCACATGAACTTGAGGTTGGAGATTCAATAAGACAGCTTCTTCCTTTGTATCTAAGTTGGGAATCTCTGTTGCTTGACCCTCGTTAACATATTTGTCGCCCTTTATGGCACAGTGGTTGTTGTTTATATGGACCACGGTAGAATCTGCAGATGTTTCTTGAGATACTTCAGATACCGTGTCCCCTTGAATTGCAGCAACCATTGTTGTCAAACTCAAAATTGCATCTAAAACATCCTTCAAACCAGCTTGAATACTATCCAACTTTTCACACAGAATCTTGTGATTCTTCTCTAACGCGTCCAAACTTCTCTCTGTTCGAGTAGTAGTCATATCTTTTGGCAAGTGTCCGTTGTTAGGTCGGACCAATTGGTAGAGTTTAAGAATCACGAAAGAAAACCGAAAACTCTTCTATATTGAAATAGAAACAAATCAGAACTATATCATCAAAATCTGTTAGAAACGTTTCTCTTGGCAAAGCCGATAAGAAAGCTTAAAAGCTTTTCTCCAACGCTCTCTCTACCCTAGATGAGTATATCACAGACGAAATCTCATCCTTACTTATGTACCAAAACGTAATAGAAAAGCATTCTAGGTAAAGAAAATTAGTAGAGAAATGGAAATCCTAAATATTTTACTAAGTCAAGAAATTGAAGTTAAGGAATAGAAATCTAAAACGTATCACATATGTTTCCCTTTTTCTGAATACTTGACCATGATGTTCAAATGGCACTGATTTTCTTCTGTTTGCAATCATGTCTTTGTGTTGCTTAAGAGGTTAAGCATTGTTATCAACCAATCAAGGTTTCATTGACGGATGGCTTGATAAAGGTACAATTTAATATACATCACTTCAGTTGGCTTTGGTTTTAATACCATCTATGTAGCTCAAACTTAATCTTTGCAGGTTGCAAACACTTACTTTTTCCACACAACAGAAGAATTGGAGTTTAGCTGGACAATTCATGGGGATGGTCTTGAACTTGGATCTGGGACTCTCTCTATTCCTGTGATAAAGCCACAAAATACTTTTGAGATGGAATGGAAGTCAGGTCCATGGTTTTCTTATTGGAATGACTCAAATGCTGGAGAATTGTTTCTGACAATAACTACCAAGCTTTTAAATCCTACTCGTTCGCTTGAAGCTGGTCATCTTTTGTCTTCAACGCAGATTCCTTTACCAGCAAAGAGACAAATTATACCGCAGGTATAACCCACATCCTCTACAAGTCATATTTCTTCTGGAAAGATCTCTAATTCATGAAGTCCTGACATCTTTAAGTAACCTCCTACTCTAGGCGATAAAAAAGACAGACACTATTATCACTTGTGAAACTGTTGGAGATTTCATTAAGATCAGCCAGCAAGATTCATGGGAGCTAATGATAAATGTCCGAAAAGGAGCTATTGAAAGTTGGAAGGTATGTTCTTTTCTGTTTTATTTCTTGATTGGAAGCTCTTAAACAATTTCTTAATGCGTAAAATTATATGGAAGAAGTCTTACATACTGTAGGCATATAGGTTCCTCAAGTAAACGATACTGTTGGAATCGAAAGTTTGATATAACCGGTTGTAACCACTTTCCTGATTTATTTAAACGCATTCGGGTTATACTGAGTACATAGTTGTTGAAAAGAAAGAACTACCATTAGAAAAAGGAATCTAACTAGCTAGGCAGAGAAAAGTACAAAACGTAAAATTAAAACAATAGATTCAATCTTGAAGAAGTTATGCATACACTTTTTCAGCTTTAGCGAGGATGTGTATGTTCTTATACTTATATCAAAAATGACAGATTCAAGGAGTTCTCCTTATGAAGGAAGCTATACTGCCATGCTTTTGGCGTGCACCTACAGACAATGATAAAGGTGGAGGTGACTCTAGTTATTTTTCGAGGTGGAAAGCAGCACAGTTGGATAATGTGGAGTTCCTTGTTGAAAGCTGTTCAGTGAAGAGCATCACTGATAAAGCCGTAGAGATAGAGTTCATTTACCTTGGTTCTTCAGCTTCTGGCTCTTCAAAGTCAGATGCCTTATTCAAAGTCAATGTTACATATCTGATCTATGGTTCCGGAGATATCATCACCAATTGGTCTGTAGAACCAAACTCTGATCTTCCACCGCTACCACGTGTAGGTATAGAATTTCACATTGAAAAAACACTGGACCGTGTAGAATGGTATGGCAAAGGTCCATTTGAGTGTTACCCAGACCGAAAAGCAGCAGCCCATGTGGCGATATATGAACACAATGTTGGAGACATGCATGTCCCTTATATTGTTCCAGGAGAAAATGGAGGTAGAACAGATGTTAGGTGGGTGACATTCCGAAACAAGGATGGTGTAGGAATATATGCTTCAACATATGGTAGCTCTTCTCCAATGCAGATGAATGCTAGTTACTATACAACCGGTGAGCTTCATCGTGCAACGCATGAAGAGGATCTTATCAAAGGACAAAACATCGAGGTAGTAATCTTTGTCTTTTCCTCAATCTCTTGATCCTCTTGACCAGCTTATATATGAATTCAAGAATGGAAGCGACTGATCAAGCACCTGAGCATTCAATTGGCATTTGGTTAGCTCATTTGAATGGTGATTATTGTGCAGGTGCATCTGGACCACAAACACATGGGTCTTGGGGGAGATGATAGCTGGACTCCATGTGTTCACGATAAGTATCTGATTCCACCCAAACCATATTCATTCTCTCTCAGATTGCGCCCAATTACTGCATCCACATCGGTCTTGGACATCTACAAGGATCAACTTCCCTGCTAGAAATCTCTTGTTGCATATAAGTTGAATGCTATAAACAACTAGACTTGAAAGTGTTGCAATGCTTCTAAGTTAGATTCCTCAAGTGAAAAACCTAAATAAACTAAAACATTCGATTCCATAATCTCTTTGTGATACTTTTTATCCCTGGTGTAACACAAAGTACAAAGTACAAACTATCCAGACCTCTTAAGAAATCTATCCCATCAAAGCTTAAGCACATAGAGAGACCCACAAAGTGGGATATAAAAGCCGTTTTAGACGGGTGCTTTCCCAAGGAAGTGGACCACCCACTTCATAAAGATAATTATTTCATTTTCTGCAGACCATTTTTAACCATTAGACATGTGACCACAAAACTCTGTCAAAACCCCAAAAATAAAAAAAAAACTTTCTTTTTCACTCATCTTATTGCTCTCTCTCTCTGTTTCTCACTACTCTCACTAGACTCCTCCATAGCTAAGCTCCACCTACTAGATTAGCCTCCACGCGCTTTTATATTACTGCCACAGTGGCAAATCCACCTTCTTCCCTCTCATGGCCACCACCACCACAACCATCATCATCTTCAACACCTTTCGCCGCCGTCTCAATCCCACCTGATCACTCTTCCTCCGCCGTTGGAATCAGTACTCCAGACTACATGTTAGGTCTTCGAAACATCATTCTCTTACCCCCATCACCGCAGATAACAACACGGCCGTCTCCTTCTCCGGTAAACATCGCGGCGGTGGAAGACAACAACACAGTTGGAGAAAAAGTATGCAGAGACTGTGGAAACAGAGCAAAGAAAGAGTGTTTGTTCGAAAGATGTAGAACTTGTTGTAAAAGCAGAGGATACAACTGTGTCACTCACGTGAAGAGCACGTGGATTCCTTCTTCTGCAACTCGTTCTTCATCTTCTCCTTCTGAGAGGAAGAAGAAGCTCAAAATCGATAAACAGAGTTCCGCTAATGTCTCGCTACTTCCGACAACCACTTCTCGTCAAGGTAATGAAAATTGGAACTAGAATTGAACAAAAAAGAAACCTTTTTTAATCTGAATTTGAGATCTTTGTGTGGAAAATTGCAGAGAGAAGCTTCAAAGAGGGGTTACCGGGGAAAATTGAAGCTCCGGCGGTTTTTAAACGGACAAGAGTAACAGCAATAAGCAACAACGAGCAAGCAGAGATTGGTTATCAAGCAACTGTAACCATTAGTGGCCATGTCTTCAAAGGCTTTCTTCATTATTATGGTGTTGATCACAACAAAGCTTTTCCATGTCTTTCTCAAAAATGATGAAAACTACTTCATAGGATTCTGTATAGAGTTTCTCTGTTTTCATCTCAAAGTTTTTGTCTTTTTTAGCTATGTGGATTGTATATTCGATATTAAGGGACAAAACATTAATGGGCCATTCCATTCTTAAAGCTTGTCTATTTTTACTTTTATGTATACAGAGAAATAGATCATTTAATACAGTAGATGTTTTTGTTAGCAAGTGAGGTTGTTTCCAGGATCAACGCCAAGTTGACGACAATAATCCGTGTAGTAACGAACTCTAGCTTGAACGGTGGCTGTGTTGGCCCCGTCACACTCCAAAGCACCGTTAATGGCTCGGATTGTTGCACCAAAACCTTGAGAGAGAACAGGCTGAACCCTATTGGTCCAGTACCACAAGGCGGTCTTGAAGGATATGACTGGATCTGTGCCTACTGTTTCCGGTGCGTTTAGGCCGTCGAAACCAATTGCGGTTCCAGCTGGCCCGTAGTTGAAATTCCAAGAGAGTTGAATCGGTCCGCGGCCGTAATAGCCTTTGTTAGGATTGCATGGATATTGCGTTGCATTCTCGTCGCAGTAATCCTTTGAGGCTCCGTCTATCTCTTCTATGTAGCAGAAATCTAAAACAAAAGTCGAAATAATTATATCGAATGTTTTTTTTTTTCTTTTTTTTGGTAAACAATTATATCGAATGTTGCAGCATCAAAATATCTCTAGTCAAGTACTTTCTACGATTTTGAAAAGTGATTGTTATATGCATCGGACGATTTAAAGTATTATTTGATGAAAAGATATCACTAATCTAGTAAAACATGTCATTTAATCTAATGATTATTATAAAACAAAAACAAGTTATACTATTGTTTTATTAATAAATATTCAGATATACTTACGTCCAGTTTCATGCGTGACATGGGCAAAGAACGCTGCGATCTCACGTCTAGAGTCATCGGTTGATCCAACCCTACCGAAACGAGAATATGAGTCTAAGGCCTCAAGAAAAGCTCCTCGACTGTAAAAACTATTTCCCGCGCAACTAGACGCGGCTTGACTAATGATTCCATTGAAAAAATCTTGCGTAACAATCTCAGCCACAGACACACCATTAGCAGGAGGAGGAGCAAAACAAGGCCCTTGTTGGCAACCTACACCACAATAGTCTGAAGTGGTACCGCAAAATCCAAACTGACTACAACATAGCTCTGACGAACAACCACAGTTTTGAGCATTTGTTGTGTTATAGAAAGCTTGTAGAGCTAATAGAATGGTTACCAAAGAGATGGATTTAGAAATTGTGTGAGTCAACATTTTGATTTTGTTGAGAGAAAATGGAGAAAACAAGAACTAGTTTACAACGAAGATAATTGTGTTATGCCTCTATATAGTGTGTGAGACGGCATGCAAGAAAAGTCGCAATGTAAATGTGTGGACGCGATCGAGCCACTACTATTACATCTTCTTCATAAAGTTACAAGAGCGCCTAACAATTTGGAAAAGTCGTCCCTTGGACGATCGAGATGTTTGCGGACTTTTAATTGTACAGTTGACCTTTTTATTTGATGACTTTACAAAAGTACTTTCAGTTCACATTTATTAAAGGAATTTTCTGACTTATGACTTATCTGATCTGATTACACTTGTTTTTTTTTTAGTTTTTGCATGGCTTTAAAGACAAACATTTTTTTTTTCCGTTTGTTGATGTAATTATGCAAACACAAACATACTACTTACATTAGAATTTCAAAACATACTACTTACATTAGAATTTCAAAAGAAAAGTAAGGCAAGTCATTTTTATAAGTTCACTTTGATTATATGACGATAATTTGTTTTTTCTATATCATGCATTACATTTTTAATAGGTCCTAAGAAATATTAAAAAGTCAAGACGATAAACTTTAGACCCTAAAGTCTACCCAAATCTTAAGTCATTACAAATAAAACTAAATCTTTGATTCAATAAAGCCCCTAGGTAAGATGTCAAATCTTTGTAAACTTAACATTAAACTGGTGATGACGTGGACTTGGTCAGAAATTCTTGCACCTTGGATGCTTCCCAAACACAGACGCCTTCATCTTGGATCCGGGTTCGAACCTCAAGGTCACTTCATGGCATGCATAACTCATAACTCCTGACGTCTTTTTTCTGCAATCGGTAAGAGAAAACTGTGATCCAAACGTTACTTGCTTCCTCTCTTTGACATCTTCCATAATGCATGTTCCAATCGAACCAATATCTTCGTCGGAGACAACCGCAGAAACTTTAAGAAGCTGAGGCAAGCGGTATTTGAGATTGTTGTAACTGGTTATACAGAGGATTTAATTAGTTCCGAAAACATGAATATAAAATACAAAAACCGGTTTAAGTTATAGTAAAAAGTATTATAAAGAAAGTATAAATATATAGCTTACTTTTGTGGAGATGATGTAGCAAGAGTAACATTCTTGTAAAGAAATGAAGCTTGGAAGTCTCCTTGAAGACATATATAGTTACCAGGAAGATCTTCAGGGATCCTTATGGACAAATCCCACTTTGCACTAAGACGAGTCTGTGTGATATTAAGCACCGTGAAATCCATATAGAAGCTAATTCTACTTTTGGCGCCGGACGGTTGGATTCGTTGATGAATAGAAAAACGACCAAACCAATAAAACATGCAATGATACAAACGATCAAGAATAAGTTGCAGAAGGCTCTCAACTACTTCGATCTGATCTTCCTTAAAAGTTGAATTGTTTTATTTTCATTTTCTTTTGTAAAGGTATGAAAAACCTCCGTTTTATTCTCACGTGATTTAGGTACATTTAATACAACTCCAAGTTATGATTGGGAATATATAAAGAAAAGAAAAAAGAATGTAATTTCAGACTCCTCCTACTATGTTTGGGACTCTTTCCAGTGTACTGTAAGGTCTAGGTCTGATAGACTGATGGTTCTAACATACTTTTAGAAGTGACGTACACGCAAACTAAGTGGGAGTTAACTGAGGTAAAAATAAGAATTAAATTAACGATTTAAGAAATCAAATATTTGTTTATTAAAATGGCTTATTATATACCAGATAGAATTCTCTTCGAATTAAAAAAAAAAACACTTTTGAAAAAACTTATGCGAAATGCACTTAAAAAGATTTTTAAGAAATTACATCATTATCTAGACTCTTGAGTTATGATATCCACTGATATTAATAAACACAGTAACAATTTGTTTCTATTAATAAAAACATTTCACATAAGTGATGATGAGCAAATTAAAGAGAGTGAGTTTGTAAGCTTAAGAACAAAGGTGATTTTTTGGGGTTAAATTTAGGAGTAAGTTTCGGACGAGACATTCATTTTTGGCTATAAATTTGTTAAATTGTGTAACTTTCATTTTCTCTGCAACCACTTTTTATTTTCTTACAAAACGAGTGACTAAACGAAGACCAATAACTAGCAAAGCTACCTACAACTACATGCAAAGGTCAAGTTCTTCTTTAGTTCACGACCTCACCACATGAAAACTCTACCAAATTATATCATTATTTTAGTATCGAGGATATTGACATATCACATTCAACTCTTAAGAAACAAACAATAATGGAGATACTCAGTGCCGGTCCTAAGATTTTGGAGGCCTAAAGCATATTTTCATATGTGGCCTTTTCTAGTATATAATATTAGGTAATTAGTAGAAAGTAAAAAAAAAAACAATGGTCAAATAATGATTTACTTAAATTGGATGTTTGTTTGTAAATTAAAACAATGGTCAAGGTGCATTAAAATCAAATACATAAAGTTACGAAATATTATAAATAAAATAATAATCTTTATTAATTTGTTATTAGTAATATCAGATTTTGGGGGTATGTATGTTAGGTTTGTAACATTTCTTTTATGGCTGATTTATTCACAGGCTAAAAAGTTGCAAAAGAAAATGGAAAATAATAATATTGACCATTGGAAGGTTCGAACCAACGCTACTAGACACATCCAGAGAATACGTAACCAACCTAGCTAACAAAATATTTTTGTAATGTGGCCCATATTTTTAGAATATAAAGTGTGGCCTAAAGCACATGCTTCATCTGCTTTATGGGCGGGCCGGGCCTGGAGATACTTTACACACTTAAAATTTTTAAAATGCAATAAATAATTGATGGACAGCACTATATAGTGGAGAAGAGGCCAATATGAGATATAACCCACCACATGGTAATGAGTATTGAGTAGTTTGATACATTCCATAATATGCAACAATACATAATGCATTTATGTCGGTCTTCCAGACTTCCACTAGCCACTCCTCACGTGAAACCTTTGATCTTTTTCTTTGAGAACAAAAAAAAATCAAACTCATTTTCTCGGATCTCAAAACAATATCACTCCACACGTTCCTCTGTATTTTAATACCCTCTAAGAATCGTTGTCTAAATTGGATGTTTATCAAAATTGTAACGATTTTGTTAGAATGAGCATCGGTTATCAATAGACCGATTAATCAGCTAGACGTCCGGTTTGGTTTGATTACCATTCGATAGATGAGTCCAAATAAGCCAGTAAGGGATTAGAAATCTGTGATGTTATCTATTTTTGAAATAATAGCTTTTGGATGCTTCTAAACGTTGTCCATTTTTCTCCAAACTCTACCGTCGTTGGCTCCATGCGAAAACTTCAAAACGCTTGTCGACTCTCTTTACATATCACCACAATATATTTTTTCATGTTTGATCTTTATTTCCACGATACTGAAAAAACACTTGTAATTTAGTATGTCATATATACTTCATCAAATTGCTACAACCTAAACACGCTTAATGGAATTTTTTCCGAATGGGTCACTATTTTTCTTAAATCAGCTATAACACATTGCCTAAAACACAAACAGAATTACAAATTACAACCCCTTGAGTAATGAGTTTTTGTGGATGGAGAGCAACGCGCATGTCGATAGAGAAGAGAAAGCCAATATTAGTGTGGACCCAAAAAACAGATAGAAACAACGAAAAAATAGGAGATGGAATACAGTCTGTTCTCTCTAAGATAAACAAAACCCCACTCTTCATTTTTATATTCTTATTACTTTCTACACACTCATCATCATCACTCACTATATAAACACACACTCACACATTCACTCTACAAACACTAAAAACCACAAAGACCAAATCAAGATTTTAAACAATGAGATCCCATCTCTTGATTTTGTTAATCTCTCTCTTAATCTTGAAATCTGAATCCATAAACTGCAATGAAAAGAGCCATTCCTCAGATCTAAGAGTGTTCCACATTAACAGTCAATGTTCTCCATTCAAAACCTCTGTCTCATGGGAAGACACACTTCTTCAAGACAAGGCTCGTTTCCTATACTTGTCAAGCCTCGCCGGCGTTAGGAAATCATCAGTCCCAATCGCCTCGGGTCGCGGCATCGTTCAGAGCCCGACTTATATCGTGAGGGCTAACATCGGGACACCGGCTCAGGCCATGCTCGTGGCTCTTGACACTAGCAATGACGCTGCTTGGATTCCTTGTTCTGGCTGCGTTGGCTGTTCTTCCTCTGTTCTCTTTGACCCTTCCAAGTCAAGCTCCTCTCGCACTCTTCAGTGCGAAGCTCCTCAGTGTAAACAGGTAATTACTTATTGCTTTATAGTTATACTCTCCGAATAAATTAGATATGTGCATGCCTACTCTGGATGGACTTGAAAAATGAAAACTAAACGTAATTTTTTTAATCATATCATACTTAACGTCTAAATAATTAATTTTACTTTGTTCAAAACAAGATCTAATCAGAACATAAATGTTTCAAATCGAAAAAGAAAAAATGGTTATTATTTAGACTTGATTATTTTTAACAACCAAAACAGAAAAAACGAACCGAATGTCAGGCGTAATGCTGGACTCACGCGGCGGTTTGATAATTTTTTGGATGCGTCTACACAAAAGATGAATGTGAACTTAGTTTTGGCGTGTTATTACACCATAATCGACAAGTCTAGTCACGGGTTTTTGTACCATGAGTCTAAGTCACGGGTATAGTATTTATACAATTCCAACTAGTAGGGCATATTTTACTGTTGAATTTGAACTTTGATCTATATACTTTGTCGTCATGCTAGTTAGGTTTTGCCTATAATACAAAAAGGCCACTTACAGTTACAATTAAATAACGTAACACATCGTTAGTAGCGCATTTTAATAACCAGATCCAAGATGTATAAATAATTCTTTATGGAAATACGTTGTAAAAGTAAGAAAAAATCGAAATATTAATCGATAAAGTTTTTTAATTGCAGGCTCCAAATCCAAGTTGCACCGCAAGCAAAACATGTGGTTTCAACATGACCTATGGTGGTTCAGCAATCGAAGCATATCTGACACAAGACACACTAACATTGGCCACTGATGTCATCCCAAACTACACCTTTGGGTGCATCAACAAAGCTAGTGGAACGTCGTTGCCAGCGCAAGGACTCATGGGCTTAGGTCGTGGTCCATTGTCATTAATCTCACAGTCACAAAATCTATATCAGTCTACATTCTCGTATTGCTTGCCTAATAGTAAGTCCAGCAATTTCTCCGGTTCGTTAAGACTGGGACCTAAGAACCAACCGATCCGGATCAAGACCACTCCATTGTTAAAGAACCCTAGAAGATCATCGCTTTACTATGTTAACTTGGTTGGAATTCGTGTCGGGAATAAAATTGTGGATATTCCTACAAGTGCACTCGCCTTTGATCCGGCCACCGGAGCCGGCACCATCTTTGACTCCGGTATGGACTTCTCAATCCTCCTTAATAATTTTTATTTTTTTGGCTTGAGGTCTGAATTTTATTTTATTTGGAATGATAAGTCGTGAGAGGGAAGTAACCTACTTGCTCTTGCTCTCTCACACGTAATGTGAGATATTTCTGGACTAAAATATTATGAAACAAACCAAATTATATCATTTTGATTTTACTTAAGAGAGAACCTTTAACGAAAATCGATTAATTGAAAACGAATTAAACAAAAAAAAATGACTAATCCAAAAGCTTCATATAAAAATTACATTTTAAAAAGAAATTTGATTTAAAATAACATAAACACTTTGAATGTACGCAGGGACGGTCTACACGAGGCTAGTCGAACCAGCATACGTGGCGGTGAGAAACGAGTTCAGGCGACGTGTTAAGAACGCAAACGCAACTTCACTAGGAGGTTTCGACACATGCTACTCCGGCTCCGTCGTGTTCCCGTCGGTGACGTTTATGTTCGCCGGAATGAACGTGACTCTGCCTCCGGACAACCTTCTCATCCACAGCTCCGCAGGTAACCTCAGCTGCCTCGCCATGGCTGCAGCTCCGACCAACGTTAACTCTGTCCTTAACGTCATCGCTAGTATGCAACAGCAGAACCACCGTGTTCTCATTGACGTTCCAAATTCCAGGCTCGGCATTTCCCGTGAAACTTGCACCTAAGTTTTATCGGATTGTGTTTTGTTTTCGGTCGATTTCGTAATGCCTTTTGAACTTTTGAATTTTGGAAACTATATAAGTTATTGATTTTTGTTGAAGCTCATATGATTGTAAAATATTTCCTAAGATTTTCTTTCACTGTTCTCTGTTTTCTTAAAGGATTGTCATGAATTTGCGGATGAGATAAGGCTGGAACAGAGGACTTTCTTATTATTTCATATAAACGAAAAAAAATAAAAATAGATATAGTAAAGTGTTTAGGAATTTTCTAAACCGTTTACTAACGCGTTTAACCACAACCGCGTTTAAAGAGAAATAAACCAAAACACTTAAATCCCCAATTTTCTTTAGCATCGGTTTTGTTTGAAAACTTTTGGTTAGGTTAAGGTTTGGTCCGGTTCTAGGTTTAAGAAAAAACTGGAAATATAGTTTTTAATGGATTTTAGTTTCAGTGTTCACACAAAATCTTAAATATTTATTGGAGCGGTTTAGTTAATTCGGTATAAAACAAGATTTTATGTGGTTCAGGTTAGATTATTATCAAACGTTGGCATTGATAAATGAAAATTAGAGTTTGGTTCGATTATTGCGATAATTGCGATAAGCGTAACTAAGTCGAAAATGAAAAATACCAAAGGTCGAATAGTTTTAATTCTTTAATCCACCATCAAATTCACCCCTTTTAAAGCCGCTCTAGAAGTTCGAAACAAAACTCCTTGCTAATTCATTGTAACTCAAGAAAAAGAACTACACGATCTTCTAGGGTTTGGTTGAAATTTATTCTCTATATTTGGACATGGATCGGAGGAGCATATGAAGCATCTCCCTTTTGATTTGGTACTGGAAGAGATTATTTGAAGGGTTCCAATAGAATCTCAGACGCGTTTCAGATTAGCATGTAGAGCTTTTTATAACATAACGTTTGATATGAATTACATCTGAAAACACCTCGATTTGTCTCGACAACGTTTTCTCCGACTTGATCACATGGTGTGCGTCATCGATTCCATGTCTGACCCCGACGCAGTCAATCCTAAGGCCAAGCCTCGCTGCCTTGATCATGGAAATACCATCTCTACCGTAATCCATTGTGATGATTTGTTGTTGTGTCGAAACCAAAGAATTTGCATACTTACTTTGTGGAACTCTTATCAAAAGAAAGTTCGCCATATATAACCAATGGACTTTTTCTTTGCATTCGACCGTTACATCATGAGTACTGTCTTGCCGGATAAGGTCCATCAAGACTTTCTTTAAAGGTTTTGGTGCATCCAGACAGTACATGTTTTGTACGACGTAACCTACCTAGTATCGGCATGTAGATCGTGTGGTTATTTTTCTTGAGTTACAATGAATTAGCAGAGAACTTTTGTTTTTGTTCTTTCGAACTTCTAGAGCGGCTTTAAAGTGGTGAATTTGATGGTGGATTAAAAAACTACTATTATTCGACCATTGGTGTTTTTCATTTTCCACTTAATTACGCTCATTGCAATAATCGAACCAAACCCTAATTGTATATACTTTGTCATAAAGTGTCCCATAGTGCCACTTTCCCACAAAATTTCTACAACAATGTTGAGAGTTAGTATATCCGCTTATGCATTACTATTCCAGTTTGCATGAACTAAGCTCATATTTTAGGAAATTGAACTTTTATATCACTAAATCGAGCAGCTCTGGCTCTAAAACCTACCATTCTTTCTAGTATATAATCATATGCGCTAAATACCAAAATGTCAACAACAAATGATTATGCCTTACAAGGCATTTCATCACCCAAATGAGACTGTAAAGTTCTAAGTGGCTCTTTAAAAATATTCGATGATATTCTTGTAGACCCAAAATGTCCAATGTGCTATTTTGAAGTTGCAAGGTCCATCATACTCCACTAACGAGGAAACAAATTCACTCTTACAATAAACTCCCTCATTCCTTTGGTACGTAAAAAAAAAAGTGTGAAAATTAAAGACGTCACCTAAAATTGGGTATTCATTTATAAGTAAATAAATTTGGAGGTCTTGATAATTAACCAAGAGGTGTTAGTAGTTTTTGGATGTCTTGATAAATTGCTAGAGGTGTTAGTTCAGCAAATAACGAAAACATGTGCTATAGTGACTAATGAAGTTTTACTTAGAACACAAACCCGAAAATTTTCTGAATGTTTTGCAAGATATACACTTTCAATAAGTAAAAAGGAACAACCCCAAATATAGGATCTTTGAGCAAACATGAGAAGAAAAAGAGAGAAAAATAGAATGGGTGAGAGAGCGACAAGTGTAACCCCACTTCCATTAGGTCCATTACCATCTTTGCCTAATGGATTTTGCGGTTTGGCTTGACATCAACGCTAACAGCCAGACTAACTCCACCATACACCTAAAAAGAGAAAAAAGCATATAAAAAGGTTTTATAGCTAAATGAATAAAAGCATTTGCATCAGAGGATTTTGAATTCATTATTGTGAACCCTTTTCAAAACATAAAATCAAAAGTAAAACCTTTTTTCAAGTTGACAAATAAAAGAAAATAAAACCTATTTTTCAATGGTAACCCACTCTTTCACATTTTTCTCTATATTCTCCTCTATATTATGTGTGACGGGTTGCTCCACTAACTTTTGTGAAGGGTAAGTAAAAGCCGGTGCAATTATGCGTTTCTCTGTTTGTATTTGTAATCTTCTTACACAAACCATAAATTGGAAAAAGAGAATAAAATCACAGTAATAATACAAGTGAGAAAACATAATTTTCTTTAGCTTTAAGTCACCAGTCACGACCATTGAACATGCAAGAAACGCGTGTACCTAAACTCATTGGTTAGTTTTGAGACCACCAGCGAAATCTTACACAGTTCTCATATGTTAAACTCCATTCACTCTCTCAAAAAGTTCCCATCTCTATCAAACGACTTGCTAAAGAACTTCTCTTTCTTTCTCATTTTATCACACACTTGGGTTGTCTTCTGTTTTTACTCACCTGAAGAAAAAATATATGGAGAACGGAGAATCTAACCAAGAAAATCTCAAATCTCTCAACCACGACGAATCATCTAAGAAGCCCTCTGCTTCCTCCGTCGTTGTGGATAGGTTAAAGCGTGATGAATGGAGCGAAGGAGCTGTTTCAAGTTTACTTGAAGCCTACGAGTCAAAATGGGTTCTCAGGAACAGAGCCAAGCTCAAGGGTCAAGACTGGGAAGACGTGGCTAGACACGTGTCCTCGCGCGCCACTCAAACCAAGTCTCCGAAGACTCAAACACAGTGCAAGAACAAGATCGAGTCCATGAAGAAACGGTACCGTTCTGAGTCCGCTACTGCTGATGGCTCCTCTTGGCCTCTTTACCCTCGTCTTCATCATCTCCTTCGTGGAACTCAACCTCAACCTCAGCCTCAGGCTGTTCTGCCTCTGAATTGCTCTGTTCCTCTGCTTTTACTCGAGCCGCCGTCGCCTGCGGTGGCTCATCCACCGCAGATTTCTTACGGATCCAACGGCGTCGGCAAGATTCCTAAGGTCTGATCAGCGAAATTTATACAGAGAATTAACCAAATCTGGGAGATTTTCTAATGGAAGTTTTGTGTGCAGGAAGATGGATTCAAGCCGGAGCAGAAACCGGAAAAAGCGACGGAGATGGATACAGACAGTAGTACGCCGGTGGTTAAAACGAAGGTGAGAGGGAAGAAAGTGAAGAGAAGATATAAAGAAGAGAAGGAAGAGATCGCCGGGAGTATACGGTGGTTAGCGGAGGTGGTGATGAGATCTGAGAGAGCAAGAATGGAGACGATGAAAGAGATAGAGAGAATGAGAGCTGAAGCTGAAGCTAAGAGAGGAGAAATGGATTTGAAACGAACGGAAATAATGGCGAATACTCAGCTAGAGATTGCTAGACTCTTTGCAGTTGCAGCTTCGTCTGGACAGAACAAAGGTGTTGATTCTTCATTAAGGATCGGAAGAAATTGAGTTCTGTTTTTTTTTTATGGGAGACTCAAAATGTTGTGTGTACATACCAAGTGTTTTGTCAAATCTTCTCAGAGAGAGACCAATAATTGTTTCCTGGGATAGATGGCGATTTACACAGTTCCACCAACAAATGTATGGGTTTGTCATATGAATATCATCAATCTTTAGTCGTAGAGTTGCCAATACTGTCTCAATTTTGTGTGGTTCAAGTGTTTTGACTCTTCAGGCAGAAATTACAGAGAATGCTTGGTACATAGTTCGGTTGGATCAGTTTGGTCGTGTTAGAAATTCGAGTGAAAGAGAAAATAAGAGTGTTAGCAGCTAAGAAAGAATGCGAGACAACTGTCTAGTGTTAGTGGAGATGAATCAACTTTTTCTCTTTGCATTTCTAATATGGAGTTTTTTTATGATGGAAAATTGCACTATTATTACTTTATTAGTGGTTCTAGTCTATGTGTTATGAATGTTAGCAGTTAGATTCTTGTTATGGATGGTTGAGGAAAAGACACCAAAATTTGTAGAGGTGGACACATTGTTCTTTGCTGTCTAGAGAATGGCCGTGACTACTAGACCCACCAACCGGCCTAAGGGTTGGGAAAAAATCGAATACCACCAAAATGAAATGCTCAACTGACAAAATCAAAATTGAATTCCGTCAAATATATAAATAATCTAATTAAAATTTTGTTTGTATAAAACAAAACTTAACCGAATGTAACTGCACCAAACCATATACGAAAGGTTTGATTTGGTTTCAGTTTTAAAAGAAAAATCTGCAAAACCGGAAAGAAAAACAAAACAAAACTTAAAATCGAATTCTCCAAAACTATATATATGTAAATTACATTGTTGTGGAAATGTGATATGTTCTGCATTCTTACACTTGAGTTGAATTTAAATTGCTGTACATTTGTAGAAATGCAAATTTGTGTACAAGTCAGAACCGGTTAAAACTAAATTGACCCGGTTGCCACCGGATTTAATTCGTTGAAAGTAATGTACCGGATTTGGTTATCTTCCGGTTTATTCCAAATAGTAGTTCGGTAACAGCTTCAATTGGTTGCGTTTCTTCAGAGTCTCGTTGGGACTTGGGAGGGAAGAAGATCTCGTTGCCTCTAAGCCATGAATCGTCGTAATCGTGGCTATTCTTCTTCTACTTCTAGGGTTTCGAATACTTATGGGAATCGCCAGACCTCTGATAACCCAAGGACTGGATCCGGCGGCGGAGCTAGTGATTCCTTTCGGAGAAGATCCGATGCACCACTCAAACGAAACAATGATGAAGACGAATCAAACAATAAGGAAGGAGATTCTGCTGACGTTTCCTTCATCGTAGGAACTTGTTCCTCTATGTGCCCAGGTAATCATCGAACTACGTAAGCTGCAGATAAATTTCTAATTGACCTGAGATTCCGCCAAAATTCAACCCTGTCCTGCACCTGAATTGAATTTGATCTAGTTCTTAGGTCGATTCAGAGTTGTATTCATGGGCGATGAGTGTTGATTCATAACGAAATTGTCTTTTGCTAGGAGTTTAGGTAAAAGTTACACTTGAAGCAGCAAATAGAGAGTGTACAGCTTCATCTAATGAGTTGTTTTTGGTATCAATAGAGAGGGAAAGAGTCACAAGGGAACGCCTGCGTGATCTTGCAGTGTTTGAGAGGCTTTATGGAAACCCCTCAAAATCATCCACAGATCTAGCTGTCAAAAAGGTACTAATTTGGGAAACTTTCACCTTCAGCATGAGGCGTTAGCTTTCAATATTTGACACTGAGCTGAGAGAACTTGTGATTGAAAGGAATTTGATGTTGAAGTTCGTCATTTATGCAAATTAGAATCCAATAGCTTGATTCTACAGAATTTCTTTCTGAATGGTCAAGATGAATAGTTTGTGTTACTCATTTTTGTCAGATACCAAAGGCAGTTATACTCTCTTTCTGTGTTCTTGCTAGTTTTGTAGAACTCTTTCAGCAGCGGATGTTCAGGCATCAGATGTAAGACCGCTCCCAGTTTTAGAAGAAACCCTGAAATACCTTCTAAGTTTGCTAGACTCCAAGGAGCACCCGTTTGAAGCGGTTCATGATTTTATTTTCGATAGGACAAGGTCTATTAGACAAGATCTTAGCATCCAGAATTTAGCCAATGAGAGAGTGATCTACCTCTACGAGGAAATGGTATGGTATGACCTGTTTCTTACTGCTACTTTTCTCCCTGGTTCGGTAAATGGGTTACACTGGACATGTCTATCCTTTGTCGTTAGAATTGCTTTCCCTGGGTTTTGCTGAAAGTTGTTTGCGTGTTTACTTCCTGCTATTATCAAAAGAATATTTGTAAATTTAAGATACTTTGACTTCATGTGTTGATTGTAGTTTTCGTAGTCATAACCTTGTTCAGGACGCTCCAATAGGATCATTTTTCATCTTTTTGTAATTTTCATAGAAATATACCACTCTGACTGATCATTCTCTTCTGATTGATAAACATCAGTTTTTTTATTCTCTGAAGAGTTCCATTGATGTTATTATCATTGACTCCAGAATGGCTTCTCTAACAGGTTAAATTTCATGTCATATCTCACAAGAGGCTTCAGAGTTGTAGTGGTACAAGTATTAGCTCAATGCATCACTTGAACATGGAGCAGCTAGCAAAAACTCTTACCTCTTTGTATAATATATATGATGCAAATAGGAAACCGGACTATATCTACGAAAATGAAGCCGAGTTCCGCTCACTCTATGTGCTGCTTCATCTCAATCCCAGTAGTGGAGTGATGGTTGTTTCTCTGTTTTCTTTACCCTTAATTGATTCGTTACCATGCCACCTTCTTTTTGCCATTAATATATTTGAGATTTTGATCTGCAGGGGGAACCACTTTCTTTATGGTTTCGCAAGTTGACTTTTGCTTTAGTAAAATCCAAGGAAATATGTTTTGTACGAAACCTTTTAAGGTAGTGTTATGCTGTTCAATCATTTGCGTGTGAGTTATTTAATATAAACATAATTTAGGCAATATGAATTGAAGTATGATGATACCTGTCTTTTCTCTTGATGTTTTCTTCCAGATTATATCGGATGGGCAATTACAAGAACTTCTTAAGTAGAACCGCTTCTGAGGCGACATACTTGCAGTATTGCATAAGTGAACCTCATATTAGAGAGGTGCGCTTGCATGGATATAAATATGTAGTTATGTCCTTCTAGCTCTCAGGGATAGTCTTTGTGGCACTTTAATTGGTAGCGGCTAATGTAATATGAAATGACAATAAGCATGAGAAAGATGATGTAGAAGAAGTTTGGACTAGAAAATATTACCGGTATGGTAAGGAAATTAGATAGTGACATGGAATTCATATATGGGTGGGTATAAAGTGCCTATACATGGAATGATATTTGCAGTAAATTGTTCTGTTCAATTATGTTGATCATTTGCTTAATGTTTTCATGGTAAAAGATGCGATCAGTCGCTGTCCAATACATAAACAATGTTTGCTACAAGCTTCAACCTTATCCTCTCTTGCGTTTATCTCAGAACCTGATGATGAAGGTAATAATACACCTATGACTAAAGATCCCCTGTCTTTTCTATTTTCATATTGTTCGTAAACTTGAAATATCATAAGTCAACTTTGTATATTTCAGGAGTTGGATGTTGAATCTCTATGCCATGAGTGTGGTCTTGAGACATGTACTGATCCTGATGGGTTCGCTGTGTTACCCGCAAAGCAGTCAACCTTTCGTAATCCAGAGGACAAGTTTAAAGTTTATGATTTGATTGGAATTGAACGGATTGAGAGGTAGCTTTGAACCTCTGGCTTGTTGTTTATGTGTAAATGCTTCATACTCTCTTATGATAAGAAGAAATTGAATTTCTAAAACACCTAAAGTTATACGATCTTAGCAATCAAATAGTATAATGTGTTTTTTTTGCTCTTCTATCCACGTTTGATACATCCTTTTGAACCTTGATGTCAAAGATTTTTCTATATTTCAAGTAGTCAAGAATTATTCCTAAATATTTATCTGATATTAATCTAGAGTTAATCGCAATTTTAATCTAGAGTTCATGGCAGTTTTGATTGCTTAAAACTTTAAAGTCGATTTATGTGTTGAGAAAAAAACAATTTTTATGGATTAAGTTAGTTGAAGAGGTGATTTTTTACAGAAATTGGAAGACATTTAAATCAATACAAAGACGACATTCGCATACTGTAAATACATACAAAGAGACCAAAGTCGTAGATGATGAGAATGAGATTGTTTATTTCATCGGTTATTTGGGAGTTGTGGTGTGGATTAGATGTCATAACACACACAGGTGCTATAACTGGGTTGATTTAATCAATCATAATCCAGAACAACCGTTTTCTTAAATTGGCTAGTGACCCAAATTCTTAAATAGGCTGCAAAAAAAACCGAAGGCCCAAATTCAATCCATACAGATCCTTCAATAATATCTCTATCTTTCTTTCTTTTGACTGAGAGAAACCAAAAGAAAGAAAAAAAAAACTTATCGGAAAAAAAGAAGAAGCTATCAATAGATCATTGATTGATTGCAGAGAAGCCGCGAAAGAGACATCTCCAAATCTCAATCTCAATCCATTTCAATACAGGTCGTTTATCTATCTCTCTCTTTGTTGAGCTACTTCCGTAACGCTCTGCTCATATTCTCTCTGAATTTTCACTTTCTCGAGAAGAATGTTGTTGTCATTCGATTAGCTTCTTCTATGCTCGATTTCCAGCTGTTTTTTTTTTTTATGTATTTGGTTTAGCGAGAAGCTGTGTTTAGCTAGATAATCAATTTCGAATTTCATCATATTTGGGAAGCAATTTTAGTGATTTTGGGTTTGAATTTTTCTTTTGAGGTGCAGGGGTTGTTGTTACCTTCACGAATGACGACTTCTGTTTGCCCTTTCTCGAAAGCTGCTCGTCCTGACGATGCTTCCACTCGAAAACAAGGCGATACGGCGGCTTCTGGTTGCCCTTTTTCTAAAGCTGCTCGTCCTGACGATGCTTCTGCTCGAAAACAAGGCGATACGGCGGCTTCTGGTTGCCCTTTTTCTAAAGCTGCTCGTCCTGATGATGCTTCTGCACGAAAGCAAGGCGAAGATGGGAGTAAAGGATGTCCCGAACACGAAGGGAAATTGAACAAGGACTCTACTGATTCTGCAACGGTGCCTGCCAAGTGCCCCTTTGGTTATGACTCTCAAACATTCAAGCTTGGGCCTTTTAGCTGTATGCTATGTCAAGCACTTCTATATGAGAGCAGTAGATGTGTGCCTTGCACACATGTGTTCTGCAAGTAAGCCCTTGTTGCTCAGCCGCTTAGTGTAAATTATATCCCTTATTTAGTTTTTGGCTCATGATTGGGTCTACTTTTCTTAAACTTGTTGGTTTCTTGAATGCAGAGTGTGCTTAACACGGTTTAAGGACTGCCCTCTATGCGGTGCTGACATTGAAAGTATTGAAGCTGATGAAAACCTTCAAAAGATGGTTGATCAATTTATTGAAGGCCATGCTAGAATCAAGAGATCTGTCGTCAATGGAACAGAAAAAGAAGAGGTTGAAAATGATAACAAAAAAGTGATTTACGCTGATGTTTCCATGGAAAGAGGTTCTTTCTTGGTGCAACAAGCTATGAGGGTGAGTTCTGTCTCTACATTTTGTTGACCTAACCGATGGGGTTATTCTCTTTTCACCACTTACATTTGTTATGATTTCCTGCTGTTACTTCTTGTTCTTATTCAACCTGTATGCGCAGGCATTTAGTGCCCAAAATTATGAAAGTGCTAAATCAAGGTTGGCAATGTGTACCGAGGATATTCGGGATCAACTAGGGAGGGAGGGCAATACCCCAGAGTTGTGTTCACAGCTTGGTGCAGTCCTTGGCATGCTTGGTGACTGTAGGTATGATATTGTCTTCTTCTTATCCCAAGTTGTTTATTTCTAAGATCTATCCATTCTCGAGTTTCTGTGAACAAATAAGATTAAGGAAACAACAGTGCTTTCGAATGTGGTCACCAATATGGTCTTTTATGATCCGCTGCCACCTAACTATTCCATTGATTAGACTGGTTATAGCCACTTTGTTGTTCATATTGATTTTTTAATTTTGGAGTTTCTCAAGTATGTGGCCCTTCCTTGGCAGTTTCCTCAATTGATAGTTTCTCAAGTCAACTGGTTGTTGCTTTCATCTTGCTTAGAGTGCGCATGACATTTGGGGAAATACTAAAACAAGTTCTTTCTCGTTTGAACTAGAGTCTGGTTTTCTAGATGGACCCTGTCCACATCAATTGCTGGAAATATATTCATATATTCAGATTTTCTGTATCCTCATATCATTTGCATACATCTTTCTCTGTGGTTCAATCACCTCGTTCAGAGTAAATGGAAAGGAGAAGCAACAGTGCATGCTTGGTTCGGAAAACCTCCTTTATACATAATCATTTTCTCCTCCTGAACTGTGTTTTTTTGGCCAAAATGTTTGATCTTCTATTTGGTGTGTTGAAATCTTTCTGTTTGGTGCCCTTAAGTTTGATGATTAAGTTTGTTGTTGTTGCAGCCGAGCGATGGGAGACTCAAGCTCTGCAGTCAAGCATTTTGAAGAGAGTGTTGAATTCCTTATGAAACTGCCGTTGAATGATTTGGAGGTTATAGCTCATTGGTTCTTGTTATATTTTGATTTTGCAAACTTTTTACCATTTTGCTAACAATTTTAACTTAACTTGCAGATTACACATACACTTTCTGTCTCACTCAATAAAATAGGAGATCTTAAATATTATGACGAAGATCTACAAGCTGCAAGATCGTATTATGATAGAGCTTTAAATGTCAGACGTGATGCAATGAAGCATCACCCAAATGCTCCTTCACAAGTAAGTGTGCCCTCATACAATTTTCTATTTTTGTTCATCTTTGTTTTGTCCCAATGTTTGGTTAGCTGAACTGGCTACTCTTAGTCGCCATATACATTCAAGGTCTCGCAGAAAGATATCTGTTGTTAGTTAAGTTATTGACTTATTGTAGCATTCGTGAAGGCTTCTTTGTAGATCGTAAGCTCTCACTCTAGAGGCAGAAAGCGTTTCTTGATGTGATTCTTACATCTTGATGGTCATTTGGGTCCAGGCAAATTGAATTCAAAAGCATTAAAAGATGTAGAGATTAACATAAGGTGCTAGTGGATCAAGGATCTGAAATAAGATGTTGAGTGGATAGAGTATACTTGTTCTCAATGTGTTCAAGCGGGTTTCTTGGTCCACTGTTGCCATTTTGCTTATTTGTTACTTTACCATGAATTTTCAGAGAAATTCTCTAAATAATTTCCTAGGTCTTATTCAAGACAATTGCTATTTTGTTGCCTGGGTTGCACTGAGGTTTAGGTAACTGACGTATTGGCGTGGCAGTATATTTGGATGAGGTGTCATTTAGTTCTGCGATAAAGTTACTGTCTTGTGGATAACTATAATTAGATTTACGTACATTGTAATGGGTTTATTGTGTTAGTTGGAAATCTTCTCTTTGGTTTTCTTATTTGTTACTTGATTTATTGCCTAGATAAATTGTAACTGAAAGATATCAAGCAAAGTCTGTCCGGAAGTAGAAATTGATTTTGCTTGTTATTTCTACATTTTTTTCTGTAGATTCTGGATGTGGCAGTTTCCTTAGCCAAAGTTGCGGATATAGACAGGACTCTACAAAATGAAGTTGCAGCGACAGATGGTTTCAAGGAAGGCATGAAACTGCTGGAATCTTTGAAACTGGACGCTGAAGATTCTGCTCTCGAGCAACGAGTAAGATTCTTGCACGACTCCCTTTTTTGTATCTTATCCAAAGCTGCTGAATGTCAGTAAAACTTTATCTGACAATGTAATTTTAACATGCATGCAGCGGCTCTCTGTGCTGGAGTTCCTTAAGAAGCAAGTAGAGAAGCCTGAACAGTATGCAGAAACTGCACTCTAAACCGATGCATGCTTATGTACGTATATATATATATAGAAATTATACCTAAGCTCTCCTCTGTGGCATTTTGCTGAATAAAAGAACGAGAAAGCAAAAAATGTTGTATTTGCGCTTAAGGGACAAAGAAACAGAGTGGTCTGTATGTTGTGAATTGTGATGGTTTCACTGCACTAGCCTTGCAATGTTAAGCATGATTGTACTTTATGCCTGAAAGGTGTGATTGTAAGCTTGAATTGACTCCACTTCAAATTTTAGTAACGGTGTCAATGCTCTTAGTTTCCTATTAAATCAGAAACCCAATAATTAGGGAATGATTAACAGGGAAGATTAAAATTGTTCAATGATTCAAAGATACACTCATCCACTTTTCCTTTGACTGTTTTCTATGATACGTACAATATCCAATTTTATTGGAATTTTCTCATCTTTGGAAACATACATACTAAGAAGAAGCCATGGATGAATTTAATTATTAGCATTCTAGGTATCACAGGAACAAAAACAATTTAGTTTCATAAGGTTTCTTGGGAATAAAGAAACGTACTAATAAGATAAAACATTACAACACTCTCCCAGTCTAAAGTACTGATGATAATGAGAGCATGGGTAAGTGTGAGTGTGGGTGTGAAATTTTTTTTATTATTATAATTTAAAGAGAGAGAGAAAAAGAAAGAGAGAAAGAGAGTGTCTTACACCCGAGTGTAAAGTTACACCCGAATGTGAGGAGAGAGACAACTTTTCTCTTATTTTCCATTACTTTAATGGTCACACCCGGGGAGAAAATGCGCCATTGCGCATGGTCTTGATGGTGATAGAAACAGTGTAATTTTTTTTTTTTTTTACAGTAAAAAATAATCAAAACTGCCACATCCGCAACTTCAGTTTCAAAGAGACAAAACGGTGTAGTTTCTCAAACGTGCTTATCTTCTTCTCCGGATGACGGAGACAGTCAGGTTAAAATTAGGGTTTCAGATTTATAGATTTTGAACTGCCGTCGGCTCCTCTTCTTCCCTCAAGTCAGTTCCTTTCTTCTTGAATTTTTCTAAATTCTCTGTTTTGTGCCTAAGTGTTCTCTCAATTCATTGATTTTGTGATATCAACTTGTGAGAATTTCGAAATTTGTATTTGCGCCGTCTTTGGAGCTTGAGAATTTAACGAGAGAATTGAATAGTAATAAAAGCAATGGAATTCTACTTGTATCCTCCTGTAATGGCTGACTAAATTAACTGCGAATCGTGGTTCGTCACTTTCTTAATTTTCGATCTTTCTCGTTATTTTAATGTTTTTTCCAAATCCTGATACTTGTTGTTTCAGTTTTCTCTTACGTTCTTAAACCCTATTGCGAAACGAAACCTAGAAGAATGCTTTAGATTACTAGAAGAGCTTAATGGTGAGAAAGAGAAGCCCATTAATTAGACCAAGCAATAGCGTCGTCTAGTGTAACAGGATAAACCGGTTAGCCTCTTGGTTTAATCCTTAGATTTCTTGTTTAGCTGTCTGGTTCAATAATTTTATCGATCGCTACTATATGTTTAAGGCATTTAGCCCTTTTGAGAAAGGCAATCAATCAAACAAACAAAACTTCTCTCAATCTCTTTTCTCAGTATCATCGTCACCTTCACTTCCACCATTGAATCTTTGTTCCTTGGGTCATCCTTCTTCCTTCGTGGTCACCCCTAGACTCTGATTCACCCTTTCCTCGAGTCCTCGGTGGGTTCTGGATCGGGATTTATCTCGTTTAAACTTTACTGTTTCATCTAGAGAACCAAATTTGATTCTATTCTGATGATATTGTTACCTGCATCGGTCTGATTTTGATTTCTTTTAATTAGGTCACCATCTTTTAGACGGACCCCTTCTACAAGAAGCTTTCCTAAGAGAAGACAAGGTCTGGTTGTGCAGTGGACATGGGGGCTCTTGCCCAGGTTGTTCCGTGGATACCCGAAGACGACCTGCTCCTAAAGAATGCCGTCGAGGTGAGCTCCCATATCATTGATTTTGGTCACATTTCAGTTTTCATTATTTTACTACCGGAAGTGGAAGATATTCTATTGTCCCAATGTTGGATTGTGCCATGGATTTGATCTCAATTAAGGGTTAGGCATAATTTCTCTGAATTTCCGGTCCTTTCACACGTTTTATGTAGTTCAATGGTCATGTAGTTTTCGTATTCTACCATGCTTGTTTGCAGAGCTTTATCAATTGCTTAAATAGAAGTAGTTGGAACATTACTGATTATCAATTCTGTGACTCTCACATTGTTTCTGGGCTTTGATCTTCGTAGTTGCTTGTACCTATATTTGATTTTCGTACTCCTTCATCTATCAATATTGTTTTTGTCTTGAGGTGACTTGAATTTTTGAGACAAAAGGTTGGTTACAGATATCAAGAAATAGTTGAATTATCAGGGCAACTTTTTGTTTGATCCTGTTAACATCTTAAGCCAGTGTTATATGCGCTATAGTATGAAGTATTATGGGAAACCAATTTACGCTATCTCGATGAGCCAAGCTGTAATTGTTGTTCTAGAAAAAATTTATACCGTTTAGCTAATTAGTTGTTGTGTGATCACTGATATCAGAGCTGTATGTATCATGCTTCTCTCCACTTTGAAAAGGACTGTCAAATATTTTTCATTAATTCTGTTTTCTGTTCAGTTATGAGGAGAACATAATATGATTGAAAAAATATTCCTTTTGTCTTGTTACTGATGGCTCATCTATCACCACACGGTAAATAATTATGTTCATTGCTTCTCTCATTTAGCATTTTATATATCAAGCTAGGCTAGCCAAAAAGTTCCTCTACTAAATTAGTGCTTCTGGATGTATTGCGTGTTTCTTCATTCCGCTTGTCTGGTATTCTAGCAATTAAGTGAACCAGAATCCTTAATTTATTTGCAGGCCGGTGCTTCTTTGGAATCGCTTGCTAAAGGTGCTGTGCAGTTTTCTAGAAGATTTTCTATCAGAGAACTGCAAGATCGATGGCATGCACTGCTTTATGATCCAGTAGTTTCTGCCGAGGCGGCTTTTCGGATGACTGAGCTTGAACGTACTAACCCTAATTTTCCTACAAAGTTTGGTAGAACTGGATATTCAAAAGAAAACAAAAGCTCATCTAGGAAGAGGAATGCTGAAAGGCTCAGAAGTACTTATCATTCCTTGCGGAAGAAATTTCGGACTGAGCCATTTAGTTCCTTGGATCTAGGTTTCCTCGTACCACCAAATGATAGCCATTTCATGGATAATGGTGATGCAACACATCTTGGTCTTGAGGACTCTCACATGGATATTATCCACAACGCGTTTCCAGAAATTTTGGCTGAAGGCGGTTGTGTGACAACTCATGTTGTGCCGGAAGATGATTTACAGGGAAACATTCCTTACGTAGGAGGAGAAAATCTCACATTCACTGAACATGCAGGTCCATCAGGATGTGATGTGGTTCATCAAGATTCCGAGCAGAAACTAGAGAATACTGCTCACGAGGCAATAACCACAATGGCTAGCACTGATTTCCTGGCACAGCTTTCAACTTCTCTTTTCGAAGAAGACGTGGAACCGTTCATGGAAGTAGATGGCAAAGAAGTTGACAAGTCATATTATGATGGTCTTAGCTCACTGTTGGTGAACTCAACAAATGATACAAATCGCGAGGCTTTTCCTAACTCCACCGAGCAAGATCCTTCCATTGCACCAACTCATTCAGGAGATGCAACTCTGGATGATCATGTGATGCTTGAGCTAGATGGTACAATTGCAATTGCATCTGCTTTAGATCCTCATCCTGAGATTGTTGGGGGTGTAATCTGCTGTTTATTAAACCAAGAGGATCCTGATATTCCGTGTAATGATGACATTTTCCTATCCAACAACTCCCATCCAATGTCAGTTTCTTCCTTAGCCCGGCGGAACTTTAAGGATACCAATAATCCATTAACTACATGTGTTAGAGACCTCTCCGCCAGTAAGGAAAAAAGTGAGGGATATTCAGTCCAGACTCAAAAGAAAAACCCAGGACGTTTACAGGGGTCTACTCAAGGAAAGCCAGAGATGGGCCAACCAAGTCAAGCTAGCAAATTCAGGGCATCGACTAGTGCTGAGTTAAAGAATACTGTAGCTCCTGGTGGTTCTACCTGTGCTGGGTCTGCACAGGCATGCTCGAATACTCTGCTTTCTACTGGTACCGGTGCAAAAGATGGAAAGAAAGAAACTGCTAGTGGAACACTCTTTGTCGGTTCTGATGGCCATGGCAGCTATCAGGAGAAGGATAGTGAAAACTGTAAAGAGAAAAATGTTGTACCACCTGTTAATGAATCGCCACATGCTAAAGATACTGCTGATGGCTTGATAGAGATTACAGACCCTGAGCTAGAGATCACTCTTGCAGAAGCAGAAGTAGAAGCGCATGTTTGTGAGAGTGATGAGGACTTACCCAATTATTCTGACATTGAGGCTATGGTAACTCTTGACTTCCATCTTTATTCTTGTGTTATGGTTCCATGACACTTAAACACCTAATCAATAACACTCTTTATAATTTCAGATACTTGACATGGACTTGGAACCTGATGATCAAGATAATTTTGATCTCGAAGGTAATTGAGCATCCCTTCTCTTTCAGAGGAACTCACGTTTCTTTCTATATATCTACATTTTTGGAAAAAGAAAGCTTTTAGTATGTGAATCAGGAATATATTCGGTATTTGGCTCACAAAAGTCATTACATGCCACAATTATGTGGGGAACCTTTTCCATGGGTGTAGCACAAGAGATGTTATAAGAGGTTTAAGGCTTGTGTTTAATTCCGTAAAATGTTTTCACTTGCAGTTGCCAAGTATCAGAGCCAGGACATGAAAAGAACAATCATAAGACTTGAGCAGGCTGCTTATTCATATATGCAAAGAGCCATTGCTTCCCGTGGTGCATTAGCTGTTTTATATGGTAGATATTCAAAACACTACATCAAGAAGCCTGAGGTATTATTAGCTTATTTGTTTAAGTATATTCCTTGTATGATTTTATAAGCTTCTTAAGAATTACAGTAGCACTTGTTTATTCCGGGGTTCTTTTTTCTTAATATAGGTTTTGGTGGGTAGATCAACAGAAGACCTCGCTGTGGACATTGATTTGGGAAGAGAAAAGCGGGGTAGCAAAATATCTCGACGACAGGTAGGTCAATAGTAGATACTTCTATTTCTATTTAGGTCTTTGAGTTGTGTGAGAAGCAGCAGCTCAGGATCTGTAACGGTTGTTGTGTGTGTGTTTTTTTCCTTTTTTGGTTACTGAATGCAGGCAATCATACGGCTGGGTGATGATGGGTCGTTTCATATGAAAAATCTGGGGAAGTATTCAATATCAGTAAATGAGAAGGAAGTAGATCCTGGACAGAGTTTGATCCTCAAATCCGATTGTCTAGTTGAGGTTTGATCCTGGATACTCTTTTATGATCATTACTTACGCTTCTAGGTCCGTACTTATTCCCGAGATATATATGGTTGTGCGCAGATTCGGGGAATGCCTTTCATATTTGAAACAAACCAAAGTCGCATGCAAGAGTACCTGAAGAGAACAGGGAAACTGAACTGAGACCAGAACAAGAGTGCGTGTTGTTTGTGTAGATGAATGATGCACCTCTTGTGTAATGTACCTTAGCCATAGGAACACGTCTTGTAGATCTTTTATTACATTTTTAGTTCGCATCATGCATAGTTGTCCCTGTTTTAAAGCGTTGAAACGAAAATACCAGTCTCTTGTAACTGAACTTCTTAGGTTTTAAGCGAAGAATGATTGTTCTTGTGTTTGGCTTGTGAAGTTGATACAAGAGTTCTTTGGATACCCTATCAATGTAAGGGATTGGATTCCATTTTCGTGACTCACACACTGATTTGCATTGCTTGAAACTTGATGTTGAAAATAGAAACAATCCATGTTATACTGTGGCCAACTTAGTCCAAAAACGACACTTAACTCGGCGAAGCAAAAAAATAAGAGTTTCATCACAATTTTGAATACATTAAAATAAGAACTGTAATATGCATATATCTGATTTGGTGGTCAGTTTTGGACCAAAGCATTATCTACAAACAATGACTTTTCTCCTAACTTGTGATTCCTTCTTAAACCCTTGGGGTAATATTCGATTTTCCATGAATCTTTAGTTAAAGGCAAATGCGAGAAATTATTGGTAATCATTTGGGGAAACATATAAAAGATTTGAGTTAGATGGAAGTGACAATTAATCCAAACATATATCTCTTTCTTCTTATTTCCCAAATCCAACAAACAAAAGTGGAATCTTGGCTTTTAACATCAAAATAAAAACTTGGTTCACACCTAAACACTTTCGTTTACTTTAGGGTAAGTGCAAAAAGCCAACCAAAAATCCACCTGCACTGATTTGACGTTTACAAACGCCGTTAAGTATGTCACCGTCTAAACAAAAAACAAAGTCCAAACTAACGGAGCTCCGTTATTAAATTGACGAAAAGCAAACCAAGTTTATAGATTTGGTCCCCCTCTTTTACCTAGTGACAATTGATTTAAGCAGTGTCTTGTAATTATACAACCATCGATGTCCGTTGATTTAAGCAGTGTCTTGTAATTAAAAAAAACCACTTTACATAAATGGAAAATTTATCACTTAGTTTTCATCAACTTCTGAACTTACCTTTCATGGATTAGGCAATACTTTCTATTTTTAGTAACTCAAGTGGACCCTTTACTTCTTCAACTCTCTCTCTCTCTCTCTCTTTCTATTTCACTTCTCTCTTCTCATTATATCTCTTGTCCTCTCCACCAAATCTCTCTTTAACAAAAAGATTAAACAAAGAGAGAAGAAAGAAGAATATCATGGCGAGAGGGAAGATCCAGATCAAGAGGATAGAGAACCAGACAAACAGACAAGTGACGTATTCAAAGAGAAGAAATGGTTTGTTCAAGAAAGCACATGAGCTCACGGTTTTGTGTGATGCTAGGGTTTCGATTATCATGTTCTCTAGCTCCAACAAGCTTCATGAGTATATCAGCCCTAACACCACGTAGATGGATCTCTCTAAACACTACTCTTAAATTAAGCTAGATTGCTTTGTTTTCTTCTAATTAATTAACCACTACTTTTTTGGTGATTTTTATGGTTATAGAACGAAGGAGATCGTAGATCTGTACCAAACAGTTTCTGATGTTGATGTTTGGGCCACTCAATATGAGGTTTTTTTCCTTCTTAGATCTTTCTTCTTCTTCTTCTTCTCGATATGTGCTTTTTCTATGGTTGGTTAAATTCTTGATGCGTTTTGTCGCAGAGAATGCAAGAAACCAAGAGGAAATTGTTGGAGACAAATAGAAATCTCCGGACTCAGATCAAGTATTTGTTTCTCTCTCTTCTCTCATCAGACAAATTTTTGTTTAGATGAGTTATTTTACAAAATAAAAAACAAGATTACGAAAACATATACATAATTTGTTAAAATTGTAGGCAGAGGCTAGGTGAGTGTTTGGACGAGCTTGACATTCAGGAGCTGCGTCGTCTTGAGGATGAAATGGACAACACTTTCAAACTCGTTCGCGAGCGCAAGGTTCTCTTCATATGTTTCCCTTACCTAGGGTTTTAATTAATCGTATAAACAAGCTTTAATTTTTGAATTTAATTATAGATAAATGACTGTTGTTGACTTGTTGTTGTATTAGGTGTTTTAGAGAAATGAAACATTTTGTTTACTGTTGGATAATATATGTGGTCGTTTTTTAATAATCTATATATATATTAATTGTACAGATTAAATCTCTTGGGAATCAGATCGAGACCACCAAGAAAAAGGTCACATCTTCTATGTCCACTCACTTTCCCATTTTATCATATTATTTGTCTCAACAGTTTGTGTAAATTGATATTATGAACTTACTAAAACTGTTGATAATACTTTAGGACAATTATCTTGTTTTTTTTTTGTTTAAGCTAATGGATAAAAGAAACACCAAGCATATAATATAGTGATGTCATAATAACTTCGGTATATATCTTCATAATTTCTCTTGTGGTTTACACAATTGCAGAACAAAAGTCAACAAGACATACAAAAGAATCTCATACATGAGCTGGTAATATCTCTTATTTTTTTCTTTCCTTACATGTTGTTTTAGGCAAAATACATGCATATAGCCAGTTAAAAGGATAGAAATTTAGTGTAAGATTGATCAGCCACTCTTATGTTTTCTCTTAATCGAATCATTTATCAAATATGTCATATCATTTCAAATTAATAATGTTGGATTCAGTTATGTGGAAAATGGATTAAAACATGTTTTGGTGATGAATAGGAACTAAGAGCTGAAGATCCTCACTATGGATTAGTAGACAATGGAGGAGATTACGACTCAGTTCTTGGATATCAAATTGAAGGGTCGCGTGCTTACGCTCTTCGTTTCCACCAGAACCATCACCACCATTACCCAAACCATGCCCTTCATGCTCCCTCTGCCTCTGACATCATCACCTTCCACCTTCTTGAATAATTAAGGGCTAAAAGGTTTGTTGGTGCTATCATTATCTATCTAATTAATAACTACTTAAAAGCAAACGACTGGTGTTGCTTATAAAACCTTAAACTGTTATGTTTCTTAGTTATGTATTTTAAAGCCTTAAGAACTATGGATTGTGTGATCAGTATAGCTTGCTGCTTAGGCTTATTGTGTGTGGAATGTTTTCAAGACTTTTATCATGTATCATATTATTATATTGACCACTCTACTTAATTATGCTCCAAATCTACTCGATTTGATTTTCTACTTGAATGCATCTATATTATTGTTTGATGGAATACAAATTGAAGTTGTTTCCACAAAACGAATAGACTACCAATGGTACTATCGAATCTATTTCAAATATTCACCCTAATGAAGACGTTCACGGTTACCAATTGATCGCAAGTTTGGATGATAAGGCTCTTTTACTAGGCTATCTAGCAATCCAAAAACCATCGCAATCAGAATTATGAATTAAGTGTTAGGAATCAACTTTTACCTATATAACCTTCCTAGTTCCTACACTTGAAAAACGTTAGAGGAAAAAAAGGAGCGTTGGGAGAAACTTCACAGTCAGGTCAAGAATAAGACAGGGACTCTTCTACTTCTCTGTTCCGTTTTACGGTTCATTTAGTTTTTTTCCTATCTGAACTTGGAGCTATTAGAAAAGGGGCAAAGACATTGATTATTCAGAACCAACGAACATGCCCTGAAATTGAAATACAAACCCTAGCAGAACCCAACAAAAGAAAAAGAAGAAGAAGCAGAAGAAATAGAAATTCAAACTAGAACGCAAAGCTCTCTCTCTCAGACCAAATAGTTACAAGAAACCGAGGTTGTTGTTGTTGTTGTTGATGAAGCAGAGTCAGTAGAAAAGCAAGACAATGGTGAAGACGAAGAAGTTGGGCTCTCTCTTCCCACCACGCAACAATCCAGATTTTCCAAGCTCAAGCAATCGTTCTTCGCTTCGTCGAACATGAAGTCAATGTTATCCTCAAATGCTAACTCATTGAAAAGCTCCGGATACTCGATGGGATTCTCATTTGAGAGATTCTGATCCGTCAAAAACGGAGCAAACCCTGAATCCATCATACAGAAGTTCCAAGCTAGCTCATTGTTGTCCGAACAACGATTCATTTCCATTATGGCTGAAGAGTCTATGCAGCAATTGACCACCGCCTCTTCTTCTTTATATCCTACAAACTCTGCTTCTTGTTGCTCTGCTTTCTCTTCTTCTTTCTCTTCTTGCGGTGGTTCTTCCACGTACTGTTGTTTCACTTCTTCTCTAGGCTCTTCTTTAGCTTCTCTCGTTTCAATTTCTTGTTTGGCTTCAACAAGAATAGCCTCTTCATGATTAGCTTGGTTCACAGGGAACGGGAAAACACCTTTCTTCTTTAACCGGTCAATGTAATTACTAATGTCGAAATTAGTAACCGCGTTCGCACCTCGATACTCTATCGCCGCCATATCATACGCGGCAGCAGCTTCCTCCTGCGTATCTGTAAAACCAATAAATAGCAACTTTATTAGTTAAAAGCTTCTAAATTAAGACAATGCAAACAAAGTCAGTGTTTCGAAAGTAAACAGTGTCCACAACTTGTTAACTTTCACAAACCTGGTAAGACCATCTTTATCAATGGGTTCTTAAAAAAATCTTAAGATGATCTTAGTAATTTTTTAGTATTATTACTAAGAACCAAAGTTAAGATTTACCTCTTTTTGGCTCTTAGATAAGCCACTTTCATTTTGGATCTTAACTTTGGTTCTTAGTAATAATACTAAAAAATTACTAAGATCATCTTAAGATTTTCTTAAGAACCCATTGATAAAGATGGTCTAAGTGGCTATAACCAAATAAGCCCAAACAAGTGTTAAAACAAGTGTTTCTTCTTTGTCGTTTCATATTTAAATTAGAGAATTTATGATACCTAATAAAGACAAAGAATCAATAGAATTTGGTGACGTGTTTTTGTAGGGACAACTAGGGTTACACGATTTGTGTGAAGAGGTGAGGCGTGTACAAAGACCATTTCTCCTCCACTGCGCCGCTCTAAACACTAAAGAGTCCAAACTTGTGACTTAAATTAATTAATACACGAACGTACGATTACTGAGTTTATTATTTAACAATAATTAAAATACCTACCTAGTGTCAACTCTAACCTCTAATCAACTACTATTAAGTTCTAAGTTTGGTACCATAATAATCTAGAGAAAAATAATGGTAAAGTAGAGAAGACAATTATTAAAAGAAAAGAAGATAAAGTTAGACCAGATTTTGTTCGGAGGACAAAGATGAAAGATATGGTAGAGAAAGAGATGAGCAATGCACGTGAGGGCTCGTGACTCCTACTCAGAGCAGTCTCAACTCTAATTAAACCATTATAATAAACCAAAAAAACAAGAGCAAACCAGATCGACCTCGGGTTTGGTCCTAACCCCTCTGAACTATTTTGTCCTTTTATGAAGTGAGGGTGTTATCACGTGACCTACGCGCGTTACACGCGCCTTTACACTTGTAAGTTGTAACCTACATTATTATTCTATACAACTTTCACAACTACTAATTTCATTTTTTTTGTATTTATGCTCTTGACATCTCTACTTTTTTTTCGGTATAAAATAAAGAATGATTTAAGTTTATATATAATAGAACACATCCTATATTTTTGCAAATCTGAATTTGTATTACTAAAAAAAAGTGAAATTTCAAAAAATATGAGATTTGTTGAAGATTAGGCGGTCCTTAAATAATCTAAGGACCCGGTAAGAGTCAGCAAAAACAATAAAAAAATGGGATTACTTTTCAGTAAAAGAGTTGTTGTTAATATTCCCTTCTGCAGAGTTCTCAATTTTTATATTCAGAGTATCGGATCCACAAAAAATGCAGAATTTAAAAGGTAATTATGCAGAGGGATCATTAGATAATTTTCTTTTTTAAAAAGTTGATTTTGATTAAAAGATAAAAATCAATTAAAGAGAGAGTTGAAGAGACATGATGTCAAAACTCTCGCCTCACGTGAGTCAGTGTGTGTAAAATTCAAACCCACACTGCCTACCCATTGTATATATTATTCTAATTGTCTAACTAAACAAATTAATATTCTTAAATCACCATTATAAATATTAAAAAAAAACAGTTTAAACATTATCACACACTATTTTATGCTTACAAAACTAGTTTTTGAGAAAGCATAACAGAGAATGGATCCGTTATGCCCGGTAACTTATAAACAGTCAATTATTTTAAACAATTTTTAATATAAATCTAAAAATAATTAATAATATTTATTTCAAAAATTACAAGAAAAAAAGGGAAAGGAGGTAACGTACTATAGGTGCCGAGGTACAAGTACTTGTTCCCAAACACTCTTCCAATCCGAGCCTCCCATCTTCCGTTATGGTGATGCCTGTTTTTATCAAGCACAATTTCTATTAGTACTTTTTAGGCTAAATTAAAAAAAAAACTGTTGAATCCATAGAATAAAATCATTTCTGCTAACACATCTGTAAAAAGTTAAAAAAAAATCTCATCTTTTTGCAGTACTGATTTTCTTTTTTTTTTAAAAAGAGAGAATATTCTAAAAGCAAATTTTCATGATCATATTTTTTCCTATTATTAATTCTGTTATTCAGATATCCAAAAAAGGGGAAATTATTTCTCAATTTGGTAGTGAATTCCGAAATTAAAAAGAATAAATCTATAGAAATTAAAAAAAAAAAGAGAAAGAAAAAAAAGGAACCTAGCGACGCCGCGATATTTAGAGACGCCTCTGGAGAAACCACTGCTCTGGCGGCGGAGAGAAGCCAAATATTCTTCCTTTGTCGCTCTCTGCATTTCTTCCAATTCCTTTGTGTACGTCTCTGCCTGATTTGTCCCCAATTTTATTTTTTTAATTAAGACCAAAATCCAGATTCCAAAATCACAAACATGCATCATCAATCAAGAGTCTGATTTTTTTTGGTTTACCGGAAAATTCAAGATGGTGTCGGGTCCCCAGTACTTGAGAGCAGCCAGATCGTACGTATGTGCTGCTGCTTCTTCGCTGTCATATGCTCCTGCAATTACGCGTGAAGCAGTTGAGATTCTTCTGACCAAATCCACTCTCTTTTTTTCTTCAATTTAGTAAAACACACAAAAAAAATTGATATTTTGTTTCAGAGAATTAGAACTTACCCAGATAAACTGATGAAGTTGCAGATGGGCAGTGACGAAGTTGAGATCAAACAACAGATCAGAGAAACCAAATTTATCAGTTAAAATCCAGATCTTCATTAAAAAAAATCAAGAGTTAAGAAAAAAAAGACCAAACCTTGTTTGCCTTTCTTGTTCTGAATCGAATTCCAAGAGCTTTTGTCCCAAAGATGAGCCTCGAATCTCCCAGTCCATCTATGTCTGTAATATCCCACAAAACAACATGCAATCTTACAAATGCAGTTTCAGACAAAACCCAAATCCAATCTCAACAACCAAATTCGAAAAACCAATCATTTAATTTTTTTTTTAAAAACCTAGTGACTCCTCTGTAGATAGAGCTGCGTCTGGTGGAAGCAGGGCTTGTCGGGTTATGTGATTTATCACCAGAAGGAGAAGATTTCTTAGCCCTTTTGGCTCGTTTAGGCCTGGGAGCCTCCGATTGAATAGGAGAGGAAGTAGTAGTAGAAGAAGAAACAGAGGAAGATGGAGAAGAAGAAGAAGTGGAAGTGGTTAAGCGCTTCTTCATTAAACTCTGAGAAAACAAAAAAAAAGTTTAAGATTTTTGAGAGTGTGAGTGATTTTTTTAGAGGAAGAAGGAAGAAGAGTGGTTTAAGAAAAAAAGGAGGAAACGAGAAAGGGCAAGTTAAATAAACCCTGAAGGAGGAAAGGGCTAATTGGGTTAATTAACACAAAGAGTTAAAATAAAATTGTAAGACCAAACACTTGGCCTTCTGTTGCAGCCATGCTACCAATAGCTTCACTCTCCACGCTGTCTTCTTTTTTTGTTTGTATTTTTGTATTTTATACGTTTTTATCATTAACTTTTTTGTACGTTTTATGTTTTGGAATTATTTAATTTAATTTTTTCTCTCTAATTTTTGGGGAAAAAGTTGGAATGAAAAATATCTTAATTTGTTTCTTTGCAATTCATTTTTTTTTCCCTGGTCAACAATTTGATTTCTATATTTAAAATTGTAGAATCTACCATGAAGATGTATTGATTTTAGAAAAGAAAAAATGTACCTAAAATTAATTTCATTGAATTATATTCTTAGCTTGTTATGGTAATGGTCTATGAAAGTTGACTAGTTATTTTCACTTTTAAATTTATATGTTTTTTTAGCTTTAAATTTTAATGCTTGTGTTTGTAAAATGTGTTAAATTACCTATTAAAATTCTAAATCTTTTTATCAGCATATTCGTCTATATTTTCCTTAAACGCTCCAAATTAGTTGTAACTTGTAACGCATTTTGAGTGAGCTGTATTATACCAAATTTGTCGAATGATTTGCACGTGTCGATCTAATGCTTATCGTATTAATATCCAATTAGAACATATAAGGTAAAAAAATGTCAGATGATTAGCACGTGTCGATCTAAAATGTATCGTAGAAAATGTCAAATCAGAACATATATAAAGTGAAAAAATTTAGATGATTAACAATTGTCGATCTGAAGCATATTGTAGAAAATGCCTAGTTAGGGCATATGTAAAGTTAGATGTTCTAACCGTTATCATTTTTAACTTTACACATGGTTTAAGCAGACACACGAGTGTTTATAGTCACTTAAAAAAATCAAAACTCATTTAGTATAAACAAAAACTATTTTATTCTAATGTTTACAAAATAAATTAAATAATTATCATAATATAGACATGTAACATCCAAAAACCAACAAGATCAACGGTAGTCTAAATCGTTTTTAGAAAATTAGTTGCATCTTTTGTAGTAGGTTAAATTTCTCGTGATTCGTTTTAATGAATTAAGTTGGGTTGGCAAATAAAAACATTTGACTAAATTTTTTTACTCTAGACATATAACTGTTTTGTTCTGTCTATGTCGTAAATTTAATTTTGTTAAATAAATAACTAATTTTTACCAACAATACTAATTAAATTTAGTGAACATACTAGTTTGCTAATTGTGGTTGAAAAAAACTGTCAATTTTGCAATTTATCCTTTAGATTTAAAACGGTCTAGAAATCTAAACCCGAAGTATAGGTCCTAAGAGAAATCACAAAAAAAATAATCCTAAGATTCCTACATTTTGGACTAAATAACGAGGTTTAGCATTTAAATCTATACTATTTTAATTGCTACAAAATGTTCACACAATTTTCTAAAAGAACAGAGAATTTCTAAAATATCAACGCTCATAATATGATAACAAGAGTTTCGTTTTCGGTTTATTTTTTTATTTGAAAATCAAAACTAAAAATTAAATATTATGCACATTTCCAAGACTAAAGTGGTAGTGATAAAGAGACCGAACTGTCTCGTCTCTTCCACTTCAGTTCACCTGAGTCTTTTCAGTTTCTCTCTTCTGTGATCGTTCTTCTTCTTGTGACTTGTGAGTATCTAAACAGGTACTTGAGCCAATAAAAGGTACGATTTCTTTTCTTCTTCTCCTACTCGTGGCTCAGAAACTTGCTTGTTCTTTTGAAATTAAGGTTTAATTTTTCTTGTATCATATACTTTTACAGAGATGTCTTACGTTCCACCACATAAACGACATGAAAATGTTGGATTGATAGCATCCTCTGTTCCACCTTCTCTTCTTACAAAGCTCAATAAAAACCTCGGGAGTACTAATACAAAGATAATCTACGCAAACGATTTCATTTATAGATGGTTTCTCGTTGGTTCAGAATCAGAGGACAATTACTTTCAACTTGTGCCCGTTTCTTTAAAGTGGAGGAACGACGCAGAAGAAAAATCTTTGGGAATCTTAGCGAAGAGTGATTTTGGAAAACAGGAAACTCCATGGTTATGGGTGACAGAGAAAGTGGAGGATGATCTTATAAAGGGGTTTGATAGGGCAAAGAAGACGTTGCTACGTTACGGTGGATCAGAGGATGTCAAACTCAGACTGATCGCTCGATTTGGTAAAGTTGTTTTCCATGGGTAAGGGTTTTTGTCTTTTCCTCAAATCTTTATCCATTCATTTTTTTCAGACACACACAAACTCTGTTTTTACATGGTGCAGGGTTAGTGATTAGCCTTGTGTTGGTCTAAGAGCATTCTAATTACCGTAGGTGGTTTGTTAGCTAGAGCTAACATGTAGGCAAATGAGTTAGGGACTTTTGTTTGAGCATTTCTAATCGAGTATTTTTATGTTGAATAAAAGATTTTACCGGTTCTTATCTTATCAAATTGATGCAGTGTTAGTTCATCAGATACTCTAAGAGATGGTCCGTTAACTAAAAGCACATTGGAAAATTTGAAGAAAACGTTTCGTACAAATGTCCCAAAGTCTTATGTCGAAAACGTTAGGTATGGAGTTGTGCACAAAATGGGATTTTGTGTTGAAGAAACCAAAGAGTTGTATCACGTGAAGGTGGTTTTTTTTTATTTCTTTTGTAAGATTCATGATTGTGTCTCTTATTTCATTTTTATTTTTTTGAGGTTTTGGTTTCTGATTTTTTAGGTCGCAGACAACACTCGTCCTGATGCAACCATCTCATGTAAATGTATGGTGGACCAACAACATAAACGACTCAATTTCTATAAGGTAAGTCCTAGTAGGGGTTGGTATAGTCCTGTTCCGTCCCGTACCCGTTCCTACTTAATTACCACATTTTTATAAGAGAATTATATTGAAGCTTTTGTTTGCTTTTTATTCAGGCGGAGCTTAGTGCTTTGAGGCACTTAAATCTTGACGTCTCATGCCTTGATCAAGATCTTGACATGAGGTTGATGGTTGACTCAAAAAGGACATTAACCAATCTCTCAGTGAGTTGTCTTTGTGTATTCCATATTTAGTATCCAAGAAAATGAGATGAAGAATATTAAACAAGTGATATAGGTTAAGATGTGAAATATGCCTCTTTGATTGTATCCAGGAGAATGAGATTAAGAATCTCAAAGAATTGACTGATTCAGCGGTGATAGATCCAACTGTGAAAGGTGGGTTAAAGTGGCCACTTGGGAAATCTTCTTGTGCGGATCGATATAGAGTTTGTGGTGTTTGGCATACTATAAATACTACGTACAGAAACCAGGCTCTGAGGCTTCAAATCCTAGAGGCTGATCGATATGATTTCCGCACTGGGATTGGAGGAACCTCAAGTGTTGTGAATCTCAAATTGAAAGCCTTAAGTACTATACTACTAAAGGTAACATTTTCATTTCTTTTTTTTTGTTTAGACAAGATCTTTTAATTGTAGTGATGGTCAACAAATGACAGTAGTTACGTGTACAATTTCAGGAGGAAAATGTGGAGAGGAAATGTGTTTCAGACATGCTGAAAGATGGTCTGAAAGCAGTTTGGGATTACTTTTTGAAAGAAGTGTAGTCTAGTCACTTTGGTTTTTGGTGTGTTTCCAGTTTGTTCTACTTACCCCAAACTTTGCTGCTTTGTTCTCAAATTTTGGCTCATCTAGTTTTGTGGCAATATTCACATACATTTATCTTTTGGATTGGAAAAAGTATTTGGTAAAAAAATATATCATTTAGATTTTCAATCTTTGTTTGCGTGTACGTTTTCATTAATTCTCAGGTGTGATTTGGGGATTTACAAATTCATAATTTAATAATTTATGATTGATGAATTTACACATAAGGCATTCAAAAAGGAAGGAATTGGTCCCTTTCTTTTTATTTTTTCATTTATCTTTGCGGTTTACAAGAAAAAAATGCTCAAAATAAGATTAGATCTGTAATGAACCAATCAATTATGGTTTATTTAATATAACCCAAAAATTATAAATGTACAATAATATGAAACCATACCGAACACAGTTACGGTGATTTCAATTCTAAACCGAAAAATGAAAAAGAACCGGTAATATCCAAACCAAACCAAGGCAAAATAGAAATAGTTTCTCATTTTAATAGCTAAATTTCATAAACCAAGAATAGAAACCGGAAACAATCAAACCAAACTATTTGGAGATTAAGAATTAATTAATCAGAATTAAGTAATGTCATTTTATCTCCTTCTAAAACTAGTCGTGACTCGTGACTCGTCGTCTCTGATATTAATTATTACCACATTTCTGAGAATTTTGAGCCTAATTCTTCATCAGCAAGCTAAGAGTCTCAAGGTACTCATTCCTCTCTCGTTCTTGATTCTTCTGCTACTGCAATTGCTATGCCTTGTTTGATTTCTCCTTCAATTTCTTCTTATCCGATCATCTTTTTTGACCTATCTCTATACTTTGCTTCCGGAACTAAATAACACCGATCTTTAAATTGCGTCGATTTTCAACCTCATCGGAGCATCAGAACACGTTTTCCGATTCGTAATTGTTGCTCTTCGGTGTTAATCTACTCAATTTTGGATCGCGATTCTATACGATTTGTAATTTATCTCCCGATTTTGCGATTTACTGTTCGTCCTCCTCTGGGTGTTTTAGGGTTTTATCTTGTTTTTACATAGTGATCTATATAGTTTTCTCATATATTTCTGGATTATGATTCCCATATTTGGTTTTGCATTCCAGATCTGATTGTGGTTTGGTTGACTTCTTCTTCTCTAGAGGCTTCACGAGTTCAATAATGAGTCAGAAGGGTTTGATATATAGCTTTGTTGCTAAAGGAACAGTTGTTCTAGCGGAGCATACTCCTTATTCAGGCAACTTTAGCACCATTGCTGTTCAATGTCTGCAGAAGCTACCCACTAATAGCAGCAAGTATACTTACTCTTGCGATGGTCATACTTTCAATTTCCTTGTCGACAATGGTTTTGGTGAGTTTTCTTTTCTGAATCCTTTTTATACTTGTTAATAAGTTGAAGCTTTTTAATTTACTTCTTGTTTGGTGATGCCTGTGATTGTTGTGTGTGTATATACATATAGTGTTTCTAGTGGTTGCTGATGAGTCCACCGGAAGAAGTGTTCCTTTCGTGTTTCTTGAACGGGTCAAGGAAGACTTTAAGAAGCGGTATGAAGCGAGTATAAAGAATGATGAGCGACATCCTCTTGCAGATGATGACGAAGATGATGATTTGTTTGGAGATCGGTTTAGCATTGCATACAATCTTGACAGGGAGTTTGGGTCTGTCTATAGCTGTAACTATCTGATATTACTCATTTTTTTGCATTGCAAGCGTGTTCTGATTCTTTTCTTTCCCCTCTAAATAGGCCCATACTTAAGGAGCATATGCAGTATTGTATGAGCCATCCAGAAGAGATGAGCAAACTTTCAAAGTTGAAGGCCCAAATTACTGAGGTCAAGGGGATCATGATGGACAACATTGAGAAGGTATGCCTTTTGTCATTATAGGAAAAAATGAACAAGCTTTAGACATTTTTATCCACATGATTTTGAAAGTTTGCAACAACAAAAAAAGTACTGTAGGAAAGATACTGAACAACACATAACTTCTAGAAGAGCTATTTGACACCAAATAAATGGATTTACTTTCATGGTAGTTTTACTGGATAAATATATCCATTGCTTTTCTCACAACCAGTCTTTCATTAACCTATATATTGTTTGCGGATTACTCTCTGTGTTTTCTTTCCAGACCCCTGTCAACGTTTAAAACTGTGACATATTTGGCTTGAGTATCTAAGTCTTTTAGAAATTAAGAAATTGCATGCAGCTTGGGTAGATTTCCAGACCAGTGTTATACCTTTTGACTGGATTGGTTTCATATACATCTCTGTTAGAGTTTGGTACTGAGGAACTCTAAATGAGATAGTTATCATAGCATGAACTCCTCCCGGCTTCTCATCATAGGAAAGGAATTGGTTGTCCTATAGCTCTGATCCAAGTCACTATATATCATCTGTTGCCTTTGCGCTATGAATTATGTTTTTATTTGCCTGAAGTTTGAGGTCAATAATGTTATAAACAAAGTAACTGTAAGTAATTTTCAACAAAATTGGTGCTTGAAAAGGTTAGTCAAACAAAGTAACTTCAGAATTTGTCATAGTATCTCCAATAGAAGATGGGTTTGTCCCATTTTCACTGAACTAGCATGTGCCACTAGATATCGATTATGAGAATGAATCGATGAGGATTTGCAGCTGTTTTTGATGATTCTCTTGTTGATGTTGTAACAGGTTCTAGACAGAGGAGAGAAGATCGAACTTCTGGTTGACAAAACCGAGAACCTACAGTTCCAGGCGGATAGCTTCCAGAGACAAGGAAGGCAGTTAAGAAGGAAGATGTGGCTACAGAGTCTGCAGATGAAGCTGATGGTGGCTGGTGCTGTTCTCTCCTTTATTCTCATCGTTTGGGTTGTTGCTTGTGGAGGTTTCAAATGTTCATCATGATGTTTCGCTTCGTTTGTACCTGTTTTAACACTTAAATCGCATGCTCATGTTTGTACATTGAAGAACTTATAATAACATATCATCATCATCTCCCACATGCTGTGATGCTATATATAAATGAAAAAAAAAAAAAAAGTGTTGTGTTTTCAAGTTGCCGTGTCTGTTCTATTCTATGCGATCAGCAATTTTCTTTATGGTATGCGGTAATGCCCTTGGTTAGGTTTCGACTGATGTTAAGAAAAAAGAACAAGGAAATTGTTTGTATTAAGTTTTTAGAAAAAAAAGAAGGAAAAAGTGATAATCCAAAAGCATATTAGAATGTTCTCATATACGGCTTTAAACTCTGTGGATGATGAAGCAAAGAGCAAAAGGCGAAGCGTAAAGGTGAGGTTTAAGTAGGGCAAATCACATGGCAGGAACAAAAAAAAGGTAACAAAGTCATGTCTGCTGCTTGTTGTTTTTACACCGTTTCTCGTTTGATAAAGCGGACATGAAATAATTTCATAAAGGGGTATTTCATATCTTTCCAGTTATCCACACACCTACTCTCTGTCTATTCTCTATATATATTATCTACAGATATAAAGTGAGATACGAATAAGCATATATGGTTGGCTTCGTTTTTACTAAGACTGATGAGGATGGTGAGAATTTAGAACCAATCAATTTTGTAAAAAGCAAATCATGTTTGGCATAAGTGGAAGGTTATGACTTATGAATTTTAAATATTCAATATAGGAATGATTAGGGTAAACATGGGACCTTATTGATAAAGAAAACATAAGCAACCAAAAAAAATATACATACGTGTTTCCAAATATACCACATAATCCATGGGAATTCGAATTTATGCACTAGTAACTAGTAAGTGCTCTCGATATAGTTGCATGGAATCATAAATCATTTTAATATATCTATAGAATTGTACATGTGAACTTAAATATTTTTCAGTGTTTTCGATTTAAAGATCCGTGCATCTGCATGGTTTATAGGTTTCATGTACAACTAAAGCAAAATAAGCTGAAATGATGATTTTGGAGTAGAGAGCGTTTACTCCATAGTAGTAAATGTTGAAGGTCTCTTTGGTGTTCCAATCTTCCAAACTTTAGCTGAATGATCATATTAACTTTCTAGTGCCATCCCAAATTGGCAAATTTTAAACACAACAAAAAAAATAAAAACCCTTTCTAGTGTCATTTAACTAGATAAAAATTAATAAGCAAAAAAAAAGCCTTAGGTCCCAAAATGGCTGCACGGGCCTGCGAGTAAATAGTTGATAGTATAATAGGAATTCTGTCCAATAACTGATAAATCTCCACGATGACAATCAAACTTGAGTGTATATAAACTACCAAAGATAGGTACAATAGAAAAAAAAAAAAAAAAAAAAGAAGGGTTGTGTGGGTCCTGTGGGAGGATCCTGATGAGACGAGAGAGTGATCGTAAGAAAGAGTTATAACTCTTGAAAACTTCCATATCTCGATGCTTTGAATAATGTATGACAAGATATAATTTTTTTTTTTTTTTTTTTGTGGACAAAGTATGACAAGCAATATATAATTAACGAGATATCTTTCAGGTAAAGTGAAAAGTGAATTTAATCCATGAAAAAGGAGAAATGGCTAATGTAAGTAAAAATTATGAGGCGCATTAGCCATAAGGGATTAAGGGTTGCACTGATTGTAATGTAATAAAAGACTTTATTAGCAAAAAAGTATGGTTGCGTACCATCTTGTCAAATACACGGGGTTTCTTTGGTTGCATGAAACATGTAAATTTTATTTTAACCGAATAAATGTCGAAGGAGAATTGGTGTGACTTGTGAGTCCCGTGCCCAAGAGTGATTTCTATGATATTGATAGATCTAAAACATGCTATAAGAAACCGAATCTCAAAACTAATGTTAATTGATTTCGAAATAAACAAGAACTGGTTTCCTAATTACCATTGATTGTATTTTGGGTTTCTTATAGAGAAGATCTTCTGCAAGTTGCAACAAAGACATATGATATTGGAGTGTATCTCGCAATAACTAAAGAGAATCCTCCAAAATTGATAGATAATTTATATACAAGATGCCATTTTGAATTAATTACACCGAGATCTCTTTATCTACTTTAGAAGAAAAATTCGGTGGCATAAACAAACACTGAAGAAAATCTCAACAATAAAAGAAAACAAATGTTTTCTTCCTTTTATCCTCAATTCTCATACACTAATTGTACAATTTAACATAAAGTCAGAAATCTTTTTATCTAAATTAGTACAATTGTATTTTTTAGAAGCTAATCAACCATTTTTAGATTGTTAGATCAAACAAATAATTGTATCGAAAAACATAAAATTATGTAGTCATGACGACTATGACTTGACCAGTGATCCAGCAAAGTTCCAAAGAGTCAGAAATCTCTTTTTTTTTTTTTTTTTTTTGAGGAGCAGAGAAAATATTTAATTATTAGTTCAATTATGGGAAACACTTTAATGGAGAGAAAGAAAAATGGACTCTGAATAAAATCAAGTTCCTAAAGCTTTTGGCAATTTGATAATGGCGTGATACCTTTTTTCATTCTCCTCAACAAACGCGCCTCTAAATCTCTCTCTCTTCTCCGACTCCAATTTCTTGCAATTCACTCCAACTTCTTCTTCTTCTTCTCTCTCTCTCGAGAGATTCTAGATTTCGTTTTCTTCACCAAATATGGGAACCTGCTTCTCCAGCTCCACTAAATCCACGGCTGAGATCTCTCCCTTTGACCTCGTCGTCAAAACTCCTCCTTCTTCCGCTGCCGCCACTGCACCACCAACCCAACGAATCCCCACCGCCACGGCCACAAAAACAGAGACACCGACGGTGAGCTTCGCCGCAACAGTGAGATTGTACGGACCACCTAACAGTCTGGTGACTACGTATCTCCGTTTCGCTCTTCTTCACAAGAAAGTTCCTCTCCGTTTCGTTCCATCGGAAGACCAAAAGCCGACGATTCAAGTCGGATCGGAGACTGTATCAGGATCTCTAGAGGTTCTTCTTCGTTACATCGAGGACAAGTTCCCGGAGCCGCGTTTGATGATTTGGAAGTTTAATCTAGAAGGTTTCGACGAAGCGACTCCATTGATAGTGAGAGCGATTTGGCTTCAGCATAGGAGTATGTTGTGGCATATGGAGAGAATGTTGAGATGGTCGGAGGATCTGGCGGCGCGTGGAGGTAAAAAAGCGGTGGATCCGTCGGTCGGAACACCGAAGATGGAGATAAGGAAATTTGCAAAGAGTTATACACATTTACAAGAGCTTATGCTTGAACATGCTCAAATGGAAGAGAGAATCTTGTTCCCTGTTCTTGAATCTGTTGATCGAGGTAAAATAAAGAATTGATTTTTTGGATTTTATTGTCAAATGTTGAAATTAATCTCTCTGCAAATTTTTGTGTAGGGATGTGTAAAAGTGCAAATGAAGAACATGGGAGAGAATTACCAATGATGAATGGAATCAAAGAAGATATCAAATCTATTGGAGTGTTGGATTCTGGGATTTGTTCAGAAGCTCTCTTTAGTCTTGCTTCTCGTTTCAAATCGTTGCAGGTACAAGGAACAAAAGACTATCTTTAGACTTTTTATGTTTTTGTAATGATTGAGGTATTGTTGTTAAACTTTGGAGGTTTTTGTTTTGAACATAGATGATGTGTAAAACACATTTTGAAGAGGAAGAGAAAGATTTATTGCCTATGGTGGAAGCTGCAGAAATGGGGAAAGAGAAGCAGAAGAAATTGTTGAATCAAAGCTTAGAAGTTATGAGTGGGACTCATTCTAATTCGTTTGATTTTCTACTGGAAGGTCTTACTCCTCAAGAAGCTATGCAATATCTTGACTTGCTCATGAAATTTGGTGATCCAAATCTTATCTCATCTTTTCTCTGCTCTGATGTTGTTGACTGATTTATCTTTTATAGGTTTACTTTGTGAAAAACTGTTGTTGTGTGTGGGGTTGTGAATTTTGTGTATATAGAGAGTCAGATTGTTGATTTCAGGTGTTGCTATGTTTTTCTCATCCTTTTAGCTTTTAGATAAAAAAAACAAGAAAGGTTATGTAACTCTTAAAAGGGCAAGAGATGTTTCTAGGATGGTTTATCCAAGTTTTCAGCAAGGTTAATTCGATTATTATTTTTGATAATCGGGAAATTATGAACATTTAATCTTCGTAGCGTGTGAAAAGAGTTGCCAATATTAAACTGCAGTAGAAAAACTCGAATCCTTCAACCATTGAAACCACCACGAGTTGGTTTAGTTAATCCGTTTTTTTTTTTGTCATTTTTCGATTCAGAATAAAAATTGCCAAAAACCTAAAATTGATTGGTTCAAGATTAAAAATAGGGCTTAATTGGTGTCGGTTTTGAGAGATTTGTCGATTACTCAAGAGTAATGCTTTGTCCTTTTACTTGTTTTATGCTTTTGGACTTAACCACCGACAAAACAAGAAAAAGTAGAAGACTTGAAACAGAAACTAACTAAAAAAGCTGAAACAGAAGAGGAAAAGGTGGTTAAAAGCGTATTTACACGATTCAGAATCCACTACAAAAACTACTTCGGCGGTCACAAACATTAGACCGGTCGTATTGCCAAAACTAACGACTCGATGTCATCAACCTCTCTTTTCTCGTTTTCTCCTTTTATAATTTAAAATCATTTCTTCTTTTATGAATCTAAAAGATTGACAACAAAACAAAATGGAGAAAAAAGAGTGGATGTAACCTTTTATCTGTTTGGAACGTCAAAATTGTCGGGTACTCCTGAATCGAGCTGAATAAATATGTACACACATTCTTGGCTTTTAGACTATGCTATTACCCGTTGAGCTTAGCTAAGAACTGGCTAAGATTGTACTCTTCTGTGTACTGTGATTGATCCCACAGTTCTTCTAAGTTTCCTAGAATTGCCTTCAGTCCTTTTCCAGTTCCAGCAATCTGGTCATTATCCTCTGATCCATTCTTCGAAGACGCACCACCCTACAATAAAGACCGATAATTGAGGATTAACCAATCTTCTTCTTCAGTTACAGAGACTTGTTATAAAATAAAATGAATACCTTTTTAGAAGTTTCAGCTGAAGCAAATAAGTCAAGCAACTGATCAGTGTTCATTGTCTTCATACTTGCATTCTCAGCATTGATTACCGTATTGGCAACCGACACTTTGAATCTTTGGAGACTCATCACTTTCTCTTCAAGTGTGCCACGCATTATCAGACGGTGTACATTTACAACTCTCTTCTGTCCCAATCTATGCGCTCTGTCCATCGCCTGCCACAGTTGGTTCACCTCTATATTAGCAAAACCTCAATAATAATAGACCATCTAAGTGTGTGCCAATACTTTTTTAATTATTTCCAATCGAAAATGGAAGAGATGTGGAACTCGTCCTCCTTGCAAAGTGAAACTCGACCAATTACATGGACGAAGCCAAAGAAAAATATAAATCTTTACCTGATGATCACGCATTGGATTCCAGTCATGCTCCATAAATACAAGTGTATCAGCAGAGGTCAGGTTCAACCCAAGCCCACCAACTGAAGGATCAGAAAGAAGTTAATTCAGAGAACTTGCTTACAATATCAACTCAAAATAGCAGAATTTCATTGTTGAATGGAAAAAGCATACCATGTGTTGTCAGGAGCAGAACATCAATTGTAGGATCTGAATTAAAGGCCTTCACAATCTCAAACCTTTTCTCTGGTACAACTGAACCATCTAGTCGCATATATGTGACACTGTTTATAAGAAAAAGGGAAAACAGATAAGCAACATATTGAAGAAGCCAGATATAAGGATGGAACATGGAATCACAAAAAACAAACTAAGCTCAATACAACTTAAGCGAAAAAAGGCTGCTGATCAGTTTTAGACTTTTCAAGTCAGAAATTAGGAGACCACTTAATCAATACAGAGTCCTCCAATAGAACTACACTGACAATAAAAAGAGTAAATTCACAAGTTGAACTTGCCTTTTCATGTGGGCTTGAAACAAGTCCTTTTCAATGATATCCAGCAAAGCCTGCATAATATAACATGGTTAGGTCTTGGACAACCTTGTAAGGAAACAAAACCCCACAGAAAAATGGAAGAAACCAGAGATGTAATTACTTTGTGCTGTGCAAATATCAGAACTCTGTGCTGGCCTACACTAAGAGTGCCATCTGAACTAGAAGCATCAGAACCTATTCCACATTCTTCTAAAATTTCCTGAAGAGCAACAAGCTTTGGAGAGTGTTGAACTTTGTGAAGCTCAGTGATAATGTCCGAACATCCATTTATCATTGCTGACAAATCAGAAGCCACCGGCTCTGTAACCTTATCACCAAGAACAAGAAGCGGATGGCTGCAGAGTTTAAGCAGGTACTGCAGTGCCTGGAAAATTAAAACCCAAACAAAAATCAGGTCTCCCCATACTGTAAAGTTGATAGGTGGGAGTGAATATAAATATTGCTGTTGCCTTCAATGCAGCAGACAATATTATACCTGGAAAACATGTGTGGATGCTTTTGTTGGCGCAACATCTGCATTTCCGGAATCTGCTGACCCATCAACTTTTATGATACTAGATATTTCTTGCTTAGCACTTGAACCAGAAAATTGCTCATAAAGCTTCAACTGGACAGGACTAAGGTCACAGTATCTGTCCTGAATGATCTTTTCTGGCAAATCAGAGAGGACTTCCTCTTTCGTACGTCTGAGTAAGAATGGCATAACCTACGTGATATGAAGATGTTATGAGGTCATGATATTACCAATTCTCAACAACTGCAACAGAAAATAAGAAGCCGGAATAGATGAACTCATGAAACAGCATTACCTGCTTATGGAGAGCTTCCATTGCCAGTACACCCGCTTCAGCATCCTTAGCAGAGCATTTAGGATCTCTAGCTGCCAGCAACGGTTTTCCATAAGATGCTTGAAACTGCCCAATAAAGAAACACATGTCTCGTTTATGACAACTAAGAATATCCAAAATTACTTCTTCAAAGTACAACTTTCAAAAGTGACCCTGAAAATTGTTAATTTGTAACAACATAAAAGCAGGGAAAATGTATAAGCGCTACCTGTCTCTCTGTCCCAAGAAATCCAGGCATCAAGAAGTCAAAAAGGGACCACAGCTCCATGATATTATTCTGCAAAAAAAGAAACAATATCACTCAAGATAAAAGAACGAGTATTAAACTTTCTGGGAAGTCGAGCACTCCAATGTAACCTGTATTGGTGTTCCACTAAGGATAAGTCGGTGCTGGGCCTTCAATTGTTTTACTGCTGAAGTTATTTTAGATTTAGCATTCTTAATTATGTGCCCCTCATCCAGGATACAGTAGTTCCATGAAAACTGTGTCAGATAATCAACATCCTTGCGGACCACATCATAAGATGTTATAATGACATTGTGGTTGTTGAACTGTTCACGGAGAGAAACACGGTCTTGAACAGAGCCAACATACTGCAACACGCTTAGCAGAGAAAGGTCGATATACTTCTCAATTTCAAATGCCCAATGACCAACTAATGTTGAAGGGCAAACAATTATAGATGGAAAAACATCTGGTTCATCTGTTGAACCACGACGCTCTGCTGCATCAGATGCCACAATTGCAGATGCTTGAAGCGTCTTACCAAGCCCCATATCATCACAGAGAATTCCATGGAGCTTAAAACGCTTCAGGAATCCTAACCAATTGATTCCTTCTTGTTGATACCTGAAAACAGAAAACTGATAAATATTCCAGAATAATATTTCAAAAGCAATAAAGTTTCCAATCAGTTCAATTCAACAATATAGAAAATTGATATAGATTATAAAATGCGTCTAATCCCTATTAATCAAGGACCGGGCTAAGACAAGACCAAATTTCCTGAATTCAACCCTGCTCAAACCAACAATAAGTTCAATGTCCTACCATTTCTCACAAACCATACCCTCAATTTTGTTTAGATGCAACTGAGAAAACCAAGGCAAGAAAACCAGGAAATATGCCAGTGAAACGACCAAATCAGAAAGACAACACAGACACCTTGAGACACTCAGAACAGAGAATAAACTTTCATTTAATCGAGATTAAATTACCTTCTTAATTGAACTTTTAGCTCAGTGCAAAGCTTGTAATCATCTATATGGGAGTTGTCAAGTAGCTGCTCCAAAAATTTTGCATCCTCTGCATTACTAGAAAGATCCTTGCTCAGCCCGACAGGAGGGGGTACGCCACGTGCTAATGGAAGCATAGGTACAAGGGCAGCAAAGCTACGTGTCACGCTCTGCCTGACTGAACTGTCAACATCGCTCATGCATCTTAGGAGGGGAACAACCAATAAAGGAGAATATGGAACCAGTTCAACACCCAGCCCTTGAACAAGTAAACCAATAAGCATTCCTGCGCCTTGTCTAGCATTAATGCATGTCAAATCTCCCAACATTGGAATAGCACTTTCCACTACTGCTGCCATGACATCTGTTGTCATTGATTTAGCCATTGTCATAACACATCTAGAAGCAGCCAATCTAACAGCCACATGGGAATGGCGAACACATTTGAAAATACAAGGCAGGAGACTGAGTAGTCTAGGTTTAAGTGTTTCTTCCATCACTGGTGCTATTGAACGTACCACCTGGAAAACATAGAAAATAAAAGTACACCAAGTTAAGGCTCTGCATATTCAATATTAAGCTTCGTTTTTGGCCTATTCCTAAAACTAAACCTTCAAATAACACAAGCAAAAAACTTCACTGGGTATACCTGGATGTTGTTTATTAAGACCTGTGGATCCGAAATAGATTCTATTTTAAGGTCAATATTCTGTTGATCAGCAGGAATTTCAGGAACAAGAACCTCAGTGAGGCACTCCCACAATTTTGGGAGTTTGTCAAACAAGGAACCACCAAATTTCAAGCTTAAATGCTTCAATGCGAGTTCAGATCCTCTCCTCGTGATAAAACCCTCAACTTTAGACCTATCTTCGCCACCAGCCAACACGACTTTTGCTTTTTGTTTTCCTGCGTTACTCCGCGATGACAGAAAATCCATATCATCAACGATATCCATAGAGCTAATGATGCTAGCTTGAGGTGTTTCGCTAGGATCCATGCACGTCAAGCTACAGATATTCTTGATTAACTTGTCATTGGGGCTTGGCTTCCGATCTACGCAGTATGCAATGAGCTCTGCAAGAGCCTCAGCAGCTATTTGCTGTAGTATTTGTTCCTTGAAACAGCACAGAGTCAGTGTTCAGTTCAGCGAACATAAAAACAAACATTTAGATTTTAGTTGCTACCTGCTCTCTTTTAATCGAAGCCATCAGCGGCAAGATTATTGGATTAAGTCTAGCAGGAAATTCTGACATCCAAACAACTGCAGCAGCGATCAGGGAGGTGACTGTGATATGTAGATTACTCTGCATAACATAAGTCCAGATAGAGGATAAAAATGGTTCAATCTCGAGAAATGGAAACGTTTAATTTACATGACATGATAATCTAGCAGATCAAGATTTAAAATGGCACATGAATCGTATCAAAAATAGATCCCAATGTACCTGGACACACTTTAAATAACCAGCAGTACTTAATAGCTGTTGCCTAGATGACTCCACATCTTCAAAAACTTGCTTTTCGAAGGATTCATTTCCAGCACTTTCTTTGTTCCACAAAGCTAGTGTTGATGCAAAGTCAATTGTCTCATCAGCAGTCACGCTCTCCACATTGAGTTTATTCGTTGATAATAACTTATCAAAACAATGGCAGGTTTCAACTGTATGCAACAACTGAGAAGCTTCATTCCTCATTTTAGTGTATGTTCTTGAGAGCTCAGCATAAGGAAGAAGTATGTCTTTAGTAGGGAAAGCAGGGTCTGAGCAAGCTAACAAATCTAGCAGCCATTTTTTAAGAGGACTAGGGAAACCAGGCAAACTTCCACTTCCATCAGAAGGGGCCTTGCATTTAGTTTCTCTGAACCAAGAGATGAGCACAATGGACGCAACCTGCAAAGCCAGAGGTTTAGTACAAAACATGCAATAGAGAGAAAACGAGATACAGAGATAGAGAGATGCATACCTGGCGCTGAACACCGGACAGAGAAGTAAGAGTACTACTCAGTGGATCTACCACAAACTGCATTGAACCCTCTCGCAACCGGGATGCAAAGATACCTAATGCAGATGCTGTAACTACCCGGGTGCGGGTCACTGACATCTCCATATCAGAGCCGACGATAATTTTAGTGGACCTGGCAGAAGCATCTTCATTTTTTTCGAGGGAAGCAGAACTTCTTGCATAATCAAATCCCAGAATGCTAGAAGCTTCGTTCTCAAGTTTGACAGCTTTCATCTTAGCAGCAGCTTTGAAATGACTCTTACGAGGAGGAGCTACTGGCCAAAACATTTTCGTAGCATCCAATGTGGAGCCATAAGGAGTAGCTGCAAGTTCTATCCACGAAGCCATATAGAATTTTGCAGCGTCTTCTAAATCATCCACTGGGCACTGAAAAAGAAGACAAATGAGAGATAATCTAGGCCCAAATACGAAAAAAATTAGGCTGTATTAAACATTTAAACCTCAAGGAAACGAAAAAGTAATCACAATAACACATTTTCAAGTAAATACACTACATGACCCAAATTCGTAGGCAATCAGCAACATGATTCTCACGACATCCGACATCTACCTCCATACCATTAAGCGCTTAGGCTCTGGGTAAAATTTTAAAGGTAGAAGGCATCCAGCTACTAATAAAAGAAAAGGGTTCAGATGCAAACACATTCTAATCATTGTGGGATTTAATATCAAAATCTTACATATGCAAGAAAAAATACCACATATAACCATGCAAATTGGAAACCAAGAACGAAGATCCTTTAATTTCTAAAGGTGCAGAAGAAGGAGCAAAAAAGCATAGAAAAAATTTAGGAGTGTTTTGAAAGAAAAGCAACATTTCATTACTAAGTACCTGAACCAATAGTCTCCACACTCTCTCCGAACACTCCAGAATCTCCTCAGTGGATTCAAGCAAAAGATTTTGAAAGACGATTCTCAGGGTGTCCCCTAAAATAGAAGATGGCCAAAAAGAACATTTAGACTGCTCAGAAATGTTCTTTCTGCATCCAGCTTCAAGAAGTCGTTCCTGCCAGGGGAAAATTTAGGAAAGCACACTATAAGCATATAAAAGAAACATAAAGTAAAGTGTATTCTGAAGTAAACAAAAGGGGATTACATCTGTTAAATTTGACAGGCCAGAGAAACTCAAGGCACAAGATACATGTATCATGAAAGCGGCTACAAACATAGGAAGCAAGCACCGAGAGAGATTCTATTGTAGAATAAACAATAGAAACCTACCAGAGTTCGAATAGCAGAAAATCGAACTGATGTAATGCCGTGCCTCGTAAATGGCCACAACCTAGGGGCTAAACCTGATAATGCATAAGGGCTTTCCTTAACATCTCTTTTTTCTCCAATACTCTCGATATGACCCATTTCATTGAGGTCAATATTCTGTTCCTCCCCAGTGATAATTCCTCATGCATCACCAGGGTCATGTCATCTTGAGAATAGATTTCTGCCAGGAGGTTCATAACACTGCAAGAAATATTTCACTGGTTCAAAATTGATTTCGTGCAGAAAACTCCAAATACCAAGAAAAGAAGGATTTTGGATAATGAAAAGGATAGCATGAAATTTTACACTTGTTTACCTGCTGGTTGATGGACTTAAGTCATCCAACTCAAGCAAAATATCCCACAGTAGCATGACAATGGAAAGTAATGTCTGTCCTCTCAAAGAGACAATAGCAGCTGCTGCCGGTATAAGAGCATCAGCGGCAACTGCTCGCACATCATCGTCAGAATCCTCCAACCCTGCTTTACACGCCGGAAGAATATAGCCAAGCAAATCTTGGAGCATTTCCTGCAAAATAATGGGCGAATAAGAAAGAAAAGCTAACACTGGACATGCATCTCTACAAACCAAGAACATTTCAAGAAGTCAAATAAGCTACACAGAGCCTCAGAAAATCAAAAACTACTACATATCATGATAGAAAAATATATGTTCTCTGTTCTCTAGACATGAGAAAACCACAAAAAAAGACAGTAAAAGTGTCCTTTTTCAGTTTTCCAAACATGTGTAATTAGCTCTCATGTGCTGGAATTTTACCTGTCGCACAGCAACCAAGTACTTGATGCCCAAAAGACTTCCATGACGAATTTCCCATTCAGGCCGGCGCTGAAAAAATATAAATGATAAAGATTACCAAACAGTTTTATAATTAATAGAGACTGCAACAAGTTTCTTAGTTTTGAGTAGGTTAAAAAAGTCAAAAGATAAATATTACCTGCATCTGAAGCAAGATATTTAATGTCTCATAAATCAACGAGGGATTCATGTATTTGAAAGTAGCACCAAGTGCTTGGGCACAAGCTTCTCGCACAGGAGCAACTACCTGATCAGAAATATAATCCCCAAATCTGCAATGGAGAGAAAGCTAATCATTAACTAAGAAATGACCAACCAAATCTCAGCCAGTATCAGAACCATTCTAAACAATAGTGCTACCATAGATGCTATGAAGCAGAAACAGCTAAAAATGGAAAGAAAACCTAGGATAAGTACCAAAGTCTTACCGGTCAAGTGAAAGCACACATAAGAAGCGAATGGTGCAATCCTGGAGAAATTCAAAATTTTTTATCCAAGAATGCCTAGCTTGTTTAACCAAATCCAACACTTCGAGATTTTCTTCCTGATGCTTAGGTATAACTGCTTCCTCAATAAAACTCTTATCTTCAAAATGATTGTTAACCTCTGCCACATGGTTTATTTCAGAGTGAGATGACGAGTCATCCATAGAAGATTGAGGTTCCACTTTCGTAGAATTAGAGTCAGTTTGACCATTGACCTTCACTGGTGGCAGTAAAAACTCAGCATCTTCATCTTTAACATTAATATCAGAGTCACCCCCAATAACTTCTAAAACAGTGTTATCAATAAATGATTTTGATGGATCTTCAATCTTAGGTCTTTTCCGAAGTGGCTCCAGTTCATTTTCTGAAACCTGCATATTCAAGTCGATTTCTCTTTCTCGTGTTACTTTGTTCAAGACTTCTTTCAACTCAAACCCATTATCTGAGTTAAACTCTTCTGTTGACACTCCAGCAGAACCACCATGAAGCATTAATATTTCTCTGAGAGCCATTACACTTCCATGGCGGATCTCCCATGCTGACCACATTATCAGATTATTAATCAACTTTACTAGAACTCAATAAGTGGAAAAAAGTAAAATGTATATGGCACAAGTACATGAACCTTACCAGGGTCAAACATGTCAAGAATAAGTTGCTCAACAAAACTATGGAAAGGCCACTTTCCATCCCCATCAGGCTCGATATCATCCTCATTACCAATGTCCGCCTACGTACAGAAGTGAAAAGACAGTATGAAATATGGTCTGCCAAAATCAGAAGTGCCAAGAATTCTAATAAGTAAGGAAATTTCCTCATGCAGCTTGAGATTTATTGCTAAAACAAAATATGAAAACTGTTATTCTATTTTCAAGTCAAGTCTGTGCCTATGTGTGGACTATATATTCGCAAGAGATTATACACCTAAGAGAAATCAGCATAAGTCAAAGTTGAATCCAAGGATAGCATATCAATGAACTAATGAGACTTCAAGTTGGTTGTACTAACGTTCAGCAACTAATATTATGCAAGATGGTTATCCGTCATTATGAGTATACATTATCCAAATACCTTGTTCGAGTCCAATGAGTCGGACGATATTCTTTTTGAGGTTGAGGCAACTTGAGACGATGGCATCTCAACATCTGCTACTTCACAGCTACCTTTAGCTTGATCTTTTGAGCTTATTTTTGCTTTTCGTTTCAGTAAATTTAATTCCCTTGCGCTTGGCCTCCTAGAATTGACACGGGGAACCATCCTTGAAACGAATTGTTGAATATGATGTGGAGAATAGTTTGCGTATAATCTGTTCCCAACCCCATTCGCAGGAACATTGGACTTCTGCTCAATAAGATCCTCATCTCTAATCATTTCATTGACATCCATGAACTGCTCGCACATGTCCAAACCTGTTTCATAGATTTTCAGAAGTATGTTCAATAGATGCATCAATCAAGTAAAACATTAATATTTAGAGCATACAGAGTCAACTTTACAGAGAATAAGTAGAACCAATAGTAGTGATGTAATAGACTTAGAAGAATGGTTTTACGCATCTACTGATTTCTCAAAATTTAAACATATAATCTATCATGGTACCGTATATCACATTTCATGAAATTGGACAACTGATAACACTTTCCCCATGGAAATTGATTAATAGAAAAGGAGACAAGCTATTGACCTAGACGTCGTCGGAGATTCTTTTTCTGACGAGCCACTCGATCCTTTGGATTCTTGGAATTGTCATTCAAAATGTCGTACTCCTGCAACAAAAACAGTTTCTTCATGTCGGAAACAGCTAATAATTTTGGCTATCATCTAATTTTGGTTTGCACCAAGGGAACTGCAACGTATCTTATGGGAAAAACAACAAAATTTGAGGAGAAAAAAGGTAAGGATAAAGGGAAAAATAAAGGTTTCACATGCTCCCCTAAACCAAAAGTTCAAAGAAAAAGAACGAAGGCAAGGTATCATGTTGCATCAACAGATTGTGCTGAAACAGTTAGTTACAAACCAAGTCACATAATTTCTTAAGGCCAAATAATAAAACTGTAGGAAACAAATTTTACAGGTTGCAGCTGACAAATGATATTTTTGGTGAAAAAGCCTGCTAATAGTTTCAATCAAATAGTTTCAATCATGCTAAGGATGTGATCCTCAACAACAAAAGCGTATAGAATTCAAAAGTAGCGACTATCCAACATGTTTCTTTCTGATGCCGAGAAAACTTGATTAAACCTAAACACTTCTAAGAATCTAACCAGATTGCCGGCAAACTTAATGTCATTCCAGTGGCCTACTTATCCCAAACGATTTAAGACTAACAAAAATGTAATTTCACAAAGATGTTTGATTAGGCCTAAAGACAATATATCAATGAAGAAATTACATCAGAGATAAATCGGCTGAAATCTTACAAAATGACCTAGACAAGTAAACAATAGCAAATAATGAATTACCTGTCCACCAGATGCCAACAAAGCGCCAAACTCTAAAACCTTATTCATCTCAAAGCTGTTAGCACATTCCAAAAGTTAGAGACATCAAAAGACATCGGAAAACCTTAACATGAGAAAGATATCTAAAATCCAGCTAAGAAGTCTTAACAGTAGATGATATAAAAAACATATGTATTGTGTAACAGAGCTATTAATAACCTTCTAAAGGGTGCATTTGCCAGAATCTTGGACTGAAGATTGCGCAAAGCCACCACTTCATCTACATTATCAGATATCCCGGCCTCACCCAACTTCGTTGCTAAAGAATTTAACAGTTCACTCAATGAAGGATGTTTGACATTCAGAACAATGGCACCAATAGCATGAGCAGCAGCAACCCTCGTATCCCACTTTTTACTACGCAGGTGATGCAAAACCTAATTCCCGGAAAAATAGAGTTAAGCTAAAGAGACAAATAGAAAAATCTAAAGTAAAGACCGACTTAGCAGTTTAGAACGATGTAAACCTAAACTATAATGCCAAGATGGAAACCCATCGAACAAGGGATGACACCCATACACAAAGGAGCTCCAAAACCACACATCACATATTATCTCCTCAAGCCTCAAAGATTCTACTCTGTCTACCCGCCTATATTGAGCACATTGGGTAGAATAGTAGGTTTAGAACAAAGACCAAGAGAGCATCTACGCTAGGGACGCGTAATATATGAAACTTTCACTACCATTTTCATTGATTCCCATCAGTATAACAATCAACCACAGCCCTATATCTCTGTAATCCATAGAAAGTAAACACATGACTATACCTTTCTCAAAAGAGAGCTCAAGTCCTGAGGATGAGACTTTGCAATATCACCGATCTGCTTGGCTGCAGTTAGCCGAGTAGCTTGAGTTGAACCAGCTATAAAGAAATTATAATTAAGGAGAACATGTACCGTCTTAAAAAGATTAGGATACGAAGAAACGCAACACAAGATCAAAAAATAAGGAAGCATTATATAGAGTATTGGTAACAAAAGAAAAATCAGGAAAAATCAAGGATACTGTCCAACAGAGTGAGGAGACGATTGAGTCTGGAAGATTGTTGCTGTGCCATGACGGACACAATAACAACGACGTTGATGATGATGACAACAAGAGTGAACCTCCGCTAAGCTTCACTTCCACATCCAAGCTCATCCAATTTCCAATCACTTAGCGAAAACTAATAACCCTACAACACAGACACTGCGGATAAATCAATGACCAAATTCTGGAAAAGAGAAATCGAAATCACGCATTCGGAAATAGAAAATCAAAAAAGCTTGGTTTAAAGCTTATTTTAGTAATTCGATTGGCTCGGGATAGCCGTTTCTCGTCTTCATCCTCGTGATTTTCTAGGGAAAATCCGAGAAAGAGAAGAAAAAGTAAATTTGATAAGAGAAAGAGAAAATTAGGGTTTTGTTTATTACCTGGTAAAGGCTGCGAGGTTCTCAGGAGCAGAGAATGCTTCATATATAATGCTGGTTTCTTCTTCTTCCTCCTCGTCTTTCTTTTAGCCTCCCAGGAAAAATTGCAAATAATTAAATTAATTAAAAATAATTCAGGGGCGAAAAATAATTATAAAAAAAAATAACAACAAATGGGGAAAAACCGTTCTTTTTTTTTCGCTGGAAAACAAACCGCTCTTCCCGTACCTATGACAAATATTTATATATTAAAAATTGAGATTTTTTGTAAGATAAATGAAATTAGAAAATTGTTAGAACAAAGACCTCGAGTTATATGAACTTCACCGATCTTCCTTTAACTCTCAATCTCAGGTCTCTAATGACTCATTTCCAACACCATTGTCTCAACCCCCAAGACTGGAAAGTCCCCCTCTTAATCCTGATGAACTTGCAGAAGCATTCCCTTACTTCCCTACAACAGACATAAAAGGGATACCACACTTTGCAGTTCCAATATCACACTCAGAATCTGAGGGGTCTCAACACTTTGCAGTTCCAATACCTCAAATAGCTCAAGGCCGCCAACAATCTTCAATATCTTCAAATATCATTCCAAGCTCTGAAGATGACAACAACTCGAGACTTCCAAGATGTTTTGAATATGGGGAAAGTTCTCGTTTCACTCAACAGAATGTGTCGAGGACACAAAAACATAAATTCCAAGATGCTGATCTAGGAGGCTTTCAAAAACCTCCTAAGAAAAGGTAGATTCACTCTGCAAATTCTGTCATGGTTTTTTGGGTCCCTGTAATGTTATTACAGGTTAAGTAAGGTTTGTGGAATAAGTTTCTGGAACAGAGAGGCGTTTACTTTTTGGTTCTGTTCTAGAAATAATGGCTTACACATCTACTAGCCATCTCTTTCTACTGAAGCTGAAGATCAAATGAAGACTAAGTTTGCATTACTTCTTCTGGTTACAATTAGTTATTGTCATGTGATAATTTCTTCTTGTAATCGTTGTTAGTTTATGCTTTTGATCAACTGAATCTTTTTAATCCTGTCTTGTCTGTAATTCTCTAGTCGGTACTTCTCCTTACACTAGTCACTAACGCTTTTTTTCGTTTCCTTTTTACCACTACATACACTCTAACAACTTTGGGTTTTATCATTCTCTATTCCCAGTAAAACTGTAAAACTTTTATCGATTTTTGTCACCAGTCGTCGACTTACCGAGCAACTTCTCTTGCACATTTTCTCTTAAGATAAAATAATACGGAAGAGTCGACGACCATCCGGTAGTGCATCATGTGATGGTCGTCGTGTTATCGTAATAAAACTGAAATTTGAGGGGAATTTCGTTACTTTGACATGGTATATAAATACGTGCTTAAGGAAATTTCTAACTAATAAATACTAATTGTTTTAAAATTTAAATATTAAAAAGATTACAACTAATTCAAATAATGTACAGAATTGTTCAAAAAAAAAAGGAAAACTTCGTCTTCCCAAGGAAGTTAAGAACAAAGGAACCAAAAAGTTCGTTGAGCAAAGAGACGAGGGAGAATCAAAAAGAGAAAACCTAGGTTTCTGAAATCGATGGATAGGCTTGAAGGACCACCACGTCTCATACTTGTTGCTGATCTTGATTGCACATTGGTAATTTCTACTTCCTATAACACACTCATCTGATTTCAAATTCGTCTGTTAGATTCGTCAAATTAAACAATTCACACCAAATTCTCAGGTGGATCACGATGATCCTGAAAACACCGATCTTCTTAGGTTCAATGCGCTTTGGGAAGCTCACTATCGCCATGATTCATTGCTTATTTACTGCACCGGGAGGTCTTTCAGCTCTTACATGAGTCTAAGAAAGAAGAGACCGTTGTTGACTCCAGACATCGCCGTAACTTCTGTGGGTTCTGAGATTGTATACAGCGGTGAATCAACGGTGTCTGATGTTATTTGGACTGCTCGTTTGGATTATAAGTGGAACAGAGACATTGTTGTTGAGGAAACTTCTAATTTCCCTAAACTTGAGCCTCAGGTTTGTATAATTGCTTTGAAGATTTTGCTAGTCTTAGTTTGTATATTGTTCCTGTTTTGCATTGTGGTTCCTATTTTTAGAAAATAATGTTAACATTGATGACTGTTGAAAGATTAGTGTTACTGTTTGGAGACTTACCTGATTCGAGTTGCCATGTTGTATCTCCTGCTGAATCTGTAGTAATTTGGTTGTTCTAAATCTCTTTTTTTTTGTTTGTGTTGTCTGTTATAGCCAGACAAGAGCCAAGAAGAGCACAAAGTGAGTTTTTTTGTGGAAAGAGAAGACGCTGTTGAAATAATGAAGGAACTTCCAGGGATATTAGAGGAGCGTGGGGTGAGATTTTGTGTGTACTCTTTATGTGAGCTTGATGGCTCTATCTTATTATAGATTGTTACTTTTGGTGCTGATGACAGTAAAATCCCTTATTAGGTGGATGTGAAGCTGGTTTATAGCAATGGCTATGCTTTCGATGTATTACCACGAGGAGCTGGCAAACAAGGTGCTTTGACATATCTACTTGACAAGTTGGATATTGAAGGCAATCAGCCTTCTAATACACTTGTCTGCGGTGACTCTGGAAACGATGCTGAGCTTTTCAACATTTCTCAAGTATATGGTGTAATGGTTAGTTCCCTACTGCTTTTTAAGCTCGATCATACTTGACTACGCGTGAGTATGTGCTTATATTTTTACTGTTTAAGGTTAGCAATTCGCATGAAGAATTATTGCAATGGTATGAAGAAAATGCAAAGGACAATCCAAAAATATTTCATGCGTCCGAGAGATGTGGAGCTGGTATCATAGAAGCCATTCAGAGGTTTAATTTGGGACCAAGTGTCTCTCCAAGAGATGTTTTGGACGCTGAAAATTTCCTCGCGGAAAGTATGAATCCTGCTCATGAGGTTGTTCAGTTTTATTTGTTTTATGAGAGATGGCGTTGTGGAGAAGTGGAGAAGTCTGACAAGTATTTGCAGAATTTGAAATCGCTCTCTGTAAGTCTGTTATTTGACAAAAAAAAAAGTTATTTTCTTCCACAACATAATTCACATTCGAGGAAGCATCTGACTTAGTAAAAATTAAAGTGCTCAAATTGATTATTTTGAAGATGTTTTCAGTTGCCTGTGTTGTGTAGACTGATTAGTTGACTTAATTGTTATGCTTTTGCAATGTTTCAGAGTCCACTTGGTATTTTTGTTCATCCGTCTGGAGTGGAGAAACCGATACATGAATGGATAGATGAGATGGAAAATTTATACGGTGATGGGAAGGAAAAGAAGTTTCGCATTTGGTTGGATAATGTTTCGTCTTCTCATATCAGTTCAGATACATGGCTTACAAAATTTGACAAGCATGAGTTATCTGGTAAGAAATCTAGTTCTTCAGATTTCTTCTAAAATATAGATTAATCGTTTGACTCATAGTTTTTCAAACAATATCTTGTTTTTCGTACCGATCACCATTGCCATAAAATTCATCTTCTTTTTGTTCTGTTAACTTCTGCTCCATAGCTTCTACTTGTGACTTATCGAGCCAGGAAATGTTAAAGGATTTGTTTAGATGATAGCAAAAGATGTTGATTTGTTTGTTTCCTCATCATTACTGGTATACTGTAGAAGTTTGCTTCCATGTTCTAATGTTTTGCTCTGTTTGCAGAGGGAAAAGTACGGTCTTGTTCAACAAAAGTCTTACTGAGTTATAAGGTAAACCTTGATTCATGTCCTTTTAAGATTTCAAACGATTAGATTTGGTTAAATGATATTGAAAAATCTGAAAATTGGTTCAAATTGAAAGGAGGAAAAGCAAAGGCTGACGTGGATGCACATCCACCAATCATGGTTAGATGAATCGTTTTCAGATGATCAAGAAAAATGGGTTTTCTAAAGCATTATCTTAATCTCGACTGACATATTAAGATGACACATGTTTGGGACAGAAGCTAACCAAAGAACATAGTGTGTTGTTTTGTGTTATGTTTGTTTGGGATATTGGTGTGAATTTGATAATAAGCATGAACAAGAATAAAAGCTGAAGAGTGGTGTTGCCATGTCTTGGTTTCATTACATTAATACGTTTTTTTTACATATAAGGAAGATTGGGTCCTGAGTTTGGTCTGTTCAGGACCATTTCAGGGCAGGGAGAGTTTTGGGTCTCTCTACAACAAAACCTACATTTCTTTGGTCTCTACCTTTTGTCGTCTACATATTAAGAAAGAATTTGTGTTTGATTTGCAATTCTTTTTTTGGTTTATATCGATTGTTTTCTACTATTTTTGTTTCTTTTGGTTCAGATAAAACTGATTCGGTTTTTTCATCATATATATTTGATCATTTTTTTCCAAATCAGATTTCGTTTTTTTTTTTACCATAGAAGAAAAACAGTACTCCACCACACTCACAAATCCTGCCTTGGATACTGTAATCTATGAAAAAGAAAAGAAAAAGGATATGATGGAGAGAAGAGGAGACGCAAGTCACGGAAAATGATTTCAAGCATAAGTCTAATTACTAATTACCACCACTTTCCGTAATTAACGCCTTTTTCACTTTATCCACTTTTTTTTGCCTATCTTCTTTATATTATTTCTTTCTCAAGCCCACACTGCTCAGTTTCCAAGTCAAATGGCTACCTCAAACACTCGAGTCTTGTTCTTATCTTTGTGTCTCCTCCTTAGCAAAGTAGCATTGTCTCAGTTTGATGAGCTATGGCTAGTAGGGGACGATGATCCACTCAACGCGTTGCAGACAAGGCGCGAAAGAAGAGAAGAGAGGTGCGATTACTCGGTGGGGAAATGGATGTACGATGAAACGTATCCGCTCTATGACTCAAGCTGTCCATATCTGAGCTCTGCGCTAAGTTGCCAGAGAAATGGAAGGCCTGACTCTTATTACCAGAAATGGAGATGGATCCCCAAGGGTTGTTCACTACCAAGGCACACACCACACTCCTCTTTTTTACTTACTTCTTTTTAACCAGTTTTTCTTTCTAAAATTCGGACTCAAGTAAAAAATTTGGTTAGGATTATATTGGCTTTGCATGGTAATTGCAAGATTAATAAATTGAATGATGGAATATGGGAATTAGATGTCATTAATTCCATACATTCTTCTACAATGTAGAATACTAGTGGAATATTTTGTTTTGGAATTAGCTAATCTTTCTGTTCTTTTGGAATGTGTTTTACATATTTGAGAATTAGCTGAAAATGTTGAATAATTTTTTTTTAACTAAAATGAGGAAAAAAATATTTAATTTATTTTTAGTCACAAAATATGAATTTTAATGCATGTTCATGTATTAATATGAAAAGTTAAATTATCAGGATCTAGTGATTTTACTTCTTAATTTGATTTTGAAAAGACTGTTTTTAACCAAAATAATGGCTCTTTCCATGATGGTGTTTAGGTTTGACGCATTGAAATATCTGGGGAAAATGAGGGGAAAAAGAATAATGCTGGTTGGAGATTCAATAATGAGAAACCAGTGGGAATCTCTTGTCTGCTTAGTACAGTCTGTGATTCCCACTCATCGTAAGAAGCTCACTTACAATGGTCCTACAATGTCTTTCCATTCTCTGGTTATAATCACAAACCTCCTTTTGGATCACATATACATCATTGGTTAGTGGATGCTACTAATAAGTTTGGTTACTATACAGGATTTTGAGACATCGATTGAGTTTTGTTGGGCTCCTCTGCTTGTGGAACTCAAGAGAGGAGTTGACCGTAAAAGGGTGTTACATTTGGACTCAATCGAAGACAATGCTAGATATTGGCGTGGTGTCGATGTTCTTGTATTCGATTCCGCTCACTGGTGGACTCACTCTCAGAAATGGAGTTCGTAAGTCATCTGAAAAACCGCTTGCTTCTTTCGTGTAAAAGCAAATTATTAATGGTTCATAGACTTTCAACTCAAGACCCATTGACAATAAATGAATTCGTCTATATGTTCAGTTAACTCAAGTTATTGATGCTTTAGGTGGGATTATTACATGGATGGGAATAAGGTCTTTAAATCTATGGACCCAATGGATGCTTATGAGAGAGGACTAACCACATGGGCTAAATGGGTTGAGATAAATCTTGATCCATCTAAAACAATAGTCATTTTCCGCACTGTCTCACCGAGGTTTTTTCTTATATTCTCTTCCTAATCTTATATACAAAATGGACACCATTAATAAATGAAGGCAAAGATGATCATGTACATAATTTCTTGGCAGAGAAAGTGGTCAAATGTGCTACAACCAGAAACATCCCTTGCCTTCTCTATCTTCTTCTAGCAAACCACACGTGCCTCAACATTCAAGAGTGTTGAACAAAGTGCTTAGCAAAATGAAATATCGAGTCTATTTGCACGATATCACAACGATGTCGGCGTATAGAAGAGATGGTCATCCTTCGGTGTTCAAGAGAGCAATGCACGAGGAAGAGAAGCACCATCGTACTACTGGACCTTCATCAGATTGCAGTCACTGGTGCTTGCCCGGTGTCCCGGATATTTGGAATGAGATGCTTTCTTCAATTATCTTAACCAATGTTGTATGAGCTATAAGATTCTGTTTTTACTCATGAACAAATGGTGTTGTTACTTGTATGAAACTATGAATCAGTGTTTATATACTACATATCTTTTCCCTACTAACAAATATCCCAATATCAAAGACAAAACAACTCACAGGCCTTTTAAGCATGTGATAGATGGAGAATAAGTGGTTTAACTTGGCATAAAACCATGGATTATGATAATACGATTTTATACATCACTATAATTTTGGTTAACTCCTACCTAACTCCATTTTCTGTCTAAAACTCTCTAGGTTAAGTTTTGGTGTTCTCATTAAAATGGCAAAAACTAAGTTAGTGTTCATTTCTTGGTTGATATTACCAATTTTTGAATAAAATAAAATTTAAATTTTAAAGCCATGAGTCATCATTTTTCTGTCGTATTCTCCGTCGCTTTCATTTTCTTCAATTCAACTACTTTGAAGCTGCAGATCTCTCTTTTGGAGCTTTCGCGTGGAGCTTCACATGGCGATGGAGAAATGGGTGTTAATGGTGACGGCGCAAACTCCGACGAACATTGCGGTGATTAAGTATTGGGGAAAGAGAGATGAGACTCGGATTCTCCCCGTTAACGATAGCATTAGCGTAACTCTTGATCCCGATCATCTCTGTACCGTTACTACTGTCGCCGTTAGTCCTGGGTTTGATCGGGATCGAATGTGGCTCAATGGCAAGGTACTCTCTTCATTTCCCACTACGATCTCTCGTGTTTCTGAGATTCCATTTATCGAATTCAAAGATAATCACCACAAAGCTTATATCTGGAATTTCAATTCTAAGCTAGATTTGGACTTAACTTTGAGTTCACCGGCATTTTGTTGTTGTTGTTTCATGTTAGTATAGGAAATCTCTCTATCTGGAAGTAGGTACCAAAATTGTTTGAGGGAGATTCGAAGTCGTGCTGGTGATGTTGAAGATAAGGAAAAGGGGATTAAGATAGGGAAGAAAGATTGGGAGAAATTGCATCTTCATATTGCTTCTCATAACAACTTCCCTACTGCTGCTGGCTTAGCATCTTCAGCTGCTGGATTTGCTTGTCTAGGTATTCTGCTTTTTCTATCTGTTGATCATGAGCTTGAGAATGGCTTGTAGTTTATGTCAAACTGCTTTTTGTCTACAGTTTTTTCTCTTGCAAAGTTGATGAATGTAGATGAAGATCCAAGCCATCTTTCTGCAATAGCCAGGTAACCATGTAGTGGACTTCCTTGCACTATATATCAATGCTCCTCATGCATTGATTATGTACAGGCTACTATTTATTCATTTACTAATGCATGAGTTGTGATACTGAAGTGAAATCTGACATTCCTATAGAAGTTAAGTGGTACCGGTATACATTGTTTGAGTTTCATTTTCTCATGTAGGCAAGGTTCAGGAAGTGCTTGCCGTAGTTTATTTGGTGGATTTGTCAAGTGGACAATGGGAAGTAAAGAAGATGGAAGTGACAGCGTTGCAGTTCAACTGGCAGATGAGAAGCATTGGGATGATCTTGTTATCATCATTGCTGTGGTATGGCTCTTTTCAATCTTTTGTCAAGCGAATTTTACACTTTTTTCGCAGGATTACTCCGACTTTCCCATCTTCCAGATCATGCTGTTTTCAAATTAATCATATGTTACATTTACTCTCGTCACACGATTTGATTGAACGAGATATATAAATAAGTATTTCCATGACACAATTTTGAGTTGCTCTATTTGAACGTGTGAATATAGCATTATGGACAAGTTCGAATGATCAGAAATCTGTGAAAATTTAGTGCCTTCTTATGTTTTCCTTCATAGCCTGTAAAAGCTTCTTTTTATAACAGGTGAGTTCACGGCAGAAGGAAACGAGCAGTACCTCCGGAATGCATGAAAGTGTTGAGACGAGTTTACTTTTACAGCATAGAGCAAAAGTACGTTCTCTTCTTGATGTTTGATGAAATTCTGTATTACCTATTAAACCTCATCGTTTGTTTTTTCTCTATCTATAGGAAGTTGTGCCAAAACGGATTTTGCAAATGGAGGAAGCTATAAAAAATCGAGACTTTGCATCCTTTACACAATTGACATGTACAGATAGTAATCAGTTTCATGCTGTTTGTCTGGATACATCTCCACCCATATTCTACATGAATGACACTTCACACAGGTATTTCTCTATTTTGACATATGTATGCTGCTTCAGTTTATTTTGTTATCAAACCCTTCTTTATTCTAATATATCAAACTGTTATCTGCTTTTCCAGAATTATTAGCTTAGTTGAAAAGTGGAACCGTTCTGAAGGGACACCACAGGTAAAGTGCTACTAAGTGTCCTGCCCGACTGTTTGACCATTATTTTACTTTGGAAGATGTTACTTCCAACTTCTGTACCAGCATAGATTTTTATTTCCGAGCATTTGCACAAGGATGGGAGACAGATCCTACAACCTTATCTCAAATCTCATTTGAAAAACTATTTTGTGTGTGCTTTTAAGTATATAAACAACTGTTAACTCAAAAACTAAAATCTGGACAGGTTGCTTACACATTTGATGCTGGTCCAAATGCTGTACTGATTGCACGCAACAGAAAGGTCGCAGTCCAATTGCTTCAGGGGCTTCTGTACTATTTCCCCCCTAAGTCAGACACTGATATGAAGAGGTAAGAGATAGAAACTGTGTGATCGATCCGTTAACTGCGGTTTTCTATGAGTTTAAAATTGACTAAAAAGGCTGTTTGTAATGATTTTGGTTTCATTGTTTACCAGTTACGTAGTGGGGGATAATTCGATTCTAAAGGAAGCAGGACTAGATGGAGCAAGTGGTGTCGAGAATCTGCAACCTCCGCCTGAAATTAAAGACAACATTGGATCTCAGGATCAGAAAGGAGAAGTCAGTTATTTTATCTGCACTAGACCTGGAAAAGGTCCCATCGTGCTTCACGACCAAACTCAAGCCCTTCTCAATCCTGAAACTGGCCTTCCTAAGTGAGCATTTTCTCAGCTTCAAACTAATATTATGATTAGCATCCTTTAACTGCAAGTTTAAGAAACGATATCTGTGGCAGAATAGGTGCAGCTTCGTTGTCATCTAACTGTTAGCTTTACTATTTCCAAATAAAAGAAATTCTTTGGTTATGTTTTACCAGAGTAAATCTTTTTACTGCGATGCAATAAATACTTGAAAAAAACGCAAAAAAAATGAAATGAAATTTATACATGAGGAACAGAGCATTGCTATTTTGTGGGGTGGAGACAAAATGTACAACTTTGATGATCTAAACAATGTAAAATTGAATGATTGAATTTAAGATGATTGAGGAATAGGCAAGAGTTCTTTTAAGACAGTTTCTGCCATCCCATCAGCCATCGGAAAAATATGACCAGCACCTGGAATCTCATGATACTTGATCCAACTTAGTTTCTGAGCAATGATTCTTTGTAGTTGTATCGGGACGAGCCGATCATCATCCCCTTGCCACATATGTACCGAACCTTCACCCTTAGGGAATGGATTCTCGATCTTCATTGGGTCAAAACTCCATTTCCCAAATCCAACAATCAGGTCTCGGTCTAGTGATTCGTGTGTCCCTTGTTGCGTTGTTTGGTTCTTGTAAGACACCCTTGCGGCGAGTTTGGGCAGTAGTGCAAGATCTTGAGGAGAGAACATAGTGGGGCTTGATTGCATCACAGCTGTTGTTGCGAATAGCTTTTGATTGTTCCACCAATAGAGTAGCCATGGAGTGTGATGAGTAACGAGCATCGCAAACCTTTCGGATTTTGATTGTTTGTTCCACAGCTCCCATGTCAAACTATCTGGGAAACTCGGCCACCATGAGTTGGTTACAGGACAAAGCAATGTCGCTCCTGCGAGCCTGTGAGGAATGTACTTGAGAACACCCCAAACGGCTTGACCTCCCATTGAGTACCCAACCACGTAAAATTTGGAACCAAGTTGTAGTTGGTCAGCAAGTTGTTCAACATCATGCGCTAAAGTCTTTTCATTGCGACTAGAGTGAGGATCGCTCTCTCCATAACCAGGTCGATCATATGACACCACGTAGATGCCGTTTTTCTCGAGAAAGCCCTGAAGAGACAAACAATGCAATTACAGAATTACTCTATATAGGCCCCTGGCCAATGTGAATGCAGATAAACAATCTGAGTCCTTGAGCAAAAGAGAAATAGTAAGAGAGGAAGAGATCAAATCATTACAGGGCGAACACGGTTGGCGATAACAGCGTCGCGCCTAAATGTTGAGAATGCGTGGATAAAGACAATCTTGAAAGTTGCATTTTGTCTACTAACTCCATGTTCTTCGTAGGCCAAATAGCGGCCATCACTGAGACGGATCCTAGGGGCGGTAATAGGCGGTCCACCGGGGGTTCCGCATCTCTTAGGAGGTGGAGGTCTAATGGAAACAAAAGCCCATGCCCCTAATCCAATCAACACTATTACCACTGCTCCTGTTATGAACCCTGCCAAATTGGTCAAATCAATAAATCAGTGATCACATTCCCTTTTGCAAAACTTACGATCAATAAAAACTCACATTTCTTCATGTTGAAAAAACTTGATAAAAAGTTGGGCAATACCAACTTATTTTAAAATAAATTGGTATGGGTTTAAAGTGTAGATTTTGATACAGATACATATATTTATAGGGTTGTGTAAAACTAAATTAACAGAAAAAAGCCCTTCATTTCCATCTCACGTTGTGACAACGTAAATCACGGTGGATTCACTGAAAGATCTTTTGAGGCATTTATCCGGAAATAGCCGGCAGCAACAAAACCCAGCCATTATAACAATGGTTCCAACAAACGTATTAACCAATCTGTTTTGGGAAAAGCCAATGACAAACACGAGATTAACTACTTTTTACATGTTTTATTATAATTGTCAACCTTTACGAACATATATGATTAATTGAAATCTAATGCCTTCAGAAAAAAAAAATCGCATATCAATGCATATTCTTTTGGAACAATTGCAAACAATAGCTAGTTTTTTTAATGTGCATGAAATAACAATTTATTATTTTGTTCATTAACAAAATAGTATTCTGAATTTTTTTTGGATGAAAGTACTCTTTCAAGAATCACCACTATTCATCACACATTCACACTTTGGTTAAAAAGTTCCAGTAAATTTTGTATATTAATCTGAAAATTTTTCAAAAGATTCTGGAACTTATGAAAAAAAACTTTAGCAATTTTTTGGCAGCTAGCTTTTGTAAATTTTACTAAAAGCTTTGTAGGTAACTAAGCATATTATTTTGGTAAGTTTTTAGAAAGCTGTTGTTGTCTTCAGGTGGTTGTTGACTCCTGATCCATTAAACACATAAGTGGACTTATACAAGGTTTTGAGGTCGTTGTTGTCTTTAGGTGCCTGTGACGAGTTTGGATGGATTAACTCGAGCAGTACAAGTGCCATGTGTTTAGTCTGCTCGAGCAGTACAAGTGCCATGTGCTTAGTCCGTCTCTTTTCATTAATAATAATTCAACAAAAGACTTGAAAGAACAAAATCAAAATCACTTTCACAGTTTAAACACAACCGAACATAAAAAATTCTAACTGACTTTACACTCAGAAACAGTCAATTATTGTCAGACATGTCACGAAACCTCGCAAGTGCTTTCTTATGAAGAAGAGTTCTGTAAGTGTCACCAGGCTGAACCTCAAACTCAGCATCAACTTTCTTCTGCTGACTCCCAAGTCCTGCTCTCCTATCAACGCCTTGCGCTTGCACCGGTTCTTTCATTCCGCTCCCGTCTTTCCCCAAACCCTGAGCACATACACAACAATCAGGAATCACCATTAACATATAACGTTACCCATAAACCAAATTTCTGGTTTTTTTAAGTTACCGATCCTTCATGCCACCCCATGTTCCTCAGCATTCTGTTTCCCACGTTACTCTCGTCTATTGCTCTCTCTTCTGTAATCACATCGAAACTACTGACTTCAGTGGTTGTTGTAATCCCACGTCCACCCACACCTGGAGGAAAAGGTGTTGGATCCAATGAACCTTTCCTCAACCCCATTAAATCCTCACCTTCATGCAAACACACCAGTTTCCCAATGTTTAATAACAATAATACAACTCATTTCCGGATTCTATTTTTAGAAAAATCTACAGAGTCAAGGGCGCTTACTTGAATCAATAACATCATTTCCACTTGAAGTTGATGAGCCGTATAAGTTTCTTCTTTCTGCAGCACGGTCCCGGTATGATGTCTGAGGCTGTTCTCTGTGAGTAGGCACTGCAGTCGGTTTTTCAGAGAACCTTCTTCTCCCACTCCCGGAAACTGAAACCGGAGCCGAAACTGAAGAAGCAGAAGGTAAAACTGGCGGCACTTGTACACTAGCTGAAGAAGAAGCTCCTCCCACAGTTCCTCCAAAAGAACCTCTCATCACCCCCATCAAAGGTCCTCCTGTTGTACTGCTGCTCGAGCTTTCTGCAGTTGTCAGAGCAGAAACTCCATGATTGGAATTACTCTTCTCCTTCGCAATAATTACATCAGATTTCAGTTTTCCCATGGATTGTCCAGTGGAGAAAGACGACCTCGCTTCAGCCAGAACTGTAGGTGGATTGTCAACAAGTGAAGGTGAGGGACGTTGTATTTGGGTTTCATGGCTCCGCTGCTTCCACATTGTTAAAACGTTATTCATTTTTTTCTTGCTAGCCAGTAGGCTAGTCTTTGACGCAAGTTTTATCTCCTTCACTCTCTCTTTCTCTCTCTTCTCTGATGCAATTGCTGCTGCTGCAGCCGCCTGAACCGCATCTGGTAAGGACAGAGCTTTTTCTACATTAGGGGTAGTAGCCGCCGATATAATAACTTTTTGTTGACTGGATTTCTCCTTCTTGGCAGAGTCTGGTTGGTTTTCAGTTAATTTACTCTCATTGTTCTGATCAGGAAAAGGAACGTATTGTTGCGTTTGCTGGTCATACGAGTACCAAAGCCCACTATTGCTGTCATAATAAAGACCTGCATATTTAGAAACATACGATTAATAGAAAATATTACCCTCTTCTTACACCAGTGAAACTAAGTTTCCCACCACCACACACCAAGAAAAGATGACTAGTGATAACCAAAACATTAAAACACTTCATCATTATGCCCTATTTGATGCCAAATTTTAAGGCACATATGTGTGTATATATATACATATATATAAGAAGGCCGAACTCAGCAATATTTAAAAGAAGATCCAAAGAAAGTCCTACAGCAGCCATAATCAACTGTATCATATAACTCTTGATGAATCCCTACACCATACTTTAAAAGTCTAATTAAGACATACACTTGTATGATTGTATCTCGATGTTTGCTAGTTTGGTGCATACAAAGTATAAGAACTTCATAGCCATAAAAAGAACAGGATAGTTTGAATAAACCAGAGCTGACGACTTATTTTTGCTAAGAAGTTATCCTATAAAAGAATACATCTACAGCAGGACTATTCAACCAGCCAACTGGACCAGATCAACCTTACTTTTGCCCATTACATGTTTTGCAATACCAGATATGAAAATAAGAGCTGCAGCTACCCAACCATACAATCAATTCAAAGAAATAAAGAAAAATATAAGTAAGTGCCAACCTGAATTTCCATCGTAGTAGTATCCAGAAGCCGCATCATAGTAATAACCAGATGCTTCATCCCACACATAGCCAGACTGTGGAGCAGAAGTCCCTTTCTGGGATTCAATTTCCCCAACACCCTGGGCTTGCCATCCAGTGGTTTGTTTCTCATCAGGATTGTATTCCTTTGGAGCCCATCCAACACCGTCATACTAATAAGGACAAAAATGAGTGTCAGTGCACATGGAGTAGAAGAATCATAAGAATGACAATCCTCAACAAAAGCTACTGGGTGCTACTGAAAAATTTGATTAATGATCAAACAAGGGAAACTGGATCAAAACAATCTTCACGTACCTGTTGCGAAAATGTTGCTGCTTCAATTGCAGCAGCAGCGAGGTTGTTGGAGTGAGAGGGTGCTGATATACCAGTTCCAGAACCATGAACACTCTTTGCATATGCAACTCTAAGAATTTTACCATTCCTTTCAAGAGCTGTTCCGTTTGTTGCTTCAAGTGCCTTAGTAGCATCCTCAACCTACACGAACATAATCAAATTCTTCTGTGTCAAGTTGGTAGGTGGATTTAAAAGTCAAATACACTCATAAACTGGGGAAAATAGATATTTAGACATATCAAGCAGTTCTACTCAAAATATGATCACCGTTCAGATATTAAATTGGTAAGAGAATCAGTGACAACAGAAATAATCTACTACAAGAGCTTCACAAGTCAATTCAAAACATGGTTGTCGAATGTAGATTATAACAATAGTACGACAAAATAAATTATTGAGTGTGCTCACCACCAAACATTGCAAAATCTACCCACAGAACGAGCAGATTATGATTACTAAAGAGACACTTAAAACATTTTTTTTACAATAAAGCATAATCACTCTTCACAATCAGAATCAAAACCAGGTGGTACTGATCATCTAGACTGGGTTTCTAATTTCTTTACAATCGAATAACTCTTTTCTCAAAAGGCGCACTTGCAATTTAAATCATCAGCAAGGGAAAAGCGAAGCAGAAGAGAGAGTTTAAGGAGTAAGTGCAACAACCAACTTGGCTTTGAGACCTTACCGAACAGAAATGTACGAATGCAAATCCTCGTGAAACATGAGTGAATTTGTCTCTCACAAGACGAAGATCCTACAAAATGGTGGAAAGAGGAAACCCAGGTCAACTGACGTATAAAGTACAATATCTTAATAGAAAACGAATCCAAAAGGGTATTTGTCAACCTTGATAGGAGCATGTTTGGAAAATTCATACCGAAGCATTTCCTCATCAGCCTCTTCATCCAACCCACGTACAACCAGGACATGAGTTGGACCTGGAAAAGAAAATAAGAAGAATGTATCTTAGGTATAAATGGTATGTAGAAAAGTACAAAAACTATGGCCTTAACACTTTCGACTGTTTTCTAACTAAAGAAAGAAATCTAAAACATCTTAAATAAAAAATGCTGATCAGAACCTGTCTCAGAAATTCGTTTTCCTGGTGCTGAGTTTGATAAACCTACATCAGCTGAAGGAGAATCCTTGGTCTTTGGTTCATTACACTGTGTAAGGAGACAGATCACAGACGTTTATGCAATGGCCACAAATTTGTTCTACTATATTATAACTGCACTTTTGAGTGTTCTATCATTAATCAAGACACAGACAGCGGCATGGCAAAGAAGGGCTACAGATACAATTGTCGACCACAACATTCAACTATTGATAAAGACTTCACAGAGTTTAAGCAAATAGAAGGAAAGATAAATCAAAATCCCATCAAAAAAGATCAGTTAAAGGGTGTTCGTTAACTTCTTCTTTTTTTTTTAGACATTTGAATAATGAAAATTGTATATGCAAACAAATACTTTGTTAGCATAGGTATGCACGTCAATGTGTCGACATAAAATTAAAATGTTCATTTACCATTACTATCAAAATATGTATGTCACCTTAGTCTCAAACAAAGTGTCCATTGAGAATACATACTCATCACCAAAAGGAACTGGAAATAATTTCTAGGAGCACAAAACAGATTTATTCTGAAAGTTTTATCAGTTCGATCTTTTTTGGTATTGTCATCACCAAATCATGACACTACAATGAGTAGTTCTTCCGGTAATTAAATATATGTAATTTCGTCTGTAGTTAACAGATGGGTTTGTACTCTAGTCCTGACTATGAAATTTACAGAACTTTCATCCAAAACAATGCACCAACCTGAAAGCAAGAGGTTCGCCGCGCAAAATTGATACAGCCACAGATTGTACAGATCCAATCTGTGGGAACTATCATGTTTCGACTTCCACCATAACTGCGTCTAGAAGCATGTTCCTGCCTACGGGACACACCAGCCCTACCAGTAGGTTGGCTGCTACAACACACGCAATTCAGTGTAAGAATGTTATACTCTGGTATAGAAAAGGTCAAGAAACGATTATATAAATGTGAAGTAATTCTATGATCCCTCCATAAGTAATATTGAAATCAATCAAAGTCTTATGATTATAAGAAAGACCTGTAATTGAAAATTAGCTTCCTTCCATCCAAAACTATACCATCATGCTCAAGTCTATCCATCATGGTGCGTGCCGCATCCTGCTCCGAAAAAATATATAAATGCACACAATGGGTTGAATAAACCGCAAGAAAGAGCCCCAGGAATTAACAGCTTAGTTGAAAGCAATTACCACAGTGGAGAAATCAATAAAAGCAAATCCACGAGAAATCCCAGAACTTTGCTCCCGAATCACACGAACATGATGCAAAGGACCCCATTCAGCCTAGTCATGCGAAAGGGAATAATGAAGTCATGCAAGAAAAATTGTTTAACCCTGAGGACATACAGATTCGGAAAATGAAAAAGAGTTTACCAGAATCTGGTATAGATCTTCTTCGGTTGATTTCATCGAGAGACCCTTCACAACAACAGTGGCGGATGGGGTCTAGCAAAAACCATAAAAATATAGGAACGGATTTTTTAAATGTCTTCGCAACAAAATAATATAGACCAGGGTTGAGAAAATATTATATACAGCAGAAAAATGCTCCTGGTCATGTCTATCTTCATATTCTCTTCGCCTCTCACTTTCATTCCAGTGATCCCCCTCATAGCTGTCCTCCCGGTAACTCCGCCCATGGCTCCGACCTCTAGGAGATCTTGATCTAGAGAACTCACCACGTCCGGTAGATCGAGATCGTGATTTCTCATATCTCTTATGAGGACTCTCATCTCTTTCGCGGCTGAAACATCTTTTGTCCCACTCCCTATCACGTGAGTCCCATTCTCTATCTCGTGAATTCCGTTCTCTATCCTGCGGATCACGGCTCTTTCGACTGCCATCTCTCACACTGCCTCTTTCATAATCAGAATCATAACTCCGGCGAGAATAATCATAATCTTTTTCACGACCATCATCTCTGCTATGTTGGTAATTTCTAGATCTATAGTTGTTATCGTTACAAGAATAGTCATCGCGGCCATCATATCGGGACGACCTTTCGTGTTCATGATCACGGTAATATCCATTATGACTCCCAGCTTCACTATCGTGATAATAGTCAGCAGCATAATTTGAATCGATGTAAGGCTTTTCTTGCCTACGATGTTCACGAGGATAATTTTCTTCATAGTTTCGCCTTCTAGATTGAGGCAAGGCACCCAGAGTATTATGCCCAGGTGGATAATTGTAAACATCATCCCGCATCAACCTTTCATCAGGATATCTCTCATCATATGATGCGCCAAACCTGTTAAAATAATTATATACCCCCATGAGAACAAAAAACTACATCAATATAGTCCATTCAACTAGCACTCACCGATTATTTGGATCATTCTGAGTACCATAACCCTCCGGAGCCTGTGAATTGAAGAGAATAAGCTATGTCAGCAACAAACATCATTGACGGATATTACATTAGCCAAATCCCATCCACATCCTCACTCTCCCAAGTCTCTCACTCCACGGATGAGTTGACATTCACAACATCCCTAAAAATTTCTTGTTTATCATCCCATATATGTAAGGAGAAAACCACAATTACACTGTTATTATCCCATTCTTGCTGACGACCATATCGACTAGGATCCATTTCCCGCCAGTACACCAAGCAAATCTTCGATGGTCGAAGAGAATATTCAAACCTCAATGTTTTAAGTAGGCTCTTTCCTGAAATACACGCATAAACAGACAGGTATCTCTTAATGCATATATAACCAAAAATTCCCAGTACTGAATCACAAAGAGACTTTTTGGGAACTAGCTAGAGATTCTCTCTAAGTAACAAAAGCACGACATGAATGCATTCGACAATACAGATCATTCTATATTCAGCTGACAATTAGGCCTAAACTTGAAGTGGTGACATCCACGAAAAAAAAATGAATAATCCTCTGATCAATAGAAATTAAACAGGTAAAAATGAGAATACCTCTGATGAACTGAAAGCAACCCCGACGACGCCGGGCCAAAGACACCAGTGAATGGAAGATGAAGATGAGCTGTGATAACAGCGGAACAAAGACTTGGAATAAGAGATTAATAGATAGATAGAGCGCAAAATCAGGGAGCCGAGAACCAGAGGTCAGAGAAACAAGCCTGAAACCGGTGACAAATCAGATGACGCAGCGATCGATAGAGAACGAGAGAGCTCGAGCGATGAAGTAGCCGTATAAATCGGAATGGTTTCTACCGTCAAGAGAAGAGAATAGAAAACTCGGTGTTGAAAATCACAAAATCAACAGCGAACGATCAATTCCGAGAGAGACGAATTCAGAGCTCCACGGTGGACTTAACCAGATTAGGGTTTCGTTGTTGTTGAAGAGAAAGATGAAAAGGCGTCCATATTACAGATGAGTTTTTTTTTTTTTATTGGAAAATCCAAACATCTCAATTTCTTAGCCATTAAAGAACCATAATTACATGTTAACATTTAAAAAAAATTATTAAGAAATGTTAACATTAAAAGTAGCGAATGCAAGCCCTTCGGTCTCCCACCTGTTATTTGCGGATGATAGTTTATTTTTTTGCAAGGCTAATAAGGACCAATGTGGAGTAATATTGGGAATTTTAAAACAATATGAAGCAGTCTCAGGACAACAAATTAATTTTTTAAAATCATCTATTCAGTTTGGACATAAGGTAGATGAGGAGATTAAGGAAGAAATAAAGTCTACCCTGGGTATTACTACTATTGGTGGTATGGGATCTTACCTCGGCCTGCCCGAGAGCTTAGGGGGTTCTAAGACAAAAATATTCTCTTTTGTGAGAGAGAGATTACAAACAAGAATTAACGGTTGGTCGGCCAAGTTTTTATCGAAAGGTGGGAAAGAAGTGATGATTAAATCGGTAGCTGCAGCATTACCAACTTACGTTATGTCATGCTTCAGACTACCGAAAACAATCACTTCAAAACTCACTAGTGCGGTTGCTAATTTTTGGTGGAGTTCGAATGGGGACTCCAGAGGTATGCACTGGATGGCTTGGAATAAAATGTGCAACAGCAAATCAGAAGGGGGTCTAGGATTTCGAAATGTAGATGATTTTAATTCAGCTTTACTAGCAAAACAATTATGGCGGTTGATTACGGTTCCAGATTCTCTTTTCGCAAAGGTTTTCAAAGGGAGGTATTTTCGGAAAACCAATCCTCTGGAGGAGGTAAAATCATACTCGCCATCATATGGATGGCGGAGTATTTGTTCAGCTAGATCTCTGGTTAATAAAGGACTTATTAAAAGAGTCGGATCTGGGGCAACCATCTCAGTTTGGGAGGATCCCTGGATTCCAGCTCAACTCCCGAGACCAGCAAAAAGCAACGGGTCAATTGTTGATCCGTCTTTAAAAGTTAACAATTTGATAGATACTCGGTCGAACTTTTGGAATGTAGATCTCTTACATGCGATCTTTGATCCAGAAGATGTGGCCTTAATAAGTGCCCTACCAGTGGGTGCTCCAACTAAAGAAGATACTTTGGGTTGGCATTTCACAAAATCTGGGAAATATACTGTTAAATCGGGTTATCATGCTACAAGGTTAGATACGTCGGGAACCAATGTATCTTTTATGGGCCCAGATATCACACCCCTAAAGGCATATTCTTGGCAAGTGCAATGTCCACCAAAGATACGCCATTTCTTGTGGCAGATTTTGACGGGCTGCGTCCCGGTTACGGAGAATTTGCGGAAAAGAGGAGTTAATTGTGACGTAGGATGTTCCCGATGTGGCGCACCAGAGGAGACGATTAATCACACACTTTTCCAATGCCATCCGGCACGGCAGATTTGGGCGCTTTCACAAATTCCTACAGTTATGGGGAATTTTCCCACGGAATCTATCTTCGCGAATATGGATCACTTATTCTGGAGGGTACCTTCAGAATTTGATTCATCGGCTTTCCCATGGATTATTTGGTATATTTGGAAAGCAAGGAACGAAAAAATATTTGAAAATATAGACAGTGACCCACTAGAGGTATTACGGTTAGCGGAAAAAGAGGCACAATTGTGGCAATCAGCGCAAATTGAGCTCATAAATGCAAATCAGGGACCTGTGGATTTGGTAACTCGGTCTCGAGTGAGGACTGTCTCACTTGAAGCAACTTATTCGGGATACCGCTGTTTTGTGGATGGATCATGGAAAGGAAGTGATAAGTTCTCCGGTACAGGATGGTTTTGTACATCATCAAGTGGAGAGCCGCCAACCATGGGAGCTGCCAACATCCGTAGGAGTCTATCTCCATTACATACCGAAGTCGAGGCCCTTCTCTGGGCGATGAAGTGTATGATTGGCGCAGATAATCAGGAGGTAGCGTTTTTTACAGACTGTTCTGACTTGGTGAAGATGGTGTCTTCTCCAACCGAATGGCCGGCGTTTTCAGTGTATTTGGAGGAATTTCAGAGCGACAAGGAAGAATTCCTAAGTTTTTCTTTATCTTTAATTTCTCGTAGAGCAAATGTCAAAGCGGACTCTCTAGCACGAAAAGTTCGTACAGAACCGCGTCACATCACATATGTAAACAACATTCCTCAGGAATGGCTTTTCTGAGTGTTAATTAATTTCGGATGACAAAAAAAAAAAAAAAAAAAAAAAAAAAAAAAATCAAATAAATAATAACAATTCAAGTTGCCAAAAAAGCAAAAAAAAAAAAAAAAAAAAACATAACAATTCAAAAAAAAAAAAAAAAAGAATTTGGTAGCCTTCAATAGAATTCGGCAACTGAAAACATTTGTAAACTATTTTTCCCTTTAACCTACTAAAAGACTTCAGCCTTACGTGTTATCATTTTTATTATTGATGATGTGATGTACCATTTTCAAGTGTTTTCTTCAATATCAACTTGTTCTAATCTACATGATCAACTTCTATGTATTCCAAGGTAGTCCATACAAAGGGTGAGTGAGAACAATTTGACTTACAAATCCTCTCTTTTTGATACATAACAAAAAAAAAGAAGTAAAACCCAGGTAAATCTATTTATGGGCACATTGTTTCTGAAAAAAAAGAGAAAACTAAGAACGAGGTGTCCAAGCTGAAGCAGTGAGTAAGGAGAGATCTTTCCATCCAAGCTTAAGTGTACCATTATCATCAACCAAAGTGTATCCATCCGAAGGAAACATTCCCAAGAGTAGAGTCGCTTGTGTAGCTGCATTGCCAGCTAAAGATATACCTTTAAACCCACATTGTTGCATTTTCTCCCTCCAGCTCTCAAACTTCACTTCACCGCTCCTTGATGGTCCTCCAACCGCCAATACATTCCGTATCTCTTTCGATAATAGCTGCTGCTCCACGACATGTCTCTCTTCGCTCTCTTCTCCGTAGCTTGCTCCCAATGAGTCAAACAGAGCGGAGTAGTAATGTATTGCTTCTACAAATCTTCCTAAGAAAGAACCAGCGTGGCTCAGGTCTTGTTCCACTACTGTCACAACTTTAGGAGCTAATCTGTTTATTCCCAATCATTAACCAAAAAAGGCACTTTTTAGAACATCTTTTTCCTATATAATCTAAATTAATGTTAAAAGAGTGATCAAAAGGTAATGTTTATTTTACCTTTGGAGTAACCAGAGAGTGTGTGCATCAGAGCCAGTGACATCATAAAGAGAATGTTGAAGCCAGTGAACTGCCACAGCTTCTCTTTTCCTCACATTGAGCCTCTCAGTGTCCAAGTTTCCAACTTTCTCAGCTAAAGGGCAGAACTCAAAAGGCAGGCCAAGCTTATCAGCGAAATCCGAAAGACGTTTCCCAGTGGCCTGAAGAGCTTCCATGGAAGTGCCAAGTCCCGTGAGTCGCACGTGAGGAGGTCCTCCAGGTCTAGAAGCAAGAATGTGGAATAAACCAGGCCATTGAAGTCCTTGCATAATGTCTAAGTCAATGATGTGTACACTGTCTTCTTTCTCAAACGCTTCTTGAATCGCCTGATTCGCTGTAAAGTGTGAGAATTTCACTAAAGGGCTTATCCCATTAAACACTTGAAACGCAGAGACCATCTTCAAGCTATGCGTTTGAGGCATCCACCGTGAAGGCAAAGCCGCGTAAATCCCGAGACACGAGTTGAGTAATCTCGCTGACATAGCTTCTGAGAAGTAAGCAGCTACTCTCTGCGCTGAGGTCCCGTAAGGAGTAGATAATTGAGAGATCTCAAGGAGAAGCTTGTTTGCTTCTTCGAGATTATCAGCAGAGACTGCTTCAGCACACTGTAGCAGCAATGTGAGAAGGTGTAAACCTTCTTCATCTTGCTTCTGTCTCTTAATCTCTTCTTTCCTCTCTCTTAACGCCTCCGCCGTGTTTGGGACTGTGGCCGCGGTGGTGGTCACCGTCTCTGGTGGCGGTGGTGCATCCGTGGAAGAATTTTCTCGTTCTTGCTGCTGAATCGGAGTAGGAGGCTTATGCTGTTGTTGCTGTTGCTGTTGTTGTTGTTGTTGCTGTTGTTGGTGTTGTTGGGTAACAGGAGGAGAAGGATTGTTGGAGATCTGATAGAGAGGTTCGAAAGTTTGAGGAGAAGGGTCAGAGGATGAGGAAGGATCAAGAAGCATGAGAGATCGGAGTCTGTATTCAAGAAGAGCACCAAGATTTGGGTTACAAGGGAAGATAATGTCTCTAACGTTTTGGATAAGTTGAGGGATAGAGACTGAAGTTGAGGAGTGGATAAGGTCTCTGATAATGGCGTCAACCCAAATTGTAGGTGAAGCAGAAGAAGATGAAGAGTCTTGATCCATTGGTTGTACGGACATAACATTCCGACCACCACGGTCTGAAGGAAAAACCGGAAGACCGGAGAAGCCACAGACAGAGAGTGGTGGGTTTGGCTGAGAAGATACAACCGTCGCCGCCGTAAGAGACGGTGGTTGTTGTGGTGAAATAGTATTGTAGTTGGAGTCAAGGAGGTGAGAGACACGGCGAGGAGGGCGAGAGGGGTTGTTGTAGTCAGGGTTAGAAGACATCTCGGAAGCTAATCGTTTTCTCACCATCACTAAAGGAGGAGGAGGAGGAGCACTACGGTTGTTGCTGCTACTACTACCGGAAGAAGTGGTTCTTAGAGGACTATGAGGAGGAGGTTGACCACCGTTGAAATCGCCGGATTCCGCCATGGAGATAGAAGGGGTTGGTCGTGGGATTGCATGGTTATAAATAGTGAAGAAAAGGGCAAAATCCAAAATCGAAAATTTCCAAACAGAAAAGGGTTTGTAGTAAGAAAAGCTAGACTCTTGATTCTTAAATTACTTCATCTTCATCACGATCTCCGATGAGTAAAAGAGAAAAAGCAAAAACTCAGTGAGGGGTGTGAAGAATTTGGAAGGAAGTGGGTTGGAGATGAATCCCGGAAAAAGGGGTTTGGGTATTGAGGAGGACGAGGACAGTGAAGCCTGGCCGTATCTAAGTCGTCTTCCACCTTTCGAATTATTGTGAATGTCGCTTCGTACATTTAATGACTCTTTCTATCTCTATTCATGTTTTAACTCTTTCTCTCTCTTTCGCTCTCTCTGTTTTCTTGTTCTTGGTTAATTAATTTGAGTTGAAAAATAATAAAAATGGGAAGAGATTAGGTGGTGTGATCGGAAATGTTCGTCGTTGTGTGTTTGACGTCTTCCTTTTGCCGATCCATCTCTTTTCTTCTTGACCTCTCTCTCAAACTAACCACAAGAAGATAATATTTTGTTTGGTCTATAATAATAGAGCTCTATTTCGTGGAACCGGTGCAATATATTTTATACTTTATTACTAAATAATCTACAAATATAATGAAATGTCAATAAATTATAAGTAACGGAAAATAAATTTCAGAGGTAATTTTCTAGTTAGCAATACAACAATTGGGGTGGAGTAATTAGTGTAAACCCGAAAACATCAATACACAACGACAAACGATGCTCCACGGTTCGACCTGTAAAATGGTGTCCACGAAAATCGTATTTCTTAACCACTCGTCAAAAGTCAAAACATTTGATAAAAAATAAAGTCAGCATCAAGATATGCAAAACATGCTTTCATGACCAAATGCCAATCCAAAAAGCAAATAAACTAACAATCTGGTCATTTTGTCACTTCCGAATAAAAAGAATTACGGTTATCTTTTAAATCGTAATGCCATCATACATGACCTGCCTATGAAGAATTCGTTTTCATACCGAAATTAGATTTTGTTTCTTCAGTAAATACATTTTTTTATTGTTTCCAATAAGATGAAGGAAGAGATCAAGGATCCCATTGAGGGCGATAAATCATAAATCTCGACATGGATCAAAATACGCTTAAACGAAGGTATGATTGGTTATAAACTAAATTATATAGTAGTTGATAATGGTTTAATATGTGATTTTGTGATAAGTAATGATAGGAAAGTGGATAGAAATTATGTGAGAGGAAACAAAATTTCTTTGAGAAGTACTAAAGTAGAGTGACAAAAAAAACTTTTTTTTTGTTGTTGAAAAATGTTTGAAAATTGAGTAGTGACTTCTGTAAATAAAATTTTGGATTCATTCACTATGTGAAAAGAATGGGGTTTTACAGAATTACACGACTTGGTTTGGTATGAATCATGTGGTTGCACAGTTGCACAGTTGCACTTGCACCACTAGTCATTTAGGTTTGGTATGAGAGATGGGATGAAGAAATCTCTCACAATCGAAAGACTTTTTGTGTTACGATGTGCTTACTAAGATGGGCAGTGCCAGCCATTCTATAGCCAACTTGCAATTTTGTGCTAAAATTAGAAAGATGGTTTTCCTTAAACCGTCCTAAACGAAAGAAGAGGAATCCAAGTAAAAAAATATTTTAAGAAAGAGAAAAAGAAAAAAAAACATATAGTCCCCTTGTAAAGTATCAAAGGCATTTTACATAAGAGGAATTGGACAAGACGTAGAGCTAAAACAGTAAATAACAAAGACGAAAAAAGAAAAGAGATGCACAAGTTTTGATGAGAGGCCATTACACAACACCAACTGTCAAACCCCAGTTCCCGATAAAATCTGAAACTAGTGTTTGACATTTTGCTTTCATCTGCATCCTCATCTTTTTCCTTTTGTCCTTTTTTTAACAATTTTTCTAAAAACTACTATTATTATATTATTTTTCTTACAAAGTTTTGGACCTGTTTGACTGACAATTTTTAGACTTTTGTACGTCAAACACTAGCCCCATGGCCAATTTAATAATCGCATGGCTTGGCATGGCAGTGAACCCAAGAAGAAACCATCCACGCTTTTTACGACCTTTTTTTATTACCCTTTTTCACTTCGAATTATCTTTTATTAATTCTCTTCACAACACAAACACACGGCTCAATATGAAAGTTTCTCAGCGTAAAAAGCTGAATGTCTTTCTCCAAGTTCATATTCGAAAAGTCTTTTCTGCCCTTTTAGACTAATTTGGCTAATTTTTGAGTAATCTTTCAAATATCATGTATTATATAAAAATTCGTTTTATTATTATTATTATACTCTTTATTCTTTATGTTCAAATTATATGATATTAAAGATTTTCCCAAAATTCTTCAATTAAGAAAGTACATAAACTTTTTTTTTACTATTAGAATTTAGAACACCATTTATTATCCAAGAAAAGATTCAACCAATAACATCAAACTCTAAATAAAAGAAATGCTCATAAAACTAAAATGTTTGCAAATCACAAATGTTGTTAACATATCTAGCATATAATAATTCTAACATTACATAGCCCAAAGAAGCACTCCAAAGTCCAAACACAAGTCCTAGACCAAATGCAAATTGTTTGGCAAAAAAAAAAACCCTTAAAAAGTCTCTTGTTGGCAAAGCGATACATTATTACATTGCGTGAGAGTTACTGTTTATAGGCCCATTAAGGCCCATGGAAAGGTTTCTGATAAACGAAGTTCTCTTCCTCTATCCCTTATCCATTCCCCGCAAAATCGCCTTTGTTGCAGAGAATCACACTCTAATGGCGATTCCAATGTCCATGGCAATGGCGACTCCTACAGATTCCGTGAGCAGAGTTTGGAGTATGTCTTCTCTCAAATCAGCTCTTCCCTCCACCGCATCACTCCGATTACCTTCCTCGTCTTCTCGCCGTCCGGTCACTCTTCGTGTACCAATCTCTTCTCCTTCACTCCCATCTTTCTCCGGTCTCTCTCCGGTCAATCCTCTCATCTCAATCGGACTTCCAGGTAAATTTCCATTTTCACAGAGACAATCGTTTCAATTTTGGCTCAATTTGAATCTCCAAAATCGTTAGGGTTTTTGAATATTGAACGCAGATTGGCAGAGTTTTGAGAATGGATTCAAAATTGTTGACGGTGGTGGTCGTATCTACGCGATGAGACACGGACGACGAGTTCCGAAGCTGAACAGACCACCGGACCAGCGCAAAGCTCTTCTGCGAGGACTCACGACTCAGCTTCTTAAGCATGGGAGAATCAAGACAACTCGAGCTAGAGCTAGTGCGATGAGGAAGTTCGTTGACAAGATGATTACATTGGCTAAAGACGGTTCGTTGCATAAGCGAAGACAAGCCTTGGGTTATATCTACGAGAAGCAGATTGTTCACGCTCTGTTTGCAGAGGTTCCTGATAGATACGGTGAGCGAAACGGTGGATATACGAGGATCATCAGAACTCTTCCAAGGAGAGGTGATAATGCTCCAATGGCTTACATTGAGCTTGTCTAAGGTCAATTTCTCTGTTTCTTTAATTGCTAAATTGTTCGACTTTTGCTCTGTAATATCTAAAAACAGTTGTTGATGCAGATATGAGATCATTTTGTTTTGTTATTGAGAATTCGACTTGTTAAAAATGCTTTCTTTAGAATGGAAACGATGAGGAAATAGATGGATGCTTTAGTTTTTTCTGGTTAAGAGAATGAAAAATACAGTCTTTATTAGTGTATGGAATAAAAATATATCCTTTTGCCTATATGTTATCTAGATGATACTCAATTCTCAGCTTAGTGCTGATATCACATTCTTGGTTCTGAACTTTCACGGAAGGGAGGTCAAGAGTGATTTTACAATCCGATATAGAAACTTAGTGTTGACAAGGTAGAATCGAAGAACCTCGTGCTTGAAACTCAGACGGTAGCGATTCACAACCAGAATATGGAGACTAATAAGTGTGGAATGGAACATCAAATGGTAAGGATATACGATGCCTTGTAAGGTGACTCATGGCTGATTAGATCTGCGTTATTGGTTTTTTCGGTTTGTAAACCTCGAATACCAAGAGTAAGGCAATGACGAAGGTGATGATTAGAATGGTTAAGATGATACAGGAAGCTGTGCAGCAATCGCACCGTCTGGATTTACGCATACGCTTGGTCATGATCCACAACTATAATGTATGTGTGAATGGTTTTGTTTTTGTACATTTGGAGAGCTTGAAGCCACACTTATAGAAGAAATATAGATTAAAGTAGAGAAGAAGTGATTTAAATGCGATTTGAGCTGCCAACTAATTCCTTACAATCTGCCTACATTATGTGACAGTCATTAAGAATCTGATTTGATTCTTTATCTGACTTTTTCTTCTACTTTAAAATGGTTGGAAAAAAATATCCACACGTAATACGTTGTTGACACATTGGCTAACACGTTTTACTAATTTTGCTGCATCAAATTATGAGTATCGCAACAAGATATTAAGATGAAAAAGAACAAAAGCAAATCTCTATTGATTTAAGTAAATTTAAACATACGTAGAGATAAATACAAACCAATTCAAATACCAAAAACAAAACAAGAAGACAAAAGTGTTGTACTAGAATCTATAACTTAGGCGATTCGCGATCTGTTTATAACTTAGTCGAATACTTACAGTGTTGACTCGTAACATTACGATCCGAAACAGAGATGGTGAGATCACACGAAGAAGACGATTGGACTTTAATCTTAAAGACTTTAAGAACAGTTACTTTACCAGAGACCTTAACAAAAGTGTTAAGCGGAATGACGCCAGCCATGACGTCAGATAAAAGCTGCGATTCAGAGAGTAACCGATCCGCCATTAGCGTCAACGTTAAATTCAACGGCTCCGTTTGCCGCGCCGCGATTCGGTTCGCCGGAAGAGGAGCTTCACCGATCAATTGGCCTCTGTAATTCAACAACGCCGAAGACGAATCGTAGCTAAACCCGACGCGATTAGGGTTTTTCAGAGAGAGATCGACGTTGAGCGTTAGGTTTAGGATGACTTTGAGAAGGAGAGGATTGACGGAAGCTCGGAGACGATCAACGGTTACGGAATCGATGGTTGTGGTTGGGCGTTTTGGTTTGAAGAGAGTGAAAGCTAAGATGAGGATAACTACAAAGATGAGGAGAAGCAAGAGGATAGTGAAACAGATACAGATTTTGCAGTTGCGTTTGCGTCGCACTTTTTTACCGCTTCCGCCGTTTGCAGATTGCGTTTCCATGGAAGAAGCGTTTGGTTTGGGTGGTGGTAACATGGCTGTTGCTGGCTTCTCTTCCTTTTTATCATCGGATTTGGTTGAAAAACCACTCATACTTACTTTCTTACGCTTTGTGGTTCTCTCGCTGTTGAGTTTCTCAGGGGGTTTTGTTTTCCTAAAGGAGACTACTATTTGTACACGGATTCGTTACCAAATTTTAATGACATGACTTAAATAGTGAAATAGTAACACATTTCATTTTTAAATAATTTGTTTTCTACATTAGATATTTCTTAACTCCAAAATTCTAGTATTTGTTATACCATCTAAATTCATAAAATAACTATTTTAAAAAAAAAATTAGACGTACAAAACATACAAAATCGTCAACCTCATTTATTGCCATTAAAACAGCGTAAGACCGTTTATACTCCCACATATCAAGTTCGTCGAACGACGTATAGACAGCTCTCTTAAAAAATGGTTGTTAGTTGAATTTTATTTAAATTTGACCATTTTTATATTGTTTCGAAGACGTGCATTAATTAGTTCAGCTGTAGGTGGAAGAAGGGAGATGATGATAAAATAATAAAGTGAGGTTAGGGGTAGAAATCAATAAATCACATGGCTTTTGTAAGAGACCATGCTTGATGCATCATCCGTCGCTTTTGCCTAATTTCGTGTGGGTATTACGTAACATATTGAATGGCTAATTCACCGTCTTTTTCTGGGCCCATTTCTTCGTTTACACGGGACGACTTCTGGGTTTTGGCCCGTTTAATCTGTCTCGCTTATTAAATTCATCATGCATGCATCTCCATTTGTTTTATTGGCTATGATTGGTAACCAAGTTTAAAGCTGTACAGCTTTGTACAGCTTTGACAGTTACCAATCACAAAAGCTTTATGAAAAGCGGTACACTATAACATAAACAGTTTTTTTTGACAAAAACAAAAACAAATTAAAACGGTTACGGTTAAATACGGTTATGGTTAAATACGGTTACGATTAAATACGGTTATAACGGTTACGGTTAAATACGGTTATAACGGTTACAGTTAAACATGGTTACAGTTACGGTTACAACGGTTACGGATAATTACGGTTATAGTTATTTGATGACTACAATACGGTTAATATCGGAGGCGAAATCTTACGAGTTAACTAACTTATTATAATACTTTTCATAAAATCAAAAAGTATGTTACAAACCAAATTTTCTTCATTTCGAGCAAAATAACAGTACAACATATTTGTTTGAGAAAAAGACCATTTTTTATAACGTAAATTTTTTTCATATGCGGTATCATTTACTTTTTTTAAAATCTTAATCTGAACATTCGATAATTGTTTTTGCATTATATGGAGTTACAACTATATTTTTAAAGTTTTAACTATGTGGTTAACCATATAGTTAAATAACAGTTTTCATATGTTTACCGTTAATTAACGGTTACGGTTAATATATTTTTTAACTGTAACTAATTATTTTTACGGTTAACGGTTACGGTTTTAAACCGTTTTATACGGTTACGGTTGAGAAACGGTTACGGAAGATATTGTTCATTCTATATAATCTTAATTTTCATATGTAATTATATACTAAAGTACATTTCTATGTAATTTTTTTTTCTTTCTAAATTCTTAATATTATTTATTATGTGTACCGTTATGATTTTTCCAATCAGAGTAAATTTTTTAAATTTGATCTGCGTTATTTTTTTGTACAGCTTTCGTGTTTTATTCTTTTGTACAGCTTTGCACTATTCCCTAACAGCTAACAGCTCCAGCTAACCGCTCCAGCTAACCGCTCCAGCTAACAGCTAACAGCTTGTTACCAATCATACCCATTGACTTTTGCTGATTAGTTTGTAACATCTTTTTTTTTTAAGTTACCACAGAAATGACATGATTGAAAAAGAAAAGTTTCCAAAATTTTATGATACTTTTACCAAAATATTTCAAATTATTCTTTAAATTAAAGTTTCTAAAAGTTATTTAAAAAATTTGAAAGTCACCAATAGTTTTTCACCGTAACTTGATATAATTTTTCAAACAAAATTTGTTTTCAAGAGCAAATTAATCAATTGTCATGGAAAGGTTTACTGGGCCATCCATCAAAGCCCATTAAAGTTTAATTTCCTTCAACACTTTAAACGCTGCGTTTTAACATAATATTCAATGTTTATTTTATTTTCCTTCGATCTATGCAAAAATAATTCGGATTGGTTCGGCTGGTTCGTGTTCGAAATTGAGATTTTGAAAGAAAAAAGAGCTTTGCAACATTGAATCAGCCAAATTCCAATCTGAATCTGCAAAAAACTCTTACGTCACACTCCCATGTAGTAGCCGTCACTTCTCGTCTTCCTCTTAGAGATTACCCAAACTCTCTCGCTTCTTCTTCTTCTTCTTTAGGGTTTCCTCATCCTTTAGGGTTTCAAGCAAATCCACTACCTGCTTTAAATATTGGGGCTTGGAAGAAGGAAGAAGTAGATGGAAGGAAGAAGGATAACGGCAAGCCCTAGACCTTGTAGTGGAAGAAGAGTTGTGGCTAAAAAAAGGTCTCGACCCGATGGATTCGTCAACAGTGTTAAAAAGCTTCAACGAAGAGAAATCTCATCTCGTAAAGATCGAGCTTTCTCTATTAGCACCGCCCAAGAGAGATTTCGTAACATGCGTCTTGTGGTATGTTCTGAATTTTCAATCTTTTGAATTTGCCCTAATTTTCAATCCTTCTCAAACCCTAGAAATTGCTCGTCTGCTCATAAATTCTCTTAATTGGGATTGATTTCAGGAGCAATATGATACTCACGATCCTAAGGGACACTGTTTAGTTGCATTACCGTTTTTGATGAAAAGAACTAAAGTTATCGAGATTGTTGCTGCAAGGGACATTGTATTTGCGCTTGCTCATTCTGGTGTTTGCGCTGCTTTTAGTAGAGGTAATTAGTGTAATTTGACTACTTTTACTCTCAGCTTTGTGTCTATGTGACTGAGAGTATGCTTTACCTTAAAATTGCAGAGTCGAACAAACGAATATGCTTTTTAAATGTTAGTCCAGATGAAGTCATCAGGAGCTTGTTCTACAACAAGAACAATGATTCTCTCATCACAGTTTCTGTTTATGCTTCAGACAATTTCAGCTCTTTGAAATGCAGATCCACTAGAATTGAGTATGTTGTCTACCATATCGGTTTCATATCTAGTGTCTATGTTTTGTGGATTATTCAAGCTAATGTGATTTTCGTGTTGTTTCAACTATTAGGTATATTCTGAGAGGTCAGCCAGATGCAGGGTTTGCTCTTTTTGAGTCAGAATCATTAAAGTGGCCTGGTTTTGTTGAGTTTGATGATGTCAATGGAAAGGTGCTGACTTATTCTGCGCAGGACAGGTTATTTTCTGTCTTCACAACCTAAATTTTTTTACTATAAGTTTCTTCCTCTGAGCCCGATAGCTGTTTCTGCAGTGTATACAAGGTTTTTGATCTGAAAAACTACACCATGCTATATTCGATATCAGATAAAAATGTCCAGGAAATTAAAATCAGGTAACTTTTCTCCATTTGTCTCTGACCCTTTTGTTGTTTTGTGTTTGCATATATTGAGCAAGCTGCTTTTCCAACTGTTATGTCCACTAGATTGGATTGACAGACTTGTGAATTTTCTAACTGTTGTGGTCATTTGATTCCCTACATCAGCCCAGGCATAATGTTATTGATCTTCAAGAGAGCTGCCAGTCATGTTCCTTTGAAGATTCTGTCGATAGAAGATGGCACAGTTCTCAAGTCCTTCAATCATTTGCTTCACCGAAACAAGAAAGTTGATTTCATTGAACAATTCAATGAGAAACTTCTTGTTAAGCAAGAGAATGAGAACCTCCAAATTCTTGACGTGAGTTAATTTTTATCTGATTCAATCAATCTTTTAGCTTTTGTTTTACATGTTTTTTAATAAGGACTGGTTTCTGATTTGCGAACTCAGGTCAGAAATGCTGAGCTAATGGAAGTTAGTAGAGCTGAGTTCATGACACCGTCTGCATTCATATTTCTGTATGAGAACCAGTTGTTTCTGACATTCAGGAATCGAAATGTTTCTGTGTGGAATTTTCGAGGAGAGCTCGTGACTTCCTTTGAGGACCATCTTCTATGGCATCCGGACTGTAACACAAATAATATCTACATTACAAGTGATCAAGATCTGATCATCTCATACTGCAAAGCAGATACCGAAGATCAGTGGATAGAAGGAAATGGTAAGAAGAATAAGCCCATCAAGATATATAATAACCCTATAACCTATAACAAATCTCTTTGATGGAGATTGATTAATAGTGTTTTGTGCGATGATGCAGCGGGATCGATCAATATCAGCAATATATTGACTGGGAAATGCTTAGCTAAAATTACACCAAGCAGTGGACCTCCAAAAGAAGATGAGAGCAGCAGCAGTAGTTGTTTGGGAAAGACCTCAAAGCAAAGAAGAAACGCGGTAGCTGAAGCTTTGGAAGACATAACCGCCCTTTTCTATGACGAAGAACGAAATGAGATATACACGGGAAACAGACACGGCCTTGTTCATGTGTGGTCCAATTGATTTCACATCACCCAACATCATCATCAGTAGCTACTACTACTACGACTTCTGTATTATTTGGTTTCCTTCAATTGTGTGTAGCGATAAATCGTTTTAACTTAGTGTCTTTGAGCTGCCATCTGTATTGTAAACCATTTGTGGGCAAGTTGTGTGCGTCAGAATACCAATTGTGTACACTAATACCATTGTACGTAACATTGGGGTTTTGACAATTCTATTAAAGACCCTTTATTTCCACACCTGTCAGGTCTAACTTTAATTTTCAAAGTTGACATGATTCAGATAGTTGAGCATCATCAAGTTTGTTTGATTACACAAAAACAAGCAATATATAGAAAATCATCTCATTGCTACCACACCATTGTGTTATACATTCACTTCAGAAAAGAAGCTATAGCAGTTTCATCTGAAAGACTACAAATCTCTAATCCAAACATGAGACACTGATATGTCGGAAACAAACATAAACCAAATGTTTAAATTCACCAAGACGATGACAACAGATTCAGCAATCAACTTGTGTGTTTTCACTTCAGAACTGAGACTTGTCAAGGCTGTCAAAATATGGGTGATCTAGTGCTGTTTTTGCTGAAATTCTTTCGGCTGGATTGTACTTGAGCAGTTTCTGCATTTTTTCAAACATAAGCTCAATCAGAAAGATTTAACCAAGCAATTCAGCTTAGAGAAAAAAAAGAGGGCAGCAGAAGCTAGAGGTAACAATATTAGAGAAACTTGCAACAATGCTATGGTCATCAGGGAGTTATTTACCGTGAGAAGATCAACTCCTTCAGGTGAAAGAGAAGGAACAGCAAGAGTTAAGTCTTGCGGCTCCCACTTTGGGTAAACATGCCAGTCACGCAGAGTGGACACACCCGGCCATTGCTGCTCAGTTGGTGTTCCTAGCAATCTCCATGAACCAAAAAATACCATTAGTAAAGATCATAGTCTCTATTCAAGAATGCTGAATCCTTAAATCCATTGTACTATGGACAATGAAACCTAGACTATAATGTGTGTGGTAGCTAGCTATATCATTCAATGATGCAATTCACATTAAAACTGGACAAAACCAGAAGAACCAATGAAAGGCAAATTCAAAATACCTGAAGATATGAAGCAATTGCTGAAACTCAGAATCACCAGGGAAAAGAGCCTGCCTCCTGACCATCTCAGCTATACAAATTCAAAGATGGAAACACAACATAAAGACAAAATCACAGTGGAAAGAGACATATTCAAAGACATTAGAGCATAATTGAGAATACTAACCAAAGATGCAACCAACAGACCACATATCAACACCAGTTGAATAATGAGTAGAACCAAGAAGAACTTCAGGAGCTCTATACCAAAGAGTAACAATCTCATGCGTATAAGACTTAAGAGGAACAGTAAAAGCACGACCAAGACCTAAATCAGCAATCTTAAGAAGCTCTTTATCTTTCACAAGAAGAAGATTCTGCGGTTTAAGATCACGGTGAAGCACACCGTGACTATGACAATGCGCAACGCCTTTACAAAGCTGAAACATCAACTTCTGAATCAAAAAAGGCTCAAGAGGCTTAGGATTAGGTCCTTTCCGATACGAATCGATGAATTTCTTAAGATCAGTATCAAGATACTCGAAAACGAGATAGAGATTCGATTTGGTAGATTGAGATTTGGTTGATGGTTGATGAACATGTTCGACGCAGAGTAATCGAACAACATAGATCGATGTTGATAACATCTGGAGAAGCGAGATCTCACGAAGAGCAGTTGGTGGAATACCTTCTTCGTCCATCTCGAGACGAGTTTTCTTCAGAGCTACAAGCTTACCAGTTCCTTTCTCCATCGCTTTGTAGACTTTGCCATATGTTCCTTCTCCGACCTTCTCTAGCTTCTCGTACTTCTCCATTTCTGAGATTTTTCGTAAAATTGAACTGTGACGGTTTCTGGATTTCTGATGAACCCTATTTTTTTTATCAGATTAATGGAGATGATGGATTGTGAGAGAGATGCTTTCGCTAAGATGCTTCCACGTCACTTTGATTTTCCCGCTCCTTTGGATTTTGAATTCGTTCGTGACAACTGCAACAGATTGACCTAAAGTTGTGTGACTTGGTGATTTTTTATTTTTGGGTAAATAAGTTTTTTTACTTTCACTTCGCTAGAGCCGACGGATAAAAAAATTTCACGAGACATTTGGGGAAACCATCGAAACACCAGTGGCTGGCTTCAAACATTGATAGTTTTGGTGCGAATTAAAACATATTACTAGAAGATGAAAATTAGCACTTTCTGTTTCATGAAACAGATAAACGAATGAAGAAATGTGCTTTTAACTTTCAAAATATTTTGATAGCTACTTATTCCTATTCTCCACCAGCAATTTCGTTCGCATCTTCGTCGATTTCATCAACTTCATCTTTCTTGTCACCTACTACATCAGACACAATTTCCATTCCTTTCTTTATTCTCTCTATCTCCTTCTCTTTCTCTTCCAGTTTCTCTTGCAATATTATCACCTGACATTCATCAAAGTCCCATTTTTAAAACAATACCATAATCAGATTCTTCCGTTTAAGAAAAATCGAATGGAATTAAGAGATAAGAGAAAAGGATCAGCACCGTTTCATTTGATCTCTCAACATCATTAGTTAATTCCTCCATGTGTTTGTATAGTCCTGCATTCCACAAAACCTCAGATCCAAATTCCAACTCTACAAAAAACTTTGCTAGAACTAATATCAATATATTTCTTACCTTCAAATTGACTTCTAAGTTCCGCGTTTTGAGACTTCTGCATTGTAAGCTTTATTGCTAGTTCATGAATCTGCCATTCCACATGAACATAGGCAAGCATCAATTTCTTTACCCTTTTCAGGGAATCATGATTTACAAAGGTTGAAAACGACTACTGCTTACTATAATCCAAATAATTTCAGACTGAAGACTGAGAGTAGAACAAACTATACCTTTCCTTCAGCAGCTTGGTGCCCAATCTCTTCATTTTCCTCTTGCAGGGTTTTGCACTTTGCCATAAGCATCTTTCCATTCTTGCTTTGGGGAGTAAAAGTAACTGCTGAAATGTTGTCCTGGAGTTCCTTGATCTTCTTGTCTTTTTCCTCAACTAGATTCTGCATAATAGAAACATGGGGTCAAACTTCATCTACTCTTACTTAGTTGCAACATATGTATATAAAAAAAAAGTTGGGGGTGTTCGTCCTCAACTGTATCTACGACCTAAGAGAAGATCAAGCAAATTGAACTTTTACCAGGAATATATGGAGACAGTGTCAGCTATCAGTTATTAAGGAATTATCTTTCAGGTCTTTCATAACTATAGCGGGATTTTGTTTAGTAGCTACAGTTTGGATTATCTAAGGATATATTACGACAATACAATCTTATGAAAAAGTAGTCAAGGGTAAATAGCAAAAGAGTAGGTGCAGACCTTCAGACGTGAAAATTCTTCATGAATTGCTGGATCCAGTAATAACCTCCTCGCCTACAAAGTTAAACCAAGAATAAATCAACCAAAGTGCTATCTGATCATGAAAAGCTGCTAAATGACCATTGCAATTCAAAATTTATAGCCATTTCTTCTATTTCAGACTTATTAATAATTCAGACGCCAGGTAAACATGTGCTTATCATCGTATAAAGACTGAAAACTAAAAGACTAGCAAAAGGTTTCCCTCTACATGCATCAAGGTCGAGAATGATCATTATAAAAGGTACACTATGGCATAAAAAGTGGAGGACTATGCCTAGAAAAGTCCAAGTTACTTCAACAGCTAACTTTTTTCACGATTTGTGTTGTTGGCACAATTGTATAAATCATTCCAGAATGAAAACACTGGGAGAACTTTATACCTGCATTGACGCTGGCTTGAGTTGAGATTTCAAATCGCGAACAGCTGACTAGAAATACAAATACAAGACTGTGTTTAGCGACATTTCTTCTATGTAATGGTCAAGAAAACATGTGATAGGCAATGAGAGTATCAGTCAGGAATCAAAGTGGTAGGCAATGAGTTTCTTGAGAATTACCTTCAATTCTGCCATTTCCTGTTCCCGTTTCGCATATTGTACAATGCATGACGCTTCTTTTCTCTTTGCGATTTCTAACTGAAAAGAGAAATTAACCATCAAACCTTATTTGAAAAATCAAGACCTTCATATTGATATATACACAACTTAATACTCAAATACAAACCTGTTCTTTCAAAGATCTCTCAGAAGATTTTAGGTTTTGAATATAGTCAATCAGAAATCTAGGTTCTGGAAAAAAATAACAGTACCAAATATTGGATGGTCAAGCATTAGCATTACATATACACATGTGCAAAACAACATTGACAAAGAGAGGCTAACCAGGAGATTTCCCAGCGGGAACAAAGGACTCATTCTGAAACGCTGATTTCCACTTCTGAATCTCTGTTTTCGCTGATTCAAGCTCATTCTAACCAAAAAGATATAGTTAGATACAAAAGCTATGCAACCATAAACAGTAATAGTATAGAATCAAATAGATTAGAGTATAGTAACAATACTTGACATGAAGCAAGATCATCTTTACAATTCTGAAGACTGCCACAGAGAAAGCAAAAGAAAGTTAGAATAATACATCAAAGCAAAACACGTTACTCTTCGCACCGAAAAAGATGAAGAAAGGATTGGATAAAAACCTCTCTCGGAGTGACAAAATCATCCCAGTTGCAACACCAGGTGCAGCTTCCTCCACTTTAGTTCGACCCTAAACGGCGACAATTTCAAAATTAGATCAAGCAAGTGAGCAAAAAAAACTGAACTTGTGATTCAAAAGGCGGCAACCTTTTTTGATCCGAAAATATCATCTTCATCGTCTTCAAGATCACCGAAGCTTCTTTTATTACCTGAATGATACAGATGAAAATTGAGAAAATTTCCAATCCAATCTAATCATAAACCATGAATTTGTGAGGAATCCATTAATGTGGAGGAGACCTGAAGCCCTGGTGGCATTTGCAGCGGAATAATCTCCTCCAAAATCGTCGTCTTGTAATGAAAACGCCATTGGAGCAAGTTTCCCAGAGATTTCTGCGGAGATTGTCGCTGGTAGAGTGACGGAATGTGACGAGCGCGACGGTAATTGAGAATTTAGGGTTTTAGATTTGGGGAAAGAGGAGTGGAGAACGTGGTCAACCGGGTCACGGTCTGGATCCGGTTTTTTTGTTTAATAAACAAACACCTTTAGTAAAAAAAATTAAAGAAATTATTTATACGACTAAAATAAAAATAAAATCAATTTTTGTTCCTTATTTTTCATTTTGTAACAAGTTCATTATTTACTAGGTGAAAAAAGAGAGATTTAACTATTTCTCTGCGCATTGTCTGACTTTGGCTACGTTTTTGTGTGATGGTTTCGAGTTTTGTAACAATTAGAGTGTCAATGCTTAATGAGTTCGTGAGTATTGTATGGCTCGACACAATCTTTACAACAACTTTAGTCTCTTGTTTTCTTTTTCAGTGTCAATCTGTCCGGTCTTGTATGTTTTTGTAGCCATAATCCTCTAGTCTTGTGTTGGATCTTGTCATGTTGATTTATAATGTGTTTATCTTTGAATTCAAGCTTTGTTCTAGTTCTCTGCGCATTGCCTATACTGAGATTTTTGCTCATTGATAAAACAACATATAAACTATAATGTTACTAGAGCCGAAGACAAACAACATCAGTCATATCATATTCCATTTACCAAATTGTCAAATTGACTGTGTAAGTACTAAGTAGTAACATACAAAACAAATGAGTAATAGTAGACCTAATGTAGCTAATAGCTATAGCCACTCTCTTACAAACTCGAGTGTTCTAGGCACGAAGAAACGACACAACAACCGGTCAGAGATGACAAAAATGTCAAGCTGTTCTATTCAGAAATTGCATATATGAAAGAAACTAAACAAACCAGTTCTCATGTCAACAACAAACGGGAAGCACATTTGTTTCTCTTATCAGATATGGAAGTTCATGCTGAGGCAAAACAAACTGGAAACTTGACCTGGACTTTGCATTCAGACGAAGCTCTTTCGAGCATTAGGAGATCCAACATGATCTGCAGCTTTTTCTCATCTCTTCTTGCCTGACCATGAATTTCCAACAGCTCAAGACTCGGCAATTTCTCCAAGATATGCTTTATTTGCACCATCTCTCCGATATCTCCCTCGAACTGGGTTATCTTTAGAACCTCAATATGGCAGGACGATAGGAAAGAATACCCCTCCAAGCATTCGCAAACAGTGTCTTCTTGAGTAGTATAATGCAAAGCCTAGAAAAGACAGGAGAGATTGCAGATTTTATGAGCTTTTGATTCTTTTGTTTGTCCAATATACTTTTGGGGGTCTTAGCTCATACCTCAATGGTGAGAGTCTCTAGATTTGGAGATTTCTCAAGCAGAATTGGCAGAACATCCCAACAGAAAGCTGCTTCAGTGGTAAGTGATAAATGAAACAGGTTTTCAAACACTGGTACTGCTTCTCTGAAGATGTAAAACAGCTGGAACAGAATTAAAAACAAACTAGTAGTCAGTCATAACTTCAACAAACATTCCAATGTCTAGCAAGATTATGATTTTAGTATCTCAATGGTTCCTAGATATAAATTTCCTCATGATCTAGTAGTTGTTAAGCTGCAGTAACATATTAAAGAGAAACAATAGAGATCACTTACCTGCATCGTGTCAAGAGCGCCAAAGCTCAGACTCTGAACATTTTTTAAGCCCTTAATCAGATTCCTAACATCGTAGGTATCGCCAACCATAAAAAGAGGAAGTTTTAGCTTAGCTTCAACAAGGGATTTGAGATTAACAACTGGATACTCATCTCGGAGAACATCAAAGTATTCAAAGTATTCAAGACTCGGAGTATCAAAACTAATAGACTCATAACTAGAGCCATCAAGATCTCCCCAGTCTTGACGCCGAATAGTAAGTCTCTTAAGGATCTTACTAGACACAGTGCAATCCCAATCCCAGTCTTCACGGTTGTTCCTATATATGACTAACTCCTCAAGCACAGGGCAAGCAGAAACAAGCCTTGTAAACGCACAACCACCACTTTTATCATTGAACCGGACTTTATCAAGAAAGAGAGTCTTAAGAGCTGGAAGCAAAGCGTTCTTAGGGATATTTTCAATAACAAAACCAGACCCTAGCTTCAATATCACAACTTTCTTGCAAGTGAAGACCTCAAACGGCAATGTGTAATCTTCATTGACATCTATGTCCAATTCAAGATCCAAAACACCTCGATGCAACACATTGCGAACACAATCGTTGACAAGATTGTACTTAGCTGAGTCAAATTCCATAGACCGCAGTTTCAAAGAGAATTTCCTTATACGGTAAATGTTACGTCGAGCCAATAATCTTGAAACGAAATCTTTGAAGCTTCCATTAGTTTCAAACGAAGGATCATAAGCAACAGTCGATATGATCGTAATCAGATTCAAGCAGTTCTTGGAGGCTATCTTTAGGTTCCAGAGTTTAGAAAGTATCTCTTGAACTCTCACGATCTCACTCATGATTTCACGACTTGTAGTCGAAACTCAAAAGCGATAAAGAAACGCAATTGACGAAATTTGATGTACGAGATCCACGGTGAACGGTGATTTAGCGTATATAGAGTCGGAATCACAGACCAACCCGGAAAAATTCAGTATAAACGGCAAAATCCGCCGGAGTTACAGTTACAATATCAGAGCAACGACACTGCTCTCGTGAAGAAGAAAGAGTGAGGATTAAATTGAGAAAAAGAGAGTCGAGAGAGTTTTTAACTCTATCTTGTAAAACTAAACCCAGATAAGCCCAAAACCAAGCCCATTATGAGTTGAAACTTCAGCTAATGAACTTGGGCCTATAATACTAATACTACAGATAAAACCCAGTTTATATGTACAATTTTCCTTTTTCTTGATTTAAAAAGAAAATTACTATCTGATTATAATAATATAAAATACGATTTTCTGTTCTTTTTTTGAAGAAATTCATTATTTACTAGTTGCAAAAAAGAGAAATGTATTTTGGACCTTTTAGTTCAAGTAAATCAAGCCATCATGAGTTCTTGCAAAGAATTAACCATTTATATTATGATGCATTCTTTTTTTTTCCCACTCCCGCCAAGTGTATTAGACTATTAAGTTTAAGCCTAGCAAACACTTGAAAAAATCCAATGGATGGAATTATTTTTTTCCTCAAAAGACAGTTTGTGAGAAAAAAGATTCCTTGAATTTATGAACCATTTATTATTCTTTTTTCTTTTTTGATGTAAGATATTTTAGTGATAGTTAGTCACTTAGGGAACTTTAGTCATTTTTCCTTTCCAATGTAGAATTTCATGGGTGTCCAATTGCATCTAAAGAATTGTATCATTTATCCAGGAGAGACCTTGACATTAATGAGAGAAGAACACAAACTTGAATAACACTAACCAGTAACCAAAATAGTCCACCAAAATTTACTGTAACTTTTCTTGTTCTTGAATATAAAAAGAGGTTTTTTTTTGTCAACTAATCAATTAGAGGTTAATTAGATATTGTGACTACTAGAAAAAGTCTAAGAACATTAAAAATGACTCCATAATTCCAAAACTGCAAAAGTAAATAAAGTAACAAAAGGAATTTGGGGATAATAAGGGATACCAAGAAATTTTGATCGAGATAATGAAGGTAACAAAGTCCAAATTCATGGATTTACATACGTAAATATATTGCTCTCTCTCTCTCTCTCTATCATTTCGTGGAACATGTATTACGTGCGTATTGATCAACTTATACTGACTGTTTTGTCCTTTTTAACAAAAAAATATTAAAACAAAAAAAAAGTCATTAAAGACGTCTTCGGAAGGACTTGCAATGAAACTTAACCTCACGCCAAGTTGGACGTCGTTGAACTCTTTTCATAATATATTAATAGAAACAAAGACTATTCAAATATAAAACGAAGTTGAGTATTCATTTCAAACCAAGGAAAGAAGAAGAGAGCGGAAGAAGAAGATGGCTGCCTTATCAGAGAAAGAAGCTGAAGCTTATCTCGACGCAAGGCCTAGATATCCGATTGATTGGTATAAGAAGATTGCCGCACGGACACTTGACCACAAATATGCTTGGGATGTTGGAACTGGTAACGGTCAGGCTGCTATTGGGGTAAGCTTTCTAATACTATCTCTTCTTTAGATTTGGGAAAAATCTGAAACTTTCCTTTAGTATGTAAGGTCTAGTTAGTATGATTTGTGCTACCGAGATTTTGTTGATAAATCGAGCAACAAGATAACTAATTTACTTAGGAGGGCTCTCATATTGAATGATGTCTATTATTCTTAAGATTAGTCAAACTTGGTGGCGGCAAATTTGATTGTTGTTATTCAGCCTCTTGATCTTGTTATTTTTTTTAAAAAAAATTGGTCAAAGATCTTTCTTGTTTTATTAAGTATACAATAGATGCATTTGGCATTCAACGGTTACAAGACATATTATACGCATACAAAAAATTAATCTTGCTCACCATATTATACGCATATAGAATATATATATATATATATATATATATATATAGTAGAGGTGAACTAAGCTTGACAATACCAGGAACTCTATATTTTACAGCTTGTGGAGCATTACGAGAATGTTGTGGCTACCGATATAAACGAAGCACAACTTAAACGAGCAATCAAACACTCAAGAATCAATTACCATCACACTCCAATAACGATGACAGAAGATGAGATGGTGGCTCTAGTCGGGGGAGAAAACTCGATGGATCTCATAGTTGCTGCTCAAGCTGTCCATTTTTTCGACCTCACCACATTTTACAATGTTGCAAAACGTGTTCTTCGTAAAGAAGGAGGCCTAATCGCCGTGTGGGTATACAACGATATCATTATCTCGCCTGAGATCGATCCCATAATGAAGCGCCTTGTGGACTCTACTCTACCTTTTAGAACTCCTATTATGAATTTAGCATTTGACGGTTATAAGACGTTGCCGTTTCCTTTTGAGACCATAGGGATGGGGTCCGAAGGAAAGCCTATTACTCTAGACATTCCGCATAAACTTTCGCTTAAAGGGTTTATAGGGTTCTTGAGATCGTGGCAGCCCGCGATGAAGGCCAAGGAAAAAGGAGTAGAGCTTATAAATGAAGATCTAATAGCCAAGTTTGAGGATGCTTGGGGTGATGAAGCCCAAGTTAAAGATGTTTTCTACAAAGCTCACATGGTTGTTGGAAAAATTCCGGTATGACTACAACATCTTAAGCAATCATTCAATATATAAAAATATACTTAATTTTCACATTAAAATAACAATTATTGTTCTTCTTTTCGCTAAGAAAATAACAATTATTGTTACTTAGGTTTTGGTGAATTTTTTTTTGAACAGGAAGTAAAATTCGAATCTGATCAAGTATTGTCCGAAGATAGTAACAAAGGTCTCTTGCTGGAAACGGAGGTTGGGAGGAAACACGAAAGACGACAACCATCTGATGAAGGAGACAGACAAAGTAAGAAACAAAATACAAGTGAAGGGGACAAACAAAGTAAGAAACAAAATTTAAGTGAAGATGAGGCATGAAAAGATAAGTCATCGTCAGTTTTTAGTATTCATTACGGGCTTTAACCAAAAAACTGATTAAACCATTTGAGAAAGCAATAACTCTGTTTTGGATTTCAGTTATCCGATATTAAGATTTCAACGCCGTTGGTTTTTGTACAACTGAGTAATAAAGTTTATGTTGAGTATGTCAATTATTGGACTTGGAAGTTTGAAAGAAAATGAAATTTCATACAAATAAATTTTGAGACTTTATGAGAATGGAAACATTGGGTGGTGAAAAGAAATGAAAATAAGGATAAGAATCGTAAAGTTGATTTTGTGAAATTGAAGGGTTTACTCGGCTATTTTGTATTTGATTAGTGTTATATTCGTGTGATCGTCATAAGTAGTAAACCAAATCTCATTAACCAATTTCATATAAATTTTTAATGCATTTATCTAACATTATTGATTTTCAACTGATATCAGAACAAATCTCTAATAAAAACCTACTCTTGTTCAGGCTTGATCTGTTGTGAAATTAGTTAAAACTTTTAAGAAATTGCCACAAATTAGAGTTAAAGATAATGGAAAACTAAGTAGTACTCGTCGATAGTGATACTTAACTTACCTTTTAGCTTTTCTTTCTAGAGAGTTAATCCAGACAAACAGCTCTTAAGTATACGTTTTAGCTAGCTTTTTTTTTCTAAGATAATTAATCTTAAATTCAGAAAGAAAAAAAAAGAAGAAGATTGCTTTGAATTGAAGCACAAATTCTTTTTCTTAATTTGGATTTGAAGAATCAATGGATTAGACTGGAATCAACAGGTCAACTACTATGATTCCCGTGAAATAATCAAATATGCTTGATCCAAATTTCTATATAATTGCACATCATTGTTTTGTTTGATCTATCAAGGGATATCAAATGATTATATTGTAGCAAATATTATCGTTTACTTATATTTTCAGTTAGATCTGACAACAATTTTCGTACTTATTCTATTAAAGTTGGACCTCGCAACAACCTTTCATATCAAGGTTGAAGTCTTATTTATTAGTTCTTGATTTTAAAATGTGTCAAATGATATCAATGATTAGTTTAAAGTTCAAACCACTAATTAAAGATTACTTACTAGGACTAAACCATGTGAACCCATAATTCTACAAACAATCTTAAAAAATGCATTGGATCTCTCAGTCTCTCTTAAGTCAGCGGCTATGTGTTTTTTGCTTACAAGATAATCCAATCTTTAAACAATCGCTTTATTCTCTAATCTTCGGGATGATTCGAAGACTCGCATATACAAAACTCATATTATTTATGCATGCATTTTATTGGTCTTCTTAATGTAATGTTTTATCTCGTAGATCAATAAATTAAATTCCTACATCTATGATACAAAAATAAATTTTCTTTTTACTATATTTACTGTAGTACTTTTATTTTTTCGATAAGTGTTTTCCTTTTCTTTTTTTTTTTGGTAAAATTTCGGACCAAGTGTTGTTCACCAATCACTAAGAAACCTTTCTGTGACACAAACTTCGCATATTCGATGATGAACAAAAAAAACCCACCCCAAACATCATAGTCTTAATATGTCACATCCCAACAACTAGCTAATGTACAAATTCAAAAATATTTTGGTAACTGATTAGACGAGTATGTAAGAAAAGTTGCCTAAAAGAGAATGTGGAATCGTGGTAAGACTGAAACTAAGACTTTCACTGGAATGAAAACAATCAAAGCACACTGTTTTCACCTAAAAACATGCTAAATGCTTTTCAAATTTTATTTCTTTATATTTTGGGATTTTTTTATCAATCTAAAAATGCTATAAAAACATTTAATCAAATATATCTAACTATTAATATCGTTAAATATATTGATGATATCTTAAAAATATCTAACTCATTTATTTATCTTTGACAAAGAAACAAAAAAAAAAACTATTTGTTTGTTTTTTTAATCATCAAATTTGAGAGTTTGATTAAAGAGTTCAAGTCAACAACTAAGTCTAGATACAGCCAAATCCTCGTAGTTAAGACGATCCAGCTAAGTCGATTCACATGCATCTTTTAATATTCGTGCTTGGTGAATCTTTAGATCAACAGTTACTTTATTACTAATTGTCTATTAGCGCCTCGCCTTTTTTGGCTTTATTTTCTCACATATCTAAAACAAACATCAACCAAAACCTAATCAAATTTTTATTTTCCTGAACTTCTTTGAACTACAAATATTTTATTTTTCGAACAAACCAAAGACCTATCGCATATATTAATTTTATTAAAATCGACAATCTGATATTAAAATAAAGTTTCACAAAAGTATGAACACAATTTTTAAACCATTAAAAAAAACGAGGATGAACTCAATTTAAATAAGGAAAATCCAAATTTTCTTTAATGTCGACTAAAATATTTGTTTTCACACTTGTATGATTGTATCTATCTTTCTTGTTTTGAGCAGGAGTTCTTGCTTGTTTTCTTTCTGGTCTTGTCACTTGCGGGATATCGGAAAAAAAAAACAAAAAATGTCCACTAACGTTTTGGTGGATGATTTACACGTCCTTCGATATTGATCTATTTATACTTTGGAGTCAAACAAACAACTAAACAATAAGCCGACAAAAAAAAAAAAACAACTAAACAATATTATACTAATATCCAAATATGATAGAGCTGAGAGCACAAAATCTTTGCTTGGGGCTCTAACTGAAATATACAAAAACTTGGAGGATTAAATTGCAAACATCGGGAAGAAAAGTGAACAACGCTCCTTTCTATTTCCTTGGATATAAAGGTGGACCAGAGCTCTCTGCAACTTTATAAGCTCATGCTCTCAATACTCATTATTACTCCGACAAGTGCCGTGTAATTCCTCGGCCACTCTTTTATCTCTTTACTCGTTCCAAATAATTTCTTCTTGGCTCTAGTCTCCGCCGCTGATTCCGCTGCCACCGACAAAGGTTTCTGGCCACCGACTTCTGTCTCCGACAAAGGTTTATCTTTATTTTTTCTGTCTTTTTGAGTTTTTCTTTCATTATAACCTTAAGCTCATCTGGTTACACATAACCTATAATTTCAGAGCTTGAAAATTTCGTACGAATCAACTAAATCTAGTAGTCTTTGATGTCGATCCATAAAAAAATGTCTCAGCTACTTGAAAATTTGAAGGGTTTTCTCATAGCCTCACACCTGAAGTATTGATCTTTAGGTGTGTGTGTTTGGTTGTTACATATTTGTTGAAAAACCTAACCTTTTTTTTAGGAATATGGAAGAAAAAGATGTGTATACGCAAGATGGAACGGTCGATATTCACAAAAATCCTGCAAACAAGGAGAAAACTGGAAATTGGAAAGCTTGCCGCTTCATTCTCGGTAACGTTCTAATCGTTTCACCAACCTTTTTCTTCATTATTGCCTTATAGGACCTGGACCTGGACCAGCTGATGTAATAATGGCCTCGTGTCCCCTGTTTTATTAGGTCCACTAAAAAAATATTTACATGTAAATCATAAAAGTAATGATGGAAAAGGGATTTTATATACAATAGAAAAAGAAAATTGAAAGAAAGAGAAAAATAAAATTTAAAATGTATTATGGGAAATGTTAAGTTTTGTTGGGTGATGATCATCACTAAGAAAAAAGAGTTGAAACCCTAAAATATGCTCTGTTTTCTTCAAAATTTGTCTAAATGAAGGCCCATTTTTTATTTTATTTTTAGCTTGGGTCTGATATAGAAGACTGATTAATATTTGTGTTTGTTAAACACTTGTGTAGGAAATGAGTGCTGTGAAAGATTGGCTTACTATGGCATGGGCACTAACCTTGTGAATTATCTTGAGAGTCGTATGAATCAAGGCAATGCTACGGCTGCAAATAACGTCACGAATTGGTCTGGAACATGTTATATAACTCCATTGATTGGAGCCTTTATAGCTGATGCTTACCTTGGACGATATTGGACTATTGCAACCTTTGTTTTCATCTATGTCTCCGTGAGTTTTACTTGCTCTGTTTTATCTTTCGGTTAAAATGTGAATCTTTTGATTAAACTAATAAGTTTGTTTTTCTCTTGAAGGGTATGACTCTTTTGACATTATCAGCTTCAGTTCCTGGACTTAAACCAGGTAACTGCAATGGCGATACTTGTCACCCGAATTCAGGTCAGACGGCTGTTTTCTTTGTTGCCCTTTATATGATTGCGCTTGGAACTGGCGGTATAAAGCCGTGCGTTTCGTCCTTTGGAGCGGATCAGTTTGATGAGAATGATGAGGCTGAGAAGATCAAGAAAAGTTCTTTCTTCAACTGGTTTTACTTCTCCATTAATGTTGGAGCTCTCATTGCTGCAACTGTTCTTGTCTGGATACAAATGAACGTTGGTTGGGGATGGGGTTTCGGTGTTCCTACAGTCGCGATGGTTATCGCGGTTTGTTTTTTCTTCTTGGGAAGCCGTTTTTACAGGCTTCAGAGACCTGGAGGGAGTCCGCTTACTCGGATCTTTCAGGTCATAGTTGCGGCTTTTCGGAAGATGCGTGTTAAGGTTCCAGAGGATAAATCTCTGCTCTTCGAAACCGCAGATGATGAGAGTAACATCAAAGGTAGCCGGAAACTCGTGCACACAGATAACTTAAAGTAAGAAACAAAAGTTCCATCTTAATCCCAACTTAACAATAAAAAAGTTTGGATATCTTTTGAGTCTGTTTTCTAATTAACGTTTTGAATATCTCAGGTTTTTCGACAAGGCAGCGGTTGAGATTCAATCCGACAGCATCAAAGACGGGGAAGTGAATCCGTGGAGACTATGTTCTGTTACTCAAGTTGAAGAACTTAAGTCCATAATCTCACTTCTTCCAGTTTGGGCCACGGGAATAGTCTTCGCCACAGTGTACAGCCAAATGAACACAATGTTTGTCTTACAAGGAAACACAATGGACCAACATATGGGGAAAAACTTTGAAATCCCATCAGCTTCACTCTCACTTTTCGACACTGTCAGTGTACTCTTTTGGACTCCTGTCTATGACCAGTTCATTATCCCGTTGGCAAGAAAGTTCACACGCAATGAACGAGGCTTCACTCAGCTTCAACGTATGGGTATAGGTCTTGTGGTCTCCATCTTTGCCATGATCACTGCAGGAGTCTTGGAGGTTGTCAGGCTTGATTATGTCAAAAGTCACAATGCATATGACCAAAAACAGATCCCAATGTCGATTTTTTGGCAAATCCCGCAGTATTTACTTATCGGTTGTGCAGAAGTTTTCACCTTTATAGGTCAGCTTGAGTTTTTCTATGATCAGGCTCCTGATGCCATGAGAAGTCTCTGCTCTGCTTTGTCGTTGACCACGGTTGCGTTGGGGAATTACTTAAGCACGGTCCTTGTGACGGTTGTGATGAAGATGACGAAAAAGAACGGTAAACCAGGTTGGATACCGGATAACTTGAACAGAGGCCATCTTGATTACTTTTTCTACTTGTTGGCAACTCTAAGTTTCCTCAACTTCTTAGTGTACCTCTGGATTTCAAAACGCTACAAATACAAGAAAGCTGTGGGTCGAGCACATTGATGAAGAAACTGGTGTCAAAGAGATTTGGAGTTAAAAGTGCTTGTTTAGCTTTTGGTTTGATAAGTGTTTTGCTTGTAAATGTTTATATATGTGGTCTAGTTGTTGTTTGGTGATTTAGGTTTGTTTTGGTTTTGCTTATGTATTTCTGAATACTTCCACTTATATGTACAATGCTTATTTGATTAAGAGAAAGATTGGGACTTAGGACAAAGATTTTGATACAATATCTTATATATGAAATGATAAAAAAAACAGAAATTTTGTTTATAATATTACTAAACAAAAATTAGAAAAATATTTCTATATAAATCTGTTGCCGGAGGATACGCTCCAATCTCTTGGAGTAACATCCGGTGATCTTATTTACTACTCTTTCGATTACTCTGCTTTTGTTGCATCAGTTCATCAAACCCTAGTTCCTGCCTTCCTGGTACCGAACCATTCTTCTTGAAAAATATATTGATGAAGAAATCTGGTGATACCATTGAGTTAAATACGTTGCCTATGTCAGTTCATGAAGTTATGTTAGAATCTGGATTTGTCTTGTTCAATGCTGGTTCAGATAAGATTAGCTTTTCGAAGAAGTTACTTTCAGTATCCCTAAGGTATACTCTGCCTGAGCTAATTACCTCTAAGGATACAAATACAATCGAGTATGTTACTGTGAAGTTTCAGAGCTTAGGTTATATGGTTGTAGTTTACGGAAGTTTAAGTGGGTCTAGTCCACGCAGGGTTCTTCTTGATAAGCGTGGGTTTGTGCCCGTTATCGATACTTTGAAGTCTGACAAAGATGGCTCTTCGAGTATCTACCGCGAGGTGTTCAAGTACTGGAGAATGGTAAAATATGATCTTGTTATCCCGTTGTTGATTGGTCTTAGCAATAAAGCTCCATGTTTGATGTGCCTACCAACAGAGATAAAGATGAAGATAATAGAGTTGCTTCCTGGAGCAAGTGTTGCAAAGATGGCTTGCCTTTGTACAGAATTGCGGTCTCTGTCATTAGATGATGACTTGTGGAAAAGAATATGGTTGAAAGAAGCTAAGAATGTTGTTGTAATCACTCGATTCGGTGTTCCAGTTAATTGGAAGGAAAATTTTGCTGCTTTTTGGAGGAAACACCAACGAGAGATGTTAAGGAGCATTAGATGGGAACAGATTTTTAGTCCCAGATGGAATCATGTAGGAAGCAACTAGCAAACATGTTGAGTGTTCAAACCGAAACAGTGAATCTTATGAAGGTAGGAGAAGTAGGTGTATATGACAAATAAACCGCTTGGATGCTAAACATGTTTGATCTTTAAATATTTATCTCGTTTTATATGATGTTTCTCTTTTCCTGGTTTTTGTTCTTGCCATGATTATGCTAATAGGTAATGAGCTTTTTGACCAAACCTGATAAGATGGCGTCCTATTGTCTATAGCTACTTACCAGACTTCAAACAAAGAGATGAAGAAATGCCTACATTTTCTTGTGTGTTTTTGAAGATGTCTTTACTTTTGACTATATATCTGAACCGTCGGGAAAATGCTCAAGATCAAGATGCTTAAACATGCCTATCAAGATTGAGCCAAACAAGCGTCAAAAACAGATTTTGATTGTGGGGTTTATTTGTTCAGTAAAATACATGGTTTATATAATCAGAAACAACTTAGAGCTTTTTATTGTGTTCAACTATATGTACATAGAGAAAGAGAGAGAATTTAGTCATTTTACGATTGTGGTGGTGCGATGAAGCCAGGTTGGTCACCATATGGGCGGAAATAGCCTGCAGTATCTGGATCTGAAACCAAACAAATCATTTAACAAAGCATAATCAAGAAAGGTGTGAATCGATATCTTGTTATAACAAACTGCCATGAGTCAATTAAATCTCTCTTTTACTCTGGCATTGAAATTATATATGGCTAAGAAGACATTAAAGAAGATTTTTGGACTATAAGAGTTTAGCACAGAGAGTTAAAAGTAGTCAATGTATTACCATGATGGGTGAATCTAAGGGCGTAATGGATCTGAGTAATGTCTAGGCTCTTCATCTGTCAGAGAGCTGCAAGCAACCAATGATAAAAACTGATAAACTAAGAAACATATATAATTCTGGTCCAACTAACAAATGCCTCTCCGCATAATGAGAAGTACAAGTACAAAGGCAAAACCATGTTCATGAAAATAGAGACACAAACTTAGCTTGATAAGGGGAATTACCTGGAAGAAACAGGTTTTAGTCCTTTGTCAAGCTTATACAGAATCTCATTCTTTAAATCAGTCACTAACTTGTCTAAATTCTTGAACTGTTCATGAATACTGCTGCTCTCAGTAGTATAATTCCTAACTCTGTAAAAAACAGAACCTCTCTAGTAACCTTAAGAATTCACAAAAATAAAGGGAAAAAACCCGAAAAAACCGTCATCTAATTTTTTTTTGGCCGTTTAATACATGTAGTATTAAATTTGGAATAAAAATACCTCTTTTAATTTCGGTTGCCTTTAAAAATCTTCGTTTTTTTTAAAATGGTAAAATCGTACCTCCGAGTTAACGACCGTTAACTTTGCTAACGGAAGCATTAACTATGGTTAAAACATAACCCATGATGTTTAAGTATATATTTATACAATCTCTTTTCATAGTCTAATGAATATTTTGTCTTAGTCAGGTGGTTAAGTATGTGGTGACTATACATTTCAACCAGGGTTCGAATCCCCTTTCTTCCTTTTAGTCGTTTTTTTTTTGTTTTTTTCAGTTTTTTTTTACTTGCAGAGAATCGGAAATTCACAGAGAGATTGACAGAGGTAAGAGAATGTAGAACGCCGGAGACAACGGCGAAGCGGAGAGTGGTGGAACCGCAGGCGACGGAACAAAGATTTTCCATTTCTAAACGCTTTAGTATTTTCTCCGCTAACACAGATTCGTCACTTCCTCCATAGCTGAATTCTCAATTCCAATTTCCCAAAAAAAATTTAAACACGATTGCTGCATTTCTACCGATCTGAGACGGATCTGCCAGAAATGGAGTGGAGTTTCTGTAGAAGGTATTGTTCAGCAGGAGAAGAGGAAGACGAAAGAGAAGAAGGAGAAAAAAAAATAAAAAGGCAGATGAGGGTTCGAACCTAGGTACAAATGGATAGTCAACACACATTAAACCACTAGACTAAGACAAATTGTTCGTTAGATACAGAAAAGAGATATATATATATACTTAAACATCATGGGTTAAGTTTTAACCACAGTTAATGCTTCCGTTAGCAAAGTTAACGGTCGTTAATTCGGAGGTACGATTTTACCATTTTTAAAAAAACGAAGATTTTAAAAGGCAACCGAAATTAAAAGAGGTATTTTTATTCCAAATTTAATACTACATGTATTAAACGGCTAAAAAAAATTAGATGACGGTTTTTTCGGGTTTTTTCCCCAAAAATAAATCACCATATACTAAAGAGAAACCATGACATACTTTATCTCAAGATGGGGAACATCATCTCCACCATCAGCTAGGGTATCAACAAGAAGATAATCATCCATCGCCAAACACTTAACCAGAAATTTCTTCGATCTCTTCTTATTCACATACACAAACGCGTAATCCTTATCGAATTCGTTCCAACCGTCAAACCAAACCATATCTAACAAAATGAATCAGAATCCTAAAACATAAATCATCAGGCCAAAAAAAAAGAAACCAATACTAACCCTGAGACGAAGAAGACAGAGCGTCGAGGGCAATGAGGTCGAAACCGGAAATGATGAAAGAAGCGTGAACAGAGAAAAAGATCTTGTCGTGGTTATTACGAAAAGCAGGAATAACCAACCTGACCATACCCATCACAGTCTCAGAAGTCGCCATCAAAGACTTCACACAAGTGTCGAGTTTTAGCAAAATTTCGAGAAACCAAAAATCTTGGGAAGCAAGAAACCTAAATTGGCCTGTCAATATTAGATATTGGGCCTATCTTGAAACAGTTTCGGGCTCGTATGCAAAATAAGAAAAAGGCCTAAAATCTCAAATTAAAAAAGTCGGTTAATATAACACGTGGCATCCTTTTATTGCATATTTACTTTTCCGTCCCTTAAATTTTTCTTATTTAAATAATCTGTTAACTTGCGATCTCTGATTGCTTCTTCTTCTTCTTCTTCGCTTCATAATCTCTTTGAGACTTTCGCATCGGAGCAATATATATTCATTCACGGAATCAGTGAATTTTAGGGTTTTGTTATCAAATCTTGATCGGCGATGGAACGAACAAGCAACGGAGGAATGTTGTATCACGAGGTTCAAGAGTCAAATCTGTGCGCCGTACACTGCGTCAACACGGTGTTGCAAGGACCTTTCTTCTCTGAATTCGATTTAGCTGCCGTCGCCGCCGATCTTGACGGGAAGGAGCGTCAGGTTATGCTTGAAGGTGCTTCCGTTGGAGGGTTTGCCCCCGGCGATTTCTTAGCTGAAGAGTCGCACAATGTTTCCCTCGGCGGCGATTTTAGTATCCAGGTACGAATCGCGATATCCTGATTTCGTGTTTTTAGGATATGCAATTGAAGATTCTTGAGTTGCATTCAACATTTCGATTGTGTAAAGCCTTTTTGTTATTGGAAGTTTAGGCAAAATTAGGGTTTCGATTTTATGGTTCTTTTAGTTGCTGGGTTTAGGCTGAAGTGATAAACTTTTGAATGGTTATTTACGTTTTTTGAGTAAGGTACAATTAGATCGATTCAAGAAGAATTGAGATCAGTAATGGTGTGAATTTGCAGCCTTTATTCTGGGTAATAACTCATTTGTCGAAGCCTAGCTTCATTGAGCGAACATTGTTATGCTGATAACTGATAACTTGAGAGGAGTTCTCTTATCTAGGGACTCATGGTTTTGGATATGTTAGTTATTAGTGAGGTTCTGTATCTTCGATTTATCATTTTTTGTTTCTTGGATCTTTAAACCGAGTTGGTTGATAACTTGATATTTGATAAGGTTGCGACACAAGTCAGTATTGATTGCAAGTTTAATGTATTGAGATTAAAGGGTATAGAAAAAGCAACCCACTTATTGCACTGAATATTGATTTACATCACATATTTAGACATCTAAAATTAAAGCTATTTTAACGCATTATGTTGAAGTTGGATGCGGATAAAACATTGCAAACAGAGGGGATCGGTTTAGCATTTGAATCTTTTAAAGTTGATCTAGGCTTTGCATGTTCTTTTCACTGAGAAAGCTTCTGTTTGATTGACAGGTCTTGCAAAAAGCTTTGGAAGTATGGGATCTACAAGTGATTCCACTCAATTGTCCAGACGCAGAGCCTGCGCAGATAGACCCTGAGCTTGAAAGCGCCTTCATCTGCCACTTGCATGACCATTGGTTTTGCATAAGGAAAGTGAATGGCGAATGGTATAACTTTGACAGCCTCCTCGCTGCTCCACAACATTTATCGAAGTTCTACCTTTCTGCGTTCCTAGACTCTCTCAAAGGCTCAGGATGGAGTATCTTCATAGTGAAAGGAAACTTCCCACAGGAGTGTCCCATGTCGTCTTCATCTGAAGCTTCCAATAGTTTTGGACAGTGGCTTTCTCCTGAAGACGCAGAGAGACTAATAAAGAGCACGAGCTCAGTACGAGGTTCTTCTGCTAGAAACAACAGAAGTAATGACAATGTTGATCAACAAAGACCAAATCAGGCATTGTCACACGAGGAAGTGCAGGCTTTTTCAGAGATGGAAGATGATGACTTGAAGGCAGCAATTGCAGCGAGTTTGCTTGATGCTTCTGCGGCTGGGGCGAATCTCGGCGCTGTGGGGACTTCTCAAGAGGAAACTGAGAAACAAAAATAGCAGAGAAAATATAGAAGAAGTCTTATTGATGGAGGTGGGGAATAGTCACTTTTGTTTCTTTGTTTTGGTTTGTTATCACGAGAGTTATTAACAATTTTACATACAGAACAGAGAAAAAGAAAAAGCTTACATCGAAAGATAGAGAAAACAGAATATTAAATGGTTTGTGAATTGTTTTTGTTTGATTTCTTTTACCATCTTAAATCCTTCTGACAATCTTAAATTGAGAATAAAGATTCGACCTTTTCGAATTCATAGGAATTTTACATCTGAAAAGGAACATACTAGAGTCTGATAAAAAATACATCAAAATTAAACACTTTTCTTCTCATCTTTTTTGCATTTATCTTATTTTTCAACATTCTCTAGGTAATTAATTACTTCTGTTGACTATATAAATGAACTGATATCTGTAAATATAAAGGGATGGTGTAAAATTTGATTCAGCTATAGAATCCAAACTGGCGAACTTTTACAGTTTGAAAAAACCAGAAGGATAACACTTTTAGGCTGGAAATAAAAACATTGAGAGGCCAACAAACACCTTCTTTTTCCATTAACAGAGCATAGCCTTTGAATTATTAATTAATTATTTATATATTCAAAGTTGATGGCTTTGATCATGATGGTGATGACCCAACTTTAGTCTCTTCACCCTTTTTTTGTTTTTTACTTTCTCTTCTTCTGATACATCAGGTTCCTTCGATTTGAGCCTTTAGGATTTCCTTGCTCATGATGATCTGTTTCTCTGACATTCAGAGAAAAAACACACATATCTGGGTAACTTTTGGGATCTGAGGAAATCTGAATCCAAGTTTGCTGATCTTTCTTCTTAAATGGGTTCTTCTTCGGACAAGTTGTTCAACAGAGAAAGGACAATACATGAGATTCTGGGAGGAGGCATTGGTAAGTGAATCCATATAATTACCAAATCCAAGACTTATAAAAGCTAGGTGATCTCTCACCTATATAACCTGTTTTTCTTGTTATGAAATGAATATGCAGTTGCAGATGTGATGTTGTGGAGGAAGAAGAATGTGAGTGTTGGTATAGTTACAGTGACCATAGCTTCATGGATGGTGTTTGAGGCATTTGCTTACACAATCTTTACTCTTATTTCGAGTGTTCTTCTTCTCTTGCTCTCTATTCTCTTTCTCTGGTCCAAATCTGCTTCCATTCTCAACAGGTATATTAATATTTACTTGTAACTAATATTACTTCATTTCTAATTCAATTTCCTTGGCTCTCCAGGCCATCACCGCCACTACCGGAGTTTCAAATAAGTGAAGCGATGGCGGAAGAAGCTTCAATATGGTTACGCATCCATGTGAACAAACTACTTCAAGTTTCGTATGACATTGCAATGGGAAGAGACTCAGAGTTGTATACCAAAGTAGCAGTCTCTCTGTTTCTCATCTCATTAATCGGAAGCCTCATGGATTTTCAGACACTTTGCCACACCAGTAAGTAAATATTGAAAAACTCTTCTTGGAATGGTTTGAGCTGGAAATTCATTTTGAGGTGGTTCTTGGTTATTTTGGCAGGCGTTTTGGTGGTTATGACGGTTCCAGCTGTCTATGAGAGATACGAAGATCACATTGATGGATCTATACTGTTTATCTGCAACAAAGCTAAAGAGCTTTACCTTAGAGTCGAGGTATTGGCTTTTCCAGAAAATAAGAAACTGAGCTGAGATGCTATCACCTCTTTCTTCTTCAAGAGTTTCTTCTTCTGTCTTTTCTGATTTCTCAGTTTTGCGGAAAGAAAGGGAGAAAATGTATGATTTTTGATAAATGTTGGAATGGTACAGCCAAAATATGAGCAATCCAAAGAAATTTTATTTCACAGTTTTACTTGAAAACTGACTCTCTATTCTGAAAACAATATTCGACCAAGTCGTGGCCTCTCTCAATCACCGAAAATTGTGAAGAAAACAATGTTGCTCTTATTCTCTCTGCTTAAAACTTTGTGTCTCAGTTTCTTTTGGACGCATCGAGTTCCCGGACATACTTCTTTGCCTGGATTAGAGTATTAAGAACCGGGATTAGAAAATGAGACAGAACACTTTGCGTGATTGATTCGAATTTGATACAATAAAACTTTTATCAATTGTTACCTGTTCAAGGGTCAAAAACATGATGACGTTCCATGAGCCAAGGCGTCCAAAGTTGGGGATGAAACCCTTGTAAAATGCCATGGGACCCTGTAGACGAAACAGTAAAGAGTTTGTAACATTTTCTGGGCTTATATTTAGAACAAGACCTCCAGAGAGGTATCAGAAGCAGAGTTGCTTACGTCGCTCTTCAGAGTTTTGACGAAGCAGTCAATGGTGCCCTTGTAAGCACCAGAATCTCCCATCATTCTTGACTTAACCTGCCACACAACAAGATTCAAGAAGAGAATCAGGAAACGTAGTGAACAAACTCAAGGTTCAGTGTCATGTGTAAATACTGTACCACGTCAACAGGAGAGCCGATGCAGACAGCAAAGAATCCTGCCCCCAATCCAGATAGAATATGTGTGACAACGTTGTCAGTGAAACCTGGAATCTTCAAGATTGTCTGAACGCAAACAAAAAAAGGAATGTTGCTTCAAATATAAGGATCTCTTAGTCAGACAAAAGAGACAGAGAATAAATTTGTTTTCATACCTCTTTCACTTGATCGTAACTCGCTAATTCAGCAGCATTGATAATAGCGTTTCTTGCTACGTTAGGTCCAAGACCAGTCCAAAGAGCTCGGACTCCTTCCTGTCAGAGCCACATTAATAAGATATGAAGCAGAGTTGAAGCAACTTATGCACAATCTCAACTTCCAAGTCGGGATAACTACCTGTCTCACAATTGTTGAATACGCATTGAGCGCTCCAGAATACCGTCTTGGTGCACCTGCAGCTAGCTTTCCTTCCGCCTGAAGCCTAACTTTCACAAGATCAGTGGGATTTGCTACCATGATACCCAGTGCACCTGAGAGTTAGAAAACAATAACCCAACTAAGTGATACAGAGGAAACATATATTACGGGGTTCTTCTAAGCCGGTCTACCGTTATGCTCACCTGTTGTCAAACCAGCAAGAATTTTCTTGCTCAATGGAACATCACCTACAAAGTCTTTTCCAACATACAAGTTTTTCACCTGAGGAGAATAAATTGGTTAAGGCTTTAAGTAGTAACTACGAAAACACTGAGTTTAAGCACGTTTTCTGGAGCATGAAAGAAGTAGATTTTGTAACCCACCGGCTCATACATTCCAATCCTTAGACCTCCAAAGAGGCATTGACGATGCAATCCAGGTACAACACCTTTCCATAGTGAACGTAACCCTTCTTCCCTTGCTATGGTACCAACAGTTCCCAACAATCCTCGATATTTAGGCAGAGTAACATCTCCAGCAAGAGCAGACTTTTGGAGCTGAAGCCTAACTTTAGCAGTGTCCAATGGAATTGTACATACCTGGTCCAGAGAGTTTAATTGCATAAGAATTTTCAAAACCGATTGTGCAACGCAGAATTTTCTGAGGAAACAACACAGCCAAAGAGAAGATACAGTTTGTTCTATTCGGATAATTAAACATTATACAGTTGCGTAGCATAACAAATCGATTCCATTTTCATGTCTCATAATCTTTTCAATGATTCGCAAAATCATTATCCAAAGCATAAATCAACAATGTCAAAACACTGCAATACAAATGCCAAAAACTCAATTTCTAGCCACAGATCTGAACAATTATTCCAAGATCAAATCATTTCTATCGTAATTACGTAATCAGGAATTCAGGATATATATTATAGAAGCTAAAATCCAGATTCTCTAGCAAATACGATGATACAAGACAAAAAGATAAAGATCAACCTGATCGAAACTTCACAAATTTCAACGAAATTCGAAATACATTTCCGCGTATAGCTAAACAACTCTAGATCGCGACACACATTTCTCGAACGAACAAATACTTTACCGGTACATAAAATGGAGTTAAGAGAGATAAAAATTTAAGGAATCTGGTGATTACCTCGCCGACGCAAGCAGCGAAAGCACTGCAGGCGAAAGTTTTAGGCAAGGAAAGGTCGGATTTACCAGCAGCTACCATCTTCGATCCAGAAAACGCAAAGCAGAGAGAGGAGGTTAGGGTTTCGAAATCGAAGAACAGAGAAGATAGATTCTTGGGAAGAGGAAAGACGAAGATGACGATTACGGCTACGCAACTTGGCCTCGAGAGCTTCAGTTAGAAAAGATCGTCCCTCTCTCTCTCTCTGCGACGAAATGAAAAAGGAGTGGGCGCTTTACTTATTTATACACACGTGTGTAACTGTGGTTTGATAATATCATCCATCCATTTATGATGCTTTTCACTGTGTGCACATAATTCCAAAAGTCAAATCGATGACACTGCACCACGCTGGATCGAATTTGATTTTTTATAAATAAATTATACTGTAGAATTTAATACTATATCTCTAACTATCTCTAAAACTTATGAATTCTGATATTCTAATCCGAGTTTTTTTTAAGTTCGGATAACTCAATAAGTTTAAAATAATGCCACGAATGTAAAAAAAAATGCCACGAAAGGAGCATGCTTTGAATTGGATAGTTGTTAAAGGGTTATAGTCCCACATATAAAACAAGAAGTTTTGTATATTTGGTAGAAAGTTGATTTGATCTTTGATGGCTTTGTAGCAGTGGCAAATGGCAATGACTGCGCCATCTTCATCACAATGTAGACTAGTGACTAGAGTGCCTATCGATGATAAAGTTTAACCATCATCAACTTAATTAACATATGAATATTCATACTTAATATCTCTTAGAAGTTAGAACAGTCAAAATGACACGTTAATCACTCTTTTGCCTATATTTGTTAGCGTCAGCTATATGACAAAATATACTACAGCACTAGTGCACTACCATCCAAAAACTAGTCATATAAAAAGATGTGCTACAAACGTGACCAACTCTTGAAATTATCCACATTCATATCATACATAAATAATGCAAAACCTAAAAAAAAAAATATTAGAACAGTCACATAAATTATAAATATATATAGACACACTGGCGAATATAAAATCTGAAAAACAAAAAACTCAGCTTCGGCGAATTTCACGGTGACGGTGGCTATTACCAGAAGACAAACCAGAACATGGTCAACTACTACCCCAACACCTAAAAATCAGCCCTCTCTCTTCCTTCTCTCTCTCTTTCCTTTTATCTGATCTTGAATTCCCTATTTCACCGGCGACGATATGTCAGTCGCCGGAGCGATTAACCCTGTACCAATTGCACCCACCACTCGCCGCCGTGTCGGCGATTCTCTAGACGTAATCTCCGAACGACCCTCGAATTCATCTGACTACAGCAATACAGTTAATCAACCCATCGTTGGATCAACAGATTTAGACGGTGGAGATGCGAGCGGCCAAGACTCGTCACCATCTTCGGAAAGCTCTGCTTCTTCTACTGGATCTCATTACCATCACGATCACTATCACCGATTTTACAATCATCCGGCGATTCGTTACCTTCTTCTCCGAAAATTCTGGATTCCGTTTGGTGGTGGTGGTGGATCGACGGTTATGATTGGTCAAGGGTTTAGATCCGGGAGAAACGTGGGTCGTCGGATCTTGGGTCTTCTAATGGTGCTTGTGGTTGCGTCTGTGTTTCTTAGGGTCTACCTTATGGGTGGTGTGCGTGTGGTTGATCACGCTCGTTTGAAGGAGTTTGTTGTTGTTAGAACGCTTCGTGATGATTGGTCAATGGCTCAACGTGAAGTTGCAGAGAACCAAGCTTCTTCTCAGCCAATGCGTGTTCTCGAAAAACTTCCCGTGAGTTTTTTTCTCTTTACTCTAAACATTTAGGGATTTAAAAATTCAATCTTTGTGATCAAATTCTGCAATTTTTTACTTCGTTAAATACTAATTGGGATCAATCCTCTTTTATGTGTTTGTTCCTGCTGAATTGTTTGATGGTTTTGTTGAACAGTTCTTTAGAAATGATCTAATATTGCTAAGTTAGTGTAAAAAGATTGCAATGTTTGCTTTAGTGTCCCCTTTTGGGAGGAAGAAGAAGAAGTAGTGCGTTAGGTAATAAGATGAATTCTGAGAACAACTTTAATGATTAGAAAACTGAATTATCATTGTGCAATTATAATAGCTTTTTTTAACAATCAATATCTCGGTGGCGATTTTTATGAGCTTTACTTTTTGCTATTGGATTGAGACTTTGACGAGCAATATGGTCAATGGATTTATAGGCGGCTTTGATGTGTGGATCATAACCTTCATAGTTTGGGAAGACTTGAAATGGAAACTCTTTAATCTTCTAGTTCTCTAGGTTCTGCAATATTTAATCTTGAAGTTCCAAAACAATCCAAGTTGATATTGGTTTGATTAACAGTTCACTACCGTTGACTAGATGCATCCCTTGTGTGGTTTTAATCTGTGTTAGTGTCTAATCTGTTTTGTTGAGTTAATTGTAACTTGACGTAAATTCGTTAAGTAACAGATTTAAAGTACGAGAAGTTCTCTGTGATCAGTGTAATCGGAGGTCTTACAGGTTTTGATAATTAACTAAATTCTTTATCATTTCCTCTGTTTTTGCTATGTAAGGATGATAGTTTCTTTCTGTTTGACTTCATTTTCGAGGATCTTGGTCATGGATTTTATGTTTTTGTTGTCTCTTTTTACAGATTCCGGAAATTTGGCAGAAACCTGAAAGAGGGAATTACCGCCAATGTGTGGCGCGTCCCAAGAACTACACAAGTATGTTGCTATCTTGAAATTCCTAGTTCTTCTTCAAGCTCGTTTGCAGTTCTGAATTTTCAATATCTGGTGTATGTCTTTGTCTAGGACTGTACCGCCAAACCAATGGGTATCTTTTAGTTCACGCAAATGGAGGATTGAATCAGATGAGAACTGGGGTGAGTTTACTTCCAAAGTATTTTAGGGGACAGGGGGTATTGATCTCCTTTTTCTCCATAGTCAACTGTTTTGATTTACCATTCTTTGTTGGTTTTGACCAATATGCAGATATGTGACATGGTCGCTGTTGCCAAAATCATGAATGCAACTCTTGTTCTTCCTCTGCTTGACCATGAATCTTTCTGGACTGACCCGAGGTCTTGTCTTTATATCTTGGCACTCTTAATGACCTGATATCACAAGATATTTACTAGGAAAGAAGCAGAATGCCAATATATCTTGTTTTGAGTGCAGCACGTTCAAAGATATTTTTGACTGGAGAAACTTCATGAACGTATTGAAACACGATGTTGACATTGTCGAGTACCTGCCTCCTCAGTATGCCGCAATGAAACCTCTTCTCAAGGCCCCTGTTTCTTGGTCCAAGGTCCGTGCTTTATTCATATTACTGTGGGTTTCATGGTTAACTTTCAGATTTTTATCTCTTCTCCTATATGAATGTAAGGGCTTTTCACCATGAGAAGTAAATTCTTAAATTCACAACTGATATACAGGCTAGTTACTACAGAAGCGAAATGTTGCCATTGTTGAAACGTCACAAGGTGTTAAAGTTCATGCTTACTGACTCACGGCTTGCTAACAATGGCTTGCCACCATCGATCCAACGACTGAGATGTCGTGCTAATTACCAGGCACTGCTATACACAAAGGAGATTGAGGACCTAGGGAAGATTTTGGTTAACCGGTTAAGAAACAATAGTGAGCCTTATATAGCTCTGCATTTGAGGTAAATCCGACATTTCTTTGACCATCAATAAGGGCAATAATTTGAATCTTGGTTTCGTATCAAATGGATTTTGGATTTGCAGATATGAGAAGGACATGCTTGCCTTTACAGGATGCAACCACAATCTTACAACTGAAGATGCTGAAGAGCTGAGAATCATGAGGTACAGTGTCAAACATTGGAAGGAGAAAGAGATTGATAGCCGAGAGAGACGGATTCAAGGCGGATGTCCAATGTCTCCGCGAGAAGCAGCTATATTTCTAAAGGCCATGGGATATCCGTCCTCCACCACTGTATATATAGTTGCTGGTGAAATCTATGGAAGCAAGAGTATGGATGCTTTCCGTGCAGAGTACCCAAATGTCTTCTCTCATTCAACTCTTGCGACTGAAGAAGAGTTAGAGCCTTTCAGTCAATACCAGAACCGCCTTGCTGCGTTGGACTACATTGTGGCCCTTGAAAGTGATGTTTTTGTGTATACATATGATGGTAATATGGCTAAGGCGGTACAAGGGCACAGAAGGTTCGAAGGGTTTAGGAAGTCCATAAATCCAGACAGGTATGGTAACATAAAATAAAAAAATTTCATTTTGGCGAGATTATGTAGTTTCTTTCACTGGTTTTTGCTGACTTGTTTGTGTGATTATTTCAGGCTGAATTTTGTTAGACTGATAGATCATTTTGATGAGGGTATCATATCTTGGGAAGAGTTTTCTTCTGAGGTTAAGAGATTAAATAGAGACAGGATTGGAGCGGCATATGCGAGACTGCCTGCTGCACTTCCCAGACTAGAGGAGAATTTCTATGCGAACCCACAACCCGATTGCATCTGTAACAAGTCTCATCCTGAGCAGCTCAGGAAACAATCAAGTCTAAGAACAGACTCAAAGAGCTGGAAGAAGAGTGCCTTAAGATAGCAGTGATACAGTAATCGAAAAGAGTCAAGATTGTGCATCAGGACATAGAACAATCTGCTTCGAGTTTATAGTCTTTGTACACTATAGGAAACAGAGGTAACCTGAGTTTTTGGAAGATTCAGACAGCTTGTAGGATCGATTTCACCATACAGGAGCGTCATGACTTGGGTCAGCTCGAGCAAGTTTGTGACCTTGCACGGGAAGCTGTGTAGAACAAAAGAGAGATATCATGGGAAACAGTATTCCTCATTCTTTCACATGTTATTATCAGTGAGCTCAAAAATTGATTGTACATTGGATTACAAATTTTGAATCATTATACATCTCACACGGTTCAGAACTTTTTGTAAAAGCTGAGTTCTTGATATTTTTATTCTACCACATTGATGGAACATAAAACCTGCTCTTTCAATTGTGTCGCGGCTTTCAGTAGGGAAACCTCTGACTGCACCAATTGTCCGCTGCAATGATCCCAGCAGCAACTGCAAACCGGAACTGTCGTTCCAAGACATCTTGGTCCTGAAACATCTCAGGACAAGTCGTTAGCTTTCTCTTTATGCCTGCAACAACAGCATCACCAGAACCTGTCCTATCTCAGGTGAAAGGAGCTATAAGCACATCTTTGTTCCAACCACAACTCCATCAAAAGTAGGAGTATAGTAATGAAGCCGAAGTGTTCCATCAGTCACAACCAATAGCTTCAGCTTGTCAAAATTCTCAGCGAAGTATTGTGGTGTGTAGTTTCTTCTCCTGTCTTAGCAATCTTCATCAAGTACAAATTTCAAGCTCTTGCGGTGAAACTTGAATAAGATATGGTGTGTAGCTTCTTTTCCTCTCGTAGCAGTCTTCATCAAGTAGAAAATTCAAGCTCTTGCGGTGAAACTTGAATGATGTTTGCTTCATTCCATGCTTTCTTGATCAACTTCCTACTCTCATTCCGCCATCTCCATAGCGGTAATGGAAGATTCAAGTCAAAGAATACAGCCTTCCAAACTTTTTGGACCATTGTATGTGCCTTAAAAAGAGTTGACTACATTGTAGGAGATGTCAACACTTCTGAATTGAAATGAAAAATCCTTGTGATAATGAACAAGAACTAGTCATTTGCAATAAGATTTATGCTCAAGACAGAGAACTTCCATAAGAAACCAGAGGAGATGAGTTTTAGAGGTGAGGATAGCGATATTGCAGAGTTATTGTTTTTGCATTTCATATCTCTCCTCAAAACCGGCAAATTCAGGAATATATTTCCTTCATAGTTATAATTGTGTGTATGGATCAACACATGCTTTTGTTTTGTACCTAACATCTTCATACAACGCTGCTGAATTTTGCCAAAATATTTCACCTCGAAGTGGTCATTTGCTCAGTTCCGTGTACCAGAAGTCACCCAATTCTTTGCAGCATTTGAATTGCCATTATTGGCATGGATGGAATGTAAGTTGCTTCGTCGCTGGTAGCACCCATTCCTAGAGCCACGGTATATCCGCAGCCTGTTGGGCCAGTTCCTGCCGTATATGCTTAGAAGTTAGAAATCCCTCTGCTTTGGGTCTAGGTTTTGTTGTTGTTGTTGAGATTGAAGTTTCCCATTATGAATGTGTCATGTGTGATGCTTGAAGATTGGCTCTTCATGAAATCTACCAATTACGGATCTCACAAGTTTTACAGATTAAAGCTTTGCTCTTTGTATTTGGTTTTATTAGTTTTGTGAGTTTTGAGAATGTGAAAGCCACCACTTAGGTAAGTTTTGAAACCGAACACATTTGCTTTCCTTCTTTTGCTTTCTCTCATTTTGTGTCAACTAAATTTACAAACAAAAGCTCATTTGCCTTAGATGATCTATTTTTATTTTTGGTGCTAAAAGCTTTAAAACTCTCTGAACCTGTTAAAATATTGGAAATATATATATTGGAGAACTAATAGAGTTATCTAGTTTTATTGGAAAAAAAGTATTTATGTATCAGTATTAGTTATTACGCTGCTATGTTTAGGCCCAACAGGTGGTATTTACTTTATGAAATCATGTTTCCACAATAGGTTTTTTTTTGGTTTTAATGTGAAGAATGTTTCCACAGTAGGTTCGACCACAATTTCTTACGTCTTTTTAACTCTTCATCAATACGTCCAAGTGGTTTTAGCATATTACAAGAAAAGCAATATTCTTTTTAAGGATCGATTATAAGAAATTAAGAAGAAGTACTATCTAACATAATCTTTTGGTAATATAACTATATAAAGCCGTGCAAACTTTTTCGAGGAATCATATCTTTTTACTTAATTAAAAAGTTGATAACAACCCCCAAGTTCAAGGATCTTTTTCTGCGTTTTTTGGTATATGTTATTCCAATCTTTGAATTTTAAAACTAATTAATTGTTTGGTTCGTAATGGTAGATAACGTTTAGGTGATTTTGCTTATGTTAGAATTGTAGTTCTATTTTAGATTTCTAAAATTTTGTGTACTTTAAATAAATTGATGAAAACTATGTTTTAAATTACCAATAAAACTTTAATTTTAGTAAAATCTCTCACATTTCCTGAAGTTACACAAAGTCCTTTGTTTTTTTTTTTTGGTTCTTGTTTACCAGTAATTATTGTTTTTTAATTAAAAAATAATGAATTACAATCAATATCAATACATAGTGATTAATCAGATAAGGTAAAAATTTAAGAAAACTTTCTATAAAATCACTCGGGAGTTGCGGTATGTAAATTGATCACTGAACTACCATAGTTAATTATCTTGTTTGACAGTGATTGGTAGTTGAAAAGCAACACAATTAGATACCTATACTCAAGTCCGATTCAAAAGAGAATATTTTTATTTTTAGTTTCTTGAATAAAGTTTATATGTATTATTGCTAATGTTTAATTAGGCCCCAACCGCTAGTGTTTACTTTGTAAAAACGTATTTCCACAATCGGTTCGAGCACAACTTATACATATTTTAATTCTTCATTATAACAGCCAAGTGGTATATATGGCATATTACAAGAAAAATTATAATTTTTTAAAGCATTGATTATAAGAAGGGTCTTTTGCAAAACTAACCTATTTTGATAAAGTATTTAAGAATATAGCAGCACAATGTGGTAAATTAAGTAAATAACACATATGGGAGATGAAATGTCTAAATACTCCTTCATATTTGTTTCAGTGTGTGGACACACGCGTGAAATTGTAAGCTTGGTTATGTTTTAGAGAGAAAGAGAGTGAAGAGAAGAGATAGTTTGTGAGTTTGGTAAGAACAGAGGACGAGAAAACAAGATGAGATAAGGAGTGGTGATGGTGGTGTCGGCAACGACGGCGGTGATGGTGGTAATATTGATTGCAATGGTGGTTGTCGTGGTGGTGGTGACGACTCTGATCCATTCGCTTCATCACCATCTATTCATCTTCAACACCAGATTGCATCACAATAAAAAGAAGCAGTCAATTCCAGAATCAGAAACTTTTATTCTCTAATTTACATCAAACAATGCAAAAGCAATACCTACAAATCGTAGATGTCAATTTTTGTATCTAAAAGTGATATAGTATTTACTAAAGACTCATACTATTTAGTAAATTTTGGATAAATAGTATACTATTTGCATCAAATCTATGGTTCCCGATATAGTCCTGATCTCTCACTCCTACTCATCAAAGGTTATGAATCGATGCTTGTCGATTCGAATCAGATAGATTATGTTCCAGAAGTAGATGGATCGAATGGGAGTTCACATGGTGCTTGTAAGAGGGAGAGAAAATGAAGGAGACGTGAGAAAGAGCGAGAGAGAGAGAGAGAGTAAGAAACATAAGAAACACAGAGTGGCAGAGAAAGGAAGAAAAATGGCCAGATTTTGAATCCAATTCAACGAAAAGCAAGAAATTCTGGGGAAAAAAAATGACGAGAAAAGAAAAGAGAGATAGGCAAAGAACGTCTTGTTCACACATAACACATGGCATAATTGGAATTAATATATAAAATACAGAGAATATCACCCATTTTTTTGTTAGGTGTTAGTTTCTTAATTTATAAATTTTTGTGTGTTTCTTTTGCAAATTTCCCTTATAAGAAAAGAGAAAAGGATGTAAATTCAAGGATAATATTACAAAATAGCCAAATTTTGAGTCAAAATTAAGTAACTAGCCATTGTCAGTTTTTCTATGGGTAAATAATCATATGACGGCACAGTAAAAGACAAAAATGTCCTTGCAAGTTGAATCAAGAACAAGCTTATGCGGAGAAAAAGTAATAGATTTGAGAAATTTCAACAAATCGCGTAAAACATGTTAAATAACACGACATTTATCAAAAAAGTGATATTTTATAACGTACATTTTGCAAAGATATCAAGTTATATAAACAAATATCATTTCATTTGAAAAGTTGAACCAAAGAGCAAGCTTATGCGGAGAAAAAGTAATAGATTTGAAAAATTTCAACAAATCGCGTGAAACATGTTAAAATAGCACGATATTTATCAAAAAAGTGATATTTTATAACATACATTTTGCAAAAATAACATGTTATATAAACAAATATCATTTTTTTTTAAAAGAAACCGTGTGAAACAGAATAATAACATGATATTTATTATAATAGTGTGTCAAACAAAAAAATATCGATTAATATTACAAAATAACATGAAATTTTACAAAATCTATTCCTTCTCAATTGTCGATTACCACTACAACCACGACCAAAATATAGAAAATGAGAGATCTTTGACAGATCCTATGTATACAATGGTAGTGGTCACTGTGAAGAAGGTGGTTATGGCGGAGGTGATGATGGTTTTGGAGGAAGCGGTGGTGGTGTTCATCGCGAGTGGTGATGGTGGTGTCGTAGTCGCAAATAGTAACAGTGATTTTATTGTGGTCGTCGTTCTTCCGTCTCGAGAATGAGAAGAATGTGGTGGGTGATGATGATAGTGGTAGATTAAATTAGAGCTTCCATCATTGATGGTGAAAGAGAGAAAGAAATAAGGAAACAAGAAAAAATTGTTGATGGTAAAAGAAGGAAAAAAAAACAAAGGGTTTTAGGTAATTTTACTTGCTCTTCTGACACACACTATTTGTCCATGGTTAGTTTCTTAATTGTTTTTGAATTCATTGCTAGTTACTATAAATTCCCTAAATTTAATCTAAGATCTCTGATGTAAAGAGAGTTACTGGCCTATTATTGACGCGTAGTAGATTTGTTCTTCTGTGTAAAAGCGTTCTGCTAATAAACATTATAATAGGTTATAGGTGAACAAAAACAATTTATAAACATTACATGAAAATTTTATATAATAAAACATTACATGAAAATTTAGCGGGAGAGTAAGAGAGAGAGAAAAACATGTATACATAGTAATGATGTGTCCACTAAATCTCATAGTAGACACGTGTCCACTAACTCTCAAGTCGTTGAAGTATCGTTCGCAGGTTTCCATTTTGGGGATATTCCAAAAGAATTTAAAATCCTTCTTTTGCAATAATACAATTTGCGTATCCCTTTCGAACCCTAAATTAAGCTCTGCAAATTCACCTATCTTTAATAAAATTTTTGGTTTTAGTCGTATTATATAAATCGTTCAATAATTGACGGAGTCTATCTATATGTATATCTAGAAATTGAACAAAAGACTAGCTGAATTGTTTTAACGTATTTGCATTAATTATTAGGCTGTCGTGAAAGGGCCTCTTGACTTCCTACCGTATTCTGAAAACATCATGTAACAATATACATCAAAACTTTTCATTTTTTTTTTGGTTACGTACGTATGTATTCACTTTCTTGAAAGAATGATGCATATACGTACATTTACGTGGATGTTATGTATATGTATTTAAAAGGTTTGTAAAGTTAAGGCTAACACTAATTAGTAATATAGATCACACATATTTTTAACACTAATATTAAATGTGTGGTGGTACAATGACAAATTTTGAATGGTGCATAATTGTTTTTTCTTTTCTTGTATTTTTGTTAAAAGTAAGTTTATATTGCAAAAGCGTGGTTAGTGCATGCATGTACTTATCCAAAAAAGAACAGACACACGAACAAAGCATTAGCAAAAAGGATATTGAATTTTAAGACAGAGGCAGCGTTGTAGTTCTCTATATAAGAGACTTCTCAAAGCCGATCTTATTTCACTACCATCTTTACATTCCTTGATTTCTTAACGATTGAGAATTTTGTAATAAAGATAGCAAGTCTCTTTCACTTTCTTCTCCCTCAGTGTACGCTTTCTTGAGTTTCCAGAGGCGCCATTAATTTTTCGGAGTCATTAATCACCATTAATGATGACTCGGTCATTAATATTGCTTGTGATATCACTTCTCCTTACTCAACAAGGAGTGATCTCAACTCCACTAATGACCATCCAGGTAAGTTTATAGATTTTACTCCATTATTACTAAACCAACCTATAGTATATATATATATAGATTTTACTATTCACTTATTTCACTGGATATATATACCTATATAAAAGGGTAATTGTAAATATCCATAAATTTTGACAACGGAGACCGAGAAAGGGATAATTTTATCAAAACAAATATGGATAAAATTATTGCTAAAAATATATATATTGTTTCACAGTATTGGTAATAAATGATGTTAACGTATAGAAAAAATTCTTAAATACAATTAAGTATAAATTATAGTTTTGTGGGCAAGCTAAATGTGAAAAACAACAAAACATAACAATAGCAAATTGATAATTAAATTGAAAAAAAAAACAAATTTCAATACGTTGGTTTAATGTTATAACCTGATCTCATCGTCATTGTCATATGGCTTTTCCATTAATTTTTCTTTGCTCAAATGAAAAGAAGAATCAATTTGCTTTTATTTCTTATAATCCTACATTTTCTAAAACTGATCATGTGACTTATTTATTCAACCTATATTGATACTATTATTTTTTTATAAATAAATAGAGTCCAGATGGAGACATAATTGACTGCATCCGAATGAGAGATCAACCTTCTTTTAAACATCCCCTCCTTCAGAATCACGTAATTCAGGTATGTTTGTTTCTTAATGTTAGTTATATATAAAGTCATTTATTTATTTTGAATAGTTATATTTCTTAATGTTTAAAACAAATTAATCATCAGATTTTATTTTTAAAACAATAATTCAGGAAACTCCAACAAGTTTTCCAAATATGGCAAAAAACGAAGATGCAGGGAAGTGGCAGATATGGCACAATACCGGAATGAGTTGTCCAGAAGGGACGATTCCAATACGGAGGGTGGTTTCCCATAAGAGCGGAGCAGCGGAAAGAGTCACTGGAGGACACGAGGCAAGTATCCAAAATCTTTTTATTTTTATTTTTAATTATGTATGTATTGTGAAATGTGAACCATATCAAATTGAACCAAAATTATCAATCTTAGCTTGAACCGAATATTAATTTGACCCTAACGTTGCATATAGTTATATAATAAGTCATTCGAACCAAACCCGATATTGTTAGAACTAATATTACTAATTAAAAACTATAGAAAGAAACATACTGCTCATAGCAACCGATAATTATAATTACCAACATGGTAAAGAGGCTCGAAGTAATTTTGAATTAATCACAAAGTTAACCATGCCAAGTTTTATATAAAATGCCCAAAAACCAGTGGACCTACAAGTGTCAAACATGAGGTCTGAGGAATATTCAGATGAACATTGGTAATGAAGGGGGAGGAAAATCTATATATTCAAAACTAACTTGTGATATTACCATTTCAATATTTCAATGGCTAAACTAAAAAGAACTAATTGGTCTATTGTTTTTGGGATTACAGTATGCTTTTGGATTTATGAAAAATCCACCAAAGATTTATGGGACAAAAGCCACGATGAATGTGTGGCATCCAAAAATAGGAAACGCTGGCGAATTCAGTCTCGGCCAAATTTGGCTTGTGTCAGGGTCTTATGACACTAATGACCTCAACAGTATAGAAGCTGGCTGGCAGGTTAGTTATTTTTTTTTTATTTTCCGCCAAAAATATACAAAGTAACTATTGTTATTAAAATTTGATTTTAATCAGAATCTTATTTGTGTAAGATTAGTATAACTATAAATTTGTTTATTTTAATGTTTAGGTTTATCCGCATCTGTATTTTGACAACCAGCCGAGATTCTTTATATTCTGGACGGTATGTGCATATGTGATTTTCTTTATTTCACTTTCAATATGAAGTCTTTAATCCCAAATATTACTAATTAGAAGGAAAAAAAGGAGTTATATTATATTGAATCGATTTTTTTTATACGATATATCCAATAAGTACTTTCAACTCTGGTTAATAAGAGTCGGTATGAGTGTAAGTTTAAAATTAGCAGTGGCGAATGAAATTTAATTTAGAACTTTCAACTCTGGTTCTTACAAACCCCTTGTGATATTATCAAATCGAATCGTCTTCGTCTTGTCCAGCATGAGTTGGGTTATTGGGCTCTATCTGGTTCAAGTTGGGTAAAATAGTATGGGCCTACTTTGTAGAACAATTGTTAGTGGGCTACAATTGCTATCCCTTTTAAATATTATCGAAAATGGAGTGGTTGAAGCTGAAGCAAAAACTCTTGTATTTTTGAAATAAATGAGTATTTGAAAGAGAAAACTAGTATTTTTTTGGTTCAAAAGATAAAAAACTATTGTATTAATGAATTTTTACTGTTTATTTTTACAAAATATTAGTTTTCTTAAATAAAATATGTAAATATGACTAAAGCAATGAAATAATACTTAAAATCAATTAATCGACAAATATTAATTTGATTACATGCATATAAATTGCAGAGTGATGCCTACAATATCTCATGGTGTTATAATCTCCGATGCGCTGGTTTCATACAAACCAGTCGCACAATCGTCATTGAAGGTGCTATATCTCCCACATCAATTTCTGGAGGCACCCAAACCGATCTTACAATACAGATTTGGAAGGTTAATTAGACTAATTTTTTTTTTTTTTTATTTAATTGTATAAATGTTTTCTAATTTCTAACATATAATTAAACATAAATGCAGGATCCAAACTTCGGTCTTTGGTGGTTGGCTGTCGGGCTCAACAATGGTACTGTCCTCTCGCCTGTCGGGTATTGGCCAATAGAAATATTTACCCGTCTTACTGAGTATGCTGAGATTGTGCAGTGGGGCGGTGAAATCGTCAACGAAAACAGTTATGACCGACACACGACAACCCAGATGGGGTCTGGATATTTTCCAGACAGCGGCTCTAAAAAAACTGCTTACATGTGCGACCTGCAAATCGCAAGGAGCAAAGGCGATTTCGAGCCGCTCTATGACCTCAAGGTAAGAGAAACTAACCCCGACTACTACAAGGTTAAGATGTCGAGCAACACATCTTTTTATTATGGGGGATCTCAGCATGCAGGAGCGTTTCACTTTAGATTGTCCTCGATTATTTTATATTTCAGTTTCAGCGTTTTCTTGCTCTTTTAGTCTTTTTTTTTTTTTTTGCTTTGTTTGTTTGTTGTATCAAGATACCTAATGATATTCAGTTGCTATATTTATTAACCAGAAAATTAATTTCTATTATGTACACGTCTATTACAAAGTATTTTCTTTTGTATTCTTGATAGAAAACATGTCCACCCAAATCTAGTTATTATAGGGTATGATATGAAATAGATAAACTACAAACCTACTCAGGTTTCATTCAATAAGACGTGAAGCACTTGCTATTTTAGCCTCTTCCATGTTTTCCATATTAAAAGTTATCATATAATAAAACTAGGGAAAATCCAAAAAGAGAGAGTAAACAAGGCATTCTTTTATCCACACAGAGCTTTGTGTGGTAACAATTAAAAAACCTTTTTTCGAAAGACCTTTCTGTAAGTGCTCTCGTAAATGATATCAACCAAAACAGAGTGAATTTGCTAGTGGTATCTACGATCTTTTCTGTTTTTTAATGCAATATGTAGCTAGCCGATTTTAGCATGCATGTAGAAAAACCAACTAACATTGGTTAAGAAGTAAGTATATATCCAAACTCTATCATTCTCTCAAGCAAATATCATGTCTTATGGAGGAACATTTTTCTTAAATTACTTACCCCTTCTCCCTAGGCTCTACTTGTAAAACATTGCACATTTCGCAGAAGTTTTCACCTAATTATACCTCGATTTAACCCGACCTTTCTAGTTTCTTTGCAAAGTTACAATTTGAAATATTACAAGAATTGCCATTTTCTTCCTATACTTGTGGATTTGTCCTTACAGTTTATTGTTGATCACCTGCTTCAAAGTCACAAACAATGAATATATAGTTTATTTTTTAAAAACTTCAGATGAACGTTTAAGAAACAAAGACATAGCATTTGACATAATAGTAAATGCTAACTTTGACTAAATCCCACCGTATTCATCTTTATATTCAAACTAGATCGAAACCCGCGCTACGCTGCGAGATTTTTTCAAAAAAAAATTTATTTTGAAGTAGTTGTTTGACATCAAGTGATTTTTAGAGAACAACATGCAGAAGGTATAAATTTAACAAATGGTTTAAGCCGCAAGTAGTTTATAAGTATTTATTGTAGAAATTTAAAAGTTTTTTCGGATTTTGTATTTTACCTTTGCTCGTATTTTAGTTGTTTTTATTTTATTATTTTATATATTCATACATTGATAAATAACTTTTATATCTTACTTTTACGGAAGAAATATATCGCATCGTCAATTTTTGTATTTGTTGGTTTTATTTTATTATTTTAGTATATGTTTAACTTCTTGCAAATGTTAGATTTTTTATGTTGTGATGTATGTAAATATTTTTTCAGCGACTATTATGTTTCTACTTCAAGAACCTTAGATTATTTATGTTAAAATTACTTATGGTACCCAAGCATAGTTTGAATCATACTAAAGAGTCTCGAGTCAAGCCTTTATTCTCTAAATTTTTCTTAAATTTGGTGCAGATTGATTTGTTGATCGTGTTGTTCATCGTATTCATACACATTCATCTATTGTCAGGCTTTCGTGTGAATAGCATCTCCATTTTTTCTCATCTTTGACTCTGTTAGACGAAGAAATATGGGATATACGCAAATATATTGGAGAACTTCTCTCACGACCCTTTTTATAAAAATCAAACGTACTCTTACAAACCCAAGTTTATAATTAATTAAAAGCTAGACGCCACACAGGGCTTTGAATCATAAACAAAACCATTCCAAACCAAACGTGAATTAGGAAAAGGACTTGAAAGAAAATGGAAAAGCCACAAGAAACAGAACCATCAAACATGTAATAGCCGATACACATGCCGATGAGGAAAGCAAGTCAAGATGCGCTGCATCCAACAAACACAACAAAAGAATATGACACAAAATCCAAGAATAATAATGGATAATCAACCCTTTTTGCCGCTTTTTAAAGCAAATGCTGTGAAGACCACTTGAGCTATCATAAGCAAAAGAATAGCTAAAGCGGCCAACTTTGATAGAGCAATCCACAGCGAACCCACATAAGTTTGCTTGAATATTCCATCAGAGTAGAAACCATGGCAAATAAAACTAAAACATGTGTTATATAGGACACATACATTAGACCAAATACCAGTTAGGAAACATTAGAACACATTTTCACAAACATTAGATCAAAATTCAAAATCTCATCTCTTAATGTATAATACACTTATACAAATCTGAATTATGTGAAGTGTGATAATAACACATGTAAATTTTACCAATGCAAATCTGGAAAAAATGAGATTGCATCAGATTTAGAAGCCAAGCTACGATAACATAAATATTCCCTGAACAAAAAGAAATAACACATTAGCAAGATAGAACAACCAATAATTTCTCAGTTTTTTATCCCAATACCTCGCAAAAGTTAGTCCCCTTTAGTCTAAATAGCAAACTCATAATCAAGATAAACAAAAAAAAAAATTAAAATACAAACAGAGTTATTCAATTGAAACCCAAAACAAATATGAGATGAATTCAAAACGATGGAGGTATTCAAACAGAGCTATTTAATTAATTAATCAATATTGATAACACTAACAGCAGAATCATCAATCTCACCCTTTTTCAATTTCTCGTGAACCCTCTCTAATCCTAGATAGACACGAACGATTTAAAAAGAATCTAAATCTATTTTAATGCAAGGAGAATTCGAAACATATACCTTCTTTACTTGTAATATGGTTTGGCAAGCTGACTATATACTCCCTTTGGATGGAACGAAACCATCCTCTCCACCGTAACACCTCATATCAATTAACTCCATCAAGTTTCATATTGGTGGCCAAATCATATGCAATCGTTTGAGACTATTGTTCCTCCTCTTTGATTAACATCTGATTAGGGTTCCGGTGTCGTAATTGAACTGCTCCTTCTCTCTCCTCTGGTGGTTGGGTGTGCGTTGCTCGACACCTTCCTCGTTGCCATGGACATCGTCTTATTTCCAGTTTAGAGCATCGACAATATTTAGAGAGGTTTGATTTGGGTTTTTTTACTATTTTTCTTGGGCATTTATTTTGGTTACAAACAAAAATAATTGGGTTGGGCTTGTAACAGAAAACATTATTAGTGAGAGAGAATGACATGGAAAAAAGAAGGATTATTATTGGACGAAGATGATAAGCTGTATTAATCGAAATGTTCTTATTAGATGACGATTTTAATGATGTGTCATGCTGAGAATTGCTCAAAATGCTGAGGTGTCACGCCTGGGGAAATCCTTAGTGTTTTTATTGTATTCATTATGTCACGAATATGATAATAATGTGTTATTGACTAATGAGCTTACAAAAATAGGAGGTAAATATATCCGCATTATCTGCTACTTAAATTTGATTAAAATACGTTTTATATAAACTAGAGGTCAGGAAATAAAAGAAGAATAGGTATTATAATAAATAGTTATTTTATTTTATTTCATTGCATTCATTACAAACCAACGAGGGAAAAAATTAAGTCCAATAGTTTAGAGAAACAAATGCAACACTCATTAGGGAGATGATTTATCTTTAGGGATATATATTTTTTGATAAGCGATTAGGATCTTTGGCAACAACATCTCTTAGGATCTTTGGGAGAGCGAGAAGCGCATTCTCCATCTGCAAAGCCACGCCCTAAACAATCAGTAATGCACTGAAACAATCCGTAACGATCTGTACACAAAGTTTTGCAGTTGTCATATGAGATTTTTTCCATCTCTGCACCTACACAAACCCACATAAATATTAATCGAACAAACATAAGAAGTCCTTATATATTGTTAATTAGTTATATAACAAGTCTAAATAATACTATAGTATTAACTGAATTTTAGGCATGTCTTATGCTATACTTATACTCAGAAACACATAGACATTACAAAATTTTACATATTTATTATTACTCTTAAAATGATAAATAGTGGTTTTAAAATAGCAAATCATTATTTAAACATACATGAGGCCCGAACGTTGTGGTTGGACAATGAAACTGCAAATATTACAGCGAGAAAAAAAATCACCAGAGTTTTTGTAATTCCCATAGTATTTTTGTTTTGTTTTGTTTTGGGTACTAAAACTATTAAGAGATTAAGATGTTCTTGATTTTTTGGATATTGAAAAGAGGCTATATTTATATATAACTTTTGGTCTTTGAGATATTTTCTTTTATTATTAATTAATTTTCCGTTTTTGTCAGTAACAATCAATTTTTGGCAAAAAAGAATCTTCAACATTTAATTGAATATTTGGCTTGTATTATCATTTAGTATGGATATTCGGAATCAAAGTGAAAATTAAATAATAAAAAAATCAGTGACACTTGTGAATGCAAGATCTGGTTGCATTATTCATTGTTGAAAAGTTTTTTTATTTATTATAATTAGGTAGTAATATAAAATTTAATTGAAATTATAAGTCTTTTGTGCTAACATCATCACCACTAAAAAAAAAAGTGCGATTTTCACACTAAATGTCAACGACTTTGATTTAATTTTCATTTTGATTTGTCTTCAACCACGTAATAACATTTAGCAGCAAATCAAAATGAAAATTACACAGTTAAATTTTTTCTTTATTGAAGAGAAACAATTTCAGCTCTGTAAAAAAATAAAGTCAAAGACATGGAAGAAAAGTTCTTTTAGTTAGTATTACAGTAACTAAAAACAGTCAGAGATTCATATGTCAAACACCAAAGAATGCTGTCGTGAATCAGGACAAATATGATACAACAACTTGCTTCGAGTTTATAGCGTTTTGACAATATAGGAAACAGAGGTACCCCCCTATTCAGACAGCTTGTAGAATCGATTCTCCTTTCATGAGAAGCATCAAGAATTTGGATCAGCCAGACTGAACTCAAAAATTGATTGTACATTAATTCAATCTTTTTATACGCATACTGAAATTTGAAAAAATTTCTTGGACATCAGATATTGAGATATTGAAAGTTATTACCCTCAAAATTCTTCAACACACTCAGATTCTCCTATGTACATATATTATCAAGAAAAATTGGCACTGTCTTTGCTTGTTCAAGTAACCTTCAAGCTATTCAACAGTATCAAGGTCCAGATGATACGCCGGCCTTAAAAAACAGTGAAAATGAAACCATTGATCCTTTTGTCTTAACTCTTTTAAATGAGTAAATATTACCGCAACATTCTTAAAACACGCAACACTTAAAAAGAAAAAGAATATACGTAAAAGAGAAGTGACGATTTCTATGAAGCAAGTTTCTTGTTTATAAAAAGAGAAAACCCACACAAAGACATTCTTTTTCCAATTTCTCTGTTTTGGGTATCATAATTCATATTCTACTAGCGTTATGCTGTATTTTTGCCTCATGCAAGACCTATTTACTAAATTGAAAAAAACAATGGTTGATCATAATCGAGCACATTTCGCATAAGTTTTCACCTAATTAAAAAAAAAGAAGAAGTTTTAACCTAATTATCCCTCGATTTATCCCGTCCTTTCTACTTTGCAAAGTTACAATTTAAGGGGGTGTTATTCGTTAGTGAAGTTAAAGTCAACTCCATTAGAGTTAAAGTTTATCAGATTTCAAATGTTTTGGGTTCATTGAAAGTGAACCATTATTCATTTTGTCAAATACATGGAAGTGTATTTTCAATGATACGTGATCTCATTTGGTTTTCTATAACAGAACTGAATTCAATAACAAATGATTTTTATAATCTACCCGAAGTCCAACAAAACTTTTGACCATTTTTTTCTTTTCTTATTTCAAGTTTTTCTAATGTTTTGAAGTTTTAACAAAAAAATATGCTAAAGAATTTACTCATCAAACTTTGGTGATTTCAAATTAAAACTTTAAAAATAAACTTCAAAAAATGCAACGTGAAAACAACCTTAAAAAAATAAAAAATAAAAACTATAAAAAACACATAAAAACTATTGAAAGAGTACCTTGGGGAACACTTTGTCGAGAAGAAGGAGAGAAGACGTGAAAGGAAAAAAAAGAATTTTTGGTTATTCTCATAAATGAGATTTTATAATTATAAAAATATGATAGTGAAAATCTTGAGTAGAAGGTAGGATTTTGATTGCTATAATTTACACATGAAATCAGTTTCAGATTCCTTCATATCTTTTCAAATCAAAACATTTGTGAAAATTTGTCAAACAACCAATAACATGAAACTTTAATTGATCATTGTAAATATGATAACCAATAACACTAGATTTCAAACTCTTTTAATATAGATATTAGAAATATGAGAACCAATAACACTTAATTTGAAATCTGTATTTACAATCTGAGAACCAATAACATTAGATTTGAGTTAGACTTAAACTCTATTAATATCCACTAACGAATAACACCCCCTAAAATATTACCAAAATTGTCATTTTCTCCCTATATGTGTGGATTTGTCCTTGTAATTTACGGTAAAACCTCTATAAATTAATACTCGATAAATTAATAAGCTCTATAAATTAATAAATTTTTTCAGTCCCGAGTTGGGACCAATGTAAAATATGACACAAATCGATTAATTAATAAGATACTAACTTTTTTGAAAATCATATGTAAACATATGGTCCCATTAATATCATAAATTAATAATTGTATAAATTTATCAATATATATATAAATATATATGACTCTAGTGAAATATGATTCTAGTATTGTTTGTTTATCTTAAATTTGTATTAATTCTTAGTAGAGTTCAATATATTTTTACTTTATCGAAAAAAGTTTGTGTTGTTTTCTAAACTTAATAATTGTTTTCTACTTGTAATTGATTTTAGAAATATATTGATTATTATAAAGAAAAAAACTGCATTTCAGATATAATGTTTTTAATAAATTAAAAAATTAGTAAAATCTTTCTATATATTAATAACGAGAAATTAATACCTCTATAAATTAATAGATTTTCTAAGTCCTGACATTATTAATTTATAGAGGTTTTACTGTATTGTTGATCACCGGCTTCAGAGGCCTCAACAATAAATTTTCTTTTTCTAAAGTTCTATAGTAAATTATAAGTTATAACTTTGACTAAATTTCACCATATTCATCTTTATATTCAAAATATGTAATAATATGATAAATCAATGAGTCATTGACTAATGAGCTTACAAAAAGAAGGAAATCCGGCATTATTCTATTTATTATGCTATTCAAGTTTGATAAAGAATACATTTTATATTACTAGAAACGTTTTTATTTCATCAAACCAACGAGATGAAAATTTAAGTCCTATAGCTTCTAGAAAACAAATGCAACACTTAATAGGGAGAATATTATCTTATATATTTTGACAAGCGATTTAGGATCATTGGCAACAACATCTCTTAGGCTCTTTGGGAGAACGAGTAGCGCATTGCCCATCTGCAAAACCACGCCCTAAACAATCAGTATTACATTCAAACCATCCGTAGCTATCTGAACACAAAACCCTGCAGTGGTCAAATGAGAGTTTGTCCATCTCTGCACCTACACAAAGACATTACAAATTTTGCATCTTTATTATTGCTCTTAAAATGATCAATACTGATTTTAAAATAACAAAACAATATATAAACATACCTGAGGCCAAAATGTTGTGGTTGGACAACGAAACTGCAAATATTACAACGAGTAAAAAAGTCACCAAAGTTTTTGTAATTCCCATAGTATTTTTTTTTTTTTGTATTAAAACTATTGAGAGATTAAGATGTTCTGGATTTTTTAGATCTTGGAAAGAGGCTATATTTATACAACTTTTGGTCTTTGTGATATTTTCTTTTATCATTAATTGATTTTCCGTATTTGTGAGTACGAGTCAAATATTCAATTAAATGTCAAAGATTTTGTTCTGCCAAAATCTATATAAACAGAAGTTTTGACAAAACAAAATCTTTGATATTTAACTGAATATTTGGCTTGTACTCTCATTTAGTATGGATAGTCGCAAATCAAAGTGAAAATTAAAAAAAGTCCGTGACACTTGTAAATGCAAGATCTGATTGCATTGTTCATTGTTGGAAAGTTTTGTAATTAGAATTAGGAATAATATAAAATTTAATTGAAATCATATCTCTTTGTTCATTGTTGATCTGATTGCATTTGTATGATTTTGTATCTATACAGTTAGATTTATTTCTTTATTGAAAAGAAACAATTTCAGCTCTGGAAAAAATTAAGTCAAAGACATGGATGGAAGAAGAGTGCTTTTAGATAATGGCGATACAGTAACCAAAAACAGTCAGAGATTCCGACGTCAAACACTGAAAGTCGATTTAGACAGCCAGAACATTTTTGTGAAGCTGAAAAGAACAAAACAGAGATCAGCTGCTCATCAGTGAACTCAAAAATTGATTGTACATTGGATTACAAATTTGAATCAGTATACATCTCACACATTGTTCAAAAATATTGAGTACACAAGTTGAGTTCTTGATCTTCTCTATTCTACCACATTGATGGAACATAAACTTGTTCTTTCAAATTTTGTGTAGCGCTTTCAGTAGGGAAACCTCTAACTGCACCAATTGTCCACTGCGCTATGATCCCAGCAGCAACTGCAAACCGGAGCTGTCGCTCCAACACATCTTGGTCCTCAAACATCTCAGGACAAGTTGTTAGCTTTCTCATTATCCCTGCAACAACAGCATCACCAGAACCTGTCCTATCACATGTGAAAGGAGTTATAAGCACATCTTCTGTTCCAACCACAACTCCATCAAAAGTAGGAGTATAGTAATGAAGCCGAAGTGTTCCATCAGTCACAACCAATAGCTTCAGCTTGTCATGCCACAATGGCTTGATTTCCTCTGGTGTGTAATGGTAATAGTCTCTTCTGTTTTTCGTCTGATCAAAATCCTCAGCAAAGTATTGTGGTGTGTAGTTTCTTCTCCTCTCGTAGTAATCTTCATCAAGCAGAAACTCAAGCTCTTGCTGTGAAACTTCAATAATGTTTGCTTCATTCCATGCTTTCTTGATCAACTTCCTAGTCTCATTGCGCGATCTCCATAGCGGTAGTGGGAGATTCAAGTCAAAGAAAATAAGCCCTCCAAACTTTTTAGACCATTGTATTGCCGTAAAAAGAGTTGATTGCATTGTAGGAGACGTCAACACTTCTGAATTGAAATGAAAAATCCTTGCCTGCATTGGAAGCACCAGTAACAAACAAAAAGCTTAAAAGCCAAGCAGAGGTGCTCTGACTCATTATCCAAATCATATACGAACAAGAAACCAGTCATTTGCAATAAGATTTATGCGCAAGACAGCCATAAGAAACCAAGCTCGAGCTATCATGTCATAAACCCTAGATTGAAATTGTTCCTCATAAACCCTAGATTGAAAGATTGGTACCTCTTTAAGCACAGCTAAATTGAGTTCTGAAGCAAGAAGCGAGTCCTCCGGTGGCTCTTTCACAGTCTCCGCCTTCATTTTCCCGTCCTTAAACTTGATCTTGACACGAGTACAAGCAGTTTTAGAATTCTCCTCGAATTTCACAGCTCTCGTCTGAACTCTCTCCTGATTCATCATCAGAACCAGCTCATCCCCAAAATCATCTTCACCGACTTTTCCCATAAACGCCGCTCTCCCACCTAAACGAACATGAGAGATCGCCACATTCGACGGCGGACCTCCCGGAGCACGCCCAAACTCCGGCGGATCCCACTGCAGCATCTTCCACTGCGAGTACATATCAGGATGCATCGGATTATCATGGACTCGCACCACCGGAACAAACTCCTTCTGTACAGCTCCGAAACAGCACACAAGAGGCGGATCATCGTACGGAAACTCGATCCCGTCGTCGTAATCCAATAACTCCGGATTCAATTCAGGATCAGTCTCGGTAGCATCGTTCTCGGTGTTATCTTTTTCAATTATCGTCGAGGTTTGCTTCTTCTTCCTCCCTTTGCGACTAGGTTTAGCGGTGGTTGCAGCCGCAGCTCCGTTAGTGATTCCGCCGCCATTAATTGAAGCTTTCGGAGTGAGAAATCGCCTTGGTTTTGGTGAATTGCGAGCTACTACTACTATCTCTCTACGATCTAGTGAAGAATCAAAATGGTGAAGATGAGGAAAAAGAAGAAGAGAAGCCATGGGAGGGTTTTTACTTCAGTGTCGGGGTTTATCCAAATCTTCCTCTTCGATAAAAAAATCATATCGGGTCCTGACCCGGATTTTATTCAAACCGGGTCAACCCTAACCCGGTTCGGGTTTTTACTTAAGGCGGAAGAATCAGTTTCAGATTTTCTAAAGAAGAAACAAATTAAACCCCCGATAAAGATCTCACCGACGGATTCGATTCCCTCTTTCTCAGGCCGTCGTTATCGCCGGAACGATTTCTTAGGTAATCTCGCACTCGATTCAGCTCCTCGATTTTATTTTCTTCTTCACTGGTTGTTGCTAGATTTGGGGTTTTCGTTTCCTTGTTGGAATCGATCGATTAGTTTAGCTGCTTCTTCTATTAGAAACCTTGGATCTTCAATTACTGTCTCGATCTCACGTTTAGATCAGCAGTTTTAAGGTTTAGTGATTCCTGCGTAATTTGCTACATAGCTTAAAACGATGATTTCTTCTGCTAATGCCTTTATTGACATTGTTCTGCGTTAATTGGGATTTTGTATTCTTCGTTTCTGCACCAAGCTTAGCCTGATCGGTATGCATTTTGCTCTATTATCTCTTTCCACATTTGGGTTTAGACAAAGTGGTCAATGTTAGATTGTCTTCCTCCCTTGTTAATTGTGATGGAACTTAGTAATCTTTTGATTGCTTCAACTGCTAAGCCTGAGGATTCGTTTTTTTATAATCATTCAAGATTTTGTGATTGACTCAAATGAACTTTTGTTGAACCAGATCCTCAAGAAAATCTCATCTAGTGCTCTTAGGGTTGATCTAGCTTGTTGCTTTTCTCATGAAGCATACTTATGTTGCTTATGTGATTACTATATCCTTAGAAGTGTTGATATACAATATGTCTAGGTTAAGGCTCTTTGGAATGCTAGCTCGGTGACCGTCCTGCCATTGTTTAGATTTCTAGATATTATTGCAAGGAAAGAATAAAAACTGTCTGGTGGCTCTTTATGTGTTAGAATCAAGATTTTGCACTGCTATCTTCATGGTTCTCTTCGATAGACGCTTTAGATTTACAGGACACATCAGTAGCTTACACTTGCATGCACTTAGTGTCCATTCATTGTGTTTCTAAACCTAATAAAAGACAACTTTGTTCCACTCTCTTTCCCTGATTCTGATCATTTTGAGCTCTATGCATCACAGAGACCAATGGGCTTCTGGACATTGTTAAAAGGCCTGCTGCTCTTTGCAAATGCACTGGCAATCCTCAACGAAGACCGTTTCCTTGTTCCAAGAGGATGGACACTCGGAGAACTCCACCAAACCGGTAGAAGAAACTCCCCCAAAGGCCAAATCATCGGTCTAATCCATGCCTGCCAGTACATGAGACTACCCCTCATGCTCATTAACACAGCAGTCATCGTCTTGAAACTCATCTCCGGTTGAAGATTTTGTCTAGATGAAGATAAACTACACTGTGTTCTTAAAAACGATGATTAGTTACAAATCTATTTGTGTAGGAGTTGGAATTTGTTTTTGCCATCTACTGCAAACGAGTATCCCTTGCACTCAAGTTTGGTGTGAATTCTACAACATTCTTCTCACATTTTTACATGCCAAATCAAACTACAAATGCCAAATAAGTAATAACGTTGCAAAGCTTACACACATGAAAATAAGGGGACTACTACATTAGCCAATGAAGAACCTCGTGGATAAACTAGTTACCAAGACTCTACTTGATTACATAAAAGATCACATATCCTAAACACACAAAAATCACCAAACATGACTCTCACTTCCTTTCTTGTTTCGCAGCAGCTTTACTCATCACAACTTCCATTTTCTCCATCTTCTCATACTCAAACTCCTTGGTCTTGATCCCACATTCTTCCTGCATCACCATTGCAAGATTGTTCCTTTTGAAAGCTGCCCATATATGCATCATGGCGAAGAACACAAGACCAGTAGATCCAAAGGTCATGACTAAGCAAGTCACAATATCCCTCATCCTATCACTTCTTCTCTTCTTCGCAGCCTCCTCTTTTCTAAGTTGTTCCTCCAAAAGCACCGGCGCCCAAGAGTGCTCATACTCGGAGTGTCTCACTTCTAAGCTCCAAGAATGAAGATTTACATTCCCACTATACGAATTCACACCAACCATGAACTCATCCTCATGTTTCAACATTTGTGACAAATCAATCCGATCAAACATCAGAGGAAGAACAGATTCAAAGCTTTTTGATTTGCTTAACCGGACTTCTAAGAACTTGCCACCAGCTTGGTAATTAATCCAAGCGTACAACAAAACTTTCTCCGTCTTCTCCAAGTTTGCAATCGTGAAATTGCTAATCTTCTCAGAGACCGTAGCACCATCAACAATCACCGCGACATAAGAATCTCCAATTTGGGTGAGATTTTCAGAAGTATCGAACTTTACTTGGAATAAAGAGTGATCAAACGTTTCATTAACAGGAAACACTACAAATCCGAGTCTCCCACCACGATTAGGAGAAATTGAGAAAGAGAAGAAAGTAGAGAATCCGGCGAAGTACTCGTTTATATTCTTCACGGACTCAATGGGTTTCTTGTAGATGACTCGCCCACCACCGTGACTCACTGAGTCAGTCAGCTGAATCGAAGATCCGCCGTCCACGAGCTTAGCTTCGCCGTACAGGGCAAAGTCGTCGGACTCAAAGCTCGCATTTTTACCGGAACTTGTGAAGGAGAACGATGTTTCAGCTTCTGAAATGGTGATTATGGAAAACAATGAGATGACAATCAGGAGTAGAACAAGGAGTGACCTGGAGAGAATGAAGCTCGCCATTAATGAAGATGGAAGATTATGGTTGTGGAATTTGTGATTGAATTCTAGGGTTTTGAAATGGGGGAGGTGAGATCTCTTCTGATGGAGGAGAGTAAAGTGATGTGGTGGGGGAAGAGAGAGAAAGAACATAGAGGTGTGGGTTAAGCACTTGGACAATGTGAAAAAGCGTTAAAGGTATCAACTTTTGTCTCCCTCGTTTCCTTTCTTTGTTGTCACTGTGGACTGTGGTAAACCCCAAAAATACTATTCTTATTCGTTTAATTCCCAGTACAATATACTAAAACAGTAAAACGCATTTTATTAAAATTTTCTTTAATGTTAGGTTTCATTCCCTCTTGCGTTATGAGATTATTTTTGTTTCAATCAAATTCTTATTATTTTTAAAAAAATATTCTGTGCACCATTTAAATTATCTTTATATATATATCACCAAGCATTCATCCAAAACCTCTTATAAAATAAAACAAAGAGTATAAAATACATTTTTTTCCTCTTTTTTCAATATGAAAAAATTGTTAGACCTTAACTGAGTGTTAGAGATGTGGATTAATCAAGTTACCGCCACAAACAGGTGAAAACAATATCCCGGCAAAATTTTCAAAAACGACACCGTTCTAGAGGATATTTTGAATATCTCCCGCTGCTTGTTACTGCTAGTTTACTAAAACCCATTCATCTTCAGGTCTTTTCAACTTCGCTCTCTCTCTATTGATTCATCTTCGTGTTAATTAGGGTTTTCGATTTTTCAGAATACATAGCAATAATGGGGAAATCGAGCAGATCCAAAGGATCAAGTATCATAGGGAAAGGTGAAGTTACCCCAACGCAAATTGCTTTTATCGTCGATCGCTATCTCTACGACAATCGATTCTTAGAAACCCGAAACCTCTTTAGATCTGAAGCTTCTTCTCTCATCTCCAACTCCCCAATTCGCCAAGTATGTATTCATTTATTTTTTAATCAGTTGGAAAAAATCTATGGGATTTTGATTTTTTTTCTTACTTTTTGTTTTTGTTTTGGGGATTCATTCGCAGGTTCCGAATAGTTTGATGACTCTTGATGCTATGTTGAACCATTACGTATCTCTAAAGATGCAGAAAGTGAGTCTTGATCAAGAGAGACTGAAATTGGATCAAGAGAAAATTAGGGTTCAAAATCTGTTGCAGGGGATGCAAAATGTGATGAATTCTTACAACGCTAGCCTCACCGCTCCTCCTCCTCCTCCTCCGGCTTCAGCTCCGATTTCTCAACAGAAAAAACACAGCATTTCTTCTTCAGGTTTGGAGATTTTGTTTTTTTTAGCTGCTCTAATTTGGAATGATTAGCTTGAATTAGATCTTTGATCTTGTCATGTGCTCCACATTATTGAATGAAGTAGCTCTAGCTCTTGTCTGCTTATTAGACCTTTATGCACATAATAGGCTTATTAGAAGCATCACATTTTGGCACAAAATTTGTCACTTGAGAACTAATAGGGCAGGCTTTCTTATTTTTTCAGGCTTAACTCAGTACAACACACCAAATGTTATGTCAGTATCATTGCTAGGTAACAAAAGAGTCGATTTTGGGAATTTTTCCACACCTTCGACCAGTCAGTCTATTACCGGGAAAAGAAAAGGTCCTGAAGTTTCTGTAAGAGCTCCTCCGGTAACTAGGAAAGCGCGGATTTCTACAGCAACTGGTATGTTTCTGTGCCTACATGTTTATTTCATTTGGTGTAGCTCTTAAACTAATTTTGTGTCTTTTTTTTTTCTCTTGGACTAGGGACTAATAAGATCCCACAAGCTGATAAAGCAGCTAACAATTTCTCATCTCAAACCCCATCTGAAGCATTAGCATTGGCCAAAAACTCTGCATCTAATGAATTGAATGGTCATGGGTCAAGTGTGGTGAAGTGCTTGTTCAACAAGGCTGATTCGTCAGTTCCAACTAGTTCAACATGCCTTAGGACACCACAAAAACATGCTTCTCCTGGGAGTGATAAGTCCAACAGTCCCCAGAAAGAAGTTACTCCTACAAACTGCACAATTGTTACAAAGGAGAGATTCACAATCAGCCCTCTCAAGCAAATTACTTCTTATTCAGTGGAAAGAAGCCATCTTATTTCTTCTTCGCCGGTTAAGTCTAACTCTAAGATGTCAAATAAGAGAGACCATGTGAAAGGAAAGCTCAACTTTGATGACGCTGATACAGAAATGTGCTTAGAGGCACCTGCCTGTACAGATTTAGTTTCAACTTCTCCATCCGGGTCTGAGCCAGAAGTTGATTTATTTGACATGGACTTTTCTAATCTGGATTTCTTGGGTGAAAACTTCACACTCTCGGAGCTACTAGTTGATTTCGATCTTGGTTGTGAAGGAAGTACAAATCATTGCTTGTCACAGACCCCAAATCAACCCATTGAAACTGTTTCAGGGTATTTGCTTTGTTTTATAGGATCAGTTTTTGTGAATGGATGTTATCTCTTGATGTCTGATCATACGCTATCTTAATTACAGGTCCTCTCCTGAATCAGGGGATGCTAATCTCGAGTCTGACCAGGCCTTTTTGGAATATACATCAACCGTGACTGAAGTGATTCAAGGGAAAGACATGAGCAGTCAAGGTGAGAATTCTCTGGTCTGCATTTGAGTATAGATATACATTTGCCATTTTCACTCATTCTTGATGCTTCATTTGCAGGAGATGATGCCAAGACTGCTACAAATTCCATAACACAATGCAATCGTATCTCGAATCCTGGTACTTTCGCTTTCTCATTCTCCATTTGATGTGATCATTCTAGATTTTCAAGATATATTGATCATCTCCCTAACTCGAGCCATTCTTCTCTTAACACAGCCAAGATTTGAAGGCAGAGAGTGACATGACAGACAATTGACTGATTTTGAAGACTACCATTGACTCCAAGACAAGACCACCAATGCAAGATCCTCTGCTTTTGCCTAACTATGCTGCTCAGTGCTAATGCTTGTAATGATCTGTGAAATATGAAAATGCTATCCCCTAAGGTCGCTCCTAATTAACTAGTATCTATTACATGTATAAATTAAACTTGGTTTGCTTGGTCTATTGTTTTAACAGCTGGTTTCTCTATATTGATATTGACAACAAAATAGGACCTTCACCATTATGCATCTATTTCCATATACCATGTAGTCAGAAATTGGCTTACAATAGAAATTAAATGGCTTATGTTTGGTACATGAGTCAAGCCAAGTACTTCTCCAGCTTCTCTACTTCCTCTGTGCTTCCAATGTATAGTGGAACCCTCTGATGTATCTGTGTCAAGTATCCCAAACATAAGAATTAGTCTGATGACACCAATTTTAGATGTAAGCACTTAGCTGTAGAGAGAGCATATCAAAACAAAATTCAAGAAAGTGAAACTAAGTCTAATTTTAATTTGAGTTACCTCCGTTGGTTGGATATCTAGTACTCTCTGGTGTCCATCAGAACCTTTCCCTCCAGCTTGTTCAACAATGAAACTCATCGGTGCACACTCATACAAAAGCCTAAGCTTTCCGTTTTTGCTCTTCGCGTCACGAGGGTACCCGTAAATCCCACCGTACAACAAAGTCCTGTGAAAATCTCCGACCAAACTTCCAATGTACCTTGCTGAGTAAGGCTTCCCACTTGGACCAGGGTCCTTGAGGTCATCAATGTACTTCTTCAGCTTCCCGTCCCACATCTGGTAATTTCCTTCGTTGAAGGAGTAGATTTTCCCGGCTTTGGGGATCTCAATGTTCTCTTGCGTGAGGACAAACTCACCATACATTGGATCGAGCGTGAAGGAGAAAACGCCTTTGCCTAGAGTAAGAACGAAGATAACTGAGCTCGAGTACATACAGTAGCCGGCTGCTAGCAAGTTATTCCCTGGCTGGCACACGTTTACTATACACCTTTGTTCTTCTGACCCAAGCTGCAACAACATTATAAGCCAAAGGTCACCTAATTTACATTGTACGATTTCTATCTCCTAAAGATAAAACTAAAAATAAAAGGAAGAGTAGTATACAGCTGAGATATCGTCGGAGTCGTCGACAATACATTCGTCATTGGGGCTATAGATACCGAAGATAGAACCGGTAGAGACGGCGGCGTCAATGTTGGAGGAACCGTCAAGAGGGTCAAAAACTACGACGTAGTTGCCGGAGTAACTCTCCTCCACCGCTACTGGCACGTCCTCTTCCTCCGAGGCAATGATTCCCGTTCTTCCACTTGATCTCAAGCAGTTGGAAAACACCTGTACACACCACCCACTCAATCTTTATACTCCATCCACCCATTAGCATGTAATAATTGCTTTTTAAAACTTTTAAAGTGTGTATGTATAAGAAAGAGACCTCATTAGAGATGACGTCAAGCTTCTTCTGATCCTCTCCCTGGATATTAACGGCGCCTTGAACTCCGGTGAGATTAGAGATTCCGGCACGTTGAACTAGTGAAGCGATCTGCTTACAAGCCATTGATATACTCGACATCACTATCGTCAGCTCTGCATCTATCTCTCCTTTCATCTCTTGTCTCAACAACCAGCTCGTCAACGTTTGGAGTTCGTATCCACTCTTCTTCCTTACCGCTGGTTTTGCCTCAGCATCCGCCGCCACCGCCATACACCTCACTCCACCACCAACATGATGGTTTCTTCCACTAGTTGCTCGTTTCCCGTTATTGGAGAACAGAGATCTCGGGAAAAGGATTGAAGGCTGAGATGCTGACGCCAAGTGACGTGAGCTTGAGAGAAGAAGGTGAGACGACGTCGTTGTTGCGGCGGTTGCTGCCATTTTTTCTGTGCTGTTTTGAAAAAAAAACTTTGGAAGGTTTGGTTTTGGTGGAGGGAGAGAGGATCGGATATTCGGATTGTGAGGTGGACGAAGGATTTGATTCATGTGGGTTCTACTTATCTTGTGTAATGACACGTGGCATTCCTCTTACGGACCTAAACAAAAGATAAGCATAACTGCATAAGCAATTAAGCATAGGCCAGTTTTGTATTGTTAATGGCCTTCAAGGATAATACGGAGTTGGGCCTCATGTAAACTTTTGTTTTAGGCCAATCCAAAAGGATTTTTTTTTATTTTTTTTTTATGTGTGTGTGTAGGCTTGAGTGGCCATATAAAGTATAAACCAAACTAAACTTCTTGCTCTAGAATTAAAAACAAGTACATTGTAGAATTGATGAATGAAATAATTCTAGAAAAAAGTCAAAGAATGTTGGCTGTTTCATCGATGTAATGCATGTACTACCACTAGGAAATTTATTATTCGGGCTGATGTGCTCTGCATCAAATCATTACTTATTCGTTTACGTTAGAAGTTAGACAACCAGTTAGTGGCAGATTTATTAGACTTCTTTATTTTTAATTTTTTTTAAAAATAATTTGATCTATTAGACTTAGCACATTATAATGTCTTTAGGATGAATTTCTTGAGTTTCCAAAGTTAATATAGTTCAACCAAAACAATTACTACTAATTGTACAAATTTTATCAACAAGTAAGAGAACTCGTATGTAAACACAATAAAGGCAGTAGCAACTAGCAAGGTTTAAGTGAGATAATAAAAATTGCAAGGATATTATCTTGAACTAACGCGTTGAGTCAAATACGGACGTGAGGACATGTATTGTAAGCACGTCGCTTTGCTTCCAAGAAACCCCCTCACCCGAAAAAGTCTTTTAGTCCTGTAATGAAAAAGATAATCCAACTAAATCTTTTACAATTGTTTATAATTTTGATTACGTTATTCCAAACATTAAAAGATTAAGTAGTACCATCATGTTGACGATTTCAAAGAATCTGAGCAAAAGTCTCTGGTAACCAAAATACTAAGCTCTGTATAGTAAAAAAGTTATAAAAAAAAAACAAATTAAGAGTTTGAAAACACATAATGAGTAATGATATATAAATCATCTTCCGTAGTCAAACTTTTGTCAACCTTTGAACAAACTATAATTAGGTTTATTTTATTAACAAAATTACAATTTATCGGATTACCCACGTCCCAGTTGATGATGTTTCTGTGATTTCCACAAAATATGCATACAAATATCGATTAGATTACAAAGACATCAAAATAGAAAAATTATAGAACATATATCACTGACCAAGCAAGAACCTAACACAAGAAAAATAAAAAAATTACAACTACCATACAAAATGTAATTTCTACAGTTGACAAAAAATACAAATTCTTACTATTATAGTAACACCATATATAGAGAATGTTATAAGGAAATAGTAAATACAAATCATTCTTGTATATATACACACACACAAACCCCACAACATCTATTCAACATATACGCGTCCTATTTCCACGTTCTCTCAATATTACTCTTTTCCTTTGAAACATCAAGAGGTTCAAAACCATTAACCCCTAAAAATCAAGAAAAGGAGAAAGAGAAGAAGAGAGAAAAGAAAAACCCGAAGCAATGTCTTTTTCTTCCCTCAAATTGCCAATCTTTCTCGTCCTTTCATCTCTTCTTCATGCGGCTATAGGTACGTTTAGTACAAACATATTCATATTTCTTTTCTTCAAGACGTCTTTTGATAGAAAATTTTCATCAGTCTTTAGATCATCACAGGAAGAAACCTAGATTTCATAGTTTGACTAATTACATGACAGATTTAAGATAAACCATAGATCAAAAGAAAGCGTTAATCTTCATGTGAATCTTTGATATTTAACCATTCTTATGTGTGTTTTCTCTTCTCTATAACTGTAGGGGAAAACATTATTTGCGAGAATCTGCCAACAAATATGTGCTCGTTCTCAATATCAGCTTCCGGGAAAAGATGTATATTGGAGACGGCTAATGTCGCCGGAGAATTCACTTGCCGGACTTCCGCGGTGGACGTGGAAGGGATTGTAAACCACGTGGAGACCGACGAGTGCGTTGCCGCTTGTGGGGTTGATCGGAAAACCGTAGGGATCTCATCGGACACATTGATGGAAGCAGGATTTGCCGCTAAGCTTTGCTCATCTGCTTGCTTGGACTTTTGCCCTAACATTCTTGATCTCTATTTCAATCTAGCCGCCGGTGAAGGTACCATAATATTTCCTTAAACCTTGAAAAAGAAAAAATATTAATTCATGCATACATGTTCTTTTCTTTGAAACATGTTTTGTTGAGAAATTCGTACTTTATTTTTTATAATAAGTGAAAAAAATGTATTTACGAAAATAAGAAAGTTTTCCAAGAGTGACGCACGTAACTAGAAAAGTAGAAAGTTTATAAATTACGATATTTATCATGGCTTATTAATGAAGTAAGAATCACATATGCATGAAACTCACTTTCATGTTTTTTGGTATTTCTTATCGTCAAAGCAAGGAATATCGGTATGAGCTATATAGATGGTTATGCTTCACTTAACATAATTAGTATTTAAGTAATAGTGATTCTCTATTATCATGGCAACGCACTCGTCGTACCAATTGACTATATGCAGGTGTATTTTTACCTGATCTCTGCGATGCTCAACGGATGAATCCTCACCGTTCGATGTTGGAATTCCTCAGCTCCGGCTCCGCGCCAGGCCCTGTCTCCGAGGTTGCCCCAGGCCCTGTCTCCGAAGACGTCTCATCTCCTGCTCTAGCTCCGGCTCCTATGTAAAACGTTCATTAATTCCACATGTGTGTCGTCATACTTTATATTAATATTTTGGATTGATGATGATCCATATTTAATGGACCGTATCTTACATTTTCTATGATTTGATGCCGATATCATCAAATATAAGAGGATACAGAGTGAGTTTGATTTTTGTTTTATAATCAACATTTCAGTACTGTATAATAACAACTTTATGATACCATTGTTTTTGTCTACTTGTTCGATAAATAAATATATGTATCCATGTGCATCTATCTCGTTTCTTAAAGTTATTGGTTTCAGTCATGGGAGGAAATTTTTGTTCATTTTTATTCTCATCACTTCTGTTTTCAATGCTAAAAGAAAAAAAAAATCACATTTCTTATTACAATCTTTCTTTAGTCCGGCATTTTAAAATGTGCCGATTATCAACTAATTAGAATGGGCTTTAGTTAAAATGGCCCAGATCCACTAAAAATGGATATATATAAGTAGGGTTTACTGCATGAGCCGATATTTCCTGCCCTCTCTCGTTCTCTTTTGTTTTCAATCTTCTGTGCCTCTGATTTCTATGGATACTGTTGATGATGATCCGGTGCCTGCTCATATGAAGATATTCGTAACCGGAAAAACGGTCGTCTTCTGGGACGTGGAGGATTGCCCAATTCCCAGTGGTAGCAATGCTGTTGAGGTTTCGAAGAACATCAGATCGGTACTTAAGAGAATGAAGTATTTTAGTAGGGCTTCCATCTATGCTTATGGCAATAAGAATAAGATCGTGGATGGTCTTGAACCATCCGCAGTCATTGCCGAGCACGAAACAGAAGGTGAGTACCCTAAACTCTCTTGCACTATTTCTCCCCATCCATCTACGATTATATGTATATATATATGCTTTCTTTCTATATATCAGGAGATGCATATAACACATCTGACCCCGATAATATGGATTATCGTGGTGCGGCATCCATCTATGAGGATGAGAACCAGGTTAAGGATAAATTACCTCCTCAAGTCGTGGTCAATCACTCACCAGGTAAAAACTCTGTTGCTCTCTTTTTCTTGTGCTTACATATGATCTGCGTTTTATATAGATCATGTATGCTTTCTTTCAGGAGACAAAAATGCCAGACTTCGGAAGATCTTAGTGAACATGTTTACATGGGCAATGGACAATTCTTCACCAGCAAACGTGATGCTAATCTTGGGAGATATCAGAGAACACAACACCTTCCTAGCTGCTATTAACAGTTTAAACATGAAGTGTTTCAATGTTCTCTTTGCACAGCCTGAAAACAAATCAGTTCCGCCAAATTTTCCTATATCGACAAAATGTCTTTGGGAAACACTATCAGTTGGAGACCTCCTTATCGTCCAAACTGAACCTGTTGACAATACTTTGGAGGGTGGGAGAAAGTCGCATATCAAGTTTTACTTTGCTTGCTAGAGCTTTAGTTTGTGTTGCTTTTGCTTCCCCAAGGCTGTCTCGACGCCTCCTGCTAAGACGATCTTCCAATTACTAAAGTTGGTGGGGGTGGGTTTTGCTAGCACAAAAATTTTGTTGCTTCCAATTTTGTTGTCAAGCTTAAACTTGTTTGCTTTTGTCGGGCTGTGGTCTTTCTATCTTATGTTTGAGTGTAAATTTCCGAGACTGCGAACAATTATCCTTCCTTTTTACGCATAAGAATTAGATATTGCTCAACACATATAAAGGCAGAGAGGAATAATACAGAGGAAGTCAACGGAAGTGTTTACTGAAAGCTGACTTGGTCAGCTACATAGATGTAATACTTTCTTACTCAGGTCCGTATTTCACCAAACATGGTCGCATATATTTGGGTGCCGTATTCTCTTGCAAATGCCACAATGCTGATTGGATTCCCGCAACTGAAACCACTAATTTGGATTCAATTCCTTTTGGCAAGAGAAAACCGAAAAGTAAGGACATTTAAGGTTCATTGATCCTTCTTTGTGAAACATTAGGTTTAAATTTGCAAACAAGGATCAATAAATACATAAGCTTATAAGGGAAATGAATAACTAAAAGAGCATAAAGATTCAAGATATAGCTAAACAAAACCATGATCATATGTTTTATAACAAACAGAGAACAAAAAAGATGCTTAGGTCATTCTCTGGACAGAATCCTTATAAAAAGAAAAGCAATCATGATACCAACTAGTGCAACAGAACTAAGGATCCGCAACAGGTTGTGAGCTTTAGATTTGGACAGCTGTGAATTTAGAATTCAGACTGAGAGCAGGTTGTGAGTTTTCACTTAGGTCTTCTCCAGTAGCTAGGCTTTTCCAAAGCCATTTTGTAAGTACATCTGGCACCTCCGATATGTTTTGAGGCTGTGATAAGAGAACATTGCACTTTCTTTTGATTGCCCGAATACCACCGATGAACCCCATGTCTTCTGAGATGTCTCCAAGGATTAGCATCAAATTCAATGATGAGCGATTGCTGCCAATTCCATAGCCGAGAAAGTCCAACAACATCATCGTGCGTCTCTCATCTCCTGAAAGACGTATACCAACGTACATCAAAATATAGACATATGAGTGAAAGAGAAAAGAGTGTAATTAGAGATAGGCTTTGGAGAGTGAATGTCAAGCACTAGTTCAGGCTATGCAACATAGCTGGAGTCATCAAGGTCACAAGAGAGTGATATTTGAACTTTCAAAGTCAGGAATACCTCAAGATTCAAGTTTTCTTTTTCGTTTCTACATCACAAATGTAAATAACTTGTTCTTTTTATGCTGACTATTGTAGTTCACGTTCAAGTTAAGTAATATAATCGATGTCACAACAAAAATAAAAAATAAAATATAGGTTAAGGAATTAACTATCGGGGCAGTTGTTGATACAGAATCCAGCAAAGTCATCGCTAATAATATCGTGAAAATCACCAAAAACGGAGTTTAATTTGATAATGCCACTATAACCCTTGTCGCTAAGCGCCATTGCAATATTATCCTCAACATCCGAAGGACTGAGACCATCAGGGATTGGGCAATCCTCGATGTCCCAAAACACTAAAAAATCCGCCCCTGCAAGGTTTTTACAGATTAAGAAACGCATAAATAATTACGAGTCTGAAACTGATCAGATATCGACTCTAGCTTTTAATCATATAATTAAATCATCGAGAGATAGAGATAGATCTTAGAGTCTTACCGTTAGGGATGTACCAAGACATATCGTGAAAGATGCAGAAGACGGCGGAGGAAAAGGCTAGTTTAACCTAGAATTAGAAGAAAACCAAAACTTACAAGTTTAAAGAAAAATATAACATTCTTATATATTTGATTTATATAAAAAGATCCAAAAATGTGTGCAACTAAGGGTTAATATGGTTATAGAGCCATATCATTCCATTATTTCCCGCCGACCAAACCATCGTTTGTCCTTTTTAGAGATTTTAATAGCATTACTGAGCCACAACCGTCGCAGATGGTTATGTCTGCATGACATGAACCCTACACAAATTGGAAGTAAATTTCCTACTATAGGAAATATTTCTTATAATTAATTTCCTACAAAAATTATACAGAAGAAATTTTGTAGGAGATAGAGATTTATTCTTTTCAATTTTCTGATGATATAAAAACTCGTAAGATTTTAGCTGAGACAGCCTTGGGAACAAAAGCAAGCAACAATACTCACAAGTTCTCAGGAAAAAAAAAAACAACCATAAATTAAAAAGAGCTAATGATGAGAGACAGCGTTGGCAAGGTACGGTAGGCAATCAATATACTAAACTTCGGCTGAAGTTTCGACCCCTTGAGTTAGTTACCAATCAAAATGAGGTGGTGACTTTTCGCTTCGGTGGATAAGGTCTTCTCCAGTAGCTAGGCTTTTCCAAAGCCATCCTGTACGTACACCAGGCACACTTGATGCGTTTTGAGGCTGTGATAAGAGAACATTGCACTTTCTTTTGATTGCCCGAATAGCACCGATGAACCCCATATCTCCTGAGATGTCTCCAAGGATTAGCATCAAATTCACTGGTGGTGAGTTATGATTGCCAAAGTTATAGTTGAGAAAGTCCAACAACATCATCGTACGTCTCCCATCTCCTGAAAGACGTATAGGAGATCAATATACATACATATATATATGATAGAAAAGAGAAAATAGTGTACTTAATTAATTAGAGAGAGATTAAGGAATTTACTATCGGGCCAGTGAATGACATAGAATCCACCAAAGCGATCCCTCATATGATGATAATCACCATAGGCGGACACTGATTCGATATAACCATGATAACCCTTTTCCTTAAGCCCCATTCTAATATTATCCTTAACAACGTGAGCATCGAGACCATCAGGGATTGGGCAATCCTCGATGTCCCAAAACACTACAGTTTTCGCTGCTGCAAGGTTTTACAGATTAAGAAACGCATAAATAATTACCAATTAAGGGTCTAAAACTGAATCAGATCGACTCTAGCATATAAATCATCGAGAGATAGAGATAGATCTTACAGTTGCACAAAGACATATCGTGAAAGATGCACAAGACGGCGGAGGAAAAGGCTAGTTTAACCTAGAATTAGAAGAAAACCAAAACTTACAAGTTTAAAGAAAAATATAACATTAATATGGACATATTACATGATAATGAATGTTTTGTCTCAGTCATAAGAATGTTCAATGGAAAGTAAGTGATTGATAAATGGACAGAGCCTGAAAATAATCTCTTAAAGAGATCTTCCCATGAGACACACTAATAAATCACCATAAATACAAACAAGGCATCAAAAGTATATAAATACACCCACATATATGTGTTTGTATGTGCATATAGATGGTGATAGAGAGAAAGACGGAGAGAGGGAACAAAATAAGCATATACAAAGCTTTTGAAAACGCTATTTATCAGCGCTTGTTACTCTTCTTAGCTTCCAATGTAGTCCCATCCTTAAGAGCTTGCTGAGCATCGGCTTCCATACCGAGCTTGAACAAGCAAGCCGCTTGCAGATACAGAGCGGTTGCCCATTCCGGAGACACAACCTGTGCCTGCAATGCATCTGTCAGAGCCTCTTGTGCGTTCTCGTTCATCAGATATGACAGGCACCGCCGTGCGTGTACTGTTGGTGACACCATTGTTCCCCCATCTATGAACTATACAACAAAACAAGCCAGCCTTTTCAATTTAATGACTGGATGTCTAGCCCTATGATGGCTCTTGGCATCAAAATTCGAGGTGTGTTGCATTTAGAGATATTACCTGAGTGTAGCAATCGACTGCGGTTGTAAAATCTTTGGAACGGAAAGCTAGGTCTCCTTGCTTCTTCGAATTGAGAGATTCCTGCATCTGGTTGGTCCACATTTGAAACGAGAGCTGCAGGAGAAGGTAAATAAAACCATATTCATAACAAGTCCCCCTAATGCAAAAGACTAAGCCGTGAGCGAAAGGAAGGAATAAATCAACACCTCATTGGCAATTCCTTCATCATCCTTGTATCCAATCTTACTAAGTATTTCCTGTATGGCTGTAAGATCCACTCTTAAGCATGCATCACCAAAGGGTGTCAAAGAAAGCGGAGACTCTTCCTCAGCCTCGGTTTCATGGGGGATACCCATAAGAACGTATGAAGCTACATCAGATTCCTTCTGGAGTGTGACAAGTGAAGTGACGAGAGATTTCACATTTGGTCTTTCTCGAGCTTCATACTGCAGACAACGTGTGGCTAAACGTACTAGCTCAGTTCCGTCTTCGTTTGAGAAATGACCCTCGAGAGCAGAATCCATTAACATTGCACAGTTCTTGCCTCTGATTAGGTCAAGCGCCTGTATACAAGCGAGGTTAGAGAGTCACTGAGAAAGAATGAGACAGGAAAAAGATGATGAACATCATTTGGATTTTAGTAAGGATTGAAATACAGATTCTTTCCAACAAGTATCCAGCAGGACACAATGAGCCCGGTCCTATATTACATCTAAAGTTTGTATATCTTCTATTAGTAGAGGACTTACATGGCTCGGTGGAATATGTTTTCCACTCATGAGATCGAGCAAAACAGTTCCAAAACTGAATACTACACTCTCTGGTGTAACTCTACCTGGCACAAGATGAACAGAGTTGATTTAGCTTTAAGAACTTTGTGCCCTGAAACATTTTGGAAGCTAAGGGACATATATAAACATAAAGCAGAGAGAGTTTTACCCGTTCGCAAATACTCTGGAGGAGTAAATGCCAAGTTTGTGCTATAACTCTTCCCATCTCTGCTATTTTTCATGAGTCCAAAACAAGACAACCTGGGATTCCCATCCTGTAAACCAACAAAAGATAAACAAAATTTAGACTTCGAATACAAATCACTCAGAGAGATAAAGAAAGATTGAATCAACATATTCACCTTGTCAAACAAAACCCTGTAAGCATTGAGATCATGATACAAAGCTCTCCCTTTATTACTACAATATTCCAATGCTTGCGCTAAACACAATGCAACTCTTAACCTCATCGCCCATTTCATCGGATGATTTTCCCCTGAAAACACACAAAAAAATCATTCAATTAACTACAGCACCAGAAAATACACAAACCCTATTAAAACCAACCTTTGTTCTGATCATTCAAATCACAAACTGAATAGCGTTTTAAGTACTCACAGTGGAAAAGATGCTTTGCAAGCGTTTCATGAGGCATAAACTCAGCAACGAGTAATCTCTCTTCTCCTTCGTAGCAACATCCTATCAGATTCGCTAATCTATCACTCCTCAAGCTCCCAACAGCTTTAGCTTCATCCTAATCAAACATTACCATTTCCTCAATTTAGACCCCCAAAATCAAATCTCTGCAGAGATTGATGATAAGGGCAATGAAAAAGAGTTTCGAAATACCAGGAACTGTCGATGATCAGCCCAAGCCAGGCGATTGAAGCGTTTAACAGCGATCAAGCGACCATCATCAAGTCTTCCTCTGTAGACAACGTTAGGAGCTTTCTCGCCGTGTTCTGATACAATGTTGTCTGAAGAGAAACCTCCGGTCGCAGATTTCAGCTGCTCCAATTTGAATTCCTTAAAACTCGGCCACACTTTTCCTCCATTTTCTTTAATCAAGAGAGAAGAAAACAGAAATCAGACAAAACCCTCAAAATCAAAAACACAAAAAGGAAATTCAAGAGAAGCAGACCGAGATCAGGAGATTCGAGAACTGAAGCGGATTTGAAGTGAGAAGGGAACAAGCAGAATGAGAACTTAGAGCAACGAGCTCCCATTTGATGACTAACGTCGGCGATGAAATCGGACTTCGATACGAAACCAGAGTTGTGGACAAATCAAACTATACGAAAATTGCCATTGTTAGCACCGAAAGTTGAAGTCTTTATCGATTTCGAAATGCATACAGAGAGAAAGTCTCAAGCTTTCTTCTTCTTCTCGGCGTTTTCAGACTTCCCTCTACAAAGAGAATTGTTTTTTCCTTTTTCCAAATTAATATTTAAATGTTTTTATCCGAAAGTTGTTTTTGCCACAAAACTTTGCGCCTCTCCCTTTTAAAACCTTTTTAAATTTTCTTTTTCTTTAAAAATAAATTATTCGGATTTTTGAAATGCTTTTTTTGCTTGTTGGTTTCAAGTATGTGATAATTTAATTGAATTATAAGCTAAATAAATCAAAATGGATGAAAAATTATAGACATGATACATACATTTTCAATTTTATGAAAGTATGCCGACAAAATTTTATATTTCATAATAGAGCTCAGTCAAATCATAAGGTGAAAAATTATACTAATTGTGAATTTTTTTTGTTTTAACCGTTGAAAATAAGGCACAAAAAGCAGAAACACTTTTTTCATGTTGAAAGTTGAAACCGCGTGAACTTCATCATTAGACCATTTGTTGGATTGACTTCAAAAATTATTATTTTCTGGCTGACTTTTGGAGTATTATGAATTCATACTTTTGTAATAAAACTAAAAATATTACAGGTCATATACTAAAGATTTCAACTAGGAAAACCCACCTATATATAAATTGCAACCTTGTCCTAAAATTTGAGACTATTTTTATGAAAATAGATTTTTATAAAAGTAGTGTCTATAATAAAAGGATATAATATGTTAAGGTTGTTGAGCAAAAGATATTAACGGGTGTATAACGATGAACTAAAAAACACTAATGGTTGACGTTATATTCTTTTCCATTCTCTTCAAGTTGAGTTATGCACTATAATTTTAGTTTATACAGGTTGAGTACACATTCCACCATCCTTTCTTAGCATCCAATAACAAGATATTGTTTGTTGTGACTTACGAAGCTATCTCCATCATTGTAGAACAAGCAAAAACATCATGAACTTGCAAATGATCAAATCTTGGAGCGAGATAATGTATGATATCAAGAATATATATGATAATGTGATAATGTATATATTCTCTAGTGAAGTTTTATTCTAAACTGGGAAATTAGCTTCAAAATGCAATGCTCGGGAAAAAATTGAGCATGTGTCGGGGTTTGCATTCATATATCACATATACTTTTCTTTAACAAAAAATAAAAATAAAAATAAATTTTCATACACATAGAACTTGGTTCCATTATTATTGTTGCGAACAACTTTCACTGATTCAAAAGTTGTCGTTTTCGTGAAGAAATGTTTTACATACCTTGATACACGTTATCTCCATTTTTGAGCTTTTGGAAATGGTATAAAGATTCTTTTTTAAAGGACGTAGTTTGAAAAAAACACATATTTTAAAATTGTCTAGAGGCCACAATATCTCCTTATTACTGCATGTGTGTGTTGGTGGTAAGTGGCCGATAGGTCACTTTTCCTCGTTACACTAATTCTTAAGTTCGATTGGTCTCTGATATTTGTAGACTTGTAGTCCATGGCCATGCTTGTCCAAACATGAGTGATAATAAATATAGCTCATTAAAGTGGTGTTTTCTTTATTAGCATAGATGATCATATAGGGACCTCTAAAACTATATTAAAAAAACATTATTAAAAAGGTTAAAAATCAAGAATTTCATAAAACACACCATATCCAGACAGTTGGTATAATGATAATGTCTTTTTCTTTCTGCATTTGAATTAATGATTTTACTACCCATATATGACACCAAAGGACGACCCTCTTTATCATAATCACTCAAATACTACAACAATAATTAGAAGAAGTCGACAAACAAAAACTGAAAAAAGAAAAAGATTTTCCAGCCTAAAATTAAAGAAATGAAATCGCTCGGTTAGTGAAACATATATAAAACAATATGATCATTATCATTCCATTCATACCAACCATATATGTTTATCATATGTGTGCATCTCTATGTCAGTGTTTGTATCTTCTGCTGCTCTAAGCGAATAAATATTAGCCAACCGTCAAACGGCACATATCTTTGAGAATGTGAGACACCGAATCCTTTTTTTTTTTTTTTTTTTTTTTTTGTAAACCAAATAACATTATAAAAGACTCAAACTCCACATATGGAGGAGGAAATACAGGATAATAGGCCAGCTTTTGCTGAAGCATCAGCTCCACCGTTTTCAGACCTTGGAACAAAGTGAACAGAACTAGACATAAACATAGAACGAAAGAAATCCGCTAATATGCCATCTACTTCGTTTGCGTGGCCACCGGTATTGGACAGAAGAACAAGCTCCTGACAATCCGAAATACAAGCCAGCCTTGATACACCCAATGCTAAAGCCGCCGTGATAGCCGCCTTGAGAGCTAGTGCCTCCGCTACGAGAACAGAGGACACAAAGGGTCTTGAAAAAGATCCATGGTGGATCTTTCCGTTGAGTGGGTTCTTGAAACACCAGCCCAACCCGCAGCAGATCGAAGATTGTAACCATGCTACACTTGAGAAGCTCAAGAACGCTTCCACCTTCTGTGATGATGGCTGGAATGGTTGGCACTTTATGACCCAACCGTCCTCTTCCGTGAGGCTTAGCCCTGCACACAACACATCAACAACACAAAGGACGCCAACGCTTCTTCTGGAGCCTGCACTATTCAAATCCATACCAAAACCAGAAACCGTAATCTCCAAAAAATGACTACCAAAAAGCCATCTCTCAAGAGACATTACAACCATTCTAACAAAGTTTTGGTCAAATCTGAAAACATCCTCATACTGAGGTACTTGAAACTGATGAATCCTCATATTGAGGTAATTGGGAATTAACAAGAGGCTGTTACTAGGCCTATGCACCCTACACCAAAGGGTCACAGATACCATACCTTCCGACGTCATGGAGATGGGAAGGAGAGCCCATGAGGGCTGGGGTTGCCCGTTGAAGAGAGAGCAGGTCTGAATCTTTTGGCACACGCAGTTCATGACGATTCCGGCCCACGAGCTGCCTACAGCAATCGGGGCACACGGGAAGGCAATATACATGTCACTTGAGGACACGCAAGGCTGAACCAAGCCCATCCAATCCCAGGAGTTCACGGTGAGAGCGAGGTAGCATATGACGACATCAAGAATTCCAGGGGTGACGGAGGGGAGAATTGTGGTGGGGCCAAACGAAGGAGCTTGGACTCGAAACTGGTAATCGCTCAGCCAAAGTAAAGATGTCAACACAACACTAGACAAATCGAGACAGAATCCGCATACTGCGGTAAAAGATCGCATCAAAGCGATAAAAGTGCTACCAGAGAGCACAAGTGTAGACTCAAAAGTATCCAAGCCCATTGAAACTGAATGAGCTAAATTAGATCTCCACAAACCCAGTGACAGAGAGAAGGAGGATGGAGAGCCATAAATGGCGGAGGAGAGATTGGGGACGAGCGAATCAAACACTGAGAGGGAAGAGGAGCTCGACGGCTGGGTACAAGAATCAGCAAAAGTGAAGCAGATCTGAAAGTCCGGTGGATCCGGTGGTTCCGGTGGATTCGGCGGAGATGGAGGCACCGGTGGTGGTTCACGAGGGGGCCTCAGAAGGAGGAAAGCGACCGAAGACAACGGTAAACAACGAGAGTGGCTCGCATTGGAAAGAACAAGGGAAGTCATCTCAAGTGAAAGGCTCGCCGGAATAGTTACGTCACCGGAAAAGGAGCTTCACCGAAGAGATCTCACCTTATAAGTAGCACCAATCAGAAAGGGAGGCAGTCGGAAGAGCATCGCCGGTGAAGGAAACTCATCTCGACCAAGGCTTGCGGCTACCTTGGTTATTGTGCCTGGGAGAGAAGTTTTTAGGGCGAACAACGACGACGCTCCTGGTCTAAATGTTTCGTGAGACACCGAATCCTAAGAAACAATATCTAACCACAAAAGAAAAAAAGAAGAAGACAACATCGACTTTATCAAATATATGCATTCAAGCAGTGGGTCCAAAATATTATTCGATCAGTAGGGTAACTAAAAAAAAAACTATTAGAGAATTTTATAACCTTTCCAATGATCCATATATTATCAAAATTAAAAGGTAGCTTTCTTTACAGACTGTTATGATCTAGTGAAGATGGTGTCTTATTCAACTGAATGGCCGGCATTTTCAGTGTATTTGGAGGAATTTCAGAGGGACAAGGAAGAGTTCTCTAACTTCACTTTATCTTTAATTTTTCGTTGTGCAAATGTAAAAGCGGATAATCTGGCACGAAAAGTTCGTACCAAACCGCTTCATATCACTTATGTAAACAACATTCCCCAAAAATGGCCCTTTTGATCTCTAATTAATTTCGGACGACAAAAACAAAAAAAGTTAAACAAAAGTGATATTTTGGACCATCAATTAGAATGTTCTATCTTACATTTGTTTGTTGTTTTTGTTTATATTCAACTAGCATGTTCGATTTGAAGTTGTGACACCTATATTAATAAACATCGGTTACGACTTCATTTCAAATTCGAATGTACGAAACGGTTAGAACTTCTAAGTTAGAAGAATCGGTCACTTTTTAATATCATTAATGAAGCAATGAAACTAGCCGAGTATGGATTTGGTTCGTTGGATTTTAAGGACTAATTAAGAAGTGTTTAACTATGAGCACCGAAAAAATGTGAAAGAGGAAAAAGGAGAGAAAGAGACAGAGAGATTTTGGGTGACAAAGTTAGTGTCCTGATGAGAAGATGTGAAACACATGTGAGCCCACATGGTATGTGCCTTTGACCACATTCCTTACCGACATACTCCACGTTCCCTCTTCCCACCTCCTTTCTCATTCTCATTTTCATTTTTTCCCATTTTTCACCCCTATTATTGTTTCTGTTTCTTTAACTTCATCCCCAACTATTCCATGAGAAAAGTATTTATATATAGGTTTCGATTATTAACTAAATTTAGATGATGCGATTAAGATCGTTGTAGGCTGTTTTAATCAAATGAGTTTGTGAACAATAATCTTTGATTCGTAACAAAAAGTTTGAATCGCAAAATATTTGGGGAGTAAAAATGACTAAATAAAACTTTGATAATTTGTCGTAGGTTCAAAAATATTGTATTTATGATAGTTTTGGAAACGTCCTTCACGGCTTCACCAAACAAACGGTTCTAAACCGCATCAAGAGATGACATAGCGATGGTGTTTCAAAATTATTGACAAACCAAAAATAAAGACACACTAACAAATTCTGACTTGCGATGAATTTATGGACAGGAGTTAAACAGAAGATAAGAATCATCGTCCCATTTGGGCAGTTGATTATATAGCTAAGCGAAAGTTGATGTTAACCTAAAATGGTTAAATTTCTGTTTTTAGTGATGTTATCTTTTTGTCAAATTGTGAAATCCCTAAAAGCCACTACTACACAAACATCGGATTACTTGACAAACAAGGAACTGGAACTATACAGCCTGCATCAAGCTCTTTTCTGGATCGATAATCATGTCATCAACATTTACCAATAATCAACAACCTGAAAACTAGAGTCGAGCAGAGTTCTCATTCGCCATTGGTAACATTATCAGTGTGACCTCCATTGCTGTCTTTGCCATTCACTTGAGCCCTCAGTCTCTGAAAGACCACAAGGAAATTTATACATATTAAGATCAATTTACTGGGGTTTTTAAGTCGGATTTAACACTGTAAACTAAGTCAGGTGCGTACCCGATCTGCAGGATCAACACCGTTCCCGTTCAAGAGTTTGTGATTCTCTTCTTTGCTTCTGTCTTTCGAGATCACAGGGAGCAATGCCGTTGTTCGATCAGGCAATTCTGTTTATAAACAAAAGCATATGAGAAAATTTGTGGGTTTTCTACAAGTAATCAAGTAAAAGATCAGACCTGGTAATTTCTTGTCGAGGAAGAAGACAACCAAGTTCACAGTATACCACGCAACAACCACATCTACAGTGTAATGTTTACGGGACGCAATAATCAAGAGGCTTTGCAAGATGGCAACGACCCAACCTAACAGCTTTATGAACCTGTGACAGAGACATTTACAAGCTATTACAGAGATTATTATGTCCGGTTATTGTTTTACGATATGACTAGAAGACTTTGTACCTTTTAGAACCGTATTTCTGGTAAGTGCGGACAAAGACTAGAGTGAATATCATGTGCGATGAGAAAATCAGGTCTCCACATCCGTATATCACCCCGCGAGGAACTGACAAGATCAGCGTATTATCACATACGAACTAGAAGAAACATACGTCAAAAAATAGTGTTGAGGGAAGGATAAATGATTAGAAGAACTCACAGTTGAGCAAGAGCACCTCAAGAACGTTATGTGGCCGTGGCAACCTGGCAAGCTCAGAACCCTGTAAGTTAACACAAGAGACTAACCAGAATAAACACATGAATATGGATGATACGCCCTTTTATAGATCTTTATTTAGTTTTACCTCTCGACAGTGATAGTTAGGGCCAGGAAGCTGAGTCGAGTAGAATGTTATAACACGGAGAAACTGACAAGCCTGTTTATGGAGAGAAATGGCAACAAACTTCAAGACGAGCAAGCTTTGAATTGCATTTACGTAGCAAAGGGCAAAGAGTACTTACAACTAAGAAGGCGAGAACCCTGCACCATATCAACACAGTGTATATCTTCTTGCTTTTCACAATGAAAGGATGGAAAGTCCACTGCAATTTTTAAGACGAAACAAAAATATAACGGCTGCTTCGCCAGAACAGAACCAGACATGAATCCTGAGAAAAACTCACCAGGAAAAATGAAAGAAATACACAAGTGAACACAGTTTCACTTATGTAGCCTTTATCTTGACCAAGCTCCTAAAAACCCAAACAAACACCAAGAAGAGCTTAACTATGATATATATATTCTGAAGAAGAAAGGGATCAAGATCAACCAAACCAGGTAAAATAATCGAGACAAACCGGAAGAACAAAAAAGCCAGAATCTTGAAGCGTTGGTCCTGGCCGATGAATATAATGAACTCCCCTAGCAGCTAAACCATGAATATACTGCACATAACAGATGCATTCATAAAAGTGTCAAACTAAGATAAAGCCATAAAGGTAAGTAGAACTCAGAAAAAAAGAAAAGGGTAATTTCAAGTCCTGTACTTTAATTTCTCCCAAGACCTAAAGAAACTATAGGTATACCAAACCATGATCATAACCTTTCACTCTATCCTACGTTTTCATTTTCAGACTTAAGCAAAAAGAAACCAGAATCTGAGAAAAGGATAATCATACAATATGTGTCGAATTCAAATAGTATACGCAGCTCCAGTCTACAATTACAGATTGAAGTAATCAAAAACTGAAATTAAAAGATGGAAACCTGACAGAGAAGACCAGCAAGAAGGTATTTCCAGTTCTCAGCGAGGAGACCAATCTCTGTCGTTATTTCCGAACAAAATCTCTTCCATATCTACAATTGTACAAACAAACCAAATAAAAAATAGCCAATAACGACAATTAATCGCAAGATAGCAAAATCAGAAAAACGACGAACCTTGGAAGCTTCGCGGCGAATATAAAGCGTCATTATAATCTTGTTTGTTAATAATCTTCCACTTCCATATTACTTGAGACCCCAAACAGTTTGGGTCAACATCATCAAACCAAACCCAACAAATTTGAATTTTTTTACAACCTAATCTTCAATTATCTGTGGAATCCAAAATTTTCAGGTCGCAAATCCTCTGAACCTAAGTCGAGGTGTAAACGCCGGTGACTCAACGATCGAAGAAACGAGAACGACCCAAGAGATCAAAAGACGAGAGTGAAGAATTTAGAAACAAGAGATTTTAAACGTTCGTTGGAAAAGCTAGCAGGATCTGAGACAACGATGATAAGTAAATAAAAAGCCCTAAAACAAATTTCTCCGTTGCCCCCAAAAATCTCCGATAGAAGCAAAATCAGCGTTTTTGCAAATCAATTTAAGCAACGTTTTGGGTGTACGACAAAACGCGAGTTCCACACGGAGAAAACGGTTGAAATCTTTTTTTTTTTAAAACAAAGTGGCGACTTTTTATTTAGCCGATTGATGGGTGGGATTTTTTTTTCTATGTATTAATTTTTTTTTTTTCATCAATATGAATTAATTACTCTGTTTCATAAAGTCGAATATTTTTTTCACATTTTCTTTGTACAATAATTGGTTTTTCCAAAACATCTTACACTAAAAATAGAAAATTGGTAAAGTAGATAATGTTTTTCAACAAAAACCTAACACTAATCATTACAACGATCTATATAGTAGGATAAAAAGATGACTAATGATTAATTTTGGGAAATTATCCATTAAAGTCATATTCTACTAACATCTTTTCTTTCTTTTCTTGTCATCATCTCATAGAATTTGAATGAAAGAAACAAACACCAGTCACTTGAGGAAGCAAGAGAGGATCGTCTAGTGGTGCAAAGAACTCCCATCTTTAACAACTACTTTCATAAGTTAAACCAAACAAAAATACATAAGCTTAACGTTTAATCCATTAGTTTTATATTTTCTGAGTCTAAAGTACTAATAAACCTTTTGATTGAAGAAGTGAGTACCGTTGGTTTGTTTATTCATAGCTCTCTCATGTAAATTTGGCGCCCACAAACTGAAAAATCAAAATCCCTAACAGGACAACACCGAGCTGGATTCCGATTTGGAGCATCACGTTCTTCAGAAATGGCCAGGCTTTCTCCGACCATTTCCTCTTCCTTTCCGTGCTCACTGTCGTAGTTCCTTCTTCTTCCTGTATTTCATCATTATCATTATCTTTTGTCTCATCTACTTCTTCTATAGTTTTAGACTCCTCTCTTATTTCTGAACTGACTTCGGTTATCTCCCCTGGTCTCTTGTCGAATAATCCTTTGAACTGTTTTCTAGCCTTGCTCTCCGCTTCCTGTGAGCTCAAAAGAAAACAACACAGAGATTGAAATTGGCAAAACAATCCCAAAACATAAGTAGCCTTAATGAACTCGAGTGGGATGGGCATTTGGTTGAGATAGTTTCTGAACACTGACCTGTTCCTTCTGCTTCAGTTTCAATAGAGCAGCGGTCGCATCAGCTTCTGATGATTTATCCACTTTGATCATCTAAAACACCGACACATAAGTCATGTTATTAGTAAGCAGATTTCTAAATCTACTGATTGGATTATGATAACAGTTTTAGCAAAATATACCATATTGAAGTCATTTCTAGCGTCATCATACTCTCCACCTGCAATGTAAGCCATTCCGCGGCGGTAGAGACCTTTCACATGACCAGGCTTTGCTTCTAGGACCTGTTTGGAAATTGGTGCGCAAAAGCTCTCAGAAATCCCAACCTCTGATTCGAGAATAAAGCCTTCTTAAGAGATTTGTTTACTGAATGTTACCTTATTGCATGTCTCTATAGATTTCCTCCACTCTCCCATTTTAAGCAAACAAGCCGCAACATTCAGATGTAACATATTCTTCAGATATCAGCAGAGCAAGGATATGAGAGCTAGTTAGTACTTAAACTTCTAAAATTATCAAATCTAGACATATCTGTAACAACAGATGTAATGAGAAGATGGAACTCACCCTTGTGTCACCAAATATTTTTCCTTCATCTTCATCTTGTGGGTTAACATGATTAAATTCCCGGAGCACCTGGTTTTGGATTCACCGCTCAGACACAATGAAACAAATGTAATACTGGAATTGGGTATGACATGACTTATATTACCTTTTCGTACTTTGCTTTTGCGAGCTCAAATTTTCCTTCTTTGAAAAGCCTGTTACCCTGAAGTTCATAGTATAACCAAAAGCAGAGAAGAACCATAAGTTAATAGATCTGGTGTGACCTGATTGCAGACAAGATTAGCTAATAGCAAATCTGAAGTGATAAAATTTAGGACTATATGTCAAATTATAAATGGTAGCAGAATGTTTTATCCATACCGTGCTTCTGATTTTATCTGCCTCGTCCATGATGCTCTGGAAGTTCAAGCCAGTCCAGTCCTGAGACAGAATCTCTAGACTTATAAGAAACGGAAGCTGTTTACAATTTATATCGTAAGCGCATCAACACAAGACCAACTTACTCTTGGCGTTTCAAAACCAAGGAGTTCAATCTCCCACTGAACATGTGCACCTTCAGACACGCCAGGTGGTCTATCAGGAAACAAAAGATGAAATGCGTTTATTTCTCCGACAACAGTTTATACACTATCATGTTAGTGTTATTTACACAGTTAAGAGTATAACCTCGGAAATTTGTCATATGCATAATCAGGGGGGCATGTAACAAGAGCAATCTCCCCAGGTAGCATCAAACGAGTACACATCTCAAACCCCTCAGGGACCTGCAAATACGACAGAATAATCTTAACCAACCCATGCCCAGAGATGTATTTCAACTAAACGTGTAAATAACTCCACTAGGTTTTTCTATAAACGTTGGAGTAACTGACCAGTCCTTCTCCTGAACTGAACTCCAACGGTTGATCATTATTGTCAATCTTGCTATCATAGAAGACAGTTTTCTCTTCATTGAGAAGCATGCCCTTGTAGTGAACGCTTAACCGACTATCTTGGAGAGGACAATCCATTGGAAACTCGCCTAATAAGTTGGTGAAACGTTGCAGATCAGAATAGTCTAGCGGATAAACTAAATTTACCGAAAACAAGAGCTGGAATCTAGCAGATGCCCCAGCAAGACGAATAAGAACAACAACCCGCACCATGTTGAAACGGATAAGAAACAGATGAAAAGAAAGTGTGAGACATACCTCTTCCATCACGAACTCGACGTTTTATGAGACGTCCATCTCCAAGCATGTCCCGCACCTTCAAAGCGAGAATGTGAATGTCAGTCGCTCAGCTTCCCAATTCTTAAATGCGGAAAATACTGTTTTCTTATTGCATTCTTCTTTCATATACCTGAATGAAATGTACCAGTTCAACCTCAAAATGAACTTCCTTAAGGTCCTGATCTATATGCAACAAAGGAGATTCAGTCAAGTACTGCTTGCGAACATATATCACTGCCTTCTCCTTCCGAGCCATGGTTCCAATTCCGATTTCAAGACCTTTAGGCACCTGCCTAATTGACGAGCAATAGTCAGAAATGTATTCCACTAGTCTGGATTTGCATGGACTAAGAGTAAAAAGATAAAACTGCCCCATAAACTTAACAATTACCTCAGATTTTCCAAATGTGAAGAAATAAGGTTCTTCTGCGTAAGAGAAGATCACTTGTCCATCGCCGGATTTAGCAGATATTCTAATATACAACACAAAAATGCATTAAAACTTCACTCAACGTTGCAGCCCATAAGGGAAAACAGAGTTAAATACTTTTTTGAACCAAAATGCAGGACTGATCAAGAATTATATTACCTGGCTTTTACTTCATAGGGTTCTCTGGGAGATTCCCAGCCCTCACCTTCATTTAGAATCTTTCATATAAAAATAAAGCAATGCTTGAGCCATCAGTCAAAACCAGAAATATTTGGACCATATTATTCTTCCTTGCACTACCCTTGACCGAGCCACTAAAGAAATACATCACCCCCGACCCAATTGATATGTCTACATATATGGAAAATCAGGTCCTACCTTCTTGATGACCCCCAGATCATCACTTGCAATCTGGACATTAACACAAAGGAAACGAAGGCTTAAGTCAAAACAGATGAAATGCAAGATTTCAAAGTCTTTCGGCTAACTAATGCACGGTTATCTTGGCTTGTGACGAGATCTTGCCTTGGCTTTAGAAAAATCCAACAACTCAATCTCAAAATGAAGCTCATCATCTTTTGGAAAATTGCCTGGAGCAGAAACTGGACAATCATTCTCTGCATAATGCATTTCAGGTTTCATCTTGAACTGAAACAAAAAAGTATAAAGACTTCTTCAGCTGTGAAGAATCAAGAAAGTGATCTGAAATAGCTAAGAAGGATTTGGCGCATCAACTCATTGAAGTTCAGGTAACTCCAGTAAATCAACTAAACCCTCTTCAAAGACCAAACTACAAAGCCGACTAAAGAGACGCAGCTTTGAAATATACAAAAAAACGGCAAAGCACTCGAAAAAACTTTATCTTTGAAGCAAGAGGTGAGTTCAATACACACACAACAACAACGGATCTTTATAAAGTTTTTGGAGTTACCATTGCAATTTCACCCTTGTGCATCGTTGGAATACCTTCGAGCAGTCCAAGGATCATTTTGCTCTTTCCCAAGACATCTCTTATCGGTAAACCTCTCCCTGATGGAACATCAAACAACACATTCGATGAGTCCGTAACAAAAAAAAACTCATCCTAACACTCTACTGAGAAATGTTTCGTCAGTCTAACCTCCACATTCTGACCTCGTAGATTCCACTACTACACCATCCAGTGTCCTTACAGTGCAATGATAAATAACCTGAAGAAAAAACACACACAACCACCAAAATTGACCACTCTTCCTGATTTATCCACACGAGAAGCAAAACAAAGCCAAATTTATTAACCTGATCACCATCAACAGGGCTCGAATCACCTCCTCCAGGTCTCACCACAGCTTTCAACAAGCTCCCAGGAACAATTTTCTTCCTCCTATTCCACATACAGTTCTCAATTTAATGATCTATTCACTAGTCCCAGCAAACAAAATTCACTGATTCAACATAGATTCCAAAGGAAAGAGAAGCACGTGAACCTCTTATCGTCTTCCGTTTCGGATTTCTTCTTCTTCGGCAAGTATTTCTGCTCCGTCTGATCGCCCATCGCCGTCCCGCTAAGATTTCGAATTAGGAAGAATTTGTGGAACGCGAAGCCAGAGTGGAAGATCTACGACTTGAAATCGAAGCCTGAAGCAAAACACCCAAAGCTCTCTCTCTCTCTATACCTTCCTCAGTTTGTTGTTGGTTGAGCTACCCAGTATCAAGAGGGCACTGAAAAGTCTACTAAATTAACAAAATTATTTTTAAATAGGTTTTATCAGACATATCCAAATAATACAACACAAATGTGTTCTAAAACATCCAATGAATATTTTTATAAATTATAGTACAAAAGTGACCAATTCATTCAAATAAATTTTCACTTGAAACACCAATTATTTATCCAAATTATCACTTCTTTTACACACATATTTGAATTTGCTTATGTTAATTTAACCATTGTAACAAGATTCTTCTTCTTTTTTTTTCCCAAAAGCTAATTTTAAAACTTATATCAGTTTTTCTTCTTCTTTTTTTTTTGACAAGTTTAACGGGCTTCCAATTGTATAATTGTCCGTGTTAAACAGGATTGTTACATAACCTGTTTGGTTTGATTCAATCTTGCAAATGTTTACAATTTGTTATGTTGAATATGAATATAAAAAATTTGGTTACTTGTACTTTGCCCTAAGAAGGCTAGTTGTGAGCTTTCAACCTTAAATAATCTATGTTATTTCAGAGACAAAACTAGACCGGATCCAAACCATTTTGGAATTATGTTATATTTTTAATATATGTGTACATAAGCACCTCAATCGATTTTGGAAGAACATTTTTGGATCTAAAATTTGTACAACACAACAAATGAAACGAAAATTTGGTGATGGGTTGGTAGTTGTTAGTTGAGCAAATGTGTTTGACTGTTGAAATTTTCATCTATACATGTGAGAACCAATTCACTCAATTCTTTTTTTCTTAGCATTCAAAATCCATATAAAGAAAAAGGCCGACCAAAGAAAATCCAAAAAAAAAAAAAAAGATGAAACATAGTTGCAGACAGATGGTTGCAAATAGGTCAACCTGTTTTTTAAATATTGGTCTGCAGAGGCAGTAATCACATATAGTGACGAATGTAAATAAATAGAGGGATACATTCAAAGCTAATTTCTTCTCTTGCAAATACAGTTTTTCTTCAATACAAAATAATCTTTTAAGGAATCAAGCATCGTAAGTTCGTAACTTTCATTAAAATTCGCACTTACCAATAATCCATAGTACATGTTTTTTCATGTTAGCAGTTGATGCCATTTAAGCCATATTATAAAATCTAGCGTATGTTTCGTTAATTGGATAGGCTAAACAATCAAGTACCATAGAATAGCTTATTATGTGGTTTCCGAATACAACACGGATGTGAAAGTACAAATATGAATACTTCGAGATTGTAAATCCGAAAAAACTAAGTGTGATTACAGAGACCAACGTTAATGTATATGCAAGCGTTATTTTCTTCAAAATAGTAATCATACTGTATATATTGTTTTTATGTGAATTATGGAAAGTGAGGAAAGTAGCATAAATGCGGAGTCATGTGAAAATGCAAGTGGTTTTCATTAATGTTATATATCCAAACAAATACCAATAATTTAGTAGAACGATACGAACCGCGTGAAGCAGTCAAAATACAAACACCCACATGAAAATGTGAGTCCCATTCCCATAGTATGTGGTTACAAAACTTGAAGCTCTTGGTGTAGGTGTATGAATCTTAAAACAAACAATAAAATAGGTCGACGAAAGAAAATAAAGATTAATACTACTACTACTGTAATAATTAAAAATTGGAGATGATGATCTCGTACTAGTTGTTGGAAACAAACACGGAGAAAACCAAGACAACTAAAAACAGCTGCCACTACTCAAATTTCAAAACCATATCAGAAGTTGTCTATATTTAATCTGGCGACAATATATCTGGAGTAACAAATGGCATAGGACAAAGTCTGCACGTTGCTCCACAAAGAAGACCAGCATTTTAGCATTTAATCAAAGATCGAGTTATTTAAGTGCTCTCGTGTGCTTCTAGATATTTAATGATCCATTAATTACTTATCTTGGACTGCTACATCAATACTAGGGAGTAAAAAAAAAAAAAAAAAAAAAAAAAAAAAAATACTAGGGAGTATTTGTTTAATGGGTTGCCAAATTCCTTTCATTACGATTTTACCATTTCACTTGTTTAGGAGTTTGAATATACTATAGGAGCTGTGTTCTGTTGCTAATAACAAGGCTCATGAGGTTTTTGGGCATCATCATAGTATCACCTTTTTTCTTTTTGTATTGGTTACTTCTGTTTGTGTCAGTAGTTGTCTCAATGGTACGTTTTCTTAAGAACATTATTTTTTTAGTTGATTTAGTAAGTAATATTTTTTTCAAAATCATTGTATATGATAATATATACGTGTGAAACTAATTTGTGCAAGACAACATGTTGATTAGGTCAATTTGAAGTCAATTTGTGTTACCCAGTTATGGGTTGTTACTTGTTACTGTTACCTCTCGGTTTGTGAAATTCTGATCAATCAATTAAGAAAAAAGAGTAGATATATTCTTAATTAAGATTTTCTTAAAAAAGAGTTCAGTATCAAGATATGATTTCGCATGCAAAGATTTTAGAAATTATGTATCCATCTGATGGCAAACAAAATTATATACAGTAACTAAACTTTTCTTTTACTAGTTACTCAATTCTCCATTGCTTAAGAGTTGTGAGAACAAAAAGAGAGGGAGAGAGGGATGACACTAAAAGAACAGCCCGGTGACAGACTGACATTTAATTTCCAAGTAAAAAGTAAAACAAGAAAACCCAAAAAAAAAGTCAGTACTCTCTCTCTCTCTCTCTCACTCTCAAAGCTCTCTTTTCTTCATCTATCAGCCATCAATGGGTGGTTAAACGATCCAAAACCTCGTCCTCTCCACACTTCAACTTTCTTTATTCTTCTTCCACTATCTATATAAACCCTAACTTTTTTTCCACTATTTCACTACCTATCATCAAATCCTAATCTTCTTCTTTCATCAAACCCGTAAAATCTTCACCCTAAACACACCCAAAAGTTACGAACACCAAAATCAGTCAATAAGCCCACTCAGAAGGTAACCGAGGCTCTTGCACTGACTGCTCTGCCCTCACGCCACCGTGCATCTGGCTCGAGAACCCACCATTGTTGCTCCTCTGTCTCCACGACACATCTGCATGATTAACAAAAATTAAACCAATTGGTTATAAAACTGACAGCTCAATTAAATTGAATTAGCTATAGAAGTTGAGATTAATTTGTTATACCGTTGAGATTTGTCAAAGACCGGACCGGTTCGCCTAGGTTCAGATTCAGGACTTGAGCCAATCTAGCCGGAACCAAAACAGTCGATATAGCTAAACCCAAGAGCAAAAACATTTCTCGTCACAAAACCAAAATAAACCAAAAATTGACATTTGGGAATTGTAACTTTTTTGGAACTTACTGGGCTTCTCGCGAGTCTCAGTTCTTGAAGTATGGTTAACGCTTCGAGGTAAGAAGACGCCGGTTCCTGTTGAGCCACGTTTTCCGGTATGGTCTCCGATGAATACAGCTCTCATAACTTCACGCCTCGGAAGCTGATTAGACCATGCAGAAGACGACAAATTCACTGGACCAACATTTTTATTGCCATTAACTATTACTCCTCTGCTCTGATGCACCAATTGGCGATGATGTTTCATTAACTGTTGCTGCTTTAGCTGCTGAAACTGCACAAGAAGACAAACCAATTAGAACAATCGCACAAAAAACTCAAAAATCAAATGTTTAGAGAGTTTTGCTTGTGATTGATTACCTGGATAGCTTGTAGCTTCTGGTATTGGAGAGATTGATGGTTGTTGTAGTAACCGGTGCCGTTGTTGGAGTGGTTTTTTACGGCGGCGGCGACGGAGGAATGTTTTGTGGGAGAACCGAGAAGTCCTCTGCCAGTATGGTACGGTTCGTCGTTGATACTCATCCTCTCCGCGGCACAGTACAGATCCCATGAAGAAACTCGCGAATTGGAGTTCTGGTTCAATCGCTGATTCCGGCAACAACAGCCAGTTCCGGCGACACACAGAGGTGAACGATTCATTCCCCATGCCTGAAGAACCATGAAGAAGAAGAAAAAAACGGTTAAAACTCCAGAAAAAAAACAAAATCCAACGAAAACAGAGAGAAGATTGAGAACGAAGTTTTAAGGTCGAAATCGAACTACCTTGTTATCGTTACCGGCCGGAAAAGTGTGATTACCGCAAAATCCTCCGGAGAAATCATCTTCTAGAGAAGACTTAACCATCTGCTGAGTCAATCCGGCTAAGAAACTCTCTTCGTCGTCTTCCTTCACCGTGGTAGGCTTAACTGTGGAGGCAAAACCGCCAAATCCATGACGAGGCTTGTACGGGAACAAAGAGTCATCGATTCCAACACCGTTATTCTCCTTCTCAACGAGAAAAACATCGTCAGTGAGAAACTCCGGCGGAAGCCAAAACTCAGCATCGTCGATTACGCTACTAGGTTCCATGGTTAAAAGTGTGATTTTCCACGGAAATCGAGGAGGGAACTTTAATAACGGAGGTTGCTGTTTTGTTAAGTTTCAATAATGAGTTTCGTGAGTTCTCAGGGACCCAGTCTCAGGCGAAAATAACAGAAAATAAAAAATACTAGAAGACGAGGGAAAGAGACTCTGAGGTATTTGTAGAAGGAAGAAGAAGAAGTAGTAGTGGTGGTGGTGGGGGAGAGGTTTCGTTATTCACGCGCCTACGGTTAGAAAGTGGAGTTGACGCGCTAACAACTACTACTACTAACTATGGGGAGAGAGGGTAATGGCAAGTAAGATTGTGGGACCTCACTCTCGGAATATCTGTAAAGCGAGTTGACTACCACGTGATAGGGTTATAACCGTCATTAGACTGGCACGTGCCTTTATTTAATTTACTTAATTACCCCTCCAACTTGGGGGTCTAGATTCAATTATGATTTTATCCCTTTTGTAATGTAGTTTGCATTTAATGTGAAAGCGTGTATCACACGTTTTTGATTCGTAGAATACGATGTTTTTTTCCTATTTAAGGAACACACAAGTCGGGTCTCTTCTTTAGGTACATCGAACAATTATTGTGATTTAAAATGATGAAAATGTAATTAATGAAATGATAAGTAGAGAGAGACAAGGATATTTTTGTAATTTAAATAAGGTATGATGTCACACCAACACATACCGTCGTGGAAAGCGCGTTTCTTTAGGTTTTTAATGGGTACTTTCTCGAGACGAGTACAAATGACGGTTTTACCCATTGTTAAGTTACAAAAATTCCGTTGGGTTTTATAACGGTGCCGAAAACAAAAACAGCTCAACTGCACTGTACGATGGTGTGTGACGTGGCATATACACGTGGCGAATTTTGATTTGCTGGGCGTCGCAAGACGACATTTGGCCCATCATTGTCCACTTGGCATAACCAGAGAACGAGATGTGATACTTCGCGTACAAGTTATCTCCTATTTCCCACTAATTTAATAAAGCTAATTAATATGAATAATAATTTGATAAAGATTTCTTGTAAAATAAATTTTGTTAAATTTATATTTATGTAAACGGTGATGGATCAAAGTTTAGTCCACTAAGAAATGAGATAAACATGAAATGTCACAAGACTTTTTTAAAAGTTTTTATAAGATGTCACAAAATTGACAGAGGAAAATGAAAAATTGCAATTTATTCCCATGTTTATCTAGTTGGATGGTATGTTTTATGTAAGTATGTAACATAATAGAGACATGCGTGTTAGATCTGCATGTCAATATCATGTCTATGCAAAAGATTACTATTTCCTTTACCACTTCCCTAAAAACATCAATTTCACTAATAACTTTTATGTCATACTCTCTCTACCTTTACGGCAACATGTTTTCATGTTTTATTTGTTTTACATATTTAGACATGAATAAGTTTCTTAGTTATGTGGGTTAGCTTCGGATAATCCAAATACTTATAATTTGGCATAATATATGTGTGACAAAAAAAGAAAGATAAAAGATGCATTATGTATAGTGTACTTAAATTCTTCATTCCTAAATTGCTTAATGCTATAAGGGTAGATGATGCGTTGGATTATGCTGACGGGAGAATGAATGTTACTATGATTGGTCTCCCACAAACTTTCCGAAATCATAGAACACATTTTCCGCAAATAAAACAAAGTGAAAGCAGAAAAGAGAGAGCTTCGATTTTGAATTTCCCCTAAATACTAGCAATTTCTCTTTTTCGCCGAAAGATAAAACGAAGTTATTACAACATCGTTTTCGACTTCTTTGACTTATCACGATCAAAACTAAGCACTATTTATACCAACCAACTCAAATATTATTATTGACCACGCTTTTAATTAGTGTGAAGACTCCCACTCCATTATCTTACGTTAGCCTTAAACCAGAAAAAGGCTCTTAAACTTAGTTTTCTGATACGATTAAATCAGATTTCGAACCTTTTAATAAGAAAATATTACAATATACACCGTTATGGATGACACAAAAAAAACATATATAATTGTGGATGGATAATTTATTCCCGGCCCATAAAACGTGCATGACATGCTTTCTTGTCTTTGTATGTTGATCAAACTAATAAAGTCGGAGACGCCGCCGATCGATCCCAAAGAATTATTTTTTTTTTGCAAAAACACACCTTAACATAAATTGGTTCAGCAAAGTTGACTAGACAGGAGTCGTAATTGTTTCTTAACATATAACTTTAGTTTCTCTATAGCAGGCTTAGAATTTCGTGGCCAGTTTATATGATAATGAAAACATTTTAAAAGATGTCGAGGGAAAAACATTTCTTTCATAAAGATAAAGACATTTTTTTTACTAAAGAACATGAAAACATTCGAATTTTAATTCATATAAAATATATAAAACAGCATTGCAAAGAATAATATTAAAAGAATTTGATGTTATTTGACATACAGAGAATTAAAGCCACATCACATGGACAACACGAGACTGTCTGAACTGGACAAAAGATCTTGACTATATAATTTAACCAATGGTTTTTTTGTTTTTAATTATTACTTCTCGTTATCTTGTTTTTTTTCCTGGGTAGGGTGGTGGAGTCCATTTTGATTTCGGTGACAATAACAATATCAAGATGAAAGTATCAAATATTATAAATGCTTTTCTTTTAGTATTTTGGGGAGGTTACGTAAGCTTGTTTGTTTCCATAATTTCCTCTTCTTTGCTTTGTCTCCTTTTTCTCTTATAATATACTTTCATGTTTGTTTCCGAAATAAAAATATAATTTGCTGAAGCTTCTATTCCCAACCATGGAACCATATGGGACCTCTATTGTTTCCTCGTATATTCAACTACATTTCTTTATACAATTCTGATTTTTAAAATTTTTGGTTGATCAAATAAGTTTCTTAGAACCTGTGATCCTTACTTGGTAATATAATTACATAGATAATTTTGATTACTAGTATATATATGTCATAAAACCTAACCCTATATATATTTTGAGAAATTTAAAAAAAAAAAAAAAAAAAAAAAAAAATTTGAAAAATTAGTTTTTGTATTTTTCATGGATGAATTAACTAAGAAATAGTTTACCGGTAACAAAGTTTTAAGATGACAGCTAATAAAGCTAAGTTGCTAACATGTTGCAATATGATTTGTTTAAATGTCTCGAAAAAGGTATTAGCATACAGCATACTATTTTGCATTTTTCAGAAACATTTTGAAAATTTTTAATCAGATATTATAAATTCGACCGCACATTTAATCAGACTGCTAAACAGAATATATGTCCGGTACGAAGTCCGATCCATGATTATTGATTATGGATTCACGCAAAGATTGAATCCTAATTTTTTTTGGCAATTAAAGCTGCAAATTAGGATTATATTTAGTTGGATCGCACATGTTACAGTCACGTGCGTAGGCTCCACTGTCACATGCATTCACGGCGGACCATACCCAATCTCCTCAAAACTTTAGACTTAGCGAGAGAGAGAGAGATCTTCGCATGTTTTTGCTTGCAATGTAAGCTAATTTAACGTATGAAAAGTTATACAAAATAAGAGATGTAGTGCTTTGACTCTAGGGTTTTGTGAAGCATCGTGACATATTCACATCAACCAACCCTCGACCCCCTATAACTTGACACTTGCAACTTTTACAATCGCTGTGGCCTATGATCATGTAATTCGATATTTATCACACTCATCATTATCCATGTTCATGCTATGCATTTCTAGCCAATTCATTCACACAATTTATAACATGATCACTCCTCACTCGCAAACAATAAAGTTTTTCATACATATAATATGTACAATATATTTAGAACAAAGTTGCTTTGATCCTGCATAATCCAAGAATTTATTATTTCTACAAATGGCCGCACCTGTAGGAAGAATTCACATTTCGTGGGTAGGTACGTATTTCGTTAAAAGCCCATATCAGGGACCATCTAAATAGATCAGCCCAAAGGTATTTTCAAAAATTCATTTAGTTAGCCCCATAAATTTAAGAACAAAGAAATAAATCAGGCAGGATGGTTTCAAATGTATAAGTTGATTGGTCTTTTGAAGAAGACTAAACTTTGACGGCACTATTTATTTATCAATGATCATATCAAACAAATGAGTCCATATATTCCCAAAACAGGAAATTCATTAATATGAAGAAAATGTCAACGACAAAATGCCTATATCTTGAGAGGGCGTTTGTTTTTTTTTTTTTTTTTTTTATATACCCTATCGGCTATTCGGTCGGCCCCGGTAGGAACGCACCGAGGTGCTACATAGTGGACTTGTCCACCGTGTTAACGGCTAGGCCGTTCGGGCTACCACTCTGCCTATCCCGAGTTTGGTGTGCCTTCCGACTAAGTGCCAGGGGTAGTTAGGGCCGCCTGCATTTCTGACTACCTGGTAAACCAATTGGGCCAAAGCCCAACTGATAGACTTCCCACATAATGTTGATAACAGCAGGAGGAGGAATCGAAACCGGAGGAGAGGGACTTTCACCCAAACACCCCTGGCCCACCAACCACCCGCCCACCACCATGTGGACGAGAGAGAGGGCGTTTTTGAGGACCTAGTTTGTATCAAGAAGGCAAAATTGATGAGTACCTCGATGTTTTCTAGTTTGTATCAAGAAGGCAGCCCAAAATTCGTCAAACCACGACGATGATGACAACAATTAAGTCATTAGTTTATCATTTTTCTTCTTCTAAATAGTATTAATCTTGAGGTTTGTTGAGTTGCAAATTATTGGTTTAAAACTTGAGTTTTCTGATGTTCGTGTATTCAACTTTGATCCTTTTTTCCTATTTTTTTTTTTTTTCGCCAAACACCATTATATTAAGTAATCGGACGGAGACTTTCCTCTAGAGAGTCTATGAATATACAAAAACCAATTGAATGATACTTCCGTTGGTAAGCATTGAAATCATAAGTTGAAATTTAAAACCAAATTAATACACATTTAACTAACTCAAAACTTGCATTAAAAAAACGAATGATTTGAGTGGGGGTAGTCTCATATCTAAGATACTTCTTAAATCGTAGTTGCTCTAATCCTCAGCCACGTATATATTCATGTTGGTGTTATAAAATAAGATACACATGAAAAAAAAACCCTTTTATCATTTATGCGAATAGTCCTATCCTATCCATACGATTAGTTCACATTTGTAGTTAGATAAAGATTGTTTTCTTATTAGTATGACTTTTTATTTACATATCATAATATTTTAATCATCATCAAACGTGCAATTTCATGGCTATTTGCTTACAACTCAGCAATCACGATCCTAACCCAACGGTAAAACAACTCATTTAATATTAAATCACTGCCAGAAAATGCCTTTTTAATACTAAAGTCATCTAATATAATGAGATCCTTGTGCTACTTTTCATTAGCGGTGATCAAGATTCAAAACATATCAATATATTATATATATTTGGCCATCAAATTGTTGGATCCAAACACCTCTACAGTTTTTCTTTTAGAAAATAAATGTATACGATAGAGATGAAAATTTAACGAAGTAGCTTCTGTATACAAAAAAGCTACTTGTATTAATTTTTATACAAGTTTGTACGTAATTGGATTCGTTACTTAGTAGTACGGCTTCTAAACAAACAATAAACAATTCAATTACAAGATTTCATTATCGATCTGTCGGTAAGAAAAAAAAAAAGATTTCATTTAAGAAACAAAAATCTAAATACTTTTGCTTGCTACCGTACGATTTAAAAATGGACGGTTCAGATGCAAACAAATGAGTCATAATGGATCCTACATCGGATAGAAGCATCAACGAAACTTCCAAATCCTTATATTAACTTAAACATTGAAGCTAAACTTCCTTCTCACAAGTCACCACCATTTCTCTCTGAAAAAAATCTTGAAACCAAAAAAAAAAAAACAAAACCATCTCAAAGTTTCTTGAGAAGAAGAAAAAGGGTCACGAAAGATGCCTAAAGACAGGAAGATCGGAATCGCCATGGACTTCTCTGAGAGCAGCAAGAACGCTCTGCAATGGGCGATCGAGAACTTAGCAGATAAAGGAGACACACTTTACATCATCCACACACTATCAATCTCTGACGATGAATCTCGTAACTCTCTCTGGTTCAAATCCGGTTCTCGTAAGTTTCCTACTTTCTTCTTTTCTTTCTTCTTATGGAATATGAGAATTATCTGTCGGTTTAATCCGGTTTAATTTGGTGCTGCAGCTCTCATACCGTTGGCAGAGTTTAGGGAACCGGAGATTATGGAGAAATACGGTGTCAAAACCGACATCGCATGTCTTGATATGCTCGACACCGGTTCGAGGCAGAAAGAGGTTTTTATCCGAATCAAAATACATTTATTTCAAAGACTCATTGATAAAGAAACTATATAAATTAATGGTGGTTTTATTGAAAAAAAAAAGGTGCATGTAGTGACGAAGTTATACTGGGGAGATGCAAGAGAGAAGCTTGTTGATGCTGTTAAAGATCTTAAACTCGATTCTATTGTCATGGGAAGCAGAGGACTCAGTGCTCTTCAAAGGTAATCTCTTGCTCCTTTTTTTTATGTAATAAATTCTATTCCAAATTGGGAATCGTCTTGCCAAAATGCCATTTATTGCAAAGTGTTTAGTATTGGTTTATATGAAATTATAAATTGTGAGATAATCGGGCCATTGATATTATTTGGTGTTGGTCCAAAGCCATGATTAAAGAAACGCTCGTTACCTAACTAAAAGACAATGTCTAATACCACTTTGAATCTGTGGTTTAATAATCTAAAACCATCTCACTTTAGTTTGAACAATTTTGGTCTTTCTAAATTAAACATTCTTTTGAGGAACTTGGTAGTATACAACTTTCATGACAATTACTTCTCAACGAAAATGGATAAGGTCCAGTGGAAAATGGATAATGGATTAGGTTTTAGGTTTTAGCTTTAGCTATGGACTAGGTTTTAGTTTTAGCTTTAGCTTTGAATTTTATCTCATAATTAAGAAAAAAAAACATTTAAGATTGTGAATTCTTGTAAACTTTAATCTTTGGACCATTTTTGTCTGGAAGTGTAAAGAAGGTATTTTCCAAGTGTAAATGACTAATAATTAAAAACAATGAAACAGGATAATAATGGGAAGCGTGAGCAGCTTTGTGATCCAACACGCGCCTTGCCCTGTCACCGTTGTCAAGGATAACGATTCTCACTAAATAAAAGATGTCTTTATCTCATAAGTCCCCTACCATAATAATCATCATCGCAATTTATGCTTTTATTAATAAAAGAACCTTTTGTTGGTTTTATTTGTAATTTGACTACAACAAAAAAGAGCCCAGAGTGTTTTTAATTTTTATCTTCTAGTTTTGGGGGTTTCTTGCTTTATATTTCAATTAATAGTTGTTGTGTTTTGCTGGAATCACTCCATGTGATTTGCTTGAACATGTGGTGGGCTCGATTAAAAATAGTTTTGTGTATCCAAAGTATTCTAAAAAATAAGTTTGGGTTACAGAAATCCGGCAGAAATCACATGGGCAGGTTGGATTCTTTCACATTGATCATTGACTATATGGAAACAGATATTAGAATATTTCTTAAGGAAAAATTCCACAGAAAATTTTACATTGAAAATTAGATATATGAATGAAAAAAAAAAAGATATATGAATGAATAATGTATTTTTGTTAAACCAGATAGATCACCGATTCACCGTGGTGAATTTATTTATTTATTTTGCACGTCATCTTAATGATCCATTCGAAAATTTAATGAAATTGTCATATTGACTACAAATAGAAACAAATCGTAGAATGTTAAGAGGTCAAGACAGAAGAAGAAAAACAACAAAGCAAAATGAAAATTGAAAAAAACAAGACTATGGGCTGAAGTTATACGGGCCGGTGGGATTTAAGCCCAGTTTTGAGTTTCAATAGAAACAGAGCAAACTTGATCACTAAGAATACCACAGCTTTATGTAACCAGCTCAACTAAACCATATTAACCGATTTTGTTTAGTCCTTTAATTTGATTTGCCTCGGTTTATGCAAAACCGTCTTGACTTCCAAGTTCCAACACAAATAGACAGAGCCAACTCTCACAGGTGCCTCTCTTTGGTTTCCATCATCTATGCTTTTCATACTTATGTTAGTAACTTGTGGTACAAGGTTTTTTAACTCGAATAAATTCAAGTTTCTTCACATAGGTCTAATACTTATGGATCATTTTAGTGGTATTGCTTAGCATCCAAAATTCAGAATTGTTAAAGAGAGATCAAGAATGTTTCTTCATCCGTTCACTTCACATTAACCAATAATAATATAAAATCAATAAAAACTCTATTTTAATCTACCTTTAGTAACACCAATTTAAAAGCTACATGGACGGTGATGACACAACTCCCACAAACCCACCATCCGATTTGATAATACCGAATAAGAATTATGAGGTTTTTTGAGTGATCTCTCAGACATCAACACCTGGAACTTATGTTGTAGGTAAGAACACTACCTCCCTCTCACTCAACTCAAGTGCTTACTCCACTACCTTCAGTGCCTCAAATCTGCACACAATCTTCCGCTATATAAATCACACATTCACGAATCCAATTCAAACAAACAACACAACATCAAACAAAAACACAATCTTTTGCTTGCTTTCAAGTCTCTCCAAGAAACTAAATGGCATCTTCCATGAAATTTCTCTGCATTCTTGGTCTGATCCTCCTCATCGGAACCGTCGTTGATGGTGCAGGAGAGTGCGGTAGATCTTCGCCGGACAATGAAGCAATGAAGCTGGCTCCATGTGCAGGTGCAGCTCAGGACGCAAACACCGCCGTGCCAGGAGGTTGTTGTTCTCAGATTAAGAGATTTTCTCAAAACCCTAAATGTCTCTGCGCCATCCTTCTTTCCGACACGGCCAAAGCCTCCGGTGTTGATCCTGAGGTTGCCCTTACCATCCCAAAACGCTGCAATTTCGCTAACCGTCCTGTCGGTTACAAGTGTGGACGTAAGTATCTTTATGTTATGCTTTAACTTAATTTTCATAATATATATCTAATGTTGTTTTGTTTGTTTTTTTTTTCATTTGCTTATAGCATACACACTTCCGTAAAATGTTGACGATTAGAAGGATGAAGGAGATAACACTGGGCTTCATGTGCAAGCTTGGAGTTTACTACTATTTCACCATGTACCGTATAATATATGAATAACGATAATGTTTTATATGTATCAGTGTGATTGTTATTGGACCTATATATCAATAAATATATAAAATGATTCCACTCTACATTCTCAAATTATTTCCTTAACAGAAACAGAGTTTCAACTTTGTACTTGTAATTGTTTAAACTGGTGTCGTTTTGGCAAACACTAGTATAACTTAGTCGCAAGTCAAATCTATCACCAACATATCTCAATAACCCGAAGCGAAGTAGTTGAAGCAAAAAGAGATGATGCTATAGTTTTCAAATTCTCAATATATTCAAGCCATTGTGTCTATATGGGGACCGATTCAGACTTAGCCAACGGAAATTTAAAAGCGAAATAAACCAAGTCTTTATTTATATATTTATTGAGGTTATAAACAATCAGCTGGGAATAAAACCAACAACACCACCAAAGACAAAAACAGCTGACAAAAAACAAACCACATAGATCCTACTGTCTATATGTAGTTACTACCAGACTTTTAAGTTGTGCTCACACTCTCTATTTCCTTAGCGATTGCATTACATTACTATATAAAATCTGAACCGCCGGGGAAATGCTCGAGATCTGGGTGCCCGCCTCCTGGCCCTCTTGGAGGTTGCCTACACAGATTGATATAAACAAAAGTCAGAACCATTTACAAAACAGATTTTAATTGTGGAGTTTAGTAAGGAGAGTACTGAGTGCATAAGATTACTACCTTGTGAACCGGCCTGGTTCAAAACCTGGAACACCGGGTGGACCATAAGGATCAAAACGAGCACCAGGAGGTGGCATACCCCTGTCAAAACCAAAACAAAATCCATAGTTACTTGTCAGAAACAATTTAGAGAGCTTTTTACGTGTTCAAATCTATGGCTGTGTATGTGTATGTGCATCTGTGTGAAAGAAAGAGAGATTTTACGGGTGTGGTGGTCCCATGAAGCCAGGTCGATCAGAACCATCACCAAACGGGAAAAAGCGAGGATCAGAAGGTCCTGCGACCAAACAGAATCAGTTTATCAAATAGTAATCAAGTAAAGCTGTGATAATATCTCGTTTCTCAAGAAGGATTGAAGGATCGTTCCTACCTACAAGCATGCTTCCATCCCCAAAACCACCCCTGGGAAGAGAAAATAAAGAAAATATATGTGGTGAGTGACATTAGAAATGAAATGAAGTGATACAGTTATACAATAGAAACTACAAATATCTATAACACACCTGCCAGGGTACATTCCAGCACCTGGGCCAGGGAAGAGATCACTGTAACCTCCATTACCAGGTATCGGAGGAACTACCACCCTAGGAAATAAATAAAGTCAATAAGTGATAAGTTTTAGTTTTTGATCGTAAGAATAAGCACAGAAAAGTAGAAGTTGATGTATACCCTGAGGGGTGAATCTGAGGGCCTAATGGATTAGGCGTATCATCGTAATATCTAGGCTCTTCATTTCTCTCAGAGCTGTAAGCAACCAAGGATAAACAATGGAGATCATAGAATACACTTGAAGAATTAGGAAACATATATCATTCTGGTCCAATTAAGAAATGCCTCCACAAAACGAAGTTCCACAATGAGAACTACATGTACCAAATCAAAACCTAGTTCACTAAAATAGAGTCCCAAAATTGGTAGAGACTCTGCTGCACATTATTTCTGTGTGTTTAAACCTTGACAAAACGACTATACGAATGAACAAATCTATGTTTACTTCCCAAGACAGTCCAGTGACAATACAAGCTACAATCGTTGCTAGTCCCAATGATCAAACACTAAGAGGCATTAAAATTCTTGGTGCTTAATAAGGGAAATTACCTAGACTGGGCTCTCGAAGCAACAGGTTTTGGTTTTCCATCAAGCTTATCGAGAATCTGACTCTGCAAATCAGTCACTAACTTATCCAAATTCTTGAACTGCGCAGAGTAATCCCCCTCAATGCTCTCCTCAGCATACTTATCAACTCTGCACAAAAAAAAACCAGAAAATTCTTACTACCTCTTAAGATTCTGCACCAAAAAAAATCACAATCGAGCAAAAAAAAAAGAGAAACCATGACATACTTAATCTCAAGATGAGCAGGTTCTGCTCCACCATCAGCAATGGCATCAACAAGAAGTTTATCATCCATCGCCAAACACTTAACCAGAATTTTCTTTGATCCTTTCTTCGGATTCGCATAGACAAACGCATACTCTCCGTCGAATTCGTTCCATCCTTCGATCCCAACATCATCTAAAAATTTCCAGAATCGAACAAAATCAGAATCCTAAACCCTAGAAAAAATCGAAATAAAAACTAAACTAAACGAAAACAATACGAACTCTGAGAAGATGAAGAGAGAGCGTCGTCGGCGAAGGCAGGTCGTCCGGTGGCAGTGAGGATGTAACCGGAGGCGATGAAAGAAGAGTGTATAGCGAAAGCAACCTTGTCGTGGTTGTTGCGAAAAGGCGGTCTAGCCAACCTGATCATAGCCATCACCGTCTGAGAATTCGCCATCGATTCCGTCTCAAAGAGTTGTCGAGAGTGTTGTAATTCTTCTTCAAACAACAAAAAAAAAAAAAAAAAAAAAAAAAAAAAAAAAAAAAAAAAAAAAATACTGTAATGCCTTTTTGTTTTTGACTTGAGCTTAAGATCTATCAATATCTATATATTGGGCCTATTTTGTTGGGCTCGTCTGCAAAATAGAAGAAAGGGCCTAAAATCTCAAAAGATATTTATTAGTTCTATAACTTTGGTAAGTAAAATTTTATTGCACCAGCCGGGAATTGAACCCGGGTCTGTACCGTGGCAGGGTACTATTCTACCACTAAACCACTGGTGCTTTTCTAATAACTTCTGCTAGACAAATTATAACTTATTTTGAAACTTTAGCCTTTTTGGTAGTCGGCTAATCCCTTTTTTTTTTTTTTCGACAAAAACAAACTTTCATTGATTTAAAAAAGTTATTACAAAGATACTTACGGAATTACTAGAACATAATTATTACATACGCAGATGTATGTGCCATACACTAAGAAAATACAGCAGAAGGGAGATTGACGATGCTTTCCGAAGAGTAGCCTTACTCGCTAACCGACCATGAGATCCGTTATTGTCCAACTTCATATTTGATTTTCCTTTGTTACGATTGGCATGCAACAACTTGTGGCTGAACTTTCTTTTCGCAAACCGTAGCTTTAAACCCTTTGATAGGTTATTGTAAATTATAAGTTTTGGTAGACTTTTGCCATTTTGGTAGTCGGCAGATCCCTTTGATAGGTTATATAGTAATAATTCTTTTTTTTTGGATATTAGATAATATTTGGTTTATTCTTTTTGTTTTATATCCTGTGTTATTTGTTTAATAAATTTCTAAACGTTAGTCAAAAGTTGGTATTATTCGTTTAATGATACATCATTAGATTTTAATAAAGATTTGATATACTATTAGATTTGAACATGTATTTGGAAGTCTTTCCAAGTTAAAAATTACAAAAGTTGAAATACCGAGGTAAACCTTATTTTGAAGTTCAATTGTTTTTTTTTTAATTAAATCTACGTTTAGAATTTGAAAATCCATATACCAATAAATACACATCTTCATTTTCTTGCTACCAAAAAAATGTATGTTATTGCATGAAAATTTATTACTTCCAACAACAAAAAAAAATTACTTATTGGGAGATTTTATGTTATTAACTTTCTTGCAGAAGTTATGTTTAGTATTCTCGTAAGGTATTGATGTTCGATCTGACTCTTTCAACCAAAGACTTTGGTGCTTCATTTGGGTAATAACATGTGTTTTTCATGATCCATTTGATTTCTACTATTTCTGTATTTATCAGTGTATTACACGAGACCGCTTAGTGGAAGAAGTTTAGTAGTCTTTTCAGTCAAATTTATATCATCATGTGAAATCTGACCTCTTCCTCTCTCTCTGACATCATTTTCAAACAAGAATAAGAAAAAGATTTTCAAGAGCATCTGATTAGAAATCGGGCAGCAAAAACGGCATGTTAATGAAAGCAGAACAAAATATCTTAGGTAAATCTAATTTACCAAAAAGAAAAACAAGCACGAGCTTCATGTGGTAATTATGCTCCGTTTGGAAAAAATGGTATAGATTCTTGATGTAGACCTCATCAAGACTTGTTGTTGAAGCATGCAACACTATACACTAATACACATAAATTGACTTCCCTTGGCCGAGTAACCTCTCAAAGGTGGTCCTATCGTTAGGGAAAATTCACGTTTGATGTTATTTGGTGGTGGAAAAAGGACATAAAACAAGATGCTTGATTTTAACAACACCCACAAAATGATAACTAGCTTTACGATTCCCAATGTAGTTCTTGCAAACCACTCGTGATTGATTGTTCCCACCTATTTATGTCATTTGTTAACCTTGTGAAATTTAGCTTAAATAGTCTATTACAAACAAAAGATATAAAATATTCTATATTTTTTTTTTATATATATAACTCAGGTGATCCTAAATGCTCTGTAGGTCCAATTGGGTGGCTTCACTTGAGTTTGTTAACATTGTCTATTTACATGTTTCTATTTCCATGGCTATGTCAACTCCTTCTCACGATAGCTAAGAAAATTGCTATGGAAAAAACTAGATTAATTAGAAGATTTCTTATATCTTCTAAGTTTCGATTCAACTGGAACAATAAATTCAGTTCGGAGAAAGTTTTGACATTTGTTCAATGTTCTTAATTTATTTTTTGATTTCACAGAAAATAATCTTAACTATATTATTGAAAATTTAAATGTGGTCAAAATAGAATAAAGTTATACATGTAGTTTGGTGATTTATGTTGATGTCGTTGTTCTGTCACCGCCGAAATTCAAAAATCCATATAATGCATATTGTTGATAACAAATAACAATTTTATTTGAGAAAATAATTTAAACTATATATGATCTATAAAATAAAACATCTTCCTTCTAAGTTTAATAATCCACGATATGATTCAATTTCATTACTTATACATGAGAGTCGGTCAATGGTGGTAGCAGCACTATGGGAAAAGGTAATCCACTTTCCTCAACCATAGCCATTAGTCCAGACATGATAAGAGTTGACTCATAAATTAAAACATTAATTGTTTCTTTAATTAATATTGGATCCTTATTAAATGTAAAATATTTGGAAATGATGTTTTTGGTTTTGGTAGCAAATCGCCAAATCCACTAAAGATTCACAACTTTCTCCTGGCAATGACCACTATCAATAAGCTATAGCCACTCCACAGCCACTAAAACTCATTTATTGATAGTATTGATCACTCTAGAACTAGAAGATAATGATCGTTTTAGTCATTAATTTGGCTGGTGGTTACAGTATTAATTAAGCATAAATCGATCCCACAATTGATTAAAATGTGAATCATGTGATTATAACTACTGTTACAGTTGGAGACTTATATGATTATGCTTAAGTGTGTTTCTTCCTTTTTACCCATTTCTCGTGAGTCATTGATTATATTGGTGCTAGAATGCAATATTGATCGTTTAATATTCGGTTGTAGTGGTTAAAAACATGATTAATAGATGATGATATCATATAGTAGTATGATTTTAAAAAAAACAAGTTTCAAATGTGGCCGCACAATAATGTTTTTGTCAATGCTGAATTTTAGGTATGATCTGAAGAAGATACATACGGGAGTTCAGAAATGGTGCTACATAAATTGGTAATCTTACCTATTTTTGGGTAATATTTTACCTAATTAAGGAGTTTTGTGTTTTAAGGAATATGGTAATGAATCTATACTATATAAAAGTCGAGGCTATAAGATCCTGAGGCCGTCCACCTAGGATTTTAAACCATCAATCACGGTTAGACATGTCATTAGTTAACGTTTTTGAAATTATTATTATTTTCTATTTTTTTTTAGATTTTTGTATAAATGGAAAAAGCAACATATAGAAATAAGAGAAATATTTGAAAATATGGAAAATTTTCTAAATATTTTTGTCATCAAAATACATAATATAAAAATTATCAAAATGTAAACTATCTTTTTTTAAGTTTATACAATTTTAAACGAAAATACAGAATTTATTTTTAGTCTTACTACATTTATTAGTACTTTATCTTCAATAACAATAGCCATTTAATCACAATAGATATCTCATTGAATGATATTTTAAAAATTTATGACTTTTATTTTAAACGTATTTAAAGATAGAAAAAAATATGACAATATATTGAAGCAAGATGTATATAAATTTTGTTATTATAATACATAAAATAATTCATATTAATCTCAAAATTTTGATTATATTGTCATATTTTCTAAACGACCAATCGTACGTAATTAGTCATCATTAATTAACATTAATTGGGATAACAATATTTGAATCCTCGGTAACAGTTAGGGTTAGTTACTACTCTTTATTAGGGATAACAATAGCCCACATTGAAAGTTGAATAAAATCTTAAATGCTATATATAAGATATGGACCTCTCCATTCATACTCAATTGGTTTTGAGTTTGAAGCCCAAAGTCTAATATGGTATCAGAGCCCGATCCGCAAATGCTCAACCCAATCCACATCGGCCCAACCAAATAATTGGTCCACCGATCCATGCCCGAACATACCGAGATCAATGGGTAAAAGAGCCATCATCTCGAGCGGGCGTATAAGGGATAACAATATCCCACACTGGAAGTTGAGTAGGATCTTAAGTGGTATATATAAGATATGGGGCTCTTCACTCATAGCCAATTGGTTTTGAGTTGGAACCCCACAGTCTAATACTCTTAATGGCACATATTATATTTTTTTCATCGCTTTTGCCACTTGTAGCAATATTTGGACTTCTATTTTTTTTTCCTCTCATACTCACAATTTAATATAGTTATCTTTGCTTTTGTCGCTCATAAGTCATAACCATGCTTTTATGCTAAATGTTAATATATATATTATGATTTTTTTTTTTACTCTCATCATTGATTGTTGCGAACGTTTCTTTTGTGTGTATGATTCACTCGACATTACATCCACACCTAATGGATCTAACTTTCCTCCTTCCGAGATGCTATATCCCATAGAGATCAACAACTTTATTACTTGCATGTCTGCACCACCACCTAACATATTATGCTTCTGTTTGTTAGATTGTTTGTCATTTGAGACTAAGCGTAGTTTTTATTGTTTTGGTGAGAGTATAACCGAAAGAGTCCAGCTAAGTTTGTGAATGGTAGATGTGCTAATGGAATAGAGAATGAAATAAAGGAAAGGAGTGCTTGCAAAAAGATAGAAAGAGTGATAGCTCTCCGGAAAAAAATTGTGAAGACGGAAATTCATATACATATTGAAAAGAATGTAAAAAAATATGAATTGTTAAAAATAAAGTATAGATTAGCTTATGAGTACACTTCTGTATAGAATCTTATATTTAGAAGAGCTACACTAACCAATACAGTGAAGATAGACGAAGAACAATAGTGAATTTGCGTATACCAAAATGAGAAAGCCGTCGAAGTTAGTCCCCATACAATAATAATCTAGGAAAGTGGTGGTTGCGGTGAGAGTTGAGGAACATACATGTAAGACCGTGCAAGGAAGCTCTCTTAGGAAAAGTGTCTAAGCCAATATTGTGAAAGATGTCTATGGCTAATGAGGTAACTTATTGCGTGGTTCTTTTTTGAAACTTAGGTTGTATATATTTTCAGTTGGATGTTATCTAACCAAGAAAAAGTATGAAGACTTGTGTTGAAATTATGGAAAAAGTTATTCTTCTTAGAGTACCAATTTCAATCAAAACATGAATTAGGAAGACGTAACAAAAGTAATAAATTTAATTGATGAGATCAGTTTCCTTGCATTATGAACAATTAACGTCAGAATTTAGGTAATAAGGGTTGATTTCCATGTAAAAAATGAAAGAGAAAGAGAGAAATGCGGTTGACACCATAAGACAAACTTGGATTATCAAATATGGAAAGAAAGTGAGAAAACAGTTATGACATGACCTCTTTATGGCAACATTTTGTTTATATGTAGCTGAAACTTTACGGCGAGGTTTCTCACTATGTTGGGATGAGCCATTTTTGTATAAGAGATGCTCTTATGGTCTTTTTAGGATGAATGAGGTCATTGTTAAAATATTATAATTGCTTTACTAATAGCAAAATCTTGAATAGTATAAAACAAGTAAGAGATAATGACACATCATATTTGTAATATATTTTATACCAAATTTTATCCAATAAACTTTTTTTGCTTATTAAAACAAAATTTTAAATAACGTAAATGATACTAAAATTATAAATAAGAACATTTATTTTAAAAAAAGAATAAATAATAAATATTGTAGTATTCTTGTATTAGTAATGTCAATGTATAGCTACTTAAATAAATACTAAAACCAAAAATATATTAAATCAATCGATAACAACAAACCCCCGCGTAGCGGGGGTTAATCCCTAGTAGTTATTAAAAAAAATTGAAACCCTTTCCGGAAAAGTTGTTGTTTTACTGAATTGAAATTAATTTAAAAGGTTTTATAAGAGTTTATTTAATACTTCTACACTAGGTTTATAATTCAGTTCTAAAAATGTTAAATATGTCAAATTTATCATAAATTTCAGGATGGTGTATGTAGAATCGTTCGTCGTAGTGTCAGGACATCATAAACATGATGCAAATACAACTGGCTATCGTGGATATTTTTGATGCAAATATAATTGTTTGGTATAGAGTTATTCATACAATCGCACTTCACGTTTTTAAGTGTTGCAAAGATAAAAAGATCATTTGTAATAGGATTGTAAATTAAAAATATATCCTCTAGAAATATTGTGATATATGACCAAAAAAAAAAATCTCTAAGAATTTGTTGATATAGTGAGGATCAGATCCTAGAGGGCTACAAGGAGGGTTTATCCGGAATCTTGAAAATTTTGTTTTTGGACAAAAACCTTTGGTACTTTGGAATAATTTGAATAAGAGGTTTTTGTCATTTGGGTAAGGCATTAATATTATATATCTTGGGTTTTGGTTGTAGCCAAGAGGGAGATATCTCCAAAAAGACCCAAAGAGGGAATCTTTACTCTATTGGCATCAAATCAAACCCATATGATTATGAAGGTTCCTCGGGATACATTTATAATTCTTGTAAATATTTGTTCAACGAAATATGCATGTGCTAAGATTTTTTAAGCTACGAGTATAACTTTATATTTGGTTTCACTTTCGGTTGGAGTGTAAATTCATTTTTGGCGTCATACAGAGCTCAAAGTTGTTGAACAAGAATAAAAGTTTGTCATCGCAATTTCTACTTTAATATTTTTTTCTTAATTCATGGGAAATTCATGTATGGAATCGTTTTAATATATAGAAAGCTTCGATCAAATTTGAGGTTTTTTCTTCTGTCTCCATCTCTATTTGATTTGGCAAATCCGTCTGACTCTCTTTTAATCATAAGAGTTAAAGGAATTTTCAACTTTATTTATATGACTCTTTTTAGGTCGACACAGCCACACAAGTCATTATCTGAAAATGACCGATTGGAAAAAAATGACTACCACTACACCGAGATTTGTACTTATCTTAGATCAAAGCTTCACTATCATTTTCTTCCCTTGTATTTTTGTATAGACTTTATAATAGTCATAAAATCAAAAGTCGTGTGAAATTAAATTGTAGTTTTTTGTCATATAAATCGAAATGGACGTTGAGAAGTTCTTCATTATGTGTCTTCTATTTGTCAAACAAACGTGTCCTTTTAAAGAATCTTGGGAAGCACTATGGAGGAAGAGTCAAACATAGTGAATGTTATCCATTATATAAGAGGACCAAGCTTCTCCACAAACACATCACACACTTACTCAGCAACAATCCTCTTTCTCTTTCTCTCTCCCAATCATTTACACAAAAAATTATGGAGCACAACAAGGTTGATACAGAACTTCAAGAGTCATATGATGATCAACAAAAATGGGTTCTTGATTCTTCTACCGATAGTAGAGGGAAGATTCCGCTTCGGGCTAAAACAGGAGCTTGGAGAGCTGCACTCTTCATCATTGGTATGTATATATCAAACGTTTCAAAGAGATTTTTGTATTATATCTATAAAATAAGTTTATTTGTGAAGTATTTTTACATTATAGTCTTATGGTTTGATATATGCTACAGGTATCGAATTCAGCGAGAGGCTAAGTTACTTTGGGATCTCCACGAACTTAGTGGTCTACTTGACGACCATTCTTCACCAAGATCTTAAGATGGCTGTAAAAAATACAAACTACTGGTCTGGTGTCACTACTTTGATGCCTCTTCTTGGAGGCTTCGTCGCCGATGCTTATCTCGGCCGTTATGGAACTGTCCTCCTTGCAACCACCGTTTACCTTATGGTAATTATTTCTGAAAGACCGGATAAATAATAATCTCAAAAACTATTATCGACCCTTTTCAATACTTTAAACATAGACCTTACATATACACATTTTTAGTTATTTTGTTGTGAACCTTGTATAGGAGCATCTCTTGAATACTCTCAAAACCGAGTCAATGATACCCAAAAATATTATGAGTTCAAAATTAAATATATATTTTTATATATACCTTATTAATATATGTATATATATTTTATTATTTATTTTTGTTATTTTGTTGTCGGTTTTGATCGGTAGTACTTTTTGGACACTATAAAAACCAGCTCTAATAACTTCATATCTTTATACACATCATAAATTTTGAGATTAGTCAAAACTTGATGGTTTGTTTCCCTTGTTTCTTTTCTTAATTTGTTGAATTTACAATTTTACAGGGCTTGATTTTGTTAACATTGTCTTGGTTTATACCGGGATTGAAAGCATGTCATGAAGAAATGTGTGTTGAGCCAAGGAAAGCCCACGAGATAGCCTTCTTCATTGCAATCTACTTGATCTCCATAGGCACTGGAGGTCATAAGCCAGCCCTTGAGAGCTTTGGAGCTGACCAATTCGAAGATGGCCATTCCGAAGAACGAAAAATGAAAATGTCTTACTTTAACTGGTGGACTGCTGGTCTATGCGCTGGTATTTTAACCGCGGTGACTGCAATGGTCTATATCGAAGACCGGATTGGTTGGGGTGTGGCTGGTATCATACTCACAATAGTCATGGCTACTTCGTTTTTTATCTTCCTTATCGGTAAACCGTTTTACCGTTATAGAGCACCTTCCGGTAGCCCATTGACCCCAATCTTGCAAGTCTTTGTCGCCGCCATTGCAAAAAGACATCTTCCTTGTCCCAATGATTCTTCTCTCCTTCATGAGTTAACTGATGAAGAGTATACTAAAGGCCGGCTTCTTTCCAGCACAAAGAATCTTAAGTAAGTGCATAACAACTAGGATGTTTTGTCTTGGTTTAAGTTAGATTTTGGTTATTATTTTTTAGTTTTTTTTTTAACAATAGCAAACAAGTAACATATATCCAAAATAATATGGATCGATTTGTTACAATTCCGGTCAGAGATTTAAATATGCAACAAACAAACAAAATTTTTACATAAGTTTTGAATCCGTTTATTTTTTTTTCTTTTTCTTTCGGATACTGAAAAATTGAATCCGTATAAATTAAAGCATATTATAGTATCCAAACATGTAAGTGATTCCGATTCTGTTTGCAGATTTCTAGACAAAGCAGCAGTTATTGAGGACCGAAACGAGAACACTAAAGCCGAGAAGCAGAGTCCATGGAGACTCGCAACTGTTACAAAAGTGGAAGAAGTAAAGCTACTCATCAACATGATTCCAATCTGGTTCTTTACATTAGCCTTTGGAATATGCGCCACTCAAAGCTCAACACTCTTTATCAAACAAGCCATAATAATGGACCGACACATCACCGGTACAAGCTTCATAGTTCCTCCAGCTTCATTGTTCTCTCTCATAGCTCTCTCCATAATCATAACCGTAACAATCTACGAGAAACTCCTAGTGCCTCTTTTGAGACGCGCGACAGGAAACGAAAGAGGCATTAGCATTCTACAAAGAATCGGGATCGGTATGGTTTTCTCCTTATTCGCCATGATCATTGCTGCTCTAATTGAGAAGAAAAGATTGGATTATGCTAAGGAACATCACATGAGTAAGACCATGACCTTGAGTGCTATATGGTTAGCTCCTCAATTCCTAGTCTTAGGAGTTGCGGATGCTTTTACTCTTGTGGGTCTTCAAGAATATTTCTACGACCAAGTCCCAGATTCCATGAGAAGCTTAGGCATAGCGTTTTACCTCAGCGTGCTTGGAGCGGCTAGCTTTGTCAACAATCTTTTGATTACGGTTAGTGATCATTTAGCCGAGGAAATTTCCGGGAAGGGCTGGTTCGGGAAAGACCTTAATAGCAGTCGCTTGGACCGCTTTTACTGGATGCTAGCCGCTTTGACCGCTGCAAATATGTTCTGCTTTGTGATCGTGGCCATGAGATACACTTACAAGAGTGTGCAGCCGAGCCTGGCTGTTGTTCCTGACAGCGGTGATGACGTTGAGACAGCCACGGGGACGAATAACGCGTCCAAGTTTACCTAACTTGGCTATTGGTTTGGTCATATGATAACCATTTTATGTTCCTTTTTGTGTGTGCGTTTGTTGTAATTTTGATAAGTGATGTTGTAGTCATTTTAACTTAGTGTGGCGTTAGCCTTTAGATACGTATGTACCAATCCGAACTGAATTCGAAGTCCAAATTTATATACTAAAAAATAGTTTTTAAATTATGATATAGGTATTTTAAAAACAGAGGTAATTAATCATAATAGTACATTACCTCTGTTTTACCATTATGATCGATTAGGAACTTTGAACAACCCAACGAACCAGCCTAATTATCGGATCTAATCTTGTCAAAAGACTCAAATATCTGGAGAAAGACTTAGTTACTCGACAAGGTGTATGTAACATAAGGATCAGACAATTAAAATCAAGATTCACTTATACTAAAGGACAAGAATAAGGCAACAAGTAAAAATCTAAACTCTCAAAAAGCTTCATGAGAAAAAGTTGAGTTGAAAAGATATTAGGGTGCAAGCCTTTGAGGGTCGCGAGGGAAGAGCGATGTTTTCCGGATGTTGTTCAGTCCACAGAAAAGCATGACCACTCGCTCCAACCCCGCTCCGAATCCACCGTGTGGAGGCGCACCATACCTGTCAACATTATTTGTAGCAATTGTCTGCTTAGTAAACAAGTCAGATAAACAAGTAACGGAACCGAGAGCTGGTCCAAGTTTGTAAATTATTACCTGAATGAATCGATGTATGTGGATATTGTCTTTACATCAATCCCGTGCTCCCTCGCACGTTGCTCCAATAATTCTGGGGTATGGATACGTTGAGCTCCTGATATGATCTCCTCACCTAGGAAAACAGAACACATAAACTTAGTATCAAAATGTGCATGGTAACATAATTGGTGAGAACAACACACAAGGTAAAAAAAAGATATGCACCTCTGATGAAGACATCAAAGGAGTTGCTGTAAAGAGGATTATCAACACAAGTCATAGTGTAGAAAGGCCTAACTGCCGTAGGAAACCGATGCAGAATATAGAACTCAGTGTTGTACCTATATCGAAAAACAACAACAACACGATCGTGTTAGAACAACTTGTAACTGTGAGATACATAACTGAATCATATTTTGATAACGAAAATAATATCTCGGATTACTTTTCCAGTACAAGTTGGCCAAGTTTTCTCTCAGATTCAGTGTTTAAATCGCCAAGAGGATCAATCTCCACACCAGCTTCCTGTCAACACATATATGATCAAGATTACAACTATTATTGATAGTCCATTCGAAAAACTCAGATAGAATACAAAAAAAATACAAGTCATACCTTAAGCATTTGAACCCCTTCTTCAAACGTTAACCTCAATGTCTTTTCAAGAAACTGCATGAATATTAGGCGCCAATGATCAGAATCCACAAAAAGATAAAAAAAAAAACTCGGTTTCTGATATTATATATGGTTTACCATCAAAGGTTGAAATGGATATTGCTTTCCAATAGCTTCAAGTTCCTTTTTGCACTTGCTATTCAAACTAGTGAATATAGACACAAATAACTCGTCCACAAGGTCCATTATCTGCAGAAACAAGAGATATATTAGCACTAGTACTGGCACAGAATAGAAGATACTTGAGATGAATTTAGATTATTAACAGCAGTCTTACCTCAGAATAGTGTTTATCAATCTCCATCTCCACATCAAGACCCACAAATTCACACAGATGTCTATGAGAGAACGACTTTTCTGCTCTGAAAACAGGACCTATCTCAAAGACGCGTCGCAAGTCACCACATATTGCCATTTGCTTGTGAAGCTGGGGAGACTGAGCTAGACAAGCAGGCTGTCCTTGGTATTCCAACCTAAATACAGCAGAACCTCCTTCACTACTACCGGCCAGGAGTTTCGGTGTGAAGATATTAACAAAATCCTTGGATAGCAAATTTTCACTGAAAAACTACAAAAGGGATAGCTAATTCAGCAAAGCAACATAGAAGAACAAAACAACCAGATCATGGAAATACCAAAACATACTAGTGATAAAACATTTCCTCCATGTTTTTAGAAAAGATTAAGGTCTTACATTTACGAGTTTGGACTTAAGGGCGACGATGGCTTGATTAGCCGGTGTTCTGAGGTCAATCACCCTATGATTCAAACGTGTATCCTGATTGACACGACCAGCTCGTCTTCCAGTCTGCAACAATCATGAAAACAACAGCTATTATGACCACCATATAAGCATAAGAAGAACACATCAAAAATTGGACCAGCTCCAACTAAATCCTTGAAACATGAGTAAACCATACCTCAAGATATTTTTTTATATCTACTTCACTTCGGGCAGCATCCTCCACACTAAATGGTAATCTTGTCAAGGATTTGTTGACGCAATACAGCTTTCTCACCTGAATTTCAACCTGCTGCGTAGTTCCCTTTACAGGGTCTTTGGGGAGAACGACGACACCGATGACATCGACCATGGATTCGCAACTCAGCTTCTCGAGGTATTTAATCATGTTGACGCTAAAGTTGGTCTCCTCCGATTGCTTGGCCACGCACTGAACAGTGAATCCACTTTGCCTCAAGATCACAAACACTATGCTAGGTTGTACGCGATACGTGTGAACTCGGCCTCTGATCAAAACCTCAGATCCCGCTATTTCTTCCACCAAATTGCTCACTTCAGTCCACCTCTTCCCTTCAACAGCCTCTCTCCATATTCCGGCTTTCGGATGTTGGAGTAAGCTTGAAGATAACTTGTACGGGAAGCAACTAAACCGAGTTATGGTTTAGAGAGGATAATATCAAAGAGAGGATAATATCAAATATATTAGGAGTTATCTAATATATACATAATCCTAATGAGATTAGGATTTGAGTTTCTTGTATAAATAGAGAGGTTGAGTCATGACCTATTTGTGTGTGAATTGTGTGGTTTAAGAGAGAACAAGAAAGCTTAAGTTTTGAGTTATTTTCTTAAGCATAATAAAGTGAGTTTTACTTTGTTGATCTTGAATTCTTATTCATACAAATTTCTATTCTATATTTGGTAACAGAGCTTTAGGTTTAAAAACAAGATAAAGCTTTTGACGTTGAAGAAAGAGTCTTCACGAAGCCATGGCCGATGACGACGCTATCGTCGCCGCCAACACCACACGATTGATCTTCCAATCGATCCCGGAGGCTCTTATATTGCAAGTAGGCAAACTCGATTCTCCGAAAAGGATTTGGGAATCAATCAAAACACGTCACATGGGGGCTGAACGTGTTAAAGAAGCAAGACTCCAAACCCTAATGTCAGAGTTTGAGAGAATTAAGATGAGAGACACGGACACAGTCGATAGCTTTGCGGAAAGGTTATCGGAGCTAGCATCGAAAGCAGGCACTCCTGGAGAAACAATTGAAGATCAGAAACTTGTGAAGAAGTTTCTCAATAGTCTACCAAGAGGCAAGTATATTCAGATCATAGCCTCTCTCGAGCAAGTGCTAGATCTAAACGCAACAGGATTTGAAGATATCGTAGGAAGACTCCAGGCCTATGAAGAGCGTATTCTCGATGAGGAGAATCACGGAGAAACACAAGGCAAACTGTTGTACGCAAACTCAGAACAACAGAGCTGTGTACCTTCACGAGGAAGAGGTCGTGGAAGAGGATGCAGAGGTTTCAGAGGACGAGGCAGGGGAAGATTCAACTCGCAAGAAAGGACAACTACTAATTACAATGATCAAAATCAAGTGAAGTAAAGGTGATTGGTCTCAAGTGGATTTTCAAAATCAAGAAGAATGTGGATGGTACTATAAACATGTACAAGGCGAGGCTTGTAGCTAAAGATTATGTACAAGAATCCGGCGTTGATTTTGATGAAGTTTTCGCACCAGTTGCTCGTATTGAGATGATACGATTACTAATTGTTTTAGCGGCTTCATATGGATGGGAGATTCATCACTTGGATGTGAAAACAGCTTTCTTACATGGAGAACTGAAGGAAGACGTGTATGTTGATCATCCCGAAGGTTTTGAAGTGAAAGGAGAAGAACACAAGGTGTATAAGCTTTCAAAAGTCTTATATGGTTTAAGACAAGTTCCACGAGCTTGGAACACAAAGCTTGATCAAATCTTAAAAGGAATGAAGTTCAAGAGATGCATGAAAGAAAATTCAGTGTATCGTAAGGAAGAAGAAGACACTTTTCTCATAGTTACGGTGTATGTAGACGACTTGTTCGTGACCGGCAACAATCTCGAAGTGATAAGAGAATTCAAGATAGGAATGTCATCTAAGTTTGAGATGTCGGACCTCGGGAAACTCACATACTACCTTGGTATTGAAGTACATCAAGGAGAAGATGGAATTGAGATTAAGCAAGAGGGATATGCTAGTAGAATCTTGAGAGAAGAAAGTCTAGAAAGTTGTAATCCGACTCTAATACCCATGATGTTTGGACTGCAAGTGTCAAAGGCACAAGAAGAAGCAGAGATAGATGCTACAAGTTACCGAAGGAACATTGGCTGCTTAAGGTACCTTTTACACACTCGTCCGGATTTGGCATTTTCTGTTGGAGTTGCTAGTAGGTATATGCAAAGCCCTCGCAAGTCACATGGTGATGTGATGAAGCATATACTTCGGTATCTAAAGGGAACAACTGCATTTGGCTTGAAGTTTGGTCGAGGAGGATCAAAGAAGTTAATCGGGTTTAGTGATAGTAGCCATAACATTGACCCGGATGATGGGAAGAGCACAATGGGTCACGTGTTTTATTTTGGTAAGAGTCCAATAACATGGTGTTCACAGAAACAAGATGTTGTGGCAATGTCGTCTTGTGAGGCAGAATTTATGGCGGGAACGGAGGCTGCAAAGCAAGCCATTTGGCTTCAAGACCTACTTAGTGAAATCGTCGGAGCTCCTTGTGAGAAGGTTACCATACTTATCGACAATCAATCAGCAATTGCACTCACAAAGAATCATGTTTTTCACGGTAGAAGCAAGCATATACATAGACGTTACCACTTCATAAGAGAATGCGTTGAGAATGGGCTAATTGAAGTCTTACATGTTTCGGGAGATGAGCAGAAGACGGATATACTGACCAAAGCACTTGGGAGAATCAAATTCAAGGAAATGAGGAGTCTCATTGGAGTTAAGGACATGGCACAAGAAGATTTCAAGCTTAAGAGGGAGAATGTTGGAGTAAGCTTGAAGATAACTTGTACGGGAAGCAACTAAACCGAGTTATGGTTTAGAGAGGATAATATCAAAGAGAGGATAATATCAAATATATTAGGAGTTATCTAATATATACATAATCCTAATGAGATTAGGATTTGAGTTTCTTGTATAAATAGAGAGGTTGAGTCATGACCTATTTGTGTGTGAATTGTGTGGTTTAAGAGAGAACAAGAAAGCTTAAGTTTTGAGTTATTTTCTTAAGCATAATAAAGTGAGTTTTACTTTGTTGATCTTGAATTCTTATTCATACAAATTTCTATTCTATATCGGATCCTCCGTCGATTGCAACTCGTTAAGAGTCACGTCGCCGTAGTTACTTGAAAACTCGTCATCTTCTTCCAGAGACTTTGAAGCTGTCTTACGAGTGGCTTCCTCTTGTTCCTGCCGGCTGCGTAACTTCTCTTGTTCCTGCCGGCGGCGTAACTTCTCTAGCTTCGCGGCTTCCTTCTTCGCCGCTTTCTTGCTGATCTTTTCTCCAGGCACCTCCGGCGGAATTTGATGCTCCTGGGACATGATGGCTCGCTTGCTCGCTCAAAGGGTTCGAAGAGATTGGTAACTAGGGTTTCCTTTTTCTGTTTTTCTATTATCAAATATCGAATGAGTCTTACAAGTTATAATTGTTCTACAATCCTAAAGAAAACGTAATTGGTAAGTTCGAATTAAAAAAGGAAAAAGGAAAAAATAAAAACGACGACACATAACCGACTCAAAAAAAACCAACACTATCTTATCTTAGCTTGATGGACAAGATTTGCTCAAAAAAAAAAAAAAAGCTTGATGGACAAGAAAGCCCAAAACAGGGTTCATCAGAAACCCTACGCTTTGTTTATCTAGATTATTAAAAGTCAGAAAAATAAAATAGATGGCCCCGTTAATGTTTTAGGTATTCGTTTAGACCCCAATACTTTAGAATTGGTGTTATTTAATAAAATGTTACACGAGACGAGCGTGACCAAGAGAAAGACGGTTGCTGTAGCTTTAAAGTTACAACAATATTACAATTATTATTAGTTCTTGGCTTTCGGATATTCGGTTCGGTTACGGTTTGGTATTTTCGGATTTCAAATATTTTGTTCTGGAATTTAGTATTTATTTGAGTATTTTAGAATTTCGGTTCAAGTTCTATTAGCTCTTCAGTTCCGTAAGTGGTCATTTGGCAAAGAAAATTTCCGGGAATGACTAGTTCGGGAAAGACCTTAAGAGCATATCCAACAGTAGTGTCTTGAGCAATGTCTCAAGATTAAAAAATAAAAAATAATAAAAAAGTAGGAGAGAGGGTAGACACAGTTTCTGGTTTGAGAAATTTTGAGAAACTGTGTCTCCACTTGTCCTTATATTATTGGTCAAATTATCTTTTTATAATTTAAATAAATAATTTATTTATTATAAAATAATTAAAATAATATTTTTGAGACACCCACACAATGTCTGATGGATGGAGATGGTCTAATAGCAGCCGCATGGGCCGCTTTTACTTTATGCTAGCCGCTTTGACTGCTGCAATATGTGCTTCTGTGATCGTGGCCATGAAAGACACTTACAAGAGTGTCCAGCCGAATCTGGCTGTTGTTGGTGACGGTGGTGATGACGTTGAGACAGCCCCAGTAACTAATAATACGTCCAAGTTTACCTAACTTCGCTTTTGGTTTGGTCATATGATAACCATTTTATGTTTCCTTTTAGTGTGTGTTTATTGTACTTTTGAAAAGTGATTTTACAGTAATTTTAACTTAATAACTAAACTGAATCAGATCAAATTAAGATGGTTAACTTTGACGGAGTGAGTTTTTCCATGAAAATATTTATATTACATCATCATCATGTGTTTATTTAACAAATTAAATTCATGATTAAAAAATTAAATATCTCCTGGTTTAATTTTAATCAAGAAACTATACGAATCCAGCGAGCAATGCTAGGAACTCCCTGGTTAACGGCGAAGGCCATATAATACCCAGGCGGAGAAACGGCGCCGTTAGGTGGAGCCGTACACTGAATCCTATAACGACCAACCCCGTCAGGCACAGACGGAGCAACGGTCAACTTAACGAGCCGTTGACCTTGAGAAAACGAATGAGTCGCAAAAGGCGCACTTCCCCAATTCATCTGTATAATCTCCACCACCGGCAACGGCACCGTCACGAACACGTCGAAGACCTCTCCGTACCGTACGATCTGCGGGATTTCTCGGATCTCAGGCCGGAGATTAGCTCGATCCGGCGAAAGATACTCCGGCGAAAACGCTTCGATCCGTAGCTCTGTTGGGAATTCGGCGTTGAATTTGTAGAAATAGTGAGGGTTACTTCCGGCGAGAAGAATTCTACCGTCCGGTAATAGATTCGCCGTGGAATGATACATTCTCGGTACAGTTCCTGGATTCAGTGTCATGAATCGTAAACCAATTGGTTGATCGGGTCGGTATAATAGCGGGTATAAACACGGATCGGATCCCATTTCGAATCCTTGGCTACCGGCTTGAGCTCCGTTTATGATCAGAATCTCTCCCGTCGGTAAATTCACCATATCTCCCATGATTCTCCCGAACGGCATCTCCTCCGTCACCCAAACGGGATCCACCGCGGTAGCTACGATTCGTCCGCAGGTTCCATGCGCCGGAGCGTCAATTGCACGCGCTGTGAAGGCCCCGGATTGAGCTCCGCCGCAAATTAGTATCTCCGCCGTGGTGAAATCTCCTTGGATCGCTAGCATCGCCGATGATCCACCTGACGGATAATTCCTCGGACCACCTTCTAACGGTGGATACTCTTTCACGACGGTGTTTATCCGGTGATCGTATTTAACGGCGCGACTGTTAGCGAAGACGAAGAGGTTGCCGCCGTCGTCGTCGGGGAGGAGATGAATGTACGGATAGAGATTATCCATTTGTTTGTCTTCCACGTCAGCAAGAAACTGAAACGGAACGGCACCGTTTTGGCGTGGAGGGTAATACTCAACGGTATTGGTTCCTCTGCCACCGACGATGATAACCGAACCATCCGGTAATATCTGGTTAGTAGCGTACCAGCGTCCGGTTATCAATTCGGTATCTTGAAGCTCCACCCAATCGCACGTCTCGTTCGGGTCACACGGTTCGAATTTTCGGATCTTTTTAAACCCGTCTTTATCCCCACCCGTTTGAAGCAACGATCCATCGGATAAAAACTGACCCGACGAGCACCACGTGTCGGTTTGTATCATCAATGGTCTGATCTGATTTGTACCAAGGTCGAACAGAACCGAGTGAGCATAGCAATCGTGCTTCAGAGCTGCGTCTTTTGGGTCTCTCCGGCACCGGTGCCGGTCAAGAGCCTTTCTCGACGGTCCGATGTTTGTTCGATCTAGAAGGATGACCGTGTTGAACCGGGTCACCGCCGTGTGCATAGAAGCTATACCGGCGTCTTGTACAATGAGTTCCCACGTGCCTGGTAAATCGGCACGTGCGATCGAGAAGAAAAGAATGGTTTGAAGTACAAGTACGATCCCTGGAGTGTAATAAGGAACAAGTTCTGCCATTTTTTGTTGGCTAAAGCTTTTGGAAGCTTTCTGCTTCACTTAAAAGAAGATTAAGTGGGGAAAAAGGTGTACACTGCGAATTAATCACAGCCGTTGATTTATCTGCGATGATTTTTGATTCGATGATCATAAAAGTACGACTATGTGTGGGTCCCTTGGATTTCAACAAAAGAGATTAAAGACAATTTACTTAGAATGAATTAAATTTATTTCCTTGAAATTAGTTCTACATTCAGAATTCAATTCGTTAACTGCAATTTTACTACTATTAGTATTAATCAATATAGTATAATCTAACTTTTCACAGTTTTTAGACGAGGTAGACAACATGTTAAATGGTTCAAAGTTCAAACTACGACAAAAAACTATTTTCATTAACAGGAAAAACAATTGTAATCAGAGACAGAGCCTTGGAGGTCAAAAAATATTTAGTAAACGTATTTTTCAGTTAATTAACTAGCAGGTTACCCCTTTTTAATTCTCAAAAAGGTATAATCATGAAAAAACAATCAACAAAATAAAACTTTTTCTACTTTTTTAGTAGATAAAAAAATATTTTGTGTCTTTTGTTAAAAAAGTTTCAATTAATATGAATCTTGGAGTATACGGGTTTTTATGAATTACTCTAAACAGCTCACTAATGACTAAACACTCTTAAAAACAAAAGGGGGAAAAAGATATTTCATTTGCAAGTGGTCCAAATTACAAATTAGAAAAGTAATGTTCCTTTCAACAACTTAACTCATAAACCTAAACATAACGAGATCAACTTTATAATTTGGAACTTTTTTTCTCTACAGCTCAAATCATTTCACAGCCATTCATAAAATGATTAGTCCTATTGGTTAACGTATACTTTTTCTTACCTTTTCTCCATACTTCTCCTTTTTTCTACTATCATTTCGTCATCTTGATGCTTGGACAACAAAATAAATCATACTTCTTCTACATGATTAGTTGATAAATTAATTTATTAATTCACTAATTTAGATTAGTTGATAAGCTTTTGGGTTGTGCTGTCTGCAGCCAGTGGTCTCAAAAAGTATGACCCATTTATAATTGATTTCACTCTTATAATGTGTTTCAAAATGTATAATCCTTTTATTGTCACTCTCTTTCTCATTACATATAGTCGTAGGGATTATTAGCCTAGTATAGCCTTGGTATTGGATTCCTAGAGGTTCGTATTGAATACAAGTAATTACATAATAGTATAAGTTCAAATATGAGTAGGTTTGACGATAGAGGATAACCTTCAAATTTCAGAATATTTGTGATATGATTCGACCATGTTTTACATATTGACTATTCAATATGATCCAACCATGCCATAACGGTAAGTTACTTGTAGTACATTTCTAGAAGAAGAAAACAAAAGACTTTATAGTGAGAAAATTTATGAGATAAATTTATGTAAAAGACTATATCAACATTTACATTAGCTACCACCGGCTAAATATATACTATTTTCCTGAACATAAATGTTGTTGGATTGTGGTGTATCTATGATGTATCATGTATCCATCGAGTCTAAAGACAATTGCATTAATAATATTTGGAAATGTCAATTACTAATCGCGATGTAGACATGTAATAATAATATTATTACTGGCAAAAGATATACTCCTATTTGTTAGTTGTTTATTATTTTATTTTTTTCTTATAGTGAAAATAATAACAAAAAAAAAAACACAACTACAACAACTATACAAGTAATTGATTAAGAAGTAGTTTAATAAGTTGTGTTAGTGTTGTTGATGTGACACGTTTATAATGTTTATTTTTGTTAAACTGTTGGCGATTTGGCGGTTTTGAAAATTCGAATTTCCAAAATCAAATTTGTGTTTCTTTTTCCTTTTTTTTTTTTTGTTTCTTAAGTTTTGTCGGAACAACAAATCTTGCGTCATCTTATTTTACCTATTTTACCAAAATACCCTTCTGCCTTCGCAGACCAGGTTTTAGGGGTTTCTCTAGGGTTTACCTTCTCCACGACGATTTCTCCAATCTCCGATCACAAAATTCAGAAATCATTACGCTTTAATTGATGCGAATTCATCTTCCATATCCACCGAATCAACCACAGAGTAATCTCACAGAGAGAAAGAGATTTGAATATGGAAGCTCGAGTCGGTGTAGTGGTAGAAGGAGGACAGAGAGCTCTTAATACAGCCACCGCCACCGCCGTGCATAACAGTGTTGTTGACGCCGGAAACAGGAAGCTGTTACAGCAACAACCGCAGACGCAGACACAAAGCTGCCATCAACATCACCAATGTAATAAACAGTCGCTGAATCAGCAACAAGGGCATTTCGGCACCGTTGAGCGTCTTCTCGCCGGTGGAATCGCCGGCGCATTTAGTAAAACTTGCACCGCTCCTCTTGCTCGCCTCACCATCTTGTTTCAGGTATCTTTTTTACAAGTTAATGTGAAATTTAAGAAATTTTGAGACTTCTGAATTTGAATCTTGGTGTAGTTGTGTTGGAGCTAGTGTAAGGATCCTTTTATGAAAGAAAGAATGAAACTTTGACTTACCCTAAGGCTATTTGAAGCTGAATTGAAGACTTTATTGTTGTATTGACAATTTGTTATGTGTTATCACAGATACAAGGGATGCAGTCGGAAGCTGCAATTTTGAGCAGTCCAAATATTTGGCATGAAGCTTCGCGTATTGTCAAGGAGGAAGGGTTTAGAGCATTTTGGAAAGGAAACTTGGTTACTGTAGCTCATCGGCTTCCCTATGGTGCAGTTAACTTCTATGCATATGAAGAATACAAGACTGTGAGTTGCATTCAAGTCTCTTTCAGAGTGTTGTCTTTAGTAGTTCACGCTGATCCGTCGCTTAGCCTTGCCTTGCTTTTTGTTTGCAGTTCTTGCACTCAAATCCAGTCTTGCAGAGTTATAAAGGAAATGCAGGTGTGGACATTTCTGTGCACTTTGTAAGTGGTGGCTTGGCTGGACTAACAGCTGCTTCAGCTACCTACCCTCTCGATCTTGTAAGGACACGGCTTTCTGCACAGGTAATTGTATTATCAACGTTTATTTTAACTATTATGAAGAAGGGTTTTTTAGTCTCCCCTTGGCCTAAATACATTATCTTTGATCCTTTCCAGAGAAATTCAATCTATTATCAGGGTGTTGGGCATGCCTTCCGTACCATTTGCAGAGAAGAGGGAATTTTGGGTCTATATAAAGGACTTGGTGCGACATTGTTGGTATGTTTTATTTGCCTCCCCTTGTTCTTCTGAATGAACTCCTTGGTAGTGTTAAATTAGTCGGTATAAGTAACCATTTAGCCAATACCTTCCACTGCAAATTTCCCTAGGCTTCTCGGGTAGATTGGAGTGTCTTAGGTGGTCTTAATGTCCAATTAGGAGGTCTAAACAGCTGATTAGGTGTTAAGGCACTTGATAACGAGACTTATATGCACTAGGAATTTTAATTGTTGTGTAAGCAGTTAAGAATATAGACATGATTTCTCGATGTTGCATTTCATGCTCAGGATCAAATTTCGGAAGAACTTGAAATAGTGCGAGACTGTAATTACTTAGTGACCACTCTAAAAACAACTTTAAAACACTCGACAGGCTTGAGAATTTAAGGAATCTATCTTTAAGTCCAATGATGATGAAACTGAGGTTGTTGGTTGTAAAAAGAATAACACGCTATAGTAAAAAAAACTGAAGAAGTAGATGGTTGTGTTACAGTATTAAAAGTTTAACTAAATCATCTATAGTTTAAGTTTGTGTTTTTCTTTGGTGTATTTTCTAGTAGTAATATAGAACTAGTGTACTTGGAATCGTCTTAGATGCTCTAGGCTCTAGCTGTAAGATTACCATCCAACTAGTATTGTCTTGAAGCTTTTTGGTACATCTTTTGTATTGCAGGGTGTCGGTCCAAGCCTTGCAATCAGCTTCGCTGCGTATGAGACTTTTAAAACATTTTGGCTCTCTCATAGGTAAATGCCTCTTTATTTTGGGATTTGACTATCAATATTGCATAGTGAGTTCATCTGTCCAATAAGAGTCTTAACTTATCCTATCATAATACATTTGTCTTTGAACTTGTTCAGGCCTAATGATTCAAATGCCGTGGTTAGTCTTGGTTGTGGCAGTCTCTCCGGAATTGTTTCCTCGACAGGTTTCTTATCTGATCTGACCCTTCTCTCTAGTTACCATAGATAATTTAGCCCAAAGAAAATTACACGAAAGTTTGTTATATTATACTGATAACTTTTGTAGCGACATTCCCATTGGACCTGGTGAGAAGAAGAATGCAGTTGGAAGGAGCTGGTGGGCGAGCGCGAGTGTATACCACAGGACTCTTTGGAACATTCAAACACATATTTAAGACAGAAGGCATGAGAGGGCTATACAGAGGAATCATACCAGAATACTACAAAGTGGTTCCTGGTGTTGGCATTGCCTTCATGACATTCGAGGAATTGAAGAAGCTCTTATCGTCTGCCCCTAATTAATAACGTCTTATATACTTTAGTGTCAGCTGCTTTATAGAGTTTGGAGAAGAAAAAACAGAAAATCATTTTTCCTTTGGTTGTAGTAGTTTTTTTTTTTTATCTTCCGGTGTATAGTAGTAGTAGTAGTTGCAGCTTTTTTTTAGGTGTTAAGATTTACAATTTGTTGCTCCTCCATTAGCATCTCTCGAGATAACAATTTTGCCATGTTCAAGAGCTCTTCCATTGATCCAAGCCTTATGCTATTTGTATCTCTTTCCTTATGGATTCTTAATATTATATGTATCTGCAGAAAGTTTTGGTTTTGCTCTGTTTTATCTTTATCTTTACTCAAGTTTTTGTTTTTGCTCTGTTCTAATGAGAGACATTGTAAAATGTTTGGTACAACAAGCATATTTGAGAAATTACGGTTAAAATTCAATCATTGATTTGACAATATAGATTTGATATCCATTATTACAGCAACATGGAAATTTAACCAAATTCATGTCAAATATATTAAAATTAAATCTATAGAAACAATTGATGAGCGTCGCAACAAAGAGAATGTTACAAGTCCCTCCGGATTAACCCCAAAAGAATTAAGAATTACGTTTTGGCTGTACAATCAAATGATTACAATTACAGACACTGAACAAACAAACCAGAAAATCATTTCGGGTTTGCTTGTTCCTCCTCATTGCTTCTGAGGATATGAAGTTCTTCTATGTGATTGAAGATGTTTTAATCTGGCTATGAGGGAATCAATATATGTTCTGAGTCGATACCTTACTGAGTTTGTGAGTGTTAAAGGTGGATTGAGAATCAACGTCTGCGCCTCCACTACAAGGAAGACTAGTAAATGCACCGCTTTTGAGTAGAGGTTTCCTGCGTTCTCTGCGTCTCCCATCACTTCATCTACCTGCAATTGTCAAATTCTGAAGTCTCAACAAAAAGAGAGAGATTTGCCTACTCTTTAAAGACTTTTAAGTAAACCAAAAACCGGATTGGGCACTCCTACTTGTGAGTGAAATGTAAATGACAAACAATAGTAACCAGATTCGTTTGGGCTTGTTCATCAAGGAAATATAAACTTACTCCTCCACTTATGCCAAGAGCAAGAGCTGCTTGAAGTATTATCTCCATTGCATCCGGCATCTTTGTATTATCTACAATTATGTTTTAGTTTAGCGATTCTGACTAATGGAAATAAAGAAACGAGAGATTGTCTCAGCAGTTTGGTTACTCCAAGAATATGCATACCAGATTCAACAAACTTGGCAAGTTCTTCAGCACGCTCAACTTCCTGGACAAATTCTTTCTGAATCTGAGACAATAACTTCTCTGATCCTTCGTGGCTGATATTTCTTCTTACTCTGTTAATGTCTGGGCGCAGGCTTCCTTCTATACCCGAGACTGCCTGAGTATGACAGATGTGCAGTGCTTGATTCCAAATTGCAAGAATCACCAGTTGGATCGAGAAAGCTTCTAAATGCTTACCATTTTCACCCTATGAAAAAAGAAGCATGAAAAGAAAAGCTCAGAAACTCAAGTTAGCAAAGTTTTGTAGAGAACATTACTATATTGGAAGTTGCTTACCCTTTCATGAACCAATTCTGCTACTGCTGCTGCACACTTTTGCAAAGACCGAATTCTTGTCAAGCTGTTAGTTGAGGGCTGTTCAAAAGCATCTACAAGATCCAGAGACCCATGGGAAGTACCCGGGATATAATTCTGACTCTCCAAGCTTCCAAATCGACTAATGTTGTTGCCAGTGGCACCAGCTATTTGCATAGGAGCCGTTAAAGTAGTTACATTTCTCTTGCTGAACTCTACAGGAGGGGAATGTGATTTGAATGGGTAATTGAAAGGCTTCGGAGAACCAGATGAAGATGATGGTATATCAACCGGTGGTCCAGATATCAGAACATAGTCTTGATCCATTGGGTCTGGAGAATCCCCTACAGCAGAACCAACGTATATCAGAAACTGCGCGAAACATCTTTTCCAAAGACAATTTTATTTTTCTGGGCTAAGACGATTATAGAAATTTGATTACCTCTTCCTTGAGTACTAAGTGATCTTGAATCAGGCAAGCTTGACGGTTTGAATTGGCTTCTATCTGATAATCTATGGCTTTCAAACTTGAAATTATTGGTTTCTGCTCTATGAGTGACTCTACTATATCTGGAAGTAAGTTCCATATTTTTCAAAGGACTAGAAGCTGCCTCTTTTCTTTCAACACTAAATCCGTAAGATGACTTCATCGGGGAAGTATGTTTCAAAGACGAAGGGCTTCCTTCAGGTCCACTAGAATCATCATCTAAAAAAAATGGCAAACAGTCTTCTTGAGAAATTTCTTCCATATTTCTTGAAGGACTGCTCCCAGATGAATGAAAATCGTTCATTGTTCGTGAATCTAATCTACTCCTGCAACATAAATCATCATCAATAAAACAGTTTTAACCACAAATGATAGAAGAAACTAGTTTAGCACCGCATATACCTTGTGAAATCATATGATTGTTTGTCTGAAAGAAAAGGATGATGAAAAAACTCTTCAAACGTCAAACGTTCCACTGTCAGACAGAAGATTCCCAAAAAATAAATGTTAACACTAACAAATAAGGACCATCAAAACACTTTTAGTGAAACAAACCCATAGACTTAGGAGATGAAGGGAGCTTAATGGTAAAACTCCATTTGAAATCAATGCCCAGAGTGTTTAAGACACACCCTAATTTTAGTTGACAATTTCGAATTTTTAGAATACTTTTTAACAAAACAAAACTGTAACCATGACAAAAAAAAAAGAAGAAAATAGTCCGACTTTCCCATTCTCTTCAAAATTAGATTAACCCACATATGCTAATAGAATCTGGAAATATATTTACAAAGATGATTACCTGGATTACGACGCAGTAGCTTCTGGCATAGATCTTTACAGTCGGTACTCAAATCTCTACAGTCTGCTGGAAAATGTAATTCAGTTGATCTTATAATGTTCTGGAGCAACTGTGGACATTAGATGGAGAGCATGTTAACGGATATTGCATCCACCAAAACACAAATATTTACATATTTTAGTTCTTTATAAACCTTGATATACAAAACCTGAATTTGGCTGTTTCCTGTAAAAGGGGTTCTGCCGGTCACAAGTTGAAATAATATAGCACCAACACTCCAGAGATCTGCCTGTGTATCAACGAAGATTTTAAGCAGGATATGGTATAAGAAAGGCCCATGTGGCATATAGAAACAAAAGTCGCACCTTTGCATCATATTTTTGAAGCTGCATAATCTCTGGGGCCATATACAGAGGTGAACCACATAAAGTTTCTGCCAAACCCCTAGGCTGCAACGATCTGAGCTAAGATAGTATGATGTTCAAGTACAAATTACAAACTCAAAGTGGTGTAATAAGAATGCTACCCCAGTCAAAAGAAATGCAATATTACTTAAAGCTAAATGTATAGATAGATACAAGAAAAGCAGAAAAAAACCCATATAAGACCAACTCTGATTATCACATTACATTCATTGTTTCTATAACAAAGGCGCTGACGATAATACCTTGCAAATCCAAAATCGGCAATCTTCAGAGCTGCATCATTATCATCTGTGGATAGAAGAAGATTCTGTTTCAAAAACGAAAGAACCTTAGCAATCGAATTTCAAGTTTAGAAAAAAATCTCTATCTCTGCTATGGCAAGAATTTCTCAGAAACCATATCCTGTGAGAAAGTAGAAAACATGTTTTAGAGGAACATAACAGATTACCCTTCTACAGCATCCTTACAACCCTTTGAGAGATTAATCTTTTAGTAAGAGCTCTAACATATTGTCATGATCTGATTAACAAGAGAAAATCATACCTGAGGCTTTAAATCGCGGTGAATGATATTATTGTCACGAAGAACTTGTAAGCCAGCCGCTAACACACAGAAAATTCATATAAAGAATGAGAATGAGATTCTACTGATCCAAACAAAACAGCAAATGAAGAAGAATCTTTAACAGACTTTACCTAACTGCAGCATAAAATGCTTAGCAGTAGCTTCAGGAACACTTCCATGACTATGAATATACATAGACAGATCACCCCCTTTGCAGTACTCCAACACCAAATTTATCTTCCCTGGAGCCTAAATCAAGTTTCATAAAGTTTAAACATTTACCATTTCCAATACAACAAATCATCAGCCAACATCATCTACGGATTTCGAAAAAGCTAAAATTTTCAACAAGGGTCAAGCTAAAAACACATTTGCACACTGTTCTACAGGTATAAACTCAAAACCCAGCAACAACGAGACAAATGATATACCTCGATCATGTCAATAAAGCGAATGATGTTAGGATGATTAATCTTCCTTAAGATGATAATCTCCGACATGAGACTCTCTTGCAACTTCTTATTAAGCCGAACCATAGCGATCTCCTTGATAGCAACGACGGTGCCATGAACAAGATGTCTCCCTTCCCAAACAACCGAGAACGAACCCGACCCGATTTGTCGACCCACGGCGTAATCGCCGATAACCCTTCCGCTTCTCCCCGCCGCCGCCGCCAACGACGACTGAGCCATTTTTACCTCCGACGAAGGAGCAAAAATCAACTCCGGAGATCCGAAATTGAGCTGATGATGATTAAAAAGTTGCAGAAATTGAAGGATTTTTCTAAAACCCGCTTTGGGGTTGAAAAAAAAAGGATTGAATTGGAGGCGGATTCAGATAAATGATAGAGAAGAAAGAAAGGTTTATTTTGAATTGAATTCAATGCAATGTTTTTTTACTACTATTATAACAAAGGAATCAACTTGTAAAACGACGCTTCTGATTATACGATCGGAGATTATTAATTTAATAGTATGGTTTTATTTAAAATTACGGCTGAGTGGACATAATGACAGCATGATTTGGTCTTAAACTATGAGAGCTGACGGTTCCACGGTACTTTTTTTTTTATAATTAACTCACCCCTACATGCTACACCAATCATAACAATTCAAAGTTATGAAAAAAAAACTACAAATTTATGTTTCTACGCGTTACTAACAAAATACATAAATCTTGAAATATTTTAAAATTGTAAACATACTACGGATACTAAATTTAGAAGACAGAAAATATGTTTCAGCACTATATTTAACACTTAAAAAAATTCAGTTCTTGTTTCGAGGAAATAATCAAGAGTTCAAGACAACATGTGAATATGTGATTAGTGTGGTTGTAAAACTAATGCATTCATTGCCGTCCAAGACTGTTGTTTCTTGATCAAATTAATTAATACTGTGCTCACCAAAAAAAAAAAAATTAATTAATACTGTATATTTTAATTATTGGTGTCCGTTACAAATTTCTATATTTTTATATATTTCCAAAACAAACTTCTATATAAACTGCTTTTGGATTGAAGTCTCGAAAAAACAATTCACAGAAAAATATTTGTCGATAAAATAAAATAAAGATGGAGTATAAACGTTTTATATGAAGTGTGAAAATGGGATTACGTGTATATTGATATAAACGTATAAATAAATAGTAAGAAATAGCGTAAGTAGAGTACACCAGAATTTTAATTAGGAGGAGCCTAAGCAGCTATAGCGTGCCGTTGTGAAAAGCCCATTAGCTTTTTCTGCTTGATTGTGACTGAGCCGCTTTTGCTAACTATTTCCAGCCGTTGATTTCTTTCCAAAATCCTTACGTTTTGGTTCCATATTGGGAAATATAAAACTCAATAAACGCCTAAAAGGTCCTAGGTTCGAATCTGGAACATGGCATTTGGCAAACTTTACACGTCAATGTGAGTATGTGACCTCTCTCATCTCATGATTGGTCATTTGTTGCAATTTTGCATGTTTATGTCTATGATTCTCACTTGTGTTTCCTTTGAAAATCAATTTTTTTTAACCATACAGGACTTTTTTTTTGTCAACCAACCATACAGGACCTAATTTGCGCTTTTTCATATATTTGTGGAACCATGTATGAACTTGTATTCTTGTCCAGTGGGCCAGAATATTTTTGTATAATCTCCATGGCCTTGCTCTTTATTTTTGGCCCAGTAGAGATTCATATGCATCCACTTAGACTATAGCAGTAAGAAGTTATGAACCATGTGGGAGAGAAGTGAAGAGACAGAAAAACTAGATGATATGTCAAAATAAAAATGATTCAAGGAATTCTTAAATAAATAACTAAAAAAATAACATTATTCTCATAATTCAAGCAAACCACCTATATTCACTTTTAATCTTTAATCTCAAGCATAAAACAAACAGAGAAAACTTGCCTTCCTTTTAGAAACTCGAATGCTTAAAAAAAAAAAAAAAACTCGAATGCTTTATTTTTTAGACGCATAATGTTTTTCTTCTTCTTTATTTTTTTTTTTCGTCTGAATGATTCCATATGTTAATCAACAAGAAAGTCACAATACAAAAATGGAACAATTGCAATCAAACTACAAAACTCATTACACAGATGTAATGCATTTATCATTGTCAAACACCTTCTTTATTCATCGTGTTTGTTTCATGGCTTTATAATTCCATAAAAGGTAGATAAGTTAACATATGTTTCATATTTCAAAACAACAATATTGTATTTTGATTTTTCTTGTATAAAGAGGAGTAGTCGTTTGTATCATCTATCCTTTTGTAGCTTACTTTTCGAGTGAGAGTTTCACGATCCCGACCAACAACTTGTTGGAGTCATACATTATATATATATATAACCAATTAAATTGGTAATTAAGAATATAAGTTGAGGTTGTAATAGTCATACACAATGTTAAATAACATACTAAACCAACAAAACTATTCGATCTGGCACATAAATAAAGGCAAAAGGGTCAGCAAAAGATATAATAATTAAATCCCACACATGCCCACAGATCATTCAACATCATATATCCCATCAAGGCTTATATAAAAAGGAATCACAGGTCATTTATACTCTCGAACATGTTGGTCTTGATTCCTCTTTCTCTATAAATATAAACACCTGTTCACATCTTTCTCGATATGCATATCTACAATGTTCCATTCTTTTATTTTTGCCGAAATTCAAATGAAAATTTTTAAAGGCTTTTGGGTGGTTTTGTAGTGATGTGATCATAATGACAAGGAGAGGGGAATTATAGGAACACAAAAATGGAGAAATTCTTGAAGTTGGCACAATCATTTGCATTTGTTTGGGGATTCATCTTGCTGGCGGCTCTCGTGTGTTGCTGCATCAGCACTAAACCTAATCGCGAAAATGATGATGATGATACCGGTTGCGCCGCTTGCGACGGAGGGCATGCCGGATTTTAGTCGATGTTTCAATCATCTCCTGTTTCTTTTGCTTTTCTTCTTTGATCCTCTTGTAGATTTGTACAACACACATCCTCATGACTTATCTTTTTCTTTTTTTTTTTTTTTTTTTTTTTTTTTTGAATAAAATGTTAAATTATATTCAAGAAAAAAAATATACTTTTTACATCAGCATCTTTTTGAGATTTTTAGAAAGAAGTTACAGAACATAAAATTGAGAAACAGAGAAATTAAGAAAACAGAGTATTGCTCCTTAGGCTTGGGAGGCAAACCATGCTTGTAGAGCTTGGTCGTAACGCCTGTCTCCTGTTGATCGGATAACCGAGAGTTGGTTGCGAACATGCTGATCGATCCAACGGATTAGAGTTGCTGCCAGTCGTGGTACTTCTCCATGACGTCTTGCGTTTCGTTCCCGCCAAATAGTGTGAATCGTAATTTGGAAGATGTTTCTCGCCAAGTAACTGTGAACCCGATTATGGTTTGTCACCACAATGTAATCCACGATCTGTTGCCAATCCGCTGTGAAGTGAGTTTTGAAGATTTGTTGAGCTAAAGCCTTCCAAATTTCATAGCTATATGGACAAGAGAAGAAGAGATGGTCTCTAGACTCTATGGGCGCAGCACAGAAAACGCATGAGACGGTGGAGCCATTGTTCCAGCGTTGCATACGGTCCCCCGTAGATAGACGATCGTGCAAAGCTAACCATGTGCAACAGGAGAATTTCGGATTCGCATGTGTGAACCACACTCCTTTCTGCCATGCCACCTGATTTGAACTTGTCCTGATATGATTCCAAGTATCTTTGGTCGAAAAGCTAGCTTTGAAAACATCTCCTTTACCCCTCCATAGCACCGTATCAGCCCTTGTCATATTACGCCCCTGATACGTCTTCGCCAATGCCTCCTCTATGTCGTTTAGTAACTGTGTTCGATGGCGTCTCCGACGACGGTGTCCCCAAGCTTCTCCTACCGTCATAATTATCTTTTTCATAATTACACAAAGCATTTTTTGTAAGGATTTTGTTCTCTCTTTTAATATACATAGACCAAGTTTATTTTTCTTCACGTTTGCATTTGATGTTCTAGTGATTACGATATTCCGATATTGTAATAAGAACAGGCATTTAGCAAAAAAAAAAAAGAACAGGCAAACGCATAATCAGTTTGTCGTAATAAGTCGAAAATTTTGCTATACAATCTTTATTGTCATAGTGGAAGTGGATATAAATATACAAGTCAATACGGTTGTTGATCTAACGCACAAGAAACATGTAATGCGGTTGCTTCAACTAAAATTTTAAATGTTGAACTAATTGTAACTATATCTTTTTGAATGTTGTTGACAAGAAGAAAGTAATTTTCTATAAATTGAATGAAAATGTTAAATATTAAGAAATTTCGGTTTATTCAGTTTGGTTGCATAAAATTTGGATTTGGGTTTAGATATTTTGGTATAAAAATTTATAACTTAGTGAAAAAAGACAAACTGAGAAAAAAAAAAGAAGAGTGGCAACGAAACCGAGAGAGAGAAGTCGTAGACCATACAAATTACACACAAACTATATCTCTCCACTCCAATCATCTCCTTCATTCTCTGCGTCAATGGCTTCCTTCAATTCATTCCCCATTCATAAACAGGTTTGTTGTCTCTTACATGTACATATCAATCGTATACACACGCGCCCGTCCACTCTCGAGCTGATTTCTGTTTGTGTTATTTTGGATTTCGGATTATAGATTGTTGGTTCTTCTTCTTCTTCGTCGTCTTCGTCTACTTCTCGGCCACGTATCTTGGTGCGATCGAGTATAACATCGTCCAATAGTATGCTGGTAATCCCGATGATGTTCTCTTCTTCTTCTCTTTCCTTGGAATTCTCTCTGGAATACGATTTGAATTAGTTTGAATTTTCCTTTGGATCAGGTCTTTGTACCTCCACATCCTTTGATTAAACATTGGCTCTCTTTATTGAGATGTGACCAAACTTCTTTCCCCATTTTCGGTGAGTAAGATTATGATTACGGTCGCTCTTATGATCGAATTTGCAACGTCTCTCTGTGCTTATTGTTGTGTGCTTGCCATTCTTATTGTATGTTTGAGAATTTAATCCCAATTCTTGGGTTAACCAACTAATTGATCAAAATTTGACGTTTTTGCTACTTGTTGGATTAGTACATCTGAAAATTTTGAATTGGCTGACTTCTCTATTACTTGATGCTTCAGTTAGAATTCCGGTGAATTCTTTAGTTGCAACGAGGTGGTCGTTTGTATCCTCAGTCAAAGAGGAAAGCAGAATGTATCAGAAAGATTCTCTAAAGGCATGTGGCTGCGCATCTGCAACTGCTTACACTACAGAAAATAATGTATATGTTGAGCTCAAAGATTCCAAGGTGGTGTATTGAAGTTCACTATATATGGACACTATTTTCCACGCCTTTTCCTTCGTTTTGATCTTTGCCATGTATTTATTTTTCAGGAAAATATTGGCGTGGCTTCTGCGGAAAGATCATATTCATCCTGTAGCATGTTGCAATACAATTTACTAGCCAAGAACCTTTTGGCACTAGAGGAAACTTTTGTTGCCTTGGATTCTTTAAGAATGGAAAGAGATATCATGTTGCAAATGGGGAAGCTGGGGGCTGCTGAGTTATTTAAAACCTGTCTATCTAGGTCTCGTGGTTCCTCAACCACTTCATGCTTATCTGACACAACCGAGTTGGTGGATACTACACCAAATCAGCAAGTCTTTGTATCTTCGAGAAGAAAATTGAAAACGAAAGCAAGAAGGTCGAGTGTTACAGCTGAGAATGCTGATCAGGATTCTTTGCCTATGGGTTTAAGAACCACATGGAATAATATTGATGTTCCTAGAGGGAGAAGGCCATCAAAATATAGAAAGAAGAGAGAGAGGGTCTCTAGAAACGAGGCTGAGATGTCAACAGGAGTCAAGGTTCACTGTGAAATCTTCCAGTAACTTTTTTTTTTCCTTTCCTTTGTTCACTTTTAGTTAACAAGAAATTCTTATGACACACTCATGTATCTTCTGAAGATAGTGGCGGACATGGAAAGAATCAGAACACAACTGGAGGAAGAAAGTGGTAAGGTAGCGAGTTTGAGTTGTTGGGCTGAAGCAGCTGGGATGAACGAAAAACTCCTAATGCGCAATCTACATTACGGTTGGTACTGTAGAGATGAACTGTTGAAAAGCACCCGGTCTTTGGTTCTCTTCCTTGCAAGAAATTACCGTGGACTGGGAATCGCCCACGAAGATTTAATTCAGGTTCATCTTCTCTCCTTCGAATTGTATTAAGAGTCCTACAAAAGTTATATCTTTTAGCTTAAGATTATGATTACAGAAGGAACAGATAGGAAACTTCTGGCTTGGTTTCATGATACTGCTTTGTACACAAATGATGAAACTTTGCAAGTGGAAAGAATTAAAATTGTCATTGCAGTTCTTTTTGTTCTAATGTTGTGACTTTTTCAGGCAGGGTATGTGGGGGTGTTACAAGGAGCAGAGAGGTTTGATCACACTAGGGGTTACAAGTTTTCAACATATGTGCAGTATTGGATAAGAAAATCAATGTCCATGATGGTGTCACGGCATGCAAGAGGCGTCCATATTCCTGTTTGTGCATTTTGATTTTTGACCCTTTTTGTCTCATTTTCTACAAAGCTAGAGAACCTCACTTGTTTTCCTTTATTGTTTCTGTTTTTTGGCAGTCATCAATAATCCGAACTATCAATCAGATACAAAAGGCTCGTAAGACCTTGAAAACGAGCCACGGGATAAAATATCCGGCGGATGAGGAGATTTCGAAACTAACAAGCCTCTCTGTGAAGAAGATTCGAGCAGCTAACCAATGCCTAAAAGTGGTTGGTTCAATCGAAAAGAAAGTCGGGGATTGCTTTTCTACAAAATTCCTGGTATGTTGTTTTGGACCAAATGGTGCAGAAGCTATGGTTTTTTTTAGCAATTCATCTAGGGGGTGAGGATTCAGTTTTTCTGTTTAGTTTGGTTCAATCTTTGGTTTTGAGAAATGTCTATCGAACAAGGACCAAGATTTGTTGTTCGTTTAGTTTGGTTACACTAAATTCGGTTTTTTGATATGAAAATACTGTTACCATCAGGTTTATCATAAAGATTGGCTCAGTTGGTTCGGTTTTGAGACTCAACGCTTGTTTTTCGCGCATGCAGGAATTTACACCGGACACGACGATGGAGAGTCCTGAGGAGGCCGTGATGAGGCAGAGCGCGAGGAGAGACATACATGATCTTTTAGAAGGGCTAGAGCCAAGAGAGAAGCAAGTGATGGTTCTACGTTATGGTCTTCAAAACTACAGGCCCAAGTCCCTGGAAGAGATTGGGAAGCTTCTTAGGGTTAGCAAAGAATGGATTCGGAAGATCGAACGGAGAGCAATGGCTAAACTCAGGGACCAACCCAACGCCGAAGACCTCAGATATTATTTGAATCAGTAAAGGATAGAGATTTTGGAACCAATGAATTTTTATGTCTTCTGTCACAGTGTGATTGTGTAGTCTTGTGTGTTTATAATAGTAACGTTGGAGATCCCTCGAGTTTAAAAACTCTTGTATATGTGGTGTAAACTTATATTATAGTGAAAATAGATATTTTACAAGTTATGAAATCCTAAACACTTGCATAAGCTACATCCTTAGATTACTCTCGATCATAATAGTGTTGTATCATGTATGCATGTACTAGATTAGATTAGGACCCATGTAATACACGGTTTAATTAGATTAGGACCCATGTATTACACGGTTTAATCGTTAAATGTATTTTAAGAATTTAGTAAGTTTTCTTGCATTTGTGCAAATTATATTGAATTTCAATTGAACCAACTATAAATTTTATTATATATTTGGGTTTGGAACCTCAATTTTATATAAATTTCATAACTACATATAGTAATTTATGTAGAGATGTGTTTCACTATAATTTGTTCTTGTTTAAAAAAAATCAAAGGATAGATATATTAAAGTTACAAAACAGAAAAATATTAAAACATGTATTAAAATCTAATCAATTAAAGAAAATGTGTCGCGATTTTGTGAATTACAGTTTTGCAACATGTCAAGTTCTTGTTGAAAATGTCCAAACTTTATATATTAAGATTAAAAGAAAAATTTCCTTTTTCAGTAGGATAAAGAATTTTTTACTTCTTTTTTCAATATATGAACAAAAAGAGTTTAATAAAAATATGGTTAATTGTTTAATATATTAAGATTATTTTTGTAGGATAAAGATCTTTTTCTGAATAAATAAAAATATACCTTTTTACCTGTTTATATATATATATATATATATATATATATATAAGAAAATAAAAGAACACACATATTTAAGTTACAAAACTGAAATATTACAACATGTCTTAAAATCAAATCAATCAATGGAAATTTGTCGCAATTTCGTGAATTACAGTTTTGCATTTTTCACTTTTTTTAGTATATTAACAAAAAGAATTTCAATAGAATTAAGGTTAATAGTTTGATATATTAAGATTTTTTTATAAGATAAGAAATATTTACTTCTTTTTTTAATATATAATAGATGGATTGACAAATTTTCTCTTTTGGAAAGAAATTGCTAACAAATTAATATAAAGCCCAATGGGCCGTATAATAAGTAGACCCAAAGTTATTCGGTACAGTAGTGACAACCGGTTAATATTCGCCCGCCCTATCGTCTTTGCAAAATTGTCGAACCAGATTCGGACATCGTCGAAAATGGAGTGCTCAATTGGTAACACTTTCAGGTGTTCTTCTGATACGCTGCGTTTTGGTCCCCGACAACAATGCAGCCGACTAAACCCTAATCCTTCCTCTTTCCTCTCCTTTAATTCCTCCCCAATTCTCGCACAGGTATCGAGTATATATACATATATTCTATGTCCAAAGCACACTTTTCGAGTAACGCTTTTGCATATTCAAACTAAATTTTGGTTTTCGAAATTTCGGATTTTTTATAGAATTTGGGTGCTTCTTCTTTGTCTGTTTGCCGGCGGACTATTCGAGCTAAAGCAAAAATGGCGGCGTCAGAGGGTTCGATTAACGGAAGCAATAGGATGCTGGTAAAAACGATTTCAAATTTTTGATTTTTTGGTGTTTTTTCTGTTGATTTGAAAGTGAAAGATGTGAATTTGATTATGGTTTCAGGTGTTTGTGCCACCACATCCTTTGATCAAACACTGGATCTCTGTTCTCAGAAATGACCAAACTCCTTGTCCTATTTTCAGTGAGTGGATAAGATTTTTATGAGTATTTCTGCGATATTAATCACTGTTTTGTTATTAAAGAACTGAATTTTACATCCATTTCTTGGTTTTTTTGGATCCTGATTACTATATGTAGTGGACAATCTTTAACTCTTAGAATGGTGTTATCTGCAAAATTGCGTTTGAAAAATGAGATTTTTAGGACATGTTTTTTTTTCAGTTTGCTACTATACTATAAGTCTGTGTGGGTCTTTAAATCTTGAGGTTTTTTAATGATCTTAGGGAATGCAATAGCGGAACTAGGGAGACTACTCATGTATGAAGCAGCACGAGAGTGGCTGGTGAGTGACGACGGGTAGACACATCTCTATTATTCTTGAATTCATTCTCTACGGTTTTGGCTTATGTTTTGATTTTTGTATATTTGGGATCAAGCCAACTGTTGTGGGAGAAATAATGTCTCCAATGGGTCCTGCTTCTGTTGAATTCATTGATCCTAGAGAGCCTATAGCGGTTTGTTTATCCTCAAAACTCTTCTTGTCTATATTTTCTTCTCGACCTAGCATGTAAACATTTCTTATTCTTGGTTTTGTCTCTGTGTAGGTTGTTCCGATATTAAGAGCTGGTCTTGCTCTTGCGGAACACGCATCCTCAGTTTTGCCTGCGAATAAAATTTACCATTTAGGTTAGTAATCTGACGATCTATCATCTCTTGCCTGAACTTAGGATGTCAAAAATGAAGACTTTTATCAAATAGCTTATGATGTCCCCGTGCTTATTTTCTTTACCAGGAGTAAGTAGGGATGAGAAAACACTTTTGCCGTCGGTGTATCTTAACAAGTAAGAACTTCTCTGCAGTATTGTGTAGTTACTGAAGTGTTTACAATAACAGCTTTGATACATCTTCTTTAGGTTGCCTGATGAATTTCCCAAGAATTCAAGAGTATTTTTGGTTGACCCAGTGCTTGCCACAGGTAAGGAAGTCTTATCAATTCTTGTGATGTAGCCAGTTTTCATCATTTTAGCCACCTCTAGTGTAATTAGGGTTTGATGTTAAAATGTACACGATAATATGGGAATGTGAATGCATGACATGGTAATACCGAATGTTTCATAGCTAGAAGCGTAGGTTTAGTAACTTGTTTTTTTCATAACTCAAAACACAGGTTTATTTGTATTTTAGGTGGTACCATAATGGCGGCGATGGATCTATTGAAGGAACGTGGTTTGTCTGTTCAGCAAATCAAAGTGGTAAGCATATATATAGGAAACAGCTTTTGTCAGAAATCTTGTCTACGGAATATCCTTAGTTAAGTGTTTTGATTTTTCCGGTATCTCCCTTATAACAGATTTGTGCGATTGCTGCACCTCCTGCACTATCGAAGCTTAATGAGAAATTCCCCGGGTAATCAATAGCAAAAGACCAACTCTCAGCTCGCTTGACATTTAGTTAACTCTTTTACTAAACTGTTTGGTTACTATCTGCAACATATCAGGCTTCATGTATATGCTGGAATTATTGATCCTGAAGTCAATGAAAAGGGGTAAGTCATTAGGTTCTTTGGCTATCGATATGAAAATGGCGATTATATTATAATGTCCTTATGTATTTGTCATGAAATAGGTACATAATCCCTGGGCTTGGTGACGCTGGAGACCGCAGTTTCGGGACAGAAACACATTGGGAGAAGTGATTCTTGTATGAGTTGTTGAACTTTACAGTCACAATCGTTAGATTATATTGTCTCTTACTTTGTTTTTGATGTGTGATGCCGGGTTATTGAGAGGGTTTCGATAAAAGAGTCAAAGTTCAAAAACAAGAAGAATCTGAATTCCTCATTATAAAAACAGAGAACAAATTTGTAAACACCATTTTTCTTCGGGAGTATCTCGCGATTTATGTGTATCATTCTCAACTATCTACAAAAGTAGTTTTTGAAAAAGAAAATCAAGTATCTGAACCAGTTCTAAGTAATTTTCAAATTGAATGAACAAAATACCCAAACTGAACCAGTCTTCTGTTTTGGTTTAGATCGTCAAACCAATTCGAATTGAGAACTTTCGTAGTTCGGTTCGATTTAAATTTGTAAACCGCTCTAATTGGATCGGGTTTTATCGCTCTTCATTTCAAAAGTTGAAGGGTATAGTAGTCATTCCCCGAAATAAGCAAACCCTAAGAGCTCGCTACTATAAATACAATAAACTGATTTTATTTTCCTCTTCTTCGTCGCCGCCAAACTGCTCTCTCAGATTCTTCTTCCTCGCAGGTGAGAATTTTTCTCCTTAGACTCGTATAATCTCCTTTCTCTGTATTGCTTATAAACGCATCAGAATAATCTAGGTTTCGATTTCAGAATTGGTATTCTCGTTTTGCCTTTTGTCTAGAGATTATCGTTGAATCTGGCCAATTATTCTTGATGAATCTCGTACTTTGGAGTTGTATTGCTCATCTGATTAGTTTTTTTTTGTTTGTTTAATTACTCAGATCGTTTTTTGTTCAAGCTAAATCTCAAAATGGAGAACGAAGAAGGGAAGATCACAGAGCTCTACATTCCGAGAAAATGGTATTACAGCTATTCCTTGTTGTCTGTGTAATGTTTGATTAGTATCTTAAGCTAATTGTCTTTAACTAAGTAGTGTAAGCTGATTCTTTTGTTGTGTAATGGTAATTGGTTCAGCTCGGCAACAAACAGATTGATCACATCAAAGGATCATGCTTCAGTTCAGCTTAACATTGGTCATCTTGATGCTAATGGTGTCTACACCGGCCAATTCACTACCTTTGCTCTCTGCGGATTTGTCCGTGCTCAGGTTTGTGAATTTCATCTCCACAATTGTTAATAACAAAGTTCATGATTGTATATGTATATTGACATTTGATTGAATCTGCAGGGAGACGCAGACAGTGGCGTGGACAGGCTCTGGCAGAAGAAGAAGGTCGAAGCCAAACAACAGTGAGAGACAATGTCATAAGCTCTACCACCTCTTTTGATGTTTCGTTTTATTAGCAATGTGGTTTCGTTATTGAATTGAATATGTTTCTTTACATGCGAATTCATGTTTTGGATTTTTCTGCTTTATGAAAGATTATTATTAGTCTTTGTGATTCCAATGGAATTAGATTTCTATCTAATAGTCTATTTATTTTAAGTTTCACAAATTACTGTTAGATTGTCATCAACCACACGGCTTAATGGTTTAATGGTTTAGCTTAAGAAACTGTTAACATGTACGCAAATTCTTCGTATTATTGAAAATTGAAACGTATTACACTTATTTCCCTCGATCAAGCAAAGTGGAACATAGTTTTTTCCATATTCAAACGAAAATGGGTAGACTTTAGAATTCAACAAAAGACTCTTATGATTCATATCTCACCATCCCAAAGCTCTTCAAGTGTCTTATAAGGACTCAACGTCTCATGAACAAACGATGTGCCTTGGACTAACCTAACCTGCACAGTGGAGAGATTGAAATAAATGATGTTTTAGACTCCTCATAGATTCCAAATTTGCAGAATGTGGTTTATGGTTTTACATGCCTGTTCTATCTTGGAAAACTTGTCAAACATTTCTTCTGGGATTGACCATCCCAATACATCGAAATTCTCTCTGATTCTCTTTTCATTTGTGCTCTTGGGAAGTATACTATGGCCCATTTGAAGTCCCCATCGAAGGGCGGTTTGTGCGGGGGACTTCCCGAGTTCTTTTGCAACCATTTCAATAACCGGACTCTTTAAAACATCGGCCTTCACCCACGTTGTTCCAGGAGAACCCAATGGCGAATATCCCTACCACAATCAAAATTCACAAGTGTGTATAAACATGAAATTCTGATTCCTGTTATGATTGGGACATGTTTAGTGTTTTTCAAACTTACTGACAGGTGTATCCCTTTGGACTTGCAGAACTCATGTAGCTTATGTTGTTGCCATGAAGGATGACATTCCACCTGGTTTACAGCGGGAGGAACACGAGCAGTATCCACAAGATCTGAGAGTTTCTTTGTAGAGAAATTACTTACGCCAATGGCTCGTGTCTTGCCAGAATCATACAGTGCTTCCATTGCTTTCCATGTGCTAGGAATATCGATAGGCATAATGTTCTCAGGCTTAAAGTCAACAGCGCCTTTCTTCAACCGAACAGGCCAGTGCATCTTAAGAAAAGATCAAATGAAACCAATTGAAGTATAAGCAAGCATAATTAGATTCCCAAATCCAGAGATCCAAATGAAACAAAGGAACACATCTTGAGAACTGTTAGAATAAAAAAAGTAGCAGTTGTTTAGAAAGAGGCATGCTTACGAGATACAAATCGACGTAATCAAGCTGCAGATCCTGTAGAGTTCTATTCAATGCCTCTTGCACATCTGGAGGATCAAGATCAGTCAACCTGTAATGGCATAATTTGTAGGTTATAAAAGTTAAGAGGCTGAGCAGACACTAGGTGAACTGAAAATGCGTAAGAAATATAAAGATAACAGAAACGTTATGAACAAAATACCAGATTTTTGATGTGATGAACAGCTTCTCACGCTTCACTACGCCATCATCAAACAACTTCTTCAGAACTTTCCCAATCTGCAGGTTAAAAAAAGTTTTCAATCTCTTCATGAAAGAAAAACAAAAAACAACATTTCAAATGAACTTGTAAACAGTTTATAACATATAACTCCATCAACCCTACATAATTTAAAGCCAGTTTAAGAAAAAGATACACAAGACAATGTGTGCCATTGAATGCATCATACTATATACTATTCTACCAATGCATATCAAGTCACGAGCCGCCAGAAGATGAACTATGTTAACAACAACAAAGGAATAATACAAAATGTGTACAAACATGAGTGATAACAAGATTCAGATCCCGTGTAACTCAGGTAGTGAAGATTCAAATGGAACCTAAAACGCCATTACAGCTTAACTTCGCCAGAGATGCAAGGTTTAGAGCTTTAGAGGCATACTATGGAAGATACAGAATTCAGATCGGTGATTTTTACCTCAATTTCATTGCCATATCTTGAAGCACAATCAATATGCTGATATCCAATCTGCAGAGTGAAATGATAAAAATCAATCCCTAAATTCCAAATCAATCACAATTCACAAGATCAACCAACACTAGGGGAAAAGCAAAATTATGTAAAGATCTGATCATCTAACCCAAGACCTCTAAGGATCAGTCAAATGAGAAACCATGAGACGGAAAATCACAGACGAACCTTCACAGCGGTGGCGACAGCGTCTCCAACGACGCCAGGAGCAGCTTGCCATGTTCCGAGACCGACGGATGGAATCTTTGCTCCGGTGTTGAGTTGGAAGAATCCGATTTCGTCCGCCATTGTCAGAGCTTTATGAGTTCGACTTAGATCTGGTGAACCTTTTACGAAATGGCGGAGGAAGAACCGAAGAAGTGTCGACGGAGCGGGAAAATCGTCGGAGTTTTATAACAACAGACGGCTAGATTTCAAACACGTGGATAAATCGAAACGCCAATGCTTGTATTTTCATTTTTCAGTGTTGAGAGTAACTACGAATTTACGATTTACATCATTCAATAGATTTATCAAACTTTAGACAAAATTATCATGTAGTATTTTGAATAAATTCGTTTGAATTTGCAAAAGAGAGTATGATTTATGAAACTAAAAAGGGCTATTTCAACATTGGAAACTTGAGATAATTTTCGAATAAGAACAGAGGAAACGTGTCTGATTCGAAGATACGAGAAGCTATAATCTGTCAAAAGAGGAAGAACAGTTGAAAACAAAATCACATCGACTAGTACAAGGATTTTTCTAGGCGACTGGGATCATCGCTGGGTAATCTACGGCTGTAAGTGGAGCTTCCGCTAAGAGAGCAGCCGGGGCAGCAACCTGAGCAGGTGCCACGTAAGTCTCTTCTTCCTTAGGAGAATGAATGATCACAACATCAGGCAATGGTGTCATTGGTCCTGATTTGCCCTTAGGATCCCAATCAAGCATAATCTTAACCTTGATTCCCAACACACCCTACACATTCGATATAACAAGACTTAGCTTAGTCATTGTTGATTTACTAACTAGTAATAAGAAACAACTCAGAAGAAAAATTCACCTGTCTAAGCAAAACATGTCTCACTGCAGAGTCAATGTATTCCTTAGTTGGTTGACCAGATGACACCATGTAACCATCCATGAACTTCATAGACTTGGCTCTTGCTGCACGGAGCTTTCCACTCACAATGACCTCGCATCCCTTAGCTCCACTCTCCATAACAAACCTCAATACGCCATAGCAAGCCCTGTACAACATTAAATCATTGCATGAGAACTACACTTAGGACCTAGACAGACCTAGTTGAAACCCTAAGTATGAACAACAGCGTTTCCAGTAGATAAAGAGACATTACAATTCCCCAATACCATAAAGAGTGTGCCAGTGACTATCTGAACAATTACTCTATACTAAACATATAACTATTAGATCAAATATACTAAACATATAACTATTAGATCAAACAAACAAGAGAAATGTCTTACCTACGAACAGCTAGACCACCGAGAAGCTTGTATCGTAGAGATTCAGCTTGAGCAATGGCACAGAGACCTCTGTTGTTGACCTTCTCGGCATAAAGCTCAACACTGTCTACAGGAAATTTGAATCTCTTCTGGACAAGGGATGTCAATTCCCTAATTCTCCTTCCCTTCTCACCTGAAGACACAAATCAAATTTTACAGACCCAGAATCGTATAATAGAAGAAATGATTGGGCTCGAAGATCAACAACATACCGAGAACATTCTGAGTACGTGTAGCTCTGATGATAATCTCAGTCCTCATTGGAGTAACCCTAACCTCCACACCAGAGTAACCATCCTCTGCTAGCTCTCTAGTGAGAACCTCATTCAATTCAGCGTAGAACACACCGTCTGCTACAAACTACAAAATCAAAATCTCAATACAGTTACCAAAAAAGTTCCAATACGATGCAGCGAGAAAGAACAAAATGAACAAATCACACAATTCACCTTTCTCTTCTTGCTGATCTGAGTCGTCATGTTTGTGAATGTGAAAATTTGCCGATCTCTGAAACCCTAAAAATGCGCGGCGTAATCTCGAGAGGGATGATATTAGTATTTATATTTGACCTAATTCAGAAAATCAGGTTTCACATCCAATTTCCTTTGGGCCTATTTGTTGAATAATTTGGCCCATAGATTAATAAATAGTTAATCATTGATTTGGGCCAATGGATGTTTTCAAATGTTAATTGTTAATTTTTTTTTTTAATCAAGTAATTGAAAAAATAAAACATCACTGATTTTGAAACTTCTCTGTCATTTTCCGGCTACAATGGCGTCAGCTTCCAAGAACATTGAGCAAAACCCTTTCTCATTAAAACCCCCAAGATCTCTGTCTTCCTCCGGCGCTATATCTTCCACCGCCGTGGCTTCCACTTCAGTAGAACCCCAAATTCGGAACCCTAACCCTAGCACAAACGTCTTACCATCGACCAAGAATTCACCGATTACGATGTCACAAGAAGATGAAATTCTCGCACGCTCTAGTCACCTCACATGCCCAGAGCTTCTCCGACGCCGAGCATACAACCTTAAGCAGCTCGCCAAGTGCTATAAAAACCATTATTGGGCTTTAATGGAGGATCTCAAGACGCAACACAGGGATTATTGGTGCAAGTATGGGGTTAGTCAGTTCAAAGACCAACAGAATCAATCGATTAAGAGACGGAGGCTTGGTCGAGAAGGAGAAATCGCCGCCGTTGAAGGTAGTGGAGATAAGGCTAATGATGGTGGTAATGGTGATCTGTATGCAAATAACAATGGGAGCTGTATGTATGGATGCAATGCTAAAGCTATGGCGCTTACGAAATACTGTCAACTGCATATTCTCAAGGATAGTAAGCAGAAGCTCTACACTGGTTGCACAAACGTCATCAACAGGTGCTTCAAGTTGTGTTCTTTTACATACTATAGTTGGGTTAAGATGTTGTAGTGATGATGAATTGAAACTGCAAAGCAATGTTGTGTTATTCAATGAGCCAAGAAATAGTTTCTTTCTTTTTTTGAGGTTGCTGAAAGGTTTTGAGATTGAGACTTTGCTCTGTTTCAAGGTTTTCCATTTGGGATTGGGAGAAAATTTTAGCTTTAGACACCGATGATCACTATCCTCGGTAACCATTTATAGATTCGGAACTTGGCTTGATTCATAACCTTGATTGACTTGCTGCGTTATTCCCGTTGATATACCTGTCTCTATTGACGTATCTTTGCAAACGAGGTAGGATTATGAGTATTATTAGCATAATTATATCATCTTTAAAACTTAGTTCCAACTGAACATTGGGATGAGACTCTTTGAAAATGTAAGTGAGTTGGGATAAAACTTTAACCAGGTTCAGATTGATACACTGGATTCGGTTTGTTACAATCCAGATTTCATATATATGTAATTCTGCATGCTGGTTTGTAATTAGCACATGATGATTATTTAAGCGGTTCTCTCCTAACTCTGCATTTGTTTGCAATTGCATTGTACATTCAGATCTCCAGCAGGACCATTACTTTGTGGAAAACCTACACTTGCATCGACTGTTCCTGTACTGTGTAATGTGCACTTCCAGAAAGCACAAAGGAATGTTGCCAAAGCTTTAAAAGATGCTGGTCACAATGTCTCTTCAACAAGGAAGCCTCCCCCAAAGCTCCATGTTTTAGTAGCTGCATTTGTGCATCACATTCAAGCCCAAAGAAAAAATCCACACAAGGAGGGTAAACTTAAAAGCGTAGTAAAAGAAGAAATTACAAGCTGAGTCAAGCCGCGTTCCCAGAAGTAATTAATTGGATCAAGTCTTACAGAAGTGAAAAGGTGAGGACCTTGGCTTACTATATCTTCTACAGATTCTTCTCCTTCAGTTCTTGCGAGTAGATTTGACTAGCGACGGATTTTGTGACAGTGTTGGTATCGGATCTTTTATCAGCACTGAGCTATTAAGAACAGGTTTTTGTACAGTGTAGTGTATAGTCTTAGAGCTTAAGACTTGATAGTTATTGAGATGAAGATTCCACTGTTTCTAAAGACTTGATAAAGACTTGATAAAGACCTGAGTTGGAACTCAATTTAACTCTGTTTTGTTGCAATTTTGATCAATTTATCGAGTTACTTCGAAAACTTATGCAATGGTCTAATGGCCAATTAGAGACAGGCAAAAAGCCATTTCCATTAATTGTATTATTCGAAATTCTGGGTTGCCAAATACCCCATTGTGACTTAATATAACAATAGTTTTAAATAATACTATACACATTTTCAGAATTCAAAAATATACTCAGATATTACTTTAAGGAACAAATAATATTGCAAAAAAAAATTCTCACATTCCATATTTTAAGGCGAAAATATTTATTTGTCCTGCCACGTAGGACGCTTATCTCACTTATCTCAGTCCACTAAAAGCAAGCAAGAAAAAAATGTCAAAGGAGAAAGAAGGAAGAAGCTTAGCTTATAATCGAATCTAAGCCGTTTCGGGAAATTCTGTTTGTAGGTGACAAAATCTTCTTCTAGGTTCCTTCTTAGCTATGAATCTCCTCTGCATTTTCTTTTTTTCCCCGCCAAAATTTCTCCTGAAGCAAATGTAGCTTTTACTTGCTAAACTAGGGTTTTGTTCGATTTTGTTCCTCTTTCCTCGCTGATTTTGTCGGAATTTCTGGGTTTGGGAAGAGAAATTGCCAAATTGGAGCCGTTGTTTATTGAAATGAAGAAGCTTTTCGGAGGTCCGGGAACTGTGTGTGGTCTGTTACTGAGAATCGGACAATGTGCTTCAGCTGCGGCTTCTATAGGCGTTATGGTCTCTGCCAAGGAGTTCTCTGTTCACACTGCTTTTTGGTACGATTTCGCTTTCTTCAAGTGTTGGGTTGTTTCCTTAAACCTTGTTTTGTTCGCTTAGATGTCGGATTTGGCGGATTTAGTAGAAATGGTAATGGAAATTTCTGCAAGCAATTTTGGTGTATATGTGGAAGTCTCGTTGATGTTGTTTTTGATTTTGGGTTTGGTTTCAGCTACTTGATTGCATCAATGGGTCTTCAATTGTTGTGGAGCTTTGGGCTAGCTTGTCTTGATGTTTATGCTCTCAGGGGCAAGAAAGATCTCCAAAACCCTATCTTGGTTAGCTTATTCGTCGTTGGTGATTGGGTATGAACAACCTTGTTATGGTCATTTTTATTCTGATTCAATGTTCTTGATATGGATTTTTTTTTGAAGGATTGAGTTGTTTTTCTTGATTTTCAGGTGACTGCAATGTTATCTCTTGCAGCTGCATGTTCATCAGCAGGAGTTGTTGTCTTGTATGAAAAAGATATCAAGTATTGCAATACTCAAAGCCAATATCCATGTCTTAGGTATGAAGTAGCAGTAGCGCTTTCGTTCGTCACTTGGATCCAGATCGCTGTTTCTTCTCATGTCACATTTTGGATCTTAGCCTCGGTTTAGTTTTGAAAAGAAACCCAACTTTTTCTTCTTCTTGGAATCTTGAGACATCTTTGTAGCTTTGAGGACATAAACAATCTGCTTCAAGTCGAATCCACCAATGTTTCTTGAAATCAAAGCTATTGCTAAATATAAACATTTCTCTCTTATTCACCACACCTTACTTAGAAGACTAATCAACATGTTATATATGCATTGAGCACGAGGAAAACAAAGTTACTACTTTGGTCTGAATGATTGATGCTTAGTCGTTGAGTCAATGCTGTTTTTACACCCAATCTAAAGAAACCTAAAGTTTTTTTCGTAACAAACCGTTTTATTCTTTGTTCCGCAATTTCCCCACGTTACACAATACAAACTACAAAGTCAAAGCTCTCTCCCTAAGAAAAAACATGAAGACGGGGAAAGATTGAAGAAGAAAATACATACACAGCAAAAAGCCTGTCTGTATGTACAGCGTCAAACCTAGAGGCAATCTCTTTCGTAAGGCTAAAAAAAACCCAGAAATGTCTATCGAGGATTTGGTGATTGGTTGGGAAAACTCAAGTGGGTGAATCTGCTAGTAGTAATGTATGCCACCATCCACACGCCACTTTTCTCAGTCTGCAGCCATCGAGCTGGACTTGTGTAGGAATGCTCCGGTCATTCGTGTCCCCTAAACCCAGCTGTTGAATAACAAGAGGGATACAAAAATGAAATGCTATTTGTACAAATACAGTGATAATGAGACATAACTTCTTAGCAAACCAAAACAGGAACAACATTGTACCTGTCCATATTTGTTCCATCCCCAGCATAGCAACTGACCATCTTCTGTAGAAACAAAAATTGCAGTGTTAATCAGCAAAACAGATAATACATTCTGTACCGCCTTCACTGATTACAATGAACTAAACTTAAAAGGAGCATCAACATCAGGCACATAACATAGAAGTTAGAACGCAAAGTGTTTCACGAACATGTAGCGAGTTTTAAGGAGCTAATTTTTTCTCCCTTGAAAGAGAGACCACGTATTAAACTGAAAACAATGCAAAAGGAGACCTGAAGACAGGTTGCAGCATCTCACAAGCTAGGGCTCTTTAGTTTCTTCTCGTTAAAACAACTGAAAACAAATGCTAGGGCTCAGTTCGATTTGGGGAGGTCCCTTTCTGCCATCAACATTTGTAATAACATACCTGCCAAAACAGCGCTATGCCGCGCGCCACAACTAACTGCTTTCGCATATTTGCCCTCCAAATTCTGGCCATCTAGCAACCTCGGTAATATCTAAATCAGAAGAGGGAAGATAAAATACTTGAGAATACCAGATGTTTCGAGTCATGAATGGCACAAAAGGTCCAGAAATTTTTTATTATGAGAGATGTTACCTCAGCATGATCAGTGCCAGTTCCCAGTTGCCCAAATTGGTTTCCACCAAAGGCATACACTTTACCATCACTAGAGATGCAAAGAGTGTGCCACAATCCAGCTGCTACGCTTTCCATCCGAACACTCTTCACTGATGACACAGCCATGGGCCTTAACTGGTCATTTGTGTTTCCGTGGCCACACTAAATGCCAAGAAAATTGGCGGGTTAGCATGAGCACATAGAGAGGCTAAACAGAATGCACTTTCGCAGTCAGTCGGATAATCAGTCAAAGATTGCTAAGCTGTAAAACATTCACCTGTCCATAGAGTCCCCAGCCAAAAGTTATTAACCCTCCAGCATCTGTAACTAGGAAGGACGTGCAATCAATATCAAACCATTACAAATTTTTCTACATTTTAGAACTACATATACTGCAACGTAACCTTTTTTCTTTCATGGAAAGCCAATTGATCAGTGTACAGAGGAATAAGTCAGAAGAGAAATAGACCTGTAATTGCCGCGCTATGACGACCTCCACAAGAAATGGCCTTGATGAACCGACCAGGTTCTCTTGAAACTTGAGTAGACGTGGTTGTTGTTCCTCCTTGATGTAATATGAAAGATCTTTCTTTTCCGGATCCAATTGATTCAAGGCAAGGTATTAAATGAGGAGACGACACCATTTTAATCCGGGAACCCAATCCTAGTTGACCTTCGCCTCCATATCCCCAACCCCAAATCTGTCCTATATCTGAAACTTCCGCAAAAACATGATCATCCTCAAATGAATCTTCAACTACAAGGTAGCAGCTTCATCTCGGATTTGTAAAGAAGTCGTTTATTCAACTTCACCTGACAATGCCAGAGTATGCCGACCACCAGTAGCAACACTGGTGATCCTCACTCCAAGGCCAACACTCACAAGTGAAGGTGTTGTAGCAAAGAAGTCGCCTCCAGATGTATGGCCTTCGGTTTCATCTTTGGCAGTTGAAACCCGTCTCCGCTTGACTGATACCTCCCCCACCTTTCGGTTCTCATTCGGTAGTGTCATACCACTAGCTGCATTTGATCCTTGTGATGGTTGACTCACTATCAAAATTAAAATCATACCATATCCATCAACAGTAACCAAACTAACAGCACTAAAACCAAAGATATCCCAACCGATCTCACCTTGCTCACTTGAGCCACTCTGCTGCTTTCCAACAGGATCCTTTGATGGAATGCACTCCTTCCAACCCCACGTAAATGCTTCACCAGCCTCTGTACACACCAACACAAAGGTCATGAACAAAAAGGACAGTTACAAGTATCATTACTCCATTTCATGTTTCAAGTCATAGACCAGTGTAATGTAATAGAAGTCAAAGTAGAGAAGTAACACTTACCTGTTACAACAGCACAATGTGCCCATCCTGCAGAAGCCTGAACGACTGGAGCCTCCGTGGGAAGAGGAAACAGCTCTGGAGTTTCCTTCACCAATCGTATCCCAGGAAAGACAATAAATCGAATCAATATCGTAACAAAAAAGGATAGAAGAAGAGACAAAATTCCATCATCTTAAAGAACTTTACCCCATGCTTTCCAGAAGCCACATAGCTCTGTCCTTCATCATCAGTAGATCCCCAAGTTATAAGCTTCCCCTTCTCTAAAACCCACCAACATACAAAAATCAGTAAATCCCAAAAAAAAAAAAACACAACTTTTTGTAAATCCAACAACCCCAAAGTTATAATATTTTGTTGGTCACGAATAAGTTTCGAAATTGATCAAATTCACAAAATCCAACCTGAAATAGCCATAGCGAATCCACAACCGCCGCCACATACATCTTTCCACGAATCTCCCCCGTGGACAGCCGCCGGTAAACGCACAGGAACAGGAGAGAGAATTGGGGATTTCTCCGGCGCAGCTCCTGGTAAGTAACCGGACATGTATACAGTCGCCTTACATTCCCCAATCGGAACCTTTCCTCCGATGTTTCCATTCATGGCAATGACTCTTCCAAATCCAAAATCACCATAAAACGCACGCACACAAATCTAAATCTGCGTTTCACTTGCACGGCAAATTCGCGTTTTTCAGATGAGTCTTGAAACGGAGAGAAACAAAAGAGAACGAGTTGACTCACTGAGAGAGAGAATCAATTACGGGGATTTAGGTTGTGCCACCTCGGATGCCACGTCATCTTAATAACACGTGGCATGATCTAGACCGCGTTTTATTTTTTATTTTGTGGAGAAGTTTCTGGAAGCAAAAGACCAACCTCAAATTTGAAGCTCACTGATGGACGCGTGGTTCTTAAAATTCGTTTATTTTAATTCTTTGCGCTATCAGCTTTCAATTATTAACTAATCTAATTACTTTTTTTTTTTCTTTTCTCTTTTGCTTAATCATCGATTCGGTATGTAGTTTACATGTTACAGAGACTGACTAATGTCTACTTTTCTCTTTATCTACTTTATTCAGCAAGTTAAACATTGGTTAAGTTGCTGGTTTAATTTGGTTTGAAGTTATGTTTTAACTAAACCGGCATTGTTGAATTTAAGAAGTATAGTATATAGAAGAAACGAGACTTGAAAATAAATAAGCATAAGTATTAATTAAGTTAGACCAACATTTGCCGCTAGAGAAGTAGAACGAACAAACCATTCACATACAAAATGCCTTAGAGAAGAACACCATGGGCCATATACTCTTCTTCTTCTTCTTCTTCTTCTTCTTCTTCTTCTTCTTCTTCTTCTCCTTCTTCTTCTTCTTCTTCACACCTTCAGTTTCTTGCACTCTCGCTACAATGTTTTAGATTTCATTAAGAAAACCTAGAATTCTAAAGATTAGAAATCTCAAAGTTTTCAGATATCAAAACTTGCCTTTGGTTGCTTCCTCACCATGGTAGTAGAATTCCCCGGGTGAGAATCAAGGGGAGGAGCCAGTTCAGCTTCAATCTCCTCCCCGCTTGTTCCTGCAGCCATGTGTTTGATGCCCAGCAACCATAGGAGAGGGCCACACATTACCAACATTCATAGGAGTGGGCCACACATGACCAACATTCATAGGAGTGGGCCACATATGACCAACATTCCTAGGAGGGAAGCAGTTCCACATCTGCTTGAAAACCAAATGGAAAATAGGTAACATGAGGGTCAAATTTAGGCAGGCAAACAAAACGAAAATTGAGAGATATTAAAACAGGCCTTTGGTTGCTTCCTCACCATGGTAGGAGTAGCATTCCCCGGATGGGAATAAAGGGGGGTATCAGCTGCGTCTGCAAGACGATCCTGGCCATCCTCAGGAAGCAGATGTGATAAGCCTAGAAACCGAACTTTCTGGGGAGGGAATGTGTCCGCCACCACCTGCTTGCACATCCAGTGGAAAAAGATAAACAATTGAGAAAGGGAATCTGGAGGTAGGAGGTTTTCAAGCAGATAACAAGGGGGTCAAATGTTAGGTATTAAAACTTGGTTTTGGAAGCATCCTCACCGCGGTAGTAGAATTACACCAAGGAGGACAATCAAAGACAGCCTCAAATTCGGCCTCCTCAGGTGGTACGGGTAGAAGCCGAATCTTACGAGGCAACCGGCCCTGAACCTGCTTGATAACAAAATGCAAAAGCAGAGGGAAAAGATAACACATGTGGTCAAAAGGGAAACTACTTGAGGTAACAGCTTGTTTGACTTAAAAAAAACATTGAAAAAAGTAAGTCCAGTTAGGCTAGGATGCTTAGTTACCCGCTGTGCATGTTCTTGACTAGAGAGATGCGTGGTGAGATTTTCAAAGCCTTGGCCAGCAAGAGCGCCCCGTTTGCTGAGGCATACATTGCAAAACCAGGAGGCTGCAGATTCACCCGTCTCAGGGCACTTATCCTCCTCAAGTGCCCCTGAATCTGTGGGAAAAAAAAAAAAGAGTCAGCAACAGATTTGCTGGTTAATTCAACAACACTGTGAGAGAGGAAAACACACACACCTGCACCTTCCGGAAGAAAGCATTTCAAGAGGCACTTGACATCACTGTGAACGGCTCCAGATGGAAACGGCATAAGAACGTTGAATCCTAGCTCAAATTGTAGCGTGCCAAGATATCTAGACAGTAGTTTCAGATCGGATATGACCATTAGATTAGCTGGAGGTTGATTCTTAACGGTCCACCAAGCCACTTGCGACATAAAGTCCTTATCTGTTGCAGAAAGGAAAGACTTTGAGACTCTCTCTAATCATCAAATCATCAAGGGAGGAAAAATATACATGACTGTAGAAGGAGCCATAAGGATGAGAATATATTAACCGAGGCCGACGTGATTAAGAACGATTCCAGTGGAAGAGACCGCTCGCAGGACGTCATCAGGGATGTTTGTTAGTACGCCAACGGCAAAGATGGTGATAGGACCAGAGTAGCCTAAATTCTCTATACACCGTTTAATACACGGACCGACCTGACGAGCATCATAGCCAGGGGGAACCGGACACTTCATGATGTCCCAAAAGACCGCGGTTACAGCCACAGCCTGCTCCTGCATCGCCTTCATCATCATTCAAGACTTTATAACCTAAAAAAATCAAATTCAAATTCAGAAAATTGGAAAAGCAAATCGCGGTAGCTAGAGTCTTCGATCTAGGACGGACATCAAACATCAGATAAGTAATCGGAGAGATAATTTGACAAGGTTAAATCACCGACCTCGCTTATCGTCGAATCTGAAACGCCAGCCGACGGAGAGAGAGAGAGGAACAAGGCCGTAATTGTGTCGATCGATTCTTTTAGGGCAAATATAATAGTAACTTGTCAGATACGCGAGGCCCGTTAGTTGTATTCTTACCGCACCGACCCACAATTAATTTACTAACAAACCATTTAGCCCCTCTCACACTAAACTAGTTAGGGCTTGACTGGTTTAAACGCAGCGGTTGCGGTTGCGGTTGTGGGAGTTTGCGGAAGCGGGCGGTTGCGGTTTCAAGCGTTATTTAGCGTTTTGACCGACTGGTTTAGCGGTTAAAAATGGGTGCGTTTGCGGAAGATTTACGACTGGTTGATCACGGGTACGATAGCGGTTAAACCAAAGTTTACCAAAATAAATTTAATATATGATTATAAAAAATTATAAAACACCAGAAACTATAATTATGAAAAGTATAAATTTTTTAAACATGATTAATGATTAAAAACCATAAATAATTATTCAAATAAATTTTTATATTGAAAACAAAAATAATTATTAATATTAGAAAATTAAAGTTAGATAATTTTTTTTTTTTTATATAATTAACGTGAATATAAATAAGACATGATAATATATATTTTAATTTATTTATTTTCTTTTTTTAGTTTCTTTCCTTTTTTAGACCAACCGCAACCGCCCGCAACCGCAAACGCTTGCGGGAAGGAGCTTTTGAAATCCAGCGATTTCGAGCGGTTCGAAGCGGTGTGGAGCGGTTTCTATGATTGGTACCAACCGCTAACAACCGCAACCGACCGCTAACAACCGCTAGGCGGGTGCTAGCGGGAGAACCAATCAAGCCCTTAGTTGACTACTCAAAACTTGTAATTTTTAAAAATTTAGGGCATGTATTTATCTCTGTATGATTTTCAAAGTTAGTAACTCACGAGATCGTGATACATGTCAAATTTTTTTATCTAAAATTTTAATATATGTCAAATAAAATTTTCTTTTAAAAAAAAAAAGTAACAAGATAAAAAATTATAAATTTATACAGTTTTAAAATGTGAAAAGCTAATTATAAGAAAATTGTACATAAATTTTAATTCGGTTCGGATTTTTTTTTCGGGTAATTAAGGACCATTCAGGTAATCTTAATGTAAAGTGTGTGGATTTTGGAGAACAAAGTTCCTTTTGGTATTTTGAGCTATATTTATTGTTTTTGTAATAGTGATCAAATACACCCTAGGCAGGTGTTTCTTCACTTGCCAAGACCATATCCATCATGCATATCACAATTCAAATTAAATAAAAGAATATTTGTATTTTGTATTTTGATCAAATCGCGAGTGTAGTTTTTTCGAAAACAAATGCAAAATTGTTCCTGCAAATATCACTTTTTTTAGCTTCTCTATTGATTCACAAGAAGATTTGTTGAGACAGCTAATCCATGAAAAACCCAATCACATAACGCTCTCACATGCATACTTATGCTCTCCCTAGCTCTTCTATCTGCATCAATGTACCTATTTGTCTTCTCATAATATCAAATGTCTCTTTGTTCTTTTCGTCGTAAGAGTTTGGTTTGTGATTTTAAATAAATGTGTAGGTACAAGGATGAGGTTGAAAAAAAAAAAAAAAAAGGATGAGGTTGAAGACATAGAGAGATGGATGAAGAGAAGAACATGCCGTGGGCATGAGTGGAAACTAGAAAAGACTAGGGTTTTTATTTTGTTGAAAACTTAAAATTAGTTAGTCGTTTTATTTATTATAGAAACTAATTAATCAATATGGCAATAATGTCTTGCCTTCTCTGAAACTATTACTCTTTGTCTATTATTTCCTTCGTTTTTCGTTGACAATATGTCCTTGGCTCATATAGTCATATACGCTTTAATTTTTGGAACATTAGAATTTTTATAATTCTGTAATCATTAACACTACAGGAGTATTACTTTTGTTTCATACATATATGCTAATTAGTACGTCGTATTCATGTTTCATAAGATTCACAATAAAAATATGATGAAACCCTAATTAGCATTTCCGCATATTTGGTAAATAAACAATTATTGGTCACAAATTAATGATTAAAAACACATCACAATCAGTAACCATTATGTACATATATAAATGTTAATGTTTGTGTAATATTAACAAACCAATATCTAATCAAACGAAATTATTTACATAATTAACATACTGGGCGATTATTCACATAATTACGTACTTGTACTTGTTGATTTCTTGTAAGGATCTAATCCTAGACGGAGCTCAAGATCTATCACTTCTGCACTTTGATGAGATAAAGCCTTTTGAAGTATCCTCCTTTTCTTCTCTTCTTCATCTCCTAAACAGTTTTGGCTTTTATCATCTTCAACTTTTGTCGTTGGACTGACCGTATCAACGAAGAAAGGTAACTCAATAAGCTCTTGCTCGAACCGATTTCTCGAAGTGGTGCAAATGGTCTCTTCAGTATCTTCTTCTTTTAGATTCGCTTGTCGAAGTTTTGCTCTGTCTTTTCTGTGGATATTCATGTGCCCTCCTAAAGCTTGTGCGTTGGAAAAACCTCTCTCGCAAAATTCGCATATGTATGGTCTTGCTTGTGATCCGGACCATGAATATGATCGACGATCCACATATTTTCTATTCATTTGTATATGATATCGAGAGAAAGTATAAACGAGGATTTTAATTTGCGAATAGATGTAAAATTGATAAATCACAAGGTGATGGCTATATCATGAGAAAGGTTAAATATACTCCAACGTGATAATTGGTCTTTACTAAATTTAAAGTCAAAGCTGACTTTTTCTAGCCGACTAAAAGTATAAAGATAAGTTTCTTCCTAGCTGCTATCTTCTTTTAATCTATTGAGTTTGATCCAAAAAATAAAATAAGTTGTGTTTATTGTCTTGCGATGATTGGTTCTTTTTTCTTTTTAATTGGTTTTTGGCGTTTACATTTGTATGAAATACTAATGTATGTAGCCGACAATGTAGATATATACGCAATTTTTCCTTATTCAAAAGTAAAAACATAAAGTTTATGAATTTATCAAAATAACACACGATGTAAATGTTAGAAACTTATAATACATGAAAATACAAATGTAAACAGTTGTTAAAAAAAACACACAAAAAACACAAAAAAAAATGTAAACAAATGGGCGATGTCGTCTAAACAAACAATGTACATGTATTCCGGAAAACACATCTTATACACGTACGTGCAAGCGGTCGACGACATATATGTTTTACACTTTCTTTAATGAGTGTCATTAGAAAAATATACTTATGAAAGTCATTAGTCATTACACAACTATATGTTTATTGACTTAGCTTCATCCAAGTCTTAGAGATATGTACCTATATATAAGTCGGTATCATAGATCTCGTATACGCTATATTTAATTGTTTTCACTAATGTCAAATGTTAACTAATATTTTATTAGCATCTTAGCTTATGTTCATTTTTAATTTATAGTGCAGAAATTTTAACTATGAATATAGTTTACAATTGTTTCTTTATGAGTTTAGGTTTTTATTTAAATATCTATATATGAAGACTTAAGCCATGTTATAGAGAATATATATCCATCTTTAGGGAAGGGTTCACAATACAATTACATACGTTCGACCAAAACATATAATTTAGTGGTTTGTACTAATGTCGACATGAAAATTGATAGGTAAACGTTTACCTGTCGCAAATTCATCATGTTTTCTAATTGATTAACCTGCAAGCTCCAAAATCATTAATTTGCTCTCACTAGTTTATAATGCTTGTTCACAATTTATATTTCCGAACAACAACAAAACTAAATAAATTAATCAACTTAACATCTAATAGTGGCGAGCTAACTACGTACATACACGTTTAACTGGTCAGTTTGTAATGTATATATAAAAATGATGACGGCACTTGCTTAGTTATCTTGTTAACGTGAACACTAATTCATAACTTGTGAAGTGGTTAACGAGGGAAAAGTACTATAATCGTTGTTTAGGAAAAAAAAAAACTATAGAACAATTCCACTTTAGTTTCTTGGACTTATCCAACAAATATATAATTGAAATGGACAAACGTTGTAATCTCCATAGGCTTATTTTAACCCTACGGTTAGAATATGTCAAGGGTTATGGCTTCTAAGAACAACTCTAATTAATTTGAACATTTCTTTTACCGACTTCTCAATGTTTGCGTTTTCACATGGTATCTGTCTTTATCTGCAACGCAAAGAAAAAGTTTGAATGATTGTTAATCATTTTGTTTATGATTTAATTTCCAAAATATCATTTATATATGACCAACCATTCAAAAAGAAAGAAGTTCTGTATGAGATATAAAAACATGATTGAATTTTCCACCGATACTCACGAAACCCTAGTATTACGAAACCTAGTATTTCAGAAATTTGTCGGTCGGCCTTAGATATAGCTCAATTTCGAATCATCTTTTAGTCATATATATGGGCCTTAGATATTACTACTAAATACCTCTGTTACTGGGCCTGGGCTTACCTATAACTGGATTTTTTTTCCTTTTTTCTGAAATCAATGATATACGTATACCAATATACCATAAACCAAAAGAAAAAACATTCAGAAATTTCTTGTACAAGTTGAAAATTTCCGTTAAATTTTGATTTTCGATGATCTCTTAAGAGTTTTCTTGTAGTTACGAGAATCAAGATCGTTGCTAAAGATATTACTTTTACAGGTTTACTTGGATTTTGTTAACTTAGCCAATATGTAAGTTACTTCTATAGTTCTATATCTATATAAGAATATGATCTTGTAATTTTGTTCAGAGAATCTAATGCAAAAAAGAAAGTTATATGGCATTTTTGATGTTTCTAAACCTTATCAATCAATTTATCACTTCCGAATCCAGCTATAACCAATCCTCCTCAATATTAGAGTGTCGGTATAGAATAAAATTGAAGGGCAAGAGAATTCAAAGAAGATCAGTCATGTAGCTGACTGAGACCAAAAATCAAAGGTCAAAAATTGAGAAGCTTCCTAAAGAGACAAGTGGACAAGTTTTGACCAGTTGTCCATTTGACACATGAGGACCCATCACTCTCATCACTCCTTAAAGTCGTTGCTCTCTCCCTCTATCACTTCCTTTTTTCTCACAAATCCAGGATTCATTCATTCATTCACGTTTTCCTACACTCAACAAGTTTTCAACGTCACTATAGACTATAGTAGTTATGGATCGTTTCCTTTCCTAAATTGATACAATCTATTATCAAAAGAAAAACAAAAATCTAACAATTTTTACGTACGTTAGTATGTATGGATAAGTCCACGTTTTCATAAATGTCACATGAAATCCTACTACTATTTCTCAGCATTTAGTTTGTTTCTGAACACGCCAAAGGAGAAAAATGTCAAAAAAATCTTTTCGTTTATTGTATCACAAATTTTATATAATAATTGCATTACCAGTTTCAAGTTGTAATCTGACAAACCCATAAACCATTTCAAATTTCTTTTAAAAATAAATATATACTATATTATATAAAGAATACATGCAGAGGAATATTTTATATGTCGATCAATCACTGAGTAATTCTTTCTGATGAACGAACATTAGTTACATAACCACTAATAAGAGTAAGACATAACAGAAAGTAAATCTCAGCCTCTCATTTCTTTGTTGTCGTCAATCTCAGCCTTTCAAATTCAAGCCACACCTTCTTTCTAAATAATATTCCTTTTTTACTCTTCCTTGTAATTCCTCTGAATCATTTGATTGGTACAAATCTATTCTGATATCTTTTGGGAAAAAACCCGAAAAAAACCGCCATTTATTTTTTTTTTGGCCGTTTAATACGTGTGTTTTTAAATTTGAAATAAAAATACCTCATTTAATTTCGATTGTCTTTTAAAACTATCGTTTTTTAAAACTTGGTAATTTCGAACCCGAGACTTAACGGTCGTTACTGGGCGTAACGGAATTATTTAAGGGCGTTAAATTTTAACCCACGTTTTTATATAAATATATATTATCTGTTTGCAACATGTTATGGGATAGTTAATGCGGCCTGGTGGTTACGCGCTGGTTTTGTAAATCTCGAATGCTGGGTTCGAACCTTCAATATTTTTTTTATTTTTTTTTCCTCTCTTTGTTGCAGGAAACCCTAGGGCGACCATCAGCCGCCGCCGCCGAAACTTCCTCGAAATTTCAAATTTTGAATCTAGGGTTCGTCTTTTTCATTGTCAAGAACACACTTCATTACTATTTCATAAATGGAAACTCACTGATGAACCAATTAAACTCATGGAAAAAGCTGGCTTTGGATTCTTCCGCAAAATTGGTCCATTGAATCTAAACAATTCACTAATCTCTGCATTTGTTGGGCGTTATAGAAGAAAAAACCAATAAATTTAACTTTCGTTTAGGTGATTGGAGTTATCAGAGGAGGCGAAGGAGAGGACCATGGAGCGTTGCGTTAAAGAGGTAGGAGGAAGAAGAAAGAGAAGGAAAAAAAATAAAAAGGGGAAAAAAGTCGACCATCAGCCCTACTGCGACAACAAGGTTAGAGATTCGAACCCGGGTCTCATTGTTTACAAAAAGACACACGCAACCACCAGACCACATGGACATTCTCGCAATATGTTGCAAACAGATGGTATATATTTATATAAACGCATGGGGTTAAAATTTAACACTGTTAAATAATTCCGTTAAGCCCAGTAACGACTGTTAAGTCTCGGGTTCGAAATTACCAAGTTTTAAAACACGATAGTTTTAAAAGGCAATCGAAATTAAATGAGGTATTTTTGTTCCAAATTTAAAAACACACGTATTAAACGGCCAAAAATAAAATAAATGGCGGTTTTTTCGGGTTTTTTCCCGATATCTTTTCAGTGTTCACACAATATTAATTTTTGGAAATGTTGTAAGAATAATACTTCTGTCGCCATCCAGAAGGTTTTATTCAATTAGAGAAATTATTGTTTTCTTACAAGTTAAATTTAGATAAAGTATTGTTGACCACACAAAAAAAAGCTTTATATTTGTTTCAAAATTCTCGAAATAAAACCAAACAAAGCTGAAAAAAAACCTATAGTATTTCGCAAAAAACACGTTTCTAGAACCTCAGTATCTTATTTATTTACCATTTAGCCTATATATATTTTTTTTGATCAAACCATTTAGCCTATTTATCTTTTGAAATTTGTATGGGTTTTAAGAAATGATTACTTTTCTATAAAAGAAAAACTTCATTATTGGATTTTTGTAAATATTTTAATTGTTTTCCTACAAAACTGTATTATAAACCACTTAAATCCGAATTTGTGGTCTTAAGTCTTAACCATATGACCCAAAGATTGAATTCACTTCATTAAATTAAACTAAACAAAAGTGATCAACATCTCACTCATTGACCTTTGACCACTTTAAGTCACATGCAGACAAACTGGATTAATGCATCAGTCAAAATCAAGTGTGGGGTTTTTTAATAGATACTCCTCACGAAAACGAGCTATTAAAAAACCAATAGAATGAAATTAACTTCTATTTAATTAAGCTCATAATCTTGATCAATACTTCACCAACCACTACCACAATATTCAAATTATCACAAGCGTGGCCTCAAAGAAACATTACCACGACTTTTCTTATCCTTCCTCTTCACATCTTTAAATAACTTCAAACTTCTCTTCAATCTTTCTTCTTTTGTTTGACAAAACAGAGCAAAACTAAACCGGAAATAACCGGACAGCAGCCATGTTCATCAAGCTCAAGCTCGTCTTCTTCTTCCTTTTCCTTCTCTGTCAAATTCTGAGATCTTCTTCTCAAAATCTCAACTTCACCTACAATGGTTTCCATCCTCCATTAACAGATATCTCACTCCAAGGTCTCGCAACAGTCACACCCAATGGTCTCTTGAAGCTAACCAACACATCGGTACAAAAAACCGGTCACGCCTTCTATACCGAAAAAATCCGGTTCAAAGATTCACCAAACGGCAACGTTTCGTCTTTCTCCACCACCTTCGTCTTCGCGATACATTCTCAGATCCCAACACTAAGCGGCCATGGAATCGCCTTCGTTGTAGCTCCAACGCTAGGTCTTCCCTTTGCACTTCCTAGTCAATACATCGGTCTCTTCAACATCTCCAACAATGGTAACGACACGAATCACATCTTCGCCGTTGAATTCGATACAATCCAGAGCAGCGAGTTCGGAGATCCAAACGATAATCACGTCGGAATCGATATCAACGGTTTACGATCGGCGAATTACTCGACGGCGGGATATTGGGATGATCACGACGAGTTTCGGAATCTGAGTTTGATTAGTCGCAAACGGATTCAGGTTTGGATCGATTACGATAATCGGAGTCATCGAATCGATGTTACGATGGCTCCGTTTGATTCCGACAAACCTAGAAAACCTCTAGTTTCGTATGTGAGAGATCTTTCTTCGATTCTTCTGGAAGATATGTATGTAGGTTTCTCATCTGCTACTGGTTCAGTTCTCTCGGAGCATTTCGTTGTCGGATGGAGTTTCCGGTTAAACGGAGAAGCTCCGATGCTTTCGTTATCGAAACTCCCGAAGCTTCCTCGATTCGAGCCGAAACGAATCTCTGAATTCTACAAAATCGGTATGCCTTTGATTTCACTATCTCTGATCTTCTCCATTATCTTCCTCGCTTTCTATATCGTGAGGAGGAAGAAGAAGTACGAGGAAGAGCTTGATGATTGGGAAACAGAGTTTGGGAAGAATCGATTTAGATTCAAGGAGCTGTATCACGCGACGAAAGGGTTTAAGGAGAAGGATCTTCTCGGATCCGGTGGATTTGGGAGAGTTTACAGAGGGATTTTACCGTCGACGAAGCTTGAAGTCGCTGTGAAGAGAGTCTCACATGATTCGAAACAAGGTATGAAAGAGTTTGTGGCGGAGATTGTGAGTATTGGTCGGATGAGTCACCGGAATTTAGTTCCTTTATTGGGTTATTGTCGCCGGAGAGGAGAGCTTCTTTTGGTTTACGATTACATGCCTAATGGGAGCTTAGACAAGTATCTTTACAACAATCCAGAGACAACCTTAGATTGGAAACAAAGATCTAAGATTATCAAAGGAGTTGCTTCAGGATTGTTCTATCTCCATGAGGAATGGGAACAAGTTGTGATTCACCGTGATGTGAAAGCTAGCAATGTTTTGTTAGACGCTGATTTTAATGGTAGACTCGGAGATTTTGGTTTGGCTCGGTTGTATGATCACGGGTCGGATCCTCAGACGACTCACGTTGTTGGAACATTGGGTTACTTAGCACCTGAACATTCCAGGACTGGGCGGGCCACGACTGCGACTGATGTCTATGCCTTTGGTGCATTTCTTCTAGAAGTTGTTTCTGGTAGACGACCCATTGAGATCCATAGCGCAAGCGATGATACGTTCTTGCTTGTGGAATGGGTTTTCAGTTTGTGGCTCAGAGGTAACATAATGGAAGCGAAAGATCCGAATCTCGGGTCTTCAGGTTATGATCTTGAAGAGGTTGAAATGGTTTTGAAACTCGGCCTGTTGTGTTCGCATTCAGATCCTCGGGCTAGACCAACTATGAGGCAGGTGTTACAATATCTAAGAGGAGACATGGCACTGCCTGAATTAACGCCCTTGGATTTGTCAGCAGGGAGCGTGATGAATTTGGGAGGCCGGGACGGTTTTAGCGGTATTGCAATGTCTGATTTGTCCTCCGTGTTTAAAGGGTTTACCGGCGGATCTTCCATCGCTGAGTCTCTACTCTCCGGTGGGAGGTGATGTTTGATGTTCCAACTCTAGCAACGCTTTATGTTCTTAGCTTTTTAAAGGTTTACTAATGCGGATCATGTACATACATTTTTGCCTTTGTATGGAAAATATAATTGAGTTTTTGTTATAAGAACTTATAAAATATGAAGATTATGATTGCGATAGTTGATTCACTATTAAGAACAGTCTCACAGGTAGAGACACGACTTAACACAATAACGGAACATTATTGGCAAAGTTAAACGGAGAAGTTGTAGAACCTTTTGTGTATGTGTGTCGAATTGTATTTCAGAACAGAACACTGATAATCACTTTAATAGAGACTTCTTGTTGCTCAGATACACAGAAACAAGAGCTATAGAAATTTCAAATTTTAAACCAATGCTGTTTCGTTGATATATGCAAAATCCAACAGACTGGTTCTTCCTAAACGCTGTATCAACGAGATTACGGTGCAGGACCAAGAAGAAGTGGAACTGGTGGTTCACTCGTTTCATTATGTCGTCTTGCAGCCCAAGCCCTTAGAGGAGGTTCAAAGCGGTCCCTAACCACATCAGGAGCCAGCTCGTCATCAGAAGGGAGGTAAACCAGGCCTCTTTCTCTTAGATGGGATGGTTCATCATAGCACACGGTCCAAAGACTATCCACTAGCTGTCTTTCTTCTCTAGCTGCACAAAGATCTTCGTCCGACATTACAACTATACTTCTTGTTCTCTCCTCAAGAAGTTGTCTTAGATTCACATCCGCTCTGTCAAGGTTTCTATCAGATTCTTCACGGGCGAGCTCTAAGAGACCACGAAGAGCGAATTCCCGGACTTCAAAATCTTGGTTGGATGCTAGATGGATCATTATGCGAGGGAATCCAAGATCTCTAACGATTTTACAGTCTGAGTTGCTTTCTTGGAGAAGATAGTGAATCAAGTTCAAGGCTTTTCTGAAACAGAAAGAGAATATTCATGAAATGAAAACCTGAACCGAAACAGAACCAAAACCAAACATTCATCTATGTAATGCATATGCTCAGGACGTTTTTTACCTTTGGAATCTAACGGTATCAGAGACCAAAGCGTCTCGTAAGCCAGCGTAACCATTTGCCAGACGGAATGCTGTAATCCCGGGTTGGTTGTTACAAATAAGAGCTGCAATGGCGAAAGCAAGAAAATGCTGTCAAAATTTTGGGTTTTCAAAGCAAACTTTGCTAACCATAGTAACTCTTACAAGATATAGCACCGAGCGCCTTGGTCCGGACTCTAATGTCGGGATCAGCAATAAAGTTGGTAAATAATGGTTCAAACCCATTTGCTTCCATAACAAGTTGCTGGCTTCTTGGATTGTTTTGGACAACCGTGGTCAAAACATCGGCAGACTTTGCTCGAATCTTCGCATTCGAGTTCATGAGATAGCTAAGGAGAGGAACCAAACCTCCAATGGAGTGTAGATCTGAAACATTAATGATCAAAACATGGTAAAAAATAAACCTTCACAAAATATAACAAAATCCAAAAACTAGTTATATAAGATCAAACCATTGGCCAAATCGATCGACTCAACGTGTTCTTGCAGCTCATCCAACATTCCTGTCCAGATAAAAGTATCAGTTCTTAAAAATCGATTAGGCCCGTTCTTTTGAATAACTGAATAATCGCCATTGGAACCAAGTAAAGAACCTTCAAGATCATCAGGTGTAATTCCTTGAGCCTCCAAGACTTGTTCAGGCATCTTCATGATTTGAGATATCACTTTCATACGGGAAATTGAATCGATCGTATGTGCTTGCATAGCTTCCATGAACCATTGTCGATCTTCCTCACTAATCAGAGAAAACAAATCAAAATAGAAATTCAACAAACAAGTTGGCCGAGAAATCACTTCAAGATTAATCATCCAAATGCTTTCTTTTCTCAGAATATAAAAAGAGAATTTTAATAAAATAAGAACCAAAACAATTAGCAAAGAAACGAAAGATTGATCAAAGATAACAATCTTGACACAAAACTAAGTTATAATGTTGAGAAACGCTCAGAGACCTCAAACGGCTAGAAGAAGAAGATCCATCGGAATGGGAGAGGCTCCATTTGAGCAATCCGTCCCACTTAGGTCCATTGTTCGCCATTTACGCTTCTTCAAACAAGAAACACAAAACTATGGATGATCAAAGAGGGCAAGAAAATGTTAGTTTATTACAAGAACAGAGGAGATATTTTGTGTGCCCGTAAAGTATGGATAGACAAAACACGTGGCCAAGTTGCACTAGCCAGTTTATCGGCTGAGGGAGAGAATAAGTGAGAGGGAGGGACCATATATGTGTATGTGGGATTGTGGGATTGTGGGGGATCATAAACGACGACGTCCGCATGTATCGGACCCATCTAATCAAGTTTGGCCCAAATACGGGGACTGTGTGTCCTTTCTTATATTTTATACCCAAATTTGATTAGAATACAACCAATTTTCTAAGTTTTTGGAAAAAGTCAAAAGTCTATCGTCTAACAGGGTAACTAGAGATTGATTAGAGGAATTAATTTTATGGTTTTGTCCGCAGTTATGTACAAATAGTAAATTACGGGAACCAAAATCTAAGAGAATCCGCTTGGTACCCATTGTTAAATTCACCGGTTCCAAATTTGACTCTAGTAGACAATTCTGAAGACCTACCTGTTTTTTCCCTTCATATTTTTTTCCATATGATTGAATTGATTCACTATTTTAGTATTTTCATTTGTTCTTCTTACGTCGTATACATCGTGTCCGCTTGAATTAGAAAGAGTGATAATATATTGTCTCTTTCCATTTATTTCTTATTTTTGTTAAGTCAAATCTATTTATATTGTCAACATATAAGTTCCAATATAGAAACAGAAACCTCAAAAAATTCAGTATAAATATATACTCTTATATGTTACGGGAGTTGAATCATAAGCTTACAAGCGTTTAATTATCTACTGTAACTTAGAACCTACACCATCTCAATAATCAATAACAACTACACCTTTCCGGGTTAAAATGTTCCCTTAATCACTTTTTATATATCCTAAAGATTATCTATCATTATATAGGAATGTTAAACTATGGCAAAGGGAAACCTTAAAAATCAAAATCCTAAACAATCAATTCTAAACTGAATCTAGAACCGGATCGTATATCGAAACTATGACTTTGTATTCATCCGGTCCGGTCAGACCAGAAAGCATGAGCAGCTAAAACCCTATCAAGAAGGTCTTGAGGCACAGGTTCGCCTCTCCTTTGTCTTGCTGATATCTTTGCCGTGTGAACCAACGTTTTCCATTTATCCTGTTTTTGGTTATCATGCACATATCATATTAATGATGCTAGTTTATTTTATTAACAATAATTAAGTATCCGATTTTATATGTAGCTTAGTTATCTCTAAAAAGTACCTTGAGGTCAACGTAAGTTCGATGATTAGCATGGTCAAATGCATGACACTTAACGTCGCGCCACCTCAAAATAATCAATATACGTATATAGAAGACAAGTTTAGTAACTTAAATTAGTACATTAGAAGGAAATTAATTAGAGGTTGAAAATTAATTACCTTCCGGTGCCGAGCCTCTCTACGGCCTGAACTAAAGCTTCTACTTCTGACACAGTGAATGGACGTCTGATTCTCCGTTGAACTATCTCTGGCTGCGAGGCCGGTTTCATGCGCACCGGAACCACGGATTTAGCTCCCACCACCTCAGTGCTATCCACGGACCCTAAAACCCTATTTTGTCTATATATATATATATATATATATATATATACTAGAAAGTTGCCCACGCGATGCGTGGGTTATGCATTCAGTTATTTTGTATACAGATCGAAGTTTACATAAAATAATATATGGAAAGTACATTTGTATTGTTATTATGTTTTGAAAATAATTTAAATATATTCAATTTTTGAAGTATTTTTGTGAATAACTAATAAAATAAAATTTATTCTTTTTTCTTTAAAACATTATATAATAAAAAAAAATTTAATATATACCACAATTTTTTTTTGTGATAATACATCTATTACCAATTGTCTCGAAATAATAGATCAAATTCTACTGTTCATTGATAAAAATAATAACCTACACACTTAGTTTGTTTGGATTAAGTGTTGTTGATATATTTTTGTCTACATAAGTTTTATATTAAATATTGAAAAATTAGTAGATAAATTCCATGCAAGCACTTAAAACATATGAAATTTTGATATTATTTACCATTTTTTTTGTCAACAGCTTAAATTAAAGCTCAAAATAACCATTCCTGGGAATGTTGTTTAAATATGTGATATGAAGCGGTTCGGTACGAACTTGTCGAGCCAATTTATCTGCTTTTACATTTGAGCTATGAGGAATTAAAGATAGAGAAAAGGTTGAAAATTCTTTCCTGTCACTCTGAAAGTCCTCCGGATACACTGAAAAAGCCGCCATTCGGTTGAAAAAGATACCATCTTCACCAAATCTGAACAGTCTGTAAAGAAAGGTACATCTTGGTTGTCAGCACCAATCATATACTTCATCGCCCAAAGAAGAGCTTCGACTTCTGTATGTAGAGGAGATAGACTTCTACGGAAGTTGGCAACTCCCATAGTTGACATCTCTCCATTTGATGATGTACAATACCATCCTGTTCCTGAAAAAGTATCGGTTCCTTTCCATGATCCATCTATGAAACAACGATATCCTGAATAAACAGTGATATTTCCCTCACTCCGTTTCGATTTTCATTATCTAAAAAACCATGGTTATAAGTATGAAGCTCATTTTGAGCTAGCTGCCACGATTGCGCCTCTTTCTCCGCTAAATATAAGACCTCTAATGGATCTTTATCCACATTGTCAAAGATCTTTTCATTCCTTGCTTTCCAAATGTACCAAATTATCCATGGATAAGAAGATGATTCTACCTCTGAAGGTATTCTCCAAAATAGGTGATCCAAGTTCTCGTAAATAGAAGCCGCAGAGAAAATCCCCGGGACCGAAGGAATTTGAGAAAGAGCCCAAATTTGTCTCGCTGGATGGCATTCAAAAAGTGTATGGTTAACTGTTTCCTCTATGGTACCACATTTAACACATCCGGTATCACAATTTATACTTCTCTTTCGCAGATTCTCCGTAACCAGTACACAACCTGATAAAATTAGCCACAAAAAATACCGTAGCTTAGGTGGACACTGCACCTTCCAAGCATATGCTTTTAGAGGTTTTATATTCGGGCCAAAAGATTATGAACAGACATCCAAATCCTCTATCCGAGTCGTATGGTAACCAGATTTAACCGTATATTTTACAGATTTAGTGTAATGCCAACCAAGGGTATCCTCTTTGGTTGACGCACCCAAAGGCAAGACACTAATCAGCGCGACATCTTCAGGATCAAAGAGCTCCCTCAAGAGATCCATGTTCCAAAAATTTGACCGGGTGACGACAAAGCTATTAACTTTCAAAGATGGGTTAATAATTGAACCATTACTTTTTGCTGGTCTCGGGAATTGAGCTGGTATCTATGGATCCTCCCAAACTGAGATGGACGCCCCAGAACCGACTCTTTTAATAACCAGAGATCTAACTGACAATATACTTCTCCAACCATAAGAAAGAGAGTATGATTTTATATTATCCAATGGATTGGATTTCCAAAAATACCGTCCTTTAAAACCTTTGCAAAAAGTGAATCAGGAACCGTAATCAAACGCCATAATTGTTTTGTTAGTAACGCCGAGTTAAAATCATCTACATTCCGAAATCCCACACCACCTTCCGATTTACTACTACACAGCTTATTCCAAGCCATCCAGTGCATTTCTTTCGACTCGCCATTAGAACTCCACCAAAACTTAGCAACCGCACTTAGGAGATCAAAGTTCAAACATCATCAAATTGTATTGTTTTCCTAATTTAAATCTATATATACTGTTAAAATATAATAGAAAAATATATCCGTTATATAACCTTCTATTTACAAAGTAGTCTGATCCTTCAATTTTAAAATGTCATTATTTTATATCTAAACAAAATTATATAATGTGAAAGGATTGGTTCTTTTAACACATTAGAACACGTGTAAAACAAAAAAGTTCATGGAGGCAAGTTGAAAAGCACCATAAAGAAGAAAATAAAAAGTAGGTTAAGTGTCTCAGAATTTGTCTCCGAAAGATTTTGAATTTTGATTTTGGTTTTGTTTTACTTATAGCCAAAAAAAAATATGATAACATAAATTGAATAGATATATTCTTATGTTATTATAATAAATTATATATGTTTATTTAAGAAGCCTACATATTTTATTGTTATCTTTTAATTTCTGAAAGTGTATTTTACAATAACCAAAAAAATAGAAAATATAAAACGGCTAAATTTCATATATCATGTAAACTTAGATCAAGTTTTTCTTGTCCCTATGTCTCAACGATTTAGTAATTTATGTCATATTTGACTAATTTAATTTCTATTAACAAAATATCCTTTTGAAAATTAAAATAAATTATTGAGTTTTTTCATACTTAATTAATTAATAATATAATGTTAATCAGGAACTGTGGTACAAATTAATTATTTAAACTATTTTTTATTGAAACATACATAAACCAATAGATATATAGAAAATATAGGTGATTCAATTCAATTTTTTTTTCTTTTAAAGATATAAATATAATCATTACTCATTATCTTTCAAAGTAGTAAAACATTTCTCACATTTTTTATTACAACTTTTTTTTTATCTTCTATGATTCACTCATCGTCTCCCAACATCTATTCTCTTTTTACCTTATATTGGCTTATATATAATATACTCGAATATAAATTAGTCTTCAAGATAGTTTATATCTATTTTCTCCTTCATATCTTTCAATTCTCAATCTTTTTTATATGTTGCATTATCTTTTTATTAAAGTGAACATTAGATCATAAGGTTTCTTTGACCATGTTTTGGTGCATGTAAATTGATTTTAAATATACGAAATGTTGGAGTAATTATTTAAAATGTAGGCAAGTTAAATATCATTAAAAGATAATTTATACAATGTATACTCGGAGTGTGAATCCGCAAATCTCAGCGACAAAAAATTGTGAATCCGCAAATTTCCCGCCAAAAACCTAAACTTGTAACTTTTTTGCTAAAAATGTAAATCCGTGATTTTCCCACCAAATGATGATGAATATTGTTGTTTTTATATTGATTATTAATTAATTTATTATTTTAATGGGTCAACTGTAAACTCATTAGATAATGAGTTGAGTTAGGGGCTAGGTTACCCATTTTGACACCCCTATATACGCATTAATCTGTTTATTAATAACATGATGTTAAATATTTATTTTAAAGTGCAAAAATAAAACAATATAAGACAATATGGCACATATTGCTAAAAACAAATATATTAGAACATCTTATATATGTTAATTTCAACTTTAAAAAGATAGTAAAAATATGTTTTTATATATATAATCTCGTAGTAATTATTGAAACTGCTAAAACTATTAAATATATATTTTCTGCAATTTATACTACATTAATAAATAAAAATTTCATAATAACTTATCTTAAAGAAAGAAGAAATAAAATTTGGCACATGTGTAGACTATGTTTTCATAGTAATTTATTTTATATATGTGTAGCATGTAGGATATCTTTTTAGAAAAATTTATATGAGATTCGGAATTCTAATAAGTGATTATGAAAAACTGAGTAGCTATTTAAATAGCTCACAATTCATAATCATATATAAATATATGAAAATAGAGGGTGTTATTGTGTTAATCTTATTGTGTAAATTAGTATTTAAATGTAACATTAGAAAATGCATAAATTATTAATTATAATTATGGGAGTTACATGCATTGAATGGAGAACATATATCATACAATTTATATTATTTAGGTTACAATTTAGTATTAAAGGGTGGATTAATGTATATGATTAAATGGGTTATATTTGTTGTTTGATTAGGGATAAATAAAGCCAATTTTATTAAATAGCATAAGAATTACAGTTATATTTTAAGGAATTAAATATGATAATATACAATTAGAATTTAATGATAGTTTTGTAAAAATATAATTTTAATACTATTAATATTTATGTTTGAAAAAAAAACATTTATGTTTGAAAAACTATATGCCATGTCGTTCTCTCTTGAACGATCTCCAAACCAATTGTTGGGTTGGGTTGTTCGTGAATAGACTCAAGAATTTGAACCACCCATCTATACAATAATTGTCACACTGTAAAAAAAATAAAACTATATTATTTTTAACTATACTTCATATCCATTGTCAAACTATCTATTTTTGAATTAGACTCTTTTCATTCCCATTTTTTTTTGTGCAATAAATTTTTCATTAATAACTATAAACGAAAGATAGATAATCAAATTTTTGTGCGTTGGAAACAATATAAAAATAAACAAACACAAACTAAACCTGGAAAGAATGACATCTTACCTCGAATATTTTAACTGACTTTAAGATAGTCACCACCTTAACATATGGCTTTCGAAAATATTAAAAAATATCCAGATCTACAAACATAACATAAGAAAGAACTGACAAAAAAAAAAGAATACGCAAAAAGAAGAAAAGAAGATTAGAAACTATTAAGTGAATAGAAAAATGTTACAAAATTTGTGGGGCTTGAAATATGATGGTTAGTATTGAACATGTCGTACTATTTATAAAAAAATTATATTGTCAAAACAATAATAAATTGCTTTTAATATTATATATGTGAATAAAATTAATTGTAGTTTTAGCATCATGAGCTACGTTACATTTGTAGAATTAAATGTGTTATACAGTAATAGCATTTAATTTGTGATAATAAATTGTAGGTATTTGATTGAATATTAACTGTAGTTTTCAATTAGACATAAAATTAAGTATCAGACGTTACAGCTTTGTCATTTTTGGGCTAACTTTTTTTTTGGTGTAATTTAAAGTGAGTTGTGTATTCTTTCTGAGTGATATATCAAAAATAATCTAAGGACACTTAATAATCTTTCTTAGCAGTTACATGTGTATTAATGTCATGGGAGTTTTTTCTGTGTGTTTTTGCCTTTTTGGTCAAATATGATGGGAGTTATGGTTACATTTTAAGGAATTAATATGCCAATAATTGGAATTAATGTTTAAACAAAACACATTTTCTTTCATGCATTTAAATAAACATATATAATTGATTATGTGATTAACATTATTTTATTTGGTATATTTTGAATAATTTCTTGTTTATGAGATTTCAATTCTTGAATTAGTTTTTTTCTTACACATGTTCTTTAAATTTTGAATATCTTATGCAGTATAAACTAATTCTAAAATAGATTAGCTGTTGTAGTAATTATTTTTTAGACCATTGATATAATAGAAATTATTATTAGACGATCCCAAAAGAATAGAATAGAATATATTATTGTGAAATAATTAAATGTTTTATTTATTATTATTATGATGATAAAATATAAACAAATATATATGAAGCCAAAAAAATAATCTAAGGAACAAATATATTAAATTATAGGAAAATATTGTATATGAAGCCAAAAAATATATAAATGATTTACACTAATATGGCATAAAGTTGGTCTTTACATATACACTGTAGATAATAAATTGTATCAAAGAAAAAATTCTAAGATTTTAGTGTAGATAATAAATTGTATGAAAGAACAAATTCTATGATTCCAATATTTTTAATTATTTTTGCATTTAAACTTTTTATATATTTTAATTGGTGTATATAAATATAAATGTAGGGATATTAAAGAAGTGGTATGAAAGAAAATTTTCCCTATTAAATGTCATAATAAAAAAAAAATATGTGCCACATGTTGTAAGAAGAAAGTGACAAATGTCGTGATAATAGAGCTCCTTACAGAAAAACCTTGTCATATTATATAAGATATATATATATATATATATATATATATGACCGCAATTTTAAAAGAAATACAAAAATACTAATAACATAAATTTTAGAAATGAGTCAAAAAATAATAATTTATGGTTTTGATTGTGTACCTAAGTCGTGTTCTAGGGTAAACAGTGGTTAATGTTGTTATTGTTGTTGTTTCTGATTTCTGTGGTTCTAGCATGAATCCCAAAGAACTGAGGTTGTGGTCATCATCATCATCGTGTGGGATCCCAATCTGAAGGAGCGTTTTGGAGTCATCAACGATGGTCTTACCTCGAAGAAGCACTCCAATGTTTAACCCATCCTTAAGAATCCGCGTTACTGCGTCCAATACCGCTAGTTTCAGTGAGCCAACCGTGGCTGATTCGGGAATGTCCACCAATAGCTCCGAGATTTTCAATGATTTGATACCGACCTTAACTGAAAATACGACAAGAGAATGCTATATAAAGAACAATCGTTCATATAGATTTGATCTCAAATAGATGTACATACCGGTACACGGAGCATCATGTGATTCAGATGGATGATTTTGGTAAAACAACTTTCTTTTTTTCAAAGGATACATATTTTGCGATTCCTGGCTACTACACGAACCTCCCTCTTTCAAGTGACACATCTTTCTTTTACCATCTACATAAATTCAAAGAAACACACAAACAAACAAAAATCAATCTTTTATGTAAAAAAGCTTTAGGGTTATAGTAAAGTTAGCGAGTGATGACTTGATCTTACCGATCTTGGAATGTGAATCAAAGTTTTCTTCTTGTGAGATTGGAGAGCTAGACGCGGAAGGACCAAGAGCTAGCCAGTCCTTAGACAATAACACCTGAGAAGGTTTCTCCAGACCAGGTTGAGGCTTAACCTCAAGTACTTCCATTGTCTCCAAGAAGTTATTGATGATGAAATCGTTCTTCGTCTCCTTTGTTTTATGGGACAACGAGCCGATAGCAACTCGGTGCTTGCGCTCGCCTAAGAGCTTTTCAGCTTGGGCTAAAACCTCGAAATCAGATCTTTGTTTTTTCATCAGTCTTTGCCTGCGTCCCTGGAGAAAAAAAGAAGACGCGATCGAGTAAGCCAAATGTATTCACTTGTGGAAGAAGAAATCATTTTCAAATGTATATACGCACTCTGGGTGATCTACATGCCCTAGGAACAACAGGAAGTTGGTAGGCATCGACACCACAGTCCACCATGTTCCTTGCAACACACACAACTGCAAAATGCTTAGGTACGTACAAGCCTGATGAGCCTGCGCAATTTATTTTTATCATCTTCAAAAATTAGATCCGAGCACGAAACATTGATGAGGATAAATGGAAAAACAAATATTGGTCACCAATCACATAAAATCCACAAACCTTATGATTGTCTCTGTCGTTTTTCTTAAACGATTCTGATTTTGTGCAAGAAAGAAAAGTGAGATTTATGTTAGAATTTATTTGTGGGAAATAAAATATATAGAACGATAGGAGCCGTACGTAAAACATCCGCCTTTAAAGTTGGGTTTGTGTCTGAACAAAAACCCCATGAAACCACAAAAATTCTTTACAAAAAAAATCCAATGTTTAAAAAAAAAATTGAACTCAATTTTAATAACACCTGTCAACATCTGAATAGTCTGATATTACCAGTAAATTTAAAACGTTTTCTGAATTTTTAATTCTATAAGAGACATGTTTTTTTTTTTTTTGGGCTAAAACTAACCAACAGTTTTTTTTAGCTTTTAGACCTAAAACCCTCCCTCCTCCGAACACTTTGGACCAGTTCTTTCGTTCTCATTACTTCATAACGTCAATCCTCGTTTTAACACGTGAACGACTCTCCATTATTCTTGGATAAATCTCTTCTTATTCACTAATATATATTTTCTTGTTGTGGAGAGGAAAACTGTGTGATTTCTTTTCGATCGGAAACATTTTAGGATGTAACTGGCAATCAGTTAGAGAATAAGAGAAACGTGTTGAATAAGGTGTATAGTAGCCTGATAGGGGATCAAATGAATGAATTTGAGTGGAAAAAATATTGCAGAACAATAAATTAAATTAACAATGTTCGAAGTTGGTGTTGAATGGTGCTTGTTCTTAAGTAAAATTTTGAAATTACTCTTTGTCGCTAACGTAGATCCCAAGTTAGCGACAATGGTCAACGAATTTAAAGTTTCGAAAGTAAGCTAAAGTCTTTTTTGGGGTACATGGACCATAAGGTATATAAGGGATAATTTTTACATTGATAGGTTCTTAATTCACATAGAGAAAAGCATAAAACTTTAATCATTCTTAAGAAAGCTTCAACTTCGTCATTTTCATTAAATATCTATGTTAACTTGATATCATCATATTAACGATCATTTTCAACTATATTGTAACTTAAACGCCTATTAGAACAATTGACAATTAATCTCAAATCAAATTGATAATGATGGGATTTTTTAATAAACAAGCCCGATTCCAAATGCCAAATGGTATGTAGGTACATAAACAATATAGAGAGAATAGGTCATCGATAGAGCATATGACCAAAAGCGTCGATGTCAAGCTCGATGCTTACGTACTAAAGATACAAATAGACGAGTCAGTCAAAAAAATAAAAAAACTGATGGAGCCGTTGAACTACTAATCAGTCAGTCCTATTTCGGATGATAAGCAAATTAAGCAAAAGACTCAGTTCTTTTTTTCTTTTTAGGGCCACTTTTATCTAGAGTAATATACATCTTTTTTTTTAAATAGAAATATATAGTTATATCTTTATGATCACTAGATTTATTTATTTTACTTATTATTTTTTGTTTTGTTTATAAATTAGTTACATACAGTTTTTGAACATTTTTGAGATAGTATTATTGAATAGATCACCACAATTTTTCTTTTTGACTCGGACCACGTTTAGTTGACATTGGTCTGCTTGTTCGACATTTTTTTATCATTCACAAAAATGTAGGTTTTGTGTGGAGTAGTTCATGAAGAAAAGTTCAAATGAAATCCAGTTCAATTTTTGCTTTGTCATTTTTTTTTAACGAAACACCAACCTTCAACATAGGACGATTCAAGTGCATTTTAATTTTGTTTGGAAAATTTTGAATTCTTTTTTACGAGTTCAATTTAACCTAACACAACTCTATTAAGAAATCAAGCAATATTCAAAGTTAAAACTAGTAAATGAAAAATTAGTTTATTAGATTAGATGGTTTTGTACTCCCGTATTTGTTATGTACTTATGTTTGATCCATTTGATCTGCTATTAATATTTTTCTCTATTTTTAATATAAATCTGGATATATAATTTTCTTTTTTGGGTCAGCAACTCACAAACATACACAAAGTAACATTGACTTTTTTTTTGTTTTGTAGGATTAGGAATTTTTGTTACATAAATCTGGGTTTTTTAAAAAAACAAAAAATCTGGGTTTTTTTTTTTTGCGTCAGAAAATTCGGAAACATACACGAAATAACATAACTCTCTTTTTTTATTTGTTCTTTTGGATGATTGTTTTACTGGTAGGATTAGGAGGAACCGTGTGATGCATATTTGGTAAAGACCGTTGACTTATATAACTCTTTCCTTTTTTCTTGTTTTCAGACACAAAACTCCAACGAAAGTTTCCTTTTTGTTGTACAGATAGAACTTGCTCTAAGCTTCCAAAGTCCAAAAACCCGATTAAAAAGCCCCCATAAACAGCTAAACACAACACCTAATTTCTCTCTACACACATACTCAAATTCAATCTCAAATCTCTTGAAGTTTGTTCAAAGCTCGAATTTTTAATTGCTTCAATGGGTGAGAAAGATTCAGAAACAGCTCCGATTTGGGGAAAAACTCGACAGAGAGAGAGCAACAACAACAACAACATACACCCAATGGATTTAGAGTCGTCTTCTCTATCTGGGCAACAGCGATCATTGAATCGGAGTCGAAGTTCTTATGAAGAACGAGGAAGAGGAGTTAAAGAGTTTCGGAGTTGGTTCCCTTGGCTCATTCCATGTTTCGTTGTTGCTAACGTTGTCGTGTTCGTGATCACCATGTATGTCAACAATTGTCCGAAGAAATCTGGAGACTGTTTTGCTGATTTCTTGGGTCGATTCTCGTTTCAGAACACCAGAGAGAATCCTCTTCTGGGTCCTTCCTCTCTCACGTAAGTATTACTTTGTTTCAAATAAAGTTCTGATCTTTACTGAGTTAAGTGAAGCAGAAAAATCCGAACTTTGTTAGAATTTCAAGGAAAAATCCGAAATTTCTTAAGTTTTGGAAGAAGAAGTAGCTGATTGGTTTTAATGTTGGTTAGAGACAGTGTGTGTTTCTCTTCACTTCATTGAATTGTACTGATGTCTAGATTTTGATTGATTTTTGGTTACTTTAACTTGCAACAGGTTACAAACAATGGGTGGATTGGATGTAAAAAAAGTGGTTAAAGGAGATGAAGGTTGGCGTCTACTTTCTTGCAACTGGTTACATGGAGGAGTTGTTCATTTACTGGTGAACATGTTGACTCTTTTATTCATCGGTATACGTATGGAACGTGAATTTGGTTTTAGTAAGTACCTACTCTCTCTCTGCCTCTCTTGATCACTTTGTTATCTTGTGAAGACCCTTTTTTAGTGAAGTGTGTGTATATAAAATTTGTTTTGATTTTTGTTTGCAGTTCGGATTGGATTGCTTTATTTGATATCGGGCTTTGGAGGAAGTATATTGTCAGCTCTGTTCCTCCGCTCAAACATCTCTGTTGGAGCATCCGGTGCGGTGTTTGGTTTACTTGGTGGAATGCTCTCTGAGATCTTTATCAACTGGACGATCTATTCTAATAAGGTAACTAACTATACCTTCAAGACCTGTTTTCTATCTATGATATAAAGATTTGAACTTTAGCATTTATGTTGTTCTGCCAATGCTTTGCCTAGGTTGTGACGATTATAACTCTTGTAATAATTGTGGCGGTGAACTTGGGACTTGGTGTGCTCCCGGGAGTAGATAACTTTGCTCATATTGGAGGGTTTGCTACGGGTTTTCTTCTTGGATTTGTGCTCTTAATCCGTCCCCATTACGGATGGATCAACCAAAGAAACGCTCCTGGAGCTAAACCCCACAGGTTCAAGATGTATCAGGGCATATTATGGACCGTCTCTCTTCTCCTCTTGGTCGCCGGGTAAGTGTTACATTTCTCTGTCACGTCAATAGCTATAAATCAGTCTGTTTGTTTTTCCTATACTCATAAAAGCCTACAGATTGCGTAAATGATGATCTTGTCTCTTTGATTGACACGAAAGAGTTGTGAACTTTGTGACAAAAAAATCACCAAACCTAGTTTTTTTCCTTTGTCAGGTTCATTGTCGGATTGATCTCTCTCTTCAACAACGTCGATGGAAACGAACATTGCTCATGGTGTCATTATCTTTCATGTATTCCAACTTCTAAATGGAGCTGTAACCGAGAACCAGCTTCTTGCACGGTAAAATCCTGAGCTCTTTTTTAGATTCCTCGGTTTCTCCAGTCTCGGGTCGAATCTCTTTCAATGTCTCTAACGTTCTTGTTTTATTTTTGTTTTTATGCAGAGGAGTCAATCAGGTAACCAATTGAGCATGACTTGTTTGAGGAATGGGAAATCAGCATCTTACATTTTGCCTAATCCCTCGGATTCACGGATTAATAGCTTATGTGTTCAGCTTTGCCGTTGATTTACTGATTTTTAGAACATTATATACAAACACACTCTACACTGTATCTATCATATTTTTTTTCTTGCTTATCATGTGTATATTTTATAGAGACAGACCCTTGTTGAATAAATAATACAATGTTATCCTAAGTTACTATATTTTGAGTTTGAGGTCTCTAGTAAATTTGTTCTTTTGGTTGTAAGACCAAACAAATCCTGTGTCTTCTTCTTTTGAAGAAGGAAACAAAAAAATTCAAATCGCCGTCTGTGGGGATCGAACCCACGGCCACGTGGTTAAAAGCCACGCGCTCTACCACTGAGCTAAGACGGCATTGATATTTCTTTCGTCTTATAAATTCTATAATTTAATTCCATACATACATATAGTTCCGTATCTCTCTCGTTTTAATTTGTTATACGAAGGTCAATTTACATTTCATAATGATGTTTTTGTTTTTTTTGGAAAACACTACTGGTAAAATGAAAAAAATATATATGAAAAATCTATAGATATATTTGTTGTAATACCCTCTCAATCAATTTTTTTCAAATTAGATCTGAAAATAGAAATTTGGCATAGAGATCTTCCATTTGGTGAAATATATATAAGAAATTTGGTATGGATGTTTTATATAGCTGCCCAAAAGTAATACGTGACAACTTGTTTTATAAGAGATTATATTCACCAGATAAAAACCCAACATTTATAAACAATAATCAAGCAATCTTGAACACGTACGTTGCTAGAAAAAGTCAATACGACTAAACAAATGATGCGTCTCGCGTTGGAAAAGAAGAAGCAGTGAATAGCAAACAATAATTTGCAAAAACTTTATATGATTATTTCACACGTCAAATCGATATGTACCAGAATTTCAAAAACCACACATGCATGTAGGTAGGGATCATTTGGCTGATCACTATGTCTTGTGATTCTTATTGAGGTGCAAAGACCGTAGCTCAACTGCGTCAAGCTCTCTGATAAAATTGTCGGGTCTATAGTATCCGGTGTGAGGATCAGGCATCCACCATAACTCTTCTCCTCTCATCATTTTACCTTGAATTTGAGAAGTTTTTGCAATGTATGGATCTAACTCTTTCGCAGCGGTCTCAGGTTTAAAGTATCCGGTATCAGGGTCTGATGTCCACGATGGCTTCTCTCGACTACTTCCAATTGTATATCCCCTTTGAGAGGCTTTTGTGATCACAATGTATCTTCTCCTAGAATAATTAATAATTTTAAAAAATTGTCATTTAGTTTACAACGGAATATATTCAAAAGAATTAACCAACATACAATATTTTCTAAAACCATAGGGTATATACAAATGGATAGACTTACATTATGATTGTGTTGTTGATAGATCGAGAGAAACTTTTGAGATTGGAAAGTGATTGAGACATTATTCCTCTCAAATTTTCTATGGAGAAGATTAATTAAGTGTAAGAGGATTTCTGTATAGACGGACGCAGGCGGACGAGTTGATTTGTACGTAGAAGATATATATGTTGGAAGATATGGCTTTATATAGGTTATATAGGGAATTTGTTGATCATAACAATTTTTTGTTGTTGTAAACTTGTAATAATCTAATACTTTGACTTTGTAATGTTGATCAGACTTTTGGAACAAACAAAAAAAACTAAATATTGGCATCTGTTCAAAATAAAACAAAAATAGAATGTAAGAGAAGTAGTAGTCCCTTGCTTAACCAGAAGTCAGATTAAAACATCGAAGAAATTACAACTAGGACAATGACCTGGCTAATCAGGCTTCAATTTAAAAAAGTTTAAGCTTACGTGCTAATTTAAAATATCAAGTTTATAGATTTAATAACGGTGAGCTAATCAAACTTAACATTTTGAATTGGTCTATATATATTATGTGAAGAGGTCCGATAGGATCAAGATTCAATGGTCTCTCTCGGCGGTCAAATTATTTGAAGGGTCAATCGAAAAAACGGCTTTAATGCAACTGGAACAGTTCAGATTCTAAACTTACCATAAAAAATATCTGTGTACCTTTAATGTATATCTCAGCTTGGCATACTTTGTTGTTATTGTATTTTCCCCATGGATGCTGCTACGGAAAAGAAATACTGCACAAGTATTGAAGATGAGTTATATTTCTGGCAAAGAATTACACCAACAGAAAGAAACCCTAACACTTTGAGAAATTTATCAAATCAAAAGTAAAAGAATGTTTGTACCTAGGTTGCAACAATAATAATATACGAGATTTTGGGGGGTGAACGGAGCTAGTCCTTTTATTAACGATATAAGCGATCAAGAGATTACAAAATGCAAGTTTCGCCGCGGCGGTTATAGACTATCCGCCGAGCCGAACACTTAACGTACGAAACAGAAAGACAGAATACGAAAACGAGCGAAGCGGCGAAACTCGGGCTAGGCGACGAAGTCGGGCTAGGCAACGATTTCGGGCTAGGCAACGATTCTTCTTATCTGCTAGTTAATAACCTCTGGATCGGATCCCGTTCCCAATAGTGATTTTGGCTATTTATAGGGAACAGGAACCCTAAATTCCTTCTGTCTCCTCTGTAAATGACGGTTTTGCCCCTCCAGGCTTAGTGGGCTCTTTATAGTGACCAGGGCCCGTTATAAGCTTGTGGACATTTGTTTTGGGCCTCCTAACATATATGGGGCAAGGCCCATGTCCAACAATAAGCCCCCCCCTTAGTCCGTCGTGCAAGAGTGTGCTTGAGCTTGACGGGCATGTCTTCGAGGTTGAAATATGTTAGTTGGGCGCAAAACAAAGTATGACTTGAATAAATCGTCTTGTAGCCTTTGCCTGCTTTTCGAGACAAACGAAAACTTTTCCGGGTGAATAGTGACTTTGGCACGTTTTTCGAGGCGAACCGAAACTTCTCCGGGTGAACAGTAACTTTGGCACGTTTTTCGAGGCGAACCAAAACTACTCCGGGTGAACAGTAACTTTGGCACGTTTTTCGAGGCGAACCGAAACTACTCCGGGTGAACAGTAACTTCGGCACGTTTTTCGAGACGAGCCAACACTTCTCCGGGTGAACAGTAACTTTGGCACGTTTTTCGAGGCGAACCGAAACTTCTCCGGGTGAACAGTAACTTTGGCACGTTTTTCGAGGCGAACCGAAACTACTCCGGGTGAACAGTAACTTTGGCACGTTTTTCGAGGCGAACCGAAACTACTCCGGGTGCACAGTAACTTCGGCACGTTTTTCGAGACGAATTGAAACCTTCTCGGGAGATTTGTGACCTCGGCACGTTTTTCGAGACGAACCGAAACTTCTCCGGGTGAGCAGTGACTTCGGCACGTTTTTCGAGACGAACCGACACCTTCTTGGGAAATTTGTGACTTCGGCACGTTTTTCGAGACGAACCGATACCTTCTCGGGAGATTTGTGACTTCGACACGTTTTTCGAGACGGGCTAGGTTGTGCATCCAGAGAATTAGGTCAATAGTTTTACCTCGGTAAATGTGCAATGTCTCCTCCTTATAAATATGTCTCCCATTTTCTACTTTAACCTTTTCTTCACATCTTCTTCTCCAAAGGTAAAACTCATCTCTCTCTCTCCCTTTTCACTAGTTTGTTTTTTTTTGTTTGGTTTGGTCATGGGTTGCCGAGGGCTCGCCGAGCCGCGGGACGTGCTGCACTGGACGTGCCGCACCGGACGTGCCGCACCGGACGTGCCGCACCGGACGTGCCGCACCGGAGTTCACCGCGCCGAACGAGCTTGCCGCACCTCGGGAGTTCACGTATCTCGCCGTGCCGCACCGGAGTTTGCCGCGTCTTGGGACGCGCCGGAGTTGTTTTGCCGCATCGTGAGAACCTTGCCGATTGTGAGAACCTTGCCGATTTGCGTATCGCCGAGCCGGACCGCGAGTTGCCGTGCCGGACCGCGAGCTGCCGAGCCGCGTTGGAGTTGTCTTGCCGCATTGTGAGAACCTTGCCGATTTGCGTATCGCCGAGCCGGACCGCGAGTTGCCGTGCCGGACCGCGAGCTGCCGAGCCGCGTTGGAGTTCCCGAGCCCACGTATTGAACGGGTGGTTCGCTTAGAACCTTGCCGCGGGTTACTTTGCCGCACCAAGGGTCCACTACCATGCCGAGCCGAGGGTTTGTTGATCCGCCGCGGCAACGCCTTGGTCAAACCACGTCGAGCCGAGAATTGTTGATCCGCGGAGGTTTGGTGCCTCATCGAGACTGAGATGGTGTTGCTTAAACTTTGATGAGTGCTTTCGGTTTGTCTTGTCTCGTCTTCGTGATGTGCTGACGATGAGGCGACATGGTGGTGAAACGACGTTGTTGCGAGGTGGGCCTAATTCACGGCCGGTTCTGTTTAGTTCGTGACGAGTCTCTGATTCATGTCTTGGTTGGTTTTGCAAGGTTCCATTCGATGCCTCGTTTTCCGGAAGACTACGTTCGCGAAGAGTTGGAGGTTGACGAATATCGCCAATTGGAGCAAACGTTGGATGGTTTCGGAGCGGACCAAGATGCATGGATTGGACAAACGGAGGCTGGTGATACTCTTGCCGATTTGAACGAGGAAGATGCGCAATATCTCGATAGCCTGTTAGCTCCGGAGAATGTGGAGGCCGGGCCAAGTTTCAGTCGTCGTGGAAAGATTTTTGAGCACTTGGTTCGTGAGGTGACACCGATCGTGATGGGTTTGAGGGCTCCGAGCACGACTACTAATCCTCGTAAGAATCGTAGTAGGAAAGCCAAAGCAGTGATTGAAGAGAGTTCAGCCGAGACTTGTTTTTCGTACGGTCATGGGAAGTCGGCGAGCACTTTGGATTCGTTGAAGAAAATGTTTACACAATGTCAGCTGCCTGCCAACGTGGAGTTTCTTGCGCCCGAAGCGCACGAACGTCCTTCTGATTGTCCTGATGGATACATATGTGTTTATGAACCCTATTTCACAGAGTGCGGGCTCTGGTTTCCTCTTCCAGAATTTCTCACGAGTTATTGTAGTCGGCGGAATATCGCGTTTTCTCAGCTGTCTGTGGCTAGCATCCGGAACGCGGTCGGCCTCGTAATAATGGCGGCGGAGGAGAACATAGTTGTGAATCTTAACCTTTTCGAAGCGGTTACTACATTTTCGATTGGACAGAAAAATCCGGGCATTGTTTGCGCGAGTTCGAGGCGACGTTTTAAGATTATCTATGATGCTAAGAAGAAGACGAACGATTGGAGGAAACGTTACTTCTTTGTGAAGCTAAACGAAGCGTCGGTTGAAGATATTCATCTGTCGTGTGATAACGTGTGGAAGATGGATCCTGGTAGTTCTTAGTTGGTCCGGGCTCGACAAGGTTTGTTCCTTCGCTGACTATTGACAAATTTCTTTTTGTTGGTATTGCAGGGTTTGTAGAACGGCCAGACGGGTTGACCGACGGCGATCGTTCAAGTCTTGATATTCTACGGGCGAAGAGAGCTTTGTCTTGGCCACACGTTCTTGATCATTTTCGCACTTGTGAGTGTTCTTTAACCATTCTTACGTTCATCTAGGCCTTCGCTATTGCGTTTCTTACGTAGAATTTTTCTTGTAGGTTCTTACTCGTGTTTGAGGATGGGTGATTGTGTTCTTCCGAGTTACGCTGATCAGTTTGATGAAGACGTCGCGCCTTTGAACGGGAATGGTCCGCAGGGGTTGGTTGACGAGACGGGTCAAGGTGTGGTTGTCGAGGCAGTCGTGGCAGAAGACGCGTGTGCCGAGCCAGATGCGTCTCGTCGAGCTAGGTCGGCGGAAATTGATGCCGCTCGTGCTAAGAAGAAAGCCTCGAGAGGGGCGACGGGGAGTGTTCCTCCATCTGCCGGGGGTGGACGTTCGCGGAAGAGGACTTCGCGTCGTAGTCCAGAAGCTGGGCCGTCAAACGTCGGAAGGTCTGCCAGGCGCGAAGAACCAGTTCGGGAAGCCTGTGAAGGAGTTGATCATTCGTTTTCCTTCAACTATGGCGCGAAGAATCACATGTTTCATTACGATGGGGGTGCCTGCGCGGAGTTGGCGAGTAAGATTCGCGGTGATTTCACTGAGTTTCCTCGTGTTGATTCTCTTCTTGGGGCGGACCTCTATCGCGATGCAGCTCGTCGGAATTTTCAGGTTTGTTTCTCCTGCCTTTGTGTCCTTTTAGTATTTTGGTGCGCTTCCGGATTCTGACTTTACCTATCTTACAGTCGATGAGCCAGATGAACCGCTTGGTTGGCTTTTATGAGGAGAAGGTGAGGGCCGCTATGAGGGAGAACGATCTGCTCAAGGCTGCTCTGGAAGCTGCCAAGAGGTCTGTCGCTGCTCGTACGGGGGACTACGAGTCCGAGAAAGCGAAGGTTGGCGGTCTCGATTTGACGATAAGCGAACTTAGGGAGCAACTCAAGGCTGCTAAGGCGAAACTTGCGTCGGAGGTTGCGAGGCTTAGGAAGGCTCGTGACGAGATTGCTGCAGTGGAGCGTCACAAGGCAGAAGTTGAGGCCGCGGATAACCATGCTCGCATAGAGAGGCTGAGAAAACATATAATCGGTCTGCGAGCCCAGAGTATTCCTAAGTATACGCTCTGTCAGGTGAAAGGAATTCAGGAGTGCCTTGAGAAGATGATCAATAAAGGGACGGTTATTCCTGAGGAGAGGATGGCGAGATTGGCGGCGGATCGTCCGGCTTGGCAGCGAAAGTTTGACGAGATTGTGGTTCCGGACATTTTCGAGAGTGACCTCGAACCCCTTCAGGTGCCACCAAGAGATGGTGCTAGAGGTGCCAATGAGTGATTCGCCTATTACTTGTTTCGTATGCTTGCGTTTTATTTCCCTTTCCTTTGTTGCTATGAACTTTGTCCGGCCGTTTGTGGCTCGTTGGACCGGCGTTATGTACTTTCGGCCCTCTGTTGGGTCTTTGCCATGAACTTCGTTTGTTTCCTTTTAGTCTCATGACTTGGTGATTATTTTTACCTTGTTATTGCTTGTTTTTGGTTATTATCGTTGTTTTTGTGCGAGGCGTGGCTCGGCTTTATTTACGCAGCTCGGCTTCGGTACAAATATTACAGGGCAAGACGTCTCTTGGCTTATCTTATATGTTTGTTTCGAAATGCCGAGTTTAGGACGGTGTAGTCGAGACGGACTCGTCGTACTTTTTAGGTGCGGCTCTGGTGTCCGGCTTACCCTGTGGGTGCTTTGAGGTCGGCAAGAACGTGCAAGCCGGGGCTCGGCTTATCGGTTCGACCGCCTGCTAGCTGTTGTGCGAGACTGGGCCCGGCTTTTAATCTTTACGAAGTAAAGTTGTGGATTATTTCGCCACTGCATCCATGCGGAACGCGTTTAAAATCGTGCGCCTGGCCAGGACGACGATGCGGGAGCTTGGCGATCGGCGAGGCGGACTCGTCCGAAAGAGCTCGTCAAGGATATTGTGCTCTTGTGAGAGCTTTTACATGCGTTTTGAGAAAAGAAAGAAAAAAAATTTTTATATATTTTTTTGAGATAGCTGTGTCCCGTGAAGGACTGCCTACGTACCCTTAGAAAGGGATCAAGCCATTCGTAGTTCACATTACATAGGTGTAAGCTCGGTAGTTCGAGCGTTTTTTTTTTTTTTTTTTTTTTTTTTTTTTTTTTTTTTTTTTTTTGCGGTTGCGCTTAGTAGTAGTAACGTTTCAGGTTCGCGGAGTTCCACGAGCGGGGAACTGGAGTGCCGTCCATAGTCAGGAGTTCGTAGACTCCGGGTTTGACGATCTTGGAGATAAGGTAGGGTCCTTCCCAATGAGCGCCTAGTTTGCCAGCATTCAGTTCTGCCGTATTTTCGAATACTTTGCGGAGGACGAGGTCACCTTCGGCGAAATGGCGGGGCTTGACTTTTTTGTTGTAGAACTTGGCTGCTGCATGCTGATAATTTTGGATGCGGAGAAGCGCTTTATCTCGTTCTTCCTCGAGGCAGTCGAGACTATCACGGAGCATTTGATCGTTGAGAGTGGAATTGTGAACGAGCATGGAGCGTCGGAGCGTCGGGGCGCCAACTTCTGCGGGGGCGAGGGCTTCCATCCCATAAGCTAGGGAAAACGGCGTACACCCAGTAGATCGGCGCGGCGACGTGCGGTGCGACCAGAGGACGCCATCGAGTTCGTCGGCCCAAACCCCTTTTTTCGCTTCAAGACGTTTTTTGATGCCGTCGAGAATAGTCTTGTTCGTTGCTTCGGCTTGACCATTACCTTGCGGATAGCGAGGCGTGGACTTACTCAAACGAATTCGCCAACGGGCGCAGAAACCTTCGAACTGTAGCGAAGTGAACTGAGTCCCATTGTCCGTTACAATTTCGTAAGGTACACCATGCCTGCAGATTATGTTCTTCCAAACAAAATTCTGGACTTCCTTGGATTGAATTTTGGCATATGACTCGGCCTCGACCCACTTGGTGAAATAATCTGTCATGATTAGAATGTACTTCTTTTGTCGCGACGCGGGAAGGGGACCGACGATATCCATTGCCCATCGCATGAAGGGATAAGGTTGTGACGCTGTTCGGAGGAGTTCAGTGGGAACATGTATGAACGGGGCGTGACGCTGACATTTCTCGCACTTCGCGACGAATTTCTCGCAGTCAGAATTCAAAGTTGGCCAAAAATGGCCGGTTTTCCTGATCCGAAGTGCGAGAGCTCGTCCTCCCGAATGGTTTCCGCCTGCACCTTCGTGAACCTCGCGCATTATATCATTTGTCTCGGTATTGGGGACGCAAGCGAGAAGTGTTCCTGCTGCAGTCCATCGAAAAAGATTGCCGTCCATGAGTGTGTACTGCGCGCTGCGAGTTCGTAGGCGTCGAGCTGCCCATTTATCTGTCGGAACGATACCGTCTGCAATGTAGTTGCGTATTTCGTCGATCCAGTCCGCATTAGCTGGGGCGTCAGAAGTATCCGGAGTTGTAGATTCGGCCAGGGTGGGTTCTATGATGAGTAGGACGATGCTTGGGGCCGCGGCTGTTGCGTCGATTATGGTGTTGCCAGACGCAACAGTTGGTGGAACGGGTGATAAATCAGTCGAAACGGTAGATGTTGAGTGAAGGTCGATGCTGGGGCGGTCAATGCTTTCGACTGGAATGATGCGGCGCAGGTCAGGATCGGAAGTAGAAGCGAGCGTTGCCAATGCGTCAGCCGGTGCGTTATCGCTGCGAGGAATTTTAGTAAGTTCAAAGAGGTCAAAATTCCGAGAAAGGTCGCGAACGATCTTTAGATAAGCGTCCATGCGGTCGTTCTTTGCTTCGTAATCGCCGCTGAATTGGTTTGCAACAAGTTGGGAGTCGCAGAAGGCTTGTATGTTTTTAACTCCAATCCCGTGCGCAAGTCGCAGACCAGCAATTAATGCTTCGTACTCGGCTTCATTGTTCGATGCGGAGAAAGCAAGGCGAAACGATTGTTCGAGTATCTCGCCCGTTGGCGAGGCTAAGCGAACGCCGACTCCGGAACCGTGCTTGGAAGACGCTCCGTCCACATACAATGTCCATTTTTCGACTTGGGGGACGCCTGGTTCGAGTTCGGGAGAGAGTTCGACGAGAAAGTCGGCGAGGACTTGGGATTTGGCACATGTGCGAGTCTTGTATTCGATATCAAATTCGCTTAACTCGACGGCCCACTTTGCGAGTCTGCCGGATTGGCTTGGACTGTGAAGAATCGTTCGTAGAGGTTGATTCGTGAGGACTTCAACGGTGTGGGACTGAAAGTAAGGTCGGAGTTTTCTGGCCGAGATGACGACTGCGTAGGCAAGTTTTTCGAGAGTAGGATAGCGAAGTTCAGCACTGTCAAGGGTCTTGCTCACATAAAAGATAGGACGTTGCTCACCTCGGTCTTCCTTGATTAGAACCCCGCTGACTGCTGACCCGGAGATAGCGATGTAGAGGTATAGTGTTTCTCCCTGGTCCGGCTTGGCTAGGACCGGGGGAGAGGATAGATAATCTTTCAACTGTTTGAAAGCCTCTTCGCACTTGTCGTCCCATTGGAATCGTTTGTTACTTCGCAATAGTTGGTAGAAAGGCAAACATTTATCAGTTGACCGAGAGATAAATCGGTTGAGCGCTGCGATACGCCCGGTGAGACGTTGAACTTCGCGGGTATTCCTTGGGGAAGGAAGATTGATGAGTGCCGAGATTTGTTTCGGATTAGCTTCTATGCCGCGCTGGGTGACGAGATATCCCAGGAATTCTCCTGACTTTACGCCGAATGTGCACTTGGCAGGATTCAGCTTCATGTTGTACTTGTTGAGTACTTCAAAACACTGCTTCAAATGATTGACGTGTTCGGCGGCCTGGATTGATTTGACGAGCATGTCGTCGATGTAGACTTCCATCGTTCGGCCGAGCTGCTTTTCGAACATTCGATTAACTAGTCGTTGATACGTTGCTCCGGCGTTCTTCAACCCGAATGGCATGACTTTGTAGCAGAAGGTTCCTCGTTCGGTAATGAATGCTGTTTTCTCCCGGTCATTTTTATGCATAAGGATTTGATTGTAACCAGAAAACGCATCCATGAATGAGAGCAATTCGTTGCCAGCTGTGGCCTCGACGACCTGATCTATTCGCGGGAGAGGAAAGCTATCCTTCGGGCATGCTTTATTAAGATCGGTGAAATCGACGCAGACACGCCATTTGCCGTTCTTCTTCTTGACGACCACAGGATTGCTCAACCAATCGGGATAACGGACTTCGACTATAGACCCGGCGGCGAGCAGTTTTGCTACCTCTTCATTTACTGCGGCAGTACGATCATGACCTAGCTTCCTTCGTTTCTGCTTTATCGGCTTAAAAGTCGGATCGACATTGAGTTCATGGCAGGTTACGTTGGGATCGATTCCAGGCATATCGTCGATTGTCCAAGCAAAGGTCGTAGCATTCTGGCGTAAGAACTCCACGAGTTCATCTTTCAAGACTAGCGGAAGATCGGCGCCAACGCCGACACAACGGGCAGGGTCGGTCATATCGATGTTAACCTGAATGACGGATTCTGTATGAGGGGCTTGTCGTGCATCTCGCGGATGGCTAGGCTCGGCAATGACGAGTACCTTGGCGTTTCGAAGCCGTTTCTCGACGAGAAAACAAGTACGCGCAACTGACGGATCGCCGTATAACGTGTGGATGCCACGCATGGTCGGAAATTTAACACATTGATGGTAAGTCGAGGCGACGGCCCTCATTTTGTGCAGCCAGGGTGTTCCGAGGATAACGTTGTAGACGATAGGTTTGTCGACGATAGCAAAGTTGAAGCAATTCATCGTACCACCAACGTAAATGGGAAGCATAATGGTTCCAACCGTCATCACCGTGTCTCCGTCAAATCCAGTTAGTGGTTGAATGTCTTGTTCAGCCGTGCGTAGATCCACCTCCATTTGTATTAAGACATCTTTGAAAATAACATTGACTGAGCTGCCTGTGTCAATAAGCACCTTGGTGACAGCACTTTCCCCAATTATTAATTCGACAACTAATGGATCGTTATGCGGCCCTGTGAGGCCGGATGCGTCGGCTTCAGTGAATGTGATCGGGTCGGTATTGGCAAAGGCTGGCGTGCTGCTGGCAATCCAATCGCGCTGCACCTCTGCTTGGCGTCGATAATTTTTGATTGAACGGACTGAGTCCCGACAAGCTGTTAGGCCGCCCATTATCATGTGAATTTTCCGCCGAGGGACAGGTGCTTCGTCCTGCCGTGGCGCGTCGTGATTCCTCTTAGGTGGGCCAGGCAGCGTTTGGACGGCTCTGCGTGCCTGCTCTAATTGATTGGGTTCTTCATTGCGCTCGCTATCGTCACGTTTGTGCTGATCAGCGTCGTCGCCTCCGTAGGCATTGTCCTTGTGCGAGGTCGTACGGCGTCGCTCGTGCTCGACTTCTATGCTACCGTTTTTAAACTTAGAAAGCAGCAAAAGCTGGAGTTGTCGGCAATCGTCGGTGGAATGACCCGCGAATTTATGAAACTCGCAATAAGAACGCTTCGTGTCAGAGTCGCGGTAATACTTGTTCCAAGGGGTGTTTGATTTTGGGTCCTGGCCGTTGATGGCGAATGACGAGTTTTTCTTTCCTTTATCGTTCTTCGCATATTCGCGATCATAATGCTGTCGAGGTTCATAGTGTTCGTCGCGAGCTTTGTCCTTCGAGTTAGATGCTTTTGGTTGGCGGTCCACCATTGCGGCCTTCTCTTCTTCGATCTCGATATAACGGTTGGCTCGGTGCAGAGCATCGTCCAGTGTGGAGGGCCGAGCGATAATAAGATCTTCCCTGAATCGTGACCCAAACAATAATGCATTTCGAAGGGCGCCGATTGCCGCATCGTCGGTAATGGCTATGTTAGACACAACCTTCTTGAACCTCTCAATAAATGTTCTAAGCGGTTCGCCCTCTTTCTGAAACATGGTCCACAGATCGGCGTTCGTGGCTTCCTTGATCATGTACACCGAGTGGTGTTGTAGGAAAACGGCCGTTAGTTCGCGATAGCTATCGATTGAGTTGACTTCGAGTCGCGAGAACCAATTTAGCGCGTCCCCTGTCAGATTTTCCACGAACAATTGGCAACTCCCTGCGTCGCTTTCTTCGGCGGTGAAATGCGCGCGATTGATGGCGATGCACATCGATTTGAGGAAGATTTTTGGGTCGGTGAGGCCATTGTATGGGACCAGTTTAACTTTGTTAACATAACGAACATGGACAGCCGAGAGGCGCGCTGTGAACGGCGAGCGTTGTGTTTCTTCCAAAACCTTCTCTAGTTCCGGCGCCGCGGTAGTGGCCCGATGCATTTTTGAGGACATGTCTTTTATTAAGGCGTTCAGCCGTGTAAGCTCCTGATCGTGAGTACGGTTGTCGTCAATGTGGCGGCCAGGCAAGAGTCGTCCAGAATCCATGATTTGGTTGCTGGGTAGGTTGTGCCCACTCGGCAGATCAGGCCCAGCTGGAGGATGACGGCCGCTATGTAGATGGTGACCGTGCTGCAGATGATGGGAGCTCGGCATGATGTGGCCGTGCGGCAAATTCTGGGCGCTCTGCATGATGTGGCTGTGCGGCAGATTCTGGGCGCTCTGCATGATGTGGCCGTGCGGCAGATTCTGGGCGCTCTGCATGATGTGGCCGTGCGGCAGATTCTGGGCGCTCTGCATGTTTTCGCCGTGCGGCAGATTCTGGGCGCTCTGCATGATGTGGCCGTGCGGCAGATTCTGGGCGCTCTGCATGTTTTCGCCGTGCGGCAGATTCTGACGGGGATGTTCGTCGATGGATCCGACGATGATAGATGCTGGGCCGCGTCGTCGAATCTCTATACGTTCGGCTACCGGGGTTCGTGGGGACTGCAGCTCTTCCTGGTTTTCGTGGGGTTGGGAAGTACGTCTTCGGCGTCGTAGTCGTTCGATCTGGCTCTGGGAAGAGACTTGTGCGGCTACGAGGGCGTCGATCCGTTCTGTGGTCCGCGCGTCTTGGTTGTCGAGCCTATCCAGAATGGTCTGAACGAGATCGTCCATGTGGGTGCCTTGGTGCGCGGCTCGGGCACGTCCTGGTGCGGTGCCTTCGGTTGCTCCTGCTGCGGCGGCTGCTCCAGCTGCGGCTGCTGCGGCGAGTGCGGTAGGTGCGCCAGGAGCCGGGACGGCGTGAGCAGCATCAGACTCCATCCCTGTGTTAGGTGTGGACAAGAGGCGGCGCGAGGGATCTGGCTCGGAACGGGCAGCTACTGGGTTCAGCGGAGGTAGCCCCGGCGCGTCGGGCGCTGTTGGCGCGCCAGTGTCAGTTCCTCTGTCGCTCGAGGTGTCCGTCATGTCATCGCGGTTCGTTTGAGACTCGGTGTTCATTGTCTCGTCAAAAAAGGATAGCTTCGAACTAGCCCCACGGTGGGCGCCAATTGTTTGTACCTAGGTTGCAACAATAATAATATACGAGATTTTGGGGGGTGAACGGAGCTAGTCCTTTTATTAACGATATAAGCGATCAAGAGATTACAAAATGCAAGTTTCGCCGCGGCGGTTATAGACTATCCGCCGAGCCGAACACTTAACGTACGAAACAGAAAGACAGAATACGAAAACGAGCGAAGCGGCGAAACTCGGGCTAGGCGACGAAGTCGGGCTAGGCAACGATTTCGGGCTAGGCAACGATTCTTCTTATCTGCTAGTTAATAACCTCTGGATCGGATCCCGTTCCCAATAGTGATTTTGGCTATTTATAGGGAACAGGAACCCTAAATTCCTTCTGTCTCCTCTGTAAATGACGGTTTTGCCCCTCCAGGCTTAGTGGGCTCTTTATAGTGACCAGGGCCCGTTATAAGCTTGTGGACATTTGTTTTGGGCCTCCTAACATATATGGGGCAAGGCCCATGTCCAACAAAGAAGAATATATTTTTCACACAAAACCAGTAACTTGCTGAATAAGTTAACAGAGCATCTTGAGAGTGTTATCGAAAGAGACCCATGCACGCTGAATAGGTTTTGCTCCTTGTACCCGTAGTCATATTCTCGACCCCAAATCTCTTTTCCCCTCTTATAGATGGTCTCCGTGGTTCACCAGTTTAACATCGGGACATAACTCTTTTACTAGTACAGTAGTACACCATCAACGAATTTCCATGTTTTTGTACGTAGTACACTCGTATGCAGGTTTATATATATGTATAATTTATATATATAGAAGTATGTTTACTAGAAAAATATATTTGCTGCATATAAATATATATATATATATATATATAGATTTATATTTGTTTTGTGCAAAAAAAATCTAGCTCCTTACAATTTTACTATTTACCTCTAGAAAATGCAGATTAATCCTACAAAATCAAAAATAATGTGCAATATAACCTTTATACGTATATTTGTAAACATTTTCAGTTTTCATCACGATTTTACAAACTTGACAGTAACGAAAAAGGGTTACATTGCGTATTAATTTTAACTTCGCATAATATTTTTTTATCAACTTCGTATGATTAACTGCGTGTTTTTTATCTTTTCACAAAACTCTTTAATTTAAATCGATTTGAGTTTGAACTACGGTTGTTTTTGGTTCGGTTAAACCAGATTGAATTTGATGTTAGATTGGAAATACTAGATAGAAGCTACAAACCGGGATAAAGGTACCAAAACACCTTTGCTGTCTAGTGAAATTACATCACTTGCCACTGTACCTCTCCGGTAAACCAAACAAGTCCGGCGAATGTAACCGCCGCATTTTGATTTAAATTTTTTAGCAGTTTCGTGAATTTTCCCCAAAACGCAATGTTGCACGAGCTTCTTCTAGCTCTCTTAGGCTTCACCGGCGATCTCATCGTCGACGAGCGAGAGCAACGGAAAACCCTAGGCCTCGCTTTCAACTCCGATTCACCTCTCTCTGATGAATGTACCTTCAAACTCGCTCCTGACATCTCCTTCATCGAACCCAGCGAAAGGTTTAGTCTCTGCTCGAGCTGATCTGGTAAATTGGGTGCTGATTTTGATTTCTAGTGATTCTGATGCGCTTCCTTGCAGGGACTTGATCGAGAGGTTGATCAAGCTAGGGTTCTACTATCGAGAGCTCGACCGTTTTGCGAAGAAGTCTCGCAATCTGAGCTGGATTAGGTCTGTAACCGGTGTGCATCCGTTGGAACGGGCTGATGAATTGTCGAAGCAGGGTAGAGAGAAGAAGCCTAGCGTGTACCGTAGAGCCATTGCTAATGGAATTGGGGAGATTCTGTCGGTCTATAGATCTGCGGTTCTTCACATTGAACAGAAGCTATTGGCGGAGACTACGCCTATTCTGGCTACGGTTACACAGGGGCTCAATAAGGTGCATTTTCTAGTCCAGTACCAACACATTGATCACTTGATGATTGAGATTAGCATTGCCAAATGAGTTTGTGTTTATTGATAATCCAATGCCATTTTATCTGTCTTTGTTTTCTTTCTAGTTTTTCGTTCTTTTTCCGCCCCTCTATGAGGTAATTCTTGAGATTGAGCGTGATGATATTCGTGGAGGGCAGCTTCTGAATGTATTGAATAAAAGGTGTCATTGTGGTGTGCCTGAATTGAGGACTTGTCTCCAAAGGTATTCACTGGCTTTTGTTCCTCACTGGCTCTATTTACATTAAACTGATATTATCTTTAGTCTAGCGTCACCACTTGTCAAAGTTTTAGTATCATGCTTATTCCCATTTCCATGTGCAGGCTTCTTTGGCATGGACATCAGGTCATGTATAATCAGCTTGCGGCTTGGATGGTTTATGGGATTCTCCAGGATCCTCATGGAGAATTTTTCATCAAGAGGTAGTTCTAAATCTACGTCGTTTTTGTCATTTTTATTTTGAGATTTGTCGAGTGCCATCTCGTTTTGCTTAATGTTGTCATTAGTGGTCCTTATGAAGTCTCCTATTATACCGGTTAGGTAGCTACTATATACTTGTGCTGATACATAATGGCTTGCCGTCCTCTGTAGCTGCACTTTGGTTTCTGTTTGTTCTTCTCCAAAGAGTGTACAATTCGTTTCTGATTTGCTTGTAGGCAGGAAGATGGGGATTTAGATCATCGCTCATCTCAGGAAGAGATATCTGAAAAGTTGGCTCGTACCTCAGTTCATGAGACATCTTTAACTGATTGGCACTCTGGATTTCACATTTCTTTGGTATTTTCCATGCCACTTTCAATTTTGATTTAGGTACTATTACTATATTATTGATGTTTCTGTACTTATATTGCAGGATATGTTACCTGATTATATTTCTATGCGTCTTGGTGAATCAATTCTTTTTGCGGGGAAAGCCATAAGAGTTTTGCGAAATCCCAGTCCTGCTTTCCAGTTCCAGAAGGACAAAAGTTTTCAGCAAACAATGCGTGGCTCCCAGAGAATTCAGGGATTTATGCATAGTGATTTCCCTGAAACGGAAACTGAGTTAGATGCAGATCTTACAGGGGCAGAGTTACTTCCACAATCTGAGGCAGACAAGATTGAAGCTATGCTCAAAGAATTAAAGGTACTTGTTGGGAGACTTATTCACTGCATATTATGTTTTTATTAGAAACTGTAACAATCTTGATAACTGAGTTGCTTTCGGTCATGCAACATGTGATCTATTTGCTCATACATAGAGATAGTATATGCCTTTCTCCTAAGATCACGTTAGAGTTCAGATTGTATGCTTCGATTTAAATGTCTACGTGCAGGAATCATCTGAGTTTCACAAGAGATCATTCGAGTGTACTGTTGATTCTGTTCGAGCAATAGCAGCCAGTCATCTTTGGCAGGTTTTCACTTGAAAACTTTTGAGCTTTGAATCTGTTGGATTTCTTTATCTTGGGTCACATTACCTTCTTTTCTACAGCTTGTCGTTGTGCGTGCTGATCTCAGTGGTCATCTTAAAGCTCTGAAAGATTATTTCCTCTTAGAAAAAGGAGATTTCTTTCAGGTAAACCACATTAATTATCTGTTGAGGCTCTTAAATGAAAAATAAGGGTGATTAATGTCACACACGGTCATGTCCTCCTTTTCTTGCACTAGTCTCTGTAAAAGATCTGTGGATATGTAATTTCACATCTCATAGACTTTCTGATTTCAGTGCTTTCTGGAGGAGAGTCGTCAGTTGATGCGTTTGCCACCTCGCCAGTCAACTGGAGAATCTGATCTTATGGTACCGTTTCAGTTGGTATGTGGTTACAACTTAAAACAATTTCATGATAAAAAGTTCTGTTCAGGTCAAATTGTTTTTGTAATGTTCTCTCTTTGGGAACACACAGGCTGCAACAAAAACCATTGCGGAGGAAGATAAGTATTTCTCTAGGGTATCCCTACGGTTAGTAACACATCAAATTCTTTTTTAACGACTTTGTATTAATGGATTTAGTTAACTGTTCCTTAATTAGGCTGTTTAACTGCTATTCTCACCAGGATGCCGTCATTTGGAGTCACAGTCAGATCTTCTCAAGCTGACATGGCGAGATCTAAAATATCTCTCGCCGGGAAGGCAAATCTTACATCAGACACCTCTGTGGATGGCTGGGACGCTATTGCTCTGGAGTATTCTGTTGATTGGCCCATGCAACTGTTTTTCACTCAAGAAGTGCTTTCTAAGTAATAATCCTTGGGCATTGCTTATATCCTCCTTTTCTTCCAATTTTTCTCACTTTCAAAGTTTTTGCATCGATTTTACTATGAACTTTTTAGTCGGCTGTTTGCTGGATCTTACAATATTTGATGCTTTGTCTGAGAGCTACAAACTTGTGCTAGGTATCTCAAGGTGTTTCAATATTTGATACGGCTAAAGAGAACTCAGATGGAATTGGAGAAATCATGGGCTTCTGTAATGCATCAAGATCATATAGAATCTGCTCAACATCGGAAAGATGGTATAAACGGATCAACATCTCAACAAAGAAGACAAGGAATACGGCCCATGTGGCGTGTTAGAGAGCACATGGCATTTCTGATAAGGAATCTTCAGTTTTACATTCAGGTAAAGAAACCTACGACGTCTCATATGAATTTCAAAGTTGGTCACAAGTCAGTTTGTAAAACAAAAAACGTCTTATGGTTTGATTCTCTCTTTGTCTTAAGGTTGACGTGATAGAATCTCAATGGAAGGTGTTGCAAACTCACATCCACGATTCTCAAGATTTCACTGAACTCGTTGGCTTCCATCAAGAGTAAGTATATCCAGTGCTTGTTGTTCTCTTTCAAGAGTCTTCATGCTACTTACTTGGCCTGGGCATTTAATCTTTTGGTTTGGTTCTCGATTCGATTTTCGCTATATTGTGAAACAAGTCTGAACCGAAATCTTTTCAGTAATTTTTTGGTTTGGTTTTTTATGCCTGCACCTCTACTTACCTACTTTACTTTACAAATGCAGGTATCTCTCCGCTCTTATCTCACAATCTTTCCTCGACATTGGTTCCGTCTCAAGGATACTCGATAGCATCATGAAACTCTGTCTCCAGTTCTGCTGGAACATTGAGAGTCAAGAAAGCAATCCAAACACTTCGGAACTTGAAAACATAGCTGAGGTGCATTATCTTTTCACTGTAACACTCATACATAGGTGAAATGGTGTCTCATAATTTTTCTTTCTTGCGGTTCTAAGGAATTCAACAAGAAGTCGAATTCCTTGTACACCATACTGAGAAGCAGCAAACTCGCCGGGAGCCAGAGAGCCCCGTTCTTGAGACGTTTTCTTTTACGCCTAAATTTCAATTCCTTTTACGAGGTAATGATTTCAATCAGAATTTTTTTTTTTCTCAATGGGAGCTTCTAACTGTCTCTTGTTCATGGTAAAAGGCAACTGCAAGGGGCGTGTTGAATGTTGTCCGACAACGCCCAGCTCTTCCATTGTAAAGCTCATTTCGAAGCTTTTTCAGATATGAGCTTTTGAAGGTTTTGCAACAACATTGACACGCTAAGATAGATTGGTCTGATCCTCAAACCAGGATCACATGACGCCACCAATGGAATATACATAAATATATGTTGACAGAGTTTTTGCTCACACGCCTTTCCTTTGTAAGAATCTGTGTGCTCCGACTTTAGTCCCAAGAACAAAAACTGCCAGCTGTGTTTCATTCGTGCTTTATAGATGTAATACTCTGTAAATTATGTAGGGGGAAATGTAGGTGTGGTTTCTCTAATCATTTAACAATATGATAAGCTTGATGACGTGATTTGCAAAATTTTCGATCAAGTTATACTATAATGATGAATCGATGATGACCACGACTAGGTCGATGAACTACCGTTTCAGTAGCCCTGTTGATTTATGAACACTGATGAAATTTGTCTTCTTTTGTAACAAAATAACTCATTACTGTAATAATTAACAATGAAATAACAACAGATCATGATTAGAGCTAGAGTATATTAAGAAGATTATCCAATAAGCCTTCTAAACTTAGGAAAATTAGGTGTTCTTATTCACTCAAACACAGTTGTGTTATCCAACAGAAATAAAAGGAACAAGACAACATTTTTAACCACAACTACAAACAGATAAATGTAAGTTCTTCAATATGTCTTAGGCCAGAATCTGAAAATATTGAAGAACAAAAACAAAGAACAGCAGAGAACGAAGATAAAAACCCAGTAAGGATAAATTGGAAAACCCCCAAGGCTTCTCCAGAAGCAGACTTAACCTCAAACTTAAAAGCATTTCCGGTGAACAATCGACGGACCTGACTCATCATATTCTGCCTTTGCGATCCACATCTACAAAATTTAGGAACGGAAGACTGATCAGTCACAGCTGCAGACTAGACTTATATGGTTTAGGGAAAGGAAATTGATTCATTAGTTACCTGCTGGAAGGTACTGAGGGAGGCCAAGATGGATCCTCCAATCCAGACAGAGTATTTCCTCTCGGGCGGTGCAACAACTTTGATCTTCATGCTGCTTGGTGCCAAAGCAGTGATCTCTTTGCTCATTCTGTCAGCAATTCCAGGGAACATAGTTGTTCCACCACTGAGCACAATGTTACCATACAAGTCCTTTCTGATGTCAACATCACATTTCATTATGGAGTTGTAGGTGGTTTCATGGATACCAGCATTTTCCATACCGATCATAGATGGCTGGTAAAGAACCTCTGGGCAACGGAAACGCTCAGATCCAATGGTGATCACTTGCCCATCAGGTAACTCATAGTTCTTCTCTACAGCAGAGCTGGTTTTAGCTGTCTCAAGCTCCTGCTCGTAGTCAAGGGCAATGTAGCAAAGCTTCTCCTTGATGTCTCTGACAATTTCACGCTCAGCTGTTGTGGTGAAAGAGTAACCACGCTCAGTGAGGATCTTCATCAGAGCATCTGTCAGGTCACGACCTGCAAGATCAAGACGTAGGATGGCATGCGGAAGAGCGTAACCCTCATAGATAGGGACCGTGTGACTCACACCATCTCCAGAGTCGAGCACAATACCTACATCATAAATCAACAATATTAAAGACATGGTCTTGAATCTGCAGGATAAAGGCCTATCAAGTTGTGGACTTACCCGTAGTACGGCCACTAGCATAAAGTGACAGGACAGCTTGAATGGCGACATACATGGCAGGAGCATTAAAGGTTTCAAACATGATCTGAGTCATCTTCTCACGGTTAGCCTTTGGGTTAAGAGGTGCTTCAGTGAGTAGAATGGGATGCTCCTCGGGAGCAACACGGAGCTCATTGTAGAAAGTATGGTGCCAGATTTTTTCCATATCATCCCAATTGTTGACAATACCGTGCTCAATTGGGTATTTAAGGGTTAGAATACCACGCTTGGATTGAGCTTCATCGCCAACATATGCATCCTTCTGTCCCATTCCAACCATCACTCCAGTGTGGCGAGGACGGCCAACAATACTTGGAAACACAGCCCTCGGTGCATCATCCCCAGCAAAACCAGCCTAAGTCAAACACAGAACATAACCACCTTAACTACATTGTTCATAGGATAAAAACATTGAAATTTTCTATGGTTCAGCAATGCTCTTATCATCTAAGGAGTTAAACAGATACGTGGGCTAAGTTTAAGATTTGGAAACAGATTGATCCCCAAAGATTAAATTTTTAATCCCAGTTTGAGAAAATAAAAATGATTCTTCATAATTAGAAATACCTTAACCATTCCAGTTCCATTGTCACAGACAAGGGGTTGAATGTCTTCACCATCAGCCATTTTCTACTTTCTGCAAACAAACAAAAAAAAAAAAACATAAGACAAATTTGGCATAAACACGAACAATTTAAAAACGCAAATCAATCAATGCTATGTTTCATACCTATGCTAAAAAAATGCCAGTAAGGAATATATCAAAACAAAAACATTATAATAAACAGATTCATTTTCAAGGGAGTCAAGAATATTAATATCCTAGAGAGACAAAATCAAATCCTAAGAAGAATGTGACACATAAATATTCCAGATCCAGAATCACGTTATCAATTCAATACATTATAATATTACAGCTGAACATCTGTGAAAAAAGCAAATAATATTTAAACAAGATCAACAAAATTGGATAATTGAGGTAAATAAGCAGGGCAATGCAATGATAAAATTACAGATTGGAAAAAAAGCAAAATTTCACAGAAGAGATAATGAAACTGACAATTGTCAATCAAAATAACGAAATCCGGATTGGAAAAAGCACAGATTATGCTCTTAAATTACCGGGAAAAAATAGAGTAAAATCGTTCTCGCGGCAGGAGGAATCTCAGACTGAAGAAAATGTTGGGTTCTACGGAAGGAGAAATCTAAGAAAGAATTAATCAAATTGAGACCAATGAACAACAACAAAAAACGAATGGCAAGTAAAAAAGTATGAAAACGGGTCCAAAGGCTTCGAATTCGGCTCACCTCGTTTTCCGATTCAATTCCTTATCGAAATTACGTTTTTGCCCTCTTCTTTGTTTTTTTTTTTTTCTCCCAAGGCTTTTGGTAAATGGTAAATAATTAATCACGTTAGCAAAGCAGCTAGCCCAATTTTGTCAAAACTGACCCAAAATTTATAAGGCCCAAGAAAGGCCCAAAATGTTTGTGTGAGGGCTAGGGTTTTTCTTAGTCTCTGGTATATATACAAAATGCAATTTTCAATCGTCGTCTTTCTTCCGTCTGAACCACCGGAGGAGCTCGAACCAAAGACAAGGTATTCAACTCTCTTCATCTCTTGATTTTCTCCGAATTCGTTTCTTGTAAACATTAATTTTGTACTGAATAAAAGTTTTTTTTTTTTTTTTGGTGTCTGTGAAATTTGCAGAAGATGACAACTCCGCAAGTGAAGACTGGTTTATTCGTTGGGTTGAACAAAGGACATGTTGTCACCAGACGCGAATTAGCTCCTCGTCCTCGTTCTCGCAAAGGAGTATGTTTCTCTTTTGCCTTTCGTTAACATTGTATTGGACCATCAATTTTAGTAGTTTCTAGTCTATGTTAGATTCCTATAGTTTGTGCAGATAGTGTGATCTATCTCTTTGATAGTGTAGGTGTGACAAATGCTTCACCTTTGTGAATGTGTAGTTCATTAGACCATTTTGTTTCTTGCAATATGATGCATTTATTGTCTATGTGTTTAGTAACGTTCTTCTTGTAATCCATACTTTGAGCTTCATTTCTGTCTCTGATACTGGTTATCACATGATTCGATAGCGTTATCTTGATATTTCGTTATGATTTATGTGGCATTCTTCTTGCTTTGTTTGTTTATGGATCTGATTGTGGTAGTGTTTCTTGATTTGATCAGAAAACAAGCAAGAGGACAATCTTTATCAGAAACTTGATAAAGGAAGTTGCTGGTATGGCTCCCTATGAGAAGAGAATCACTGAGCTTTTGAAGGTTGGTAAAGACAAACGTGCTCTTAAGGTTGCTAAGAGAAAGTTGGGAACCCACAAGAGAGCTAAGAGGAAGAGAGAGGAGATGTCCAGTACTCTCCGCAAAATGAGGTAAACCCGGAAAATGCTATTTCGTTTCTTGCTCATATTTCTTGACCTTGAGTCTCGTACGAGGAATTACAACCTAACGTAATGAATTGGTTAGATGCTTAGGCTTTTGAGTATATAAAGATTAGGAAGTGAAACGATCACTGAATTGAAAAAGTTTCGTTTTGAATACGTAACTAAGTCTTGTCTCAGCTAAACAATAGAACAAGCTTATTGTTGGTTTTGTTTTTCTTAATCCAAAAACCAATTCTTTTATAGTAATTGCTGACTTTTGGGACTCTTGTTTACTTACACGCAGGTCTGGTGGTGGTGCTGCAACGGAGAAGAAGAAGTGAGCATCATCTTAAGTTTGGGATCGCTCTTCAAGAGTTTTGGTTTCTTGTTGCAAAATCATGATAATTCCTAAGCTTCTCGTATTATGTTTTGTTAGAATATCGGATTTAAAGAGTGTTTTGTCACAGACCGGTGACTCTGCGTTTAAACTATTTGCTTCTTTTAATCAATCATCTTTCTTGTGCCTCTAAATATATTGAAATACTGAAAATCAAGCTGCCTTGCAATACCAAGGATCCCCAATTGATCTGGTTAGAAATTCCACTTGGTTACCATCTTCATTCAATAAAAGTTAGAAAAGATCATTCATTCAATAAAATGTTGAAAAGATCATTCATTCAATAAGAGGTAGATTCATTAAGGTTCTTAATCCTTCCTATTTACGCACACAAGACACAACTGAACTAAACTAATATCAATGAAGAACAAAACTAAAATAGTGTACTCCTTAATCAAATGTACAGTAAATCTTATCACACATAAAAAACATAACTATCCCAGAGTAACTAAAAGAGTCTTACCAATTGCGTATCAACGGCTCAAATGTCATCATCCATAATGACGCGGATAGTACACAGATCCAACGGCTCAAAATCATTAGACTGTAATCACGCGGATAGATGATAACAACCGTCGATAAAATCAGATCCAACGACTCACAACTTCCTAAACTTTTGTAAAAACACAATCACTCCTCCTTTTCCCGTCGTCTAATCCTATATAATAATCTCATTTTTCATTTCAATCAAACAAACACCATTTGGCTAAATCAAAGAATCTTTTTACTATTTTTCTAAGTTTGAATTTGATTTTCTCGAGATAATGTCAGGCCGAGGAAAGGGAGGAAAAGGATTGGGAAAGGGAGGAGCCAAGAGACATCGGAAAGTTCTCCGAGACAACATCCAAGGGATTACCAAACCTGCGATTCGTCGATTGGCGAGAAGAGGCGGTGTGAAACGTATCAGTGGTTTGATCTATGAAGAGACTCGCGGCGTTCTCAAGATCTTTCTCGAGAACGTGATTCGTGACGCCGTTACTTACACGGAGCACGCTCGCCGGAAAACAGTTACGGCGATGGACGTCGTTTACGCTCTCAAGAGACAAGGACGAACTCTGTATGGATTCGGCGGCTAAATCGTGTTATGATTTCAATTTCGGATTTTGTATAATCTTCGATTTTTAGGGATTTCAGATTTGTAATTTCGCATTTTAATGATGAATGAATTAGAAAATTTATCTAGCTCAAAAATTTAATAGCATCGGAGTTTATTAATCATAAGCGTAACGTGATTTATCAGATCCTATAAATTATTACGTCATCATTCCAGTATTTATGAAATGTCGTTTATGGGCTCATAATTAAGTTACAGTAAGGCCTTTTGGGCTAAAAAATTAATGGCCCAATAAAAATAGTCAGTTACATCAATGTCAATAAATTAGTGTACATTAACGGAAAAACGGTCTATTTCCCCACGAGAACTATGACATCATAATAGATAGAGCCCAATCTATGACCACGATCTAAATATCCCCGAGAAAATACTTCTCAATCTATATCTCCTCGAATAGATACTTTTCATCTATTTCTCCACAAATTTGGATTTACTCGGTTTACGACCTAAACCGACATCAAACCACCCCAAAACCAACATTAAACCGAATTAATGAAATCAAGCAAACCTGAAACAAAATTATGTATCATGTTGCTGAGTAATTTTGAAAGCTAATGGCAAAGGAGGAATAGACACGGCTCATGTTTTGGGCGTAGGAATTGAAAGCGTCTAGTCGAGAGGACGTTTTTGCTCTTGGACGAATGGGGATCTCGCAAAGGCAGGGGATTCCTCAGACTCGTCGGAAGAAATCTCCGGAAATTGAAGAGATTCTGGTCGGATTCACATCGGAGTTCACCATCTAAGTAGAGAGGAAGGTTTCGGTTTTTAGGTGGAGAAATCGAGAGAATAATTGAGAGAAGCTATGACTACCAAAGAGGGTCAGTGGGGAAGCCATCGCTGGAGAATGCCAGCTGAGATCAAATTTTTTTTGCATCTCTTGAAATCGCGATCGAGAGAGGCAAAGAGGATTACAAGGTTCGATAGCTTTCGGTTCGCCAGTGGAGGTTGCGGCTCGGTTTCGCCGGAGTTGCAGAGGGGTCGCCGGAATTTGACTCTGTCTCCATTGGAGAGATGAAGTTGTGTTTGAAATTAGGGATTTAAGGTTGTATCGAGGCATGTGGAAAGAGATTGGGAAGAGAATAGAGCGTTGAGGTGGAGTGAATGAGTGAGATACATCGAGTTTGTGATTGGTTGATGACCTGGAGATGGAGAGGTCACATGGTGGTGGTGAGGAGGTGGAGGAAGAGGAGGAGATGAAAGGCAGATCCGCCATTGACGTAAGTGGTGGTGATGCGTGAGTAATTGTTTGGTTTGTGAACTTTAATTGGTTCGGTTTGGGTTTAAATCCGGTTATGTTGTTGTAATTGGTTTAAGTTTGGTTTAGTATTGTATTTAGGTGGTTAAAAATTGTTTGGTAAATTGTAAACCAAAATATGTGGGTAAATTAGGTGAAAACTATTATTTTATGGAGAAATATATGAGAACTATCGATTCAAGGAGATATAGGTTGAGAAGTATTTTCTCGGGGATATTTAGATCGTGGTCATAGATTGGGCTCTATCTATTATGATGTCATAGTTCTCGTGGGGAAATAGACCGTTTTTCCTACATTGACATATTCTCAATCAGTTGTTACTGAAGTCAAATTTTGTAATGAATTATATAATGGACTCTCTAATTAGGACATTTCGCTGTACTTATATACTGTAGCCACTGACAAATTACTTTCTTCTCGAATCGACCCATTTTCTGATTTTGTCGAGCAAGAATAATTTACATTTTGCTTTTCAAATAAAAGATGTGGAGCAAAATGTTGGTTTTTTTAATTATTGTTGCTATAGACTGTTATATACACAAGTTCCAGTACAACTTTAAAACACCATGATTTCACAGACAAATTCAATCTGCCGACCTAATTTGAGCGTGTGACTCGTCAATGTCAATGTCAGATTGTCTAGTAAGTTTTTAGGAGGATTTATTCCAAGGTTTTTTTTTTTTTGGTCAACAAAATTATTACAATTAGCATTCTTATTTCCTACAAATAGTTACAACAAGTGTATTTGACATAGCTCATTAGCTCTTATGCCATATCTGATCAACATGCAAGATATGCTTTGAGAAACTTAATGTACAAAAATCCTAATTAGAATGACTGGAACGAGCGACCAATAAATAGTCCTGATTCATGAATCTTCTCTATTGACCTGTAATGTAAAAAAGATGGTGTGACCAAATTTGTTATGTTTTGAACTAAACTGTTCCTCAAAATTTGGAGGACCACTTGTTTGGCACTTTTTGCTTGCCTTCATGAAAAGTCCAAATCTATTTCATAGAAAGGGAAATGAAAAAACGATCGCCTCGTGATTTTCAGTTTTATTTTTTCTTTTGTAATCAGTATTCTCGTGAATTCTCCCACTACTGAAACTTTTAAAAGTGATATGATAGACGTTTCTCTTAAAAAATTTAAACAAGAGGGTTTTTTCATTGGATATGATCCTTACGACAAATAACCATAATAGTCTTGGACTAAATTTCGACCATTAGGTTAGATCGCAAAATATGCATTTCGAGTCTATAACTTTTATCGCGTCAATCGGATTTGAGAGATCCTTAAGATAATATGTACAAAAGTAACTAACGCTCCAAAACATCTAATGGAAAACCGTGTGATTATAATTCATCCAAAATTAAATATTCATTATTCAACACTTTAATTATTTGTTTGTGTATTAAAGTGTTACATCAATTAACTTATGATTATTCCAAATTCGCTGGCGGTGTATGAGTGGGAAACACAATTACGGCAAACAGACATAAATTAACGATGAAATGGGTCGAAATAAAGTGTGATTACAAAATTTATAGCATCTTTGAGGCAGTCCACTAGCTTCAGATCCTTTATTTCTACAATTTTAAATGTTGTTTGCGACAATCTAACTCTCTTTTTCCATATATGACCATAACCATAACTATTATCAACAGTTTTATTTCAAACTTGCTCGAACAATCTAACTAGATAAAAAGTGAGGAAAGTCGTAAAAATACCAAGCAGAATTAAGATGCCCACTTCTTGGAAAAATCAACAGCTCTATTTAATGAAAATATTGCCAACTTATATCGGAAAAGGTTTGGAATATATGAGAAGTCATAGATACGTGTCCCTTTGGTTGCACTTGTAAAACCCATCTACGCCGACGCAGCATTTGTCAACGCTCATCTCTCGCGTCCCACGTGCGACTCACATGATTCCTACTTCGTTGATAAGCCAGTCTATATTAGTTTGCAATGTCCGTTTGTGAGATGAGTTTTTTTCTCTTGTCAATACTAAATTCATGTTATTTGGTTTTGGTTGAATTAAAATGAGGAAACTGAATTATAGCAACCACAAATAGTTTTTGAGTAGATTTTTTACTTTTTATACTCTATTGTAGACACGAATAATTCAAAAACCTAGAGATTTTTGCAGAGGTTTTTGGATTTTACATTTTCATAAAAACCTAAGTGTAATGGTTTTGAATTTCTACTAAATAACAAACTTAAGAAGAAAAAATGGTTTTTCTTAAACACTAGTTTTCTAATAGATAATGTATAGATATGATAAATCCTACCCAAAAAAATAATATTGATATGATAATTTCGTGATTCCTTTTTAAAATACCGTACCAAAACCTATTTCAAAATTATTACTTCCACTCAAGGTCAAGTCACACGTGAGATGCAGAAAGATGCACCAAAATTACAAGCAACAACATAATTACCTTTTTGAATCTTCAAAGTTCAAACCAATACAATTATAATTTTTGCCTATAAATTTCTTCACAAAACTTCTTCCTACTTGAACTATATCACATGTTCCAAATATAAACGAGAACAAAACAAAAAAAGAGTCGTCGATAAGCGAGTCCTTGAAATCCCCAAAATGCCCTTCAACATAACCTCTGTGAAAACCTCATCTAACGGAGCATGGCAAGGCGACAATCCCTTAAACTTCGCTTTTCCGTTACTCATAGTCCAAACGGCGCTAATCATCGCCGTCAGTCGCTCCCTCGCCGTCTTATTCAAACCTCTCCGTCAACCCAAAGTCATCGCCGAGATTGTCGTACGTGAAAATTACACTCTAACCACACACACACACTTGCTATTTACAATTTTACCATAATCATCCTCTTAATTTACCGTTTTGCCATCATCTTCTTCTTCAGGGAGGGATTTTGTTAGGACCATCGGCTTTAGGTAGAAACACGGCGTACATGGACCGTATATTCCCGAAATGGAGTATGCCGATACTCGAATCCGTCGCGAGCATAGGACTTCTCTTCTTCCTCTTCCTCGTCGGTCTCGAGCTCGATTTATCATCGATCCGACGAAGCGGCAAACGCGCTTTCGGAATCGCAGTCGCTGGAATCACTCTACCGTTTATCGCCGGCGTCGGAGTCGCGTTTGTGATCCGTAACACTCTCTACACCGCCGCGGATAGACCAGGATACGCCGAGTTTCTCGTTTTTATGGGAGTCGCACTCTCGATCACAGCTTTTCCAGTACTCGCGCGTATTTTAGCAGAGCTCAAGCTTTTAACGACTCAGATCGGAGAAACCGCGATGGCTGCTGCCGCTTTCAACGATGTAGCTGCGTGGATTTTGCTCGCTTTAGCGGTTGCGTTAGCGGGTGATGGCGGTGAGGGCGGTGGAGAGAAAAAGAGTCCGTTAGTGTCGTTGTGGGTTTTATTATCGGGTGCTGGGTTTGTGGTTTTTATGTTGGTTGTGATCCGACCCGGAATGAAATGGGTCGCGAAACGTGGATCTCCTGAAAACGACGTCGTACGTGAGTCTTACGTGTGTTTGACGTTAGCCGGTGTTATGGTTTCCGGTTTCGCGACGGATTTGATTGGGATTCATTCGATTTTTGGAGCGTTTGTTTTCGGTTTAACTATACCGAAAGATGGAGAGTTTGGTCAGCGATTAATTGAACGGATTGAGGATTTTGTATCCGGTTTACTCTTACCGCTTTATTTCGCGACGAGTGGGTTGAAGACTGACGTGGCAAAGATCAGAGGAGCTGAGTCTTGGGGGATGTTGGGTCTTGTTGTGGTAACGGCTTGCGCCGGGAAGATAGTTGGAACTTTTGTTGTGGCGGTGATGGTTAAAGTTCCGGCGAGAGAGGCTTTGACACTAGGTTTCTTGATGAATACTAAAGGTTTAGTGGAGCTCATTGTACTCAACATAGGCAAGGAGAAAAAGGTTAGTTTTGTCTTCCTTTTTTCTGAATTTTTAAGGTTCTTGTTTTTGCTTTTAGTTATCTGCTGAATAAAGAATAAAAAACCTGGTAACACTAAAGTTATTTGATCACTTTTAGTGGGTAAACTAAAGCATATAAAACAAAATACGATTATTATATTAATTTAATCGCATCTATACCTTTGTTTTAGGGTGTTTAGATATATTTAAAAATTTAGGTTCTAGTTGGATCCATGTGAATGTGTCCGGCTGGATGAATTGGTAGGCTGGTTCGGGATATACGGAATAGTAAATTGCTTATGTTTTATTTGAACATAACCAACAATTGTATAAGTTCATAGGTTAACAAATAGCTTATTATGCCATATTGCCATTATATAAGAAATATAAATACTGTAAAAATCTATTTTACACATGTTCATGTTTTAAAATTGATCAAGTTATAAGTAATTTTGGTGAAATAACATAAATATGTCATATACCATAAACATAAATAGTTAAATACCCCTTAAACACCCGTTCATATGTACGGATAACTATCTAACCTATAAAAAGGACTTAATTAGGTGAATTTATAAACGTGCTGAAAATTATGGACTCAAATAGAATCCGTTGATTGACCGGCATATAGTGATCAGATAAATTATTAATGTTTTCTTTGTTGCTTCTTCCCACCTACTCCAAGTCCTATATTAATTGTATTTTAGTGGAAATAGAAAAAAAATTACTTATAGAATAGGTTTGTGTACTGTTGTAGTTAAGTCATCAGTCATCACCATAATTCAAATCTGCATTTCATTTAATCATTAATCATAGATACGGTTGCAATTTGATAGCTAGGATTATCATGTACATCGAAGATGATGCAGTTCATTTAGCAATGGTACCTTCAAAACATTAGTCCGCGATTCGGTTTGTCACATCCGAAATAAATATTTTATCTTAAATCTATATATATAATGGGAGAGTTTTCTCTCCTCTTAAGGTGTCCACACAATCATGTTAAACATCCAATAAATCAAGGCATGTCATTACTCAAAAAAATTATTTTTACATTAACCTAATATGTACACGATTATACTATAATGCTTCTAGAAATATGTAGTATATAGAAAAAATGTTTCAACTTGTCTTCCCAGCAAAGATTATAGTTATATACTACATTTTTTTTTTGTAAAGGCGTTTCCTATTGTTTTAATTAAGGAGTAAGGACTAATCATATGCATGCATGAAAACTTTATACGAATATATATTACCTTTTCGAATGGGCCAATGTTTACGTAATCGTCACTTACTGATCGCACTAGCAAAATTTTATGATCTTCTTTATACCCATTAATCATTAATGTAGTATGTGGTTATTATTTAAACGGTGCGTACGTGGGTTTGACTTTAACTAGGTACTAAACGATGAGACGTTTGCAATATTAGTGCTAATGGCACTCTTCACAACGTTTATAACGACGCCGACTGTAATGGCCATTTACAAGCCGGCACGTGGCACCCACCGCAAATTAAAAGACTTGTCCGCGAGCGACGGCTCAACCAAAGAAGAGCTTCGCATCCTAGCCTGCCTCCACGGCCCAGCCAATGTCTCCTCCCTCATCTCTCTCGTCGAGTCCATCCGAACCACCAAGGTCACCTTTCTATATATCTGTTTATGTTACGATATCTATATTTAAATCAATGATGGGATCTAGAAATATTGGATGCTCTATGAAAATGTACTATTTCTATCGTTCCACGTATAAAATACACACATTTTATATAGTTAAAATAATCAGCTAAAACTGTTTTTTGGGGAAATAATTTTGGCAGATACTGCAGCTAAAGCTGTTCGTGATGCATCTGATGGAACTAACAGAACGGTCATCGTCAATCATAATGGTGCAAAGAGCCCGTAAAAACGGACTTCCTTTCGTTCACCGTTACCGTCATGGTGAGCGTCACAGCAGCGTCATAGGAGGCTTCGAAGCCTATCGTCAACTAGGCCGGGTCGCAGTCCGGCCCATAACCGCAGTCTCTCCATTACCCACAATGCACGAAGACATTTGCCACATGGCAGAGACCAAGAGGGTCACAATGATCATTTTACCTTTCCACAAACGATGGAACGTTGATCATGGTCATGGCCACCACCACCACCAAGACGGAGGAGACGGAAACTTACCAGAAAACGTTGGTCATGGTTGGCGATTGGTTAACCAGAGGGTTTTGAAGAACGCGCCATGTTCGGTGGCGGTTCTTGTGGACCGAGGACTTGGGTCCATTGAGGCCCAAGATTCGAGCCTCGATGGGTCAAATGTGGTTGAAAGGGTTTGTGTGATTTTCTTTGGTGGGCCTGATGATCGTGAGGCTTTAGAGCTCGGCGGGAGGATGGCAGAGCATCCGGCCGTTAAAGTTACCGTTATTAGGTTCTTGGTGAGAGAAACGTTGAGGAGTAACGCCGTCACTTTACGACCGGCAACGTCTAAAGGCAAGGAGAAGAACTATGCCTTTTTGACAACCAACGTGGATCCAGAAAAAGAAAAGGTAAATCTCTTTTCCCCTATATTTTTATATACCACTTATTACAAATATAACTATAGTTTTCTTTCTTGAAAAATCAATTATAGGAACTAGACGAAGGGGCATTGGAAGACTTCAAGAGCAAATGGAAAGGAATGGTGGAGTACAAAAAAAAGGAATCAAACAACATCATTGAAGAAATACTGTCAATAGGACAAAGTAAAGACTTTGACCTTATAGTAGTTGGAAGGGGGAGGTTACCGTCGGCCGAGGTTGCGGCATTAGCTGAGCGTCAGGCCGAACATCCCGAGTTAGGTCCTATCGGGGATGTGCTCGCCTCTTCGATCAACCACGTCATCCCATCAATCCTTGTGGTTCAACAACACAACAAAGCTCATGTAGAGGATATTACGGTTTCCAAAATTATTAGTGAGTCTTCTGTAAGTATTAACGGAGACACAAATGTATGATAACAATAAAAATATTGATGTAGTACTTAAACTTTGGCTTAATGCATGATTAAAGTGGTTAGTTGAAGATGTAGTTTATCTACAATATATAGATAGATCTTGAGTAAGAATTGTAGAAAGAGCGTCTACATATAAAGAACCATGATTGGGCATCTTGTGAGATGTATACTAGTATGTAAATGATAGTAATGTATTTAAATGTGAATAATTATTGTATGGTATCTTATGTCGCTATACAAATTTTTATCTCCATATGCGATCAATCTGATCCATACATGCATTTAAAAAAAAGTTTATTGTTGTAGATTTTTTTATATATCATACATCAAATTTAATAGATTACAACTGTCGAATTCTGTTTCACTAAATTATGCATGAATAAAATTAAACCAAAGAAGAAAAAAATTCCGTTTATCAACAAAAGAAGGCAAACCTTTGAAACTAAAGTATATACGCAAATTAGAATGCATTAACATATTGACTGCGCGAGTCAATTTCTATAATAATTCAGGTACGAGTTTTAGTTTGAAAGTCAAATAATTGATTTGGTTTAATCTAAATGGTTAGCCTAACTTTTTGGCACTAAATGTTCTGAAGCACGAGCTTAATTGGTTCACATTTGTGTTCTAATTTTTGCATGGTCTTAAAAGAATTGCTATTTTATAACTACACTAAAAATTAGCATTACCAAAGAAAAAAAAAACTACAAATTACTCCACTAAGTGTTTTTAGGTTCATATCAGTCCGAATTGTTAACTAAAAATTAGCATTTCTTTTTTTTTTGCTAAGTAACAATGAATCATTACATAGCTTTATTGTTAACTACTCCCTCCGTATTTTAATAATTGTCGTTTTAGAATTTTTATTTTTTTGAATTAGATGTCGTTTTCAAATTTCAATGCAAAATTTCTTACTTTTTAATATTTTATGATGTCATAAAACATTAAAAAGTAATAAATTTTGCATAGAAATTTGAAAACGACATCCAATTCAAAAAAATAAAATTTCTAAAACGACAATTATTAAAATACGGAGGGAGTATAACTTTGTATTTTGGGTTAATCGAAGCTTGTAAAAATAACACAATAATATTTAGAAACGAGCTTGCTGCTAATCACATGCTTAGAGTCACTTGCGCTTCTAACAAAAACCGTCTAGTTGTCCAAAATGTGAGATTCAAAGGTACTCCATTACGTATTAGTTTCGGTGAAGCTAAATCTGATCGAAAGACAGAGTGGAGTTGCTACTTGGAACAAGGCTCGTCTCCAAAAGTGGAGTATTATGCTCGGATTCCAGCATACACAGCAGTCACAATTCCTGATTGTGGTGAGTCACGCGAATTCATTGCTAGACTCAATGCAATAAATGGAAAGTACCAACCTGGTCTACCAGAGAAATTCGCTTTTCATTGGACAAAAATGTAATAATTTTTTCGACTGTAAGACTAATTAATGTTCATGAAGTTGAAATTTTCTTTTTCTTTTCTTTTTCATCTTAGAAACGAAGTTATCTTTCGGGGTTGAGTATGAATTATTCATAAAATGTAGCATACATATATATGAAAGTGTAGTTTTGACTATGTTTAATTTCATAATGAAAACAACAGTTGAGTTGCTGGAACAAAATTTGACAGTAAAAGTAAAAGTAAAAGAACCTCCGTATACTCAAATATATTTAGTTATTAAGTATTACTCCCTCCGTTTCAGTTTAGTTGTCGTTTTAGGATTAAAATTTTGTTTCATAATAGTTGTCGTTTTAGGTTTTCAATGCAAATGTTTGGTGAAAATTAATGTTTTGTCATTAATGTTTTAATGTTTTGACCAATGAAAAAATTATAAAATATATTAATAAAGGGTAAAACAAAAAATTTAATGATTTTCTTAATTTGTGTGCAAAAACCTTAAACGACAACTAAAACGAAACGGAGGGAGTATAATTTTTTTTAGGATATCTAGTGATTTGGGGAAATTCAAATTGTAAGTGCATATTTGGACTAATACAATAATCATTTGGGCCAATTAAAAACACGTGCTACACAGAGCCTCTCACGTGCCAGAGACACGTACCAAAAAAAAAAAAAACGAGTTAGTCGAACATTATTAGGAAGAAGAGAAAAAACGTTATAAAAAAAAAACGCATCAATCTGAGCAGCACAAGTCTGCGAGATTTGGATCAGATCTGCTTCAGGTTGGATTGATTGGTGATCAGAGCTCCGGGAAACATGGCGGCGGCGAGACAATTACGCACTCTCCAATCTCAGCCTGAAAACAAGGTATGTGTCGACTGCGCTCAGAAGAATCCTCAATGGGCGTCGGTTTCTTACGGAATCTTCATGTGTTTGGAATGCTCCGGGAAACACCGAGGCTTAGGCGTTCACATCTCCTTCGTCAGATCCGTCACCATGGATTCATGGTCTGAGATCCAGATCAAGAAAATGGAAGCTGGAGGCAATGAACGGCTCAACAAATTCTTCGCGCAATATGGAATCTCTAAAGAGACTGATATCATTTCAAAGTATAATTCGAATGCTGCTTCTGTGTATCGTGACCGGATCCAAGCTTTAGCTGAAGGTAGACCATGGAATGATCCGCCAGTTGTTAAGGAAGCGATTGGAGGAGGTGTGGGGATGAATAAGAAGCCTCCGTTGGCTCAGGGCGGTTACGGAAACAACAACAACAACAATGGAGGATGGGATAGTTGGGATAACGATGATTCTTATAAATCTTCAACTGATATGAGAAGGAATCAATCAGCGAATGATTTTAGGTCATCGGAAACTAGAGGAGGTGCACATGTGAAGTCAAAGTCGTCGTCGGATATCTACACGCGATCCGAGCTGGAGGCTTCTGCGGCGGGGAAAGAAAGTTTCTTCGCGAGGAGAATGGCGGAGAATGAGTCTAAGCCTGAAGGTCTTCCTCCTTCGCAAGGCGGTAAGTATGTAGGATTCGGATCAAGCTCGGCTCCACCACCGAGAAATAATCAACAGGATGATGTTTTCTCCGTTGTTTCTCAGGTGAATTGAATGCTTTTCAATTCCTTTTTGAATTGGGTGAATTCTGTTTTGTGTGTTGATTCGTTCTTAAAATTGCTTAGGGTTTTGGAAGACTGTCTCTGGTTGCTGCATCTGCAGCTCAGTCAGCTGCTAGTGTTGTTCAAACAGGAACCAAGGAGTTCACATCCAAGGTAACTATCTGTAGTCTAGTCTCTGCTTAATTTGCATAGAGTTTGTGAAATATCTAGTTGTTGTGTTGCTTAATAACTCATGTGCTCGCCTGTCATCCCATTTTCGACATAGTTAAGCGACAAATTTAGTGTTCTTTCTAGCTTCACAGAGTTACTTATTTGCAAAAAATGATTCTCGAAGCTGATTTTTTTTTTTCAATCTTAATGCCTCTACGACACCTCTAGTGAGATTCTTTATAACTCTGTAGAAAGCACAATTTTTGTATGCTCTCTGTACATTTCTTGTTTACCATAATACTGTTGGCAATAGAGTTTTGGAAAATGGAATCAAAATCAGATAAGAAACCATTTTTATTGCAGGTGAAGGAAGGTGGGTATGATCACAAGGTGAGTGAAACTGTAAATGTAGTTGCTAATAAGACAACAGAGATAGGACATAGGACATGGGGAATCATGAAAGGAGTAATGGCAATGGCGACACAGAAGGTAGAAGAGTTCACTAAAGAAGGAACAACAAGCTGGAATCAGCAGAGTGAAAGTGAGGGCAATAGTCACTACCAGAACTTTGGAAATGGGAACAAAGCAGCGAATTCATCTGTTGGAGGAGGAAGGGCACAATCATCAACAAGTGGTCATTACAACAATTCGCAGAATTCAAATTCTTGGGATAGTTGGGGAGAGAATGAGAATAAGAAGACAGAAGCAGCAGCTCCAAAGGGGTCATCTGCTTCTAATGATGATGATGGCTGGACTGGTTGGGATGATCATGATGCCAAAGATGATGGGTTCGATGGTCATTACCAAAGTGCAGGTGATAAGAAATCTGCTGGTCACAACGGGAAATCAGACACCGCTTGGACCGGTGGAGGTTTTCTCTAAGGGTAAGCAAGCTTTAGCTCATGTAGCTCTAACAGTTAATATCACAGTAACACTATATTCATCTTTCTTTGGATAGGTGATTCAGAATCCCCGTGAGAAGTGTATAATTAATTAAGGCTGGGACCGTCGTGGTCTGAATAGAAGATGAGATTGGTCTTCATCTTAAAACCATGTTCATCCATACCCACAGGTCTGCGTTTTTCTTCATAAGTTGGCAGTTTCTTGATAATTTTTTCTTCATGTGTTAAGGAGTAACATATTTGTACAAGATCCATAGCCGATTGTTTGCCAAAGATTTTCGGTTTTAGTCTTTCACAATTTAAATTTATCTTCAACTGTAATCACAACTGAACATTCTTTTTCTCAAAATTGTCTTCCTTGTTGGTAGCGTGATAATGTGGGTTCTCGAAACGCATAAATTATGCTGTTTTGGCATTTTTCTATAAAGGGTAAAAGGATTTAGCAGGTTCAAAGAATGTTTTGGTTGGATCCATATCAAAATCCACTAGTGGATGTGGAAGTAGTAATACAAGTGGCAGTGATAATTTATCTACTAGTGACGAAACCGTCATCTACTGATACATGTGGACTGATCTACTTGATTGAACAAATATGCACTTATACCAGAAAAAGATCCACAATTTTTAGTGGATAATCCAGATGCTTTTTTATTTGTATCCCACTGACCCCAACAAGAAAGCATATCTGCATATATATGGTTGTTGAGGACACGACGCTTGTGGTTGGAATTACAACCGAGGATAGTTATTGAAGCAAATATATAGTGGACTGACCATAGACCACAGGATTTGACTGGGTTAATCTGAAATCTGTCAAGGTAACCGGAGAACACGAGATCCTGAATCATTGTCTAGGTCGTATTGCATCAATGTCAAAAACAATCGGAGCCTACATATACAAACTGTAAGGACGAGAGAGACCGTAGAGACTAGAAGTGGAAGAGAGAGGATGACCCAACGAATGAATGAGGAACACCTAACACTCCATTGTCGTTTTGTTTCTGCATGTTGGTCTTCAAACATAGGATCATATGGATTAATTACTTCAAAACTTTATAGAAATCATATTCATAACATCATACATATCTTCTACGAAATTGGGAATGATACTTTTTTCTAAAGGTATCATCTTGACCGGTAAGTTCTCCTCGGCTGACGACTGTCCAAGACACCGCCAAGAGTGGCCAAAGCGTCCTGAAATTTCCTGATTTTAAGCAAACCTTTCACCATTGAAACCTCTTCCTCCGAGAATCTAGCTTTCTGCATCACCATGTTAACTAACTTGACTAGTGTCTCTTCCATTGACAAAGTGAGAAGACCTTCAGCCAACATGTACAAAGAAGAAAACTCAGGCACAAACCCTTTCTCTAACAGCTCAACAAGAAAGTCCACTGCTTCACGGATTGGTCCACCTCCATTACATAGCCCACGGAAAACGATTCTGTAAGATACTGCATCTGGTGCAGCTTCATTCTGTTCAAGCATTTCTCTAAACAAATTAATAGCTTCTGTTGTTTTCCTCTTTCTAAACAACCCTTGAATCACCGGGTTATAAGCATGCGGTGTCAAAGCAATCCCTTTCATCTGAATTGACCTCAAAAGCTTACTTGCGACTTCAACTCTACCAGCTTTACACAAACCGCTTATCAAGGTTCCATAGGTCACAATGTCTGGTTCACACCCGTTTGAGGTCATGGCTTGCACGATATCCGCAGCTTTCTTTATGTCACCTCCTCTGCAGAAATGTGTTAGAAGCGAGTTGTATGTGAACTTGTCAGGTTTCTGTCCTTCCATAATCATTTGATCCATGAGCTGAGACGCATCTTCTACTCGCCTGCTTTTACAAAGCCCATCGATGAGTGTGTTGTATGTAACAGAGTTTCTTGAAACTCCATGTACTTCCATCTCATCAAATATCTCCTCGGCTTCTCTAATCTTGTTGGCTTTGCAAAACCCATCAATCAAAGTGTTGTAAGTTATCACACTCCGCGCACAACCACTCAATTCCATTTGTTTAAGCATGTTTAGAGCTTCATCTAGCTTCCCTTTGGAGCATAAGCTATCAATCAGCATATTGTAAGTGAACTCGTCAGGCTCACATCCTTTGCTCCTCATCTCTTCGAACAGCTCCATCGCGACCCGGTGATTCCTAGTCAAACACAAACCTTGTATCAGAGAGTTAAATGTACAAACGTCAGGAAGAATCCCTTTGCTGGTGAGAACACGGGCAAGCTCAGTGGCTTCCTCAACCTGATTCTCCTTGCATAATGTGCTGATCAAAGTGTTGTAAGTAACCGTGTTTGGAGAACAATCTCTAGTGATCATCTGATCAAGAACCTCCACTGCTTCTTTCACTTCTCCAAGTTTACACAAACCCGAGATCACCGAGTTGTAAGTATACACATCTGGATCATACCCTTCCTGAAGCATCACATCCATAATCTCAATAGCATGCTTCACATGCCCTGCTTTACACAAACCGTTAACTAACGTGTTAAACGTATACTGATCCGGGAAAAACCCGCCTTCATTAGACATCTCCTGAATGAAATTGAGAGCGTCTTCAACTCTCCCTTCCTTGCAGAAACCATGAACAATAACATTAACACTCACATTAGACCATGAACACCCAAACTCAACCATCTGTTCCCTAATCCTCAAAGCTCCATCCAAGTCTCCTTCTTCAATGTACCCTTGCATAATCGTTGTAAATGTCTTCTCATCAGGAACAAGACCGTAACTAGGCATATCCTCCAACATCAAAATCGCAGGTCTAAGCTGATGAGCTCTACACAAAGCTTTAATCAAAACATTAAACGTAGATACATCTGGTTTAATCCCCCAAACACTCATCTTCGCGTGAGCAATCTCGACAAGTTTCAGATTATTCCCATCAACGAGAAGATTCAGCATCCGGTTATAAAAATGGGTATCTGGTTTTAACCCGAATTCGTCAATCATCCAATGAACAACACCTAAAATCTCATCTTGCAATTCGAATTGAGCATAACTCTCGATTAATATCAAGAAAGGAGAAGTACCCATTTCGCATCCTGAGTTCTTCATATCTTCAAGAATTTTCCTCATATCATCAAACGAACCAGACCGACCTAACCGGAGGAGAATCTCCTCGTAAAGAGCAGGTTCAGGTGAGAAATTTGGCTGCTTAGACGCCAAATTAAAGAGACGAAGTGCGGCGGAATCATCAGCCTGGCTACGGAGTGAGTCGAGAAGCTTGACATCGGAAGAGGAGAGAGCTGCTGAGTTAGGAGAAGCGAAAGAGATGGTAGAAGAAGGAGGATTTAGCTTGAGAGAGAAGGAATAATGAGTTAGGGTTTTAGCTTGAGAGATAGAAAATGGATAGAATTTGAGACACGAAGAGAAAGCCATAGTTTCAGAGAAGATGATGAGAGAGTTTCAGAAGATGAAGCAACAAAAGGGTTTAAGGATTTGGATTTTTTAATAACCGACCGGTCCGTATGTGAACCGGTTAAATTATTAAAGATTCGATTTAGGTTTTTTAACAGTAGCCAAAAAGTGAGACGCTTTGGAAAATGGAAAGTGATCTAATGCAAGCAAAAAAGTAGAGTGATTATTCATAAACCCTAATTTTGATTGTGGACGAAACCTAATTGGTATCATTTTGAAATGGCGACACAGTCTGTTAATGCAGTGATCGTTGATCTTCCCGGAGATGTAAACGACGACGGAGACAATTCCGATTGTTTCATCTTCTCCTCCACTCCTCTATCCACTCGTGGTTCCACCAAGCGTGATGCCATTTCCGTTGAGAATTACGATCGTGATCGCAAGCTTCAACGTCTCTGGGTCTACCCTCCTCACAACAGATCAATCAAATCAGAATCTCCAATTTACATAGATCTTGATCTTTACGATGATGAAGACGATGATATCAGAATCCTCTGTTTCCCACCACCAATCCACACCAAATCTTTAGAAAAGGGACAGTCTTCGGCGTCAGCGATGGTGACTTTCGACTGTGAGATATGTGTTGAAACAAAATCCATAATTGAATCGTTTCGAATCGGTGGATGCTCTCACTTCTACTGCAACGATTGTGTCTCGAAATATATAGCAGCTAAATTACAAGACAACATCCTCTCAATCGAGTGTCCTGTCTCTGGTTGCTCTGGTCGGCTTGAGCCAGATCAGTGTCGTTATATCTTGCCAAGAGAGGTTTTTGATCGGTGGGGTGATGCTTTGTGTGAAGCAGTAGTGATGCGTTCGAAGAGATTCTATTGTCCTTACAAGGATTGCTCTGCTTTGCTTTTCATGGACGAGAGTGAAGTGATGAAAGACTCAGAGTGTCCTCATTGCCATAGAATGGTGTGTGTAGAGTGTGGGACTAAGTGGCATCCGGAGATGACTTGCGAGGAGTTTCAGAAGCTAGCGGAGAACGAAAGAGGAAGAGATGATATTTTGCTTGCGACGATGGCAAAGAAAAAGAAATGGAAAAGATGTCCTTCTTGCAAATTCTATATTGAGAAGTCTCATGGTTGCTTATACATGAAGTGCAGGTATATGTATCTTCTTCTTCTTCTTATTGTCTATGATGCAAAATTTTGAAACAAAGGTTTTTTTTTTTTTAATAATCTGTTTAACACATTTTGCAGGTGTGGGTTGGCTTTTTGCTACAACTGTGGAACTCCATCGAGGGACCATTCTCATTATTGTTATAATTGTAAGCGTTGATGTTTAGCATCATCATTTCTTATTATAGGTCTCTAAAGCTAAGCTTAAGCTTTATGGATATGGATTTCTATTTGGTCTGTGATGCTTTGTACCTATTTTCACTATTTTGGTAAAAAAATTAATATCAAACATATGGACAATAATTTATCGTGTTAACAATGTAAGAACCATAGAAACATTCCTTTCGACTTCTAGCACCTTATCTCTGTCCTTATCCCTTTCCATAGATCTTGTTCTCTTATCCCTCTCTTTGGCCATCCAAACTTCATGGACTATATATATCAGGCTTTAAACTTCTGCTTAGGTCTAATCTCTTTTGCTCCCTCTTGTAACATCTCTGAGGATTTTCTCGTTTTCTTTTCAATAGATCTTCGAATTTCTGTCACAAGCACTCACTATCTTCATAATCTTGAGTCTAAATCTCGATTCGCCTTGACCGTTGAGAGATCATCATATCTACCATATGTGATTCTTCCTTCTATGATATCTCTAGTAGTATTTACTATCATCAATAATTATGCATTTAAGAAGGTTCATTATTAAATGAAAACCTTTATACATTAATCTACATAGAACTTGTACCTTTGGTCTTCATAGCTATACCAGATATGAAATTGTTTTCATTGAAACATTTTGTTATCTATCTCCCTTATACCTCTCTCCCAACTAATCTACTTAGTTCCAGCCAGAAAAAGAGAAGAAGTATCATCCTCTATATTAAAGAAAAGTCACTCTAAAATGAATTTGCTAGTACTGTCTACATATTCCTAGTTAGTGTTATCCAAAAAAAAAAAAAAAGTGTTATCTAAACTCTCTTACCAAAAGAAACTTATATGGACATGGTACATTGATGCTACCTCTATCCGACTATCCGGGGTGAAAACATAGTATTATCTTAACTTACATTAACAAATATGAATCGAAATTTGACTATTACATAAAATGTTAAACAGAGCCGATCCTTTAATTTTGAAAGCTGAAAGCAAAATAAAAAAATAAAAAAATTAGGACAATTATTTAGTAAGTTTGATATATATATATTTTTAAAGGATGTGTGATAAGAGAGAATCGAACTCGTCACCTCAATTCAACGCAACACGTTTGTAAGCCACTAACACTAGAAATAAAATAAAATTTCTCCCGCTAAATATTTTTTCAGTTATTCCACCAACAAAATATTTTAAAAGTCTGTAATATTATCCATCCAAATCTGTTAAAATCTGTTAATTCGATATTCACAATTTGGTACAAGTAAATTAGGAAAGTTTTATTTTATCATTACCAATAAGATTTGTCTTTTTTTTTTTGTCAGCTTAAAAAAAAATAGTTATGTCGATGTAGAAAAAAAAAAAAAACTAGTGTCCTTGGTCGTCTCCTCTCTCTCCCATTTAAAAGTTAAATATGGACCGCTAAATAAAGCTTTTGTTCCTTCTGGTTCGTTGCCGCGTAACACGTTCCCTCTTCTTTCTCTTTTCCCTCTCTTATCTCACTTCCGAAAACCCTAACCCTAATTCGTCTCCCTTGGGTCTTCTTCTCTTACCTTCTTCGGATTTGTTTCGAAATCAATTCTTCTAATCGTTTTCTGCAGATCTTAGATTCACATTCCACAAAATTTTCTTCCCAACTTTCGATTCTCGTCGAGCTTAGGGTCGGTTTCCACCTCCGTTTCCTTCTTACGAGTATTGATGTGAATATTTCGACTTTAATCATCTACATATGTGAATTTTTAGGGTTACTAAATCGATACCTTTTTCTCCATTCGGATTTCAGAAGAACAAAAAAAATCCCTAAATCACCAGACAGTTTCTTCTCCGATTTGGATTGTGACAATCTAACGTGTTTTACGGATCGGATTCGCATTAGAAGTGTACCCCAAGCTTGGAGTAAGAATTGTTTCATAGCTTTATCAGTTTCAGAGATAATCTCAGTCACAGTACAATGGGAAGTTGAGAAATTTTTACAATGGGAGAAGGAACAGTTTGTTTGGAGATGTCAATGAAAGGAGAAATGGCGGAAGAGAATTCAGAAACGAAGAAGGATTTGAAGAGAGACCGTCTTTGTATTGAACAAGATAATCTAGATGAAGAGCTTTATTCCTCCACCAAGAGACAAGCCAAGGAACCTTCAAATGATGACATTAGGTCGGAAATATCTAACCCTGTCGCGTCTCCGGTGGTGGATAACGCCTCTAGTTTTCGCGATATCACTAGTAATCCGGCTAAATCGAGTTCTGGTGATCGTGTTGGGTCTTGTTCTGGCAGTGGTTCTGGTTCCTATGAGGCTATTAGTGATGAGAAACACAGTGAATATTGTGCATCGCTAGCTGATAGCTCGCAATCGAGTGATGCTGTACTGTCAAGTTTTGTACGGGAGATTCCAAAACATCTTAGCACTACTGGGATAACGAAAATCACGTTTAAGCTCAGTAAACGAAATGAGGATGTCTGTGATTTGCCTATGATTCAAGAGCATACTTGGGAGGGTTCTCCTTCGAATGTAGCTTCTTCAACTTTAGGTGTGAAAATGTTGGAGAAGATTGACTCTACCAACTTCCCATCTAATGTGAAGAAGCTATTGGCGACGGGGATCCTCAATGGTGCTCGGGTGAAGTACCTTTCAACCTCACCTGCGGTAAGTTTGTATTCTTTGTGGTTTCTCCTGATATGGGTTTGGATAGTCTCAGTCTGTTACGATAAATTATAGGTGATATCTGTTCTTATTATTACTTTTTATGGTCACTAGAGAGAGCTTCAAGGGATAATCCACTCGGGTGGGTATTTGTGTGGCTGTACTGCCTGCGATTTCTCGAAAGTAAGTTTGTTCTTCACGATTTTTCATAGTTTTCTTGTGTGAAGTGCAATTTCTCAATTTTTAACTATGTCATATTTCGCTTTGTGGGAAGGTTCTAGGTGCCTATGAGTTCGAGCGGCATGCTGGTGGAAAAACAAAACACCCTAATAATCACATATATCTGGAGAACGGACGGGCTGTTTATAACATAATTCAAGAGCTGAGGGTTGCTCCCCCTGACATTTTGGAGGAGGTGATAAGGAAAGTGGCTGGTTCTGCTCTGAGCGAGGAGGGTTTTCAGGCTTGGAAAGGTATCTTAGTTGCTTGGTGGATTTAGTCTGCATTGTTTGCTTGGCAATCTCCTAGCATTTTAAAAGTACTTTCCCTGGATTTTAATGTGTATTCTTTTACTTTCTGATGGACATAGCTGACTTGCTATTCTGTTCTTCAGAAAGTTTCCAGCAAGATAATAACATGGCTGAAGATGATAGCAACCATATCATGGATCATTCGTTTCAATTCCTTGTTAGGTACTTTGACCTCCTACTTGTGTTGTTACTTGATCTGAAATCTCCAAAGATTTGTAATTGAAGATGACGTTCGGCGACACTTTGGATCCTTTATTATCTAGTTGTTTATTTTATAAGAAGGTTGACATGGTCTAAGTTACTGTTGTGAAAGTTGCAGTTATCCTGGTTCTGGTTGGTCTCTTGATGAGAGTCAAAGCTCTACTCCATATTTTCCGGAGAACAATTATTTTAGAGAGAAAATCAGTACAAAGGACACACGACACGAACATAAGCCAAAAGCAAAGAAGTACGGTCCTCAAAGTTTCTTGCTTAGATATTGATTTCTCGAGTTTACCTATTGACAATTTGTTTACGGAACAAAGGAAATTTACTTGGTTGTTAATACTGTAGGCTTACCTCTCATATGTTTGGTATGGGTTGCCATAAGAAAGCTTCCGGAGGCGGTAAATGGAAGAGGTTTGTAATGCTGTTGTGAACCTCATTATTTGAGTAACCTTGTTCACATTCATTCTCTATATGCAATCCCATGGGTGATGACAACAAATTGCAATCATATCTTTATAGGGACAATGATTTACACCGGTTGCTGTTTTTGCCAAATGGGCTACCAGATGGGACTGAATTGGCTTACATTGTGAAATCACAGGTCTGTTATCGCGGGCTTAATTGAATTATTCTGTTTATTCTTGTTGCAAATTTAAGTTTGTCTGGTTTTGCTGACACTTGTTTTTCTCGCAGAAACTACTGCAGGGTTACAAGCAAGGAAGTGGTATAGTATGTAGCTGCTGTGACACAGAGGTAATATGCTGGATGCAGTGACTCTGTAAATTGGCCTTTAGACTCATTTTCTTTTTCCAAGTAGAATGGCAGATATTTATCGTGTTTCTTAACCACAGATTAGTCCTTCACAATTCGAAGCACATGCTGGAATGGCTGGTAGACGACAACCGTGAGTTACCTAGTTAAGATGTGTTTTTGCACTGATGTTAGACATATCTGAAGTTTCTGATTCTGTTGCAGTTATCGTCATATCCACATATCTTCCGGATTGTCATTGCATGATATAGCCATGTCATTGGCGGATGGGGGCCATGTCATTACAACTGGTGACAGTGATGACATGTGTTCTATTTGTGGCGATGGTGGAGATTTGCTACTCTGTGCTGGATGTCCTCAAGCATTTCATACAGGTGGGTATACGTTACTGCTAAAGGATAGTAGACTTGCTCGTTCTAACTACTATGGTGAATCTACAAATTAACCTTTTAAGCACATATTTCAAGAAAATTTTCAGAAGCATAATGAAAAAGGAATTACTTATATATGCCTCTTTCCATTTAAGTTCTGAACTAAATTCTTAAAGATGATTTGCAAAATCAACATTGCTTTGGTATCAGCTCTAAGGTTGTTCTCCAGTTCTAATACTCTGTGAACCTTTTCATATGCAGCATGCTTGAAATTTCAATCAATGCCTGAAGGTACTTGGTACTGTTCAAGCTGCAATGATGGACCTACCTCTTGTAAAACAGCCACTGCTACTGATCCCAATTTAAAACCCATAGTTATAAGACTGACAAGAGTTGTTAAAGCACCAGAAAGCGAAATTGGTGGTTGCGTGTTCTGCAGGTTGGCTGTATACCTATTTTTAGTTTGAATGCGCATATATGTGTACTCCACTCTGCTTATTGCTTCTCTCCCACTTCTGATAGGTCGCATGATTTTAGCATTGGGAAATTTGATGATAGGACTGTTATTCTCTGTGACCAGGTATCGTTGTTTCTGGTTTCTTATTCAAGATTTTCTTTAACCACGTCTGTCTTGTCTAATGGTCAATTTTCTCTTTGCTCTTGAAGTGTGAGAAAGAGTACCACGTCGGGTGTCTAAGGGAAAATGATCTTTGTGATTTGAAAGTAAGTCCTGTAATATTGGTGGTCTGTGTTCACATGTTCATTGAACCTGTCTCAACTTCTTTCCTGAATGTTGTAGGGTATCCCCCAAGGTAAATGGTTCTGCTGTAGTGACTGCAGCAGGATTCACACGGCTCTTCAAAGCTCTGCTTCGTGTGGGCCACAAACTATTCCCACGGTTTTGTTAGACACGATAAGCAGAAAATACAGAGAAAAAGGAATATATATTGACAATGGAGATACTGTGGAATGGAGGATGCTTAGTGGAAAAAGTCGATACCCAGAGCATCTACCCTTACTTTCACGAGCAGCTACTATTTTCAGGGTATGCCTCGACTTATAAATGTGCTCAAATCATTTTGAGATTATCTGGCTTGTAAATTTATTTTATAAACACGTATAACGAATGAGTTTACTTTTCAGGAGTGTTTTGATCCCATTGTGGCAAAGTCTGGTCGTGATCTCATTCCTGTCATGGTCTATGGGTAAGCTGTACTGTGATAAACTCAGATTCAAGTTCCTTGTTCATTCATATGGTTATAGTAATTGATCATCCCGGTAATTCTTCCAACATGTTTACAGGAGAAATATATCAGGTCAGGAGTTTGGAGGAATGTACTGCTTGGTCCTGATGGTTAAGTATGTTTGGTGTTCTTGATGCATTTATCTTTCTTTCTGTAATTTTCTTTTACCATCTCTCAATCTCCCTAATTGTTATTTTCTTTTGTTTTTGCTGCATATTTAGTTCCCTTGTTGTTTCTGCCGCGCTGCTTAGGATATTTGGTCAGAAGGTTGCAGAACTTCCTATTGTAGCTACAAGCCGAGAGTATCAGGGAAGGGTAAGGTTTTGTACATCCCATGTTTCTTTACTGTGGCGGATTCACTTACTATACTCCGTGACAAAACCAATTTGTTTAATGGTTCTTTAGGGATACTTTCAAGGGCTGTTTGCTTGCGTTGAGAATCTTCTTTCCTCTCTGAATGTTGAGAACTTGCTTCTCCCAGCAGCTGAAGAAGCTGAGTCTATCTGGACAAAAAAATTTGGCTTCACAAAGATGACTGAACATCGAGTACGTAAAGTTTGGCCTGGGACATTTTTCCTGGCAAATCTTTAATGGTTTGCGCAGTCTGGTTAAAAGAGGATTAACAATGGTGTTTGTGTTTACAGTTACAGAAGTACCAGAGAGCAGTGCAACTTACAATATTCAAAGGAACATCGATGCTCGAGAAGAAAGTACCGAGTTTTTCAGAATCAACTTCACTCATCTGATTTCATCTTTCATGGAAGATTTTTTGAAGCTTCATCCGGATTTTAGGACTTGTGATCTTTCCTTTTTTTTTGCTTTCTCGCTCCTTTAGAAACCCACTCTTTGTTTTCTTTTTGCAGAAGGGTAATTTCTTGTGTACCTCTGTTATTTTTTGTACAAGCTCTTAACAAAGAGAATATTAGAATTTAGGGTTGACACAGGAGAGGGGAGGTGAGACCTAGTGGAGATATTTTGTAAAGGGAAGAATTAAAAAGAAGAAGCAAATATAATAAAGTCTTAAGAATATATAATACTAATGTTGTTGCTGTATTGTGCATGCAAGGGTTTTGTTCAAACTGAAATTTTATTTCTGTGCACGCTTTTCATCATACTTGAGAGTTGAAATGTAGGGACTACCACCCAATCTGCTCTACTAAATTAGCAGCATCAACTTGAGGAAAAAAAAAATTAGCAGCAACAACTTCTCGCAAATTATCAGCTATATTATACATAAACTGTCGAGAGCTTCACAATAATAGTTGGTGTAAATCAAACTCAATTCCGTACGAATAACAACAATCGTTCTGAAACTCAAGAAAAGTTTTCACACCAAATCCTTTTATTTATAAACAAGAGAGAGTGAGAGAGAGGAGAGACAAGAGTAAGGAAGTAGCAAGTGCCTTGGTCATGCTACACAGATTCAAGAGGACGCAGCTAGAACAGACATTTGTGTTGCCCAGTCAAACTTATCACGACTGTATTTGCTGCTGCGAGAAGAAATCTGCTTCTTATCTTTGCTGCCACGGGAATGGCTGCTTCCCTTTTGTCCTTTCTTTCCATTTTTTTTCAGGTTGTCTTTGCTCTTTGATTTCTGCGGTTGCTGTTTCTTGCTTCTTGTGTGAGAGACAATGGAAGGTGGAGGATCATACACATCTTCAGCCCATGACACTCTCAGCTTCTCGAGTGACTTGCCATGCTTCTCTCGACCACCTTTAATGGCAGGAATCAGAGTAACCACACTCATCTGTTGTTGGATTACAAGAAACAAAAATCAGAAGCAGCCAATATAAACACAGCATTTCTCTACTATTTATATCAGAAACAGAAAAGATATTGATAAGCTCCAACCATTGAGATATATATTACACAGCCAAAATCTGAGGAATTGTACTCTGTCATGGATCATAAATCGGATTTGGAGAAGCTCTGTCCTTGCTTTGGCCACGGATGCTTTGTAACGTAACTCCTTAACATTCTTGTACATCTACCACTAAAGACTAAAGGGTTGGTCCTAGATGTTGTAAGCAACTACCAACATATGATGGAAACAGCCAGGATCACAAGCCTAAAGCTACGAGGAAACTCGTAGTATATATAAGTTCAAGTATATATATATGACCACACACAGAAACTTGGACATCAGCAATATACTGTATAAAGATACGGTTAGCCTTGCACACCACACCTTATGCAAAACAGGACAAAGAACAAAGGCAAAAGAACAGAAAAAACCAACAAGTATAAAGATAGCGACCAGTGTCATGAGTAAAGATGGGGTTACTTACACTCTCAGAGAACATGTCTTGCAATGCGGTTGCAAGGTTCTTGTCTTCAGTTTCATCATCCAAAGACTCAAGAGGTAAAGACTCAAGGATGGGTTCGCTGATGGCCTTGTCTTTGGAATCTTCAATCACATTTTGGTGTATAAAACCACTATCATCACCATCAGACTCTTGAGCATCATCAGATCCAACACAAGAGATATGCTTTGATGAGCCATTAGAACATTTATTGGGACTGGAAGCAGAGCTGCTCTCAAGGTGAGACTCTGCATCTTTGAAATCCAACCCACCACAGACAGAGCTCATATCCAAAAGTAACTGCAACGAACACAAATTTAAATACCATCATCAGTAAGAGAAATTAAGATCAAACAACACTTTAGCCAAGAAAATCATCATAGAGCCAAATTACCTCTTGCCTGGCAAATCGAGCAGCCGAAATGTCAAAACACCGAAAGATTGGTTACCGACTAAGATGTCCGAAGAAAGAGATCAAAAGCTTGTTCTTCTTCGAGATAGAAAATGCGTGAGAACAAACGAAACCGAAGAGAAACTTGAAAAAGATCTAAAAACAGAGAAATTGTAGGAAGAGGGAAACTTTGTTTAACTAAGATTACCACGCCAATCACTCTTTTGAAGAGGTTTCAAACGATTAGAACTCAAACCAGAATGATAAAAAGTCAACGCCGGAACCAAAGAAAGAAGGAGTATCTCAGAGGACACCCGCATTTTCTCTATCCTCTTTGATACCCTCGAAGAAGCAATCCAAAAAAAAAAAACCCTAATCAAATGCGACGAATCGCAGAGACAGATCTCAGAGATATCTCTAAAAATCAGTAAAGAACGATGCTTGGGATCAATCAGAAGAGGCAACAAAACAAACACTATAGCCGAATCATGGTAACAATAATCCGAACGACCATATCCAAAATGAGAAATTACACGAAACCCCAGCAAGATATTGCAAAGCTAATCTGAGACAAGGCAAAATGGATCAAACCAGGTTTTTTAGGAATATTAAGAAAGCAAAGAAAGGTCAACAAATGGAGACAAAGACGTGGCCACCTTACTCGGGACGAATCACAATTATACACGTGTAACGTCTGTAATACTCTTATTCATGGGCCTAGCATTTTGTTTATTATGGGTCTCAAATTGGCCCAGTTGTAACGTTTTCTTACTTAGGACGACCATGAGTAACTCTGTTTATTCTTTTTCCCAAGTGTAATGATAGATATTTATCGAATATCGTGTCTCTTAACAACAGATTAGTCCTTCACAATTCGAAGCACACACGCTGGATTGGCTGGTAGACGACAACCGTGAGTTATCTGGTAACCATGTGTTTTTGCACTAATGTTCTAAGGCATATCTGAATTTTTTCAATGTTGAGAATTTGTTCTGTGCTATACATAGAATCAGAAACTCTTTGATTTGAGATGATGAAAAAACTCTTGTTCTCTTTTGTTTTTTGAGCCAGTTTGGGTGATAATGGATTTGAGATTATAATAGTCTTGGTTTATCATATATAACCAACATGATACAAATCTCTGCAAATTTTTTATCCTGATCCATGATTCAAAGAAAATTGAGCAATTGTTTCTGAATCTGTTCAAATTCCCAATTTTTATGAAGAAACCTATTCATTCAAAGATCTCACTAATCACAGATTTACCACCACAATTCTAGAAGAAAGCGATAAAACTAAACCAATTCGAACGAGAATTAAGAGATATAAACCCTAAGAGGTGAATTTTGTAACCGCCTTAGTGCCTTCAGAAACAGCGTGTTTCGAGAGTTCTCCAGGCAACACAAGCCTCACCGCCGTCTGAATTTCCCGAGAAGTGATCGTCGGCTTCTTGTTGTACCTAGCCAATCGCGATGATTCCTGAGCGAGTTTCTCGAAGATGTCGTTGATGAAACTGTTCATGATTCCCATCGCTTTCCCAGAGATTCCGATATCTGGATGAACTTGCTTCAGAACCTTGAAGATGTAGATCTTGTACGTTTCGATGTTCTTCTTCGATTTCTTCTTCTTCTTTTCGCTTCCGCCTTCTTTGGTGATCTTCTTCTCCGCCTTTGGTAATTTCTCTGCCGGAGCTTTTTCTGCTGGCTTCTTCCCAGCCGGTTTCTTCTCTGCCGCCTTCGGAGCCATTGATGACTTTAGCGATGAGAGGAAATTGTGATTTGAAAGTAAAATGCAATCACTAGACAATTGAGAGATGCGTCTGATGAAAATAAAGAGAAGAGATTTTGTTTATATATAGGCTTGTGCTGGCTTTCATTGGTTACCTGAGCTTTACGCGGATCGATGACGTGTCATCCATCCATCTAAAAGGTTTTGAATGAACGGACATGATTTACTACGACTCTATCCTTTTAATCATTATTCTCCATGGGCCTGGGCCCTTTCTTTTGTGTCATTATGGACTTTAAAATAGTTTAATTTGCCGACTGTAGATTTCATATAAATGTGACGATTTTTAATTGACGGATACACAAATTGAAAGAGTGTGAGGGAAGAAAGAGCGCGCGAGAAATCGAACCCTAACCCTAATTTTGCGATTGTTTCTCTTTTCCCGACGATCTGATGGTGAGAGATAAGATGGTAGAATCAAACCACCGCAAACACCGCCGGTCGTATTCGCCGTCCGAAGAAGTCGTTAAATCTTCGAAGCGGCAAAAACACCATCATCACAAGCACCATCATGATCACAAGCATCGACACAGTCATCATCTTGATGAAGAGAATGTTTCTATGTCTTTGGGGGACGGTGGTGAACTTGAGATGGAGGAAGGGGAGATTTCGAAGAGGGGAAGCATTGATAGAGATAGCAATAGAGACCACTACAGAGATAGGAGGAGTGGAGATAAAGCTAGGTCTAGTAGTAGAGAGACTGGGAGAGAGAATGAAAGAGAGAGACGGAAGGTTCAAGATAGGGATAGAGGAAGAAGAGAATTCCAGAGTGATCCGGAGAAGCATAAAAGTCTTGATGAAGTGAGGCACAAACACTCAGTACATGATGCAGAAGATAACGTAGAGATAAGAAGCTCAGATTCTATAAAGGGGCATAATCCTAATGGCGGCAATTTCAAAGAAACTCGGGGTAACGTTGAAAGGTCTGAAACTGACAATGCCAGGTATAGTAGTAGAGAGACTGGGAGGGAGAATGAAAGAGAGAGACGTAAGGATCAAGATAGGGAAGAACTCCAGAGTGATCAGGAGAAGTATACAAGTGGTGGTTATGGATATGGGAAAGTGAGGCATGATGCAGAAGATGACTTAGATTCTGTAAAACGCCATAAACCTAACGGTTGCAGTTTCAAAGAAACTCAAGGCAACGTTGAAAAGTCAGAAATTGATAATGATGATGACGGTGAAGATGTTGTTTGGGAAGTTGAAGAACAAGAAGCTGTAGACCTAAACAGAATCGAGGAAAGCAGGAAAATTACGCAAGCCATATTGGAGAAATATAAGAAAAAGTTGGAGCAGTCCTCTACTGTGGCAGATGTTCAAGCTAAAGTTGGGTTGGATACTGAGGCGGTAGACGGTGAAGTCGCCAAGCTATCTTCGACAGTTGGGGAACCACCTGCACAGCTTGTGATTTCAGACTTAGATAGGACACTAGCTTCCACAGAGGTTGAGGAAGGCAGCCCAAAGAGTGACATGTTCAGTGATGATATCTTTGGGGAGTCTCCAGCTGCTGGTACTCGGAAAGGGAATGGCCTTGTTCCTTTTGTAAGGAGTGGACTCCATGATAATTGGGATGATGCAGAAGGTTACTACAGTTATCAGTTTGGTGAACTACTTGATGATAGGTATGAAATCATGGCTACTCATGGAAAAGGTGTCTTCTCTACCGTGGTGCGGGCAAAAGACACAAAACCTGAACTAGCTGAACCTGAGGAAGTGGCTATAAAAATTATTCGGAACAATGAGACAATGCACAAGGCTGGCCAGGCTGAGATTCGGATATTGAATAAGCTAGCTGGCTCTGACCCAGAGAATAAGCGCCACTGTGTTCGTCTTCTTTCAACTTTCAAATATAGGAACCACCTTTGCTTGGTGTTTGAGTCTCTTCATCTAAATCTCCGTGAAGTTGTGAAGAAGATTGGTGTCAACATTGGTCTAAAACTATCTGATGTTAGAGTGTATGCTGAGCAGTTATTCATATCCATTAAACATCTCAAGAACTGTGGGGTTCTTCACTGCGATATAAAGCCTGACAACATACTAGTGAATGAGGGAAGAAACATGTTAAAGCTTTGTGATTTTGGTAGTGCAATGTTTGCTGGTGAAAACCAAGTTACACCATATCTTGTTAGTCGCTTCTACAGAGCTCCAGAAATCATTCTTGGACTATCCTACGACCATCCGTTAGATATCTGGTCTGTTGGTTGTTGTCTGTATGAGCTTTATAGCGGGAAAATTATGTTCCCTGGCTCCACAAACAATGATATGTTACGCCTTCATATGGAACTGAAAGGTCCCTTCCCTAAAAAGATGCTTCGCAAGGGAGCATTTATCGATCAGCACTTCGATAAGGACTTATGCTTCTATGCTACAGAGGAGGATAGTGTTACTGGAAAGACCATAAGGAGAATAATGGTAAACATAAAGCCAAAAGATTTAGGTTCAGTAATTAGACGACGTTATGAGGATGAAGATCCCAAGGTGTTGGTTCATTTTAGGAATCTTCTGGATAAAATTTTCACACTTGATCCTCAAAAGAGACTTACAGTGTCACAGGCATTAGCTCACCCATTCATCACGGGCAAGTGAATCTCATAATGTTGTTGCCCTGGATACATGTTACATTGTATATATTACACAATTATTTTTTTTTGATTAAGATTCTAAAGAGTGTTATAATGATGATGTTGTTCTCAGATTCATGATTCAGTTTTGACAGTTGGAAAAAAATGTGACGATTTAATTTAAGCTAAGGGTGTGTGGATCAAAATTGCATACTTTATTGAATTTAGTGGTTAAGAAAATCAATGTTTGTATAGGACTGTTTTTTTTTTTTTGCTACATCTTTGTTTCATTGCACAACCGAATATACTTTAGGGAAAATTAGCCCCAATACCACTTTTTTCAAAAAGTTTAGCAAATGTACCACTTTCTGAGCCCACTTAGCATCCATACCACATTCATCATGTGAAAAGACGATTCTACCCTCCAACTTACTGAGACAAGACCCTGCGGTTGATGGGACTCTCCGAATTTTCTGCTGTCCACAGTCTCTCTCCTAACGCATTGGTAACCGTTTTCGTCCCTCTGGCTGGTAAAACAAAGTTGTCCCCGAGTAAATCCAGATCTTCGTCTTCGGCTCTCTGGCGGAATAAAATAAAGATCAAGTTGTCTCCGAGTAAATTCAGATCTCTGGCTGGTAAAACCACATCATCTGGCGATGGACAATCAAGAGAAGTTGTCCCCGAGTAAATCCAGATCTCTGGCTGGTAAAACCACATCATCTGGCGATGGACAATCAAGAGATCTTGACTTATTCTTGGGGGACATCATTCACTCTATTTCATAATTATTGTCCATGATAAATGTAAACTGCATTTAATGCAATGTTTTGTCCTTCTTCTCTGACACAAAGTTGTTTTTCAGACAAAGTTGTCCTTCTCTGACACAAAGTTGTCCTTCTCTGATACAAAGTTGTCCCCGTTTCCCAACCGGCGTCTACTGTAGCTCCTTCCCCTGACACATACCTGACGCACAGAGAAGGGCAAAATCGTCCAAGAGTTGCCACACAAACACCAAATGTGGTATGGATGCTAAATCCAATTCAAATGTGGTACATTTGCTAGGATTTTCCCAAAATGTGGCACATTTGGCAAAATTCCCTATACTTTATGTCTGCAAACATTATTTTGCTTTCAACATCTATTTTCTGCAGACATCGCTTTTCAATCTTTGTATTTCTCTAATTTCATATTTCTTTTTTCATTTTATTTCGACACTTGACATTTTATTTTTACCAAAAATATATATATGACATGAGAATATTTCACTATGATTCTGAATGGTGAAAACTCACGGCAACAAACTAGTCACTAGGCAATTGTGAATGGTGAAAACTCACGGCAACAAATGAAGAGTAAGAGATAAAGAAGAGGAAATTGTGATTTAAGCGATTTTTATAGAATTTTTGCAAGTCAAAACCATTTTTAAAGAATTTTAGAAAGTGGTATGTAGTTCATATATATATATATTACATTAAGCATTATATTATTTAAAAATTATAATTAACCATAGAAATTTAATACATAAATTTTAAGTAACTTAACTAAAAATAAAAATCAAATAGTGTTTTTTTTACAATGAATAAAAATGAAAAATTTCAAAATCAAATCACTATCTTCATCTCATTTTCATTGTTTTAAATTTCATTTCATTGATAAAACATCATCAAACTCAAATTTCTCGAAGTTCATTTAGTTTAATTAATCATTTCTAATATCTCCAACATAAATGATTCATGCCGTTCTCATTTTTCTAAGCATGATTTTTCTAATAATAAAATATAAATATTCAAATGCAAGATACGATGTTTTGTAAATTCACATCAATCACATAAATTCAGTGATTGATTCAAACTTTTTAAGTATGTAAATGCGAGATAATCAAGTTACAGTTGGGATCTAAAATAATACAAGAAAATAATCTATTGCAGAGATGATGGATATGCAAACGAAATTTGAAAAGGCATGGATATACTAATATGAAGAGGATGGATATGTGAACAAAATTTGAATAAAACTTTCATATTAGATAACCGCAAAGCTAGACTATTTTGAAATTATATAAAAAAATTCCCCTTCACCACTAGCGGCAAAACAAAACTCAAATTCTAAAATCAAAAATTCTGAGAGAAAATATCATCGCAAGAGACTACTATATAGAAGATGTTTGAGCTCCAAGCTCTACTGATTGATCTCTCAAAGAGATTACACCGATCATTCTCCAAACTCTTTGAGGTTGATTCTGTTATCCGTAGCTTACTCTCTCTGTAAGTTTTTGAGAGATCTGACTTATTTCTCTCACAAGAATATGTAGCAAGTACTCTCACGTCCAGATCTGACCTTGGAGAATCTCAACTTCGTGGATATCTTCTTGAATGGCTGAGTAAGCAACAGACTCAACTAAATTTGATGGAACTCACTCTCAGAACAAAATTATAAAAACAAATTGTATATATATATCAATGAAAATATTTGAGATTGATATTTAACACCGTTAGTTTATTCCGTTAAGTCCGTTAACAGCTGTTAACTTGCGGGTTGATTCTCTCAATAGTTTACATACGAGGTATTTTATGACCATAAATAATTAGATGAGATATTTTAATTCCAATCTAAAACTATTAGGTATTAAACGTTCAAATAAAAATTGCTTTGGATTTTTTTGGGAATTCTCCGCAAAAACATTTGTGTATAAGAAAACAAGCTGTCTAGATATTGACTTGACCGTTGCTCAGTCACACTGTCATACACTTCACTAAGATTATTAATCAAGTTAGTTTGATGTAATTTTTTCAACAATATACAATTGTCCATTTTCTCAATAAGCAAGTCATGATTATCCTTCAAGATTTGTGATCTGATCATAGTTCTCGGGAAAGAAAAGGAGTGGTGATTTCTTTTCGAAGTAACTTCTATGGCAAGGTAGGTCTCATGATGAAGAAGAAAATTGCCTAGATGCAGCAAGATCTGCTGAAGAAGAAAATTTGACTTGCTCTAAGAATTCTCCAACAAATTCCAGGTGGAAACATCATGATCCTCTCTGTCTTTGTTTTACTGGTTATGATAGTTAGATACATGCACACACAAGATTTGTTGGCCTCGAACATACGTACATATATATAAGACCCGATATCGAATCTTCTTTTGGAAATTAAATAAGTTTTTGCGACATATACCCAAGAATATTTATAGCAAGATTGTTATCATGCTACGAATAAAGTTCCAGGGGATGGAAAATGAGATGACATAAAGACTAGACTAGGTTCTTCATAAGACTAATTTACTACCCAACTCATTTCGGTTTAACTTGGATGATCGAACACACAGTCCGGATGAGTGAACATGATTTGTTGATCCGGTTATTGTAGTAAGCATTCAATCGATTAGCAATGCCCGAATAACAGGAAGGTGTATCCACGTAGATGCCGCGACCAAGCTTAGTCACCATCTCAGCCACCAAACTAGGCTTCCCAAGCATACCGGTTATTATACCTTACAAAACCAAAAGAAAACCATAATTCAATACACAATTAGCGGCATACATAGAACAATATAAAGGATAAAGAAGGTTACCTTTCTTAGCAAGCAATTCAGTGTCTTTATCAGTGTCGATGAGGAAATCAATGAAAGCTAAATAGTTACAGACGTGTGGAGCATGAGGGTAGTAGCACTGCTCAAGCGCCGCCAAGTTTCTGAGAGTCGCCTCAAAATGATCATCAACGCATAGAGTAGGAATCTTCAAACAACCATTCTCTAATCTGACATTGATTGAGAAGTCTTCTTTCACGGCCTGGAACTTTACTCCCATGCTGCGTAATTGATCTGCGCAAGGCATACTTTTGATGGCTTGTTGTTTTGTTAGATCACGCTCAGGAAGTGAAAACACGTGTACACCCCTCATTAGATCAGTAAAATGTAGAAAAGTCTGGGCGTGAAGAACCCTTTTTTGGTGAGAAAAGAAAAGGAGCATGACTAATTCGTGGAATGAATAGTCTGGGAAGAGAGCTGGGACGATCGCATGGAAGAGCATATGGAGTATGTAGAAAGGCAGTTGGTTCTCGAGTAAGAGTAAATCTCGCTTGATAGTGTATTCAAGACAAGGCACATCCAGAAGAGGGTCCCCAGATCTCTTTGCTACTGTTTTTCCTTTTCTTGCTGTTAGATCTAGTGAACACTTCCATGAAAACATTAAAATGAACACAGCATCACTTAAGATCATGTCGCAAAACTCTCGGGAGTTAATCCATGATGTAGACTCTGAGTAGGAGTCTCTGATGGCCTGTTCTTGTTGCTGGATGGTTTTTATAAACTGATCAATGGTCTTTCCCAGACGTGGAAGCATACCTGAGAATTCAGATAGGTATAGCTTCTTGATCTCCTCGGTATTCAAGTAATCGATGGATTTAGCGTCTAGTGTATTCCTGAGAGACCGGCGAGATTCAGCTTTCAAAGCATGGTGAAGAGGACCGATCAGAACCAGGCGAGGGGTGTAGGCTTCATTGCTTATTTCACGCAGAGATGTAGGAACTCGATAAATGCAACAACGGCGCGGATTAGTTGGAAGCCGCCACATACCGGGATAGCTAGCACCAAGCCGCTCATGCTCCATAACTACTGCAAATTTAGGGTATTGAAGTCTATTGATGGGATAAATTTTGCTCTTCCTCGTAGCTTACATTATATAGCCAAAACACTTAACATTTTCGAAAAGGAATTTACCTTTTCTCTCTGATTAGAAAACGAAAACATTTAATAACTTCCAAAATAAAAAATGATTTTCTATTTTATTGGCTAAACGAGACTTGCTTCTCATGGGTACGTACTCGAGAGTTGAAAGCGAATCAATTAAATTTCGTTCTCGAAAGCAGAATTGTAAAATGAGCAAAACATATAATTTCGAGCGAAGGACACAAAATAAACAAGCATGGGAAAACTTGAAAGCTTCTGAGTTCGATGACCATGTATTGTAATCTTTTCTCTCTTCATCAACATGTATTGTAAATTTGGTTCAGAAACAACTTCAGATGAATTTCTTAAAGAAAACAGATTCACCCATGGATTTCCCGGTTTAAATAGAACGGAATAGAACCCGTAGATCCACCAGCACCTTATGTTTTCTTGTCGCGAGTTGTTCACACATCTGAAATCTTCCCGAACAATGTGACCTCTCCCTGCCAAGACGCTCTTAGGAACTTAGACCCTGCCAGTTCACGATGAACCACGTAAGTTCAGTGATCGATTCAAAATTTTTTGAGTATGTAACCGCAAGATAATCAAGTTAAAGTTGGAATCTAAAATGAAACAAGAGGATAATCTCATAGATACTTCGAAGAGGATGGATATCCGAACAGAATATGAAAAGGCAAGAGTAAGATCAAGCATTACTAATACTATTGAGTAGATTATCACACCACAAATTTAATGTTCATCGTCTTAGAACTCTCATTAGGTAATGTAAATGGATATGAAGATCTATGGTCATCATATGAAGATATAAACAACATTCTATATTAATATTTGTGGACACAGTACAAAAGAATATTCTTGGCATGAAAACCCATGACTACTATAGTGAACTGTATATGAAAGCAATAGATTTGCAGATCGACCAAGTCTCACTAGTCACAATGTGAACTAAATCGAGTGTCCAAAACAGCATTCAAGTCCCAGCAAGGTACAAAAGCATTCTTTGTAAGAACATGCAGGTTTATCATATATGGGAAACAACTATCTACAAACCGCAAAAGGAAGAGGAGATTAAAATCAGTCAAGAAGAAATATTTGCAAGACTTATAATATGAATTAAGGAGAATTAATCGATCATATTTACGACCATGTGTTATTTGAGACAGAAATGCAATGACCACTATCCACAACCAAACATTGGCCTAACCTGTAACTTCATTCATTCAGGAAACAGCAAGTGCTGAATTCACTACTGGTAATGATCAAAAACTATCATTTTCCAAATTCTTTTTATCAACTATTGTCTTGGAATGAAAAAGAAACTGTAAAAGCAAACTAAAGGCTTGACCATGAGCGAATCAGATTTCAAAAACAAAATTAAGGGCAGGTCGCTAACAGCAAAAATCATCCAAAACATATGAGCCACTGTTATATTTCTCACTGAATACATACTCTATACATGACCCAAAACTTTAATTAGCCAACATTAGATCAATGAACAAGTAAATCATCCCAAAAACAAGAGCCACTGTTACATTTCTCACTAAACTTGTAGTCTGTATCAAACCCAAAACTTCGATTCGCCAAAACTAAACCAGCAGTGTCACGAACAATTGATTGCATCCTATGGAATCTATCATACTATACTAAGACTTGTACAGAATTCTCAGGAACTGACATAACACACAGAACGATAAAAGTTTAAAAGGAGTTATAAGAAATTGACCTTGAGGAACCGATATTGATGTTGTTCCTATGAAGAATCCTACCACGAGCAGCGTCTCCACCATCGATCAACTCTCTAAGCCCCAAATTCTCCACCTCCTCCTCTTTCACCTCCTTCTTCTCCTTCTCTACACGGCGGTTAGGAAGCTTCACAGGCAACCTCTCGAAGTAATTCCCGTAGATATACTCAGGCGTGTACCCATTCTCTTCATCGAACAACATGATATGACCATGCCACTCCCAAACACGATAATCCGATTCCTCATCCTCGTGAAACCCAACGCAGATGTGGTGTTCGTTGACTGTCACGGCTTGACCTGAATTCGGCTTAAGAGAATCGCTTCGACCAGAGACGATGACTCGGATTAGCTCTTTCTCAAGCCTAGCTTCTTCTCTGTCGAGACTTGTCTGACCTTCTCCGTCATCATCGCCGTCGCTGTCGTCGGATTTGAAGAGGAGGTCATCTAGGGATTGAGAGAGGAAATGAGAGTTAGGGGGACGGATTTGGAGACGTCCAAGTAGGGTTTGGATTAGGATGTTGTCGATGTTGCTGTTTCCATTAAAGGAGCTCATCGTTGATCACGAATCGATCTTCTTCTCCTTCGATTTCGTCCTTGTTCTACCCTAAGAAGAGAAGAAGATACTCTCTCGGGTTTTAGGGATAGGAAAGGGTTTTTGGTTTACGATGACGGTTCATAGAGGTAAACGTGGTAAATTTCAGAAAAGGTGAAGGCTACAATGGTAATATTCTATTTGATAGCATCTGATCACAAATTTGTAAATGGAAACTATGGGATTTAGTTGGCTAAACAAAATTTAAGCAACTTGGAATCGGAAAAAAAACATAAAGGAAACGAAAACAGAGAGAAGAAAAAGAGTATGTGTATTTTTCATATGGTTTTTAGAGTGGAATCCTCGTCTAAATAGTGAATAATTGAATATATTGTGATTCAATGACATTGTATAAGGTTTTAGGGTGGAATCTTCATTTCACCGACGCTAAGATCTTGGCCAAAACCCAAAAGCATATCGAAGTAACTCTTTTGTTTTGTCTATTCTTTGATGTATAAAAGATTTAACATAAGAAGAAAACTCAAAAAAAATTGATCAAGATGAGAAATGACTCCAAAATTAAAAAAAGTGATGAACACAAATGGGTAAAATCCCTGTTTTAGTCTTTGAATTATCGGCATCATCTAACGGATTCATCAGAGGACATACACAAATATATCCTTTGAGAATCCTAACATATGTATGTATATTTATAGAGCTTTCATTTCATAGCTTGGGAGGTAAATCAACGTCTTAGGTTCTCCACCACGTAGTCCGCATAGAGATCCCTACATGACACAAAAGAGTTGTCCCAGTTTGATTAGTTAGTTATTTTTTGATAAAATTTGCATCAAGTAAAAGGTGAATATGAGATATATAACAATCAGTTTAATGAAGGCTGCTTACATGGAATGCTGAACTGCGTCGTAGGCTGCAGTTGCAGGAAGGAAGTCGTTAACGGCTACTTCCTTGTTCTCGTTTTTCTTATCTGCAACAAGAATACAAGAGCATGAGCCTCATATATGCCGGTTTATGCTTCACTTTCGATTTTGGTGTACACATTTCAATTCGGACTTGCTTTGGTTTATGTCTACCCCTAAGCTCATATCATCCTTAACCAAACAAAAGTTTGAAAGAAGGTGAAGAAAGAACACTCACAGTCTTCAAAGAAACGGCGGATCTCAGCCATACGATGAGGCGGAAGCTCACTGATGTCGTTGTAATGGCGATACTCTGGATCATCAGCGCAGACAGCAATAATCTTGTCGTCTTTCTCACCCTTTTAAAGCAGAAAGAGCATCTAGCTTCAATCTCTTTTGCTTTTCTAAGGAAATAAGATGACACATACATTCAAGGATATTAATATTCTAACCTGGTCAATCATTGGCATCAGACCAATAGCTTTGGCCCGAAGAAAGCATCCTGGGATCACCGGTTCCTGTAGAACAAATTCAACATGATTCACATGGGATTAGTGTCTAATCAACTAATCTCTTGCATATGACTCTACTAAATATCTTCTCATCATTAGACTTTTTACTATGTCTATATGCTTTTGTTATTCAATTTCACCAAACCAGAGAGACTTGATTAATAAGAGATTTTAAATTCCAAACTAAAGACTAGAAAATCCACACTCGAAACAATATGCTGAGACACCTTTATAAGCCTAGCACTCACTAACTGACTGGCAACATTTCTAATCTGCTACACTCATTCTTAGGCTACACAGTTATATAGTAGAGTCTATAGCTAAGAGTTGAGCGCTTGAACTTCTTCAAAGCTTATCAGATGCACAAATCAAAATGGAACAAGAAACATTATGTAATGAATTATACAGGTTCTCAAAATTGTATGAAAAAAAATATGTTACCTGCATAATGACAAGAACATCAATAGGGTCACTGTCCTCACAAAGGGTACGCGGAATGAACCCATAGTTGTGTGGGTATACGACAGATGAGTAAAGAATACGATCGACCTGAGAATATGTGTAACGTTTAGACAATCGTACCTCTAATAATGAAAGGGACAGCGAAGAATGTTACTGCAATGAAGTTTATACCTTAATGAGACCGGTAGTTTTGTCGAGTTCATACTTCACCTTGCTCCCTTTTCCTATCTCAACCACCTGTAATAATGCCACCTATGCTTTGTTAATGATTCCCACAAAAAATATCTCAAAGAGTAAACCCATAAATAAATTGGTTTCCTAATCAGGCAATGAACATCATTTCATATGCTACAGCAGCCTCAATTCAGGTCTCAAGATAAACAGCCAGTGAATGTCTGAATTTTCTTTGAGTGAATGCTACAAGTATGTAATTTCTGTAGAAATAGTAAACAAGTGCAGCATCTCCAAATACGCCCAATGGCAGTTTTTGTGACAATATAATAAAACATATTCAATCCTTAGAGCTTAAGCTGCCTAAATATCAAGAACATTAGCAAAATACTTACACAATTGAAGATAATTGGGGCTTCAGGTCCTGTAAACAAAGGAATGAGAAGTTAAAAATGTATAGAGTTAATATTAACAAACAAATGAAATCATCTTAGAACCCAAAAAAAATAAAAGAAACCATTACGTATAGCTTTACCTATCTCGAGATCATGCCATGGGTGTGCAGCAACTGATCTGTGGCTCATGGACGAAAGTATCCTCTCATTAAGAGTAGGAAGTGGAACATGTTTCTCAACGTAGCTTTTGGTAGAAACCTCAATCGGTGGCGCCATTGCTGCAAAACAATGCACATACCAATTCATAAACAGAACAACCACAATATATGCATCTCTAAAAGCAACAAAAACCGGAACACCATCTCTCGAAACACAAATTATGGGCTCAATCTTTACAAATGTTTTAATTCCCCTAAATCATGGAAGATAATAAATTATACTAAAGATCTATGTGCATAAAACAAGTTATATATAAATAACAATCTTCAACACCTGGGAAAATCAATTGAATATACAACGCAATGGTGGACACATAGACACAAGATAACAAAATCTCTTAAAAAGAAAGTTACAGAAACGTCCAAAGAAACGCATATTTTTTGCAACAGTTCATGAATCCATAAATGTGTCCACCGACAAAACCGTTCCCACATATGTATAAAGCGACCAAAAGATCAAAATTTTATAATATAAAATAACAGGGCACTCTCTTGAAATCATCTTCAGATAAACAAAACAGCAATCTGATTTAAAAGAAACGAGCAAAGATTTTTCCTTTAATGGAGTTTGAGAATCTAGAAATGTAGATAGACATCACAAAATTGAATCTTTTGGAACCCAACTCAGATCTATAGGACACAAAGGCCTCTCGGGAAAAAAAAAACCCTCGCTCATGGCTTATGCAAACAGATTAAGACACCCAATACAAACCCTAGAAACCCTGTGAGGAAGAACAAATCCGATTGAAGAACATTTCCGTACCTGAGCAAATCGACAAATCTGAAATCTCCCGAGCTAAAATGTCGTCGAATGAAGAAGAAACGCAAGCACAGATCTCAAGAAGCAGCGAAGAGAGGAGAGAGAGAAGCAAGAGTAGAGAGGAAAGCTAAAGGAGAAGAAAGCTGTAACTATACGCGTTCCCGCTCTCTGTCTCTGCTTCTGTGCTATTTGAAGACTCCATTTTTTATTTTAGAAAGAATATTAATTAATATTTTGGAAAAACAATAAATTAAAAAGCATGACCAAAAAAAATCTCTTTAATTTTGGAAATTAATCGAATATGTCCGGACCCGAAAGTGTACATGTGGCAAGATTTTATTGGATAATGGAGGAAGAGACATAGACGGAATTCCTAACGGCGGTGGGGTCAACGTAAGGTTTGGCTGTCTGATACACGTTAGCGTGACTCGGATTGCGAGGAGTCCACGTTAAGTCTCCGTTAGCTACTGTTAATGGGAGAATATGCTGGAGAGTTGAGATCAGGTGTTAGCAAGTGCACCGAAAATTCGTGTTCAGATTTATGACATCGCAATTTCTATGTCGGTGGATTACAAACTGCAATCAAAAGAAAAGCATATGTAATCTCTCAAGTGAATATTCGATTTCATTATGCAACATAAAAAAAAAAAAAGAATATTCGATTTCATTTTCTTTCTATGAATAATAATTCAAACACAAAGATATGTAAATGATTATTAGGTATTGTTCATCGTATTTTCTACACATTATTAGGATTCACGCAAAAAAAAAAAACATGGATTTGTCTATGAATATAGTAGTAATTTTGGTAACAGTGATATTAGGAATATAATTTAAAAAATGATATTAGGAATTTGAGATTTTTTTTATCTGAAAACACAATAAATAACTCACTTATTATTATTTTAAATTATTAGATTTATACTTTGCTAAAGTATTAGATATTTAATCTTTTTGTTGTTTACAGCTCATAATTTTTATTTGTGGTATTTGAACTCATATTATAATCGGATACCGGCATTGATACAAGTCACCATTTACCATCACCGGTAAGCACCGTTTTATGATTATTTTTTATAATTAATATACACGTGCATTTTCAAATAAATGCCATTTTCAGTCACTAAGATCGAACGGTTTTGGATAATCTTTCTGACTTCTGTATGGTAAGAGTTTAATGAGATATCCAAAAAAGTTGGATAGATTTGGATAAATATGAATCTAATCGTGTAAATTAGAGTTAAAAGCATTAAATGAGACGATGACATTCACGTAATTGTTGCAATCTATATGATCAGAACAAATCTGAGAATGTATGATTTTACTTAATTTTTTCCTTTAATGTCAATGGAGACACTCTTCGTATCCATTTAGAAAAGGAAACTGGATCGTATAATTTAGGAAAGGCTTACGTCGTGTCGTGTCATTCCCTACAAACTTTGGATAACTGATATCCAATGAAAATTGGATAAACATGAAACTAATAGTGTAAGAGTTTTAAAAAACATTAAAGAAGACGATCACAGTTACTTATTATACATTCAAAACAAATCTGGGAATATATGACTTAAAACTTTTTTGTTATCTCAAGGACGATATTTAAGTAAAGTTAGCTTTCCTTTAATGTCAATGGAAACACTCTTCGTATCCATTTAGAAAAGGAAATTGGATCGTGTAATTTCAGAAAATGCTTTCGTCGTGGCATTACCTCATTGGTCATGAGAAAGTGAAATATAGACTTGTCCGCATGGGATGATGTGGATGGGGTTGAGTAACGAATGCTCATGCAGTAGTAGCAGCAGTACATTAGATGCTACGTAGGATCATTGTAGATTCCTATCCACGCTTTATTCTTTGGATGATTACTTGCTTAACACCGACGACACTATATTCAAATTTCTTTACCAATTTGTCAATTCGCTTCTCTTTTTGCCTAACTCTTTTTTTTTTTGCCTAACCTTTGCGTCCCCTTGGAGTTAGTTGGATGATTCTACTGCCTACTGGTTCAGATATTTTTAGTTTATTTACAAGTGAAGGGATTGAATCAACTTTTTTTATTTTAGAGCTTAATCGCAACGCAACTCGGAACGAAATATTGGCATAGAGAAATAAACATATATTAATTTTCGAATTTTCTTGTCAACAGTCTACGTTTAACGATTCGTACCCTGCTTTTTAGTGTGAGAGAAAGCAACAATCGATATATTTCTCGTCTCCTACGATTGATGTGACTTTAATCATATTATTTGCGATCCGAGACCAATAATAATAGATAGATGTAATTTGTTTCTTTTCTATCGTCTGCAAAACTTCAAACACTTGAACATTCAAATAAAACTACTGAAGCCAACCAAAAAAAAAAAAAAAAACTTCTTAAGGCATCAAAATAGATTAGACTTTGCACCACCGGTCACGCTTGGGGATCAAATGGGTTAAGTTCAGACGCAAGACCGTCGGACAAAACTCATTGATCTCCCTCTTAACCAAAAGACGTCTAGTTAAAATGCTCTGAAAAGTTTTTTTTTAATGGTTTTATGCATAAGCTAAAGTTAAAAAGAGATCAAAATATCGTACTACTCCCTCCGTATTTTAATAATTGTCGTTTTAGAAATTTTATTTTTTTGAATTGGATGTCGTTTTCAAATTTCTATGCAAAATTTCTTACTTTTTAATGTTTTATGACATCATAAAACATTAAAAAGTAAGAAATTTTGCATTGAAATTTGAAAACGACATCTAATTCAAAAAAATAAAAATTCTAAAACGACAATTATTAAAATACGGAGGGAGTATAAGACAAACTGAATCGTTTTTTTTCTTTTTTTTTTCGAGAAAGAACAAAAAACATATATGAAAATATTTCGCAATTCTGCTGGGTTGGATCAGTCTGATTAAACTAAACATATAGTGGATGCCATTGTCACACACAAAAAAAGAAAAACAAGCCCAAGGCCCATTGTTCGAAATCTATCAAACGACGACGTATTAATCAAACCGTAACCGAAGACCACGCGCCGGCAAACACAGATCTCCATCACGAACAAGATCCAACGGTCCAGATCCATTCCCTCTCCTTCTCCTTCTTCTCTCAAACAAAAAAAAATCTTCTGAATCTCCGAAAAAAACCGATCGGGAGAAGAAAAAAAATTCAACGGCCGTCCGGTTACTGTCTTGCTCCGTTCCGACGATCTATCTTCCCCGAGTAGATCTGGTACTTCCTTCTTTCGTTTTTACGGACTACATAATTGATTCTCGATTTACATTTTGTCTCCATTGTCTCAGTTTCTGTCTCTCTTTGCTTACCAGTGATTCGTTTATCGGCGATTACTTGATTTTGTGAAACAATGGCTGCTCCTCCTGCTAGAGCTCGTGCTGATTACGATTACCTCATTAAACTTCTGCTGATCGGAGACAGCGGTAGGCTTTCTTCATTCAGATCGTAATCCTACTTTTTTTCCCTGCATTTTATTCAATCTATATCTCCTTCCTTTTCGTTGATTCTCTCGATTTAAGTTTTGGTCCAAGGATCTGATGCATCAGTGATTTGAGTAACACATCTTACTCAGATTTGAATCTTATTTCCACAACTGTGAGCATATGATGTTCAATAGTCTTCCTAGTTTGGTATTAGGATGGAGAATCACAAAAATGAATGCTGTAACTGTTTCATTATGTTCTCTAGATGTTAATGTCGCAAATGGTTTAGCCAAATGGTTTGAATATTCCTTTTGTTGAATGTTGTAAGTGTTTCACTATGTTCCAATGGATTATTCTAAAGCGTCTGTTTTATCTAACTTTTGCTTTCTCTATCTCTTTCTTTTATGTACCAGGTGTTGGTAAGAGTTGCCTCCTTTTACGTTTCTCAGATGGCTCGTTTACCACCAGTTTCATTACAACTATTGGGTATGATGTCTTCATGCAATGACTCTGTTATCACATCCTCTATGTAGTTCTCTGTTCTCACTCAAGTTGTTTTGTTTTGGACAGGATTGATTTTAAGATAAGGACTATAGAGCTCGATGGGAAGAGAATTAAGCTGCAAATCTGGGATACTGCAGGACAGGAGCGGTTCCGCACAATCACAACTGGTGTGTTTTCGATCTTGCTTTTCGTTTTCTCTTTTTGTTGTTATTTATGCATCTTTGCCTTCCTCGCTGGAATACACCTGAGTAGTTTGTTCTTATTGCAGCGTACTACCGTGGAGCCATGGGAATTTTGCTTGTGTATGATGTGACCGATGAATCATCTTTCAACAGTAATTACTTTCTTTACTTTTACCTTGCACTCTTGCAGTTTAATTAGTTCTATTTGAGGCCTTATGCAACCAACAATCTCTTGCAACAGTTATAAAGTTTATATTTTTCCATTTGTTAGCTTTCTTATTTTCTAATCAACTAATTTGTTCCTTTGTTTTCTTCAATTCTAGACATCAGGAATTGGATCCGTAACATTGAGCAGCATGCTTCTGATAGTGTCAACAAGATTCTAGTTGGGAACAAAGCAGATATGGATGAAAGCAAAAGAGTCTCTTTCTTTTACCCTCCCTCGTATCTTCGTCCTGCTTAAATATTCTATGTTTCTGTTTGGCTAATACACCGATTTGCTTTGTTTTTCCAGGCTGTGCCAAAATCTAAGGGCCAAGCTCTTGCAGATGAATATGGAATGAAGTTTTTCGAGACTGTAAGTTGTTGTCTATGTTTTGTTACATTTCAATAGATATAGGGAAAGGTCTAATTCTTTTTAAATGGTTAACTTTGATGAGTTTGCTAATTGCAGAGTGCCAAGACTAACTTAAACGTTGAGGAAGTTTTCTTCTCTATTGCTAAAGACATTAAGCAAAGACTTGCAGATACCGATGCACGAGCTGAGGTTTGTTTGAGCTTTAAAATTAATTTCCACTGTCATCATTCATACATTGCAATTGTGGTAAAAATCACATTTCAGTATGTGTATCAACCTTACTAATGTCATCGAATTTCTTATCATTTTTGTAGCCGCAAACGATCAAAATCAACCAAACCGACCAAGGTGCAGGGACGTCTCAAGCTACTCAGAAATCAGCTTGTTGTGGCACATAAAATTGGGTCCACAACACCCGTCAAAGGAGAGAATCCAGCTAGTGACAGAGACATGGTATTTGGAAAGAAAAAAATGAAAAAGGAAATCAATCTTCTTTTGCTTTTCTTCTATATATGAGATGATGTTTCTACGTATTCTTTAAAATTCTCTCTTTCCCCTAATGGTATAGTGTGAAGGACACAATTCGTATTCCATATTTCTGGAATGGATTCTCTGACATCAGAATATGACTTATGATAATATCAGTTTATCTCACTCACACACCAATGATAATGGATTCTTTATATACATTCGAAAATGGTTCTGTTTCAACTATTAATATTTTACCACTCATTGCAAGAATTGAAACCTTTTATTTAAACAAATTGTGTATACATACATGACGGAAAGAATGAAATAATGTGTAGCAAGAAAGAAAAATGCAACAACAAAAGTACAGAAAAAGGTTTAAAACCCTACTAATTCACAAACTTCAAATCAATTTGTGGAACCAAATTCTTCCCAAAGATTAACACAAGATCATTCTCTAATGGAGTTAGATTTAAGTCCAAGATCTTCTTGTTGCTATTGCATCGATTCAAAACCGGTCTGGAATAAACAACAGAAGGGATAACCGATTGCTCGGTTATCATGCTCGTCCTATGCTTTCTCATGTGACCGCCTAGAGCTTGACCGGTCCCAAACATTTGATCGCAAATTGTACACTTATGCATATCATTCTCATTGTTACGATGCTTCACCTGTTCTTGGTCAACGATCAGCTTAGGTTTCTTGTGGCTAGCTCTATGACCTCCAAGAGCTTGGAAGGAATCAAATTTCCGGTTACACGTTTTGCATTCGAAGTGGTTATTATGATTGGTTTTGCTTCCGGTAGATTGCTTTACATCGATTTGTTTGACCACGAAACTTCGAGATAACATCATTAGACTTTCTACTATGTCTATATGCTTCATGGATTCTTCGTAATCGGACCGGTCTCTCTTCATGTTTTTACGGTTTGTTGTATGTCGAGAAGAGAAAAGAGCACTAGCTATAGAGGGAATTAAAGATTTTAGGTTTTGGTTGGTTCACCTAGAAAATGTGAGACTTGTGAGATTAAGATCTTTGTAAGGTATTCATGGAGTAATGTATTTATATGCAAAATAAAGAAAGTTTCAGAGGTTTTGACATTTTCTTACTTGACCCAAAGAAGAAGTCGTCTTTAAACTTAATTCCTATCTAAAGAAATTAAGCAGCATTGCTGGTTTGACAAGGACAACAAACACACAACATGTTACATATTACCGACCACTAACAAGCCATATTTTATTTTGTTTGGTAACCGACAAGGCACATTATGTTAAATACGTATAAAGAATAATTCTCTTTCGTCTGTCTAACATGTTTAATATTATTTGTTGCACATTTTATTGTTGGCTTCGTGATTTTTTATTGACTTTGGAACGGTAATGAGCACGTGTAGAATATTGGAAAGAGTGGCTAAGAAGAACCAAAAGAAAGTCAAATTAAAAAGTCAAATGATTGCATTCTTGAAAATCAAAATCTGACAACTGCTTTTCTCACCTAAAACACTATTTGATACCCTAATCTATGTGTGTGATATAAAGACATCATCAATGATGGAATCGTGACTGCGTTTAAACCGGATTTAGATTGTGGTTTAGACTTTAGATTAAAGAGTTGAAAGTCACAGGTTATAAACACCAAAGAGCTTCATCTTCTTCTTCTATCAATCCTCGTCAGAGAAGGTAATCTTGGTACCGCAAAATTCCCGCGTCTGTTTCTTCAGATTCGGGTTGGTCTCCAAACCGTCTTCTTCTATCAGAAGGCTATCTCGTTGAAGGTCGTCTTCGTACCTGGAATATATATATAAAATAACCTAGTGATCTCTCCATGTATACCAAAAACAAACTTCACCCAATGTGTTCTTGATAACAAAACTCAAAAGGCAAATAGTTAAATCCCTTACCAGAGCTTCTCTGCCACGTTGTACCTAATTAACAGAAATAATAAGAGCGTTAATCTTCTGTCATGACATCAAACCACTAGCAATAAGTTAGAGAAACAAATCTCCATAACATGGAAAATCAAGAAAAATATATACTTTGGTCGGAGAGGGTATGGAGCTATCTCAGCCTCGTCAAGAACAACATAACGATTCCGCAATCTTCCTAGGTTCTTCTTTTCCAGCGCCTAATAGTATAATAGATTTGATTAGCAATCGTGCTTTCAAATAACTACTTGTAAATTTGACATCATAAGTAATCACAACTTTTCAAATGACTACTTATATACTTTCCATCATTAAACTACTCTCACCTTTTTTGCTTCGCTAACAGAAGCAAACTCAACAAAGCCACAGCACACATGCTTACCACTGTGGTCTACAATAAGTCGAACACTAACAACTTGTCCAACATCTTTGAAGAAATCGATGCTGTAAACAATGGAGGATAAAATATCAGTCGTGAAAAACTTGCTCCAAGAACGAAAGAGGACATTAAAGGTGCTACTTACATATCTGGTATTTTAGTTTTGAAAAAGAGATTGGTAATAAAGAGCGTCTTTTTTCTTACGGCAACTTCCTGAATTTAACAGCCAAGTGTGTTAGTACGACTCTAAGGAGAAGAGAATTTAAATTAACAAAAAACTGATTCATCCCCATGATAAGTCATCTTTGGGCTTTGTGGCAACAGTTCTGTTATTTAAACGCTAAGCATTTGTTATGATCCAAAGCCTTAGCCTTAGCTCTAGTTAAAGGACCCGTTGCTAAAGCCTCAAAACCTAATATAAAAGGAAAAGCCTCAAAACAGTTTAATGGAAAATCACCAAAAACACTAAAACTCTAAGCACGTATCAGCATTTCTTTTGGAGCCTAGCATGTTTTGAAGAGAACAAAAAAAATAAGGTACCTCAACATAATCGGAATCGGGAGTCTCATCAAGTCCTTCCACTGCCTCATCTTCTTCTATCAGAAGGTTTTCTTGTCGAAGGTAGTCTTCGTACCTAGAATAACAAAAACTTTTGTGATCTCTCCATGTATACCAAAAACTTCACCCAATGTGCTCTTGATAACAAACTTATGAGGCAAATAGTTAAATCCCTTACCAAACCTTATGATCTATGCAATACCTAATTAACAAAGATAACCGTGTTAGTCTTCTGTAATGGCATAAAAACTCTAGCAATAAGTTACAACCAATGTTACGGAAACAAATCTCCATAACATGGAAAATCAATTTACTTGGGTCGTCGACGGTATGGAGCTGTCTTAGCCGCATCAAGATAAATCTTGCGATCGTGTAAATATTCACCGTTCTTCATTTCCAGCGCCTACAGTATTAAAGATTTAATCCGCAATCAACTTTCAAAATAACTACTTTTATCATTTTCGTCATAAGTATACACTAAATTTCTAATGACTAGTAAAATACTTTTCATCATTACTATAAACTAATCTCACCTTCTTTGCTTCGTCAGCAGAAGTAAACTCAACAAAGCCATGGCCAAAAGGCTTGCCCTTTTGGTCTACAATAAGTCGGACATGAACAACTTGTCCAGCATCTTTGAAGAAATCGATGCTGTAAAAATGGAGGGTAAAATATCAGCCTTGCTCCAAGAACGAAAGAGGAGATTAAAGGTGCTACTTACATATGTGATATTTTTGTTCGGCGAGGGACATGCGCAACAAAGAGCACCTTTTCTCTTAAGGCAACTGCCTGAATTCAACAGCCAAGAGTGTTAGCACGAGTCTAAGGAGAAAAGGACTTGAATTGCATAACAAGAAGTAGCCTCATCTAAAGATTCATCCTCAGAATAAAGTCATTTTTTTGAAGGGTAATGAAATAGTTTGAAGATAATAAGAACAAGTACCTCAACACAACTGGGAGTTTCATCAAGTCCTTCCACTGTCTCATCTTCTACTATCAGAAGGCTATCTCGTAGAAGGTAGTCTTCGTACCTGGAATATCAAAAACCCTTGTGATCTCTCCATGTATACCAAAAACTTCACCCAATGCGCTCTTGATAACAAAACTCAAAAGGCAAATAGTGAAAAAAAAACTTACCAAAGCTTCTCTGCAAGGTTGTACCTAATCAACAAAAAATAATAGCGTTAGTCTTCGGTAATGGCATCAAAACTCTAGCAATAAGTTACAAGCAGTGTTACAGAAACGAATGTCCATAACATGGAAAATCAATTTACTTGTGTCGTGGAGGGTACGGAGCTGTCTTAGCCACACCAAGAAAAATCTTATGATCGTGCAAATATTCACCATTCTTCATCTCCAGCGCCTACATACAGTGTGTAAGATTTAATCAGCCACCCTACTTTCAAATAACTGCTGAATGTTTTTCATCATAAGTATACACTACTTTTCAAATGACTGTTGAATGTTTTTCATCATAAGTATACACTACTTTTCAAATGACTTTGATAATTTTTAAATCATTACTACAAAACTAGTCTCACCATGTTTGCTAAGCAAGGAGAAGCAAACTCAACAAAGCCATAGCCCACATGCTTACTCTCGGGGTTTACAATAAGTCGAACACTAACAACTTCTCCAACATCATTGAAGAAATCGACTCTGTAAAAGTGGAAGGATAAAATATCAGTCATGGAAAACTTGCTCCGAGAACGAAAGCAAAAATTAAAGGTGCTACTTACATATGTAATATTTTAGTTTGGGGAGAGAGATTGGCAACAAAGAGCGTCTTTTTTCTTACAGCAACTGCCTGAATGGAACAGCCAAGTGTGTTAGCGCGACTCTTTTAAGGAGGAAAGGGCTTAAATTGAATAACAAGAAAAAAAGTAGACTCATCCACCAGACAGATATTGAAGATAATAAGAACAGGGGTACCTGAACAGAATAGGGAGGTGTCTCCTCTTCTTCAATCGGACGGCTTTCTTGTTGAATGTAGTCTTCGTACCTGCTATATAAAAAAACCCTGTGATCTCCATGTATACCAAAAAACTTCACCTAATGTGCTCAAGAGGCAAATAGTTGAATCCCTTACCAAACCTTGTGATATATGCAATACCTAATTAACAAGAAGTAATAGTATTAGTATTCTGTAATGGCATAAAAAAACCCTAAGCAACCAGTGTTACAGAAACAAAATCACTATAACAGGGAAAATCAATTTACTTGGGTTGTGGAGATATTTTCGCAGCCATGCCAAGAATAAGCTTATTACCACACAAATATTCACCATTCTTCTTATCCAGCGCCTACAGTATAATTAAAAGATTTAATTAGCAAAGGTATTTTCGAATAACAATTTGCATCATAAGCATAGGGTACTTTTCAAATGACTAGTAAAATACATTTCTATCATTAAACTATAAACTAGTCTCACCTTCTTTGCTTCGTTAGCAGAAGCAAACTCAACGAAGCCAGTGGACAAATGCCTACCGTTGCGTTTTATAGTAAGTTGAACACTAACAACTTGTCCAACATCTTTGAAGAAATCGATGCTGGAGGATAAAATATTAGTCATGAAAACCTTGCTACAAGAAGGAAAGAGGAAACTAAAGGTGCTACTTACATATCTGGTATTTTAGTGTAGCGAGGGAGACAGCAAACATAGAGCGTCTTTTTTCTTCCCTGAATTTAACAGCCAAGTGTGTAAGCAACGAATCAAAAGACCAGACATATACATACTGAATAGGTACCTCAACAGAATCGGGAGTTTCATCAAGTCCTTCCACTGTCTCCTGTTACATTTTGGAGACAATAAGAACGAGATGCTTAATTGAACATAAACTTGTACAATATATGCAAAAAACAGTACAATATTTTACCGGAGCCTGATCAGAATTTGTCTCCAACAACTCGACCCTTCCTTTGATCTCCTGTTACATGAGTGTGGCCATTGGAACAGAGTGTAATTCTATAAATAAATAAAAACAAGAGGAATCCGACCATCTTAGCTTACCTCGGATTTGTCCTCCTTATGTTTCTTCAGAATCGGTTTGGTCTCCAAATCATCATCTTTTGCCTCTCGCTTACCTAAATGAAGAGCAACAAGTCAAATTCAACAACCTCTTCAGCTAGAGTATCCCAGACATGTTTATTTATAAGTAACAACAACACATTAATAAGAGAGAGCCACGCAAAACTAACCCAATAAATTAACTTTCCAGGAACTGCCCATGATGAAGAGAAAACAGCGACGGTTTATTTTCCGGTTAGAGTTGAGAGCAGCTAAATAATTTATAACTACTGTACAGCCGAGAGGCAAGAGGTGCGCCGACCTCTGAGTAGCTTTTTTACTCCATTTTTTGGGCCTTAAGGGCTTCGGCCCAATATTATTATTCTATTGAAACAGTAAAACTATTGAAAAATAACCCAACCCAGAGATTCACATGTAATACGGAGATCGGCAAATCATCAAAGCCCATAAGCCCATCAAAGTTTCAACATCTTCACACACATTTCTCTATGCTAAAACCCAAATAGTACATGGGCTCAACTATAGCCCAATAACCTTCTTAATAAGTCACACGGCCCAACTTCTCTTTGCTTTGTTGCCTTTGCTTGTCTTCTTTCTTTGACTCGGCGCAACGCCGCTTTTCTTCTTCTTACCAGACTTGGGTCAGGGCTAGTTTAATCAGCCAATACTGCAGAATCATCTCGCCTTGGATACTGTTGATTTCAGAATGTATGTGACCTCTCTACTCGATTTTGTTCCATCTACAACAATATCATTTCGTCTGCTACTTTCATCTAGAGAACTGTTAAAACTAGTTCCAGCTTTGAAAATTAGCTGCATGGTAGCTACATTGCCTTGCATTTCACCTTAAGGCTAAAGCAGTCATCTTTAGTTTCATCCAAAACTTTTTTGATGATCATCTTATTGGAATTGAGTGGTTTTCTGACATTTCCAACCACTCAGTATTTGCATAGTATCAGACAGGACTTTATTCATCTTATGAGGAGCTTAAGTAATTGGGAAGTGGTGAATGGTGATCAACCCAAAAAACAAAGAAATTGGATGATAAAGACATCATGTGAAGCAACAAGATGGGTTAGTTGTTTTATAGTTCGAGACTTCGAGTCTTGTGTAGAATGGCTGCTCAAGTGGTCTATATAGTTGGGAGAGAAACAGATAGGGATTATAAGGTATTTTTGGATGGTCTTGGCCTTGGGAGGGTAAGGGATGCTCTATTCTATAACTCATTCCCATGGCTACTTTTTGTTCTGTTATTTGGTTTGTTCATGAATTGTTTCTATCTGTTGTTCATCAAACTTAAAGAAAAATCAGTTCTAAAACTTATCAACTCAGTGGTGCTATTTGTTAGTGTATGTTATGTTATTTTTCGATCATCATCAATCACATTTCCTATATTTTGATGCAGCAAATATATCTGGAAATTTGTCACCTGCTGTTATCTAATCTGTAAGATGAGAAAATTATGTGTTTCTTTGTTTGTTTAGCTGTTTGGTCCACACCATTACTAAAAGATGAGAATTTTAATTGGTTTGTAGTTTGTAGTTGAGCCGGGCACTTTTGTTATATAAAAGAGCTCAGTGAGAGTTTTAGGTGTTGATCAATACAACATCAAACACATGTTTTGGTACCAGAGTAATAATCACTACTTGGGGAAGTCTAGGCTTAGATGAGTGGAGTGTTGACTTTAGGTGCTTTATTATACCTAGACAGGATTTTACTTTCTGTTCTCTGTCTTTCATTCAATCCTAATGTTTCCTGTCACCATGTAATCTCAAGTTTTGCTAACCTATTTACTCTTGCGTTGGGTTGCTCCTGGAATTTCTTAGACCGGATCCGTTTCATAATAACCTAGTCTAGATTGGGAAAGGGTCATAACTTTGCACCTGAAATCACCAACTTTTGTGACCAGGTCAGCCTAAGTGGACAACCACTCTGCAACTGAAATTAAGGATTATAAAATTGACAAGTTGGAAGATTGTTGCATTTTTCTGTAAAAACTATATATATATGTGTCGAAAAGTCTGCACTATTATGCCTCGTAGGATGTTTCAGGCATGGATTATACACTTAATGTTACCATTGAACCTTTTTATTGCTGTTCAATCTATAGTGGGAAACTGCAGAGATAGGTTCATCAAGGAAAGTCAGTCTTAATAAGAAATTTTCAAACCCCATTCATTAGATATAGATATTCAATACAACTTTGTTGACAATTTCTTATATATAGTCCCTTTCTGGTATGTTTTGTTAACTCATTAGATCACTGTCATCATGAAGTATCTATTTCCAGCAGTATTTTTATAGACATAACTATGTCTGATGACCAAAAGACTTGTGCTTTTCCTTGGTGTTGAAGAAATTTCCGGGAATTCTTTTATGAATCTTTGATCTTCTGCCTAACGCGTTTCTTGGTTATTCTTCTAGTGACTTGTTCATGTAAGCTCGTATTTTCTTATCATAGCTTATAAGATTGGCCTTGACCCATAATTTTCTTGTGAAGTTTGAAATCATCTAGCTCTGACCCCCATGTTTCTGTGTCCTACAACAGGATAAAGTATGATTTGTCTTCCTTTTCTAGGTATCTTGATGAGTTCAAGAACACGCGGTTCATTATTACTGGTCACATTTTGTTGCCTTCTGCTTCATGTAGCTGGTTCCAGAACAGATCCTTCAGAAGGTAATCATTTTTTACCATAACTTCACATCTCTTGTAATTATCTTAAAATTATGATACCACCTAACATAAACATACTGATACGGTCAATTTGCATAAACTTGGTCACTAGTCTTCCTCTCAATGTTTGATTGGTAGCGTTTCAGGCTCCACCCTCTACCCAAATCATTCTACAACGTGGAGACTGCTTTCCAGAAGTTTGCTTATATTTTTATCCATTTTGCAGTTAATGCTTTGCGGGAGATCAAAAGGAGTCTAATTGATCCTATGAGAAATTTAAGTAACTGGGCAAAGGGTGACCCATGCAATTCAAACTGGACTGGCATAATATGCTTCGGGAGCTCACATGATGATGGCCACTTTCACGTCCGGGAGCTGTATGTCTCTTGTATTACCATTAGTCACATTTCTTTTCTTCTTTTTGGTCTTTATTTTTTGGAATTCAGGGATTTTTTCTCATGCAAAGGTAGATAGTCCATGCATCACTAATGCAGTGTTCTGGTTTCATTCTTGCATGAATAATATTGAAAATATTATGCATTGCCGTACTTACACCTCTGTCATTTACATATTGTGATATAGCCAATTGATGAGGCTGAATTTATCTGGAGAGCTGGCTCCTGAAGTTGGCCAGTTATTGTATCTCGAAATTCTGTAAGATGTGTAGTCTAATGAATTGTTTCCTGTTGCCTAATGCATACTGAAAAACCTATTTTCTCTTGGGTTACTTTGTTGAAGTGATGTGATGTGGAACAACCTGACTGGGCGTATTCCTTTGGAGATAGGAAGAATTTCTTCCTTGAAACTCCTGTAAGTTGGATGACATGATGTATTTTCTTTTGCCTTTTATGTTCTGGTATTTTTTTGTTTAGTTTCACTTATGGGATAGTTTTAAAGAAGACTTTGGACAGATGAAATCATAGCATGCCGCTTGTTTTCTCTGTTTTTTTGGAGCCATAATCACAATTTTGTTTGACTGTCTTCAATTGACTCTCTGCGACATTATTTGGACAGACTATTGAATGGAAACAAGTTCACGGGTAGTTTACCCCCAGAACTTGGTAATCTTCAAAACCTAAACAGGCTTCAAGTAGATGAGAATAACATAACAGGTTCAGTTCCATTTTCATTTGGAAACATGAGAAGCATAAAACATCTGTAAGTTTATCGTGAAGTATTGTCTTCTTCATAGCAAAATCAGCAGTAATTTGTGATTCATCCGTTACTCACCAGTGGATTTTTGGTATTCAGCCACTTGAACAATAACACAATAAGCGGAGAAATTCCGGTTGAGCTATCCAAATTGCCCAAGCTTGTTCACCTGTGAGTTTAGTTTGTTTTCTTGATTTCACATGTGGATACTGTCTTTAAGGTGTTTATATTGATGGAACAAATCTTGTAGGATTCTGGACAACAATAACTTGACTGGGACATTGCCGCTAGAGTTAGCTCAATTGCCATCCTTGACCATACTGTATATGCCACATATTGTTCCCATTGACTATCTTTTTCTTTGCGTTTACGATAGTTTTGCAAAGTTGCTAAGCTAATATTCCGCTTATGCAGTCAGCTGGATAACAACAACTTTGAAGGTTCAACTATTCCAGAGGCTTATGGAGACTTTTCAAGATTAGTAAAATTGTAAGACTTTACAAGTGGTTTCTGCAATAAGATTCAAATTGGTTTGTGTTACAGTGCGCTGAATTATTCTTGTGCTTCATCTTTTCAACTTGGCAGAAGTTTAAGGAACTGTGGACTGCAAGGATCAATTCCTGATTTAAGCAGGATACAACATCTTAGCTATCTGTAAGTGTCTATGTCTGGTATTTGTGAAATTATGTGATTCTTTTTACTGGTCGTGGAATTGTTGAACCTTGTTAAGGAACAATACAAATGCATTTTTATTTAATTTTCATCTCTTTTACAGAGACCTAAGTTGGAACCACCTCACAGGCACTATACCAGAATCCAAGCTTTCTGACAATATGACAACAATGTATGCACATTTCCAAATCTTTCTTCTTTTAATAGATTACTCAAATGGATACAATACTTAATTGTCAATTTTTTTCTGCAGTGAACTATCTTATAACCAACTAACTGGATCTATACCACAAAGTTTCTCAGAGTTGGGCTCTCTTCAATTACTGTATGTAAACATTCATTGACCAGTGAAATGAACTTTCCCATTCATGTGTACTTTTGTAAGATTTTTTGTGTCATCTATAACAGGTCACTTGAGAACAACAGTTTATCTGGTTCTGTCCCAACAGAAATTTGGCAGGACAAGTCTTTCGAGAATAACAAGCTGCAAGTGTATGACCTCAAGTATTTGTTTTTCTTTATAGTTTCCTAGTTTTTATACTTCATTCTCAGAGGCTGAAACTTCTTTGGATGCATGTACAGTGATCTCAGAAACAATAACTTCTCTGATGCCACAGGAAACCTGAGAACACCAGACAATGTTACCCTATAGTGAGTTTCTTTGTTCCTATTTGGTAGCAACTTAAAGCACTTCAAACATTTTGGACTGAACTCCATTCTCTTGTCTTGATATTATAGTCTAATTCAATTTTAGTTTTGTCTTTGAAAACCAAAAGTCAACAACTCATAGGTATCTCTAGTTTCTACTATTCTTTTGCTATCTACTAAAACTCTTTTTTTTTATCCTTTTGTGTCAAAGTCTTCGTGGCAACCCAATATGCAAGAGTACAAGCATTCCCATTGTTAAACAATTCTTCGAATACATCTGTGGCGAAAAAAAGCAGACATCTACAAACCCAAATACACCCTGCAGTAATGTGAAATGTCCCTTTGAGAATGTGAAAGTATCCCCAGGAATCTGCTTGTGTACAGCACCACTTTCGATTGATTATAGGCTAAAGAGCCCTAGCTTCTTTTTCTTCACTCCATATATTGAGCGCCAATTCAGGGAGTATATTACCTCGTCCCTCCAACTGGAGACTCATCAACTAGTAATTTCTAGGCTTGTTAATGAGAACAGGCTGCGTCCAAGGATGTACTTAAAGCTAGTCCCCAAAGGCAAAATAACATTTAACAAGAAAGAAGTCATACGTATCAGGGACACGTTTATGTCATGGAGTTTTAATAAAACAGACTTTTTTGGACCATATGAGCTACTGGACTTCCCTCTTCAAGGACCGTATGGTACAGTTTTTGGACCTAATCTTTAGCAAATTAGGATATGTATATGTATGTATAATGATATGCATTTAAATCTTTGGATGCAGCTGATTTGTTACGTCAAACGAATGGAACTAGAACGATTGTATGGTTGATGATAGTAGCAGGCTCTATCGTCGCTGCCACTATTTTATCAGTGAGTGCAACACTTCTATATGTTAGGAAACGTCGTGAGAAATCCCATACACCCACCAAAAAGCGTTTTTGTAAGCAACTCAGCAGTGACTCTTTATGTCAGTATTTCATCTTGTTTTGTGCTTTAACCATGAAACTTAGGACTCTTTCTTATGTCTTCTAGTCAGAGCAATATCTCGGGAAATTAAAGGGGTGAAGAAGTTCAGTTTTGTAGAACTGTCGGATGCAACTAATGGTTTTGATTGCTCCACAATGATCGGTAGAGGTAGCTATGGAAAGGTCTACAAAGGCATTTTGCCAAATAAAACTGAAGTTGCCATCAAACGAGGAGAAGAAACTTCTCTGCAAAGCGAAAAAGAGTTTCTGAATGAGATCGATCTGCTTTCGAGGTTACATCACCGGAATCTTGTGTCGCTAATTGGCTACAGTAGTGACATCGGGGAACAGGTACGTCCTTTTTCAAATGCTGTTGTTAGTTAGCTTGATATCTATGTTTTTTGACTAACTGCATACCTGTTCTGTTTGGTTCATGCACAGATGCTGGTATATGAGTATATGCCTAATGGAAATGTGCGTGATTGGCTTTCAGGTAAAGAAATATTCCTCCAAGTTCTTTTTCTATATATGTAAGATCTGAAACCAAACTTTTGCCGATCCACATCGATTCTAATGTTTCAGTGGTTTTACATTGTCACGCAGCTAATGCTACAGACACATTGAGCTTTAGTATGAGGTCACATGTGGCGTTGGGTTCAGCTAAAGGAATTCTTTACCTTCACACTGAAGCAAATCCGCCTGTTATTCACCGCGATATCAAAACCAGCAACATACTCTTGGACTGTCAGCTTCGTGCTAAAGTTGCTGATTTTGGACTGTCTCGGTTGGCTCCTGCTTTTGGGGAGGGAGATGGTGAGCCCGCCCATGTATCAACCGTAGTAAGAGGAACACCGGTATGTGATACACTATGTAACCTGTGGCTTTTGACAAGACCAAACATGTTTTTCCTCTCAGATATGACATTTTGAGAATTATATATGGACAGGGATATCTGGATCCAGAGTATTTCATGACTCAGCAATTGACGGTGAGGAGCGATGTGTACAGCTTTGGAGTAGTGTTGCTTGAGCTTTTGACTGGTATGCACCCATTCTTTGAGGGTACACATATTATCCGCGAGGTACTTTTCTTGACTGAGCTCCCACGTAAACCTGATAATGGAGCTAGCTAAATCTCTGAATATATCAACAACTTTCCTAAGAGTTTTTCTGTACAATGTGATTCAGGTGAGGACGGCGAATGAATGTGGAACGGTTTTGTCAGTGGCGGATAGTCGGATGGGACAATGCTCGCCCGATAAAGTGAAGAAGTTGGCGGAATTAGCGTTATGGTGTTGTGAGGATAGACCAGAGACGAGACCACCGATGTCAAAAGTGGTGAAGGAACTTGAAGGTATTTGCCAATCTGTGCGAGAACCCGATATGTTATCAGAAACAACGAAATTGCTCTGCACCAAAACATCGCCATCATCTTCTTCTGTACCCTCGCCATTGTCTTTACTTCCTGGAAGTGACTTGGACAGTGACTTTTTCCACGCTGTAAAACCTCGTTGACAGATCTTTGTGTGAGATAGGCTAACATCAGACTAATGAGAGTTGTGTTATTATATTTAGGAGATATTATGAAACCAGTTCTGTTGTCCTGATTCCTAACCATATAAGCTAATATCTTTGGAGACATGAAAGCGAAGCAATCTTATCATGTATATATGCGTTTTTGTATTCTCTTTAGATGTTATTTATGTATACATTCTCTCAAGTTTTAAATTCATGTCTTTATGTGCAACCACGGCCTTTGACAATTTCTGGTCTGTTGGAGATTCAAGTTTCATCATCAGTGTAGAAGAGAGCTATATTCCGAGAAAAAAAGAAGATTTAAATTATGAACATAAATGCAACAATGCAAAAGGTTTGGAATACTCTGAAAACAATAAAAGTACATAAACAAATCCATGAAACACAATCCAGCAGGACAGGTAAGAGCGTAGCATGTTTGAATTAGAACACACAGACCCGAAACGAACAACAGTAGAGGACAAGTCATCGACTGTGAAGGCCCATTAGAGCAGCGCTGATCCGTAGAAAACAGCTTCCGCAGGACCTGTCATGTAGATATGGTTGTCTTCCTGTTTCCACTCTATTTCCAATGGTCCGCCCGGTAGATCCACCGTGCATTTCTGTTCCACCATAAACCAATAAAAATATATGAGGAGCTCAAGGTCAGCATGTATATGTATAACCTCATGCAGCTAATTTCAGCTCATGACAATCTTGTTAATGTAAACATACATTTGCGTCTGTTCTTTAGAGGTATGAACTCAATAATAGTAAGTGAGGGTAAAGAACCCAAAAAGGAAACAAGATTCTCCCACAAGACATGCAGCTTATTTAAGCTCAAATGAATACACAAGAAACGAAAACCAAGTAAGATCTCATCAATCGCCTACCAATCAAATCATCTAACCATTCATTGCACAGTCAAGTTTCAAAATCAAAGCTTAAAAACGCTCCAATTTTCTGTATATATACACACACATCTTTTTCCCTAAACTATCATGATTCATGTGTATAAATGGAGGACTAGGAGCTGTATACCATTGTATAATCTGAAAATGTACCATTTTGCAAACTTCAATCTAATTTTTAGTTCTAAATTCCAAACTTACCCTGTCGGCTCGACCTTCAAGGACTGCTGCAACAACCAGAGCACAAGCTCCAGTTCCACAGGCCAAAGTTGCTCCTGCAGTATTAAGTATGCATGCTTAAGGATTAAGCATATAAGGATACAAAGACTATTGACAATCAATTAAGAATTATATTCGAAGATTTGGGGGAATTAGTTGACCTGCTCCGCGCTCCCACACACGCATTTTCAAATGAGAACGTGATAAGACCTCAACAAATTCTGCAGATAAACACAGAATTGTAAGACAATTTAAGGGATATAAATCCAAATATATTAGAGAAGTTTTGCTGTATCTATCCATGGAAATCTGGATAGATCTGGCGATGAATCTCCACTAACCTGTGTTAGTTCGAGCTGGGAACATTTCATGATGCTCGAACTTTGGACCAATCTCTGGTAAGTTTAAATCATCAACTTTCAGATTCTGGTTGACACAAAGCAAAATTACAAATGATGAGAATTTCCATGTGTAGACAAATAACATAACTAGAAGTCCAACAAGCAAACACGCACCGGCCCGCCCTTTTTACCAAATGTGATACAGTGAGGATTGCCCATACTAACACACGTCACATTCCAGCTTACTCCATCAACAAATAGCTCTGCCTGAACAACAGCTTCACCTTTGTTCCCTGGCAACTTCGTGGGCACATCTTGTGCTTTAAGAATCGGTGTCCCCATGTCAACCTTAACCTGTGCCCATATCAATCACAATGCAGTAAAAAACTTGCAAACAACGAGAAAAAAGGATAAAAATTCAAACTTCACCTTATCCATCATCATGAACACGACTAAACCTTATATAAGACATCAATCCAAATGATTTACCTGGCCGTCATCTTGAATTTCTGGAACAATCAAGCCAGCACCGGTATGTATTGTAAAACTACAAAAACAAATAAAAAGACACTAGAGGTTACATCAAGCTTGACTCAATTCGGAACTCTCAACAGATATTTCTCAATACCTATGTTTTCCCTGCAAATTGTCAAGCTCAGCAATGAACCTAGCAAAGCATCTAACTCCATTGCCACACATCTACAAGAACAAAATCAAAAGCCAATGACTTCAAGCGTAACAACAAATCACTCAAACATATCAACTCCCAAATCAACAGCATTTATCATCGAAAAGCCCACCTCTGGTTCACTACCATCTGAATTGAATATCCGCATTGCGTAATCAGTACCATTGACTCCTGGCATTGCAAAGATCACTCCATCGGCACCAACACCGAAGTTTCGATCACATAACTTCGCCGCCTGTTCTTGAGTAATCTTAGGTTCCGATGAATCTCTGTTATCGACCTACAAAACCCAATTCCCAGAACGAAAAATTTGAAAACATTTGTAAGAACTCGATACATTTCGGGTTAATTTTTCAAATTGAGAATTCAACAAAGAACAAAAGTACCAAAATGAAGTCATTGCCGAGGCCATGGTACTTCACAAAATGAAGAACTCCGGTTTCTCTTTTGTCTAGAAAACTCGCCGGAGAAAATTTATCAGCAGTGACGGCGTCCATGGAAGCTGCAGCAGACACACGAAGGCTAGTGCTCTTAAAGCAATATTCTTTCTCAAGGATACCAAACGAAAGAGAAGAGACGGATCCTATCTTCCTAAAGAACGCATTCGACACCCTGCGCGATTGCGGCGCGACGGAGACACTGCTAATGGCGGCTATCTCCATGGCTGCTTTCAGATTTTTCCTTATTCAACGACTCTCCTGTCTCCTCCATATTAAAAAGACTTTGGAAAAAACACCGCATCGTTCTGATATTCAATAACCGAACTCCACGTCGTTTTTAAGCCTTAACAATAAAAAACATCATGTCGTTTCTTTAGTCAACAGATATTTAATAAAGGCCTGAATAGAAAAGCCCATTAAGAACTTCCAAAGCCTCTCTCTCTCTCCCCCTTCGCTGTTCTCTTCCTCAGGTTCGCTCTCTCTCTCTCTCTCTCATTTCAGTCTCTTTCGCTGTTAAATATTTTCTCCTGAGATTTTTTCTTCAATTCCAAATTCAGTGAGCATTTTTATTGTATCTCCGATCTGAATTCCGGCGATCAATTTACGACAGCGTCGAATTCAACGTTTTGAATTACTCTGTGTGAGAGAGATTTGCGGTTAGTTTATTAGCTACATTTACTTAATACTTTTTTTTTATATTTTTTTTCTGTTACTTTTCCCACCTTTTTTAGTTATCTTCTGGAGATAGATCGGGCCCCCAAATTGAAGATAATTAGGGTTTCGAATTTCGGAATCTTATTCGAAATTGGAGATAATTGGATTCGAAATTCACCCACAATTCTCTCTTTGTTCATAATCTGGGTTTTTTAATTTCAGCTCTGGATTTGCATTTTTATAACCCTTTATGCAAAGCAGTGTGTATCGTGATAAAGCTAGCTCGATCGCGATGATCTTGGAAACTCAGAGGAATGTTGAATTCCCTCATAGGATCGTTGATAAGCGTCCCAGGAAACGGCCTCGATTGGCTTGGGATGCTGCTGCGCCTCTTCTTCCTCCTCCTCCTCCACCCACGGTAACGATTTGTCCACAAATCTTTGTCCTTTGTATTAAAGGGATGTTCTTTTGTTGTTTTCATAGCTCTCAAATTGGATTTTACTTATTGTCTGTGTTTTTGATCTTGGACTATACTGCAAATTGTGTGAACTACTACAAATTTAAGATTTTTATATTTGTGCTTAAGCTAAGTGTCAGCTGGTGTGTTTGTTTTTTTTTCCAGGTATTTCAACCTCCGTTGTACTATGGTCCCGAGTTTGCGAGTGGAGTCATTCCCAATTTTGTTTACCCAAACATGTTCTATAATGGCCTTCCTCGTCAGGGCTCTCCTCCCTGGAGACCAGATGATAAAGACGGCCATTATGTCTTTGTTGTTGGAGATACTTTGACTCCACGATGTGAGTCTATATGTTACAGAGTCTTTCTGACATGTTATCTGTTTCACAGACTTTATCATGGAGGTTTACATTGACATGCCTCTTGTTGTGCGTGCAGATCAAATTCTCAGCAAAATGGGTGAAGGTTAGTTATCTCTTGCTAAAATGTTTATATGTTTAGTTTATTCTGTTTTTCTTTCTGTTAATATGCATGCTCTAAGTCAAAGTAGGATTTCCGTATATGAAAGTGTAGGTGAAATATGGTTATTTGGTCGCCAGTTATCTTAATCAATTGGATTGTACTCTGGCAGGTACATTTGGACAAGTATTGGAATGTTTTGATAATAAAAACAAAGAAGTCGTGGCAATCAAAGTTATACGGTCCATAAGCAAGTATCGTGAAGCTGCCATGATAGAAATTGATGTGTTGCAAAGGCTTACAAGGCATGATGTTGGTAGTTCTCGGTAAGAATATTTCTCTCCTCTTACTATTTCTTGGCCAGTGTGAAATTTATTGCAATTGGTATAAGCTTTTCAATTCCTTGCAGTTGTGTGCAAATACGGAATTGGTTTGACTATCGTAATCATATTTGTATTGTAAGTACTGTTACCTTTATTTGATAAGTCTGAGGGGAAAGTAAAATTTTCTTCATGCCCAAATATTATGTGAGTTAAAAGAACTTGCGGATGGGTTTAAATGGTTTCAACAGGTATTTGAGAAGCTTGGGCCAAGCTTATATGATTTTCTCCGCAAAAACAGCTACCGATCATTTCCCATTGACCTTGTTCGGGAGCTTGGCAGACAACTTTTGGAGTCTGTAGCATGTGTGTGGAATATTCTTGACCCATTCTTCTATATAGTAGTCCATTAGTGCCATGAATCATTTTTCTATTTGGAACTTTTTGATACAAGACTTAGGCGTTAATAGTTATTACTTAATGTTTCTCTTGTGATACTGCAATTTCCATGGAATCCATATTGCTCAGACATTTATTTCTGGAGACTTTTGTTGAATAGTGTACTCAGACTTTGCTTATTCCATTCTGACAGATATGCATGATTTACGGCTGATCCACACTGATTTGAAGCCGGAGAACATTCTTTTGGTATCGTCTGAATATATCAAAATACCTGATTATAAGGTGAGTAATTAACTATCTCCAAGCTGGACTCGTTTATTTGCATGGCTAATATGACATCCATCCATGAAGGAACTTGTATAACTCGAGTTGGTTGACCTTTTTCCTTTGTGGTCATGAAAATCTAGTTTCTGTCACGACCCACGAAAGATGGGTCATACTTCAAGAATCTACCCAAGTCAAGTGCCATCAAGCTCATTGATTTCGGAAGTACAACATTTGAACATCAAGACCATAACTACATTGTATCCACTAGGCATTACCGCGCACCAGAAGTTATCTTAGGTAAACTTTTATGACTTTGACACATCTATGTAGATGATTATTATTTTTTGTATAGTAATGGTATTTAAAATTTTGGAACATTATTGCAGGGGTTGGATGGAACTATCCATGCGATCTGTGGAGTATTGGTTGCATACTTGTTGAACTTTGTTCGGTGAGTAACTTTCTGTTTGCATGTTTTTCGGTACACCAGGATTCATCTCACCATGTCTCCATAAACGTTTCTTCTTGATTAAACCTTGCAGGGAGAGGCGCTTTTCCAAACGCATGAAAACTTGGAGCATTTGGCCATGATGGAAAGGGTCTTGGGACCATTACCACCTCATATGGTGCTCAGAGCCGAGTAAGAACAACAAGATCATCCTATTAGCAGCATCAGATACCAGCGAAAAATATAATTTGAACTGTCATTTCTTATATCAAAATCAAAACGGTTCTTGCAGCCGGCGCTCTGAAAAATACTTCAGGCGAGGTGCAAAGTTAGACTGGCCTGAAGGTGCGACATCAAGAGACAGCTTAAAAGCAGTTTGGAAACTTCCCCGGCTACCGGTAAATAACCTTACATTGGACTTGACATTCGCTTATCTGCAATATTGAAATTAAGGACACCAGTTTTTTTGCAATTTGCAGAATCTCATAATGCAGCATGTGGATCACTCAGCCGGTGATCTGATAGATCTATTACAAGGGCTGCTTCGATATGATCCAACAGAGAGGTTCAAGGCAAGAGAAGCACTGAACCATCCCTTCTTCACAAGAACCAGGGAACAGAGTATACCCTTCAACCCAAACCCTCATCCATTTTTATACAACCAAAAGAACTAAAAAAGGGAAGAAACAGCAGATGACGTTTGGATAAATCTGCAGTTTCTGTGTATCCTTCACTTTCCTGTGTTTTTGTAGCATTTTATTATATATGATTTTCATGTATAGAAATGAAAGAAAGAGAGAAAGGTTTGTGCCTAATTTTTCTTATCTGTTGTTTTGGTTTCTTGTGTTCACTTTCCGACCACAACAACTGTTGCTCATGGTGTTGTAAGAGTTATTACAGTTACTTACTTTACACCACAAAGTGATTGTTACACTGTGTCATCTTGGTAAGTAGAATCCGGTTTGGGTACACACAATCTGAAACATTTATTGATTTTTTTTGGATAGGTTAAAACGCAGCGTAAGGCCCAGCAATGACCAAAACGCTGTCGTAGCATGTGAAGCAAGGAGTGAATATTCGGAATCGAAAGGCTTGCTTGATCTTCTTCTTCACCTATCTCTTTACTTGCTCAAGGTTTTTAGGGTTTATCTATCTCTTTCCGCAATCATGGAGTCTCTGGGGAAGCTACAGCTCCATCACCAGCCATTTCACCTTTCCTTCACTCACACCTCTTCTTCATCGTTCCCGAAAAACCTCTTCAGGACCTCAATTCGGCCAATTTCATCTTTCAAATCCGCTTCAATCAAAGCTTCGTCCTCCAGATTTCAAGACTCTATCACCCCTCTCCCAAAGTCCACACCTTTCCGTCTCTTGAAATCCACATGCATCACTCTAACAACCGCCGCGGCGCTGCTTTTGGCGAATATCCACCTCAAATCGCCGGCGATTGCAGCTCCCGTCGCGCCTCCGCCGTCAGTTGAAAGCAAAGAAAACGTTACCTTGGAAGAAGAAGAGAGAGCGCTTGATGAGCATTTGATAACTCACCCTTCTGATGTCGACGCTCTTCGTTCCTTGATGGAGGTAAAGATCAGATCTCGAAAGCTTACAGAAGCCGTAGAAGTGATCGATCGTCTGATAAAACTGGAACCTGAAGAAAAGGAATGGCCAGTTTTGAAAGCGAACATCTTCACCTACAGTGGAGATTTAGACTTAGCTAAAACTGGATTTGAAGAGATTCTGGCTAAAGATCCGCTTCGTGTTGAAGCTTATCACGGCTTGCTTATGGCTTATTCAGATGCAGGTCTTGATTTGAAAGAGGTAGAGAGTAGAATTGAGGAAGCAATGTTGAAGTGCAAAAAAGAGAATAATCACAACGATTTTCGGGATTTTAAGCTACTTGTGGCGCAGATTCGGGTCATTGAAGGAAAGCATAGTGAAGCATTGAAGCTTTATCAAGAGCTTGTGAAGGAGGAACCAAGAGATTTCAGGCCGTATCTTTGTCAGGGAATTATATACACATTGTTGAAGAAGAAAGACAAGGCAGAAGAACAGTTTGATAACTTTCGGAAACTTGTTCCAAAGAATCATCCTTATAGAGAGTATTTTATGGATAATATGATAGCAACAAAGCTTTTTTCGGAGAAAGCGCAGCGTGAGATGGCTGAGGAGATGGCTGGATCAAGTAGTTGATGAGAATATGTAATGTTTTTAGCAAATCGTAATGAGGTGAAGAATTATGCTTAGAAGACTTGAAAAATGTGGTTTTGATGATTTTCTGTTGCAGGATTTTCTTGATCATCTTAAGATGTCTCTTTAGTTGGTTTACATAAAAGTTCATAAGTTGAATACTTGGTTTGATTTAATAATGGATTTGTATCACAATCCCTGTGCCTATACGCTTATATGTATATCTGGCTCCTTAGTTCCAAACGGACAGTGAAGCCTCATACTTTGGCAATATCATACATTGTTTGCTTGTTGATTTGGATGATATTTTGGGCACAATTCTTTTTGATATTCCCGCCATCTTTTGTGAGAGACCGATGGATCATATCATCTGTTTGGTGAATCTAAATATAGTAGAGGAAGGCTATATCAACAGTGTGTGATGAACTCTTTGCTGGTTCTTTGATTTTCTTACCAAAAATAACGGAAAAGTAAAGCATTTCATGTTGAGTTTGATATTTCAGTCTGAGGTTTGACATGGAGTGTAATATCGTTTTGGAATTAAGCTTTATCGTCGTTTACTCTTCATATACTTGCATATCATCGCGAATGCATTTTGATATTAGGTGCATGTTGCCATAAATGCATCCGGTTTGGCAGGTACTTGGGGAGTGAGAAGTATTCACTAGTTAAGCTTATTCTTTCATCTTTGCTTGTTTAATAACCAAATGCACAAATCACATACATACACACATACTTTTTCTTTTTGGGTCATAACATACACAATCTGCGTCTAATACTGCATGGACTCTGTAGGTGGTGGTAATATGGGATTAGCTTTGTGGAACCTGAAATCCAAGAAAGAAGAGAACATCGGTCTCGTGGAAGCCACTACAAGCAGCATTCTCTCAGCTGGTACAAATACAAGCAGCATTCTCTCAAGGTGTTAAGGCTTCCTCTGTTTCTTTCTATTTCACTTTTCCTCCTGTACATGAGAAAACAAACCGACAAGACAACAATTTCCAAAAGGGTTTCTTCTTTATTTTCTTTTATAGCCGAAATTCAGGGGAGATACCTTACTGATTGTCTTAAACTTCTACATATAGACTGTTCACTAGTTGAGCTCAATCTCTAATCTCTGCATGCTTATTAAAATTACCAAATACACAAAGCACATTCACATTTAGATTGCTTACATCTATTTGTTGTGGATAATCTGGAAATCGATGTCTAATAGCCATGTTGTGCTTCATAATGGAGTCGTAATTTTGATAGATGTACATCTCTTCCTCCAAGAGGAGTCTGAAGAAAAGGACTCATAAGACAGATTTTTTTGTTCTTGGAACTTTAGATTCTCATGATGTCTTAAGTTGATTTGACTTTGGGGATCTTTGAGTTTGATTTTTTAAAAACTTGAATCATGCAGCTATATATGGAACAACAATTTTGTAACATTGTAATTCTAGTATCTTATAAAAAACAATATCTTGATTAAAGGCACACGCATGATCCATATGATAGTAAAAGATTAGTCACTCATTATTTCATTGTTAACCCTCATATGTTCAAATCGAGTGGAGAATATAAGATGGGATGATGTCGAAACCCTAGACATAGATTCTAACTCTTTCATCGTCTTATGCTTGTTGGTTGATTTCAAGGAGACTCCAACTCTCCTTAAACATTTAGAGTTGGCAAGGATGTATCGCACGATTTGTTTCTCCTCCCTTCTTCCTCTATATCCTTTCCACTCAAAGATCTCTAGATGGTTTGACAAACATTCGGGAACAGAACTTGGTAGGTTCCATGAAAGTGGCAACTCCTTTTCAAGTCGTTTGAATGACTGCGAAGAAACAACGTAAAAGTGATATGATAAACACATTTACTAGTTCTTTAGTCAATCCATCAAAACTGCATGAATGAAAAAAATGAAGGTGCAAACCTGGTCGATGAAAAGAACTTTTAGATTAGGAGAATTTTGAAGCAAAACTATTAGTGGTTCCAACCAGTCTAACTCGTTTAGAATAATCAGCTTACACTCTATAAGCCGAGAGAAGTTAATAGTGTTAAACCACGCAAGCTGCAATGAACACAACAACACATAAGTAATCCTTAGAAAAGTGATCATACCAATATATTAGACAATTGAATTTTAAAAAAAAAAAAAAGAAGGAAATTGAAAAAGAGAAGTACAAACCGTTGCAAGGCTCATAATTAATTCGAGACACATGATTGAGGAAAGAGATCTCATGAACTGGTTATCAGGGTAAGAAAAAAGGTTGATCTTTGCCTTATCAAGGCGAGGCTTATTCTCAAACAAGCAAGAGTCTCCCGAATAATCTGTAATGAAGATTTTCTTTAAAACCGGTGAATCTATTACCAAAGTCCCCACAACACCTTCGTTTTGTGCTCCCAATTTCACATAATCATATGATAAGTATTCCATAGATGGAACGTTTATATTAAAAAAATTCACGTTGTCTTGATGATGTCGATCCACGACCAAAGATTTGAGAATTGGACAACTCGATAAAAGTCTAACGACAGAATCTTCATCTTTATATACCACAAAGGAAAGTCTAAGACCTTTGAGGGATGGAAGGCATGCCAAAGAAGGAACATCAATGAGAATATTGTCGGAAAGACATAGAGAGACAAGAGTTTCACATGTGTAAAGGCTCTTTGGCAAGCTGGTTGGCTCCGCGGACCAGGTGAGCATGAAACATAGCTCTCGCACCTTACGATGATCAATCGCATTTGCAATCCACTTTCCCACATCAACTTCATCAAGACATCGTGGACCGAGTTCTATATGTAATAATTCTAATACAGGTGCTTTGTGGACTTGTAATGACTTGTCAATAAACCGTTCTTGCTTATCACTCTTCCCAAATAAACGGTCAAGCAAACGACCAAGTAAACCGCCAATAACTAGAGTAACATTTCTCTCTGCAGGGTACGTAAGTTTTGGCACCTTTGTCCAAACATACCGCCATCGTTTTGATAAAATCATAGTAGCCACTGCATCTTTTGTTGGGACTAGCAACAATATGTGCACGAGCAAATCGTCGGACAACTCACTGATCTTGTCTTCACCTCCAATACTCCGAAAGCTTTTGGGTTTTTTCTTCTCAAAATGTCGGGATGTTTGGTCTAACAGTATCCCTACCGCAGACCAAATATGAATTCTGCTGAAATTTAACAAAAGATGTCGCAACATATTTGCTCCTTGAAACTGCATCGCCAACAATGATTCTCCAAACTACACCAACAACGCTTCAGGGTCTCAATTTAGGATATATTATGATAACTTGATATACACGACGCATATCTTTAAGTAAGATTATTTTTATTTGTTCTTATCTCTCGTTTTTTTTTATATAATAAATAAAAACAGATATGTACCAGATTTGTAAGGATCAAATCTCGAAAGCTTCTAGAAGCGATATAAGTGATCAATCTTTATTAGCTCTACAGTGAAGATCTAGATTCAGCTAAATCTGGATTTAAGAGATTCTGGATCTTAACGTTGAAGCTTAGCACGACTTTTTTTTTTTTTTTTTTTTTTTTTTTTTTTTTTTTTTTTTTTTTTTTTTAGCTTAGCACGACTTGCTTAAAGCTTATCCGATGTTATCGTCATTTTCTCTGTATAAACTTGCATATACATTTAATATCATGTATTCATGTGCATGTTGCCATAAATGCATCAGGTTTTGGAGGTACTTGAGGAGTGAAGACTAATCACTAGTAGTTAAACTCAATTATAATCTCTGCTTATTCAAGTAACTCAATGCACAAAGCACATACAAATGTTTTTATGTTGATTGCATCTATCAGTTGTGGATAATCAGGAAATGGACGTCCAATAGCCAAGTTGTGAGGAGTCATAAGTTTGATAGATATATCTTCTTCCATGAAATTGTCATGCCGTTTTTAACTGGACCACAATTTCGACAATCACAAACGATGATCTTGTTCTTCTTCTTCTGTAGGTGAAGTTTATAAATGCTATGCCAATTACCCATTTTCTTGCTTGATTTTGACCTTTGGTAAGGTAAGGTCCCCACATTCCATCAAATCGATAGGGAAATGACTGGTTAATTCCGGTTCTCTAAACCAAAAGATTATATAATGTCCGGTTAACAAAAAACCAAAAAGACAGTAGATTCTTTGGGGTATGATTGTCTTCATGGTCCCAACCGCAGTAGATTTGGAAGTTGATTGCAATATCCTTATCTCTGTCTCTCCCTCTCTGGCTCGTTGTAATCTAACACATTCTTTGGTTTTGATTCAGTGTTTCTTGAAACCAGCTTTGCTTACGTGTCGGTCTGATGCAAAGTAGAATCAATTATCTCTTTCATTTTGGTCTCATATCTACAACTTTATCAATTAACGCACCTAACACTCAATCTTCGCATTATTGTACTCCCTTTGTGCTACTCAAGTTCCGAGAAGATGTAAGAAACCAATATGAGAAAAAAAAAAAATTTAGATGTTGTAGCAATTATTATATATTTCGAAATTTGTTCACTTAGAATTTGATAGAAGAGTGGTCTAACCAAAACTAAACCAAACAAATTTTGTTATTATGCATCTAGAGATTTTATCAGAGAGGATATTAAGATTTTTTTTTTTATCAAATCACATGTTTTCCATATCATTTTTTAGTATTTTAGTAGATTAGTATCTTAGATTTCATAGCTTTTAAATAAATAAATAAATTCATGTTTCTAAAAAATACATTAAAAAAAGAACTAATGATGTTTATAGTAATTTTTTGGAATCATTTTTAAAAATGCTATATAATTAATCTATGGTTGTTCTTCCAAATGAATACATCCAAAAAAAAAAAATTGTTAATTACATATTTACATCCAACTTATTACATTGTTTTTACCAAAAAAAAAAAAAAAATCCATTCATGCTCAGATTCTTGTTGATAAAATGGGGTACCTAATATGTAAAAATGTATAGATGATTGTTTACTTTCTACTTAAAAGCATACATTCAAACCTTTACATTGTACTGTATCTATCAAAGAATAATAATTTTATAGATTTAGATTTAGTGAATGTTGGTCTAAGATGTCTAAGTATCAATGCTTATCAGTAAAGTAAGACGTTGTTGGCAGCTAATCATAGGTTAAATATTAAAATAGTTATGTCGCATTTGGAGAAATATTTAAACTTTTTAAGTGTTGACAAAAAAAAAAGTTTGTATGTTAGGGTCAATAGAGTCGTTGTCACCTAGAAGGCAAACAAAATGCGTAAATTTTGATCATAGGTTATAAATGTGTACTTGACCTAGTCTTCGTTGTGTCGTAGACTCCGATTCCTCGACTCGTGGATTCCTTATTGTTCAAACTTCAAATGACTAAGTCGTTAGTTACAACTAAATTAAGGCTCTGATTACAATTGGATTATCATGGAATGATTAACAAACATAATTAAAAAGGACTACAGGAGAATAAAAATGGTAAGAAGTACGCCATTTCTCTCGATGATATTAGTTCTGCTATAATTAAGGACAAAAAGATTGAGATTTCCAAGTGAAAATTGCTACCAACAACAAGCGATAAACATACTTCTCAATTAGGTAAAAAATTTGTGACAACAAAATTGTAAAAGAAAAAGTTCTATTTTTTTCTGTTCAAAATAAAAGAGATAGTTTTAAGTTTTAACCAACGAAAAGAGACATTTAAGCCATTTTAAAAAGTGTTTTTTTCAGTTAAGTAAAAGAATGGGAAGATTAAATATTTAAGTAAAAGAGAATGTAAATGAATTGTTAGAAACTAAGATTAGAGATAAGATTGCGTGTTAAAATTGTGTTCAAGTTGAACAAGTAATTAATCACATTGTCGTCTTCTTCTTCTCCACTTTTTCTTCAACTTTTTCACAAAGGTTTGGTTCAGTTCCACTGTCAAAACTAAATTAATTGCTTAATTTTCACTAAACCGACATACTATTTTATATTAGATTATGGGACGATGCATCCTAATTCCTGAACTATTATCATAACAAGATGAAATAAATCGCACTAATTAATGTTTTTGTCAGCTACTCAATATTTTATTATAACATCTTACAAATTACGACTTCTTACGGTAGAGATAATCTAACACGATAGATATACTAAACGGTTGGAGTATATTATATAATTAGAGTTCAGTATGCTTACGACTTCTTATGGTTGTTGGTTGATTATCTAATTATCCTATACTATTATTTGGGGAGTACACTTTATAAGATACCTTAACTAACCTTTCCTTTTGTAAGAATTTACTTAAGAATGCCATTACAAAAATTTTCTTTTAGAACAAATTTCATTCAATTCATTAAGGGTAAACAAGTAAAATACTAATTTATGTCATTTAATTAATTTAATTAAATTATAAAACGAAAATCTATTATTTTTTTTTTAAATGACCAATCAAAATAAATATATAAGATTTGATATCTAAGGTACCATATTAATTTGTTATTAATCATTAAACTTTACCTCTCATCTTTATATGATTATATTAATATGAAACAAATAAATCATCATATCATCTACATAATAAAAAAAAAAGTAAATTTTTTTCTGCATATGCCAAGATTTGAATTTTTAAAAACGCATATAAATTGTTCAATCTATAAAGAAAACAATTAAACGGGTCAAAAATTCAGACTTGAGTAATATATTTTTTTTACACAAAAATAAAATCAACAAAAATTCCGACTGAGCAACGGGTCAGAATTTGAATATTTATATTCGATTTCATACATTTATTTTTTTGAAATGTATAATTTTATATACTACAATAAAAATTTAAATATTTTAATTTGCAACATTTAAAATAAGTTTTACTTGATAATTTTAGAGAATACCATCAATACTTAATAGTTCAAAAAGTTAAAAATTATAAATACACTAATTTGATTATTTTTAAAAATATTTATAATAGGTAGCGGGTTAAATATAATATATTATATGATGAACATTTAAATATGGTTTGACACCTCTAAATATTTGAAAATTTGATTCCGCAAGCAATTTTAGAATTAACGAATAATAGATTGTGCACGCAATATTTTAAAATGAAATATTGAGATTCTAAAATAAAAATATAGACTCCACGCACGGGTTGATTTTGGTATTATTATATACTAAATATATGTTTATAACATATTCGATTATGCGAATAATTGGTAAATTCCGTAATTATAAATCTCAAACAAATTCTGTAATTAGATTAGCTCAAACAAATCTCTATTTCAACAACCAAAGAATTATGAATTGAAAAAGAATTTTCTAAATTAATTCAAAATAATACATAATTTTCTTAATTAATTCAAAATAATCTATGTTTTATATGCGATTTATTTATGATATTTTAATTTTTGATCTAACTGAAATATATGCAATCCTATTTTGTGGTTGTTAACATAAATTAACTCATTGTTCAAAAAATATTACTTTTGATAAAATAAAATTATTTTCCGTTTTCATATCTTAAAAAAAAAATTATCCATAATTGAGTATTATAGAAAAAATTCTATATTTATTCTAATATTGTATATAGGGACTGACAAAAAAATTAATATTTTTTCACTTACTATTATCTATACTATTAATTGGGAATCACTAGATATTAAACAACCTTATGAAGGGTAAAATATTATTTATGCTATTGGTTTTTAGTGTTTTTAAATAAATTCATTAGGGATACAATAGTAATCACAAAATTAATATATTAAATAAAAAATAGTAAAATTATTTTAAATAATTATTAGTTTCCAAAAAATTAAACTCACTTTCTCTTTCTTATTAATTATGGACGAATTTTGAAATTAATTTCTAAAAATTGTTAACCAATGAGAATTAAAAAAATAAGATTTGATATCCAACTAAGATTTTATCTAAACCAATCCTAATAGACTAATCTATATCAAAAATAAAAATAAGAATAATATCATTTTAATTCAAAATTAAAAATACTATCGTTTAAAAAGATTTATCAATAGAGGATTTTGAAATTTTGTAAAAAAATTAATACAAATATTTTAAGATTTAGTTTTGTTAAATATTTTTACAAAATTTGAAATAAAAAACGAAATTTTATTTCACAATTTCTAAAAAACCATATTAGATATTAACAAATATTTATTTTTACTATGAAATAAACTCAAACAATAATAAATTTAAATTTAGAGCAAGTTTCAGAAATATTTAAACAATAGATTGTACATATTAATTTCGAAATATTTTGTGTTTTATTTTGTTTTTTTCAACTAGATCTTCCTTAAATAAATCCCTAATATATTGCACACAATTTTCGAAATTATGTAAACTAATTATATATTTTGCATTCAACACAAATTATGCAGCAATAGCAGATTTCTTTTATAGATGTATCTCAAATTTTTATTTTTAGTCCAAAAATCGAATTAATTATGATTAAACAATGAAAAGAAGAATATGCAAAATTTAGCTAAGGAAATAAACATTAATAAATTTGTTAAAATATTTGTAACTTTAACATCATACATATTAATCCGCCAAACTCACAGTATGTATTGTATGGTATTTAAAAGTAAGCAAACAAGAATTTGGAACATGGTTTTAATTGAATGAAATGAGAATAGGAATTACGAGACGGGATGGCAGGGGAACATAAATTAAAAATCAAACTAAATACTCAACTGATATGAGTTCGTGTTATGAGCACTATATAAAATAAAGTTGTTTACACACATAACCCTATACGTACGTTTTCAGTTACACATATTCTATTTATGATAGATACGGGACCGTAATATTTTTATTTTACGTATACGAGACGGGTTATGGGACGAAGAATTTATGACAGATACAGGACGGGATAGGTTTCCTGTTCCAAAATAGTTACGCCTAGCTAATATACATGAAATAACCCAAACTAAAACCGAATCTATATCCTATTTAACACATGTAATCAAACTGTTAGAAATTTTTTGATTAGTTTAGAAAATAAAAACGTAACATCACTTAACTTTTGCAACTAAATAATATCTTAATTTTATCTTAAATACAATTTCGAACGTACGTGTAAGTCCGAATCTTAAAATATAACTATGCACTAACGGAGCTGAATTTCATTCATTACTCTAACTTTATAATATCTTATTATTACGAAGTTCACTAACACAATAAAATATTATATATTTTTAAAATTTATATAACAATTTATATAAAAAAAAATATCTCTGCACATACGTGTGGATCTAGATCTTATACACTAAAATATATATCATAAAAATAACAAAATAATCTATATTGTATGAAAAGTTGTAAGAAATGTTTTTAAAATATGAAACCCCGCACGTACGTGCGGGTCAGGATCTAGTAATATATTAAAACGTAGTTCTAATATATATATCATATAAATTTTGTAATAAATAAAATTCAACCCGTACTTTAGTACGGGTGATGATCTAGTATAGTATATGAGACTACAACGAATGACTAAACTTATAGCATACTGAACTCTCCCTAAACTTTGTGATAAAATATAAATTACTATCTAAATTTTTTTTTAAACCACAGTTCAGGAAATTATTTTTGCTTACAATAAAATTTTGAGAAATAATATTTTTACTATACTTTTGGGTAGAACTTTCATATATCTCTAGGGTGTTAACGACATCAAATCATGATTTGGTGATATTTGGATGTTATGAATAAGATTTTTTTGTCATATATCTCTAGAACTTTTTTTTTTTTTTTTCATATACTAAACACACTTAAAAGAGAGTATATGAAATTATGAATACGATTTTTTTTTTTTAATTTTTTTAAAAAATCGTATACTAACCACACTTAAGTGTCCAATATAAAAATATCATTTTTATAATTAATATATCACAATTTCACATATATTGCTAATTTAGCCCCATGCCTTGAAGTCATGTCATGTGTGAAGATTTTTGCATAACAGATACACTGATACACACAACAAAATCTAACAAGATTGTGAGTGTTTGAAAATATTAGATTATATATGTTCGACCTGTTATTTCATGGAGAATGACGTTTGACATATCAATAAGCCAAAGACAATATCTGTGAACATATGGACAAACAAAAACAAAAAATAATACTTTTATATACATTTATGCAATTTAGAAAGACTATGGAAATTTTATGTGAATCTCATTGATTCTTATTTTGTTTTTTTTTCTTAGAACAATTACGGTAAGAGTTTTAGCCTTTAGGGTTATAGATTTCTTTAATACAATACGGTGTTTAAACCTAATTACAGCCATAATGAATCGAACGCATAACCGTTATAATAGTTTTTATGAGCATCGACTACATTGGTCAAGGAATCTGCTTTAGCTTTCTTTGTCTTTTGTTCCTGTTTTTTGTTGTATATTTTCTACGCCTGAAAACTTTTCCCCAATTAAATATTACAACTTACAAATTTGTTTGTTTATTTTATTTAGCTTTAATATACTAGTTTTTATTGGTACTTTATTGACTTACGAGTTACTAGTCACGAACACGAATCTTACCTTGTCCATGCAGCTTAACTCTAAACATTGGTTTTTGTCAACAACGTTTTTCTTAACAATTGTTCATTCATATAATAATCAAATGTAAGCTAAAAAGCTGCTAATCGAAGAAAATAATATTTGTTCTCTACAAATATTATACTATATCGGATCCTACACGCGTGTAAGTTAAAGCTGCTAATCGAAGACAAACAGTATTCGTTTAATTAACAGAAATAATACCACATTTATCAAAAAAAAAAAAAAAAAAACAGAAATAATACCAATCCTTTATAAAATTTAAGAAATATATGTATAATCCTTTCGTGTAGATGTAGTTTTGGAAATATTCCAAATTTAGTTCAGTGGTACTGTATTCAAAAGTTGGAAAACGTTTAGGTTTTGTCCTCGGTGATCTATTTAAAAAAATAATAAAAATCAAGAAAATGAATTCATTTCGAACCATATATCATATTCAGTTTTGTTTCACTGATTGTAAGAATAACAATCATAAAAGTAATGATATGTGTGTAGGCATATAGGTGATCTGTATAATCTATTATGGATGCATCAACGTCTAAAAAAAACCCATAAATCAAGGGAGACATGAAAATTTCAAAGTTAAAGATTCACTTGCTTTTAGTTTTGTTCTTTTCCGTTCAATTTTTTTGTTTCCTTGGATAATAATTTTGATTTATTTTTTTTGTGTTGCTGCGAATATATTTATATTTTAATACATACATACACATACACATACACATTTGTGAATATAGGATCTTATCTTATACTCTTCTCTAATAAGAGATCAATAGAAAGAGTATAGTAGTGGTCAATGCATGATACAGGTTTTCATTAGTAAACGCAATTAATGTGAAAGCATAGTTTGTGAGAAGTTAGTAAAACATTATGCATTTGAATCATCATAACATGAAACGCCAGTAGTCATCAGTCTATAGTAGTTTTATAGAGTATTCATAATCTAACCGTAAATTTAATACCAAGTAAGTTAACGGTTTGTTTTGGAGAAAATGTTACATACTGGTCATTAAACCTGTTTTTTGAGCAATGTGTCAGATTAATTATCTTGAAAGCGAAGGCTGTAAGAATTTCTGTCGTTTTCTAGTTATAGTCATATTTGGTGAGCTCACGAACTAACCCTTTATTAATTAGAGACTTTAAAGGTTATACTATTTGGTATACATTCTGAATTCTTATGAGCATATATAATTTTGTTTTTCTGGCTTTGGAGCAATTAATTAAGCATAGATTTAAGAAGATTAAGGACCATATATAGTTGAACAGATTTGAAGTCTGCTTAACCTAATCTTCTCGAGGAAGAGACTTGTAGACAAGCTAAGACTACGGTTAGAGGTTAATATAAATTATTCTTGATTCAAGTATGAATCAAATTATCAATTCATCGGCTTAGTACATAAATTTGAAACTTTTTCTTAAAATCTTATATAAGGGTAAAACATATAAGTTGGCGATTTTAACTCACTTGTTAGATGGATAAAAAAAAGAATTATAAATTTTTTGCTTTGACTACAAATTACTAATACATATGCAATCGAATTTCGAGAATTGAACAAGTTTTAATTTGAGTTATGTAAACTTAATTATATAATTAACCTAAAGATTTTTATTTGGGAAAATATCGTTTCCTACAAATTATCATGATAAAGGACCAAAACATACAGCAAACTAGGGTATTTTGTTCTTTCTAAACGTTAGTAATCTTGATAAATAATTCCAATTTGTTGATTATTGTATACAAACTAGTATTTAAAAAAAAATCGGACGGTACGACAAAAGAAAAGAAGACGGAAAATGGAAGGGGAGAGACAAGTGGCAGCAAATTACGGATGCACAGAACTCAGTAAGTATAATAGTACCAAACACGCCCCTTTCCCATTTACCCTTTTTTCATTTTTACTACTTTTTTAAAAAACAAAAAGAATAAGAAAATTTGAACTTTCAAATAAACTCTGAAACCATTTCCCATTTCCTCTTTTCTCCGTCGTCTGGTTCGTTCTTCTCCTCCATTTCTCTCTCTCTCTTTCACTCAATTTCTTCTCTAATCGTTTAATTTCTTCTCGTATACCTTCTCTCGTCTTAGATCTCCCTCTAATCCCAGAGAATCGTCTGCATTTCTTCTCAGGAGTTAAGATTCTTCCGAATCTTCCTCTGATTTTCTCTAACCCAGTAAATTTCCCGATCTAGATTCACCTATTTGTCTCTTTTCCCCTCAAAGCTCCGTGAAATGTTTTCTCCGGAGGTGAACAGTGAGTGAAAGATGAACAAATTTCGACTCAGCGACCTGAGTTCTCGAGATCGATTAGCTTCTTCAACAGTGCCCACTTCTCATCAAGGTTACAGTTTCTCCTCTCTCTCGCGTTTTTTGTTTCCGTTTCTGTTTGGTTGAAAAGAAAACGCCGATTTGATGCGTTTCGTTTGTTCTAAAGAGCAAATTTTGTATTTTTGTTGGTCAATTTTATAAATATTTTAGTAAAACTTCCGAGATTTTTCTGAGCAAACCCAAACCAAAGCATTTACTGATTTTTGTTTTGTTTCCTTCTTCGGGTTGTTCGAGAATCTGGTAATGGAGGTCATCAATACCCTAATTGGTTACTTCTAAAACTATAAAGAAATGTATTTTATAAAACCTTGAGCTAAAAAACAAAGACATGTTCATTTGTTTCTTGTGGAAAACTAGAGTTTTTAAAGCAGAGTGGGTAGATAGAAGAAGATGAGATTGCTACCTTTTTTTTTTTTGATGATAAAGTAAAGAGAAGCTTTTTTTAAATAATCTCAGGACAGTGTTTGTTGGGTAGTGTCATGATTTGGTTTGTTTGTTAAAAATTTCATTTTTTTCAACAGAGTTAATGATTCTAATTTACATGTAATGAGTGCTTTTGCTTAACCTCAGTGCTTTATTGTGTTTTTATGTTCTTCTTCCTCCACTTATTGTGCTACAAATTACTCTTTTTGTCTCCCAAGTTTCCATTTTTTTTTTTATTAAAGTTTCTTCCGTTGTAAAGCAATCGACTTTACAAATTGAGAATCCTAAAAAGTCATTCATTTTTCAGGAAAGAAACAGAAGAGTCAGAAACTCAAATCTCCAAGGTCTTCTTCTGAATTCAACTCTTGTCTTTGTGAAGCTTTGAGTGAAAACAAGGTATGGATTATTATTACTCTTTTAAGATATCTGTGAGGAAATGTTTGGTTCCTGTTGTTGTTTGAAAGTGACTTGTTGCTCATATTGTTGTTGCAGCAAGATTTTGCTACTGGTGTACCAATGAAAAGTTTGTTGGCACAAGAAATGTCAAAGCAGAAGGAATCTAAAAAGAGATCACCAAGCATTATAGCGAGATTGATGGGTCTCGATGTTTTGCCTTCTCAGAGTTCTTCTCATAGGCAGCAAAAGTCTATGGAGAGTCAGCAAGGCAGGAGTGGTGGAGGCAGTTCTTATGATGGTAATAAATCTGTTGGAAGGCGCTCAAAGGGTGATCAAAAGTTTAAAGATGTTTTCGAAGTTTTGGATGCAAAGATGGCAGAGAGCAATAGAAACTTGTATCATCAGGGGAGAGTGAATGCAAATCTAACTCAGGCGGAGATGGCATTCATACGACAGAAGTTCATGGAGGCTAAGCGGCTATCAACAGATGATAAACTTCGTCATTCGAAAGAGTTTAATGATGCCCTTGAGGCTCTAGACTCTAACAAAGACCTCTTACTGAAGTTTCTTCAGCACCCAGATTCATTATTTACAAAACATCTGCATGATCTTCAAAGCACACCTCACAAGCCACAGTACAGTCAAGCACCATCCTTGAAGTCGCCAAACAGCCAGAGGCATGTGGATAGTGTGAAAACTCAGAAAGTTGATAGGGACTTGTTGAGGAAGAGTCATCAGTCACCTCATCGGCATGGTGGTGGTGGTAGCGGTTGTCCTAGCCGTTCTCATTCTAGGCATACTTCTTATGACACGATTGACTTACCAAATGAGGAGCTGAGAAAGAGGAGTGAGTTGCAGCCAACCAAGATTGTTGTTCTGAAACCTAACCTCGGGGAGCCACGTTATGCTGGTAGAACTTTTGCATCGCCAAGCTCTTCTTCCGATGAGTTCAGAGCAGATCGTAGGCTTCCATGCACCACCAATCATGGCAGGCAGAAAAGTAATGAAAGTGTCCGCCTTTCAAGACAGAATTCAAGAGATTCTGGAGAAATGGCCAAAATAATGTCTAGGCAAAGGAAGGCGAGCTGTGCCAATGGTAGTGCCATGAGTTTTGAGACTTCAGGATTTAGAGGATATGCAGGGGATGAAAGCTCATCAGGGAGTGACTCTGCAAGTGAATCAGAGCTAGTGCCAGTAACTTCAGGAACAAGAACCGCCTTTCACCGTAGGAACTACCATCGATCTTTGCCTTCCAAGTCAACAACATCATCTGTGAGTAGGGAAGCCAAGAGGAGACTGTCAGAGAGATGGAAGCTAACACACAAGTTTGAGCATGAGATAGAAATTAGTAGAAGTGGCACATTGGCCGAAATGCTTGCAACTTCAGATAGGGAGGCAAGGCCAGCAAGTTTTAATGGACTCAGTTTCGAAGATGGGATTAGTAAAAGATTTGAGAAAAACATTCAGTGGTCTGAATTGCCAGAACCGGTTGGAATCAGCAGTAGGGATGGTTGGAAAGGATCCTGCTCAAGAAGTTTTTCAAAATCCAAAACCATCATGAACCAGGAAAGCACTTGTGGTTACACCATAGTGTTGCCTAAGGGGTTGATCAATCGAGATGGATTAGTGCAGGGGAATCCTTCTCATCATGGAGAGCCTTCCTTCTCAAGCAAATCTAGACCCGGCAGTAACAAATCTCATTCATCATACAATAGTTCGCCAGAGGTCAACATTAGCCCAAGTTTAAGCAAGTTCGTTTATATGAACCACGGGGTTCCAAAAGAAAAGCTCTCTCCTTTAAAAGCGCGTAGCAGTTTCTCAGGAGATTCAAATTCAGACACTGAGGATAGTTCAGCTTCTGATGATATCAAGACAGCAATGTCTTCTGAGGCTCTAGATTTGTCAACTGTCACCTCGGTAACTGACCCTGTAAGTGAGCATGATTTTTCAAGATCATGTGTCTGTGCTCTAGATCATCTGTTTACATCTCAATTCGTAAACTAGAATATACAGGTTTTTGTAGTGACAGATATCTTATTATTTACTGATGTTCTAGGATATCTCAAGGAGGACAACTGAAGATGTGAATCATTCTTCGGTTCCTGAGCCACAGTCTCATGAAAGCTTAAAAGAAGGAGATCAACCAAGTCCAGTTTCAGTTCTAGAAGCTTCTTTCGACTATGATGTTTCATCAGGTTCCGAATGCTTTGAGAGTGTTAGCGCGGATCTCCAAGGTAGTCAGTCAGTGCTTTCTATTCATTTCGTACATTATAATATTTCCGTATCATTAAAATTGTTTAAGGTTCAAGTGTAACAATTGGTGCTAGTCTAACTCATTGCTGGGGGTAGATCAACGATCCACAGGGTAAATGTTTTGACGTGTTAACTGTTATCTCTACGTTCCAGGACTCAGGATGCAACTTCAACTCCTCAAACTAGAGTCAGCTACTTACAATGAAGGTGGCATGCTCGTTTCGAGTGATGAAGACACAGATCAAGAGGAGTCATCCACAATAACTGATGAGGCGATGATTACCCATGAGCTCGGAGAAGAAGACTGGAAGTCATTATACTTAGTTGATCTCCTAGCCAACTCCAGTTTCAGTGGCTCAGACCACAACAATGTCATGGCAACAACACCTGTAGATCCATCCTTGTTTGAGGATCTCGAGAAAAAGTACTCCAGCGTGAAAACCTCAACCCGGTTAGAAAGGAAGCTTCTTTTTGACCAGATCAGCAGAGAAGTACTCCATATGTTAAAGCAGTTTTCGGATCCACACCCTTGGGTTAAATCCACAAGGGTATGCCCGAAATGGGATGCAAACAGGATACAAGAGACTCTTCGAGATTTGGTCACAAGAAAAGATGAGAAACCAAGCAAACATGATGTGGAGGAGAAGGAGTTGCAGTGGCTGAACTTAGGAGATGACGTTGAAATCATAGGTAGAGAGATTGAAGAAATGCTGACAGATGAACTCATAACAGAGCTTGTGGTAGGTGCAATCTTCTAGAAAGTTAAATAATATCTCTGTTACATAGTTTAAGGGGAAAAAAAAAAACAGGATAATGCAATATGTAATGACAATATCATCATAAAGAAGCATGTGTCCCTGTAATGATAGTTTCATCATAAAAGTAGGAAAGTCTCAACATTTTACCATTGATCTGATTCAAACAAATGAGAGGAAGACAATACAAATACACAAAAGTGTGATTCTTTTAGGTTTCCGGATTTGCCCTTGGGATTATGGATGGAGGTGGTGTCCAGAATTGGGCATTTTTGACCTTTGAGAGGCAACCCAATACTTCCAAAGGAGTGATGTCTCCAGTCACAGTTACATTCTTTGATGCAAAATCTATATTGAAGGATGTCACACCTATTTATTGCCAAAAAAAACCATTATAATGAGCTTAATTAAACCCATTTAGAATTGTACATAAACAAACTAGTTCAGAGATACAAGATTACAATCTATGGATTTGGCCCAAATCATTTGGGGTATCCTCACCAAACCCAAAATATCCTTTTTACTTTACATTAAATTGATATCATATATAATATCTTCAGGATGAAGGAAAAAGATAATATTTTCATGATATTTTATAGAAACTTTAACAAATATAATATTATATTAGAAATATCATTTTCACATTTTTGAATATAAAGAGATAATTTTATAAACATAATCAGATATGTTACACGTATAGTGACAATGCATTATTACTCATTAAAGCTATAGGTCCGACCCGTACCCGACTTAATCTTTGCTACCAAAAGAACTTAAAACCAAAAGATGTGTTTGCACAAAAACTTGCCTATAGTTTGGTAATTTGATCTCTTATACTAACAGAAGTAAAATATGTATATTTGCTGCTGTTGATAAGAAAAACAAGTAACATAAATACTGTAACAATAGAGGATAAAAACAGTGAAAACAGAGGATTCACCTTGCATTTTGGATAGATGTTTCTTCACTTTGCCTTGACAGCCTCTGCAGTGACAGTGAAGAGACACTCTAAGAACTACCACCTGCAGTCCAAAAGCCACGACATAAATCACCCTCCAATTTTTTTTAATTTACGTTCATGCCACATGTACGGTAAAAAGACAACTTTACTTTACTTGCCTGATCTGAACCTGAACCAGAAGACTTCTTCTTCTCTTCTACGGCACCTGAAGAGCCTCTTTTTGGCCCAGAAGCTTCACCCTCCACCGTTGCAACCGTATCCTGACCCGTAGACCCGGCTAAAGAAACAGGGTCGGTTCCCAGAAGATACCTAGTTGAACCGGGAGGAGTTTTGGGCGTTGCAACAACACAACCAAAACTCTTCCTAGCTAAGCTGACGTCACTGCTAATCAGCTTCATCAACGACCCTGAATTGCTCCTCCTTGCTTTATCCACCTGAACACTCTTCCCGTCGCCGGAGGAGGAGGGTATTCTAGTAATTTTGGAAAGCTGACGGTAGGGAGCAACGTAGTCATCCCCGGAGGAACACGGTGCAGTGAAAGATCTCCTACCATCTTTAATAATCGGGTTATGACGGTCGATGGCTCGAGCGGTGACGGTACGTTCGTCGTTAGCCGTAGCGGTCGATGCTTGCGATGCACAATAAAACATATTGGCTTTCATGTTTTATGGCAAAAACAAAAGCTTATTAATATATACAAACAAAAAAGAGAGTCACATATACGTTACATATATGTATAAATGTGTAAATTGATAAATATGCGTCAGTGTGTCACATGAGTGTGTTAGTGTGTGTAACAGAGAGTAACAGAGAGTTGAGTAGAAACGCTCTTGTATTGTCCACATAAAACGTATTAGAAGTTGAGATGTCACTATTGGGATATTTATGTACTACATTACATTATTCTCTTGGATATATTCAAATGTTGTATATTGAATTCGACCGATCAGTTTCTGTTTCAGAAAGTGGAATTAATAGAATGGGTAAAGGAAAAGACTTTAATTACACGTTTCTTTATTTTAAACTGAAGGTAGAAGAAGTGCAAATGAATATAGAAATTTATTATAAAGTGAATGATTCCTTTATATCTGAAGTTCTAACAGACTGAATCGCTCTACCCAACAGAATCCGAAGCGGAAACAGATATGCCCACAAGGCCACAACTAATTTTTCAGCTGCCATTTGCATAAATGCCTCGATTTATTCAAAAACTAGTAAATGCGAATTTTTACTTTTCGATTTTTCTTTTAAAATATGGAACATTTGAAAGTTTTTAGTACAATGTCTTCGTAAATTGTAAATGCAAACAACAAAAATAATTAGAAACCTTTCTTTTCGTTTAAGATACTAACTTTTTTTGGAAACATTTGAATCAAAATATATTGATAAATACAAACGCAAACAAACAACCGAGACATATTAAACACAAGAAGGGTCCATCGGATGTCGTTTTAAAAATTACTAGATCATCATCCGTACTATAGTACGGGTTGAATTTCATTTATTACAAAATTTATATATTATATAGTTATAGAATAAAATAGTGATATATTATAATAGTAAGTAAAAAAATATTAATTGTTTTATGTCAGTCCATATATATATCATATTAGAATGAATATATTTTTATTTTTCTGTAATCCTCAATTATGGATATATTTTTTAAAGATATGAAAACAGAAAATAATATTATTTTCAAAAAAAATAATATTGTTTGAACAATGTGTTACTTTATGTTTAACAACCACAAAATGAGAGTGCATATAATTTAGTTAGATCAAAAAATCAAAATATCATAAATGAATCGCATCTAAAACGTAGATTATTTTGAATTAGTTAAAAAAGTTACCTATTATTTTGAATTAATTTAGGAAATTATTTTTTCAAATTCTAATTCATTGGTTGTTGAAATAGAGATTTGTTTGAGGTAATTACGAAATTTACCAATTATTCACATAATCGAATATGTTATGAACATATATTTGGTATATAATAATACCAAACTCGATCCGTGTGTGGAGTCTATATTTTCATTTTACAATCCCTATGAAAATATTGTGGCACAATCTATTATTCATTATTTCCAAAATTGCTTGCAGAATTAAATTTTCAAATATTTAGAAGTGTCAAACCTTATTTAACTCATCTCATCATAAAATCTTAAAATGTCGTCTATTATAAGGATCATAACTTTCTATCATATAATACATTATTTTTAACCCGCCGCCTACTATAAATATATTAAACATATCTTTTTAGAAAATTAAATTAGTATTTATAATTTTTTTATCTTTTTAATCTATTAAATATTTATGATATTCTTTAATATATTAAATTAAACTTTTTTAAAATGTTCCAAATTAAAATCTTTAAAATTTTTATTGTAGTATGTAAAATTATGAATTTAAAAAAATATATATTCGAAATTAAATATAAATATTCAAATAGTTATAAGGATCATAACTCATTTCATCATATAATACATTATATTTAACCCGCCGCCTATTATAAATATTTGTTTCAAAAAATCAAATTAGAGTATTTATATTTCTTTACTTTTTGATCTATTAAGTATTGATGATATTAAAAAAAGGAATATATTACTCAAATATGAATTTTTGACCCGTTAAATTTGTTTTTTCATACATTGAACAATTTATATTCGTTTTTAAAAATTAAAACCTTTGTATATGCGGAAAAAAATTTACTTTTTATTATTATGTAGATGATATAATAATTTATTTATTTTATAGAAATAGAATAATATAAAGATGAGAGGTGAAGTATAATGATTAATAACAAATTAATATGATAAGTTAGATATCAAATCTTATATGTTCATTTTGATTGATCATTCTTTTTTAAAAAATTAATAATAGATTTTCGTTTTTATAATTAAATTAAATTAATTAAATTGCATAAAATAGTATTTGACTTGTTTATCCTTAATGAGTTGAATTAATTTACTCTATAAAATTTTATTTCTAATGGTATTCTTAAGTAAATTCTTACAAAATAGAAGGTTAGTTAAGGGTATCTTATAAAGTGTACTCCCCAAATAATAGTATAGGATTCGAAAAGCTATTTTTTGTATAAACCGAGAGAGTATACTAATGCATATCTAAACAAATATAATGTGTAACATTAAAACCAAAAAAAAAAAATTATGTAAAGAGTACAAAGGCTAATCTTTGTATGAACCGAGCGATATTTATATCAATACCTTTCCACTTAAATTGAGCCTACTGGTAAATGGCCCAGTGACAAAATCCCTTTTGAGTCGAAACATTAGCTAATAAGTAGTAAATCTGTGTCTTGGAGAAAGAACCAAAAAAAAAAAAAAGAGAACAAAAAGACTTAGCAGATCTCTTGAAAAAGAGACTATACATATATCAAATCAAAGCAGAAGAAGGATAATACTCTATCTCCGTGTGACCGACTTAGAGACCTTTACCTTCGTCTTCGTTTAAGATTCGGTTACGGAAGTCACTAACCATGCGAGGCAGACCTTCTCGCAGAGAGATCTTTGGTTCCCAGTTCAACAGTTCCTTTGCTTTGCTTATGTCTGGTTTCCTCTTGTGAGGATCGTCCGCTGTGTTTGGTTTGAACTCTATGGTCGCGCTTGGATCGATCACCTCCTTAACCACCTGCACACAAAGTTACCATTTCATACACAGAATGGAGCGTTTCTTGTTGATTATGATAGTAAGATTCCAAAACAAACTGAGTTACTTTATAAGACATCTGAAATGTTGATGCAGATTTCTAAGGACGTATATAACAAACCATATCAAACTGGATTCCTTCAAACTAAAACCGAACCAAACTTTCTTTAGATGAAACAATTAAAAAAAAATAGAAGTTTGGACAGATTCTTCACAAAACTAAACCAAATCGAAAACTGAATGACCAGGGCTAAACTTTTTATTTGGGTTTCATTTCTCTTTTTGCAGTGAAGTAAAAGGAAGATGGTAAAAGTAAAGCAAACCTCTGCAAGTTCAAGCATTGTGAATTCTCCAGGGTTACCAAGGTTGAAGGGTCCTACGTGATCGTTTTCCATTAACGCTACAAGTCCCTCCACCTAGAAAGAGAAATCTTGTTATATATCAAGGCAATAGATCTTTTTTCACTGCTTGAAGAAATCAATCATAGAGCAATGTGTACTGAAAATGAGGTTGTTACGTACCAAGTCAGATACATATTGAAAGCTACGAGTTTGTTTTCCATCACCATAAACAGTCATTGGGTGTTTGCGGATGGTCTGCATAGATATAAGCCATAGTTCTGTCAGAGTGTTGAAAAAAGGCTTTATACGAAAACAGTTGGCTTTATGTTGATGAAGGAGCTAAACCTGGGCAACAAAATTACTAACAACACGCCCATCATCAAGGCACATTCTGGGTCCATATGTGTTGAAAATACGAGCTATTCTGACCTGAAAATTGAAAATGCAGTTAGAGATCACTCTTATATCCGTGATTTGGACAAAAATGGTCATCAGTTCTAAATATTCCAACATTGGAAACAAAAAGAAGAAGAAACATCATCAAATGTAAACATCTTGATAAACAGCAGGGAGATGATTTGGAAACTAATGGATAGAAAATTTCATGTGTGAATGAGAGTATGAGTTGCAGATTGTATAAGTTCTCCATCAAGTGAGCTAAGAGCTTCCAACATATAAACATATAACCCATGGGGTGATTATGAAAAGTTACCTCTACACCTGCACCTCTGTGATAATCCATGGCCAGGGTTTCTGCAGTACGCTTTCCTTCATCATAGCAACTCCTCTCACCTATAAAAAGATAACAGCAATTAGTGATCAACCTCTCGTTTACATATCTCATGAACTCAGGAGCAAATACAGAATTCTACAACTCACCGATTGGGTTCACGTTTCCCCAGTAAGTCTCTTTCTGTGGATGCTCAAGGGGATCTCCATAGACTTCACTTGTGCTGGTGAGCAGAAACCTTGCCCCAACTCTCTTTGCAAGACCCAACATATTGAGAGTGCCCATTACATTTGTCTTGTAAAACTATGGTTAAAGATCAACCAGAATCCTCATACCACCAAGAGAGAAAAACACATTCCCAATGCAAGCATTTCATCACGAAATATCCCAATCATTGTAAGAGATTCTACTAAGATGCAAGTAAAGTATCAGAAGCCTATCAACTGGATGCTAATAACAATGATCACCAAGCTAATATTGCCTAATTTTTAATAGTGGATTTGGAATCAGAACTTGCAAATCACGATCAGCAGTAGCAAAACGATGCCAGATATAAGAGTAATCAAAAGGATATGATAGTCTTCACTGGATTATACTTGTAATGAACAGGTGAAGCTGGGCAAGCTAAATGGTAAATGTGATCGACCTCAAGGAGGATTGGCTCAACAACATCGTGTCGAATAAGCTCAAATCTAGGATTCGAGAACAGATGAACCAAATTCTCCTTCCTACCAGTGAAGAAGTTATCAATCACGATCACTTCATCTCCCCTACCGATAAGCTTATCAACAAGATGGCTACCGACGAAACCAGCTCCACCGGTGACAACGATTCTCAGTCTCTTCCGTCCGATGCCGACGGGAACACGACCGGTTCTACCTCCGCCGCCGGAATTAAAAGTCTTCATGGAAGGCGGGGAATCGCTGACGGCGTAGGAAACAGATCTGGTGATTAACGAGGTAGACTCAGCGGCGCCTAAACGAGAGAGAGAAGGCTGAAGGATGAAGAAAGTGGATCCGATCAAGATCCCGACGAGGATAAAGAGGAGTCGTTGTTCACGGAAGAGATAGTGAAGCGATCTGGGAAGAGATCTGGGATGCTTTAGAGTTTTGGGAGAGTAAGGACTGGATTGGCTCATGGGAATGGTTTCTTCGTCACGCTTCGAGCTCATTTGCTTGTGAAGCTGCTTCATCGTTCTCCGATTAGAGCTCGTCACCGGTGAAAATGGGATCTCAGAATTGCCGGGAAGAAGAAGAGCTTTGGATCTGGATAGATTCAAACGTAAGAGCGATGGTGATGCAACAAAAGTAGTTAGTTACACGGCGATTACTTGATGCAATCCTTCGCTCTCTTTTTTATTTTTATTTTTTTAGTTAGAGAGCAATATATATGTTCCAAAATCTATATGTGATTATCAGATAATCTAATTAAACAATTTCACTAATTGTTTATAATATATGCAAAAAAATTATATATATATATATTCTTCTAGTGAGGGGATTATTAATGTGATTTGCATTTGATTTGTAATTTGGGAAAAAACCCGAAAAAAACCGCCATTTATTTTTTATTTGGCCGTTTAATACACGTACTTTTTAATTTGGAATAAAAATACTTCGTTTATTAAATTTTGCCTTAAAAAATATTCATGTTATAAACGGTGGCGGAATCTTACCTACGAGTTAACAGCCGTTAACACAAGTAACGGAATCACTAACCAGAGTTAAAAGTTAACCCTACGTAATTATAAAGATATATGCAACATGTTTGACTTTATTTGCACACATATTACTGTCGCCTGGTGGTAATTGGTGAGTGTTGTTACCCACATATCACGGGTACGAAACACCCCATTGATGCTTTTTTTTTTTTTTTTTTTCTGTTTGTCCTTATTCAGATCCGGTGACGACGAATCGTTTTTTGATTTTCTCCTCCTCTCATCCACCGGCGAATCCACCGGAACCACCACCATACGTAATGGACACACAAGAAGAAAATTCCAATCATCACCAATGAAAGCCAAAACTATCTCAACAATTTTGGAACCAAAATCTGAACAGATTTCTTCTTCTGCAACAATGAAGAAATCAGAGAGAAGAGAATGGGATAATCCCCCAATAAGCTTCGCGTATTCATGCTCCGAATGAAGAAATCGAAGGTAATCGAAGCGAAACGGAAGCTAATCTAGGATCTGAAGACTTCGATAAGCAAATCCTCCTCATCCCGTCATCACCGGATCTGAAAAAGGACCAAAAAAAAAAAAGCTTCAGTTGGTGGCTTCGAACCCTGGTTATGTGGGTATCAAAATTCACTTGTTACCAACAGACCACGGAAATAATACTGTCAATATCTTCGAACATGCTGTATATATCTTTATAATTACCTGGGGTTAACTTTTAACTCTGGTTAATGATTCCGTTACTTGTGTTAACGGCTGTTAACTCGTAGGTAAGATTTCGACACCGTTTATAACATGAATATTTTTTAAGACAAAATTTAATAAACGAAGTATTTTTATTCCAAATTAAAAACTACGTGTATTAAACGGCCAAATAAAAAATAAATGGCGGTTTTTTCGGGTTTTTTCCCTTTGTAATTTTGTATAGATTCAATTGATGAAACATACACAGAACTTTAAGCAAATGTGGAAAGAAAAGAAAAAAACTCCTAGAGGCCTTTTAACAGTTGGATGCCCCAGTATGGAGCCCAAAACAATATTAGAGATGATAGCGCTCATTCTTCCTCGATTCACAGCTGGATTACCCAGTATGGGCCCATAAGAGCCCAAAAAATGTTATGCCTAGAGATGGCTCTCATGCTACTACTCTTCAAGACAGTAAAAATTTCTCGTATCATCTAACAAATCTTAGAATTGAACAAAATGTCAAACCTGAGGGAGTCGATTCCTTAATCTTAAGTCCTGCCTAACAAACCTCAAAGTGTTACAAATTTTAAAATGGGAAACTTAGCAAAATATCCTCTACCAAACACAAAATGTCAAAACAAACTTTACAGAGAGAAAGTCTTACTAAACTTAACCAGAATAATATTAACTCAATTCTCTATGTGAAACACTATTTAGGTGTACATTCCATAAAGTATGTATTTCATTAATTCAACTTGATAGAGACAGGCCTCATATAAATCAACATGATGGTACTATTTATATAGTTTTCTATAACTCTTGAGATCTCTTGTAGGAATAGATTTATAAAAGTAAAATAATCAAGAAAACAGATATAACAGCCAAACCAAACTTCCATATGCCTAAATCTAACTCATCACGTTAAACTTTATATTACATATTCCTAACGACAATTTTTGTTGGGTTTTCGTTTGTAGCTCTACAACATCAAATTAAAAGCCAAACGTCTCCACGTTTTAATGCCATAATTTTCACATTCATTTCCTGTATTTTACATCAATCATCTGTACAAATCCATATGACTTCCATCATACATTTTTTTCTTGTTTTTGAAAGGCTTCACTTACACTTTATATGACTAGTAAGGTGTTCATGATTAAACAAATACACGCCATTAGCTTCATTAGGCATGACATGCCTTACTTGAATCTAGTATAGTACCATGCCAAAATCATAATTATGAGAATATCCTAGGTGTTTGATACTAACTAATTGCTACAAATTTAATTAATAACTGCTAAATAAATGTTCAAAATGTTGAATGATTTGATTTTGATAGAATACAAAGTATTTTTCTAGCATGATTTAGTTACTTAACGAAGATATTCACTGATTCAAAAAGCTAGAAATCCAAATAACCCCTAGTCAAAATATGGATTGTCACACCGAAAAACAATCCTCAACTTGTTTAAAACAAGTGTTATTAGAGCTTGTGAGTGAATATAGAAAACTCGTGACTATAATATACAAAAGATTAAAAAATTCGTGACATAGATGGACAATTACAAGAAGAAATTATATTCCTGATATGTCACATATGATATACTTTTTTGCCCCTTTTTTCTTATTGCAATTCCATAAAATCCGGATAAATTAAATACAAATGAGATAAACACGTAATTCCATGTAGTAAAAAATTTCACAGTGTGAACAAAAACCACCTAAAATAGGATTTTTTTACAGAGTACCTTAAGCCCCAAGAAAAAAATACATACAATAATGGAAAAATGTGGATGGATTTGCCCAACTCCTCACCTACTCTTAACTTCAGTTTATATACATACGAAAATATAAACAAAGGCTATGTATGTATATATCAAAAGCTACAAAACCCAAAACAACTCAAAGTTAGATACTTAGAGATCACCAAACTAATTGACAAGTTTCTCTCTCTCATTCTTCCATCCAAATATCCTATAAAGTCGATCAAAATTGTTCTGTGGGTAAAGGCCTTTAGACACATTACCTGAGGCCAAAACATTAACCAGACAATAATTTACATGATGTCTGGTTTGTTCAGTAAATTATCTCCGGCCAGACGGGCCAATGGCGATGGCCTCCCTCTGTTTTACAATATCCATAAGTCAGTGGAGCTTCAGAGATGTCAGAGAGACACGGCGCGGGTGTCTGTCACACTTGCAGAACTTCTCATGAGTGTGGAAGATGAGGGGGATGACCAGAGTCGGGCTTTGGATGTTGCAGTTGCCTCCAATTTCTGGGCCTCGGTTCCGTCTTCTTGCGTGCCTTCTTCTTCTCCGTTTGTTCTTTCCTTCAAAGACTTGACTTATAGTGTGAAGATCCAGAAGAAGTTTAAGCCCTTCGCTTGTTGCGGTAATTCGCCTTTTAATGGTAATGATATGGAGATGAATACTAAGGTGCTGCTGAATGGTATTTCTGGTGAAGCTCGGGAAGGAGAGATGATGGCCATTCTTGGAGCGAGCGGGTCAGGGAAATCAACGCTTATCGATGCATTAGCCAATCGGATTTCAAAAGAGAGCCTACGTGGTGATATTACTCTAAATGGGGAAGTTCTTGAATCCAGCCTGCATAAAGTCATATCGGCTTATGTGATGCAAGATGATCTTCTGTTCCCGATGCTCACCGTGGAAGAAACTTTGATGTTTTCTGCTGAGTTCAGGCTTCCAAGCTCGCTTTCTAAGAAGAAAAAGAAGGCACGGGTTCAAGCTCTGATTGATCAGCTCGGCCTGAGAAACGCAGCAAAAACCGTGATCGGTGATGAGGGGCACAGAGGTGTGTCTGGAGGAGAAAGGAGACGGGTGTCAATTGGAACCGATATAATCCATGATCCGATTATCCTCTTTCTTGATGAGCCAACCTCAGGTCTCGACTCTACCAGTGCCTACATGGTTGTCAAAGTGCTTCAGAGAATCGCACAAAGTGGCAGCATAGTTATCATGTCAATCCATCAGCCGAGTTACAGAATCTTGGGCTTACTCGATAAGTTAATCTTCCTATCTAGGGGAAACACCGTTTACAGCGGCTCCCCAACACATCTCCCGCAGTTCTTCTCAGAATTCGGTCACCCAATTCCTGAAAACGAGAACAAGCCAGAGTTCGCACTCGATCTTATCCGTGAGCTGGAAGATTCTCCAGAAGGAACCAAAGCCCTAGTCGAGTTCCACAAGCAATGGCGAGCAAAGCAAACCTCAAGCCAGAGTAGAAGACACACCAATGTGTCTCTCAAAGATGCAATCAGCGCAAGTATCTCCAGAGGCAAACTCGTCTCCGGAGCAACAAACCTAAGATCATCATTTCAAACCTTTGCAAACCCATTCTGGACTGAAATGCTCGTAATTGGCAAACGATCTATACTAAACTCAAGAAGACAACCAGAGTTATTCGGAATGCGCCTCGGAGCTGTTCTAGTCACCGGAAGCATCCTAGCCACAATATTCTGGAAACTAGACAATTCACCAAGAGGTATACAAGAACGTTTAGGGTTCTTCGCATTCGCAATGTCCACAACATTCTACACCTGTGCAGAAGCAATACCAGTCTTTCTACAAGAACGCTACATATTCATGAGAGAAACAGCTTACAACGCTTACCGGCGATCATCATACGTCCTCGCTCATACAATAATCTCAATCCCTGCTCTCATAATCTTATCCGCCGCATTCGCGGCCACAACATTCTGGGCCGTAGGACTTGCCGGAGGCTCCGAGGGATTCCTCTTCTTCTTCTTCACAATCCTTACAGCGTTTTGGGCCGGAAGCTCCTTCGTGACGTTCTTATCCGGCGTAGTGTCACACGTGATGATCGGATTCACGGTGGTTGTAGCAATCCTCGCATATTTCCTCCTCTTCTCCGGATTCTTCATCTCCAGAGATCGAATCCCAGTCTACTGGATCTGGTTCCATTACCTCTCTCTAGTGAAATACCCTTACGAAGGTGTTCTACAGAACGAATTCGAAGATCCGACGAAATGTTTCGTCCGTGGGATCCAAATGTTCGACAATTCGCCGCTGGGACAAGTTCCGGCCGCCGTGAAAATCAGCCTCCTGAAGAGCATGAGCGGCGTTTTGGGGATCAACGTGACGGCGGAGACTTGCGTTACGACGGGAATCGACATTCTGAAGCAACAAGGAATCACAGAGATTAGCAAATGGAATTGCTTATGGATCACTGTAGCTTGGGGATTCTTCTTTAGAGTTCTCTTCTACTTCACACTCTTGATCGGGAGCAAGAACAAGCGTCGCTGAATTAGAGTAAACTAACCAATGATGATGTACTTAATACTTATGATTAATACAAAATTACATATTGTTTAGTAAATCTTTAATGGGCTTGAGAGTGTAATATAAGGCCCAATAAAGTACTAAATTGGAAAGTGTGCAATTTTCTATTTTTCTATATCGGTAACATCGACGTTTATCTCGCTGTTAAATCTAAACCGTTGATTGAAACAACCACCAACGAATCTCAACCGTTAAATCTCGTCGGTTTCCAACATATAAGATAGGGGTTGAAGACTAATCGTAGTATTATCCGGTTCACTTCCTTCGTTTCGAAATTATTAGGGTTACTGCGAATTTGCTCTCTCCTTCTTCGTCTCCAGGTATGAAGAAGAATCTATGTAACTGGATCTGTTTTGGTTTCGATTTTGTTGTTCTTCGCTCTCTAGATTAGGGTTTTCAATTGGTTTCTCGTTTCTTCGCCTTAGATTTCCTTTATAGGTTTCTTTTTTGTGTTATTCAATTTTGTTTCTTTGTTTTTAGATTTTTGTTCTGATGATAAATCGTAGATATTCACATGGGTTTCTTTGTATAGGTCTGAGTTAGTGTTCTAGCTCTCTGGTCTTTGCTTGTTAATATAATTTGAAGAGGATAGTGAGATTGTTAATGGTATATATATTATATTTGCCTGATAGATTATGTTGTAAATTTTGCAGCTTGACAATGCCTCGCTATGATGATCGCTATGGAAACACTCGCCTCTATGTTGGTCGCTTGTCATCTAGAACTCGTACCAGAGACCTTGAACGTCTTTTTAGCAGATACGGAAGGTAAAGAGTCTTATTCTCGTCTTGGTTGACCTAATTTGATTTTTGTGTTTTTGGGGAAATAAGTGTGAGAATTTTGTTGATTGTTCTTTGGGGTGAATCTGGAATGATTCCTCTTTGATATTGTGCAGGGGGTATATACCTAAAGTTAACATTAGAATCAAAGAGGAGGATAGTTTTTTCTTTTTTGTCTTGCTACTTATAACTTTGCATTGGTATTTTCATCCATGTGGGGGAATTCTGGATCTAGGTTTAGTGGATTTTTTTTTCTTTAACTTGAATGATCTTGTTGAAGGTTTCTGGGGGTTTGCCTAACCTGGAGATGTTTGATGAATGGGTGGACTTGGTGTAATTGGTGGAAATTCTCGTCTGGTGTATAGAGGGTGCATCGGCGATTTTGTTTGTTGATTTATTGCATGTTTTTATTGAGAATGGACTCAAATCTCAAAAACTGGTGTTTGGAAGTTCCTTAAGTAATGATGGCCTTGATTTTCTGGCAACAATTTCCGCAGAGTACGAGATGTGGATATGAAGCGTGATTATGCCTTTGTTGTAAGTTTGATACTATCCATATTATTCAAGGGTTTGATTTTCAAGTTTGTCATGTGCACAAACATTTTTATATACTATGCATCTATCATTGGCCCTCACATTTTGAGAACAGGAATTTAGTGATCCTCGGGATGCTGATGACGCAAGATATTACCTGGATGGACGCGATTTCGATGGAAGTCGCATCACTGTGGAGGCATCAAGAGGGGTTAGTTATTTGTGTCTCTATATTACTGATGCCTCCTTTGGTTTGATGATTTGGATGACAAAATTACTGATATCGTACCAAAACTCTTAAATTTATGATAGGCGCCTCGTGGTTCTCGAGACAATGGTAGCAGAGGCCCTCCTCCTGGTTCTGGTCGCTGTTTTAATTGTGGTGTTGATGGTCACTGGGCCCGAGACTGCACAGCAGGAGACTGGAAGAATAAATGTTACCGCTGTGGAGAAAGAGGACACATCGAGAGAAACTGCAAGAACAGTCCTAGTCCAAAGAAGGCCAGGTACTAAATCTTTGAATCCTTGTTTTTCACAGTTTGCTCTATCCTTTAAGCTTCTTCTGATATCTCTTTTGGATTATAATTCTCCAGGCAGGGTGGAAGCTATTCCAGGTCACCAGTCAAATCCCGCTCCCCTCGTCGCCGAAGGAGCCCAAGCCGTAGCCGTAGTTACAGTCGGGGTCGCAGCTACAGGTCAGTGGTAAATTTGGACATTAGACAACTATTTTCCCTAGCAGTGTAGAAATGATTCTTACTTTGTAGGCTATTAGTACGTTGATGACAACACTAATTTTACACGGTATTATTGGCTTATACCCTTTGGTTGACTCTTTATTTCTCTTTTTATCAGTCGATCGCGATCCCCAGTGAGAAGAGAGAAAAGCGTGGAGGATAGATCACGCAGCCCTAAGGCAGTGGAGCGATCTTTGTCTCCTAAAGGCAGGGATCGAAGCCTGAGCCCAGACCGAAAGGTGATAGATGCGAGCCCAAAGCGTGGATCAGAGTATGATGGTAGCCCAAAAGAGAATGGTAATGGCAGGAACTCTGTGAGTCCCATTGTTGGAGGTGATGAAAGTCCTGTTGGACTTAATGGTCAAGACAGGAGTCCCATGGATGATGAGGCTGAGCTTAACCGTCCTTCCCCTAAAGGCAGTGAGTCACCTTGATGGCTCACAGATTAAAGCCCTATGAAGCATTGTGTACTGATGGATGTTGTTTCCTTTCCCTTTCTTTCTGCTTGATACTTTCCTTTTTGGTTGCGTGACAATGCTGGATTTACTTCTTTGATGACTCTTTTGGTTTGTTTTCCGACAACTTTTAAACTCTGCGATGTTACTTTTCATTGTTTAGTAATAAACAACAATTGATGAAGTACCTCACTTGTGGATCGTTAAGTAAGAATAAAGCACCTCATAGTGTCTTTGTTTTTGGCTCCTGTGATGTTTAGAATTTGCAAAATATTTTGAGAAAGAAAAAAGATTTAACAATCGCAGTCTAATTCTTTTAGCCTCTTTAATTGTCAAACATTTATGACAAAAGAAATAACAACACTGACTTTGTCTTTGTATGAAGCAAATGCTTCTTTGTATCATTGTATCATTTGTCTCCTCTCTCTATTTCAGACCAACACAAAAAAATGATTGTGAGGTGGATGAAGAAGCTCTGTATGTATGTACATAGAGGGAACTTAGAGTTACTGTGCCACACTGAACTTGGCTTCATAGGGTATTTTCAAGGCCAAGTTCGTCCTCAATGTCGTCACCATCTTCGAACAGTTTGAGAAACCGGGCCTGCTCTTGTTGCCGTTTCTTCTTCCTCCAATACTTGTAACCTACCAAAAGTCCCACCGTAATTACACCTAACAAGAGTACTACAATCAGTACCACAATTGCAGGATGCATACCACCCTTTTCTTCTTCCTTCTCAGTGCCCGATTCTTTATTCGAACCTGTAGAAAAGAAAAAGATGCATATGATATTCCTAATCACAGAGAACAGATTCAAACTGAGGCTACAGCCAACAGAGACACATGTGAGAGAGATTTTCTTTATAGTTGGAGGAAACAGTATTCATGTAATGAATGACCCTAAAGTTCAAGATTTGTTGCTTGGTAACTTACCAGCTCCTACTTGTGAGCATCCATGGCAAAGAAAAGTAGCATTAAATTCTTTCTCCTTTTCGCGCTTGTAACTACCTTCTGCTGTGAAATCAGAAGGACAAAGCTCCCATTCGTCAAATGTATCATATTTAAGGGGGTCGTCCTCATAGATTCCACATCTCTTGCATTTTGTTCCTTTCAGTTCGGTTAATGGCTGAAAAATATCCAAAAAAAAAACGGAAATTAGAGTTCAAAAGACAGTGATGATAATACTAACCTTCAACATAAGACAGCCAATTTGTTTGCCTGTTAACTCGATTTTTCACAAAAGAAGAGACAATTCCACCAACTATTTCGATTTAAACACCTCTTATACCGGAGCAGATTCAGGTTGTTTACAAAACAAATCAAAGGCAATCCTGAGATCTCTGAAGCAGACTCAGCAATCAAAACTATATAACCACCACAATCCCAAGGAAATCAGTCAATAGCTAAGAAGGCAGCTCTTTTTTCCTAATTGAAGATCAAACAAAACCAAACAATATCTAAATTCTTACTAGAGCTATCAAATTCAACGACATAATCAAAACCATATCAGCATTATACCAGCTACATTTAGAAAGAAAAAAAAAAGACAAACCTGCCAAGATTCTTCACCATTGAAAGCATAAGAAACATTGGTTCTCTTCACATCAGGCAACACCGTCTTGTTCTCTCCTTTGCATTGGAAATAGACTGTAGGCTTAGTCGAGAACCAATCGTGAGTCGTGAAAATCCGAATCGAATCAAGTGTAACTTCTTGTGTTAATATTGTTCCTGAAGATCAAAACAATGAATCATCGTCAAGTATCATCTATTAATTACACGAGCAACGAAACACTTCCCCAATTCGAAAATGAAACTAAAATCACTAATCCTGGAAAAATATTCAAAAACTAAAAAGGACGAAATCAGAGTAATTACAAGAAGCGAGACAATTTTTTTACCAGGGAAAGAGCTGAAGAAGATGAAAAAGAGTAGGAAACCGCGAAAATCCCAAGAAGCTGATGGAATTCGGATTGACATCGCGATTTCGTGTCGAATCGCTCGATCGAATCCGATCAATGTATCATAAGGGTTTTCGATTGATAGGAGAAGCTTAATCGAAAACGATGCAGATCAGGAGGCACTGTTGGATCTCGTCGAGCTTTTGGCTATGGCGTTGGAGAAATGCGTACCGTCTTCGTATAGGAAGAAGAAAGGAACAAACCGAGCCTCTTGTGTTGACCGCTTTGGTTTTCTGATTTATACTAATTTATATGTCAACCAACTATATTACAAAGCTTTTATTTAATTTGCCAAACAGAAGTAATATTAAGACAAAAAAAAGTAGGATATTAAATTTTTACAGATAAAAATTAAGAACATTATGATTTAATAAAGATAATGATTTTATAAATACTACTATTAGCCAAGCATATTTCTAAATTATTCCTTTATGTAACTTAAATTCATTTGTACAAATTAAAAAAAAAAATTAATGGTTTATTATTATCTATATAATTTATGCATAAATCTTCATTTTTGTTTTCGTTACATATCAATCAAGTTAACTATTTCTGACTATTCTTGAGATGCAAAACGTTAATTTTGATTACTGATTGTATGTCGATTTAATTGAGATTTGATTATTTGACTTGCATAGAGAATGCTTTGTTTACTTTCTTCAAAATCATATACATACCCAAAAAAGAAAGAACAAAAACCAAGTTGTGTTTATTTTCAGGCAGTACTTGTTTATTCTAAAATGATGAAGACTAAGGGGCATGATCATCTTCGTTGGAAGTTGAGTTTGCCCACGAAGAATGCAAACATAGAAGCTAACGCAATGGGAAAAGCGATTTGAACAACCGCAGTAACCGCCAAACGGTCATGATGAAATCCAAAATAGTCTTTCAAGAATCTTGCAACCGTCGTGGATTCTCCAAAGACATTGATCTTTTCATCAATATCACCGTATTGGGACGAGAAAAACCCGTTTAGTGTCCAAGACGTTGGTGTTAGATAATATAACCAAATCCACCACCCTGGAACTTGCTGCAATTTTCATATACCAAAAAGAAAACATTACAATAACATACTCTTCTTAGTAAAGATTCTTGTTTAAGAAACAAGAGGATCGGTGATCTTACCGTTTGGGGGATCAAAAATCCGGAGAAAAGGTTGAAATTAACATAGAAGAGCGATTGAAGAATCGCGGCAACCATGAAGTTTGGCGTGATGGAGACGAGGAACATCGCGAGGTAGTTGAAAGTGAGAAGAGAGCAAAACATAGAGTAGAGTGACCAGAAGACTTTGTATGTTGAAGGATAGAAACCGATCATTGGATATGTTATGATCACAAACTCGGCGGCTTGTATGAATATATAAGGTATCTCAGTCACCACTTGACCCAATGCGTAAGCAGTCGCTGAGTACATCCCTGCGAATCTTTCGCGGTACATAACATTTCGCTCTGTTTCTATATATTGAATAGCTGATGAACAATTGTTTATCCCTAAGAAGAGCACCAAACCATAGATCGCTCCAAACACAGTGAACATACCCTGTTGAGTATCTCTACAAACGAGAAAACACAAATCAAAATGTTAGCAATCTGACATATCAATCAATCTACTCATTCGAATCTCACTCTCCACTTACATATTTTGGCCTTGTTTCCAGAAAAGTGCACCGAAGATCAAAGAAGAGACTAATGTGTGAATCATACGCATTAGGTTATAAGAAGGGCTTCTCCAATAAGACAAGTTCATTTTCCATAGAATAGATCTGAATTGTCCCCACCAACTTTGTGCAAAAGTTCTCTTAAACTGTATATCACTTGATCCTGAATCTGATTGGCTCAACTGTTTCACAAGCTCTGAGTTTCTCCTATAATCAACACATGATTCATTAAAACCAAATTTTTTGAACAATAACAGTTTGTATGCAAAGTTTTAAAGGGTTACTCACTTGTAAAGGGCAGAGTCATGGTAGATTTTTGCAAAATCGACACCAAGTTCACCTTCTACAGATTGTGAACTAACATCAAGCATCCATGTTGCTGGATTGTGGTTGTCTTTTATTTTAGGAATTTCGGGAACACTCTGGTTATTCAATCCAAAGAAAAAAAGAAGTTAACATATGTTTGGTAAAAACAATCATAGATTACAAGAAAATTTGAAACAAATTTACCTCAAAATACTCGATAATATGACGTGAATGTTGGCCTAATGGTCCTGTGTAAATCATGCGACCACCTCTTTTAAGAAGCACCAACTGAAAATTCAAGTTTAATTAATTTCAGTGTTAATTTGTACTTGGTTGATAAGAGCATAAGTTTTGGGGTCGAAATATAACAATTATATGTTTTGAGACAATTTTGCAATTTACCTCGTCGAAAGCTTCAAAAATGTCGATACTAGGCTGATGAATAGTGCAGACGATGGTTCGTCCAGTATCAGCAACGTTCTTCACAGCTCTCATAACAATGGCGGCTGCTCTTGCGTCTAGCCCCGTCGTTGGCTCGTCCATGAATATAATCGACGGATTCGCCACCAACTCCACCGCAATTGTCAATCTCTTCCTCTGCTCCGTCGATAATCCACTCACTCCGGCGACTCCCACCAATGCATCTTTGATCTCATCTAATTCGATTGTCTCAAGCACTTGCTTCACGAATTTCTGTTCAGATTTCAACGATTCGTTACTTAGCTTTTGATTTTGAGTCGATTTAAAGGAAGAGAAGAGAGAATTAAGAGGTTTACGGTTTTGGTTGTGGAATCGATCTCAGGAGCTAGACGAAGCCAAGCGGAGTAGATTACGGATTCTTCGACGGTGATGTTTGGTGAGTGAATATCTGTTTGTTCACAGTAGCCTGAGACTCTAGCGAATGTTTCTTGGACTTTAGGGAAGCCACTGATTCTGATGTCTCCTTCGATGTATCCGCTGGTTTTCCTTCCGGCTAGAACGTCGAGGAGAGTGGTTTTTCCGGCTCCACTCACTCCCATCAATGCCGTTAGGATTCCGGGACGGAAAGCTCCTGTGATTTCTGAGAGAAGCTGCAGTTTCTTCTGATCATATCCTTGGTCTCTCATCTCCTGGGGTTATCATCATTGGAATATCAAAGATAAGCGAGAGAGCAATGGAGAAAATCTTGAGATATGGTTTATAGTTTGAGTTATGATAGTTTTACCACGGGCATGTCAACGAAATAGTTCAAGTCTTGAAATGTTACAGTGAGAGGCTTGAATGGTAAGACCATATTGCCTGTGGTCAGGAGAAAGTATTAGTGGGATAAAAAAATGGTGGAGGAAGTAGGAAGAGAGTCAACAAATTTTTCACCTTCTTCTTTCGTCTTTACAGGGGAATCTGTGGTCTTTTTCTTGACAGAAGAGTCGTCTGTTGAATTTTCTGTTCCTTGCAGCTCTGAGAGTTTGTCTTGCGAAATCATGGCTCGAGATGATGTGGGTGCTGTCATTTGGTAAAGGCTGTCTAAGTATGTGGCGATTGTGTTTTGAAAGAATATACATTTACTTAGTAGATGATGACGGACTTACATTTCAAGAAAGTCAGAGCCAGAGTGAAAATGATGTTGAAGAGCACAGTGAAACCCAACAAGGCACATAATGATACCCAGTACATGTAACCGTCGTAGTCCAGTCCACGGGTTTGGAGTATGGTTCGTCCTAAGGTAACATTATTGGGTTGCATCTGCATGTTTTACCAGAAATTTACTGATTAATATGGAAGAGTATACCAAACAACGAAGGGCTTGGGTAATTAAGAGAGAAAAGGAAGGTAAGAAACTAAGAGAGATCACCTGATTCCACCGTGGAGCAAGAAACTCGTTTACTGATAATCCAATCTCACCGTAACTCAAAGGATTTACCCAGAAACCCCACTTGAGCCATGCTGGCATAGAAGCTGCAGGAAACACAGAACCTTAGAGTCATGCTTGAATGGTACAACTTGTGAGGTAAGATTTGGCACAGGATTGGGGCAAAATCTTACTTGGTGGAATGACGAAACCGGCGAAGACAAATGTGATTAATATACCAAAACTGCCAGCTGTGATTGAAGCAACTACTGTCTGGAAGATTGCAGCTAGACACCGGAACATGGATATCGAGGTGAAGTGAACAGAAAAGAGTAGAATGAACTGCTTGAAGAACCTGGAACATCAAACTTCATCAGTTTAATGTTGACTGAGCATTCCCAGACTTGAATGTGAGCCTTTTTCTAGGGTTTAAGTACCAAGTAACAGAGAGGGAAAGCTCACCTGGATGCTTCAGGGGTGTATCCAATGACATAGTATGTGAGGCCGGTCCAAACTAAAGATTCAAAGAACGAGAGAGGGACCTTTAACACTGTTGCAGGGATTGCATATGCCCACGCAGGATAGAAACACAACTGCTTCTGCTTGTAAAATACGGCTAGGCGTTGAGCCGTCATAGACAACTCTGGGAATCCGTCAACAAGAAGTATAATGAGGGAGAAAAAGAGGGCACTCATGTAAGAATTTCCATGAATGATATCAATACCCATCCGTGTTCGGATAAACACTGTCATCGTGATGAATGCGGCCATAACAAGCTGCGCACATAAAGCTAGAAAGCTCAGGAATACTATCGACATCTAAAGAAGACAAGGAGAGAAATCTGTGGAATGGAAACTCTTAATGTACCTGAGATGTCTTGAAAATATAGACGAAATAGTTTCTCTTCATGAGAAGATACTCTCTTGATATGCATGCTATGAACAGCTCCCAGTTTGGAAGAGAATACACACTGAAGGACAACGCATCCTTATGGCTTTTGGATCTATCATACGGCTTTGACAGAGTGTCTTCAATCTTTTTCCCAATACTCAAGTCCTTGAACTTCTTTGTCAACATTTCTACCGAGACAAAACTATAAGGTAAATCCTCGTGCCGCCAGTATTGTGCTTGGTCTTTTTTGGATATAACCTTCAGAGCAAAACAAGAGAAGATCAACAACTCATGACTTGCAAAGCACAAAAGTTTCATTGTAGGGAACAAAGCTTTGGTTTTTTACCTCCTGGAGAAAGTCTGCAACACCTTTCCTTTCAGGGCATCGGAATCCACTATCTTCAAAGAAGTTGAGGACTTCACCGCGTGGACCATGATACACGATTCTTCCTTTGGCCATCAGCATAACGTCATCAAAGAGGTCAAAGGATTCTGGGGCAGGTTGAAGAAGCGAAACAAGCACAGTAGCGCTTGATATGTGAGCAAACTGCTGAAGAGATTTGACAATCTGAAAAGCTGTGGAGCTGTCTAAGCCATTTGTTATTTCATCCATAAACAGAGCCTTTGTCGGGCCAACAATCATCTCGGCTGCAAACATTCAGAGATTCAAGTATTGCTTTAGAAAAAGAACATGTCAGCAAAAGACAAAATTTAAAAGTATCCGAGCTATGAACTAACCTGTGGTAAGACGCTTCTTTTGACCTCCTGATATACCTCTCCTCATCACATCTCCAAGCAATGTTTCTGCACATATATCAAGTCCAAGAATCTGCAATTGCAAGAGAAGACATGAGAGCCAAACGGAAAGTGCCAGATTATCAGCCAGGCTATCAAGGAGACTATATTACCTTCAAGATGTAATCTGTTTGCAGACTTCTTTGGAGTCCTTCAACAGATATTGCCTACAGAAAAACAAAAAGTCTCTAATCAACCACCCTGAGTGTAAAGGTTAGATTCAGAATAAGCTTCAAAGATCAGAGTGTCAGAGGAATGTACTTTCATGTAAGCATCCACTTCTGTGTCAGGAATGATTCCTTTTTCCTTTTCTCTTTTACTGACTTCCATCATAATGTCTGTTTCCGCAGGAAAAGAAAAGATCAAGAATACATACATTTCAATGCACTCGAAGGAACATTGATTGGTTGATAAAAATACCTGTTCGGCTACCAACTCCCTGACAACGAGCTGAGAAGTCAACTGTCTCCCTCACTGTCATCTCTGCGATATGCAGATCATATTGACTTATGTATGCCGAGGTTTTCTGAGGAACAAACTCGTCCAGTCTGTGTCCATTGTAAGATATTTCACCTGAACACTGTGGAACGAAAACAACAGCAAAGGTACGCGCTTCACACATCTGCACGCAAATATAGTATCCAAAAGAAAATGATAAATTGATATAACTGCTTTAATCATTAGAACCTTTAAATTGTTTTCTAAATTTCCAGACAAGGCCTTTAACAAAGTTGTTTTCCCGCATCCAGGAGGACCAAGCAACAGTGTTAACCTGCAACAACAAGAAGAATAAACACACTTGGAGGTATAAAACTTTGTTCAAGACTAGTGAGGAGACAACTACTAACCTTCCCGGCTTTATAATGCCATTAACATCATTAAGAATGTTTATCTTGGCTTCGTGTGTTTTTGCACCAGTGAGCTTCACCAGCTCCTGAAGAAATAGAATTCAATTTAGGATCAAGGCAATAACAACTATGTGAGTTTGCAGAAATTGTTGAGTTCTCACAGATAAAACGCGCTTAGCAGTGTTCCACAGTGTTGGAAGTGCCTTGCCTTCAACAATCTCGCACTCGGCCTCCACTTTTAAACTCTCGTACCTCACTTCTATGGTCGGTAACTCCATCCCGACTCTGCACAACACAGTTGCAAACTTTCTAGAATCAGAAAAATCATAAATGGGAAAAGCTATTTCCTAGAGATTTTGTTTTACTTACCTGTCTATTCTTCTCCTGATTTTCTTGAGCAGCTTGAGATTATCATTCTCAATGTGTTTGATGAGTTTCTCAATCATCAGATGACGCTCCATGGCTCCAAGCTTTGTGACATCAACGACTCTTTTTCCTTTCGCGGACATGGACTCATCGCCATCATCCAGGAGAGTCGATCTCATTCGTTTGACAGTTGGTAATCTCTCAATCTCAGCCCATTGCAGAGCATACTCTGCATCATGATCATTAACATCACCATCATTTTCAAGTTCATATCTTGAAGAGCTGCTTCTAAAACTCGAAGTGTGTCTCCGGAACGATGATCTGATGCTTCTTCCAATCTCTGCAAGCTCCACTCTCAAGGACTCAATCTCGTCTGCTCCAACCATATGAGCCATGGTTTGGCTTAATGAGTTTGACCTCTCTGAAATTAGAAATCAGAAATTTACAGTCTAAAGGAGAGATATGCTCAATGTATTTTGACTTACGTATATTTATATATTTATGTTATGAGTTAATCAAACTGACACAATTCAATGATGTAAGGGAATACATCAGCTTTTGTTCTGAGTTCTTGAAATTATCTGCGGATTCTAAGGTCATTGTATAAGTAAAAAATAATAATTAACACATGTATTAAAAAAAAAAACAAATTTTAGTTTATGTGTAATCAGAGAAAACGTTGAAATACACAAAGTTGAAAGCTGTAAGATCGTGGAGGATTTGAATATCAGTTTTATATTCATGATGTCTCGGAAATGGTTCTGGGTCATGTCTTCTTGATTGCTTGATGCCTTTTTCTTCCTAAATTATTTGTTATGTACGTTTCATAATTTAGATTTATCTTTTACAAATTTTCAGATATATACATAATTACAAATGTTTATATTGGACATTTCCCAACCAACAGCCACCCACCAATTTTACCACACCAGAAGAAAGATGAAAAACTTGGAAACTATAGCAAATTTACATTACGTTTTCTTAGGACAAACTAAATCTATCATTATGAAGTTATTCATAGAATTGTCATGTTTTCAAGTGGGGAAGTTAGTACATAAATAAAAAGACACCTCCATTTGATGCAATTCATCTAATTTCCTATAGTCAACAATTCAATTTGCATTTATCTATTTTCAAGAGTCAAAAATTACATGTAAATCTCTCTTACTAACATCCCAAAATACGTAAGGATAATTTTTAAAAAATAAAATTGTTTTCTATTCCCTTAGCAACGAATGTGGGTAAGAAATTAAAAAAAAAAAAAAAGAGGATGAAAGCAATGACATAGTAATGATGTTGAAAGAAGAGTTGGTTACTAAACGAATCAGCATGACACAGGCCTCCCTCAGCTAAACCTCCAACTTCGCCGATTTGTATTTTATTGAATTCATTAATGTCTCCATCATGTTCTGTACGGCAATTTCAACGCTCTTTTTTCTCTCCGGAATCAATACATTGACATTAAACTTACGATTGAAGTTAGATGGCGAGCATTATTAAAGTCGAATATCGTGTTGACTATAGACAACTTATTAAGTTAATTAACGTCTAAGAAACGCAACTTATAACTATGGTTACAGGAAATCGCGGCGGGCAGTATTGTTAGGCCATGAATGAATAAATATTTGTCTTAATAACATCTAAGAGGCTACTGTTTTCGCTAATTATTGAAAGAAGAATGCATAACATTTTTCCAATGTGATTTGAATCATGTAACTTCGTGCATGTTCTATTCTTTAATTGAAAACGTCTTAGAATGACTTGAAAGTAAGAAAAATGTTTTCAAGTCATTTTGTTGTGTGGCCCACGACTGAAGAGCAGAGGTTGAGTCCCACGACTATATGAAAGGAAGGGCCGGGTTACTGAAAGGAAGCATAATAATCATTCGAATGTGTAGAGGACTCACCATGTTTGCTTGAGTCTAGAAATGTGATGTTATTTGGCAAAAGTTGTAATGCATATAAACTGTAGAAACAACACATTCAGAATTCTGATCTAAATGAATGATTATTACTTGACAGGAGCAAGAATGGTGTAGAGAAGGAGGAATGAGACAATGACGATGGCTCCGATAAGTGTGAACCTTGGACTTGTCCAGAGCATGAGATTGGATCTCTCTGTTCTTTTTATGGGATCAACTTCTTCCGACAAGTCGAACTCCGATCTTGGAGGATTCCAAGTGACGTACTTGTCGACGTTGAATTGCGAGAACAATGACTTCTTGCTCTGCTTCTTGAAATTCTTCCACGCCTTGTCCCAATCCGTCGACGATTTATCACCACCACCTGACATAAAGTAAATTGAACCGAATTTAACCGATTCCAATCCAATTTAATCTATTACTTGAATCTCTCACCGTTGGACTCGTTTGTGTTTCGGGGAGGTTCGTTTTTGGAACAACGGAATCTAGAAGAAGAAGAAGATGAGAATCTAGGGATTATTCGGATGAGATTGGAGGATTTTAAGCCGGAGATTCGAACAGAAATGTCCATTTTCCGATTTCGGTACGGACAAAATAAGGAAAAAAAGTATCTGAGTGTTTGTGTTCTTCTTCTTCTTCGATTCTCCGCCGGACAATGTTCCTTAGCCATTTTCAATCTCTTCTTACGTCTTCGTTAGCGACACGTGGCTATCAATGGGTCCCATTTTTATTATGAATCTCAACCGGACTGGTTATTTTAAAATCGGGTTTGGGCAATACCCAATCCGGGTCTAGACATATCCAGCTTAACCGGCACTAACTAACTCAAAACTCTATGGTCTATTTGCTAATGGCTTTCAATTTCATCATCCAAATCTAAATAAACCTCAGCAACTGAGTAATGGGAGATTCCACCTAGAGGACTACCGGGGATACATGATTCGATCCAGAATTAGATAATTCATTGGTTTTTACTGTGTTCCGGTCATGATAGGGTTAAGGTTCAAAAAGTCAATAGGTATGGCAAATCCTGTATCCTTCAAGAATCTGTGAAAAGTAAAGAAGAAAATGAAACAAAGAAGAGTTATTTGTGAAGATGAAAGGAAAATAACATTTGAGCCTAATGTTGTTACCAGTTTACATGACAATGATTCTAAGGGATGTATCTTGCAATGGACAGAGTTGGTGGTTTGGTTTGTGAATGTGACATCTTATGGTATTGAGCCTAATGTTACAACATTTGCATACTCCATAGTGTTCCTGCTTAAGAAAGATGGAGTATGTAAATTTAATTTTGTTGTCTTTCTATATTTTATCATTGATTTCATTCCAAATTAAACAAAAGAAAAATAAAATCTGGAAAACAAGTGAAATTATCATATCAATAAATCCTACTTAAACCTCAAAATAATAATGTTTGAAGAGTGATTACTTCATAGTTAAGAACAAGTTGAAGATCCATACTGGAGCCTCAGTGTACAGTCTCTCTAGTTGCATTTTTTCCTTTGGCTTTTAGTAATGGCCTTATCTTCTCACTAGACCCACTCTCTTGTTCCTTCTCTTTAATCTCCACCGTCCATCCAATTTGGACGAACCAGATCTTATCACACATACCATTCACTTCATTAAAAATACTATATAACAGAAACTTAAATTAATTTGAGCAACTCTTCTTTTAATTTCTCAAAAAAAAAAGAGTATAGACAACATTTATATATATTTTTTTTTTGAACAAAACATTTATATTTATGTTATTTGTGTTATATTGTACAGTACATTGAAATGTGATATGGGCATATGGCTATTAGCTATAAAAAAAAATCAAACAATAAGATTACTATTATTTTACAGTAACCTTTATATTTTACCAACTCTTTTGACTGACACAGATTTTAGATGGAAAAAAAATATCCAAGTGGGAGATATTTCAAGTGGATAAAGATTTTTATTTTTTTTTGCCGATAAATATCAAAAACTCAGACTTTGTTATCGCAGAACCCTTAAACCTTATCTCTTCACCACCAGCTTCAAAGCTTTAGCCTCGAGAGCAAATTCTCTCAAGCTTTAGCCATGTCTGCCTCTGCTTCTTCCCTCTCTGCTTTCAACCCTAAATCCCTTCCTCTCTGCGTCTCCAGACCCTCTTCCGTCTCCGTCTTACCTCCTTCCCTCTCCTTCAAACTTCACTCCGACCACCTCGTCTCTCTCTTCGCTTCCTCCGCCGTGAAATGCTCATCCCCCGCGGAGTATCCGTCGCGTTTCGTTAGAAACGTTGCTGTATCTTCGGATTTTGAGGTGGAGGAAGATGATATGTTCGCTGACGGTGACGATTCAGCGCCTGTGGAGCGTAACTCTTTCTCTCCTGACCTTAAGCTCTTTGTTGGTAACCTTTCCTTTAACGTTGATAGCGCTCAGCTTGCTCAGCTCTTTGAGAGCGCCGGAAATGTTGAGATGGTTGAGGTAAGCTAATTTAGGGTTCTGTTTTCAGATTTGGATTAATTATCTTCCTTGCTGATGGGTTTGAATCGTTTTGAGTAGAGACTGTAGACTTAAAGTGAGTTTTGAGATTGTTTTCATTTGTGATGAAATGGATTTGATTTTGTAGGTAATCTATGACAAAGTGACTGGCCGGAGCAGAGGTTTCGGATTTGTGACAATGTCCACCGCAGCTGAAGTTGAAGCAGCAGCTCAACAGTTCAATGGCTATGTAAGCAGATACTTTTGTTGGTTACTGTATCTGTACTTGTTGATAAGAGTTTTGTGTGGACTTGTTTGTTTATTGAATTGCTTGTATTGTTTCTTGTTTTTGGCTTGTGTGTAATGTGGAATTCAATGACTTGGATTTTATGAACGTTTTTAGATAGATAATGTTGTTTATCTTCTGTTTGGTTTGTGGAGACTTCGTGGTTGATGTTGTTATATATTCTGCTGATAAGGTGCATCTAGGTTGTTCGTGTTTCTCATTTGGGATATAAGTAGCCGTGATAGTTTTGTACATTTCTTTTTGTCACATTATCTTGTTGTTCATACCTTCAAGCTTGTCTTTTGGATTTCTTACATTACTACATTGTGGCTGTTTTCATTAATCCTGTTGATTTTTAACATTTCAGGAATTTGAAGGCAGACCTTTGAGAGTCAATGCTGGCCCTCCTCCACCTAAAAGAGAGGAATCCTTCTCCAGAGGACCAAGAAGTGGTGGTTATGGTTCTGAACGTGGTGGAGGTTACGGTTCCGAGCGTGGTGGTGGTTATGGTTCCGAGCGTGGTGGTGGTGGTGGTTACGGTTCCGAGCGTGGTGGTGGATACGGGTCTCAACGTAGTGGTGGTGGTTACGGAGGGTCTCAACGTTCCAGTTATGGTTCGGGGTCGGGGTCTGGTTCGGGCTCAGGTTCAGGAAACCGTCTCTACGTGGGCAACCTTTCTTGGGGTGTCGATGACATGGCACTTGAGAACTTGTTTAATGAGCAAGGAAAGGTTGTTGAAGCCAGGGTTATATACGACAGGGACAGTGGTAGATCCAAGGGTTTTGGGTTTGTAACTCTTAGCTCTTCTCAAGAGGTTCAAAAGGCCATCAATTCCTTGAATGGTGCTGTAAGTATCATCATTTCTCTTCTTAGCATAATAATTTATTCAATTAGTACTTCTTACTGTTAAATCTAACACATGTTTTTCTTCCCTAAAGGATTTGGATGGAAGACAAATAAGAGTCTCGGAGGCTGAGGCTAGGCCACCAAGAGGCCAATTTTGAGCGGCCAGGCCACTTTAAGTTCTCAAAAAATGCAGATTCTGGAGGGTAAGACACTCAATTCTCAGCCATGTTCTACTATTTCCATTCTGAATCATAAATTGCCTGACTAAAGACAGTTGAATATTGAATGTAACAGGTTCTTTGAAGCATATGGGGTTAGTGGACAATGGCGGTTTCAGACAGTAACTAAAACTCACTGCTGGTGCACGCTAGGCTTTATCCGCCTTTGATGCATGAAGGTCGTAAAGGAATGGTTTTTTTTTGAGAAAGATAACAATTAGATTAAAGCAGAGAGCCCATGTTTCTTGTCTATCTGAATCCTGCGAGATTGGTTGTAGTTGGATTTGCATTTTCTTCTTGTCTTTTTTTTTGTTGGTATTTTGACACAATTTGGCTTTTTGGCATATGAGAGTGACTGTAGCAGTCTGTTTTTATTTAATGGTTTGATCTTTTATGTTCTAAAAACCAGTTTTCTTAAAACTTTACAAATCTCGATATGGAACAAGAAAATTTCTGGAAGGCTTATTGTCTTGAGGTTGTATAATCAGTTCTTATATGAACCAAATTGGAAGAATCATGATAAAAGTGCATGCTCTGGATTCATTCAAAACTTTATAGTTTGGTATAATCCGTATTACATCCCAATTTTATTAAATGGGCATAAACGATTGAAATGGGCCTAAACCTGAGATTGATTCGGACTAATAGCTCGGCCCACTGACTCTTCTAATTATCATTTTTAATCACTTCAATACATATGGTGTGCGGATGTCACGTGACGAAGGTATCTTCGACGTCATTACGCAAGAAAATGAAAAAAAAAAGAGCGAAAAAAAGAATTGATTGGTAGAACGAAAAGGTAAGAACAAATGGGGCATAGCAAATGACCGAAAGCAGGAGAAGGAACATTGAAGTGAAGAAATGGAAGATTATGTCTCAAAAATAAAGAACACAGAAAATAAATGTCACTTTGCTCTTTCACCATCATACTTCCACCACTCCTCCTGCCTACAAGTTAGGCCTTTTACTAACTCTTTTTCGTTTTGTCTTCGTATATCATCAATCAACCCCCATGAAACTAAATATTTATGTAATTCTATATACACTTATGTTATATAGAATTAGAGATGACGTATATTATTAAAGTTGACTAATGAAATAGAGGCGAAGCCAACTCTTTGGGAAATATTAATCAGAAGGTTAAGTAACGAATTATGTTTGGAAAATTACGTACGAATTAATTATATACTGTACATATCTAAATGAACATATACACCATTCATAATGAATGGTGTACTCTCATGGCAGATTTTGGGCGGTCGTAATTGCAAATTGGGGGCCCTTGTTACTTTACTAGTACAGCTGCAGTTGATATGGTCGTAATTTGGCTCTTTCATTAACATCAAATTAAATATGATTTGTTGGAAATCAAAAAATTTCTAACCAAAAAACAATTAAAATAAAGTTATTTGTCTGATCAAATTAGAAAGCTTGGAGCCTTTTCACTGCTCTTCTGCTTCATCTGTATTCGGCGCACATTTTATATACAAACATCCATACATGCATCCATCAAATGGATCATATATATATTAAGAGTATTCTACTTTTCATTTGATGCAATTTTAATACAGTTATATAATCCTTCAAAATATATTCAATTAACCGAGTAATATAATTCTCTTGTATCTCAAGAGAACTTTTTTTTTTTTTTTGTCATCCATCTAAAGAGAACTTTTGATATGAAATCAAAACCAAAATATGGAATTTACTTTTGATCATCCATTTTGGTATATAACCTTCATTTGCTTTTGATAATCCATTTTGGTATATAACCACAACCATTTGAGGTTTACTATAACAAATTAATATTGAATATATCGAGAATGAACTAATTATGTGGTTTTATTACACTACCATCATAGTCGATTATAATATTATTGTAAAATAGGTTTGAAAGTTAGAAACCCAAGAGGAATGTGGAGTGGAGTAAGAAGAAAACAAAACAAAAGAGTTAAATGCGCATGCAGGCATGCAGATACAAATACACATTGGTTTCAAGAAGTAATTATTTGTTTATAATCTCTAAATTAACCCAAAATATATAAACCTCATAAGGCAGCTTGCAGTGAGTTCTTGGGATTGCAATTTTTCTAGTTTAATTCACAGGACACACACTTATTATATGTACCTATGTCCAATTAAGTATAAGAGTATGGGGTTACTGTCCAATGTCCATGGAAGAAAGCAATTTAGTAGCTTACGGAATAAAAACAGCTAGCTATAGTTCCATACTACATAGTACTAAGATAATTTAATAACCTAATAGCACGTGGAGTCTACAATTTCATCATAAAACTTTTCTTTGTAGTAGTATGCTTGTGTTTTGTGACACATAACGAGGGTGCATCGGTACGTAAAGATATTGGCCTCTCCAAATTATTCATCAAAACCAAAAAAAAAAAGAGTGCCTCCTTCCTCACCAATTTACAAACTACCGGAGTCCGTCCCGGTGAAAAAAAATCATATATGAAACCCTAAATTTGCTTCTTCTTTTGATAAATTGAACACTTATGTACTTGTTTTCACGTGCTCATGGAAAACGATGTAAAGATGGTTTCATGTTTCTATCTCATCATTTGAACGAACTTGCTACTAGCTAAATATAAGTCATTGCTTCGAAGCCAAGCACAATCAACCTTTTACATACATTGACTACATTGAAGTACCCTCATTTGTTTGTCACATTGGATCCTTATAGTATATCATTGTGTTGGATTATTCTTAATACATGTAATCATATATTTTACGTAAAACAACTACTATGTGTGGATAAAATTAATATAAACGGCCATGAGTAAGATATCCATTATCCAAATGCACAGGGATATGGGTAAAGCTAAGAGAGCTTATAATATCTCTACAAAAACAATATTATAAGAACAAAAAAGTAAGGTAAGTGGAGTAAATATTCAAATAAATGATTTTAGAACAAGATAGAAGGAGGAGGTTGTCTACATAGGGAGGGTAAATGAGAGTACATTGATAATAAAAGCCATAACTCATCTTGTAGTGAATTCCTTATTTCAATCATCAATGGCACATTGCTCCATAACCCAGACATCATCATTTATAAGTATACATTTTTATATCAATATGCTACATGTCTGTGTATCTCATCACTAGTTTGATCACACTTTCATTTAAATATTAGAGAGAGTTAAAGTAAATTATGTTTGGACCCATCTTATATGTTCAGATATATGTTGACAATGAAATGTTTTTATTTTCATTGTCGAAAATGAAATTTTTGTTCTGTTCTTCAAAAAGGGAATCAAAAAGTGAGGTAGCTTTATATCTAAATCAGTTTCTTTAATCTAAAGATGTTTTCTTTGTCACTTCCCATTATCTTTCGCACGGCAAATTTAAAATCATTTTGAAACATATAGATAGAAAAAAATGTAAAGGATATTTCATTTTCAAGTATGTAGTTTTCTTTTAAAATATTATTAATATTAATGTATATGGTTATATCTTATATCCAATAATTTTGGTAAAAAAGTGATTCATTATCAATCTCTACTTCTCGTCAAGTTGGAGTTATATAAATCTTTAAAATTCTTATTGTGGAATTTAGTCTTTTCCGCCTATAAATATATGTTTTTGGCTCGTCAATAAAACAGTTTATAAGTAACATAGAGAGAAATTAACCAAAATTCTTTCTAAAACACAATTTTTGTCTTCAATACACGAATCCTTTGAAAAGAATATCTCCACTACAAGAAACTTTGAAAACTGTCATGCTGAAAATTTAGTTTATCTCTCATATATAATCTTACATAGTAATTCGACTAATTTCCTATAAAATTTAAATTAAACATCCATTCCATTTTGAAATTTATATTTTGGTTCCAAATTCTTTGGAGTTAGTAAGTAGATAATAGAAAGTTTTATATATAGAAATATATTTTGAAATGTTCAATTAAAAAAGAAAATAGAAAATGTGGAAACACAAATAAGACAATTAGAGGAAAACACAAAGAAGTGGTCCACGCGTGCCAACATGAAGTGTATGTGCGGGTGGCTCATGGCTGCGACGCGCATGCTTCAATCTCTCACGTGTGAAAAATCCCAAAAATAAAAGAACAAAAAAACTCTTTAAATAATATACTGTAATGAAAAAATTTCCATAGATTAATTTTTTAAAATAAAAACGATTAAGAAAGAGCATGACGAGAAAACGCACTGTGTAACTATATTAATAACAACAATCCCCAACTCTCGAAAGCATTATTTAGTAGGCAAAGAAAAGAAACACCACAACTCTTAAAGTGTCGAGCTTTTTTCTTCTTCTTCTTTGACACTTGTACGTTTTGTACCTGTCGTTTATGTTATTTAAGGAAGCAAACCCAACCGAGAGATTTCATTAACAAATCCAAACCAAAGCTACTTGTTTTTGTTTTCTTTCGGGCCAAAAGTTTAGATTTTTGCTTAGCTTGAGCTCTCATCGTAATCAATGGAGGTCAACACTGAAACCATGCAAAAGTCAAAGTTTGGAAGAATCTGTGTGTTTTGTGGAAGCAGCCAAGGCAAGAAGAGTAGTTACCAAGATGCTGCTGTGGATCTAGGCAACGAATTGGTATTATTACATAAACCTTTGGATTTTTCTCTGTGTAGTTATTACTCTGTTTCTTGGGTTTTTGCAGTTTTATGTTCACCAGATGTTTGTGAATATGTTTGTGAGTGTTTGTTTTTGCAAATGCAGAGCATTTACTCTGTTTTCTACTTTGAAAACGCTCTTAAATATTGCAAGTGAAAAAATCTTTTAAGTATTGTTGATGGATTTGTGCTTCTTTCATACCTCAAAAAGTTCTTTTTTTTTCCTTTTTATCATATAATCATATTCATCTTTTATGATTTGGAGCCCACATATTCCGCATGGGAATGTTTGTCTCAAATAACAATAGAGCATCTTTGGCTTTGATTTCTCTTCTTAGCTCATTTCTGAAACTATCTGTAATGAGAAAGATGGTTTACTCTGTTTTTCGTTTACTATTACAGGTTTTAAGGAACATTGATCTAGTCTATGGAGGTGGAAGCATAGGTTTGATGGGTTTGGTTTCACAAGCTGTTCATGATGGTGGTCGCCATGTTATTGGGTAACTCTTCATCTAATCACCATTTAGGTGTCATACTTGCTTACTCAAGTATCTTAATAAGTCTCTTTTTCTCATCTTTGTTGTTATTTGACCACAGAGTTATTCCCAAGACGCTCATGCCTAGAGAGGTATTCTTGCTTTTAATCCCTAAATCAAACCCTTTTGATCTGAATCATCCTCTTTTTTCATGTTAATCAGTACTTTTTTATGATTACCTTATCTTCATCTCTTTTATTGAAACAAAAAAAAAGAAGTTTTTATTTTGAGAAAAGGATAAAATGAAGAGCTTCTTAACTAAAGTCTTGCTGTGAATTTAAAATAAGCCAATTTGCTTACAATGCCATCATTGCTTCTGGTCATAGAACAGTCTAAAGCTGCTTTTTTGTTTTCCTTTTAATTTTGTTTAAAGTTTCAAGATTGTTAGTTAATATTTTAAATTTTGGATGCTCTCTCTTTTGGCAGTTGACCGGTGAAACAGTAGGAGAAGTAAGAGCAGTTGCAGGTATGCATCAAAGAAAAGCAGAGATGGCTAGACACTCTGATGCTTTTATTGCTTTACCAGGTTAGTAGTATTGATTTCTTCAAATCTTGAAATTGTTCAAAGTCCCATCAGTTTTTAATGTTAATTATGTCTTCTATATGTAAATCTCTCTTACAAGCTCAGTTACCCAAACAAGTAATGATTATGTAAGATAAAACTGGTCAAGTCTAGTGACAGCATTGTTTAAGAATCTAATGAGCATCATTTTAAAGCTTTTTAAATTCTAAATTGTGGAAAATCAAAGTATTAAAGAAGAATAATGCTGATTAAAAAATAGCACCGAAAAGTGTTTAACTCTTTGACTGTTTTTGTTGGCCAAAGAAGATGGAAGAAGAAAATGTTGGTAAAAAACATGTTTTGTTTCTTGGTCAAACTCAAGCTGTAGTGTGAAAGCAACTGTTTCAAGTTTAAAAATTTTAAAGTATATATTGGTTTGCTTTGAAATGATTTTTCGGTTTTTATATGGACATAATTCTGAATATAATAACTATAGATGCCTTGACCCATCGACATCTCGCACTGAAAATTAGACCAGTCTCTGCTTCTTTTTTTCTCTTTGCCTTTTACTTGGGAGCTACTTCTCTATTTAGCTTGTGTGTGTTTAGTGTAACTGTGACCAAAGTTTTAATGTTTCTTACCTGTTTCATGTTAAAAGACAAAAACCTGAAACAGTCTCAGAAAAAAAGCATGTTTTTCCCATCTAAGGAAGTCTTGTTCTTCAATAAGACCTGCTTTTTTTTTGTTGTTGTAATCATGTCCATATGTAAATAGAGTCAGAGGATAAGTTTCTGCAGATGAAGCATAGTTCGGTGAATTGACCATTTAATAATAATAATGTTTATGGATTATAATGTCTTCTGCTTTAAAAAATTGCAGGTGGATATGGAACACTTGAAGAGCTTTTGGAGGTCATAACATGGGCTCAGCTTGGTATACATGACAAACCGGTAAAGAACCATCACTATGATCCTTATAAAGATTCAGACTTTGGTTTGGTGGATAACTTTAAACGCAGAGTCATTAAAAAACTAAGTATCATTGTTCCTCCTGCAGGTGGGTTTGCTCAATGTTGATGGATACTACAACTCGTTGCTCTCTTTCATTGATAAAGCCGTTGAAGAAGGTTTCATCAGTACGAACGCACGCCAGATCATAATTTCTGCACCTACTGCTAAGGAGCTTGTAAAGAAGTTGGAGGTATGTGACAATTGACAATTTAGTTGATCCAAAAAGGTTTTCAAATTGAAAACATATAAACTGTGTTGTTGTTTTTTGCAGGAATATTCGCCTTGCCATGAAAGTGTTGCGACTAAGCTTTGTTGGGAGATAGAGCGGATTGGCTACTCTTCTGAAGACTGATATTAATCAGAATTTATCTAAACATATAGCTATTAATACTTAATGTCAGGAGGATTTAAGATGGGTCTTACTTAAGGAAGGAAACAGATTTTGAAGATCTCTGAACTTTTAATTAGGAAGGGTAAACTAAAAATTTCCACTGAGGGAGGAAATTCTTTTGTGTAAATTACTACTACTTGTCTTTAAGACTTTAACTCTCAAGTGTTCTTGTTTCTAAGAATCACTTTCTTCTGTAACTCAATTAAGGAAGGTTAACACCTTTGGCTTTTTAGTTTTCTCTCTTATGATTTATATTAAACTTTATATGCAAAAAATATGGAACCAAAATTTGATCATTATATTAAAAAGAGAATCAATTTTCTTGACTATACAACATCTGACTAAACTAAACTCACTCAAGTAGTTTCAGTCTCATGGTTACAAAACTAAGATTCACAGTAATGCCTTACTCTAATCTCTACGCTCTGTGCCCTAGTACAATCAAATCTATCTGGCTAGAAACAACTAGATTTCATCTTCTTCGTCAGTTTCACCATGATCATAGCAAAACTCTGAAGAACTAGATGAGTTCTCAGCTTCCAGACCCTTAAGCTTTTGGATTGCATCTTGTACATCAAAGAACAAGGCATCCTTAGCTGCTCTCACCGAATCCTTCTTCTGAATATCAACAGGTCTTATGTTCTCTTTCCCAGCCAGTCGAGTTGACTCGGCTTTTCTTTTTGCTTCCCTGATATGCAGATGATCAATGTACTTCTCATGCAATGCCTTGTTTTTTACCTGTTTTAGTACTGGAGGGCTAACGAGAGTTGTTGGATCTTTACTTGAACAAGGCACTGGACTTTCAAGGATTTTTGGAAGAGTTTGCCCTTTCTCCATTGGAGTTGAGAGAAAATTGCTTGTGGTGTTAGGCTCAAGAATTGAGAATAGATCAAATCCAAGACCTTGATCCATATGATTTTGCTTCTCCAGTAAATGCCTGACCACTTTCTTTGAGAGATTGTTTTTGCACTGTCGTATCTTTGTCTTTGGTGAATTGGGTTTCAGTAGTTTGCTTGCAGAGAGCGAAAACTGCGGGATTGTTGATAATTTTGTGTTCCTGGCTCTTCGAGGCTGAGCTTGACGAGGAGTGATCAGAGCTGAGTTCACTCTATCAAAACATTCCTGCGCAGACTTTCCAGGTACCATCTTAGCAACCTTTTTCCAGAAATTAGGACTGGGCTTCACCGTCAAATAAGCTCCTTGTAAAGCTAACTCCAACTCGTCTGTCCATCCTCCTTTCTCAAGCTTCTTCTTTGTCTTCAATCCTTCTTCTTCTTCCTCCTTTCCTCTTCCCTTCACTTCATCAGCTTTTGGCACAACATTTTCTTCCTCATTCGGTTTTGCAATTCTCATCCTTTTCCTCTCACTAAGACAGACACTAACTTCTTCTTCTTCTTCATTATCATCACAACCACTAAACAGCTGCTTAGTCTTAGGACGAAGACGACTTCTACTTCTATCCTTAGTTTTCACACCATCTACACCTTTCCCTTTCTCAGATGAAATTGATATCGTACTACATCTACTCAAAACACTATTACCTGATTTTCTCCCAATGGAAGAAAAAGATTGATCCACAGATCCTCCTCCTCCACTTGAAAACCTAGGAGACCGTCTCAGAGCACAAGAAGACGAAACAGTGGCCGAAGATTTCGTGCGAGAAGATGAAGTAGATGCAGTCTTCTTCGTAAAAGGCTTCTCTTTATTAACACCAGAACATTCCCTATTCGAAAGCCTAAGAGATCGCCTCAGCGAAGGAAACCCATCCTTGGAAATGTTCAATCCCGGAGACTTCTTCGCGATTGGACTATCCAGTGAGTATACTAATCTCTTCGATAGTCCTCGTAGGACTTCCCGACGAGTTTTCTTCGGTGGTTCCGAGCCAAAGACCAGATCTTTCCTGGGTTTCACTTGACTATCTCGATTCTGCATAGAGATAAGCCTCGCCGATCGACGAATAGGTTGCGGCAATACGACGGTGGATTTTCTTCTCGACATTTCAACGAACTGAAAAAAACAAAAGTCTGTAACTTGTTAAATCTCTTAACAACATATTCATGATTCTTACGAAATTAGTTAAATGGTAGTTATTCTGAGAATCAAATTAGACTAAAAAGGAAATACCCAGAACAATGATAATCGCAGATCCGTAAAACCCTAGAAAAAGCTTGGATTTTGATTTTGCCTCTCGTAGTCGTCGTCGAGATTCAACTCCTTCGTCTCTCCCAACAGTAACTTTGGGTTGAGAACTGAGAAGTAGAAACGGTTCGACTAAACCAACTATTTACGAATCAAACCAGTAATTGAACCGAGATTTCGATTATACCGAAGATTGGGCCGTTCCATAGGGAAGGACAAGGAAAGTTCTTAAGCCCAAATAATATTAAATTGGGCCGGTTCCATATGGAAGGACAAGTTCGTAATTTAGCATCGGAACATAAGAAACCCTAATCTCGACCACTTAATACGTTCCTCTTCTTCAAAAACCCTAAAAGCTCATTTCGCAGCAGCCCCCTTTTCGTTTGCCCCACTTTGATCAAGCGAAACTCCAAATCACAGAACCATGCCGCCGAAGTTGGACCCGAGCCAGATCGTCGATGTGTACGTCCGTGTAACCGGAGGAGAAGTCGGAGCCGCCAGTTCTCTAGCTCCAAAGATCGGTCCTCTCGGTCTCGCACCAAAGAAGATCGGAGAAGACATCGCCAAAGAGACGGCCAAGGAATGGAAAGGACTTCGTGTCACCGTGAAGCTAACGGTTCAGAATCGTCAAGCTAAGGTGACCGTGGTTCCATCTGCTGCAGCTCTCGTCATCAAGGCGTTGAAGGAGCCAGAGAGAGACCGCAAAAAGGTGAAGAACATTAAGCATAACGGTAACATCTCTTTCGATGATGTGATTGAGATTGCTAGGATTATGAGGCCTAGATCTATTGCTAAGGAGCTGAGTGGGACTGTGAGGGAGATTCTTGGGACGTGTGTGTCTGTGGGATGCACTGTTGATGGGAAAGACCCGAAGGATCTTCAGCAGGAGATTCAAGAAGGTGAGATCGATATTCCTGAGAATTAAGGAACAGTGGAATTTGAAATGATGTTGTTATCTCTTTCTCCTTTTACCCTATTTTGTTTTTGTTTGGGAACTTAGTTGCTATGATGTTTCACTTAGAATGACTCAGTTTTGGATTATTATTCTCTGTTTCAAAATCCAATGGTTTATCATCTCAATTTAATGTCTTTTGTGTTGAGGTTTTTAGCTGAATTGCTTTATACTTTGGCTTCTATGTCTGAAATTTCTCATTGTTTGATGCTTAGAACCTGAAATTGTGCTCAAAACTTGGGAGATTGATCTGTATGGAAGGTGATTGTTGGGGATAGATGATTATAGTACTTTGCTTTTTTGATGGGGAAAAGATTAAACTTTGATGCTACTTTTAGTTCATTTTCAAGAGTCGTTGGTAATCATTGGATAAGTCTGTCATGTTTAGGGTTCATTGCATAATCATCCGAAACTATCTACTTCAGTGCTTGGGTTTCGTGTGCAGTCTTAGTGTGAATATCTCTCTCTCTTTATTGAAGATTCTTTAGGTTGTGAGTTACTTTGTCTAACGTTTTAGTGACTCTTAATACTAAAAGAAAGGTTTTTGCATGAATTCTCTTCGCATGAGATGGATGATGGCCATTTGATTTCTTACTCTTTGATTTCACACTATTTCCTTTGGATTTTATAAACAAATCTCTCGACAATAAATATCATTCTTTAAAAGTCTTCCTTTGTCTATTGAGTAGAGCTTTAGAGTTCTTTTTTTCCACCGGCAAAATAATCCTTCCCTCACAAAATCAGATTCAATCGTCTTACATGTATAGGTAAAACAATCTTCTGGCTTTTTGATTGTTTAGCCTAAGATCTTTAAACGTAGCTCACTATATGTTGATTGATTAATATGCAAAACAAAAGTCACTCCTGAATTACCAATTTGACATGCGATGCTCATTTCAATGTCTTTTGCAACAATGTTGAACGGCAAAGTAATAATTATGATTGTTTCACCATTAATAAATTGATGATAAAACGATGGTGATTTTAAAGAGATCTTTTCTTGCTGCTAAAAAATTACATCGTTATGTTATGTGATGAACAAAAATAATAATTGATCACAACAATTTACCACCATTTATTTTTATTCAACTTGAAACAACAACCGCCAAGCCCCTCGTCGAAAACTTCATCGACATATGAGGTCCGGCCCTCTCTGTGTGCCGGTAATCAATTATTACGTTTATCTGATACTTAATTATTTATTTAGGTGTTATGGAATATTGTAACGTGTCCCATTCCTGATGATGTAAGTGATCATGATATCAAAGCGAATTTTCAAACCGTACGTACTTCAAACCTTAGGATAGTTAGGAGCATATTCTATACAATCTTTGTGGAATCCGGCGTACTCCATGGAAGTACCTTTGAAAAGCTTAGAGCATTAGGGATGACCGTTACTTCCCTAAAACCTCCTACTAAGAGGCACAAGAGGCGTAAGCTACTTTTTTCACACATCGCATGTCAAACTAGTGATAAAAATTTGGTGATCTTAGAGAGACTTTTTTGTTGCTAAAAAGTTTCATTAAAACAAATCAAAAACAAATAATCAAAACTATTTACAACCATTTATTTTTTGTTCAACTTAAAACAATCTCCATTCGAATTTTAGAAGATCAATAATCATATAATGTTTGGAAACCACTCGTTCACATGCAGAAATGGTCCAACATAAATATAGAATGGACATTGTGAAAATAGAACGAAAATGATAAGTCAAGAACAAAATCTTCTGTCATATCTAACGACAAAACGATGGTGACAAAACTCTTAAGAGTTTTTTTTGGATCATATGGTGATGGGCGGAAGAGCTAACAGCTAAATCCTAAATGACTATAGATTTTTCTTTTGCAAAAACACAAAAGTGATGCTATTTTCTTAATTGGGGTTTATTTTATTTTAAGTAATAATGTATCTAAAAAGTAGCATATTATTTAGAAGTATAATATGGCCTTAACCCCCTCAAGGCCTTAACGCCCCAATTCAGGTTTTTTTTTTTGGCAAATAAAAATATGTCATATTCATATTTTAGTTAACTTTTCACCAAATATACTTAATTCACCCTAAAATGAATTAATTCCTGTAAAAATAACGGAAACAAATAAAATAAAAATAAAACGTATGCAAGAGCAAGACAAATTAGGACAGGAGCTTTTTATCCACCTATACGTAACTCAAACAAAAACATTGTAGGTGAGACATCAGTGTACCCCCAAAAAGGCACATTACTGAACTTAACTGGCCGCTAAATTTGACCTATGAGAGCACCCATCAACAAAATAAACGTTGAGAAATTATACTAGTAACTTCTTTTGGTGTGCAAAATACCAACAAGTAACAAATAACACAACTAGTGAACGAAATATTAATCATGCAGTATAATTGATTTGTCGGAGATACGATGTTCCTTTCTTTTATTTCGCCAGAGATACGATGTTCGTATAGTTAAACTTGTTTGCGTTTTAAAGATCTAGCTACCATAGTTGAAAATAAAAAAGACAACCATAATTCATAACTCAAATCTCATATTTGTACTACATGGTAAAGCTGTAAATTTCTATAGGACTGGTCGACTGGAAGAGAGATTCAAATTTAATCGCCTTCAGTTTTAATACAAATTAATAGTTTTGTATGACTTAATTTCATCACTTTTTACTCATCGGAGATTACAATATACAATTTGATCCTTTTTCCCCGCATATAAAAATTTAATCTATATGTACAATGTAAGTATATATCTCAAGTGATTATCATTTGTGAAGACAGATAAATCAAGATATGTTTGTCGATCTTTGTTATATATACACATCTAGCTGGAGTACATTCTGGACTAGTTTAGACTTTCGATTGAGTGACTAAAAAGGACAAAAACTATGCAAAACAACAACGTCATATTATAGTTTACTCGATTTGTCTATAGAAGATTTTAGATAAGGTTAATGCTAGTTTTTTATGAATAGAATTAGAAAGTGTAAATACATACATAAATCTATACTAATAAAACAACAGAATGAGTTGCAGAAAATTCACATTTCTTAATCTTAGAAATAGAGAAAAAGAGTCGGCTGACGTGGAATATTCGTCTAATAGTAGCCGACCAACGTAGCCAAAACGATAAGGTTTGCCACATGGCAAAACGATAACCATGGAACTGCATCTCCTGTCTTTGTTATGTTCGTCACATTTTATTGGGATTTATTGTTTTGTCAGCAAATTTCAATTTTTCGCAAAAGAAAATGGAAATTTGGAAATGAAGAGAAAATGCAAATGATTGGTAGGGTCAATGTAACGTGGCATTATGTGAGAGGTTGAACAAACAACGGCTATGCTGAGCTGGAATTAATCAGAATGGACGGTGATGATACGTTTGTCGGAGGGATCGGGTCGGTTAGTCACGCGCGCCACCTATTCACGTGTCACCTTTTGCCAACAGAGACCATATGAATTTAACCTCAGTGGAATCTCGACCCACCCCACAAAACGGCACCATTACTTTACACCCTGGTTTCATAGTGATATCATTACCAACGACAATTATGAAAAAAGTTCGTTTAGGCTTTGGTTAGTTCATGTTAGTAATATCAAGTTAAATGCAAATTTAAGAGAATGTCCATCTATTTTGAAAACAAAGTGTTTCGCTTTGGTGAACAAGAAAAATGTTCTCTATATATAGAATAACACTCGACCATATATAGTTCTGCTGATACTGAACCAATATTTCTGAATTCTGACCTAGAGTTAAACTAACCACCATGCTTAGTTGGAATGAAGAAACTTAGCCATGCTTCGTTGGAATCAATCATAGAAAGTTTTGGAGTTTTGTTATGTGTTTTCAAGAATGAAAATGCTATTTGGATAAAAAGTGGACGTAAATTATAATTTTAAAATGCATTGCATACAAAATTGCGGCTTTTTAAATGTGAAAAATTGACAGGCTACGGTATTATAAGACAAAAGGAAGAGAGCACCATAGTGATGATATAGTATATTGGGTCGGTCCTTAAGAAAATGACATTTAGGTGATGGGGCGGCGAGGCTAAGTTAAAGTAAACATAAAAACCTCCATTATTTACCAGAAAAAAATAGAAAATTTTGAGTGACATAAAAACTAATAAATTATTTCAAAGTTGTGGTTCTGATAGCTCTCCAATCTCCACCATTCACCACTGATTGATTACCTCCTATTGCTACGAGATATAAAACTATACAATTTTATACGAGTGGATATAAAGTCTTGTTTTATGATATCATAAACTAACTAATCCCATATCATTATTAAGTATTTAGATTAGGATCAAAAATTTGTTTGTCATGGACTTGGTTCAAAGTATAACGTAAAGTTATTCTAATTTTGTATCTAAAATAAACTCAAAATCAATTTTTAAAGAAATCTACCAACTTATTTGAATATTTCATATTTCAAATTTCAACGATTGAAAAACTCCAAAGTCTGAAATTTAAACTAGGGTTCTTGTCTTTACGTATTAGTAACTATGTATGATATTGATATACATCAAGCAATCATTAAATAGAATTGGTTCGAATTTTATTTCAGGACAGCTAGCTTATAATCATTTTGTCAAAGCTACTTTCCTCATAATAATCACTCGTATTCATATATTTTATTAAAAAAAAAAAAATACAAACTCTCATTCCAAAAAAAAACCTTAGCATAAAAAACAAAGAAAAATATAACGGGTCTGATTGGTAACAAGCTGTTAGCTGTTAGCTGGAGCTGTTAGCTGTTAGGGAATAGTGCAAAACTGTACAAAAGAATAAAACACGAAAGCTGTACAAAAAAATAACGCAGAACAAATTTTAAAAATTTACTCTGATTGGAAACATCATAGCGGTACACATAATAAATAATATTAAGAATTTAGAAAGAAAAAAAAATTACATAGAAATGTACTTTAGTATATAATTACATATGAAAATTAAGATTATATAGAATGAACAATATTTTATTGTTAGAATAATAATATGAATTTACTAGTCCTATAATAAATAAAATTTTCTTCATTTTGAGCAATATAACATTCCAAAATAATTGTTTGGGAAAAAAACCATTATTTCTAATGAGATTTTTTCATAGGCTGTATTATTTACTTTTTCGGAAATCTTTATCTGAACATTCGAGACTTTTTTTTTGCATTATACATAGTTACAATTATATTTTATAAAGTTTAATTATGCGGTTAATAATACGGTTAACCGTGCGGCTAATCGTACGGTTAAATAACGGTTTTGATACGTTTCTGGTATATTAACGGTTACGGTTAGTATATTTTTTTTAACCGTAACTAATCTAGTTTTAAGGTGAATGGTTATGGTTTTTAACCGTAACCGTTAACCGTAAAAAATAATTAGTTACAGTTAAAAAATATATTAACCGTAACCGTTAATTAACGGTAAACATATGAAAACCGTTATTTAACCATATGGTTAACCGCATAGTTAAAACTTTAAAAATATAATTGTAACTCCATATAATGCAAAAACAATTATCGTATGTTCAGATTAAGATTTTTAAAAAAGTAAATGATTATAACCATAACTATCCGTAACCGTTGTAACCGTAACTATAACCGTATTTAACCGTAACCGTATTTAACCGTAACCGTTATAACCGTATTTAATCGTAACCGTATTTAACCGTAATCGTTTTAATTTGTTTTTGTTTTTCTCCAAAAAAAACTGTTTATGTTATAGTGTACCGCTTTTCATAAAGCTTTTGTGATTGATAACTGTCAAAGCTGTACAAAGCTGTACATGTTTAAAATTGGTTACCAATCATAGCCAACGTTGGCAAAAATACTAAAAACATTTTTAAAAAGATAACAATAAAAAAGTATACACACAAATAAATTAAAAAGAGGAGCTCTCACTATAAAAACAGAGCACATGTTCTTCTCACTAACCACTCAACAGAGAAGCAAAAGAAAAAAGCTATTGTTTGAAACAAGAAGATAACTATGGCAAAGGATGTGGAAGCCGTTCCCGGAGAAGGATTTCAGACAAGAGACTATCAAGATCCGCCGCCAGCTCCGTTTATTGATGGAGCGGAGCTAAAGAAGTGGTCTTTTTACAGAGCAGTCATCGCCGAGTTTGTAGCCACTCTCCTCTTCTTATACATCACCGTTTTGACTGTCATCGGTTACAAGATTCAGTCCGATACTACTGCCGGCGGCGTAGACTGCGGTGGAGTTGGAATCCTCGGTATCGCTTGGGCCTTTGGTGGTATGATCTTCATCCTCGTCTACTGCACCGCCGGTATCTCTGGTATGAATCTTCTTTAATCTTGATTTTGGTTTGGTTTAGTCTTTAGATTAAGATTATCTACTTTTAATCTTAATACTCAAAGATAAAGTTTTACTTATGTAAGTACAACTTGCAAACTCAAAATTTAGACAAGTAAAAGTGTAAAACTTATTTGGTATGGTTTTGTTTTTTGTTTATTTGAAATTAATTACTTTGCAAGGAAAAATATTATGACATCACAATTTAATCGGTTCAAAATGTTAGGTTCCAAAGAAGAAAACGAGTTATATATGTACTGTATAAAATATTTTAATAAGTGTCATGATCAAATAGGTTCTTATCCGAATGAAATATCTCTAATCTGAAGTCTACTAGTAATTATTTTAAGCAATTGACTAAACCTGTCCTAACCAGAATTGGAAACCGATTAATCAATTGCCTTGTGTGCCTTAAATTCTCAAGTGGTAACATTGTTAAATCTTTTTGTTTCCTTAGGTGGTCACATTAACCCAGCGGTGACATTTGGGCTATTCTTGGCACGTAAAGTATCGTTGCCTAGGGCCATATTGTACATTGTGGCTCAGTGTTTGGGTGCGATTTGTGGAGTTGGATTTGTCAAAGCCTTCCAAAGCTCTTACTACGACCGTTACGGCGGTGGAGCCAACTCTCTTGCCGATGGCTACAGCACAGGGACCGGTCTAGCCGCAGAGATCATTGGTACTTTCGTTCTTGTCTACACCGTCTTCTCTGCCACTGACCCCAAACGTAGTGCCAGAGACTCCCACGTTCCGGTGAGTCATATATATAGTGCTATTAATCTATATTATGATTAACCGAACCAAAAAAATCAATGAGGTTTAACCGAAACCAAAGCGAACCAAACCGAATACAAATTTGATTATATCTCAACTTTTATGATTGTTTAACAAAAAAATATTGAACCAAAACCCTAATGGAAATTCAGTTTCCATTTCATTTCAATCTTACTAATAAATTTAAATTGATGAAATGAAAGGTGTTGGCGCCACTTCCAATCGGATTCGCGGTGTTCATGGTACATTTGGCCACCATTCCCATCACCGGAACCGGAATTAACCCGGCAAGGAGTTTCGGAGCTGCCGTAATCTTCAACAAGAGCAAGCCATGGGATGACCACGTAAGACCTCATCGTTTCTCCATTATATTAACTAATTATATATACTTATTTTTATTAGAGAAATAATTTTTGAAATTTTGATGATAACAAACAGTGGATATTTTGGGTTGGACCATTCATTGGAGCTGCCATAGCTGCATTCTACCACCAATTCGTTCTGAGAGCTTCAGGTTCTAAGTCTCTCGGATCTTTCAGAAGTGCTGCCAACGTCTAAACCCACCAAAACCAGATTTCTCAATAATAAAAGAAGTTGTAATATCTCTGTACAAATCCAAATCAGTCACTTGCAGTTTTCTTTTCCCTTTCTTATATGTGTTTTCTACTTGCTCTTTTGTGATTTTTCCTTCGGTGTAACTGTTTTTTTTCTTTCGCTTTTAACCGAGTGATTGGAATTAAAATCTATGAATGAAATCAAAGAGGTTCCTGTTGCATTGTCTTTACATTAGTACATTTTCTCTACACAATATAGTATTTTAAAAAACAAAAAATTTGGTTACTTAAATTCTTATACTTAATTGTCAAACGCAAACGAAAAGAGATGTTTCTTTGGTACTTAGCTTCTACGTTTTAGTTATTCTCTGAAACCGCCATTGTCCACTAACCCGATATGCGGCCACAAAGAACCTGTTACATTCAAGATTCAACATACTTAGTCGTTTGTAGCCAGACAGGAAATGCTCTCGAACATGGCTGAGGATTGAGAGTCTTACCCTACAGAATCTGCATTTTTTGATGAGAACGTGAAGTGGCGTGCCCGCTCAAAATTGGCCTCTCGGTGGCCTAGCCTCAGCCTTTGAGACTCTTATTTGTCTTCCATCCAAATCCTACAGGAAAGTAGTAATACAAGTAACAGATGTTTTATTTTAGTGTAAGAAGTACAGATCCAATATTATGCGAAGAGAAATGATGATACTTACTGCACCATTCAAAGATTTGATGGCCTTTTGAACCTCTTGTGAAGAGCTGAGTGTCACAAACCCAAATCCCTTGGATCTACCACTGTCCCTTTCGTAGATAACCCTGGCTTCAACAACCTTTCCTTGCTCGTTAAACAAACTCTCAAGGGCCATGTCATCGACACCCCAAGAAAGGTTGCCCACATAAAGGCGGTTTCCTGAACCAGACCCTGACCCAGAACCATAACTGGAACGTTGAGACCCGCCGTAACCACCACCACGTTCAGAACCGTACCCACCACTTCTTGGTCCCCTGGAGACGGATTCCTCTCTTTTAGGTGGGGGAGGGCCAGCGTTGACTCTCAAGGGTCTGCCTTCAAACTCCTGAAATAATCATTGTCGATATATTAGGATTAATGAAAACAGCCACAATGTACAAAATCTGAAAAACAAGCTTGCAAGATATAAGCAACATGACAGTATAAAGAAAACAAAGGTTCAACAATAATCTCGGCAACTTTAAAGTTTGAGAGTTTTCATTGAAGGAAGAAGATGCATCTTATCGGCAGAATACAGAACAACATAAACCATGAAGTCCAGAGGATAAACAACATGATTTATCTATCTTATAAGATTCTAAAAACGTTCATAAACTCCAAGTAACGGAATTCCACATACGAAAAAGAATATGCTACGACACAAATAACATTACACCCAAGCCAATAACAAGGAACAATACATGCAATTCATCATAAAACTAACTATATCAACAAGTAAAGATACAGAAGTATCTGCTTACATGGCCATTGAACTGCTGAACTGCTGCTTCAACTTCCGCTGCAGTGGACATTGTCACAAATCCGAAACCTCTGCTCCGTCCAGTCACTTTGTCATAGATTACCTACAAAATCAATCCATTTCATCACAGATGAAAAAAATCTTAAAACTTTTTCTATGTTCTCACTTTCTGCGCAAAACGATTCAAACCCATCAGCAAAACTATTTCTCACTAAATCAGGAAGATAATTATCCAAATCTGAAAACAGAACCCGAAATTAGCTTACCTCAACCATCTCAACATTTCCGACGCTCTCAAAGAGCTGAGTGAGCTGAGCTCTATCAACATTAAAGGAAAGATTTCCAACAAAAAGCTTAAGATCAGGAGAGAGAAGAGATGGTCGAAATTTAGATGCAGACAGAGCCATGTAGTACGCGTTTTTTGAAGCCTCCCCAACCGTGTTAACGGAAATGTCCTGTGGGAAAAAAAAGATAACATAACATGAGGTCAGATTTGATATCGAGATATATATTCTTTGAAAGACAAAACAATGAACGCTGACTCAAATCAAAGGGACCTCATACAGTAGTAAGAAAATGACGAATGTATTAATATACAATAGGCTAAAATGCTTACGAACAATTCATGTTGTTTACTCTGGAGATGCATGGAGAATATTTCAAAGCTATGGCAAGCAACACCGCATAATGTGCAAGAAAAGGCATATTCACCCCATCGATAACACGTCTCCCGAAGCTTCTTCTGTTCATTATCCGCAGACGACCCTCCTGAACCCGTTGCATCTGTGTGGGAAAGAAAAGAGAGGAAAAGTTGTTCAGAAACAGCTTTAATTTTCTGGTTATTTCACCTGTGAGTGAGAGAACAAAACACACCTTCCAGTAAGTCTTCCGGCCAGAGCCACCGTGCTGGAAATTTTGGAGGAAATGGACATGCCCGAAAAGTTGTGTATCCCCTCTGACGTTGGGGGATCATTATAAAAGTTTCAGGTAAATCCTCACCGGATATGACCACTTTATTAGCCGGAGGTGAATGACTATCTTCCCACCGATAGATATCATTCGAAATGTCTTTGATACCTGTTTCAGACTTGAGAAACTTAGTACGTACGTAAAGTAAAAGCAAAGGAAAAAAACCCTAAATTGTTTTAAAAAATCCACCATGTAAAGAGATGAAGAAGATTAACCGCATGATACGTATTTAAGAGCGACTCCAGTGGAAGAGAGCTTTTGGAGGACGTTATGAGGGATGAGGTTTAGGTTGCCAATCGCAGTGACTATTATCGGACCCAAGCAGCCTCCATTCTTCAACACTGTTTTTATACTCCGACCGACTCCACCAGCATCATATCGATCAGGAACCGGACAGGTCTCAATGTCCCACCACACCGACGTCAACACCTCCTCGGGCCTTATCTCGGACATCACCTCCTATTATTTCAAGACCTTAAAACATTAAAAATCGAATTTAGGTCTTTAATCCAGAACGAAAAATCTTACGGTAACTTGTCCAATCAAACTTCATATATATAACCAAATCGTAAAAATTTCGGAGAGATTGAGACGGTTTAGAAATAACCGACCTTGTTTATTATCGACTCTGAGACGCAAGGGAAAGATGGAGCTATCTATCAGCGGAGAGAGGAGATCAGCACAACCTTCGAGCGCAAGTAATCGTTTTGAGTGAAATAAATATATTAATATCTCTAGGGTAAAATTGATATCTTATATGGGCCGATACGCGTGGCCCATTAGTTGTATCTTAGCCCACGAATTTAGTTGACCTACTTTTTCAATTTTCCCGATCATCTTCCTTCCTCCAAATCTCTTTCATCATTCATTGTGTTATGTGTAAAGGTGGATCATGGGAAATTTAATTAGCGGTGGAAGCCGCCCGGCATATCATCGGGACCGTACGTCACCGCCGTATCCAAACCCTAATACTCAGTACCAAGGCAATTATCCGTCGCCGTACCACCAACAAGATTGTGGTAGGTATCCTTATGGGGAGATGGCGTCTCCGGTGCAATACGTAGAGCACCAGGAAGCAGTGACTATAAGGAACGACATCAATTTGAAGAAAGAAACCTTGAGATTTGAGCCTGATGAACAAAACCCTGGCAAGTTTTTGCTCTCCTTCACTTTTAACGCCTCTGTTCCTGGAAGGTAATGATCTTGATCAATGTTTTAGAGTGTAATTGCTAGATATTGGAGATTACTTCAATCAATGGTTGATTCTTAGGTCTTCCATATAGCCATTTTAAGGTTTGTTCTTATGGTTTTTTTATTCAACAGCATCACTGTGATGTTCTTTGCTAAAGAAGGCAAAGAGTGTAACTTTAATGCGACGAAGGAGGATCTGTTTCCATCCACGACAGTTAGTTTTGCAAAAGGTATGGAACAGAGATTCAAGCAGGCTTGTGGAACAGGGATTGATTTCTCAGCTTTGTCAGAGGCAGATTTGGTTGAGGCAAGCGAGACAGATGTGTATCATGTGGCAGTGAAAGCAGAGGTAGTATCAGAAGATGATCATCCTGAGTCTGAGACACTAAACAGACAGATAACTCATGTGGCTTTAGAGAAAGGTCATAAGGATGAGTACAAGGCGAGAGTGGTCAAGCAGATCCTGTGGGTGAATGGGAAAAGGTATGTTCTTCAAGAGATTTATGGGATTGGTAGTACAGTTGATGATAATGGAGAAGATGCGAACGAGAGAGGAAAAGAATGTGTCATCTGCTTATCGGAGCCACGAGACACCACTGTTCTCCCTTGCAGGCACATGGTAGCATATAAATACCCTTAGAGAGAATTTGAGAAAGAAGACAGCTTTTATTTCCTGATTGATTTGCTAACTTTCTATTTGTGTTTTTGTGATTCGTAGTGTATGTGTAGTGGTTGTGCAAAGCTTTTGAGGTTTCAGACAAACCTCTGTCCCATCTGTAGACAACCGGTGGATAGGCTTTTGGAGATAACAGTCAACACCGATGACAGGAACCAATGAGCTTTGCTACGTTGCTCTTCTCCTGTTTGTATAGAGAGTGCTTCCCAATGTTCTTGTTTGTGGTATATATGCAGGCATAATAACTCAAGTTACTAACTACATTTGCCAAATGACACTTTCATTCCGGTTTATACTTCCAAGTTTTTTTGTAAATCATCTAGACGGTCTTGGTTACTTATGAAATGAAAAACTTTTGAAGCACCTGCAGCAGCAGCACTCTTAGAGAATCTTGCTAATCGAAAAACAGACACGTTATATGAGTTGACTGGCAAACAATCCTCGTATCAACTCATCTGTTTCTGCTATTCGATTGGCAAAAGTCTCTAAAAGTGATGATGCGGGTGCTGCAAAAGTGTTTATTTCATAAGTAACCATGACCGATTTACAACTGAGCGCTCAAAGAAAACTGGGAAGGCGAATGCTGCCAGTGGCAGGATATATGTTACAATACCACCTGATCAAAGGCCAATCAAGAGTGTAACTTTAATGTGACAAAGGCGGATCCCTTTCCAGAAGGTTCGGCACAAAGATGTGTATCATGTGGCAGTGAAAACAGAGGCATCATCGGAAGATGATTCATCCAGAGTCTAAAACACCAATCTGTCAGATAACTCATACGGTTTTAGAGAAAGATCATAAGGGTAGTACAAGGCGAGAGACTTGAAGTAGATCCTGTGGGTGAATGGGAATAGGTATGTTTTTCAAGAGATTTATGGTAACATATAAACATCCTTGGAGAGAATTTGAGGGAAAAGATGGCTTTTTTTTTTTCTTCTCCTGATTGATTGCGAACTTTGTTTAGAGACAGCTCCCCAGTGTTCTTACTTGTGATATATATATGCAGGCATTGGAAACTCAACGTACTAAACTACTTATGCCAAATGACACTCTAAATCGTCAGGCTACTTTGGTACTATAAAGAGTTCAGGTCCCTGTGATTAGTTGTATAAGCAGAGTATCAAAACCAGTAGAAACACACAACATAGCAAACTTCCATTGAAGCACATACACAAAACAAAGTTCATAACGACGACAGCTTATTTAGAACCACAGAAGTGCTGGGTCGCTGGAGCAAACTTCTGCGGCTTTGCTCTATACATGAGCAAAGATTGTAGCAACAGAAAAACATAACATAACAAACTTACCAAACAACATAGTTTTAGTTTTTAAAGCTCCATTTGTTGAGCTTATTAGTCTTCCCACCACTGATGGACAAAAACGCCACTGTTTCTGAGGCTTTTAAAGATACCAGTGCAGTCTCTGTAGCCTGTGCAGTGAAGAAACAGTTCATCAACTGAGCAGATCGCTCCTGTCTTTATCAGCTCTGAGAGAAACTTCAGCTCAGTATTGCTTGTGTTCATCTTCAGAACCACAAAATCAGCGAAGCTCGCTGTTTCCTTGAACCATGCTAGAAAATCAAAGCTATCATCTTCCACAAAAGGTTCTTCTTGATCTCCAAGACTGGCTATTGTAGTTTTAGTTGCTGCGAGTCCTGGATGATAGATGAAGGTTACGCCAGGGCTTTTGACATAAGAAGTCAAGATAGATGTGTTGTGATGCACAAAGTAGCTATTAAAAGCTTTCCTGTCGATTGGGTACGATGGGAAGAACCAGTTCGACCTCGCTTTCACATGATCCGCTGCCCCAATATCAATATAAACCAGCCTCTTCCTAGAAGAGAGATCAATGAACTCAGGCAAGTAATGAATCCGTCTCTCGAAATCCGAACGTTTTTCCTCCAGAAGAGGCTCCAATAATCCAATGTATGGCTGGTTTTTGAGAACGGACGAGCAATCAGCCGGGAGGTCATGATGAGTTTGATCCAAGCGGAAACTATCTTCTCCATCTTTCTTGAACACAACCAAAACCTGTTCACCCAAGGAAGCAACATGAACCACACTCGAGTTCTTCAGCAATGAAGAAACAGGCGAAACCGATCTAACCAACCCATTTGAGTCAGACCCACTAGTAGTACCTACAAGCATAGCCCCGGTTCCACCGGGCTTAAGTATACGCTCAATCTCATAAACAAGAGAAGCAGGGACAGCAACTGTCTCAAGATCCATAGAAAACACAAAGCCAAAAGAAGCATCCTCATAATGTAGCTCACTTGTGAACTTCCTATGCTTGAAAGCGAAAACCGGTGGCATATAAGCCACACTAACATCAGAGATCCCTTGTCGATTCATCGCAAGAACAGCTGAAACCGATCTCCGACCAATGCAAAGAGCTTTCGAATCATTACTCAGTAGATTCATACCTGCAAGCTCTCTGACAACTTCAGTAGTCAAATAAATGTTTTCCTTACATTTCTCTGACTCCAAATAGTTCAAAACAGGTTTCAAGAACCTGTTGGATAATAATCCGTTGCCTGAGAAGAGGAACGGACCCAGAAACGCGAAATTCACGGCGCATTCATCAACCTTACATGGCTGAGTATTACTATTCTCTCCTTGGTAAGCTCCGCCGAGGATTCGCAAAACGGATACAACAGAGAAAGCGCAAACGATCACGAGGGCGCGTAAGATCACGCGCCGACGGAATGAGCTAGGCATCAATTTCAGTTTCAACATCTCAACGCCCATAAAGATCCAAGTACAAGATCCAAAGAGTTTGATTTTTGTAGGATTATCAAGAGAAGATTTTAAGGGAGAAGAAGAGAAGAGAGATTTAGCGAGTGCAAAACCTGGAGGAGGTATGGTTTCCACCCACGAGGAGAACTATTGAATTTTGTAAACCTAACCAGACCCTTCTTGATTCACGTCTCTGTATCATCAAAAGATCCATTTTTTTTTACCCAATTGATCGAACCATTCGTAGTTTCTTGAGATCTAGCTACATACTAAGACGACGAACTCTCTTCTTCCCAACAAAGATTGAAACTTTAAGCTGATTTGGGAATTAGGGTTTCGTAAGGTAAAGGTGGAATCTGGGGAGAGAGTTGGAAGCAGAAGGAACGAGAGATCTGTGATCTTGAGAGCTTCAAGTGAAGTAATAAAGTGACAACTGCGAAGGGACGAGGAAGAGGGAGAGTGATATGATGACGTCATCGTGCCACGTGGTTAGTTGCGAAGCCTTCGTTGAGTAATCGAAAGTTTGATATGATGATATTGATAAGATACGGTAAAGTGTTTTTGCACAAATCCCAATGGACCAATAATTTTCTAATCGAATTAATTTTCCTAATAATCATTTTTAAGACAGCAGAAAAATAAATTAAGACTAATCCTAAGAAAAAACAAATTAAAAGAATTGATGTAGTCATATAGCCATGTAGAAATTTGAACATGAAAATTATTGTTAGACTAATCCTTAGTTTAATCTGATTTATTAACCAGTCGAGAAGATGGAACGATAATAGTATGTTCACATTTATTTCCTAGTAATAATATCTAGCTATTTATTAGAATGCACATACACTCATTAAAGAGTATAGTTTAGGGTTCGGAGAGTGAATCCAATCCACCGACACTTCATGATATCGATCGACGCCACCATGCGATTCTATTTTCCTATATTGAAATAATTTTCTTAACAATTATTGTTTTTGTTCCAGCTGTCTTGAATCTCGAGTGGTACATAGACATCAATTATCAAATGCTTCAATTGGAGAGAAATAAACTCATACATATTTAACTTAAGGATGTTATTGAGAAACTAACGATTCTCGAGTGATCCTTTTAGAATCTTTTTTTTTTTTTAATTTTGCATGACCCATTGTAACCACACGACACACGTATGTGGAGAAAGAAGGTTTTTCTTACGCATCTATCTATAGTTAAGTTCTATAGTACTGACACGTTAGACTCCGACAAAATATTAGATGATGTTTTATGGTAATTTATCAAATAAGTAAAAAGTAATAGTATCATTTATGTTGTCACGTCTTAAAAAAAGTATGATTAAGAGAGGAGTGGACAAAACAATGAATATGCCCAAAAATCGGTTGGTGAAGTCTTCCCTCGATTGATCTCTTGTCGGTCGTGTCACGGTTCTTCTTTCAACATATTCGGGTGGACTCAAATATCATTTATAGAATTGAGTCGAAATTGTTGAATTAATCTCGTGTTAAGCTAGAAATAGTATAAAGTGAACCTGTCAACAAAAAATTACTAGTTTTTAGCTAAACTAAGAAGAAAATATAGTAATTACATGTTTGTGGAAATGATCTCATCAGCTTTTTAAGGCTTTGCTTCATACAACGAAACACTTCACTTTCTAACAAATTTTGCACTAAACTCTTCGTTTCTTTTGGTGTTGTCATATACATATCCTTGATGAAAAGATAAATAAATAAAATAGACAAGGAATCGTTTATTGGGAAAATAAAAAGTGTCATTCTTCTGAAGCACAAAAGTGGCATTATTGGCTGATGAGACTCTTATGTAAAACATTTTGTTTTCTTTCTTATAATTACATCCGAAAATTCTCCCATATTTTCTCTTCTATGCCCCCCACAAACTTAATTTGTCAGCCTCCAATTTACAGTCAGAATTCAGATTTTGAACCTTCTTTTAAAATATATATGAAAAAAACAAAACCCAGTCGAATTTTATTCACAGGGCTTTTCTTTAAAGGTTTTCTTTCACTTTAGAAGGAGAAACATGACTAAATAATAGCACCTGATTTTCAGACAAGTAGCATCTCTCTGTCATTGCTTGAAAGTAGAACCACCGATGATCTTGCTGCTCAGTGAGGCTTTGTTGTCTTTTGTGAAGCTTGTGCTCAAGAGGGCACTTGTAGGATTTGCTTCTGAGCTGTTGGATTGGGTTTCTGATTCACTGGGCCTTGTCCAGATCTTTATATGGCCTTCCCGGCAAGCCGTAACGACTGATTCTTGTGTGAACATCAAGCCAGAGAGGGGCTCAGTGTGCACTCTGTGAGCTATGATCGGTGAGAGCTTTGGAACATCTCGTTTGCAAGGAGCGGGTTGAAGAGTTCCCATAGGTATGACATTGTCCCAGTGAGCTGAGCTTCCTGTGCTGTAAGTTGGAGACCCCCCTGGAGCTCGCCTAAGTGGAACTACGATCTCGTCCATCTCGAGGTCCCAGAGAAGTAACTGTGTGTCCTGTGGATTCAGCAAAGGAAGCAGCATTGTGTGAGGCAAGACACTTGCAAATCATATATAATAGAATCAAGAGATTGAGATCGTAGGAGTCTATGGTTTTTAATAGCAAATTAAGTAAGAAATACGAGACTTTCAGATAACATGTTTGTGGAAATGATCTCATCAGCTTCCTAAGGCTGCTTCATACAACGAAACACTTCACTTTCTAACAAATTTTCTACCTAGCAGACCAAAGAATCTTTATCTATAATTTGATATGCTAATGAACAAAGCTGGATCAGATCCAATGAAGCTACATTACTGTGATTAATCATAAGATTTGCCCTTAGTTTCTGATCATCTTAAGAACATCGCCGAATAAGATCTTGTATTTTTCCTTTTCCTTTTCCTCAATATTGAAATGATAAGAAAATGAGAGCACAGGTTTAATGATAAAGTCAATCAAGCAATGTAGATAAGCTAATCACATCTCCCACGTATTTAAGCACATATCAGTTCTTTGCTAAATGCAAAGGAGGACCAGTAAAATGGGTGAAGGCACCACGATATACCTGACCAACTGATCCGAAACGGTACATGACATGCTCTCCTGACCCATCCGAATTTGGTGACGACCAATAGGAATCAAACGCTACTCCACTTACCTGAGAGCAACCATTCCGACATGAGTCAAGTGCTGTGTAAGTTAAACAAAAGAAATCTTATTGAAATCAAGAACCTTACCCACGAATTATGTCCCTCACCCCACGCCACAACCTTCCGATCATCCATACTCCACACTTGAACTAGGTCATCTTCACCTCCAGTCAAAATGTACTTTCCATCCATACTGTCAGTGTCAATACAATCACAATGTCAATAAACAGTATCATACAGGGATAATATGCTCACAACACTGGTATTTATTTAAGACACATTTTGTAAATTCAATATAAGAAAAGTTGCCAAAGGAAATATATCCCATCACCTCCAAGAACAGCACAGCAGAGCACCATAATAACTTTTTCCACCACATACTAGCTTCTGGGTTAAGAAGTCAAAAATGCGAAGAAAGCCTGTGAATGGTAAGAAATCTTAATGCTTAGTAAAGAAATACATAGAGAAAGAAAAAGACCACAAGACATAATAGAGGCATCTTACCATCTCTTCCAACAGTCGCCAAGTGTGCCCCATCATTTGAGAATGCAATGCTGTTAATTGAACCTTGACATATATGCCATCTCGCAACAGGATTACTCTGCACGAATACTCACATGAATGAACAATAGTACATCAAAATATGCTCAAAGATAGAAAAGAAAGTAAGTCATACAACAATTTCTTAAAACCACTAGCAAATGATGATACAAGTAGAGGATATGCATGTACCATGTGCTTCCAGAACCTATATAAGGATCTATTGAAATGGTTGCAAACTCACATACCTTGCTATATTTTGCCTTGTCAACAGAAAATTGTGTAGGATCTCTTATAGCAGGAAATGTTGACTCAGTGGCACCATCTTTGTTCTATTAAGTTAAATTAATCAGGATAAGGGATTAGACAAAATCAGGCAACTTAAAAGTCATATTCAAGAAAAAAGTTCTGATATCTGAGCTTGCCTTCTCATACACGTACAAATTGCCATCGGCATGAGCAACGACAAATGCTCCATCACCTCCAGGCACCCAAGAAATACTAGTACAACGACTGTTACAAAGCAACAAACTTTATTTTAAACTTCGAGAAGGCATGACCGCCAAAATTGATTCATGTTTCAACTTAACCTACTTAAAAACGAACTCATCCAAGGATACACACTGTTCCGTTATAATTTAACTACTCTACTGTCACTGAGAGTTTCCTAGAACCCAATCCATTACATTGACAGAAGCTGAATTATATAAATTTGTTAAACTGACATAAATACTAGCAGAAGTACAAACACGAAGAACACATAGAGATCCTTAGAGAAAGTAAATGTGAAGTATCGTGAACCAGTGGAATCAATTCTTCAAGTGTCACTAACAAATAATAGCAAAGTAAAAAGGTGGGAGGAAAAATTAAATAAGCGTTAAACTCTTGCCTGTTATTCACAGAACCGTCCTTGTTATAATGCAGAGCACCAACTAGCTTCTTAGAGACGTCCTGTAATTGCTGTCTCAGTGATACTGTGTACACTACAATAACACATCATAACAAAATAAATCCATGAGACAAGGCAGCTAGATCAGAGGTGAAAACGGTAAGCTCAAATTTCTAAATTACCATCCCCAGAATTCAGCCCAATAAGTAAGTCATGCCCATCCTTAGCATCCGGATCAAAAGCATGACACATAGGGTTTGAATTACTGAAATGGATAGACTTTACTGGATCCTACATCAAATAAGTTTCCTAAACCATTACCTCCAAAAAAAAACAGAACATTACAGCTAAATCTTTATAAGGAAAACAAAGAAAAGAAGTAATTACCTTGTCTTGCGAGTTCAAGTCACAGATAAAAATAGCATCACTCACATTGAAGACCAAGTAAGTTCCTTTCCCATCGAAATTCGTATTTGTCATCGATGTGCTAGAATTAGAAGGAGCAAAGGAGCCACTAATTCTTGAACTTGTACTCACACTTTTGCCCCCTCCATTACCTCCAACAAAACTAAGTGCACGGCTACCATTTCCAGTGCCTAGCAACCTGGCTGTTGCTGAACGAAACCCGCTACTAGCACTGTAACCCGACGAAGTACCAGTTGGAGTAGAAGGAGCAGCTCTTTCCTTAAGCTGAGCTAGAGTTACCTAAAAACGAAAATTTTCCCAATTTCATCAATGGAAAGCAATGTAATTCAAACCGATTGATCAGCTAACAACCTAATGCATCAGAATGCAAATTTCACTAACAAAAGTTTCACGATCGATATACTAATTCTCTGAAAATTCCGATTTGAATAATTAGAAATCCTAAACCCAAACGCATTTCAATCGAATCAAAGTATCAAACTCAAAATCCCAAAAATAAAAATCTTATCTTTACCTGAGTAACCGTTTTGCCATGTGCATAGTGAAGAAGACCAGAGGAATGCGTTTTCTCGTAGTGAAGCTTATACTTCCCTTCCGGCGTCTTGAAATAAGTCTTAATTCCCGGCGACTGAGGATTCGCCGCCGGTGAAGAAGATGAAGATGGCGCTGATATCATTCCATTAGAAGTGTTCATCATAGTGTTTGCTTTGCTAATCGTCGACTCAAAAAGCATATGATCACGATTCACACGACCCCTAGGGTTTGTTATCTCTCACCCAAAATCGAAACCCAGAAAAACTTTCCGCTTTTTCTTCTTCCTCTCTTGTTTGATGCAAAATCAGTAAAGTCTCGACGAAGAATCAAAAACTTCTCTTCTTCTGAGGTCTCTAATGGCTACCGAATCAAAGGGGTTATTATGATGCAACTACTTGTTTGTTTCTCACAACATATTATCAAAGCTTTGACTCGGAAGCTATTGAAAAGTCATCGTAATCAACGGTGGAGATTCTCGTAAAAAAGATTTAACGGGTGATGATCTGATGGGTCGGGTTGGTTATCTGGTTTCGGTTTTTTTTTTTGATAAGTACGCATAGATCACGTGGGTTGACGTCATAGATCAATTCAGGCCCACTTTCAAGCCCATTATCTATCAATTGATGACTACTGAAATTACGGCCTTTCAGCTTTCGGATGGTCAATTGTTTTTTTGTGAAAGCAGGCCTTAAATCCAAATATGGATTTGTTTTTTTTTTTTTGATGCATGACAAAAAGAAAATTATTACCCTTAAATTTGGTGTAGTTCAGTGAGAAGAAATTCAGTTTTGTTTGGTTCATCATATCAGTTTTTATCCACACCCCTAATTTAGAGACTCCGGTGATATGGTTTGTGTTAATGCCGTTATTGTATTACCATTCATGTTCAGATCCGTATGTTATATGGATGATTGGTTGTTCGTGAAAAAAACATAGAATCCGTCAATTATCAAAAAGGTTTAGATAGTACTTTTTTGGGGCATCTCCTTTAGCCTCAACCAACGACCACGACAAGAATAAAGAAAAGATTGATATTAGTGCTACGACCGTTACTTGTAGTTATTTATTAAACGTGAGAAAATCAGAACAACAAAAGTCACTTTGACATCAAAACAACAAAAGTCACTTTGATTGACATCAAATTAACAGAGAAAAAAACTTTCAGACAAAAAGACATATAGCCGTTGGAAAAAGCCACGTGGCGTTACATCTCTATCCACTTGTCTGACTTCATTCGTTGTCGCTTTGGATTCTCTTTTGCTCTCTCTCTTCCTCCATATTATTCCTTTGTCTCTTCCTCTGCTTTACTTTACTCCAAGCAAAGTATTGCCCCAATACACATCCCGTGACTTTCATCAAATTCTCTTTCTCAATCTCTCAAATTAAGAATCTTTCTTCTTCCTCTCCAATGGCCTTTCTCTGAAAACATCTCTTCGACTGATCATTAATGTCTCTCTTCCTCTTCTTCTTCTTCATTTCGATCTTGCTCTGTTTTTTCAATGGAGCTACGACTACACAGTTTGATTTCTCCACGTTAGCCATAAGCAACCTCAAGCTCCTTGGTGATGCTCGTTTAAGTAATGGAATCGTTGGCCTCACGCGTGACCTCTCTGTACCTAATTCCGGTGCCGGAAAAGTTTTATACTCTAACCCAATCAGATTCCGACAACCCGGAACTCACTTTCCGACAAGCTTCTCTACCTTTTTCTCCTTCTCCATCACCAATGTCAACCCTTCTTCCATCGGCGGTGGTCTCGCTTTCGTCATCTCTCCCGACGCAAACTCAATCGGCGTCGCCGGTGGTTCGCTTGGTCTCGCCGGTCCAAACGGGTCCGGTTCAAAATTCGTCGCCGTCGAGTTTGATACTTTAATGGACGTTGATTTCAAGGACATTAATAGTAACCATGTTGGATTCGACGTAAACGGCGTCGTTTCCTCTGTTTCCGGCGATCTTGGCACCATAAACATCGATCTCAAGAGCGGCAACACCATCAATTCATGGATCGAGTACGATGGATTGACTCGGGTCTTCAACGTATCAGTCTCTTACTCAAATCTGAAACCTAAAGTTCCGATTTTGTCTTTCCCTCTCGATTTAGATCGATACGTGAACGATTTCATGTTCGTCGGATTCTCCGGATCAACTCAGGGAAGTACAGAGATTCACAGTATCGAATGGTGGAGCTTCAGTTCATCATTCGGGTCGGGACCCGGATCCGGATCCGTGTCACCTCCTCCGAGGGCTAATTTGATGAATCCGAAAGCTAATTCGGTGAAATCTCCGCCGCCGTTAGCGTCACAACCGTCTTCTTCAGCGATTCCGATCTCAAGCAACACTCGATTAAAAACTTCGTCGTCGTCTTGCCACAGCCGCTTCTGCAAAGAGAACCCGGGAACAATCGCCGGAGTAGTAACCGCCGGAGCTTTCTTCTTAGCACTCTTCGCCGGAGCTTTATTCTGGGTTTACTCCAAAAAGTTCAAACGCGTCGAGAGATCTGATTCATTCGCTTCTGAAATCATCAAAGCTCCTAAAGAGTTCAGCTACAAAGAACTCAAAGCCGGCACAAAGAACTTCAACGAGAGTCGAATCATCGGACATGGAGCCTTCGGAGTCGTTTACAGAGGAATATTACCGGAGACCGGAGACATCGTCGCCGTCAAACGATGCAGTCACAGCTCACAAGACAAAAAGAACGAGTTTTTATCGGAATTATCCATAATCGGAAGCTTAAGACACAGAAACCTCGTGAGATTGCAAGGATGGTGTCACGAGAAAGGTGAGATTTTGTTAGTCTACGATCTTATGCCAAATGGGTCACTCGATAAAGCTTTGTTCGAGTCACGATTCGCGTTGCCGTGGGATCACCGGAAAAAGATCTTGCTTGGTGTTGCATCTGCTTTAGCTTATTTACACAGAGAGTGTGAGAATCAGGTGATTCACAGAGATGTTAAGAGTAGTAATATAATGTTAGATGAGAGTTTTAATGCCAAGCTTGGAGATTTCGGATTGGCGAGACAGATTGAGCATGATAAGTCGCCGGAAGCGACTGTTGCTGCCGGGACGATGGGGTATTTAGCGCCGGAGTATCTTCTGACGGGTCGTGCTTCGGAGAAGACGGATGTGTTTAGTTACGGAGCGGTGGTTTTGGAAGTGGTTAGTGGAAGAAGACCGATTGAGAAGGACTTAAATGTTCAAAGACAAAATATTGGGGCAAATCCGAATTTAGTAGAATGGGTGTGGGGTTTGTATAGAGAAGGGAAAGTTTCTGCAGCTGCTGATTCTAGGCTTGAAGGTAAGTTTGATGAAGGTGAGATGTGGCGGGTCTTGGTAGTGGGCCTGGCTTGTTCGCATCCGGATCCAGCGGCTAGGCCCACTATGAGGTCAGTGGTGCAAATGCTGATTGGTGAGGCTGATGTACCGGTTGTGCCCAAGTCTAGACCTACAATGAGTTTTAGCACTTCGCATTTGTTGCTGAGTTTGCAAGATACTCTATCTGATTGTAGTAATACCGTGGCTTTGAACTCTAGCCGATCGTCGTCATGGTCGGTGCCCGAACATAATGTTATCATTCGAAGCGACGATGACCATTTGGTATAGATGTTTTGAAGTTATAACAAACAGATGCGTTTTGTGTGTTTGATTAGATTTTGATTTGTGTTGTAATATTCAATTCATTTTTTTCTTCCTTTCTATGTATGTAAGATAAGAACACAAAATTGGTTTGCTTGGAACTTAAAAGTTAAAACCCATTAAAACATCCGGACAAACCATAAAAATTCTATTTGGCTAACCCAAACTGAACCAGAACCCAATTAAACAACCCTTTAGGTAGATACACAAGGGCCTAACTGAGTTTAACAAAAGATACGGGTTGAAATCGAGATACCTGAAAAGTAAGGGGGTCCAAAATAAGATTTGTCTGATTAGTGGAAGTGGCGATGTAGTGGATGAAACACGTGTGTTTATTATCTCTCTGTGCGTTTGTTTGTGTCTTATTAATCTCTCTCGTTCGAAAACAGATCCTCGTTTCATCCTCCTCCTCTACCATTAGCACGTAACTGGAGCTGATCTCGCATATTTTGGATCGTAATCATGGACGGCGACGATTTTGCCGGAAAGGTACCGTCAATCTTCTCTATACTTACACCTTTTGTAGAATTTTCATGAACTCCAGATGATTTTACCATATAGCTCATCTTCTGCGATCCCAGAATGTGCAATCGCATTTCTTAGGGTTAGATTCGTGATTTTTGGGGAATATGGGCTATTTTGTTAATGATCTAATGAAATTATGTGATATATTCGCATTTTAGAGTAATCAGAAAAAAAAAAAAAAATCTTTGCATGCATTGCAGGACAACTGTTTGGAAAAAAGATTACTTGTGATCCCTTCCCTTGGACACTTTGCAATAATCTCGTTCATGTTGTATAGATGTTTACTTGGTATATAAATACTTGGTCTTAGATCATTGTTATCTATGTGTGGTATGATTTATGCACACATTGGTCTGACATGCATTTCACAGGCGGCTGCTGAAGCCAAAGGATTGAACCCGGGATTAATCGTGCTGCTTGTTGTTGGAGGTCCGCTTCTTGTGTTCCTAATCGCCAACTACGTGCTTTACGTGTATGCTCAGAAGAATCTACCTCCAAGGAAGAAGAAGCCGGTTTCCAAAAAGAAGCTCAAGCGGGAGAAGCTCAAGCAAGGAGTCCCTGTCCCTGGAGAATAAATCTTCACTTGTGTCTCATTCAAAGCGGTATATCTTCGGTTACCTCTTTTACTTCTGTCTTGAGTCCTGTATGATTTCACTTGGAGAGCAAGTAGAAAACCACCCTTTTGCTTGGGTAGACCATTTTTAGTTTTTCCTTCATACACACATTTGGTTGCAACTGTAGAGTCTCTCTCATCATCTTTGCAACAACTTCTCATCTTTAATATCATTTCACTTATTTAGGTGTTTCTTGATTTCATTGTTACCATTCCGGCTTTTGCTAAACCGGATAGCTATAGAGACAATATGTTATGAACATTTGTATATATACACAAAATCAAGACACAAGGAGAGTCAACATTTGATTATTACAAACAGATCTCAATCACCCTCATTGTTGTATCTCAATCACAGATGTATAAGAGACCAAAAATTTCATCGTTTTGATTCGTTTTGCGATGAGATTTCCGGATTCTTAGTCCAGTGTTTAATCCATTTCTTGACGTATAAGAAGAAAGAAGCTCCATCTTCACTTCTAAGAGCCTCAAGGAGCCAATGCTTTGTGTTTCTGGAGCTTTTACATTTTCATACCTGGAAACTCCACAAGGATTTCAACATCAAAAGAACAGCCAATCTCAAGTAATTTGAACCAACTCATTCCCTATCATTCTCTTTAGAAACCTAAGCCATCATGATTTCACCAGTTTGATAAGATTACAGTGTAGGGGAAGCGATTCAAGACATACCCAGAAGATATCCTTCACGGCCTTCTTCAAATCATCTTAACTCAAATTTGTACTCTTCAGATAAGTTGAGATGTATCCTTCTTTAGTAGTTCATATAGCACTGAATCTGTATCCCATCCCGCTTGTGTGTTGCAATCCAATGTGGTAACCAGTTAGTTCTCCACATTTCCAAACTGAAAATAGCAAGAAAGAAAAAAACATTGAGATTCTTGAAATTTGTCATCATTTATGCAGCAATAAGTAAACTGTCCTTCACTATTACTCAATAGGTAACCAAAAACATTAAACAGAACAAGATTTTGTTACAACCAAATGAAATAATATTTGATGAAGAAAAGGAAAAGCGCAAGATATCTATCGACAGCATTTATCTAAGCAAGCAAACAAGATGAGACATGATGGCAAGAGCAAGAAGGAAGAAGATGCAACTTACAGATGAGACACAATGGCATTCTCTGTGCTTCTCTTAGAAGAGAAAAACGTCACTTAAATGTTTGTTTTTTCGGTTTCATGGATAAACTGGAATCTTTTCTTGTGTTGCGGATTACACTCATCTAGCATCTGCGACCAGATGTTGTGCAGGACTGTATATATATCGTCCCTCTCTGGATGAAGAACATCTTCAGCAAAGAATATATGAATTTTGTCCTCAACATCGATCCAGCTCTGTCCTGGAATTTTTTTAACATCATGCTTTTTCATTGAGCTCCTCAACAATGCAGCATCTTCCCAATTTCCAGAAGAAGCATGCATGCTGCAGAGCAATACATGAGCTGTAGAGTTGAAAGGATCGATCTTCAGAATATTTTCAGCAGCTTTTTGGGCAAGATCAACATTTCCTTGTGTTTTACATGCAGACAGTAGAGTCTTCCACACAACAACATCAGGTTCCAACTTCATTTCATCGATGAATCTCTCAGCTTCATTTAAATGGCCAGCACGAGCTAGCAAATCGACCACGCAAGAGCAGTGCTCTTTTGTTGGTGAAATCCCGTGTTCAGTTTGCATGATTGCATACAGTTCCAAGCCTTCTTCCACCAGCCCAACATGACTACAGGCAGTAAGAACACCGACAAACGTTACATGATTTGGCTCTATGCCCGAACTTTTCATTTCCCTGAATAATGTGAGAGCTTCCTCTCCAAATCCAGACTGTGCATATCCAACTATCAAGGTGCTCCACGAAACTACATCTCCGTTATCCATTGAATCAAAAATCCTTCTCGCTTGCCCCAGTGATCCACACTTGGCATACATATCAATAAGTCCGTTTTTTATAAATTGCTCAAGCACCAACCCGGTTTTCAAACTATAGCAATGGACTTGACTTCCCAATTTTAGAGATGAGATTTCCACACAACCCCGCAACAGATTACCCATGGTTATGTGATCTGGCTCACACTCAGACACAAGCATCAGCTTAAACAATCTCAACATCTCTACTGGCTGTTCGTGTTGCAAACATGCCGTCAGAATAGCATTCCAAGAAACCGAATCTGCGTTGTTTCTGAAGTCTTCAAATAAATTAAAACAACGATACAAGTCCGAGCAGAAGGTGTACATGGTAAGCAGAGAGTTGCAAACTGAAAGATCTGCCAGGAAACCACACTTGATAATGAAAGAGTGAATTTGCATGCCTTGACACAAAGCCATTGGTTTTGTCTGAGCACAGAGCAAAGAACGCAAGGAGATGGCATCAGGAATAAAACCAGAATTCCTCATCTGAGAGAAAACTGATACAGCCTCATCAGCGTAACCATTATTTGCAAGTCCAGCAATGATCACATTCCACGATGCTGTATCAGGTCTTTCTATTTGATTAAATACTCTCCTTGCAGAATCCAGGAAACCGCATCTAGCATACATGTCACAGAGCGAACAGCCTGCAATAGCGTTTCCAGCTAACTCCGACTTAATGCATAACCCATGTATTTGGCTACCATAATCTGGTCTAAGGAGACTGCTACAAGCTTTCAAAGAACTACCAAATATATATTCATTTGGATGGAAAACACCAAAAGACAACATTTCTTTTAGGTGGCTCAGGGCTTCAAACTCAAACCCAAGTTGCGAGAACCCTGCGATGATTGAGCTCCACGAAATTAGATCCTTCGCTGGGATACCATAGAACAATTTGCTGGCATCTGAGATTTGATTGAAGCGAACATACATAGCAATCAAAGCATTTTGAGCAATAAGATGAGAACTGGATTCCAACTTAATGACTTGCGCATGCAGTTGCTTCCCTAACCCAACATCACCAGTACTAGCACATGCTTTGATGATGCTTCCAAATGCAAACTGGTCAGGAACTAAATCTTCCTGAAGCATTTTCAAGTACAATCTGATTGCCTCGGCTTCCTGACCGTTCTGTGAATAGCCAGTAATCACAGATGTGTAAGAGACCAAATTCCTTCCAGGCATAAAATCAAAAACTTCTCTAGCATCCCTCAGCGAGCCACATTTCCCATACATACTAAGAATGTGATTATTAAGAATAGTATCATACTTGCAGTTGGAATTCAAAATGTGATCATGTATCTTTCTGCCTTGTGCTAGAGATCTAGATGAAGAGCAAGCACAAATTAAAGAGATATAGGTTCTTAACCTTATCTTGCAGCTTGAGTTCTTCTGCGCAAAATCAAACGCTTCCAGTGCTTCCCTGTAGAAATTATTTCTACAAAGGGAATTTATGTGATCATTCATTAACTCTTCGGTCTTGATGGTTGATACAACACTTGATGTTGCCGGTATCTGACTATTGCTGACGGAAAATCTAGCTCCTAATCTTAACATTTTCGCCATTTCTGTAAATCTTTCTAATCCAAACGAAGTTCAGCTAGAAAGACATGTCACTCGGCGAAGCATCCAACTAACCAAACAAAGAATACTCTATCTTCCTCGAGGATGACTGCAATAGAATCCATTGGATCAAACTTCTTCAAAACATACACAACTGAATTTTAATGTTCATGAGCTCAATACACACCAAGCACAACAGAGGAATATAGAGAACCAATGTCAAAGAATAGCTATCACAGACATTTTATCGAGCAGGTGGTGTACACAATGTAAAAAAAAAAAACAGAAACCTTTTTGACATCAGATTTTTGATTATTGTTCCAACGGTGTCTGAGTAATGAGAATGGTGGACTCTGGCTCCAATTTCAGTTATTCAAAATGAGGAATAAGGACCAAGAAGAACCGTTATGGTTTTAGTGGCGTGGGAAAATTTACGAGGTTTCAAGGATCTATCTGGTGGATACGAGTTAGTTACAGTTGGTTAAGGTTTTAAATATGGTTCAACCGACACGAATTAGATTGAACCGAAAAATCTGATATCTGGTTTCCGCCATAACCGGAAATTGGGAGGGTGATGAAATCAGCTCTTGGCCTATTTACAGCTCCCAACAAGTGAAATTTACTTCCAGCAAAACAAATCAAATAGTAATAAAATAGCATCAAGCCATCAACTTCAAAAGATTCCATAAAAATGCACGATTATTCTATGTTTTAGCAAAATATACAGATTAATTATCTTGTTTCACAAAGTCACCACCACGTATTCATGTTAGATCGACGAGTTGCTCTCCAATTCCAATTTCAACTCAAATGTTTCATTTTTAACAACGTTGCTTAGTTTCAACACTCCATTTCTAGTAACTAATATCACTTTCAAATGTTCAATGTAACACTCCACTTCAATGTTCAACATATATCACTTTCAAATGTATGTAGATAAAACACGGAACCTTAATGTGTTTTTGTGAAAATTGTTTAAACATTTGTGATTTTTGTTATGGAATTTCGCCATTTATAAAGTATATAGAGATATAGGTAAGCTAGGTTTGTGTCCTTGTGTGAGTGACTTGTGGTTGCGTGACCGTTCGTTGTTCATAAGTAGCAATATGAGGCCAAACAATAGCACGTGACTCGGGCGCGTCTACTAGGCGCGTAGCTTAAAAAACGCCCCCTCCACGTTCTTCTACTTTCGGTCCATTCTATCAATTAATTTCAAAATAGCCCCTGATATTTATTGATCCATTTCATTATCAACCCCACAAGTTTTTTTGATTATCCAAAAGAAAATATTTAATTTTGCAGAATAACCAAAAGGAAGGAATCCAACGTAGAGGATTAAATCATTGATAAAACTTTAAAAATATTGAAAATTACAGATTCTTTTTAGGAAAAAAGATGGCTGGCTACACGAAGTATCCGCGAAGACATGGCCACACATGCAAAGTTTAATAATGGATCCTAAACTACATGAACTATATGTATCGCATGCCCACATATACGAACTATATGTAGTCATGTCGCCAACATCACGAACATTTTTTTCCGGTACACTTTTCGCCGGAATCCGGCATTGACCAATTTGACCGGCGTTGACCAACATAAATATTTTTTAATATTTAGAAAATTATGTTATTGAATCATTTATAATATTGTATAATTAAAAAATATATACAATATTCAATATAAAAATATTTTGTATATATATTCAATGCATTGATTTTTAGAATTAGTTAGTTTCAATAATTTCAAAACTAAACTAAAAATAAAACAAAAACCAATTAGGTAAAATAATTATAAATAGAAAATTTTAAATACTCTCTAGTCTAAAGTTTTTTTATAATATGTTGTTAATTTTTTTTGTATTATTAAAAGAATTTTTCGTAATAATTTTAGATACAAAAATTAACAACATATTATACAAAAAACTTTAGACTAGAGAGTATAGAAAATTTCATATTTACAATTATTTTACCTAATTGGTTTTTATTTTATTTTTAGTTTAGTTTTGAAATTATTAAAACTAACTAATTATAAAAATCAATGCATTGAATATATATACAAAATATTTTTATATTGAATATTGTATATATTTTTTTAATTATATAATATTATAAATGATTCAATAACATAATTTTCTAAATATTAAAAAACTAAAAAAAAAATTTTTTTTGAATATTTATGTTGGTCAACGACAGTCAAACTGGTCAATACCGGATTCCGGCGAAAAATGTATCGGAAAAAAATGTTTGTGATGTTGGCGACATGACTACATATAGTTCGTATATGTGGGCATGCGATACATATAGTTTGTGTAGTTAGAGATACATTTTTAAACTTTGCATGTGTGGCCATGTTTTCGCGGATACTTCGTGTAGCCAGCCATCTTTTTTCCTTTCTTTTTATTAAGAAGCGAGGTGGAAACAGCCCAATCATTACTTCAGGGGTTACTTTTGATATATTTTCAGTAAGTTGAAAATAAATGTTCTTCAGTGGGAAAAAACGACTCGAGAGTCCAGTGGGAAAAAAATAACAGTCCGACGAGAAAGAGGAAAGATCAAATCATCTAAAGTTCGTGGCTTGATTCTGCAATTCTCCATTTTAAACCAACAAAAAAAGAAGCTAAATCGACGTTATCTAGGTGAATATTTCTTCATGACTTTGTCAAACACTCAAAAAATTCTCTTCCTTTTCACATGATTTATTCCTGATTTCAGTGGGATTTTTTTTCCTTTTTTCTGAGAAGTTTATCAATCTTTTTAGGTAGGTAATTACTAGTTTGTGTTTTTTTTTTTTTTTTTTCTTTTTCTACTAATTTGCTGCCGAAAGTGTTAATCTTTGGTTGGTTTAAAGGTTTAAATTTGCTTACATCTACTCAAAACTTTTATTTTGGTTGGTAGCTTAAAGATTCAGTCAAAAAACTTTTAATCTTTGTTTTCCTGCAAAAAGCAAAAGTGTTTCTGTTGTTTATGTAATAAACACTTTTTGCAGAGAATGTTAGAAGATTCTAGTTTTAGACAATATGTAAAAACGATTTCTTTTCTGGGTTTTCTGTTTTTGGATCTGTGTTTCTTTTTTGGGAAGATCCAACCAATGAAACCAAATCTCACATTACAAAATGACAAGAAATTGTCTCTTCTTCCCAATAATTCCAAAACTTTGATTTGATAAAAAAATATATAAATAAATTGGTGACTTAACAACCAAAAAGATTATGTGAAAGATATTGGTGCTTTCTTTGCTTGTAATAGGGTTTATCTTTTGGTGATTTGATGAATCACATTGACGGCAACTTTGTTTCTAAATAGAAGACTTCAAAATGTTTATATATTTCTTCCAAATAAGTTCAATATTCATTTGCTGTCTCTTTGCTTTCGTTTGGTGGCAGTAGGAGTCTCTTTGAAGCTAAATGTGTAATGTTATTCTAACTATTTTTAATTTGTTATGGTTTTTTTTTGTACACTTGATTAAGGTTTCTGTCTCTCCTGAGTTTGTTGTCTATATGCTTGTGATAAGTTTTTTTTTTCCTCTGTTGCTTCTTTCTCACACTTTTCATTGGTCTTCATGTACTATTTGTCAGATTCTTCAAAGAAGCAATCATAACGCAATTGATTATATCCAAAAAGAAAAGTTTTTCTTAACTCTTGATCTATAACAATGCAGACTCCAAAATCAAGGTGATGATCTCAACTCTAACTTTGTGTTCTTGTTGTGAATGTTGTTGGAGTTATTGATCTGTTTCAATGTGATTGTGATTGTGTGTGATAGGCCAGGATCGTTGGAGCTGCCACAGAAGAAATCTCCTTTACCAGCTCCCAAAGTTGCTCGGAGACTCAAGCCAAGCGGAGCAGAATCCGATCCAAAAACCAAGACAATATCGAAAACTCAAATCCCGAAAGTAGTAGCTGATCGTCGTTCGCCAAGAATTCCTCTTAATGAGGTACTTTTGCAGTTAAAGATTGTTGATTTTGGTGTATGCAAGTTGTATATATGATGATTCTTGATTATGTTGTGAAGTACTCAGTCGTGTGATCTAGTTTGTATATATGATTGTTGCTTTTCAAGATTCAGAAGAAGCGGACAGGAAGGGTACCGGAACTAGAATCTCAGATATCGCAGCTTCAAAAAGAGCTTAAGAAGGCAAAAGAAGAGCTAAACAGATCAGAAGCATTAAAGAGGGAAGCTCAAGAGGAAGCTGAAGATGCCAAACATCAGTTAATGGACATCAATGCCTCGGAAGATTCAAGAATTGAGGAGCTGCGTAAACTCTCGCAGGAGCGAGACAAAACATGGCAATCTGAACTTGAGGCTATGCAGAGACAACATGGAATGGATTCAGCTGCTTTGTCTTCTGCCATTAACGAAGTTCAGAAACTGAAATCAAAGCTCTTTGAGTCCGAGTCCGAGTTAGAGCAGTCCAAATTTGAGGTAAGGTCTTTAGAGAATCTTGTTAGACAGCTCGAGGAAGAAAGAGTAAACAGTAGAGACTCAACAGCATCAATGGAAGTGGAAGAGCTGAAAGAAGCAATGAATCTTGCAAGGCAAGAGATAATACAATTGAAATCTGCAGTTGAAGCAGCAGAGACAAGGTACCAAGAAGAGTATATACAGAGCACATTGCAGATAAGAAGCGCTTACGAACAAACAGAGGCGGTTAAATCAAGATATTCACAGAGAGAGGCCGAGTTAACGGAAGAATTGAAGAGAACCAAAGATGAAATCGAATGTTTGCGCAAAGAGTTAATGGATAAGAAGAACGAAGACGAATTTACGGGCGATTTAAAGAAGCTTGAATCGGATTTGATGGAAGTGAGAGGGAGTTTAATGGATAAGGAGATGGAGTTGCAGATTCTAAAGAGTGCAATGGAGAAGAAAGTGGACACCGCAAACACGGAAGCCATGGAAGCTGAGCTTAGAAGAGTGAAGGTTCAATGTGAGCAATGGAGGAAAGCTGCCGAGACAGCGGCTTCTATACTGAACAATGATGAGGAAAGAACAGATTCTATTGAGACTAGCAAAATGTTGAAGAAGTTTGGTGTGTTACTCAAGAAAAACCATAAGTAATAATAATAATACTGATTCTTTTTTACTTCATTTAATAAAATTGAAAAAATGGCATTATTGTTGTATGTAAATTTGTAAAATTTCGATTTGATTTGTCTAAATTTATAATTTTGTAAACGTTGCCACATTTGTTGATGAAATTTGTATTGTGAAGTGTTCATTTGCATTCAAGACTTGTTATAAAACTGCTAGTGACCATCTGGATTATAATGGTGCTGTTGAGTGTGAGCAGCTAACAGCAAATTTAGTTTGGTCCTGTGCATTGATTTTACATGTATAGAAGAGTGTAAAGTAAAAGTTTTGTAATAGAATTTGAAACTGTAAGAAGCCACAATGACACATGATACCTCTCAAGTCTTGGATCTTCCTCTTGACATTTTCTTCTGTCTATTTTTTTTTTGTTGCGCACTAAACGCTTTAGAGGGCCTACTAGATTGTCTTTGGTGATGGACAACCAAATCCACTTCATGAAAACATTTGACTTTTTTTTTTCGTTCTTGGCTGAGATTCTGTTTGAAAAATCGCTAGGCGCTAGTCGGGCGCTCGGCATGGGCCTACCGATTAATCGGAAAATCGGATTAAAATCGGGGATTAATCGGAAACTAGTTTTAGGGTTATTTTAATATTTTTAAAACATATTAGTCCAATATTTATTTCAAAATTGCAGTAAACACATAATAATGTATTTTTGAGACATATTTTTATAATTTTTATTAAAATTTTATGATTTTTATTTAAATTTGAACATAAGTTATTATAAAACATCACAAAGTCCCAATTCTAATGATTGAATAACAAAAATAAAAAGTTTTTTATACTTGTAATCTAAAAATAATCGGGATATGTAAAATTAGTCGGAGAGTAATCGGATTAGGCGGGAAGTAATCGGATTAGGCGGAGAGTAATCGGAGAACTGATTTCTTTATGGGATTAGTCATTAATCGAGGCGGAGAGGGTGGACCTCGCGATTAAGCAGGGAGTAATCGGGTTAGGCGGGGGTTTTTAGAACAGGGGTTGAGACTAACCCATTCTAGAGAATCGAAAATGCAATCAGTCCACCTTGCCACTAATATTTTTACAATTTTTTTAACCTAGTTTTTAGATATCAATTATTAATTAACTATACTAGGTTTTATTGCAAAACTAATACTACTTTTTTCAAAAAAAATACACTTATTAGCTTAAATGAAAGATTAAAAACTGAATTAAAATAAATATAACAAGAAAAACTGTAAAATACGCATTTAATTAAATTAGACGATTACATAAGAAATTACATGTCACTGATAAAGATCACTTATCTCTTAACAAACTATTTGGATAAATTAAATCCACTTATATAAATACAATGGTATATAAAAAAGATCATGTATTTTACTATAGTTACGTGATAGAAGAAAATTTTCTAAAATCCATGTTTTTTAATATAACAAATTAAAAAGTTCATTATCTTTAACTAACTCTTAAATATTATATTACTACTTTATTTCACCCAATTACTAAAAAAAGCAGAATAAAGAAATATTATTGTTGAGGAAAAAAAAAGAGTTTTTTGTTTGTTTGTTTTTGTCAATAAACAAAAAAAAATGAACGGTGTCGATAAAAAAATAAAAAAGCCCTAATCGTTGAATCGCAGACAAAGCTCCTCTCTTCTCCAGCGTCGGATCAGATCAGATCAATCTCTCTCTCCTTCTCCGTCTCCTCCTCCAATCATCATTTCTCTCTCCGTCTCCCGCTCTTTTTCGAATTCTTCCTCTTCAGGTAATCCAATCAATCATCACTTCTTCGCGCTTTCTGGGTTTGGTCTGAGAAAATCGGATCTCTAATTATCTGAGAATTTATAGGGTTTCTTAGATGGCCGAATCGCAAACCGGAGGTGGTGGTGGTGGAAGCCATGAGAGTGGCGGAGATCAGAGCCCGAGGTCGTTGAATGTTCGTGAGCAGGATAGGTTTCTTCCGATTGCTAACATAAGCCGTATCATGAAGAGAGGTTTACCTCTTAATGGCAAAATTGCTAAAGATGCTAAAGAGACTATGCAGGAATGTGTCTCTGAATTCATCAGCTTCGTCACCAGCGAGTAATTCCTTTCTCAAAAATGTTATCTTTTTTTTTTCTGCAAAAAAATTGATGCTTTGGTGGTTATAGCATGAAAAAGCCTCTTCTTTGTTACGTTAGATTGATGTATATTGGATTAGGATTCTGCTAGTTCACTATGTCAGTGTTGGGATGTGCTTTTTTTTTGTATGATGCAATGTGGTTTGATGATGTTGTGCATATTTTGACGAGCAGGGCTAGTGATAAGTGCCAGAGAGAGAAAAGGAAGACCATCAATGGAGATGATTTGCTTTGGGCTATGGCCACTTTAGGCTTCGAAGATTACATCGATCCCCTCAAGGTTTACCTGATGCGATATAGAGAGGTATGTTCCACTTCAGCTTATTCAGTTTACATCAAGAGAATTTCTGCTATACATTCACTGACTCTCTGTTTTTCCTTCTCATTTCATTGTATATGCTATATGGATTGGAATTTTGCAGATGGAGGTTAGTGGTTCTCCTCTTTTGTTATCTTTTTTTACAGCTTACCGTTATCTTTCTGATAGTCGAGTTTTGTACGTCGATCCTTTTCTGGGGCATATGGTGTATGATTGTAGCTAATTAGGATTGTTTGCTACCCTTTTGCCATTGTTATCCGTCTGATAGGGTGACACTAAAGGATCAGGAAAAGGCGGGGAATCGAGTGCAAAGAGGGATGGTCAACCAAACCAAGTGTCTCAGGTAATGACTCGATTGACACGGTCGTTTTACCTAAGCATTATTTTTTTCCGCTTATGAAAATGTGCGAGCTAATTTATTGTTTCCCTGTCTTTACTTTCTGAACAGTTCTCGCAGGTTCCTCAACAGGGCTCATTCTCACAGGGTCCTTATGGAAACCCTCAAGTAAGTGTTTCCGATAAAAGAAATGTTAATACTTATATATGAATTCATTCTCTACATAGAGCAGAGCCGGAGTAAAAAGGAGAGAATGTTATACAATTAAAGGATTTAAGGACTTTAATAGACTTGGTGAAACATCATATATGCATATCCACTTTTTGAAATCTAGACATAGGCCCTCATATGTCCCTGTCTCTGAGCTTCGACAATAGCATCAAGCATCTTGAAGTGTTAATGGTATTTGTAATCTATCAATGTGCATATAATTGATTAAAACTCGTTTGTGACTGTAGGGTTCGAATATGATGGTTCAAATGCCGGGCACAGAGTAGTACTAGGGCACTATTCATCACAATCTTCCGAGACTCGACTATTCCGGTTGTGTCTGAGAATCTGAGTGATCCACTGTTCATAGATATGGATTGTGGTATCTCAGTTTTGGGAGAGAGAAGATTTGTATATGATTGTGTTGTAGGGAGAAGAGTTTGGTTTGCTTAAGACAAGAATTGAAGAAGCACGTTTTTTTTTCATTTGATTGTTATGTTTCTTAGGTTTTGGTCTTAAGAAGAAGCTATTTATCATCACTTGATTGCCCTGTTGATCCTTCATGCAAGTGAGCCGTTACTTTCGTAAAACAACATCATGATTAATAATTTAGTCTCTTTGATATTTTGGTCCTAAATTCTGAGTTTGGTTTGGCATCATCAATTGATAAAAAGAAACGAACAGTTCCTAAACTTGATATTGAATCGTTGTGGTGTGGCAAAATTCATGATCTAAGCTGTATAAAAAAAGTTTGTGATAACTCGGTTTATCCATTGAGAAGGCTTTCCGTTGCTGCTAAGAATCTAACACATGGGATATGTGACATGTCATATGGAACATGTTAATGTTTTTGGGCATCCTCTTGATCAAACTAGATAGAAACTTTGAAAATTTAATAAAAACTGAATAACAAAATCTAAACGAAACAATGTAGAAAAAAACACACATAAAACACTTACAAAAACCAAAAAACTCTTAAAGACTTAAACTAAACTCAATGCTTAGTGATGAGGTCTGAAAGGGTGTGACCACCATCTGTTGAAGCGGTCAATAGGTGACAACTTCTTCTTGGGAACATTCGGGAAAGTAACAGCTTCGGTTGATGGTTGCACCGTGACTCGAAGCTTAATCCCGGCCTGACAAAGACCGGTCTTTAAGCTTACAAAATAATGCACTCCTGGTTTGGTGAGCTTAATGAGATCGTGTCCCGTTTTGTACACGGCTACGGTAGAATTCGGTTCGCAGGATTTGAAATCAAGGTCATCGGTGATTTCCCTAACGTCGTTGAGGTCCTTGTTGTATTGGAAAAAGAGAGTATCTCCAACATGAAACTGTTTTGCCTCACTCCACTTGTAATAGTAAAAACTGTTATAAACGCTCCATCCTCTGGAATCACCAACCTTGTAGATCTTACCAAAAGGAAGGACCTTGCTCGGTGGTGGTGGTGGAGGAGTAGTAATTGGACGTGAAGGTTCATGGATTTTGCTCGGTGGTGGTGGTGGAGGAGTAATCGGACGTGATGGTTCATGGATCTTGCTCGGTGGTGGTGGTGGTGGAGGAATCAGACGTGACTTGTCATGGACGACAAGAACGTCGAGTTTCAGTCCATTAACGCATTGAATATGATTTGAGCTGATGAAGTAGTGATATCCTGGTTCCTTGAGGGTTACGACATCGTGTCCGGTGTTGTAAACGGCTTTAGGAGAAGAAGAATCGCATGACACGTACTCTAAAGCGCTAGAGACTTGAGTGACGTCGCTGATGTTCTGATCGTATTCGAAGATCAGAGAATCTCCGACTTGGAATTCTTTATGCTCAGCCCAAGAGTAATTTTTCGCATTCCATCCATTAGAACCTCCAACTTTGTAGATTTTCCCCGAGCAGCAACCCAAGAGAACCGTGATTGCGAGCACAAAGCCAAAGATCTTCTTTGTGATCATGATTTGATCGTATAAGAAGAAGAAGAAAGATGATGAAATATATAAACTCGTTGGATCAGAGCGAGTATTTGAACTAGTGTTTATGAATGTGTTTGTGAAAAAGAAGTCTTGTATCTCCCTCTACTTATATAGATTTACCCATCCCAAATCATAATCCTAGTCTTTTTAGGATTTTGTTTAATTTATTTTATTTTTCTTTATATACGGATAAATTCAAAACGGTTTTCCAGTTAATCCTTTCTACAATCCATTGCTGATTAGTTTTTTTTTTTTATAGTATATTTAGTGTAATGGAAAATTTTATCTTATTTTATACAATCTACATATACATTTTTACAGGGGATTTTTGCATAAATTCTTTTGGATCCGGGTTTTACCCGGTTTTAGTCTATTCGGATCTTGGATAAGCAATTTAAGGGATGTTGTAATAAAAACAATATTTTCGGAGCAACTTAAAAGTAACTACTCGGGTTTGAGCAATCCTAATCATTCACTATTTTTGGTATCTAAATTAAGGCATATTCGATCATATATCCGCTAATTCCTAAACTAATGATATTGTAATATTCACTTAGATCTAATCCTAACTATAAAAGACTCTACAATATCCTTATTCGTCCAAAATTAGTGAATCATTCATTCATATACCAAATACGAATATATGTTGTTGACGCAATCTTTTATTTTATAGTTTCTCTCCAAGATTTTAGGCTTGATCTCCAAGATTTTCTCTAATCTGACTAAGCCATAAACCTAGACCTCTAACATCTCTATAAATATATAGCTTCGTGAGACCACTTTCTAACTCATCAAGCACTTCCTTCATTCCTTACTAAATTAAGGTTCATTCAAAAATTTCTCTACAATGTCTCAAACAGTCGTTCATACCTACCTGCAAAACATACACAATAAAATTTGGTGAGATTTACTTATATTTTTAATAACCATCTCAGTTTATGAATGCCAGAAATATACTTTGAATGTATGCAGGTTACCAAACGATGGTTTTGCTCCAATCTTTGAGAGCAAGCCAAAGCCGGATCTGCAAGTGTTTGTAGCAGGAGATTTGTTCTCCAATTCCCTAAAAAGACCATCAAAATATCTTTTGAGATGTTCAAGGTAATATAATTTTCTTCGGTTTCAGAAATTAAATATGCAATGGTACTAAATTTTAATATCCTTTTTGTAGTACCTATTGACTTTTCTCTTGCCAATACAAAGAACATTCTCCATTTGTTTCTTACACCATTCAGTGCAGGTGAAATCTGTGACACCTAAAGCTTAATTTCTCCTTTATCGATCATGTGACCTGTGCAAACCACAAGAGAGAGAACTAGAGAGATAAGAGAATCTGACCCTAAAGAGATGAGGAGGTCGAGATTCCAACATTACCATCTGAGCCAATAATGCATACCTTCTCAGTTGGAGGTGGAGGCACATGTACAGTCTCAGCTTCTTCCACATTGAAGGGCTCATCAATTTTGTTAGAGTCTGTCGAGAGATATATACCTCCCGCCACCAGAGGCAGAAACAAACCTAATGCAACATAATCCAAAAACTAATAGATCTATATCTCTTACCTGTAATCGAAAGTGGTTATCTATTGATCCTTGGTTAAATATCTGCAAATTCAGATGGAAAAAAAAACATAAACTAAATCAAATACTAAATGGTAATCGGAAATAGAAATCGATATAAACATAATAACATAAAACAATTGGAGTAACCATCTAGAACTGAATTCAAAAATTGAAATTGACATCACTTCAAATCATTACAGACGGATTGAAAACCCAGGAGATGTAATTTAAACGAAAATCAAAATGAGGATAGAAGCTTGAAGCTTACCTTAAAAAGCTGAACGAAATTGGAGGTAAACCCATAAGTGGAGTGATGGTCGTGTTCGTTGTTCGGCTGAGAAGACAGTTGTGTTTGGTGAAGGATTATGTTTGTTCTGATGTTGGGTATTATTACTGGGCTAAACCCTAACTTGATTAGGGTTTATCAAAGAAGAACAAAAAGGAGATGAGAAGTAGAAGAAAGAGATGAGAAATCAGAAGAAATTGAGGAAGAAGATGATTGTTTTTAATTTTGTTGATCTTTCGATAAAATGTTTTCCCAGGACAAAGGAAACCTAAATAGTAAATACAATGTAAGAGACAATGGCATAAAACGTAAATAAGCTAAATAAGAGGACTTGGGCTTCTAGACTTCTTCTTCAATCGTCAGGCCCAATAAGGATCCACTCCAGGATCGTATCACCCACTAGCCATCATTAATAATATATACAAACTAATAGCGTACACTACATTAATATCAATTATAAAAAATTACATGTATTTTTTGAAAGATACAATATAAAATTTCAAATAAATATCTACGCTAGCAGTGTACCGCGGTTTCAATTTTTGGGTTAAGTCCGATCCTTTTTATTTTTTATAACATATTAATAATACACATATACAACACTATATAGCATTTTTATATATTAAACATAAATTTATAAACAAGAAAATATAAAAAAATATTTGAACCCGCGGTGTACCGCGGGTCAATGTCTAGTTAATTACAAAATCTTAACATCGTATTTTCGATGGGCTAATATATCTGGGCATTAGGTTTTATGCATTAAGGCCCATATGAGATCATATTTTTCTAAAAGGGAAAAACATGAAATATAAATAAAAATGGACGGGGAACAAATCCAACGGTCGAGAATCGATCAAAGCCATTACTCGATTAAGAAGTGAACACAACCGCGCTCACTAACTCAAAAAACCCTCGATTTCTCAAAGAGAGTGGGAACAAATCGAATCTATCTTCAATTCAAATTTCATCTTCTTCCTCAATCTCTGAGGTTCTTTGAGCAAACTCAGCATTTTCGATCTCTGTTCAATGGAAGATAACGAGACCAAGAAAAGCGAGGTTGAAGTTGATGGCCTTGGTTTGATTGATGTCGCTTCTGAAGACGATAGCCTTCTCTTCTCCTCCTTTCCCGACCCAACCAGCTACGAGTTTTCCGGTGAACTTCAATACCTCTTCTTATTCTCCTTTAATTTTGGATTTATGTATTCTGGGGTTTTGTTAATATCTCCGAATCTGCTTGATTACCTAGAGATCCATTTCTATAGTATACTTAGGCGATTGTTACTACTGTAGCGAGTTGGCATTGGATTTGAATTTAAAGTTGTGAATTTTGTGTTTTACATTTCAGAGACAGATAAGGATGAGAAATGTTTGAAGGATGACAAAGATCTAAATTTCATGAGGGATACACAGTATTGTGATGATGAGATACTGGTTTCTTCAATTGAAGAGAAGGAAGAGGTGCTTCAACCTCACGAGTCGCCTGAGCCTGAGAAGGTGATGAAGAAAGGAAAGTATAATTTGCGCAAAAGTCTTGCTTGGGACAATGAGTTCTTCACTAGCGCTGGTAAGTTCACCTAGATTTGTAGTAGTTTGTATGTCATTATGTGTTACTTACTTTTGCTGAGATTTAATGTTAAAAAATCAGGTGTTTTGGAACCCGAGGAACTGTCAAGTATGATGGAAAACAATCATAAGAGTGGGAAGAAAACTTTACCGACCATTCTAGAGGATATTAATAGATCTACGGAATCCATTTCTACATTTCAAAGTGACTGCACTGTGGAGAACAGTCAGGAGTTTGTTTTGTTTGAGGATGTAAGAGCGTCTATTCAAAGGTCTGCTAAAACATCTGATGCTGCAACACCCGGGAAAAATAATGAATTGAGAGCAACAGAAGTAGCAATGACCCCAAGTGAGTCTTCTTTATTCTTTCAATCGCGTAGAGGGAGTGGAACTAGATTTGCCTGTTTAAGCAGTTATATGCCTTTCCCACGCAGTTATCTATGAATGTAATCTGTTTCTATGGTCTAGCTCGAGCTTTCCTCAGTTAATGGCTCTCTAACAAGGAAAAGAATCTGCCTTATTAGTTTTGTGTTTGTGCTTGACTTCACCATTTGGATCTTTTAAAGTAATGAAGCTGTTCCTGTCCGTTTCTCTCTTTATGGCTTCACAAAGAAAGAACTAGTATCTAATGTGAGCTAATCTTAGATGCCAAGTATTCCATCATATTTCGTTAAGAGTGTCCTGCTACTGTGTTTTAATTTTGTGGCATTAGATGAACTGTTTTAATCTGTTGACACTAGACCATACGCATTTGCAGCAATAGTTAATTCTTGTGATTTCTATGCGAAGCTGAGCATCTTATGCATTATTTCTCTGAAATTCCAGCTTCAAGTACAGTGGACATCATTGCCTCTCAAGAAAAGGTAAATCTGCTAACAACTGCACCCTGTGGATTTCTCGTTTTATTCCCTCCTCAGCTAACTTTCCCTTTAATTTATTTATTTCTCAGACTAAACCCAAAGCCAGTCCTAAAAGTCGGAGTATTAGAGCACAAGGACTCGGGAAGGCAACAAAACAGGTATATCATCTTTATTCGGTTTCTCAAATGCATATTAACTAAAGGATTTATTTCTTCGTCTTAAATTTCATTTCATGGCTCGAGAACAATTGGTTTCTCCTAGGTTTCCAGTGGTAATGAGCTGGACTAATAAACTTGATATGGCTCTGTTGAATGGAATCTATGAATCAGAAGCGTGTCATCAATATTTGTTATAGCTTACTCTGTACTTCTGTAGTGAACCACAAAATGAATATACTGGATATTGTAATAAATGTTACATTTTCTGCAGCCTGTTGCCTCAAGAGGTTTCAGTACATCCATTTCTAAGCCACCCAACGGACTCAGCAAAGTCAGGCCCTTGTCAACAACATCAACGAACAGGGCGTCATTTGATATAAGCAAAACCAAACAAGAAAATAATTCCAAATTCCCTGCGGGTTAGTCAGAACTTGTTCTTTATAAGGTTTACACTTTCCTTTTTCACATTTAATGACCTTGGATAATACAGGTAAAGAGCTACAGAGTCCCAGAATATCCATTTCGCGACGTGCTAAACCTGTCTTGCCAAAACCTGGTTTGCCTTTGAAATCTTCTTTACGTTCTTCAGTTGCCTCAAAAAATGAAATGACCTCTTCATGCTCTTCACTAGAGAGCTGTGCCAGTGCTTCATCTAGCGCTTCTCAAAAACCTTCTATAGACTCGATAAAGAAGAAGAATGATTCAAGTTCCAGATTAGCTTCCCAGCCATTGGCAAATCGATCTACATCTAGAGGTATTATGGGCCAGCCAAGAATCCCACCCCAACCAACCAATAAGACATCCAAGCCCAAGCTTTCCTCTAGTGTACCAACTGCTGGTTCTATCAGTGACTGTTCATCAGAGTCATCACGAGCTTCTGAAACTAGTAAAATGGCTAACGGTAACCAGAAAACGGTCTCTCGTGAAAAGGGTCCTGCAAATGCTAATACAGTACAAACTGCGAAACCTCTCAAGAACTCCAAAGATGCATCTGTTGTTCAAGCTGATGCTAAGGAAGGCACGAAACGAGCTTCAGCTATGAACGGTGGTTTGGCTCCTTCAGCTTCCACAAAACCATCAGGTCTCCGTGTGCCATCACCAAAAATCGGCTTCTTTGATGGAGTAAGACCCCAACATTCACGAAAAAATACAAAGACCAATTTTGCAGTTGTTTGTTCCTTGAGTAAGTAATTGATGTCTCTCGTTGTTTATCTCTTTGTTAAACAGGCAAGACATGGATCATCTTCATCTGCCAGTAAGAAGTCTGGAAAGTCTCAACCCGCGAGGTCTCCAATACAAGAGTCGTCGAATTCAAAAACTAAGGCAAGTTCAAAGCTTGACTCTGTCTCGTCTCCAAAACTGGCAAACAAATTGTATTCCAAAATCAATGCAGAAGATCAACTCGAGGGATGATGATGAGAATGAGATGCCTGAAGTTATCAATAGTTAATGGAGCTCCTCTGTTTCGTTTTTAAATAGGAATATCCTTGTATGTTAGATTCATATGTATCCCATCATCCCAAAAAAAGCACATTATGAAATTGTGCGTAAAGAAACTTAATCTAACGAGTTCTAATATTATGGAACTTACGAATTAATCTGGTTTATAAGATGCTCTTTAACATAACCAAAATCATGCCTTACCACATTGTCTTATTTTACTACATAAGTGAAAAAGATCAGAAAAATGTAGCTATTTTGGTTAATTGTATTTGTCAAAAAATAAGGAAAATATTATTTTTCTTAAAAAGAAAATGAAATATGAAGGTAAAAAAATTATGAAAACTGGAAAAAATAAACAGAGAAAAGGACATGGAAATAGTCTCTGATGCGTATGTACGGATCGAAAGCAAGTTTCAGAAGTCGAACACGAATTAGAATTCAGCTTCTGTTTTCTTTTTGACTGTACTTTATTACAAGTTATGGGTCAAAGTGCGAAAAAATAAAATCTTTGAGATAGTACTCTGTTTTTTTTCAAGAACGCAGAGGTGTTCTTTGACTCATTTCTCTCTCTCTTTTTCCTTCAAACTCTCTCTCTCTCGCTTCTCCACACAAAATCTCTCTCAGATCTCTCTGAACCTTCAACGTTTTCTCCCTCTCACTTGCTAAGAAACCCATTTCGAGTCTCTCTCTCTCGCTTCCAACCTCATTCCATGGCTGACAATAGCGATTTGTTTCCACGTTTCTTCAAAGTTTTCCTCTCTGAAACGGCTTCTGAATCGTTGGTAAGAACCTCTCTCTCTTTCTTTCTTCTCTTGTTTCTGTACTAGGAAAAGTCTCAGACTTTGAATTTCAAGTATTAGTATGAAATTTTTAGTTTTATGAGAAAGATAGAATCTTTAGCTAGTTTAGCAGTTAGGGTTTGTGTTTTCAATCTGTCTTTTGCAATCTAGTCGGAAATGAGAAACGAGCTGTGAAAATGGAATTGATGAAAAACTCTGGATCTGTTTCTTTGTATCTCGTTCACTAAAGCATAGGTCAAAACTGTTGCTGTTTAACTTGAAACAGAGAGACTCAAGGACTTTGATGACATTTTACTTGTGAATTTGTGTTGAGTTTTGTTTTTTAAGTTGTAACAAGTAATTCTGATGTTTGACATTTGTGTTTGGTTTGGTTCATCAGGTGATTCCATTGTCTTTCAACGAATTTCTTGCTGATCCATTGCCAAAGACAGTGAAGCTCCAAGGTATTGGAGGAAAGATTTGGACTGTGAGCTTGGAGAAGATAAGCGGGGCTGTGTATTTTACTACCGGATGGTCAAAATTCGCAAAGGACCACGAGCTGAAGAACGGAGAGTTCATGACATTTGTGTATGATGGTCATCGTACCTTTGAAGTGAGTGTCTTTGAGCGTTTTGGGTTCAAAGAGACCAGAGCTGAAATACAAGCCATACAACTTTCTGATTCTCATTCTGATTCTGTTGTGGAAGACGAAGAAGATTCATCTGATGTTGATGTTGATGATGATGATGATGGTAGCTTTGGTGAAGATGAAGAAATCAGCCAGAGTCTTTATCCAATTGACGATGAAGAGACCAAAACCGATGCTGCAGGTTTGGTAGTCTTTTCAATGTGTTTAAACATTGTTGATTCAAAAACACAAACTAATGTAAGAAAGATTGTTTTGTTTCAGTTTTTGAAGGGAACTTAGACATTCAAGCTTTAACTAATCCACACTTTCCGACCAGGCTCAAGAACAGGATTTATGAACTGGTAAAATTGACAAAAGAGACTTTAGATTTAGTTCCTATCTCTCTTTACTTTCAATATGGGTTTAACATGTTGCGGTAATTCTGTTTTGTGTGTAGTTGATCCCAGCCAATGTCGTGAATGATAATAAGCTTAAGTTTGGTGATTCCGTCAAGTACATTGATGGAGAAGGGACATTAATAGGGCTAAAAGGAAAATGGGCTGATAAGAGGATTTGCTTCAAAGGATGGGACAGGATTTGCAGAAGGAACAGGCTTAAAAAACATCAAGATACTGTCGAATGCGAGCTTCTTCATGATGACCAGAGGATGGTTCATTCCATCAGAGTCCATGTCTTGCGCAGAACTGATTGATCCTCTTACCAACCACCATCATCACTATCACTATCACCATTATCATCACTATCAGCATTATCATTATCATCAGTACTTTGAGACATGACTTCTTATTATGGCTTTTGTTTCTTTAGGAGTCTTCTTATGTTTCTTCTTAGGCTTTATCTTAGTAGTACCTTCTTCATCCCCAAGAAAACTTATGAACTTATTGCTGTTTCTTGTTATATTTGAACTGCAAGTTATTAAATGCATCTATGGCTTTTATAATTTATAGAGTATGCTTTCAATGGTGATTTGAGCCAACCAAAACGCTTGTGGAAGAAAAAATCAAACAGAACAAAGAAAAAGGAAATTATCACCAACCAAATCGATCTATCATCAGTGAAAATTTTGAAAGACAGAAACATTATAATTAACGTAAGTTTTATTGAGGATAGAAACATTATAAAACATAACAACACAAGCCAACTAAGATAAACGTAAGGAAAAACACAATAAAAACCAAACCGATTACAATTGAGGCAAACATACAAATCTTGTTCTTATTTCTTATCACATTAATTTGTTCACGAGTGATGATGGAAGAGTTGGTACGAGCTCAAGGGTTTTGTTTAAAGCTCCGTTTTCCTCCATGTCAATGTCTTCAATGGTCATTCCATTAGGCAAACTCCAATCAAAGAAGTAAAGGATGTTAAGAAGGCCTAGCTCAAGAATGGTGATTCCCAAGTTCATACCGGGACAGCTTCTACGGCCTGCTCCAAAGGGCAAGAGCTCGTAATCCTGACCTTTGTAGTTGATTGAGGTATTCGAAAACCTCTCAGGATTGAATTCGTCAGGGTTAGTCCAACATTTGGGATCACGTCCTATCGTGTAAGTGTTGATCCTGATAAGGGCGTTCTTGGGAATGTGGTAGCCTTCAATCTCGATATCGGACATTGTTTCTCTTGGTAGCAAGAGAGGAGATGGTGGATGTAATCTGAATGTTTCTTTGATCACAAGATTCAAGTACTCGACTTTCTGTAGATCTTCTTCTGTAATTCTCTCTTTGTTGGATCCAAGTGTTGCTCGAATCTCTTCTTGGAGTTTTTTCATCACCCTTGGATGTCTGATTAGTTCTGTCATTATCCATACCATCGTGATTGTTCCCGCGTTCACTCCCGCCAAAACCACATCCTGATCAAATAACATACGTAATAGTTTAGGATTTTGATTTTCAGAGAGAATAACGAAAATAAATTTTCAAAAAGAAATGTTTGCCTATATCGCGAGTTAACTTGCTCTTCAAGCTATAAGTCTATAACCTAGCTTCTTAAGCTACCTCCAACATAAAATTTTAAAGATTGATACTAATTTAGAGGTTATTCAACACTCACCGACATCATTGCTATGAGATGGTTGGAAGTGATATTGAAAGAACTGAATTTAGAGGGTCTATTGATCATATCCAACATGGCACTGACGAGGTTGGAATGATCTTGGAGTTGTCCAATCTTTAATTGCTCATCGATCACATGTTGAAATAAATTGGTGAGTTTTGAAAAGGCTTTGTTCATCCTCGAATGTCGACCAGATATCCGGTCTGCAAGCCAACCAAGACCCGTGGGTAAGAAGTCAGTGAGTGCCAAGATGCAAACGTTGGTTTCCGCCTCTAGCACCAGCTCTTCAAGTCTGCCCATATCGATGAAATCACACTCGTGGAAGTTCTGTCCAAAGGCTAGTCTAAAGATGGTACCAGCGGTGAAGGAGAAAGAGGCTTTTCTCAAATCTATTAGGGTTTGTGTTTGAGCGGATTTTGATATTTTCTTGACAAGCAAGTCGCCTTCTTCTTCTCTGATATACCTGAAAGACTTTTGCTTTTTCGGACTAAAGAGCTCGAGCCCCACCAGTTTTTTCATCTCTCGCCAGTCTTCACCGTACTGAGTGAAACCAATGTCTTTGAAGTTGCGAGAAAACAACCCATTCGCCACCAGCTTAGGTCGGGTGCAAGTCTCTAGGTCATGAGTTTTGAGAACTTCTTTAGCTGTTTCTTTGGAAGAGAAGACGACCACAGGGACAACTCCGAAATGGAGAAGCATCACTGGTCCATGTTCTAAAGAGAGCTTGTGAAAAACACTGTGAAGTGATCTTCCAAGATGGTGCAAGTTTCCTATGATCGGGAGACCTCTAGGTCCCGGAGGAAGCTTCCTTTTCGAAGGTAAAAGCTTTTTAAAGAGGATCAAAAAGAGAGGGAAAAGGAAGAGGAAACCTAGGAAGATAGACATTATTGTTTTCTTTTTGTTATGGCTAACTCGTTTTGTTTTTCTTTGAATTTGGAGTGAAGAGCGTTTTGTTCTCGAGAGACTATATATAGGCAATGCATGTCGCAATGCATGTGGTTAGGCTTTTGTAGTAAATGGTTTGCTTTTGCCCATTAAGGTGTTTAATGGATAGATAAGGAGAAGGCCCAAAAAACACAGATTAGATTTAGTGGTCTCTCTAAACCAAATCGACAACATAATTTGGTAATATACAAATCTAAACATTTTTTTGTGGAACTGATTTGTGTAACCATAACTAATTTGGTAATCTACAAATCTAAACATTTTTTGTGGAACTAATGTCATTTAACAAAAATAGAAAGAAAAAAGGCATAAATAATTTGGTATGATGAAATTTTAATATATATAATTTTTAAAACGGATCAAAAACCTTAAGAAAAGAATCCATCAAAAAACTGTTAACTCAGGTATGAACGAACTTGTTGATCTCAATTCAATTAAAATTTTTAAATTTATTATATATTATCTTCTTCACATTTTCATTTTTTTAGAAATTCAACCAAAAAAATAGAAAACAAACATTTTCAATTCTATGATTAAATAGTACCAATTTTTTTATTTTTTTCAAAAAAAGATGAACTAACAAAATTATATAATCAGACATCTTTATCAGAAAAAACAATATAATCACATATCTTGCTAAATTCTAAATAAAAACAAATCCATCAATCCATTCTTCTTCTAAAGACTTTTTGTCCAACTGTCTTGAGAGAGATTAATTTGAGCCATCCAAACTCCAAAGTGATTGTGGAAGGAAAATAGAACAGAAGAAACAAATTAATATGTTTTTATAATAAAAATTTGTAATTTTTTGGGGTCGTGTAACAAAAGTTTATTTCTTCCTTGTGAAGAGTTTTGCTTTTGATCCAGTCTCAAGTATATTACGTACTACTACTTCGAGATTTCATCCATCAGATCATAGTGACTATACAAAACGCTGCCGTTTTCTTCGATAAAGAGTAAAGACCACTTCAATGAAAATTTGAAAGAGAAAATTTTGAAATTTTAATTAACATAAAGTTTTTATTGAAGATAGAAACATTATAAATCATGGATATATACTAAGATATACAAGCCAACCAGGATAAACATAAGACAAGAAAAAACCAAATGTATGATAGAGGCAAACATACAAATCTTGATCTTATTTAATACTTTTTGTTCACGAATGATGATGGAAGAGTTGGTACGAGCTCAAGAGGAATTTTCTTGGCGATGTTTAAAGCTCCAGCTTCTTCCATGTCAATGTCTGCAATGGTCATTCCATCGGGCAAACTCCAATTGAAGAAATAAAGAAGGTTAAGAAGGCCTAGCTCAAGAATGGTGATTCCTAAGGCCATCCCGGGACAGCTCCTACGACCAGCTCCAAAGGGCAAGAGCTCGAAATGCTGACCCTTGTAGTTTATAGAGGTATTGAAAAATCTTTCAGGAATGAATTCGTCAGGGTTAGTCCAACATTTGGGATCACGTCCTATCGTGTAAATGTTGATCTCAATCATGGTGTTTTTGGGAATGTTGTAGCCTTGAATCGTGATGTCGGACATTGTTAATCTTGGGAGCAAGATTGGAGCAGGTGGGTGTAATCTGAATGTTTCCTCGATCACCATCTTTAGGTACTCAACTTTCTGTAGATCTTCTTCTGTAATTCTCTCTTTGTTGGACCCGAGTGTTGCTCGAATCTCTTCTTGAAGTTTCTTCATCACTCTTGGATGTCTAATTAGCTCTGTCATTGTCCATATCATCGTGATTACCCCGGCGTTAACTCCCGCCAAAAACACATCCTGAATAAATAACATACGTAAGAATTCATGATTTTGGTACTAGTTAATTTGCTCCCCAAGCTATATATATATAACATCGCTTTCAGATTATACTTTTAAAGTTTTAATATAAACATTTAAGATTGGTACTAGTTAAGAAATCCTTCACACTCACCGACATGACTCCTTTGAGATGATCGGAAGTGATCTTGAAAGAGCCTATATTTGTAGGTTTATTGATCATATCCAACATGGCACTGATGAGGTCTGAGTGATCTCGGTGTTGTTCAGTCTTTAAATGATCATCAATCACATGTTGAAATAAATTGGTGAGTTTGGAAAAGACTTTGTTCATCCTCGAACGCTGACCAGAGAGCCGGTCTATAAGCCATCCGAGACCCGTGGGGAAGAAGTCAGTGAATGCCAAGGTGCCTACGTTGGTCTCTGTCTCTGTCACCAGCTCTTCGACTCTCTCCATATCGATAAAATCACACTCGCGGAAGTTTTGTCCAAAGGCAAGTCTAAATAAAATACCGGCGGTGAAGGAGAAAAGGGCTTTTCCCAAATCCACTTGGGTTTGTGTTTGAGCAGATTTTGAAATTTTCTTGACCAGCAAGTCACTCTCTTCCTCTCTGATGTACCTAAAAGACTTTTGTTTTTTGGGACTAAAGAGCTCGAGCCCCACGAGCTTTTTCATCTCTCGCCAGTCCTCGCCATATTGAGTGAAACCAATGTCTTTGAAGTTGTAAGAAAACAAACCGGTTGTGACCATCTTAGGTCGGGTGCAAGTCTCTAGGTCATGAGTCTTGAGAACTTCTTTAGCTGCTTCCTTGGAGGAGATTACGACTACAGGGACGACCCCGAAACGGAGAAGCATCACTGGTCCATGTTCTAAAGAGAGCTTGTGAAGAGAACTGTGAAGCAATCTTCCAAACTGGTGCAAATTTCCTATAATCGGAAGACCCGTAGGTCCCGGAGGAAGCTTCATTTTCGAAGGTGAAATCTTTTTAAATATAATCAAAAAGAGAGGGAAGAGGAATAGAAAACATAGGAAGATAGACATTATTCTTATCTTTTGTTTTGGCTAAGTAACTCTTTTTTCTTCTTCTTTGTATTTGGAGTGAAGAACATTTTGTTGTCAAAGAGGCATTATATGGGGCAATGCATGTGGTTAGGTTTTTGAACTAAATCAAAGTTTTTGTACTCTCACGACTCACGAGGCATATCAATGATCTTATTTTTAATGGGTGGTGAAGGAGAAGACTTCAAAAACTTAGGTACAAAGCTCTCTCCCTCTAACCAAACCGACAACAATAAGGTGGCAATCAACATATATCTAAACTTTTGTTTTTGTGGAACTGGTTCGTGTAATCCACCGTTCACCAAACTAATTAGGTTTGATAATTGTATTTTGCAATAATAGAAAATGCAGGGTTTCACTAACTCAAATCCTGAAAGAACTGGAACAAAATCAAGCTAAAAACAGAGTAAAAAAGTAAAGGGTTAGTGACGTCGTTCATCTTCAACTAGGTCTGTTTTTTTAAAATTAAGTTATCAACAAAATTCCAGGTTTTATTTATTTATAGTATATATCTCCAAGTTCTCAAATAATAATTATCAAAAAAATGAAATCTCAAATAAAAAAGTTATGATATTGGAGTAATGAAGAAAACTATTAAAAATATCATAACTTTTAAATTACTTTCAAAGCTAACGAAAGGATTAGCATTAACATTGTTCTTCTGTTTGTTTGTTTTTTTTTAACAAAACGGGAGTTAACTGACAAAAAAGGGAAATTCAATTTTTAAAGTTTGCTAGTATTATATTTTTTCAATAAAAATGGGTCCATCTAATTAACTAATTAATAACTCGATTCAATCATTGAAAAGCATTAGAGCAGTTTTGACTTCATATATAGTAACTGAAAGTAGACTTCATACTTTTGAAAACCAATTCTTTATCATACATAAACCCTGAATCTTGTGGAATCAAATACTTTAATGTAAAGTCAACTTTTTTTTTTCTTTGTCAACTTAAAAACAGGATTTTAAAAGACCATTTCAACAAAAATTGAAAGATACGATGTTTAGATACAGTAATGAAAACATTATTATATAAACATGAAACATGCTGATTACAGGACAAAATAAACGTAAAAGTAAAACAAAGAACAAACCAAATCCAAACCAGTAGTACTAAAGTAGACATAAATATAGAAATCTTGTTACTATTTAACATAGTTACATTCTTCACCAGCGATGAAGAGTTGGTACGAGCTCAAGAGAGACTTTCTTGGCGATGACAAAAGCTCCGTCTTCTTCCATGTCAATATCATTAGTGGTCATTCCATTAGGCAAACTCCAATCGAAGAAGTAAAGAAGGTTAAGAAGGCCGAGCTCGACGATGGTGATCCCCGTGGCCATCCCGGGACAGATCCTACGTCCGGCTCCAAATGGCAATAGCTCAAAGTGCTGACCCTTGTATTCGATAGGGTTATCGACAAACCTCTCGGGGATGAACTCGTCGGGTTCTGTCCAGGTTTTGGGATCACGTCCAATCGTGTAAGTGTTGACTTGGATCATGGTGTTTTTGGGAATGTTGTAGCCTTGAATCATGATGTCGGACATTGTTAGTCTTGGGAGCAAGAGAGGAGCCGGTGGGTGTAATCTGAATGCTTCCTCGATCACGAGCTTCAAGTACTCAACTTTCTCTAGGTCTTCTTCTGTGATTTTCTCTTTGTTGGGTCCGAGCGTTGCTCGAATCTCTTCTTGAAGTTTTTTCATCACTCTCGGATGTCTGCTTAGCTCTGTCATCGTCCATATCATCGTGATGGATCCCGCGTTCACTCCGGCCAAAAATACATCCTGATCAATATTAGGGAGCATTATGAACCAATTCAAAAACAAAATTGACCTATGAACAAACCGTGATATTTGGCCATATCATTAGTTAACTTTCTTCCCAAGCTATAATATTGTTCCTCAAGTTACCTCTAATGTAAAACTTTGAAGATTTTACTAATAGATAATTTGTACTCACCGACATAACTCCTTTGAGATGGTCATCGGTGACTTTATAAGAACCGACTTCAGTGGGTTTATTGATCATATCCAACATGACACTGATGATGTCTGAGTGATCTTGGATTTTTCCGCTCTTCAAATGATCATCAATCACAAGTTCAAAGAAATTGGTGAGTTTGGCAAAGGCTTTGTTCACCGTGGAATGCTGACCGGAGATCCGATCTATGATCCACCCTGCAGGTAAGAAGTCAGCAAAAGCCAAGGAGCCGAGGTTGGACTCCGACTCAAGCACCAACTCTTCCACTGTCTCCATATCGACAAAATCGCAGAAATTTTGTCCAAAAGCAAGTCTACAAATGATGCTTGCTGCAAAGGTGAAAATAACTTTCCTCAAATTAACTGATGAAGTTGGTGTCTCACGAGCAGAACTTGATACCCGCTTGACCAAAAATTCGCTCTCTTCCTCTCTGATATACCTGAAAGACTTGAGCTTTTTCGGGCTAAAGAGCTCGAGCACCGCGATTTTCCTCATCTCTCGCCAGTTCTCACCATACGGGGCAAAACCAATATCTTTAAAGTTGTAAGTAAACAACCCGCTCCCCACCGTCTTAGGTCGGCTACAAGTCTCAAGATCATGAGTCTTGAGAACTTCCTCAGCTCCTTCTTTGGAAGAGACAATGATCACAGGGACTACCCCAAAATGGAGAAGCATCACCGGTCCATATTCTTGAGAGATTTTGTGAAGAGATTTGTGAAGAAATCTTCCAAGCTGGTGCAAGTTTCCGATGATCGGAAGACCCTTAGGTCCCGGAGGAAGCTTCCCTTTTGACGGTAAAAGCTTTTTTAAGAAGATTATAGAGAGAGGCAAGAGTAAGAGGAAACAAAGGAAGATAGACATTTTCTTGTTTGTTTTTGGCTAAACTTTCTTCTTGTCTTTGATTGAAATGAAGTGTAATTAATGAGTTCTCAAAGACGCATATATATAATTATATATACATATATAGAGCCATAGAGGCAATGCATGCATGTGGTTGGCTTTTGACTAAATCAAAGTTTTCCTACCCAAGTTTCTATTTATTTTACTCTCTTGTTTTTCACCAACAAAGTCTCACTCTATTATTATTGAAAGTTTCCATATATATGTTAATATTAGAGATAATTCCTAAGAGGGGTATAATAAGTTGTCATTATCTAAAGCCTTTTAGCCGACTCTAAATATTCTTCTGTTTGTTTTAAAAACTTTCAATAAAGTTAACTCGTTCCCTCTATATCTATAATATTTATATTGTGTTTGATTAAAGTCAAGTCTCTCGAGGCACACAGAAGCCTCCCTTGATGGTGTTGTGAGAAGTGAGAACACAAATGTTTTTTTTTTTTTCAAATATACTCCCTCCGTTCTTTTATAAGTGATGTTTTAGGAGAATGCACATCGATTAAGAAATCATTTAAATTTTGTTTATTTCTAAACTAAAACATCATTTATTATCTAATCAACCAATAAAAAAATTATATACATAATATAATTCGTCAAAACCAATAAAAAAGTAATTAATTTTGCATTAAAAACTGAAAACATCATCTATTTAAGAACAAAATTAGAAGCTTAAAACATCACTTATTAAAGAACGGAGGGAGTATTTTGTAATCGGTAAAAGTCTTGAATTTCAATCTTCAACATTTCTCAACCCAATAAAATGCAGCACCATTTTATCCTGTTGGAATAATTCTTGCGGGACGACTAAAATCGAGATACCAACCTACAAAGCATTTTACATTCTATTTGTTGACGGTTGCGTAGCTTTTCATTTGATATTTGGATAGTTATTTATGTTGTATACTTGTTGTATGGGTCGAGAAATTGAATATTCTATGATTTCTATCGTTATCAGGAATTGAAGGATGAGAGAGTTATCATTCTATTATTGCTATCTATCTATTTATTACCCTATTAAGGAAGCTCAACCACCAGACGCGACTACTTTGATAGTCCTCTTTAATTCCCAATTGATCCAAATTTATCAACTTTTGTATACTACGGTTCATTTTTTCAATACGATTAATTTATTAAACGTTTTAAAAAGGTGATGCGTTTGTACGGAAATATGAGGTTTACCGTGTCGTTGGTCAAACAACGTCGCAAAAAACTTGTTCGTGACGAGAGCTTGTGGGTTATAAAAAAATATGAATTCAATTGTTTCTTTACGAGGAGATATGAGATTTCAGAATTACTTCAATTCAACAAGTTCATATTGACTTTATTATCAGAAAGTCGCAAGTTCTTTGCAACGTGTACAAGTTCAGAGCTATAACTCGCAACGTGTAGTTGTCTTAAAAGCTTACTCCATCATATTTTTGTATATATATCTTCTGTTAACTCGTTTTTGAATCTTTGGGATGAAAATTGATAAGATATTGGACAAGAATTTGACCTTGTTATATATAGTTTTAATACAATTTGTTTCTTTCATACATAGATGTTGAATGTATTCCGAAGAATATAGGATATAGATGAATGAAAAACACAAACGAAAATATCTTGTGTTCTATACGAAGACTATACAACTTATATGTCATTTAAATGCTACAAACAAAAATGTTGTAGAACAAATCCATCTGTAAAAAGTAGACAAAAATGTCTTGAGAATGATTTTCAGAAATCGTATATATGATAAGATTGTAAAATAGCTCTTCAATATTTCGATTATTTAAATAATACTATGAATGAAATATTATATTTAACCAAAATAAATTGAAATTACCGTAATAACTGAAAAAACCAATACTTAATACATAGTAACCAAACCAACCAAGATTCTAAAAGTCCGAACCGAATGCTAATTTCGGTATTCATTAGCAATCCCGAACTGAACCAACTTGATACAACCCATACCGAACCGGAATTATTATGGTTTAAAGGATTGATAATTAAAAAAAAAAACATAAAAATATAACAAAAGATGGGCTTTATAATATTGGGCCGAGCCCATGTGTTGAAGGGTGTTTCATAATGAAATTTCCCGACTGATGATGTATGTTAAATTCTTCTTCAATCTCTTCTTCTTCGATTTCTTCTTCTTTGATCTCTTCTCTGAAGCCATAACAGAGCAAGTCGTGAGCAACAGCAAGTAGGCATCGATCTCTCTCTCTCTATAGATTGATAGATTCTCTTTTTTACGAATCTGATTCTGAATTGATTCATATGATTGGGGTTTATCGGTGTGTTTCAGCTCGAAGAAATCTGGGAAAGGAAAGAGACCTGGAAACCGTTTCTGGAAGAACATTGGTTTAGGTTTCAAGACTCCTCGTCGTGAAGCCATTGAAGGTTTGTTTTTCTTTTACTTGTGATTATCATTCAAGCAAAACTTTAAAAGCTTGTATAATGTCAAAGGATTGATCTGAAATAGATGATGTAGTGTAACTAGTTAGGTGATTAACAGTATAATTTTAAGGTTTCTATTTAGAAATCTGCATTTATTGAGGAAATCTGGAAAAGTATGGATTTTGCTTGTTTTAGGCATCGTTTATTCCTTTTTGCAATGATTTTAGGCATAGATTTGTAATTTCAGACAAGATTTGTGTAGGTTTTAGGTTTTAGACACATGTACTTGATTGTTTGTCTCCTTTGTTCCACTTCTGTCCTAGTATTACGATCTGTAACTCATGTTCTTGATTGTGTCCCCGTGTAGTGAACTTAGTGATGAATAAAGTAGCTAATAAACTTGGTGATTGTGTCATCGATTGTTGTTAGGTATAGAGAAGTCTTCTTATTTGTTTTGTTTTGATTTGAATCCAGAAGCGTAACCAGATTAAAAAACTTGTTTGAGTTTTGGTGAGTTATGTAAATGCTTAGCTGATTTTGGATTTGTAATATGATATGAATGGGTTTTTTTCTTTTTATATGTCAGTGATGTTCTAGTGTTTCCATTTGATAATTAAATAATAGTGTTATTAACTCAGAAAATTTTTATGAACATCTTTATAGAGAGCGAAAATTCAAAGCTTTTGGTTGTGGTGGGGATGCTTTGGTTTCAATCTGGTGTTAGGTTTTGAGATATATCTGTATATTAGGGATGAAAGTCTGAAACTTTTAGCTAATTTTTAATTGCATTGTCCTTTTGATTGAATTTGATGGGGTTTATTTTCCGTCGTAGCTTCTAATTCATGTAGAAGCTCCGATAGGAAGTTTTTGATCAAAGGAGAGAAATAGTAGTGATTTTGGGGTTTTGCATAATCAAAGTTAGGATTTGAGTTTGAGGGGAACAAGATGTGTACTTACAGATTTCTCTGTGCGTTTTGGTATTTCATGATCCGAGACTTACTGTTATATATTTGCTCGTCGAAATCGTGCTACAATACTATCTTAGAGAGAATCTCATTCTTTGATAGATAAGACTACAAAATAGTTAGGTCAGGTTGAATTTATAAAGAAACCATCTGTTGTAACTTATGTGAGTAGCTTACTTATCTAAGGGGTGTGACAAAACAGTTTAAAAATGTAGCGGAGAAATTATGAATAGAAACAATCTTTAGGCCAATTCTTTCTGTTCTTGGTACTTAATCTTTGTGTTTCTCCAATTCTCATAACTGTTTCATTGTGTATGGCAGGGATGAATCTTTCTCCGTTCAAGAGAGATATCGATGAGCTCATAGACGAGTTTGTGGAGGTATTTTTATTCTTTTTCTCAAAGAAATCTTTGTTATAGCTGAAGGAAAATTTTGAATTTCACTTCTTTTCCATCTTCCAATTTGTTGAATCTCTTCTGGTTTTAATTTTCAGGGTGATTTGACAACGTATGCTGATATGAAGAGCGTGTGGCTATCCCGAAATTTTTCTTATATATATGATGCTAGTCCTAACAGCAACTTAGCCTTTTTCATGCAGTCACTATATGTTCATACCATCGGTACGTTGAGGTCTAATTCCTGGTTTGTTGGAATAATCAAAATTGATTTGTCGTTGCTGTTTGCATTCACTTTGTACTTGGTTCCTAGCTAAACACACAAGCCAACCTTATGTTCTACAGGTAACATGGTTAGTATTGATTCCTTTTCACGGAGACTTGGAGGTCTCTACTGTCTCTATTGCCTTCATGAGATCCAACCCTTTAAACCCAAGTTCAGAATTTATATCTCACTTCGTAAGTGTTTACCCCTTTTGTCGTTTTTGTTGTGAGCTTTTATAATGTGTACACAACAATATAATATGATCTAACTATCGTTTTTCACTAGTTTCTCTCTTCAAGCCCAAAACGTGAAAGCTGCTGTGATGTGGTTCATTCATTGGGTTTTAGCTTTTCTTTTTTGCAATTCTTTCGAAGCTCTCTTTATCGTTAGAATCATACTAAACTTATACGGCTCTCATCTTGTAGAAGAGCTCGGGAAATTTAGGGACCTTGTAGTTGAGGCAAAAGATAAAGGTGTAGAGATAGCTGCTGCTGTGGCAAAACAAATGCTTGATAAGAACATGTTTATCTTTGGAGCTGTAGAGGAAGCTTCTGCAACCAGGAAAGTTAATCAATTAACAGAGCTACAGAACGCACGTGTGCGGTTTGCCTATGATAGGTATGTGATTTTGACCTTGATTTTTTCGGAGGACTAACAAATCGTAATTTTGAAATAACCTTGTTAGTGATATGATTTTCATCTTGACTTGCCAGGTTAATCTCTGACACTAGTATTGAGCAATTTATTCATTTGGATATGGTGAGTACGAGATATTTAAGTATTTACATTCCCGTGATTTGCATAATTGTATATCTCTAGTGCTTTTATCCCAAGATAGAAGACCAAAGGATATATATGTCCAACAGTTTTGATTTTATTCTTTACTAAAGTGTCTTATATTGCACCATTTTTGCGTCTTTTGTGCTTATCAGGGTAAGGAAGTTAATCTGAATTCCCTAGATAAAATGTCTATAGAATATGCAGAGGCCAAGAAGCGTGCAATTGAAGGTATGCTACTTTCATATGAACTGTTTCTGCTCTTTTTTTTTTTTTTTTTAATTTCTCTAAGTTTTATTATAGATGCTGTTTCCCTCCCATCCCATCTCTGAAAGAGCAAAATTGTCAAGTTTATATGATTTTGAGCTCTGTGAGATTTTAAGCATACGTGTAGTAATGTTTTGTGTTGTACCATCATGATTCATTATGTTTATATCCCTTGTTTTTTTTTAATCTTTAAGGTGCAGGACAAATAATGGAGATTGAGGACATAAAGCACATATCAGAAGAGAAAGAGTTGATGGGAGAGAGAATGGAGAAACTGAAAGAGGAATGGGATTCACAAAGACTTTCATTTTATGAACAAACCAAGCTTGATGGTCTTACTACGACACCGGAACTGTTGAAAGATGTGGAACATGATGAAGATGATGGGTTTGATGAGCTTGATCGCTTACTTTCTCAAAGCTAGTTTTGCCATTGCAATCGCCATTCAAGGTTGATGGATGCCCGCGGCGCGGATGAAAAACTCTCTGTAGTTATGGCATTTACAAGTAAGGTTTTGCGTCAGTCAAACTCTGTATCAAATGTTTATTTTTCTGGCTCTGACGATGAATTTTTGATTAGGTAAAATATCAGAGTCAGGTTGTTGAAGAGAGCTACACACAAATCTCATTAAATCAAGAGAGCAACATGTTTGATTAGGAGAATATATTGGTTAGTAAATTCTGTATCTAACAAGGGGATTAAGAAACCTTAGTTCCGGTGTTTCTTACTATTGGAAAATATGTAGTTTGTCATATTCTCGAGTATAGGTGTTTAGAAATATGTAAATCCATCAAGAGATATCATATAACCCAAAGAATAATCATTGATTATAATTGTTGACACACAAAAGATGATAAATTAGCAGAACATCTAATTTATCAAGGACTTGATCTTGTTTTCATATACGTCATAAAGCTGTCTGAGGTATACATTTATCTACTAGTACTATATTATAAATAAAAAGAAAAAAGTTTGTGGCTGATTTGGACAAATGACTTTTTGATGATTGTATAATTTGAGATAATGTGGGACATGTAAATGGATACTAAAGGGGGTTGGTGAGACGAGTGGTGTCCGATGGATCTTTGCCACTGTGGTTGGTGGTCCTCTCGCTAATTTTTCAGGGCTCACGTAAGTTCATTTATATTTGAGTTTTTTTTTTTTTTGTGTGCTTAGTCAGCATTTTAGAGAGTGGATAATTATATTGAAAAATTGTTGGTAAGTTCGGAACATCTAGTTGGTAAGTTTGTTGTCACCAAGTAAAAAACAGGGTTCAAATTTTGTTTTGAAAAGGTTTTGGTTCCACCGGAAAGATGTATGAGATTCGGTCCATAACTCATCAATGAACAAAAAAAAAATTGTTGAATTGAATTTTAAGGTTTATATGTTGACAAAAATATGTAAGAGTAAAAACAAGTTATTATATTCAACCGTATTTTGTATAAAAAAAATTGAAAGTTGAAGAGAATATAAAACTTAAATGGTGTAGGAAGAAAAAACCAGTTGATTAATGGTTAAATAATCTGTCTGTCTCATGATACATGGTGTTAAAATGGTGTCTTAGTCTTCACATTTGTTTAAAATAGTCCCGGAAATGGGGTCCTGTAAAAAATATATAATACCTTTCCTTTAAACAAAAGAGAAATTTTGACCCCAAAAAAAAAAAAAACAAAAGAGAAACAGTTGTTACCGACAAGTCAAAATATCTGCGGACAAAAAGAAAATGCTAGTTAGAAATAGAAGATGTGGTAAAGAGCATACACACATGCAAGTATTTCAATGAACCCATCTTACCAACCCACTACTTCTTTCAGCCATAATTGTTTGGTTTATGTATTGATGATTTGTCTTCAAATATGTAAGATATTGTTTTCGGCTACCTATTAGCAGCAATCAAGTTAAAAGAGTGGTTCGATATCACCATCGAACTCTCCATTAGATCTTTTCCTAAATAAAACAAAAATTGGTCCGATCATCTGATAAGTTCTTCGACGATTTCACGTGATGATGTTACAACCTACATCAAAATAGATTGTAATTAAGGGGAAATAATAGCTTACAAAGTAAATAATTCAGATTTGTTTGTCTAATTTTCCTTTTTTCAAAGATCTAATTTTATTTTTCCTGTTTTGATTTGTTTTCCATTTGAAAGTAAAAGATCATTCAATATAAACACCAAATTCATGTTCCCTGCAATTAGTTGATCGTTTTAAAAAATAGTTTTATAGGTGTGTCAATTTAGACCATTTAATTATGTTCTTAAATATTGCGTACATGCCATTTCCTTTGTCATGCAGACGGTGTGTGTTTCTTTACTTACTGTCCGCCAAAAATTTATAATCTTCATTAAATTATAATTTCATAATTTTTTTAATTAGCTCAAGGTCTCAAGCATTATTTTACCACAATAAAAACACACATTCTATTGGAAATAAATTAATCATTTACCCCTAAACGATTACTTGAATATCTATAACTATAATCCATTATCAGTAGAAATGATTATATCTATAACTGTAACCCATTAAAAGACCATCGAAAGTTTTAAGTTTATGATCGACTAAATTGGGGCATATTGTCATACTGTTCAATAAATATTATTTCATGTCAAACGAATCGGCAAAATAAACCTGGTCGCATTCTTTTCATGAATAGAAACCGGCAATAAACAACTTTAAAACATTAAATTTCCATTCTATAATCAAAAGATGGTATCTATTATAAGCAAAACAAAAACGTTATATTTCTTTAGATCTTCATCCATGTTATTCAATGTATACCCTTGTTCTTTTCTTTTTCTTCTATAAATTTTATTTTCTTAAATTTATGAAGTACTAAATTATGAAGAAAACCCACTTACACTTACGGACTTTCCCATATCACTAGACAGATAATCATATATTTAAACGTATAAAATCTCTTTAATTGGAGTCAAATGTTCCGCCTTGTACAAATCTAGTAATATCATTAACCAAATAGCAAACTAATTAAATATTTGTTTTAAGATCAAATGTTCGGTTTAGTGTTGAAACTGACAAAATCTATTGGTTAAGAAATTGCAATATATATAAAAAGGATCGATAAGTATGGAATAGATAGTCTAACCCATAAAGAAAGAAATAATAACAAAAACAAATGCATGCTGGTTTGGTTCGATTTCAACTAGTTATATAAGAATATTTGTTTTTGATACATATAAACAAATATGTATAATGAGACCAAACTACAAATAGCAACTATAATAATTATTGAGAACGAAATTAGTGGGGACGACTTTGAATTGACTGAACTACGTTCTTACGTACGTTCCACACCCACTCCCATTTCATTCCCAAACCATAATCACTCACTCGTAATAATAAAAAATTGTCTCCAAATGTCTCACCAACCGTAAAACGCTTATTATCCTCTCGATTCCTCAGCCACCAGCCACCAGCCACGACCACCTTTTCGACGCTCGAGGTTGATATTGACGGAACACACAAATTTAACCAAACCAAACCAAACCAAACGCGTTATAAAAGTGAAAAATAATTGACAAACTCTTTTTGCGACTCAAACCAAATTCACGTTTTCCATTCTTCACCATTAGATCATCAATCTTCATCCAACGGTCATCATTAAACTCTCACCCACCCCTCATTCTCCATTCTTTTTTTTTTCTCCAAAAAATCAAAACTTGTGTTCTCTTCTCTTATGCTTACCTAACAACAACACTAACATTGTCCTTCTTATTTAAACGTCTCTTCTCTCTTCTTCTTCCTCAGAAAACCAAAACCCACCAACAATTCAAAATCTCTCTCTCCTTCACCAAACTATACAAAGAGAGATCTCAATATCTGATCCTATTCACTAAACACAATCAATGGATCAAATCGAAGCAATGTTGTGCGGCGGAGGAGAGAAGACAAAAGTGGCGGTTACTACGAAGACGGTGGCAGATCCGTTGAACTGGGGTTTAGCGGCGGATCAAATGAAAGGAAGTCATTTAGATGAAGTGAAGAAGATGGTTGAAGAGTATCGGAGACCAGTTGTGAATCTCGGCGGAGAAACACTGACGATCGGACAAGTTGCGGCGATCTCCACCGTAGGCGGCAGCGTTAAGGTTGAGTTAGCGGAGTCTTCAAGAGCCGGTGTGAAAGCTAGCAGTGATTGGGTTATGGAGAGTATGAACAAAGGCACTGACAGTTACGGTGTCACCACCGGCTTTGGTGCTACTTCTCACCGGAGAACCAAAAACGGCACCGCATTACAAACAGAACTCATTAGGTAATTAATTAAATACTAGTATACCATATATTATAACTAATTAATAATTAAAGAACTCATTAGGAATGTGATCAGAGAATAATAAATTAGTGGCTTAAGTGGATAACTGACAGAGAATTATTTGTTGTGGTATAGTTTGTCACTGAATGTATTCACGAGTATACAATTTGCATGGGAAATATACCGGGTCTGTGATTTCGGGTCGGGTCGGGTCTAATTTAATTAATTAAATATTGTTTATTTCCGTTTTCAGATTTTTGAACGCCGGAATATTCGGAAACACGAAGGAGACATGTCACACGCTGCCGCAATCCGCCACAAGAGCCGCTATGCTCGTCAGAGTCAACACTCTTCTCCAAGGATACTCCGGTATTCGATTCGAGATTCTCGAAGCGATTACAAGCCTCCTCAATCACAACATCTCTCCTTCACTTCCTCTCCGTGGAACCATAACCGCCTCCGGCGATCTTGTTCCTCTCTCCTACATCGCTGGACTTCTCACCGGCCGTCCTAATTCCAAAGCCACCGGTCCCGACGGTGAATCACTAACCGCGAAAGAAGCTTTCGAGAAAGCCGGAATCAGTTCCGGATTCTTCGATCTGCAGCCTAAGGAAGGATTAGCGCTCGTTAACGGCACGGCGGTTGGATCTGGCATGGCGTCGATGGTTTTGTTTGAAGCGAATGTTCAAGCGGTGTTAGCGGAGGTTTTATCAGCGATATTCGCGGAGGTTATGAGCGGGAAACCTGAATTCACCGATCATCTGACTCATCGTTTGAAGCATCATCCCGGACAAATCGAAGCGGCGGCGATAATGGAGCATATCCTCGACGGAAGCTCATACATGAAATTAGCTCAAAAGCTTCACGAGATGGATCCATTGCAGAAACCGAAACAAGATCGTTACGCTCTCCGTACATCTCCTCAATGGCTAGGTCCTCAAATTGAAGTAATCCGTCAAGCTACGAAATCGATTGAGCGTGAAATCAACTCCGTTAACGATAATCCGTTGATCGATGTTTCGAGGAACAAGGCGATTCACGGTGGTAACTTCCAAGGAACACCAATCGGAGTTTCTATGGATAACACGAGATTGGCGATTGCTGCGATTGGGAAGCTTATGTTTGCTCAATTCTCTGAGCTTGTTAATGATTTCTACAACAATGGACTTCCTTCGAATCTAACAGCTTCGAGTAATCCAAGTTTGGATTATGGTTTCAAAGGAGCTGAGATTGCTATGGCTTCTTATTGCTCTGAGCTTCAATACTTGGCTAATCCAGTCACAAGCCATGTTCAATCAGCTGAGCAACATAATCAAGATGTGAATTCTCTTGGATTGATCTCGTCTCGTAAAACCTCTGAAGCTGTCGACATTCTTAAGCTAATGTCAACAACGTTCCTTGTGGGGATATGTCAAGCTGTGGATTTGAGGCATTTGGAGGAGAATCTGAGACAGACTGTGAAGAACACAGTTTCTCAAGTGGCTAAGAAAGTGCTAACCACTGGAATCAACGGTGAGCTACATCCGTCACGGTTCTGCGAGAAAGACTTGCTTAAGGTTGTTGATCGTGAACAAGTGTTCACGTATGTCGATGATCCGTGTAGCGCTACGTACCCATTGATGCAGAGACTGAGACAAGTTATTGTTGATCACGCTTTGTCCAACGCTGAGACTGAGAAGAATGCAGTGACTTCGATTTTTCAAAAGATTGGAGCTTTTGAAGAGGAGCTTAAGGCTGTGCTTCCAAAGGAAGTGGAAGCGGCTAGAGCAGCTTATGGTAATGGAAGTGCGGCGATTCCTAACCGGATTAAGGAATGTAGGTCGTATCCGTTGTATAGGTTCGTGAGGGAAGAGCTCGGAACAAAGTTGTTGACCGGAGAAAAGGTTGTGTCTCCGGGAGAGGAGTTTGATAAGGTCTTCACTGCAATGTGTGAAGGTAAAATTATTGATCCGTTGATGGATTGTCTCAAGGAATGGAACGGAGCTCCGATTCCGATTTGCTAAGAGAGCATTCCTCTGTTTCTGTTCTGTTTCAATTTTTAATTTTGCTGTTTTTGTTGTTTTTATGTTTGAATTGAGTTTTGATTGTAATGTGAATGGTGTCACACTTTGTATGATATGATATAAAATTTACGTGTAAAACTCGTTGTTAAATGTTAACTTGTTACTTTTATGCTGCCATTTGTGGATTCGACACCGTTGACAAAAGAGATAGATCAGACTTAAGATTTATTTGTGTTTGGCTTCAAAGTTCAAATGATGGTAGAATAATACAGAAGCAATTTATAGAAACTGGAAGTTGTTTCTATTCCTGACAATATCTGCATCAGAAAAGAGTTCAAGTCTGCTCTATGACATACACAGTTTTACTTAATTTCTGGCCGTTTTTGTCTAACCATTGTGAATCCTTTTACGTGAATTTCTCCTTTTTGTTGCTGTGCTGAATTATTGTCTATGCATTCTTTGGAAAAAATAGAGGCAGCATGGAATATTTTGTTCAAAACTTTATCTCATGGCCAATTTTAGAAGGCCTGAGCTTCCACCACCGTATTAGTTTATTCAGTTATGTCTCTGTCATAATCTCATTGTCAGCTCACAGCTGTTTAGTTTGGTTCTGCTAACACTTGTTATTACTTCTTGGCGTTGATAATAAGACAATTGCTAGAAAGTAAAATTTTATTGATTCTCTGGCAATATCTGCATCAGAGAGAGTTCAAGTCTTTTTCTATGACACACAACAGAGGCATGATCAGGTAATGTTAGAAGTTTTGCTATTTGTCTTGAGATCTTTGTCAGAGTCTTAATGTTTCAGTTTATTTGGAAACATTTGAAAATGTAACATGTTTAGTGAACACTCACTTTTAATACGTACGATACATGATTACTTGTATTACGAGAACTCTTACTTAATTAGTGTACAACATTATCTAAATTAATAATCGACATTAATTCGCTCTGGAGAAGATGAATCAAAATCAAATGAATATGTCTTTTGAATCCTCCCTTCTTAACATTACATGCCAATGCAGTTTCTCTGATGCTGAGGAGCGCCACTGCAACGAACAACGTCAAGGAAAGTGTTCTCATCACATGGAATCCATAGTCTTGATGAGTTATAAGCATCTTGAGCTTGATCAAGCAATGCTTTAAAGATTGGATGTGTAAGCAAACTCATCTTTATCACAAACCTCTTGTAATCATCACCAACATACACTACCAAATGTCCTCTTGGAACATCTTTAGGTATGACTTCATTTTCCTTCTTGAACCCCCAAGAAACCTTGTCGCAGCAACTCTCGCATGAAGATGTACAACAAGGTAGGACTATGGATTTGCTCTTTATGATTTTGAATTTGTTTTCGCACGATTTTATGAACTTGTTCTTCATTTTTGAGTATGAAGGAGAAGTTTCGAATAAGAAAGATGAATATAGAGAGAGATAGAGATGGTTTGGTGATGAGAAGTACAATGGTGAAGTACATGTATATATATAGATGATTGATTTACAGAGCTTAGATAGAAAAAAATCTTAGGTCCATAGTGATATTAAATGTAATGTTTTTGAATAGGAGATGGGCAAGATTTTTTATGTAATTGATAAGATACATCACGAGGGCTTTGAATTATGATAATTGTTTGCCATTTTGTTTCACTCGTGCGGTTCCGTTATTTTCCCTCATAAAACTGAAACTGTACGAACATGCATTGCATTATTACAATTGCAAATAAGAAATGTTTTTTTTCATCTTCTATATTGTAACTGAATTCATGGGTGCTAAGACTTGTAAGACCCCACAAAAGAAAGAATTGAGAAAGAGAAGATAAGAGAAATGAAGAAGAGTGATGGGTTTAAATCTTCTTGGACAAAGTGTGATCTCGATTTATGATTCATGGATTGTATGATTCTAATATTTACTCTTTGTTTTTGGTGATTTCTTGAAGACCAAGGCTCTAGTTGAAGTGACTTCTTGATTAGATATAATCTCAGCATGTGGAGAAGAGTGATTATGATCAGTCTTATCTAATGGTTCTATGAATGGATGTGTCATACATTGATAGTAATCTATCTATATTGGTGTTTTTCTCTCTCTCTAGGGATTGGCTAAAACGGTTATTATGCATGGATTGCAAGTGTAGACTGATAAAGAACTGTCAGCTTTTGCAGGGTCCAATATGATTGGGAAGCAGAACAGAACCGAGCAGAGCAACTATTCATTAGGATTCAGATTCATCCCCCCAAATAGCTGAGTATGAGAAGAGCAATCATTCTTTCTTACACACATCACTTATGCAGATGAGCCTATGGTATGTTCTTATTAGTTTATGCCAATAGGTGTCAACTAGGACCTAATCTTTTAACCCAAAAAAACAAAACTAGGACCTAATCTAAAATTAAGCTTCATGTTGTGTGCTTATTTTGTTTCAGTCATTCAGATTTATTCTCTAGGTTTTCTTACCAAAATATTATTTGTTTGTTTATAATCATTATCTAATGTTTTTATCATGATTTTGAAAATATTTCAATAGTTGAGCCAGACAAACTAAACATATATCATCATCAACTAATTAAGTATCAATTTTTTCATAAATCTTTTTTTTTTTTTTTTTTTTTTTTTTTTTTTAAAAAAAAAAATCTTTTTTTTTCATAATTCTTTTCTATACTTTTCAAAATATTTAAAAATTCGAATCTGTTGAAACGAGTCATTGGACCAGACAGAACTGATGTATCATCAGAGACCCGGGACGGTTCAAGCTGGTTTGAGATAAGGAGGAGGGCCATTCTAAAAGTAGGCTGGCTTCGTCTGCATGAAATTTATTGTGGGAACGTGAGGCTTTTATGATGTTTGTCTTTTGAGTCTCATAATTCTTACAAATAAACTCGTTCGATAACCAGGATTAATGATTTAAACCTTAACGAAATTACCATACTGGGATCATCAAGTACTATCTGTCGATCGATTAGCGACTCTTCAAAGCTGGTTATAAGAAAAGAAAAAAAACTCTTAAACTATAGTTATTCTTTTTGAGGATCAAACTCATTTTGACTTTTATTCTTTTGGAAGAAATTCTTTTTTTTTAAGGGCCTAGATGAGGTAGCCATACCCTTATTACACCCACAATTATTTGATTTGACTTTGCCATGTGTCTTGCCACAGTTACTAGCTGTCATTCTTTTTCCATTATTATATGATCAGTATTGAGTACCAAAAAAAAAAAAATTGGAAGCTCATTTTTGTATAAGAAATTAAGATACTATGATTTAAACTATAAACCGTGAAACATTTAGGTTTGAATTCGATAAGGATAACAAGACATTTTGCAATAGATAATCATTGGACTAAATGGTCTAGAGGATCGGTGATTTCGGCCAAATTCAAGAAAATACTTAGATAGTTAGATAGATACAACAAAAACAATAATGATCTTTCCTTCAAATTATAATACTACACTATAAACTAAGTTGTTCAAAGATGAATATCAGACTAGTTTTGTTCAAAGGATATGAATATCAGACAACGTAATTACTCGCTGACTTTTAAATCATTGCAAACATACCACAAAAAAGAGTTTAGAAAAGTTTCAAGGGTGCAGGGTACTTCTCAAAAGTTTAAGAACCTTCCTGATAAAATTATTTGTGGTATTTTACGAAAAAAATAAAAAATAATAGGAATTTACGATATCCCTCTTAAAAAATATTTTAAAATAAAATAGTTTTTTTTTTTGGACATCAAATAAAACAGATATAATTTAAAATGATACAACATTCCATTGTCCAACTAACTCTAGTTAAGTCTCGCCCATGCTTCATTTTGGGAGGCAGTAGTCACATTCTTCTTCTCATGGTTCTAATAATTATTTATTTTTGTGTAGCGGTGAACTCGCTGTGGTCGGATTATACATCGAGTTTGCGAAATTTAAGAGGACTCATAGAAACCAAATATTTGTGTTGATTCGAAACAATTAGATAAACATTCGTGTTTGAATTACTATTAAAGATTCTTGTAGAGTAGTAATATATGACTTCTCAGGATCAAAGATCATCTTTGAAAGTTTTTTTGGTGATGGAGAAATTTGACAATAAGATTAGAAAATTCATCAAATATTTGCAAGATTCAACAATTACTTTTTGTTTCATCCTCCACGTCCGTGAACCCTCTCTAGATAACTCCCAGTACATCTTTTACGCGGTCGATGAAAGTATCAACAAGGCGGAACCATGCTCGGCGCCATGGAGAATCAAAGCAGAGGAACACCAGAAACCCCATCAAAACCGTTACATAGGTCGCCCCGAGGCTCCACCACAAAACCACAATATCGACTAATCCGCTTTCATCGTCATCTTCATCTTCTTTTTTTGAGCTGATTGTGGTACCGCCACAGCTTCTGTTGGTGGGTGATCCACAGAGAAGAACATTACCTAAGTAACTCTTCTCACCAAAGGTGTTGAACTGTTTTCCTTGCGGAATCACACCTGAGAGATCGTTGTAAGACACGTTAAAGACGACAAGAGATTGCAACATTGTGAGTTGTGAGGGAATGGTTCCATGCAACTTGTTGAAAGAAAGATCCAAACTTTCTATGCTTCTTAGATTGGAGAAGCTTCCAGGTATAGACCCCGATAATGAATTCCGTGAGAGATTCAGTGAGCGTACTCTCTTAAGATCTCCTAGCTCTTCTGGGATATTACCACTTAACTCGTTGCTCGACAGATCCAGGCCAAACATCTGGTTAAGAGTTCCTCTCATGTACAAGTCATATCTCTGTTTCACCGCAAATTCAACTTGGACATTAAAATCTACAGAGTAGTCTAGAGAAAACCGATCTGACACGATTAGGGACTTGTAATATACTTCAGTGTACAGCTCCATAAAGTTAGAGAGCATGCTTGCCGGATACCAATCTGAATCAGCATAACTATGTCCTCCTGAGCCAAATGATAGATTGGTGAGACACGAAGGTATGGACTCATTCAATCTGTTGTGAGCAAAATCCAACATCCTTACGTTCCTTAAACCGCACAGCTCAACAGGAATCTTTCCTGTCAAGTTATTACCCCTCAAAAGAACAACACTGATGCTCGGGGTGCTCCTGAACAGTGGTATGTTTCCAGACAGTTTGTTGTTTCTCAGATCAAGCAACCGGAGCCCGTCCCACAACGTGTCTGGAATAGATCCAGTGAGATTGTTGTTGTGCAAGTCCAATATATAACCGAAATCCGAGCTGGACCGTGGGGGTAAGCTACCCGATAAGAAGTTTCCAGAAAGGTCCAAGAGCCAGAGGTATGGAATGATGAACAAAGAAGGTGGTATTGTACCTTGTAAACGGTTGTTTGAGATCCTCAGAACTTCCAAAAAGAATTTGCCTAACCATCTTGGAATTGTACCTGTGAGGAAATTGTTTGATAAGTCGATCACGCTCAACATCCTTAAGTTGAGTAGAGTGCGAGGGATCTTCCCTGTAAACATGTTATTGTCCATGATCAGCGTAATCAAAGAGGTCTCATCACTCGATTTCCGAATAATCGGGCCACGGAATCTGTTGTGCGAGAGCTTAAGCCAACTCAATGAATAGCAACCTGTGAAAAGATTTCTTGGCAATTTCCCTGAGAAGTTGTTGTAAGATAGGTCCATAAATTCAATATTTTCCATCCTGGCCATAGAGGAGGGCATGTTCCCTTGAAACTCATTGTTTGAGAGATTCAAATGTCTCAAGCTCGTAAGTATCAAACCGACATCCTTAGGGAGTTGATTGTTGAAATTGTTCGCCGAAAGATCCAAAAACTGTAACTTGCGCATTGTTCTTGGAAGTGTAAGTGTTTTGTATGAGTTGTTCTGTAACAACAGGGCCTGAAGCTCTGTGTTATTTTCCAGCAGCCAAGTGGGGAACACTCCGGATAACATATTGTTGGAGAGATCGATGACCCGCAATTCCTTCTGATGCCAAAGAAAACCAGGGATTTTTCCAAGGTTGCAGTGTGGCATTGAGATACTACTTAGCTGCGATTGCAGGCCACTGGAAATGTTAGTCTCTTCTACTTGCAGCATACCAGACCTGGAAGAGAGTTTAAAAACCTTGAGCTCTGCTAATTTGGTGATCAAACCCAACGAGAACAAGCCTTCAAATTCATTATCGAGTAGTGATAAATATTCCATGGATTTGAAGTCACTGATGAAATATGGAATCTTCCCACTTAAGTGATTTGATGATAGATCAAGAACTTGGAGTTTGGAGAACCTCGAAAAACAGAGTGGGATTTCACCCACAAATCTGTTTCGACTAAGACGAAGCTCTTGCAACTGCTCTAATCTACAAATTCCTGCAGTGATGGATGCACAGAGAAACATCAAGAGATATACAATCGAAGCTGAGGCGAGTTCCGCTACTTAAAAAGGAGTATTAGTCATATCTTGCCTTGTTTTTGCAATGAACCAGAGAATTGATTATTGCTTAGATCCAAAGCTCTGAGGTTTCGCAGATTGTTAAGCTCTGCCACAAGGAAAAAGATGCAACATGGCTTATAAATAAATGAACACTCGACATATTACGTATCAAGATTGACGTAGAGACACTCAAATTGCAACAATAAAATTATAGATTATGTTACAACATCGCATCGATATTATCACAGTGTTACCTTGTGTTGGTAACTGGCCACTGAATTCGTTGAATTTTAGATCTAGTACTTCCAAACTTATTAGATTTGTTAGTCCTGTGCCAAGAGTAAAAAAATCAGAAACATAGTGAAAAAGACTTCCAATGTCAATGACATCTATTGTATTGATTTGTTCTGGAGTACCTACCTTGAACAGGAAAGCCACCCTTAAATAAGTTTTCACGGAGAATCAAAGTCTTGAGAGACACAGCCTCGTTCAAGTATGGCAAGACACTGGTATCGTAAAAGTTGATACCGAGATCCAGAATCTCAAGATTTCTGAAACTTCCCAGGCCCTTACCACCTATATAAGCAGTAAAGTATTTTACATTGCTAGGGGACTTGGATACAAGAACAAAAATGAAAACGAATATACAGACCTTTTCTTTCGTCGAACCAGCCTTTGAAGTATCCCGACGACAAGTTGAGACTCTGAAGCTCCTCAAAGGGATAGAACAAAGTTAAATTCAGTAGAGGAAGAGGATCAGGGGGATGTATGGATTCTAAGGATAAGGAGATTCCGATCACGCGTTTGCTGGTGATGTCGCACTTGATTCTTCTCCAGTGGCAACAAGAACGATCACTACTCATCCATCCTCGACGAATGTCTAAATGTGGATCAGTAATGACCGAGATCATATAGGCCTTGAGCTCTAACAAACCCTGCCTTTCACTTTCAATGCAGCTTCTACATCCCTGCAACAACATCATCATCATTATCATCCATGTTAGGCCAAAGACCATTGACTTCGAGGAAGACATTATAAGTGCAAAGATCAAATGAGGAAACATAGAGAATGTAAAAATGACTCAAAGTCATTATATATGGTTTAGACATCAAGCCATGTGATGCAATGTTCTAAGAAGAAGATGAAGTCAAAAGAGTGTCACAGCAGTTGATAACTATTGATTAATTAGATGACTTGTAATTAATCAATAGTTATCAATTTAAATATAAACCTAAACATAAAAAAACTCTGCAAACTATGCATAAAAAGTATTGAGATAGAAGAAGAAACTCACATGGTTATCCACAAATTAAGGAGTTGAACAATACATTTCATTCCATTTAAAATTTCCTCATGGAGCTTAACTAAGCCGTTACCAAAATTAAAGCCCCATGAGCAATTAACAGAGCTTCATTATGAGCTTTAAGCAGCCCAACAAAGACCCAATGCGTTGATGATTACTTTCACTAAATGATTTGGCTCTCTAACAAATCATTTAGCCAAAGCAAATCCAGATGGTAGCTTTGTGGCTGTAGATAATTCTGTGGGAGAGACACTTGTCATCAACTTGTTTGGCCATCAACGCATGCTATTAGAAAGAACAATGAAATCATTGAATGAAAATTACGTAAATTGCTTGAAATTTTACTTTATGTAAGTTGTTACCATCCCATTGACTTTTAATTACACAAACAAATATAAAATGTTATTATTTAAAGAAAGGTGATCCACTAGAAATGGTGGAAATTTCCTATTCAGGCAACTAACCAATTCTTCTCATTGATTCTTATGTCGTCTTCACCACTTTAAACGGTGGAACTTTCCTATTTGGACGAGTGATTATTATTCTTTTGATTTTTGTATCATCGTCACAAGTCATAACAATAACAAACCAACACAGCAATTAAAGGCTAATCAATCAATCTTTTGTTTTGTCTTTTCCTAGTGGAAAGCACAGAAAACAGTTGCAAGATTTCCCATTCCTAAACCTTACTTCTCAATTCTATAAAAAGGACAAGACATTGCAAGAAGCAAAACAAAACAAAAATGCAAATTCAGACTAGGCATGTCTTGGTGGTGGTGGTGGTAATAATGGTGGTTATGAGCTCTTTCACTGTGGAGGGAGGGAGAGGGATATACACAAAAGATCAGAGGCTTCACCATGTTCAGAAGGACAGATCCGTCATTCCATCAGCAAGAGGAGTAGACAACCACCATAACATTCCAAGACAAAACTTTGACAATTGGGGTGGCAACGGAGGAGGAGGCAGTGGTGGAGGTGGTGGTGGTGGAGACGATGGAACAGGTTAGAATCAGCAACACGAAAGACAAGATATGACTCGAGACAAAGGAGCTCCTAAAACGTGTACTTGTGTGTATATGTAAAGACTGATGTGATGTGATGAATTGGTTATTGGCCTATGTTTTGTGCTTTTTGTGATGTATCCTAAGTATATATATATGCTTTTGATAAGACTTGTGGTATGCATCATGTGATGAATGAATGGTATGTATTTTTTAACACTCATAAGAAGTGAGTTCATAAACAGAAAGTCTCGAAATTAGGTGTAGTTAAAATTAGTACCTTTACAGCTAGTTTTCGCCAAATTCAGGTGGAGTGGCTGCTTTGGATTATCAGTAAAGCTTCATCTGCTTCTTCCTTTAAGTGCTTCAGGTTCTAAAAGAATTATAAGTAACACAGCGAGGATTTTTTTATCCAATTGATAAAAGCATCAACCATGCTCGGCACCACGGAGAATCAAAGCACAAAAACAGAAAACCCTCCCCATCAAAACAGTTGCATAGGTCGCAACTAGGCTCCACCACAAGACACCATATTGATACTTCGCCTGCATCATCATCTTCATCTGCTTATTCTTCTTCTTTTTCTGCTTCTTCTCCTTCTCGTAATGTGATAGTATTCCCACAGTTTATGTTGGTTGGTGGTGAACCACAAAGAAGTGAATTACCTAAGTAATCCATCTCACAAGGAGAGAGCTCTGTTTCACATGGATCATCTCTTGTCTAGTTTTCTCTTCGTTGCTTTATAGTTTAAGGAAGCAAGACTGATTAAGTGGAATTCGAGTTCTCTCACCAGAAAGGTATCAGTTTATAAGCAGTCCCATAAAAAGAAGCTGGGAGATCACAAATCTGAGATGCGTTTCACTTTTCCAGTCACAATGCTACCTTCCATTACAAAACCTAAGTTCATGCCATAAAATTTGATTATTCAAGTGAAGTAACCCACAAATGTAGACAAGAAACGTTTTTGAATTAAAGCAAGTTAATATTTTCCCCAACATTAAAAAAACACCGATCTTTTCCTTAGTTTTCTCAAGAATCTCTACCATTAACATAACGTTGGCCAAAACTACAATAGCTACCTCAACATACTAAGCAAGCAATTCCTTTTAGAAGAAAGAAACATTCTTTTACCAATTTTCTTCTAAGCAAGTGAGTCAAAAAGGTAAAGTAAGTGTACAAGTAACCAATTCTCCAAGAAATATCAGGCAACAATTTATTATGCAATAAGGACTTTTTTCATTACCGGGAATAGCTTGAATGATTCTCATCGCGGAAGCAACCTCCGTAGACGCAGTATGTATCTTCTCTCTATCAGGCCCACCGAAGGAGAAGACGGTGGAGGAACCCAATGTTGTCACATCCAGAAGATTCTGTGTTTCGATGAGACTGGAAGAGAATCGATGAGATGAGACAATGTATTCGAGATTGATGAATCTGACCGAAATTAATCTAAACCGGGTCGTCTTCTTTTTTTACATCAATTAAACCGGGTCCTTTCATACCAACAAGGCAACAAATGAAAAAAAAAATAAGAAAACGTTAGAAATGTTTTTTAATTTCTTTGTAATTTAGTTTCACAACAAGTTAACAAAATAAATTTAAAAAAATATAATACAATCCTCCAAACATATAAATTTTGTCGCATAAATTTATTCATGACATTCAAATGTATCTTACATTCCTTCCACACACTAAAATTACATTAATTTCATTTTAGGTCTTACTCTTTTCTCGAAATTGCTAATACTTTCATCCATTTGTTTTTTTTGTTCTAATAGAATCAATCAATCAAGTGTATAGTTGCCAAGTCGACCCTATATAAAGGCTAACGTTGATTACTTATTACGAAGATGAACATGTCGTTTAGTAGGAGTTCTCTGCAAAACTACCACATGTTTTTTTTTTGATAACTCAGGTGATTCTATAAAGCTTTCTAGGCCCAAAGACTAATCCTGGAGTCTGGAAAAACCATGTTAAAATTCGAACCCCGGTGGCCAATGCTACTCGAACCAAGGTGGCGGAAACTTTTTTCTCCTTTACCACTGGACCAAGACGACTTGGTTCACATGTTTTACTACTCAGAAACCAAAAGAATCTAAAGCAAAGCAATTTAGTTCGTCGACATCCTTCGTTCACTTATGAAGATCAAGCCCACACAATAACTTCCCGGCAGCAACACACCGACCACAAAAATAAATTTTATTTCACGTGTGTGTGTGATATCAATCTTTAATTTGTCTCCTTTATATTAGTCACTCAAATTATTTATACACAACACATTTAAACAGCAGAATTATAAATGTTTGATCTGCTCATTCATTTCAACAAACTAGCGATCAAGACAACTTTTTTGACCAAATGGAACATTTCGATTCAGACGTGGTCACGTGGGATTACAGTTTAAAAAATAACAAGACAAAGAAAAAGATGGAACAAGAATTCTAAGTCTTGTTACTTCAATAGGGTCATGTATGAAGGAAGAGTACAATCAATTTTGATACGTAAACTTCAAAAAAGTGTGGTTTACGTTGTACGAACCTAATGAGCTGCCACGACGACCGGAAATTACCGTATGTGGGGTTCTGTCTGCGTAGACCGACCATTCACATTTCAGATGTTCACCAAAGATCTACCAATAAGTACATGAAAATTAAATTAAATGTTTGACTAAGAAAAAAGATAAACATTTATAATAGAGAACATCGGGTCCTAGTCCACTCTGTATTTGTGGTCACATCTCTTAAAAATTACACACATGTGCAAGTTTGTAGTATGCTTCGAATTGATTATGCTATATTTATGTTTACAGCTCAAAACTTTGTTATGGTTTCCAGATATTTATTTCTTAAAGTTATAACGATATAGTCAGAAATGTTAGCCTTATCCAATTTACATGTTTACATAAAGAAAATCAAAACTATAGTATTTGTTATTAATGCAGATCGTTATATGCAATGTGCGGTTAGCTATTTGTTGTTGTACAATAGCGAATTATAAATGTTTGATTTGCTTAGTTTTGATTTATACACAACATGTATAACTATAGTTTTGATTCAATGATTAGTTCGCTATTTTGTGAACTTTTTAAGATTCATCAGTTCGTTATATATGTATTTCAACATACACATAATCATAATTCAAGTCAAAATTTTAATAATATACTAAACTTATATTTTATTTTAGATTAAGCGTCTGAACTTTATAAATCTTAAGATTTTTTTTTCAATTTAAATAATAAAACCTTACTGAAGTAGCCAAATATGTAGGTGATCAAGTTCTTAAACGTACTAGCTAGATAGCAAAAAAAACACACAATTTTATTTTCACTTAATCTACAAGATCTTTTGAAAAAACATAAAACACTTAACCCAAAACAAAACCTCAGAACATATATCACATTAATATTCTTCTAGAATACGTAATATTACATATATATAAATAATAGTGTTATCTACTCATAGAAAACAAGAAAATATGTCACATATCAATCATTTATTGTTCCAAAGCAAGTGACCCTGTTTCTAATTCATAGGCTTATCTCTCTCCATATATTGTCTAAACTCTCCCTCTTTCTCCATCTTCTCACATTTCTACTACAATATTTCAGAAGCAGGAACCACAACAAAGCTCTCCACTTTTCGACGAAGTATACAAAATTTTGTCCTTGTAGTGTTGGAACCATCAAGTAATGGGAGAAGAGAATAGCACGAGCGGGACATGCAAGCCGTCCAAGACGTTCAAGGCGAAGTGTAGCCACATGGTGAAGAAACAGCGAGCCAAGTTTTACATCCTTGGCCGTTGTATCGCCATGTTAGTCTGCGGGCGTGGCCGTGACCGCGAGCGCGACCGTATTTTGATTTAGATCTTTACCTTATGTTTTGTTTTCTCTAAATATTTTTCCAACTTTTTTGGGTTGGGTTGCCGTTTTCATTTTTCCCTCTAGTATCAAACATTTGAACTAGGGTTGATATTTAAGTTATGTACACATGAATATATATGAAATTGATGTGAATGCATTCTTGAAATGCTAAGTTAATTTGAGATTTATCTCTCTCTTTTGAAAGTTTAGAATGGTATTTTCTTAATAAGTTTTAGTTGTTCACGTACTAACCTCTTCTTTTTGTAAACCATTGGCCCTGGAAAGATCTTCAATTTTACTTGGAATATATAGGTTATACAAAACTTTATTGTAAATTTCAGAAATACTCAGACATGCATTGAGCCTTCAAATGCTCGTTATCGTTAATCATATGAATAATATTACAGCAAAACATCTCATTGGCCCATAAAGATTTAAAGAATAATCACAAAAACTTTGAAAACTAACTCTGGTGATGAATAATAATTTGTTTGCCAGTTCTTTTATTTGGCAGCATCTGTTTACCAGTTACATTCATTAAATTAGTGTAACAATACCAGCGAAAAGATGAGAGAAAAAGGTGGAGAAGATAGAATGTAATTATGACAAAAGTCTACGGCCTGAGAGTCCATGCATGTGAGTATGTGACTCGAGTCCAATTCATACTAATGCAAATCGAAACTATGCACTATTTTCATTACTAGCTATTTTGTCGGTTTAGAGAGGGCGATATGTTTGATTGTATAGTAGTTATGTAAAATTTTGAATATGAAGACGAGAACCAACATCGTTTTCCATTCGATTCATAAAATATTTAAATCCATATATTAAAAAGAAAAGGAAAAGAATAATAGACTGTGTAATTCAAGATCCGTACCATGAAGAAAACAAGTGAAAATATATAATAGTAATCCTAGACTAACGTGCCCATTGTAAAAGCTTTTTCTTATTCATATTAAATATTATTTTAGTTCATGAGAAATATATATATCATGAATAACTTGCCCTAATTTTTTACATCATGTAATATGCGGATTTAAATTGAAATGGTGACACGATAACGGCAATAACACAAACTATTAAGCATATATTCTATTTGATATATAATAGCGGCTTTCTTTTTCTTCCATTAGACCATCTTTATCAATGGGTTCTTAAGAAATCTTAAGATGATCTTAGTAAATTTTTAGTATTATTACTAAGGGCATGATTATCAAGGGTTTCTTAACAATGGCTCTTAGTAAATTTTTGGTATTAAAATCTTAAGATTTACCTCTTACAAACATGTTTTGGCTCTTAGCTAAGACATCTTTCTTACCAATCTTACCATTTGCCATTTAATTAAATACTTTTTAATACTTAAGATTTACCTAAGAACCTACCAATAATCATGGTCTAATAAGAACCAAAGTTAAGATTTACCTCTTTTTGGCTCTTAGGTAAGCAACTCCCTCAACTCATCTTAACTTTGCTTCTTAGTAATAATACTAAAATATTATTAAGATCATCTTAAGATTTTCTTAAGAACCCATTGATAAAGATGGTCTTAGGTACTTATAAAGTTGAACATGATCATAAGTCGTCAAGTCTCTTGATAATTTACTATTAAATGTAGATTATTGAAATTGTGATGGCCTAAAGGGTACAGTATATTATATTAATGTAATACATATAATAGGGCCTTTTATTTATTACGTAGAAATTTTTTTAACAACTATGTTTTCACCAGTACTGAATGCATGCAGTCAGTGTTACCACTACTTTATTGGATTCTTAATTTTTATAAAATACGACCCAACAACACTATTAAACTATGTGAAAAGAATCCGAAGCCAAAAAAACTAACAAACTAAAACGTCCAACATCACGTGCATGCTCTTGCTCCAAGTCTCGAACATTTCCGACACGCCGCAACCGCTGATTAAGAAGACGATTAAATCATTAGAATAAAATTATAGATACTTGTCTGATACTCGTAGGAAATTGAAAACATATTTGATTGTTCGTCTTTGAGCGTTATAGTGAACCTTAATATCTAGGTCCGATTTGAATAATTGAATATATATAGTACATATGTTGAAACCAAATGTAGGTGAAAAACTATGAGCCGACAATGGGAATCGTCGAGGCGAAAAAGGTGTGCAGATGCACTCGTGCGGTCCCTCCCGTTACTATTATTCATCGCTTTCCCACTACTGTTTGATTTATTACGTATACAGAACTCATCAGAACATTATTTTCTCAAGTAAAAAGTTCAATTTTTGTTTCTATATAATATTTATATATGATGATGGGATAAATGAGAAACGTGAATTTCAACCTTTATTCATAAAGGAAACTTGATTTGTTTAAGTAAAAGTCAGCATCATTGACGAAAGAGATGGGGAAAAACATGGTTGGTCTCATAATTATTTTCCCGATAAGATTTTAAGGAATTCTTCTTATTGTGTTGTATTCCACTAACTGTGAATAGGTGGAGAGTTTTGTTGTTTTGCTTCTTATTCCTTTGGACGTTACTATTATATATACACGACAGAGTTTTAGTGTTTTGCAATTCATATCACATTCTTACAGTTTCATGCTTTTTATTCTATAATTAATGTTACATACAAAATAAACACAAAGTAATAATTTTCGGTTCTATTTTCTTTCTAATAAGTAAGACATTGCCACTTAGGTCACATGGGTAATGTTTGGGATTAATTTTAGAATTCTAGCCTTAACAAATTTTAAAATAATAAAAGAGAAGATCATTTAGATTGCAAAAGCCGATTGGACACAAAAAGAAAAAAAGCTAAGAAAAGGGTTTTGGGACCCGTTGGGGTTGGAAAGGAAGAGAGAACACGTGCATCTCTCTGACACACGAAACACTTGCCTCCATTTTCTTCTTTCCAATTTTTGTTTTTGTAATCTCACGACTATATTTCCATCAATTTATCATTTTCAACACAGTATAATGCCAATATCTTCACTAGTTATACACCGTGTTCAAAAAATCGCTAGGCGCTAGTCGGACGGTGAAGGTGCGCCTAGCGCCTAGCAAGAAAATCGGAGATTACACGGGGATTAATCGGGGATTAGTTTTAGGGCTATTTAATGTTTTTAAAACATATTAATCCATTATAAATAAGAAATTTATATAATCTTGTTTTTAAAATTGCATTAAACACATGAAAACAAGAATTTAAGGTCAAACTTATGATTTTTATACAAATTATGAATATAAGTGGGACGTTTTGAATTTTAGATCCAAAAAAAAAAAAAATGTAAAAAAAAAAAAAAAATTGGGCTAGACGCCGTCTAGGCGGGCTAGGCGGACGCCTAGACGGTCTAGGCGGACAAAAATCGGATCACCGATTTTTTTTACTGATTTGGACAAAATCGCCGCGGTCCCCACCCGATCAGCGCCTAGGCGGCTAGGCGGCCGATTTTTAGAACAAGGGTTATACATTCATTGTTGTATAGTATATTGTATTCCATTAATTAAGCTATGTATAATATGTATCTGTTAGTGTTACTTATCCAATTAGATGACATAATTAGGATTTCTAACAATATATATCCAAAAAACAATAGTAATAAACATAAAGGTTTTGTGCTCGCGTGTGATCAGTTTATGAGCTAGACCCCCCCACGAGGTGATGTCTTTTTGTAGCAGTCTTTGTAGACTTCCCACGTGCGGCTTTGTGTTGATTTTCTCCAAGAGAGCGGGCCAAGTCCAACCCCCCAGGACCGTCCTCTTTCGTGTGACACATGCATATTTTTCTCTATAAAATTTTCACAATGAATAAAAAATTATTTGAAAAAAATTCTGCCATGTTTCTTTCTCCAGTCAAACCCAATATGTCAATATCGGAACATGCAAGCTGACTTGATTTTGTACATAGACTCTATGATATATTAGTTTTAAATTTGAATAGAAAAAACTTGAATAGAAAACAAGATTTGGGATTACCGTGACGTGGTGATTTGAGCGCGCGTTAAGAACAATCGGTATAGATGATGAAATGATCGTGCATTTTTTTTACCTAAAGGTAATTTACTGCGTCGATTTTAGGCCTAGTTATAGTTTCGTACTATATACTAATATAGGACATATTAGACGCTAGCTATGATCGATGGTCCTTCTGACAAGGATCGTGATTGTGCGATCATCTCACTAATAAGTTTGTTTCTTGTGTAGTGGTGTGGTGCATATATACTTTACTGTGATGGTGACTTATCTTGCGGTAGAGAATCTACATGCACGAGTCACATGCATGGTTAATTAGAAAATTCCAAAACATCAAACTTTATAACAAAGAAAGAAAGTATTTATATATGTATTTAGGGACATGTATTTATGTATATAATCTTATAATTTCAAAACTGTTATGTGTGAATTGTGATTCAATCTTTTCTCTCAGTACTTTCCACAATTTGTTCTATCTGTATATAAAATTCATAATATTTTATCATGAAGACTTAAAATTAATATTTGAAATAATCAAAAGAGTCCAAATCTCATTAAATCATGGAAGAAAAATGAGATGTGTTTGAGAGATGAGCACAACAAACTCGTGATGTCGTCTGCTAAAATGGACCAACCTGACAAAAACCTGCCGAGACGATAAGGCCTGCTCGTTCTCACTTACTAATTTAGTAAATTACCCACTACGTTACAAAACCAAAAAAAAAAAACAAAGTTTTTAACTTTTTTCATTTTTGTGGAAAAGGACTTTAATCTACAAATTACAAAATGCAAAAAGCTTTATACATAACATATACAAAATCTCTCCTTCATAAATTTTTTTTACTATTTTTCTTAAAATCTTGATACATAACAGATACAGGCCTCGAGTCCATATAAGCCCAACTAAATTTATACAGCCATGATTATACTCCCAAATCACGGTTATATAGTGCAGAATTTTTACGAGTGTCAACGAAAATTAGAGATTTGCAGCTTTGTTTGTACTTGAAAATCTCATTTCTCTAGATTTATTTCATCATGACACAATTGTACTACATTTATTTCAGCATGACACAACGATTATGTACAAAAGACATAAATAAAACACAACAAAGACCATCGAAAGTTTTTCAAGCAGAACAAAGTAAAAAGACTAAAGAGAGTAGTCACAAGGTCTGATCAGATCTTTCAACTGTAGAGATCATCATCGTCGGCTGCTCCTCCGGATGTGGCAAACGGGTCGACTCCCCCAACTGTGGCAGCAGCTCCAGTCCCTGTCGGCGCATCTGGAAACCTGAACTCGCTTCCAAACCCACGTGATTGCTGGAGAGTCTGAGCAAAAGCCTGATACTTGCGAATGTCTGCATCACTCACTGATCTCCTAGCATATTTCATGGATTCCTCAAAGTGACCAGCTTTAATCTCTGCAATCTCCTCTTCGTCCTCTTCCATTGCTTCTGGCGACTCTGCTCTCTTCCTCTCCTTCTCAATATCCTAACAAAACATGAAATCAAAAGAGCTTAAGAGTCAATAACATATAGAAAACAAAGGAACTGTGATTCTAGTTTCAGATTCATATACCTTCTCGATGTTTTCTCTGATCGCATACTTGCAAGAACGCTGGCAAATCTCTGTGATGTCTGCACCGCTGAAGCCTTGGGTGTACTTCGCAAGAGCCCTCAGGTCAACATCTTTAGCTACAGGCGATTTCCTCAAGCAAGACTTGAAGATCTGGTAACGAGACTCCTCATCAGGAAGAGGAATGTAGATGAGCTGATCGAGACGACCAGGACGCAGAAGTGCAGGGTCGATGATGTCTGGTCTGTTTGTAGCTCCGATGATGAAGACCGTCTTCTTAGCATTCATTCCATCCATCTCCGTAAGAAGCTGGTTCAATACTCTATCTGCTGCACCACCAGCATCTCCAACACTGTTCCCTCTCTGTTATTAGTTATTACAAGAGATGTTCATTAATTTTTCTGAGATAAAGGTAAGCTGCCTAAGTAGAGAGATCAAGAAACTAAGTACAATACCTGAGTGGCAATGGAGTCAAGCTCATCAAAGAAAAGAACACAAGGAGCAGACTGGCGTGCCTTGTCGAATATCTCTCTCACATTGGCTTCACTCTCTCCAAACCACATTGTGAGGAGCTCAGGACCTTTGATACTAATGAAGTTGGCTTGACACTCGTTCGCAATAGCCTTAGCCAAGAGAGTCTTTCCACAACCAGGGGGACCATAGAATAGGACTCCTTTAGACGGTGACATCCCAAACTTCTCGAATTTCTCAGGATGCTCCACTGGATATTGAACAGTCTAAACAACACAATAATAACAGATTAGTTCATATTCATGGGTCAATAATTGAAAAAAATGTCAAATTGTTGAAATCTTAATTTACCTCTTGGAGCTCCCTCTTGACATTCTCAAGACCACCAATGTCCTCCCAAGAAACATTAGGCACCTCAACGACCTGGTTAAAAGAGAAAATAACAGTTTAATAAAGAATGGTACCAAATAGAATTAGAAACTGCAAACAAAAAAATTGATCTCTTGAACTCACCGTCTCACGTAGAGCTGAAGGATTGCTGTTACCAAGGGCAGTCTGGAAATGATCATTAGTCACAGCCATAGAATTGAGAATTTCAGCATCTATCTCCTCGTCATCTAGGTCAATCACGTCCATCTTCTCCCTGATGCATTGGAGAGCAGCTTCAGTGCATAATGCTGCAAGATCAGCACCAACATAACCATGGGTGTCTTTGGATACTCTTTCCAAATCAACCTGAATAAGAGAAAATCATGTCAGATCTGACAAATAGAGAAAGGCAAAAGAAAAGAAGAAAATAATTACAGTATATGCAACGGAACATTACATCTTCCGCAAGCTTCATGTTCTTGGTGTGAATCCTGAGAACTTCAAGACGACCAATCTCATCAGGAACACCAATATCAATCTCTCTGTCAAATCGTCCAAACCTTCTCAAAGCGGGGTCAATGCTGTTGGGACGGTTGGTTGCTCCCATAACAATGACATGGGCTCTGGATTTAAGCCCATCCATAAGTGTCAAGAGCTGTGATACAATACGTCTTTCAACTTCCCCGTGTGTCTTTTCTCTTTTTGGAGCAATCGAATCGAGCTCATCAATAAAGATGATTGAGGGGGCATTCTTCTCAGCTTCCTCAAACGCTTTCCTGAGATTGCTTTCACTCTCACCAGCTAGCTTCGACATGATCTCGGGACCATTGATACAGAAGAAAAATGCACCAGTCTCATTAGCAACAGCACGGGCAATCAGTGTCTTTCCAGAACCAGGGGGACCATATAGCAAGATTCCTTTGGGAGGTTTCACACCAATGGACTTGAAGAGTTGTGGATGCCTCAATGGGAGCTCAACAAGTTCCCGAATCTGAGCCATTTGTTTCCTGACACCACCAACATCATCATACCCAACGTCATCCAACCTCTCCTCATCCTCTCTCTTTATCGGTTCACCCTCACAGAAAATTTCTGTATCTGGTGCAACCACACAGTACTCAGCAGGATCGGTCTCAATAACCTTAAACTCAATACTTCTCATCCCTCCTCTAACCAAGAAAAGATCACCCTTCCTCACCGGACGGTATGCCTCCAAGAAATAAGCTGGCAAGATACAAAACCAACAGACATTAAACTGCTGTGATATGATAATACAGAACACATCAAGAAGTACATAAGCAGATCACAACTAAGATTAACAGATCATGTAAAGATAAAAACAGGGCAGAGAAAAGGCTTACGTTTAAGGTAAGCATCAAATATATTGCCACTAACTCCTTCAATGGTATCATCTATAGGCAAGATGTGAACACGCTTCCCATACTTGACATCAGGACATTGATGAACAGAGATAACATCTCCAAGCCTAACCCTGAGGTTAGACCTAACAACCTTGTTCATCCTAATTTTTGGTTCATCACAAGTATCATCAGCTAAAGCAATACACACAGTATCCTTCCTCTTCTTTCCCTGCAACCACAATTTCCCAAAAATAGGAGAGAAAACAAACATGTCAACTACACACAACTCAAAGAAACATGAAATTGAAAGACCCAATTAAATAAAAAAAACAAGCTTTCTGATAAACCCTAGCATCCCCGTAAAACCCAGAAGCAGCCAAAACACTGAACAATCAAAAACCCTTATAAACCCTGAATTACGCTAATTCATCAAAGGAAACAAGAGAAGAAGAGCCAAAATTGTCAAAATCAGACCTTAATCAAAACGGTATCACCACGAAAAAGCTGTAGCTTCTCCATGGTTTCAGGGTGAAGAGAAACGACGGAGTTATCATCGTTAATCGCCTCATCCACAACCAAACGATTCGCCGCCTTCTTTCTCTCCAGAATCGCGGTGCTAAAATCCCTCTTCGTCCCCTTCCTGAGATATTCAGAGAAAATCTTAAAGAGTTATAGATAAAAACTCAGTAATCAACAAGTACTTACGAGTCGGATGATTCAGCTTGATTCGCCATGTTTGATATCGAGCATAGAGAAGAAGATTCGAGAAGTGTAATCGTTTCGGTTTTTCTATGAGAAAATAAAGAGCCAGGTGTCTCTTTATATAACAAGACAAATCTTGTTATCAAAGAAAAGTTATTTTGTTGTAAGATATTTCGAGGCTAAGATATTTAGCTTACTCAAAAATTTGATTTCAATCTTATCTTTCAACCTTTTATCAATTTTCCGTTGTATTTTGTGGTAAAAACGTTATTTTTTTTTTGAATATAATTTAACATTAAATTCAAAAAAAAAAGTTATTTTGTTTTTCCATTTTTTCTAATTTCCTTTTCTTTCTTGTTGGCGTTATTTCCTTTTCTTAGTTGGGTTATTTTTTTTTTTTTTTTTTAATACATCTTCCAATTTAATAAGATTAAGCTTCTATGTATGAATAAATATTGGAATAATTTCATAGGAGAAGAAAAATATAACAAATTCAACAAAGGTGTACGTTTTTAACTTTTTTTTTTTTAATAAACAAAATTACAAAAAGAAGGTCGGTCTTAATGGGCTTCAATAAATTCTTAATGGTTGGTATTTTTGTGTGGTTGAAGAGTATGGACCGTCCGATCTCAAACCTGGCCCAAATTAGACAATTACATTAACCCAATTCATCATCGCTGGAATTGATGGAAAACAAACCGGATTTGGGATGTGAGCTTTTTTGGACATCCTTCAACAAACCGATGTGTGCTTTTGAAATTGCCAAAGAGTGTGATTAAAAGGATGGTAGACTTCAATACTATGTTTCTCAAGGTCATCATACCTGGTTAAACTGATCGTTTGAGAGGGAAAGAGCCGCCGCGAAGAGCTCCTAGTCCTCGGTGTTCATATTTATTTGTCAAGAGTTGTATCATGTATGTTAGCTCCATCCTCTTGTTAAGTTTATAACATTAATCTACCAAAGTTCAAAATTATTCAGAGGATTTGAAGTGTACACAAAAGGAATGCAGATTTCATTATTTGATTTTTATGAAGATAGTTAAGAAGAGTGAAGCCAAAGACGATCATGGAGTCTCTCTTCACCAGCTCCAAACATCTCATCGACTTTTTCGCCGTCTCTGTAAAACTGAAACGTGGGTGTGTAACGGATGTGGCGAGTGGTTTCAGGGCACTCGTCGATATCTGCATAAACAAACTTGAGCTTCGAGAAACTGTTGCTGAGCTTTTGGAATGCAGGTAGAATCTGGCTACAAACTCCACACCTGAAAGTTTCAAAATTTAAAATCTCAGTCAAAATTGACAAAAGGGAGAACAAAAAACAGAACCGTTCTCATTGAGGCATTTCATCAAACACTTTGCAAGCATAAAATGTTTTGTTCGCAAATATAGAAACCAAGACGTACCATGAAGCTCCGTAGTTAATAACAGCCTGAAAATCACAAAAAAATAACAAGAAGAACAGTCAGATTACGAAAGAACCCAGCTTGGGTCTGAAAACGTATACAAGTAAAGAGTTGTCGTTTGTAATAACCGGAGATTTGGAAGATTTGATGTCATCAAGAATTGTGAGGAAACTTTGGTCGTTTGGTGCAATTTTCACGTTACCATTGTGATTTGATTTGGATTCGAAATCTTGATTCGCTCCCTCCGATTCTTGCTTTCTCATTTTTGGTTTTTTTTTGCTTTAGGAATTGCCAATTTTGATCCCTTCGTAGATTATCATAACCTAAACCGAACCACAAGTCTACTCACCACTACGGCACTAAACCCAAACCAATTCATTTGAGTCTAAACCGATTTAACCAAAGCTAATTTCAACATAGACGATTTCGTTAACCGGGTCAATTATGATTTTGATTGAGAAAGAAAACTAGGAACGACCTTTTAATGACTCTTTTATCTTCAAAAAATAAAAATATAAATAGCATCTAACAAAATTTAGGAAGAAATTAATGGTTTTTTAAGAGAAGATCTTGGTTTATTATTATGGTAGTCTTCTTCATCACCAGATTCAGATGCTGCTGAAGAAATCATGTGTTGTTGTTGGCAAAGAGCTTCATTCTCCCAACTCTTTCCCATCACAACCAAGTATAGTCCACTCATGATTAGTATTGCACCAATCAATCTGACAAAAACAAACACACAAATCTGTAAGAAAACACTTAATTATTAGAAATGAAAACCAAATACATAATGAGTAAAACCTAGATATATACATACCCGCCAAGGTAAAAGTGTTCACCAAGAGCAAAAGTGGCTAAAATAGCAGCAATTAAAGTTTGAAGAGGCAAATACGCTGATACAAACAGAGGTCCTCCTCTCTCCACTACATATATTTGTATTGCAAACACCATTGCTGAACCAATTAAACCCTGAAAATATTCAAACTCACACGGTCACACCAATATTAAACAGAACATTCCAAAGAGTCTTAATCTATAAAGATAAACAAAACACTTACCGTGTATAGTAACGCGTATAATTCGCCTCCTGATATTATCTTCCATCTCTCTTGATCTCTCTCGAAATAAGCAGAGATTCCAAAGAACTGTAACACGGCGAAAAAGCAAGCGTAGGAGACGAAGGAGAAGCGAGCTGGGTACTTCTTAAGCAATGGTGACTGCAACACAATCCAACTTGACCAGCATAAACAGTGACCCATCAAACATAGACATCCCAACGTCCAGTTCTTGTTTTGTTCCTCTGCTTCTTCAGCTTTGATAGGTTGGTTCACTAAACGCAGACTCGGTTGGTAAATAGTTGGTCCTTTATAGAGTGTTATAACCAAAGAGCCTGAGACTGATACAATTGTGCCCACCACTTTAGCTATACCATCTTTCCTCTTCCATTCCACCTTCTCTATTCTACAATAGTTGGTGTGTCAAGTAATAATGAGATATGAGTGAAGTGAGAGATTCCATAAATATTAACATCTTGCTTCCCACTTTGACGGTCAGCACTAAGCAGTAATTGGTCCGCATGATACACATCTTCTTTTCCAAGTTATCTACAATAAAGAATCAAGAACATACCCGAGCAACGCTGCCATGAGGAATGAAACCGGGAACAGCATTTTCTGTTGCTGATGCGAATGTTGGTGAGGTATTGTCCAATCCAAAGATGTAAAATCCTTGGTTTAATGTTATTCTATAACCAAAAATGAGTACTGGGATTAAAAGTCTTGTGTCTATGATCAAGACTCCAAGGTTTAAAGACAAGATCGTACCCAACAAGTCCAAGAAGGAAGAATTGAAGGAGAAAACTGGTCTTCATTGCCGGTCTTTCTTTTCTATTAGAATATACAAATAATCAAGATTATTAAAAACAAGATATCAAGAATTAAAGATTTAGTTTCATTTTATAGAAGTGTTTTATACTTTTCAAGGAAGTAAGCAGAGGGAGCAAGAACAGAGAAAGCGACGATGGTGCGGTAAAGTGGGAAGACGAGCTTGCTTACTCCTAAGTTTAGAGCGTATCTCACGATCACGTGATTCCCTGCGTATCCTGTCTGAAACACCACCATAGCTACGTGAAGCTTTGCCCTTTCCGGTATCGGAGACATCTTTCTCCGCCGGAAGAAACCAAAGACGGCAGGAGAGATCTGTTTTGCTTTTTTTTTACTTCGAATGATCTCTTGTGGCGACTTTCTTGAAAACGACAAAAACAGAGATAAGACTGTCATGTGCAGGTTGTCTCACGTGAAAATGTGAATAGTCTAAACCGAGTTTAACCAAAGCCAATTTCAACATTGACAGGTTTCATTAACCGGCTCAATTAGATGCGTCGAGTTTTGAACTCTCTTTGTTGCAAAAGTATGAGATTAGGCTTAACACAGGGATTACTTACTTAACTAATCAAACTTAAGAGTGTGCTTCGTTGGCTTACACTTTTGAATGAGTGGAAAAAAGATGCAGAAAGATCTAATTTCATCTCTTTTTTATCACAACCCTATTAAAATACGGGAAAAATGTCGAAAAATGCGCCAACTTTCAAATTTGGGACGATTAAAGCATGAACTCTCGAAATGTCTCTTTAATCACAAAGTTTCCGTTGACCTGTCTAAAAATAGCTAAGTTTTCGTTGACCTGGCCAAATTAGGCATCGCGTTAAGTCTCCGTTAGAATGACGCTGACGCTGTTAACAATCCGTTAGATTCTCCGTTCGATCAAAACGACGTCGTTTCACCAGAAAATAAGAAGGAAAAATGGCATCTCCAAAGAATCGAACTGCTGACCTGTTACACTAATAAGAGACACTCAACCATTGGGCTACGCGAACATTTTAATGTTAGTACAAACAGAACGTGTATATATACTAAAATTTGGTAACATAAATTAGGTAAAAATATATGCAACTAATTTAAAATAACAAAATTAAAAACAAATTAATAACCAAACATATACACATATTAAATATACTTACCTTAAATATATATTTCAAAATTTTAAACATTTAATTATATATATAGAGATTTTATTCTATTTTGGAAAATTATTATTTCCTAAATTATAAAAACCTAAACTTTGTACAAATGTTCAATGTGGTTGGTGCATGTATCATTGGTGCATATAACGCATAATTATATGATTAATTTTATGTCATATATTTAAAAATTTTATATTTGAAGGAATTTCGGAAGGAATAATTTTCCAAATATGGAAGAAATCTTTATTTATAAAATAATATTTGAGATTTTGATACATATACTATGATAAGTATATTTAATATTTGTATTTTTGGTTATTATTCTTTTTTAGTTTTGTTATTTTTTATTAATTGCATATATTTTTACCTAATTTATGTTACCAGTTTTTAGTATATATACACGTTCTGTTTGTACTAACATTAAAATGTTTGTGTAGCCCAATGGTTGAGTGTCTCTTATTAGTGTAACAGGTCAGCAGTTCGATTCTTTGGAGATGCCATTTTTCCTTCTTATTTTCTGGTGAAACGACGTCGTTTGAAAACTTCAAAACGACGTCGTTTTGATCGAACGGAGAATCTAACGGATTGTTAACAGCGTCAGCGTCATTCTAACGGAGACTTAACGCGATGCCTAATTTGGCCAGGTCAACGAAAACTTAGCTATTTTTAGACAGGTCAACGGAAACTTTGTGATTAAAGAGACATTTCGAGAGTTCATGCTTTAATCGTCCCAAATTTGAAAGTTGGCGCATTTTTCGACATTTTTCCCATTAAAATACTTCATCTTCTTTTTTTAAGTCCCTAAGATATTGAAATTCTCAAAACCAACCCCGATTGGATACTTTAATTAAGTAATTGTATTTTTAAGATGATGAAAGCCATAATCCCTGAAGACAATGATATTAAAAATAACAAGTTGATGATGATTCAAAAGGAAAAATACTTGGAACCTAATCCAAATCTATAATCTATAACTTAAAAGATGACCTAGAAGGAAAAACAAGAACCTAACTGATGCATGATGTTATTATCCACAAAACTATTTGAGTTCGTCAGCTTTTTGGACATTTTCCCAATTTGGGTAAACTCATGACTTTACTATTTAAGTAAAGCCAAAGCACGCTTACAAGTTCAAAGCACAAATTTATAAAGGATTCAATTAAGTAATAACACAAATAAACAGAGAAGAAGAAAGAAAGAAAAAAATGGATTGTAAGAAGGAAGAAACACTTCGTAGAGGGCCATGGCTTGAAGAAGAAGACGAACGGCTAGTGAAGTTCATAACCCTTTTGGGAGAACGTCGTTGGGATTCTTTAGCAATAGTTTCCGGTACACTTTTAAATCTTGTCACTTTCCAAATATAGAAATTTCCATGTCTGAAATATAGTTTTGTTTGTTGTCTTCATACTTTTAGGTTTGAAGAGGAGTGGTAAGAGTTGCAGGCTAAGGTGGATGAACTATCTGAATCCGAGTCTGAAGCGTGGACCGATGAGTCAAGAAGAAGATAGAATCATATTTCAGCTCCATGCTCTCTGGGGTAACAAGTGAGAGACCAAAAAACGCTTGAATCTTTTACTTACATGATTGTTTTTTCCGGTTTGAATTAAATACTGTAAATCAATATAGGTGGTCGAAGATTGCGAGAAGATTACCCGGTAGGACTGATAACGAGATTAAGAACTATTGGAGAACTCATTCTAGAAAGAAAGAGGAAGCTCAAAACTATGGTAGATATTAGATATACTTTCATTGTTGCATATGTTAATTTTAGATCAGCATTCAATAAAAGAAAATGATGTGTTTTGCTGCAGATAAGGTCATTGAGTGGAGAGGAAATACAGGAGAAGAATTGTTGCACAAGTATAAGGAAACAGAGATCACTAGGGCAAGGAACACGTCTCAAGGACATGGATTTGATGAAGTTGTGAAAGAATTTAACCAGAGAAGTATGGAAAGTGGTAAAGAAACCAATTGTGGTATTTGTGGAAGAGAAAGCTACGGTTTTATGAATTCTCCGTATGAAAATCGGATTTCGGATTGGATATCAGAGATTTCGCCAGACCAGAGTGAAGCAAATCTTTCAGAAGACCACAGCAGCAGTAGCAGTGAGAACAATATTAACATTGGTACTTGGTGGTTTCAAGAGACTAGGGACTTTGAGGAGTTTTCATGTTCTCTATGGTCATAATTCTAAAGCTTGTTTATTTACTTTTTAACTCTTGGATAATTGAATTCGAAAGTGCTATATTGAAACAAGTATTCCAATATTCAAGCTCACTATGAATCAACTATGTACAATTTGAACTCAAATTTGAATCGGTTATCAACATGAAATTTGAATCGCGAGTTAAGTCAAAGTCAAAGATAAGTTTGTTAATTAATCTTCAAAACAATAAAAAATTTCGTTAAACAAATTTTAAAATAAAGGTATATACATATCCATAGTAACAAATTAAGTAAAAATATTGATGTGTATAGTCTTGTTATATACAACAGCAAAAACATGAGAAGTCCATGCTCCAATGATAAAATTTATTAGTTTTTTTTTGTTAACATTATTGGTTGATGGGCTTTATCTTTAATATGAATTAATTTTAATTGTTTTAGTGTACTTTTGTGCCAAATGATTTGTTAAAAGTGTTTATATTTTAGGGGAAAAGTATTTAATGTTCAATATAGTAAATTACAATATCCTAAAGTAATATATTGATATGATATGAATGAAGTGTAGATGCATGTATGGAATGCCCTCTTGTATATTAGAAAGGACAAAGAAGAGGATAATATAAACGATAAAGATTATTGTATAATCTCTATTAGACTATTAGTTATGTAATTAATTATAGATAGGATAGGACTATTACAACGTCACGATTGCATATACGTATAGTATGACACACACGTGGTATTATTGTAAAGAACTAATTCATTTTGTAAAACTATAAATTATGATGTCCATTAAATTAACATAAGATCATATAGAAGAAAAGAATGCACAAGAATGAGTTTGGAAACTTTTTGCTTGTTCCTTGATAAAATATAAGTAAATTCAATTCATGTTACAACATAAACATTTGGGTTGAAGAAGTGAACATGATCACCAAATATGATATCGAACTAAGCATGAATGCTAAACCAAGAACTGAAAAAGATAACCGGTTAGTTGAACCGGTACCAGACATTTCATCGGTATAGTCGTTGTAAGAATCTAAACCGCTATTACCTTCCGATCCAGTAGTAGTCCACATCCCCAGATTGTTATTCCTATACCAATCAAACACCCTCAATTAGCTCCATTTTGACTTTATGAGGTTAATGGGAGATAATTATGAAAAGAGTGGGGTAAAAAGAAGTTAGACAAAAGAAAAAGAATAAAGTTAAAGGCAAAAGTAGAAGAAAACAAAAGAGCATGTAGAGACATACCATTTTGATATGGTTTGTGTAGGTAAAATAAAAGATTCAAAGTGTCGATTTGTTAAAAATGACAAGTTCTTTTTCAAAACGAAAAATTTGGTAAAGAGTGGATGATTTGTATGATAGAAATGTAGAATCCAAACCTGCCGCCGACGCCAAGAACACCTGAGTGAAATGTGATTTGTGTGATGAATGAGGCGGACTTAGGCTCGACGCTATATGCCTTCTCATACCTCATTTCTGCACCTTCACCGGATGCCACAAAGAACGCTCCATTCACCAAAATGTCCCCCTCCGATCTCCAATTCCACCCTTTCCAATCCCCATCCGGTGTTTCCACTCTCTTAGTCACCTACACAATAATACTCTCCATTTTCTTAAAATGAATGTTTTAAACATGTTAAAGATAATATTAAGAAATACCATATAAATTTGTATAGCACAAAATTCCTACTTCCATGAAATCAAAAGCAAAGTCTTAAAACATATGTCTTCTTAAAAAGTAAGAAGAATGGTATTATTTTTTGTATCGTTCTATTTTTATCAATTTTTTGTATCGTTCTAATTTTATCATATGCCTAAAAATAAACTAACCAACACTAATGAAATCATGTTATAGGGTTGCTAGTTACCTCTTTGGCGAATGGATTGGTTGGGGCGGTGTAACGATTGCCCTGACTGTTAATAGTCGGGTTACCGCTACCGCCAATCGCATACATTTCCCATTGAGTAAAATCATTATTAACAACATGGATATATCCACGTCGACACCTCGGCATCCTTTGTATCAATTTCTCTCCAAAGTGATTAAACGCAATTGTTACCTAAAACATCACACAAACATTACAAACACTACTCTCATTTAAAAACAAATAGTCATTAGAAGTAAAAGGATTAGTATGAACTAGTTTGTGTGTGTGACCTGCATGCCACTGTCTGGTTCATAGTGATCGCTGTGACCAAGAAGCATGACTTCATTATGGTGAGAGAAGAAGTTGTTCGATATAGTAATTCCTGTGGAACCCATCACCGCATCTATCAGACCGTCCTTGCATCTCGATAGAGAACAATGGTCTATCCAAATGTCCTTTGATCCGAATATAGAGATACCATCACCGTCCGATTTCGTTCTGAACCCATAGTGCGTTGGACTTGACCGCACGTTAGTATTCCCTAGAAAGCGTGGACAAACATATTTTCAGAATTGCTTTTATGAATAACCAAATCAATGCTATTTCAGGAAGGACGAAAGATTTAATTTTTACTTTGTTGTTTTTCTTGTTTACAATGTTTTTATGAATAAATCAATAAATGCTAATAAATTCAAACAAAACATCTTTTCTTTGTTTGCGTGTGAAAACACCAATGAATGTAGAAGGAAAATATGTACACCAACAAAGGGGACCTACTAAATTATTAGGGTAAGAAAAATATAAAGGTTAAAAGTTGAAAAAAACTAACAATTATTGGCCGTAATAAAAAAACAAGAGATTATTTTGTTTTGAACCAAAGATTGGATTATAAGAATATAGAAAAGAACAAATGTGAAAAAAAAATTACCGGATTGGTAACAATGGTGGATATGAATGTTGTGAATGATGATATTGGAGACATATTGAAGAGTGATGCAGCCACCACCAACAATGTGGACATTAGCTCCTCTTCCATCAAGTGTCTTGTAACTATTGAATATTAACTCTTGCTTTAGTTTAATCATCATGTTGCTTGGGAACACTATCCACAATGGCTCTTCTTGTATCACTCCATATCTGTCACCAAAATTTTAAGAGGTTCTTGTTAATTTATCTTTTTTTTTTTTGAACAAAGTTAATTTATCTTCTAGGTCGTTCAAATAAATGTTCACATTGTAAACCCGCTTCCTTTGACATTGATAAAGATTCCCCAAATTATTCGAGGTCCCATGTCCCAAGAGACTGATGCACTTGTTTTATTATAATTGTCTATTCTCTAGATTTATTATATGATTCACTTCTAAGGGACAGTGTTAAAATTATAATGTAGGGACACCAAATTATAAACATCGTAAACATTACATTTCTATGTTTAAAAACGGATTTAGTTGCTTGATCAAAATTATAGAGTTTTTCTAAACGTTTTAAAAGGATTTTGAAGAATTTAAAAAATCAGGGCTGTTGGGAAATTTTCCACAAAATGAAGGATTTATTTAGAAATATAAAACAAGTGGTATTGAAAAAGTCGTACGTAATAGATTGGTGTAGGACATGTGAATATGAGATGACAAAAGAGAGAGAAAAAAAAAAAGTAATTGTGGATTAGATAAACGTAGCTTAGACAGAATCTTATTTTCTTATAGGATTTAAATTGTGAAAGTGTATAGGTAGGGTTTAAGGCTAAAACAATAATGACATGTAATGTTCAAGTAAAGTATATAGTATTAGTGTTATTAACTAACGACTTAAAAAAATCTAACTACGGTCAAGAAACGATAATTAAAGATCATATATTTGTCTTGAACTAATAAAAGACAACACATATTTGTCTACTTGTTAAGATATACACAAGACTTTCTTATAGGAAATCCGGTTTAGTCGGTTAACAGAAAGGTACCTGAGAGTGCCCGGTTTAGGATCGACGGCATCATCGTCGGAAGAATCAGTAACGAAGTAAAACTGACCACCTTTGCCTCCCAATGCGTACTGTCCGAACCCGATACCACAATCTGCTAGCCCTTGTCGGTTATTAGGCCAGTTTGGGTCACATTTCCAACAGTCATCAATTGGGTTACCGGTGAAGCACGGGTTTGAACCGGCCTGGTCCGTCGTGTCTAGAGCTTGACGTCTTGTTATAGATGCATTTACTTTCCTGTGAAACAGATAAAAACCGGATTATTAAAGTCTGTCCGGTTTAAAAGAACCGGACAAAACAGAGGAAAACAGAGAACTACAGAAACAGAGCAACCTCAGATTCACAAGAAGACATGAGTAAAAGTTTGTCAAATGTAAAAACCAGATGAAAAAATTACATTAAAGAATCTGAAAAAGAGAGTAAATGTAGATCCAGAAGAGGCAATGTAGTATGTGTACCACTGAACTTCATAAGCGACTAGTTCCGGGTCAGGGTGTGGTATGAGAAGTACAGTTCTGTTGAGCATGGAGAAACCCATTTGTGGAACGAACAGAAAAAGAGAGAAGAGAAGTACAATGCAGCTTCTTTGAAGCATCATTGGTGAAGAAACTTATGAATTTAGGGTTTTTGGTTAGTTAAAAGGAGGGAGAAGAAGAGAGTAGTTAAGAGTTAAGACATGACTTGTTCTTCTTCTTCTCTCTCTGGTTACTGACCAGTGTTCGTGAGTGGCTTTTTTACAGTGTGTTATTGCTTTTGTAATAATGGCTTTCTTGGCTTTTGTTTTTTTTGTTTTTCTTTTGTTCTTTTTGAAGAGAGAGAGTGAAGTTGTTTTCCACTGACAACTCTCGAGGATTGAGAATCTGCTTGTCTCGAGGAAACGGTCTCCAATTTTTTTAAGCTCCTTTTTTTTATTGTACTACTAATATCTAATTTACCTAATTATAATCACATGATATAAGATAAAGATATTCATAAGCCTCAACAGATTTAACAAACGATAGGCTTTGATATTTGAATCTCTTGTCAGGTTTTTTACCTTTTGTTATAAAAGTGATGTGACGTTATAATAAAATTTCCCCACGAGCTATACAATTTGAATGCAAGTATTAATTGGTTTTTGGACCAGAAAAAGAGTTTTCGGTTTAAAACCGGTGTTTTCAAGCTTGTTTAGAGATTTACTACTCGATACATGAGATTCAATAACGTTTATTAGTGTAGATGATTTTGAGTGGAGCAAAATCAATTGGAATATGAATACATCGAAGTTCCACTAGACCAAAATCAATAATTAGGAATATTCAAATTCACGGTCTAACCACCTGAAACTGTTGCAAGTTGCAACCCGATCTATCCAACCAAGGAAAGAAACCCACGTTGTCCATATACACATGCGCACAAACAATCATATACATGAGTATGTTTTCTTAAATTCGCATTAAACCTTGTGACAAATTAGGATTTGGTTAAATAAGGCGTGATTGTTGGATTATTATTAAAGTTGTTTATAGATTACTAATGTAAGCTAAATGTAGGGTTAAATAACGTAATGTTAGGCGACATCTTTGGAGAACAAAGAAAAAAAACATTATAGATATAAAGATATACACTTTGCCTCCTCACATGTCCAATAAGATAATTGTAACCAATCATAGTGTCCATAAAAGTCATTGCTTTGCTTGTGTTATTATTTTCCACGAACGATGAAATTAAGTTCTTCATTAAAACGCCTACATTACGTAAAGTAATCTTCTTTTATCAACTTTTGTAATAGTATGCATCTTTTATCATCAATTTGTCATTATATATCCAGAATGATAATTTAGATTTAGCACCACTTCTTCATTACATTGTCATAGTATCCAAAGTAATAACTATGAAGGTGGTTTTAGCTGAGTCCTAAAACAGAAGACATATATCTTTGACCGGAGCGTGATGAAATAATGCCCCATCTCTCTCTCTCTCTCAGAGGAGTATAAGTGGAAATAGTCAAAGGCTCTTGCTCTTTATTCTTTAGCTCGTATTATTAAAGTATTCGAATCTTTGTATTATACGGTGGGGCTAACTTAGAGCATATGCAAGGGGGAACATTTGGTGTGTTCTTAAGGGTTTTAAAATAATAAAAATGTTGAATAGTGGATACAACTGTTCTTAAAATTATAAAAACTGTTCTTCAGGAAGAACAGTTTGCAGGATAAGTTAGAACTGTTCTACCACTGTTCACCTTATTTTCTATTTTTAAATCCTAAGAACACACTCAAAAGTTCCTCCTTTGCATATGGTCTTAGAGCTTCATTTTTTTTGTTTGTCAATAAAGTTACTGATTTTACTGTAAATCCTTTATTGCCTCTTGTCAAAGCATCATGGACCCTTGGTCCTTTCAATGCTTTTTTTTTAATAAGAAAATATTAAATTATTATATTAATAAACCACCCAAACCAGGTACAAAATGCCGGTTAATTATTACAAAATTGAACCAGGTACAAAATGCCGTTAATTAACCGGACGCAAACCAACAAAAAACAAAACAAAACTGATGATGTATAAAAGCAGTTTCACGTTGTGATTGGGATCAATTGTAAATTTGTAATACATTGAGTATTTTTTATCCTTGTATTTTCATTTTTTCGATCCAAAATTAACAGCAAAATCAATTTAATGTTGTTTATAAAAAATAAATCAATTGAATGTTGAATGTTAACAAATTGATTACGTTGGTTTTGATTTAGAGTACATTTCTGTCTTTCTTAGACCGGATTTGAACGTTTTGACCCATATATCTATCATTCGTACATTTGACTTGCCTATATTTTACATTTACTAAATAAAACAACCAGCAGTTGCCATTACGTACATGCATGCGACAACAAGAATCGTTTCCAAGGACCTTGCATTGACTTTTGTTGTTGTAAAAAGTTAGATTTTTCGTATAAATCTTAGTTATAATTTTCTTGAACATATAAACCTGTAATGTTTTAGCTGATCAGTATGCAAAGCTAGAGAAGCAAGAAAAGCTCATTATGTTGATTGTTGTACGAACCTTCATACGAACAATTAATTTGTCTAGCTAGTGTGAATGAATCATGAAGTTTGTAAAAAATAAATTTGGACTTATTAATAAGTTCTCTTCCCCAGTCAGATACAGCTCACATGGAGATGGATTTTGTTCGTCCACTTGTTTGAGCATAATAATCGTACCATATGAACCTAATCCTTACTTTAATTTCTATGCTTATCGTTGATATTTAATTTTAAGCAAATTAAACAATATGTAGCATAACTTAATAAAACTCATGATACCAAAAATAAAACTTAATTAAATTTTAAACTAATTTGAAAAAAAAATTAAATAAATAATATGACAAGATTTACCAGAAGAATGTCATACTAACTTTTTTTTTCATAACATATGCTTTAGTTTGCAGATTAAATAGGATTTATAAATGTTTAAAGCTTTATTTTCCTCGGCTAGTCAAAGAAATGAATAAGAAAGATTTGAAAAAAAGATCAGGCTAGATAACAATAGCCGGACTAAGAACATGGAAAGAACAATGGTTAAAAGGGTATATGCTCTTAATACTACAATCATTTTTTTTCCATAGTATTAGTAGTCAATACATAGACGAATGTAAATGATTAAGAACTATTAATATAAAAAAAAAAAAACAGTATATTCTTGAGGCTTTTAAAAGCATGGAAAGAAAAAGTAAGAAATACTTCAGCATGAGCATGCGTCTCGAAATATGAAATTTAGTTTATTAATTTTCTGATCCACATCTTTATGTCACGTTTGCGGTTTGCATCCAACTAAAAATAGTGTAACCAACATCCCAAGTATTTTGCAAATACGACCCTTCATGTGACACAAAGTCCACAATAAAACCAAATGATCTAACAATCATCATCCAAATGCTCAAAAGGATTAGTATCTGTGAATGAGTTGCTTATATGAATCTGGATTCTTCGAATAATACTCCACCTCAGACTGTTACAAAAATTTTGAAAAAAACAAAAACAATGAATTAGTGCTAATGTACTTTGGTACTGAGAAAGTGAGAATGGGAAACTAAAAGACTGTAGTGTTACCTTACGGACTCCTTTTATGGCAACTAAAAGCTTTTGTCCAAGCAAATCGTGGAGAACTTTGTCTTTGTCCAGAGCTTCAACAGCTTCTGAGAGCGTTTCAGGAAGTCTGTTCAATGTAGCAGCCACATCTGCCGGATTTATATCTGTTCCATCCGAACAAGTCAAGATCAAGCTTCATCTTAACACTATATATATGAGAATGAATAGCAGATGACTTTAGTTACCTATTGGAGTAGGAAGTTGGAGATGTCGACGGAGACCATCAATACCAGCAGCCATTATAACGGCCAAACCAAGGTGAGGATTTGCAGAGCCATCAAAAGACTTAATCTCAAAGTTAGTAACTAAACCATCAGGAGTTCCTGGTGGAGAAGCTGCTCTTAACGCCGCTTCGCGGTTTTCTTTGCCCCAGCATTGGAATGCTCCACTCCATGTATTAGGTTGGATTCGGTCGTAGCTGAAATTTTAAGTAAAACATGCAATATTTAGTAACGGTTGAGGAAATTACTCGAAAAGATGCGGTTTTAGAGTTACCTGTTTGGGAGTGGAGCTATAATTGCTAAGATTGATGGAAGGTGAAATAAAACTCCGGCCATGAACTCTTCCCCAACGGAAGAGATTCCGTGAGCAGATGAGTTATTAGATGCCGGGAAGACATTTTCGCCGTTTTTCCAAAGACTTAGATGCACATGTGATCCAGAACCTATGTCACAAAAATCATACCTGTAGAAAACAGACACACAAATGCATTCTTTTAAAATTTGCAGTTACAACGTATTATTTGGTGGGAAAGACTGACATACTTTGGAACAAAGGTCGCGAGCAGTCCATGTTTTCTTGCAACCGATCTTATAACTTCACGTGTGTAAACCAAGTTGTCGGCAGCATGGGATGCAACGGTGTGACCGAGAGATACTTCAAACTGACCTTTCCCGGATTCAGCATGAAACTATGACAAATTTTTACATGTCAACAAGCATGTTGCAGACTGATCATTATGAAGGATTTTTGAAATTATTTGTAACCTGTTCAACTTCAATGTTCAAGGACTCGAGCGCGGGTACAATTTCGTGGAAAATCGGAGATGCAACATCGAATGAGGATGTGGAACAGTAAGGACCAAACTCAAACGGCACATACACTTCTTTCCCTTCCCTTAAAAAAAATGGGTAGAACAAGTGTTAAGATTGTGAAAATGATTGGATTGAACAAAGAAACCGAGATTCAAGAAATATAAAGTCGCATACCACACAACATTCTTGAGGAGATAAAACTCATTCTCAAAACCAGCGTTCATTACCTAAAAGCCAAGGAAGCTTTGAGCTTAAGTGACCAAAAAGCCAATAAAAGTTTTTCATAGAATTGGCTATATGGAGATTTCTTCTTACCAAGTCAAATTCATCTTTGAGAACTTTTGCGACCCTTCTTAAGGTCTCTCTTGGACAGTACTCCCATGCTTCACCAGGCTTCAATTGCATGTCAGCTAAAACCATGCTCTCTTGCTTCGTCCTAACGATAAATATGATAGGGGAACAATTAAGAAAGAAACATCTGTAAAGTTAACTGCAAAGAGAACGAACACGAGTAACGTACCACGGTATTGTCTGCTTGGTTGATAGATCTGGAACCAGCCTAATCTCACCCACACCTGTTAATTTAGACTCTTCTGCTGGTCCATCAGTAAATGAAGTCATCCCCATTGATGCAAAAGTCAGACCAACACCGTTCTTCTTCACACTTCTGTTATAACGCTGCGCTTGAACAGCCTAAAACAATACATAAAACAGAATTCTTGTCAAGATTTTGTGCTTATAAGGAAAAAAACGTGAAGGTGAGAAACAGAGGTTTTTTCTACAGAAGAAACAAAAAAAACTCACACGGCATCTTTGTTGTCCAGATGTATCAACCCAAATAATGCGTACAAAAGAACTACTATCTTCTTGAACATCAGGCTCCTTTATCTCTAATTTGGGAGATATTCTAATTTGTGGAACAGAAGAATCTGTGTCCACATTAAGCTTATAAAATCCTATCGAATTTCGTGAAAAAATGTCTTTAGCTGCATCTACAGCTTCCATGAGTGACAGATCACCACTGGCACAAGCATCACTCAGAACTAAGAAGATGACTTCACGTGCTTTCTTTGCACCTGCGAAAAACAGCGAGCTATGTTCAAGACTGAAGCGAGGAGATTTCAAGTTTCAAAACTTAGAAACATATAAGTTCGTTACAAGCTATACAAAAGTGGTAGCAACTTGAGCTAACCTAAGTAGTAGGTCTCAGGAGATGCATACCCATCAGTGCTGAACATAACCTGCAAAATATCTTATGATTACTCATGAAGTAGAACAAAGATAATGCAAGTAAAAGAACTTTTACCTTCTTTATTGAGGCTAAGTCAAGGAGCTCTTTAACTGAAGAAACCATACCATGGACACTAAGCTTTGGAACCGCCAATCCGAAATCAAGGTAAACCTTAAGGAACAAAAAGATTGATAGAAACATAAGTTAACGACTAGGCATACTTTTACAGATAATTGAAATGGGATGAAAAACGACCTGAGGATAAACTGAAGACAGAAAGGATGCTTCTTTTGAGAATGGATAAGATGCATGAAGAAGAACTATACGACATTTTGCAAATCTTTTGTCTTCAAGAAGGGTTCTAAGGTGAAGAGGATTTGACAACCTCAAATCCAGATCCCTGTCACCAAAACTGGCTCAAACAACAAAGGTAAAAGAGATTTTTCATTACTACAAACCTCTGAGCATGAGCTTCTGATTCTATGTATGGCACAGAACAATTCTCGGAAACTCAGAGCTAAGAAACATTGGAGAAAAAAGCATATTGCACACTTAAACCATATTAAAAGATTCAGGTTTGTTTGATAAAAAGATCAGACTTTACTAACATCAATCATATAGTTGATCAAATCTTGCATACCCGGTGTGAATCTGCAAGGGCAAGTCACAACGCACAGCGACCTCCAAACTGATGGTAACGATGTAATCAATCAAGCCTTTGTTTCCTATACGGACAGGGCTTCCAGCTGCAGTAATAAAAGGGTTTAAAGTGATCAGAGAACAGCTATGTTACTTCTTGATAGACCAAGCACAACCGTCTTACCTCGCAAGACTTCAACGAGGCCATTCTCAGCAACTTCTTTACTCACAAAAGTATCAATATCCAAACCGCTACGATAAGCAGCAATAGTTTTCAAAGCAACAATCTCTGGAACAAGCGTGATCGAAGTAGTCAAGGTTAACCAACACTAGTGAGAAGTCACATTCATTAAGAGTTGTATTAAAAAAGCAAAGATAAAGGATATGAATTTAATCTTTCAACAAAGGTTTTAGTGAAAGAATCCAATTTCCAAGAAGATGCATCATGACTATCCTCGTCAAGGATTTGCTCGGCAAGAGTTTCGATACGCAAGACTCGACCGACAAATGGAACAAAGTTTCTATGCCATTCAATGTCATGTTTCTTGTCTAGCTTCAATCCATCATCAATGAGAAGAGCAGAGATTCGAGCTTCTTTAAAACACTTGGAAGTAAAAGAATCCAAACCCGAGGTTTTACGATGTTCCTCAATCGCTTCTAAAGATACTTCAGTGCCATAAAGTTGAGCAATCTCCCTCAAGTTCCTCTGTTTCATTCATACAACCAAAAACATCATTACCAACAAAACAATCAGACTATTTTGGTATAGTCGGAACAAGTCAACATCTTGTGACAAAATCGGAACTTTAATTAACTAATTCTATAGAGACTTATTAGGAAATTTTAAGATAATGTTCCGTTTATAGAATCTGATTAAAACGAAAACGACGGTGTTTTAAGGAGACTTTATCAAATTAGAGCCAGAACTGAGATTGGTTGATAACAGAGACATGGTATCGTCGTGTACCTTGAAAGAGAGAGAATGAGGAGCGAAGGTTAAAGCTTCGCCGGAAGCCTCAGAGAAAGTTCCGATGAACGGAAAAGACGAATCAAGAGAGACAATGTTGTGTGCGTGAGCATCAACGAGCTCTATCTTCTCTATTGCTTCTTTTAACTCCTTAAACTCCATCTCCATCTCTGTGTGTCTAAAGTCAACAGTTCGACAGTATCTGATTCGTGTTGTTGATCTTCTTGCAACCATTCACAGTTAACTACAAGACCGTTTTTAATAGCATAAGTGAAGAAGATCCAATAAAATCGTTGACTTTTCGTTGTCTGATTTGGTCGGTGGCCGATGTTAACTCCACGACGGCGTTTAGAGGAGAGTGATGAGCACGTGTCCACGTGACCAACAAGTAGCCTCCACGTGTCCTTGTTATTGTGGATAACTTTCAACAGTTTTCTTGGTTTTTCATTTTCCAATTCCGGTTCACGTTCATTTTTCCAAATTCCGGTTCCTTGCCAAAGAAGTACAGTATGTCCAATCTCGTTTAACAAATTCGAATTTAAAAATTAATTGAAAAAGCTCCATTTAAACCGGAAAATAAAAACTGATTAAAGCTAAATTTTTGAAACTTCTGTAAATTCAAAGCTAAACTTTTGAAACTTTTTGATTAAAGCTAAAACCACATCAAACCAATTCTTTATATTCTACAAACCGAATTTTATTTCTGGAAACCGAACAATCGAAATCAACACCAAACCGGAGAAGAAGAACAGACAACTGCGTCGTCGTCTTCTAGCTCCGTTTCTTTTCTACACAGAAAATTTTGCAGCTTCTTCTTCTCCATCTTATCTCTCTATCATTTTTCTTCGATGGAATTGATACAAAATCGTGTTCAAGGGACTACTTTCGTGTACGCCAATGAAATCACACAACTCCGTTTTTCTCGGTAACATTCTCATATTTTTCATGCTGTTTTAGTTTTACGTTTCTTTAATTCTTCAGTTGGGTTTACTTAAATCTGCCTTCTTTCTGTTTCTCATTCTTTCAGCAGTGTGGTTCAGCAACATATATCTTCCCCTGATTATTTTCGTTGTGTACCAACTATTTCAATAACGCCCACAATGTGTTCGACAAAAGTCCCCAACGAACGTACTGGGAAAATGAACTCTGGTCTCATCTCAACAAGACACCAAGTAGATCCTAAGAAAGAATTGTCTCGGATTCTGAGAACAGATGCTGCTGTGAAGGGCATTGAGAGGAAAGCCAACTCTGAAAAGTACTTAACTTTATGGCCAAAAGCTGTTCTTGAAGCTCTTGATGAAGCTATCAAAGAGAATCGATGGCAGTCTGCTCTCAAGGTACATTCTTTTTGCCTTCTTCATCTTTACGAATACTTGGCCATAGAATTCATTTTCCTGTTTCTCTACTTTATAGATTTTCCATCTTCTTAGGAAGCAGCATTGGTATGAACCAAGATGCAAAACATACACAAAGCTGTTTAAAGTGCTTGGGAATTGCAAACAGCCTGATCAAGCCAGCTTGCTTTTCGAAGTTATGTTGTTTGAAGGATTAAAGCCCACCATTGATGTGTATACCTCTCTTATCGCTGTTTATGGCAAAAGCGAGCTTCTAGACAAGGCGTTTTCTACGCTTGAGTATATGAAATCGGTTAGTGATTGCAAGCCAGATGTGTTCACCTTTACTGTTCTCATCAGTTGTTGCTGCAAACTGGGTCGGTTTGATCTGGTTAAAAGTATCGTCCTTGAGATGTCGTATCTTGGAGTTGGATGCAGCACGGTTACTTACAATACTATTATTGATGGGTATGGAAAGGCTGGCATGTTTGAGGAAATGGAAAATGTTCTGGCTGATATGATCGAGGATGGAGATTCTCTTCCGGATGTTTTCACGCTTAACTCGATCATTGGGTCATACGGAAATGGTGGCAACACGAGGAAGATGGAGAGCTGGTATAGTCGGTTCCAGCTGATGGGAGTGCAGCCAGACATCACTACATTTAACATACTGATCCTGTCATTTGGAAAAGCTGGAATGTATAAGAAGATGAGCTCCGTTATGGATTTCATGGAGAAAAGGTTCTTCTCCCTGACGACTGTCACTTACAATATAGTGATCGAGACGTTTGGAAAAGCTGGAAGAATCGATAAAATGGATGATATATTCAGGAAAATGAAGTATCAAGGAGTGAAACCAAACTCAATTACTTATTGTTCGCTTGTTAACGCGTATAGCAAAGCTGGTCTTGTCGGTAAGATAGATTCGATTTTGAGACAAATTGTGAATTCAGATGTGGCACTAGATACTCCGTTCTTCAATTGCATAATCAATGCATATGGTCAGGCTGGTGATTTGGCTACGATGAAAGAATTATACATACAAATGGAAGAGAGAAAATGTAAGCCTGATAAAATCACTTTTGCTACTATGATCAAAACCTATACTGCTCATGGGATATTCGATGCAGTCCAGGAACTCGAGAAACAAATGATTTCCACTGGTGAGAATTTAGATATCCTTGTAGAAAAATAATAGTTGAGATAAGAGATATATCTTGAGTATTGCAGCTCTATTTGGTGGTTGAATTTGTTTCTAAAATATGTTTCTTTTACTGGGTTTTAAGATATAGGCAAGAAGAGGCTTATGGGGTGATGCTTAGTTTGTTAATGAGCAAATCTAATGCAGAAGGAATTTGGAAGTTGTGAATTGTTCACACTAAGAGGATCACTTGAGGTAACCTTTTTGTTATGAACTGTTATTTTTACTCTAAACTTCAAGATACAATGGGGACACATGCCTATAAGTGTAAGTGTTTGTTCAGGTGTTTGGAGCGTTGATTAGAAAGATCCCAAGAGCGACATGGGCATTACTAATGAGAATTTGGGTCGGTTCTGAAATTACCAAATCAGCATTGTGGAGAAAACGTAATGATTCCGGTCAATGTAACTATCAGACTAAATGTTATTGGTCTACTTTTCACATATATTAGAAAATATTATCATATATTGTGTCTGTTTATTTTGGATTTGTTTATCTTTTTAGGTTGGGACAGCTGTCTAGAATCAAAACTCAATTCAAAGTTGTCTTGGTAAAGTAAAATATAATTTTCTTACGCAGGCTATTTAGACGGGTCAAAACAAATTGTGATCTAAACTCTAACGTAGCTATATATACATATATTGTTTTCCAACATCGTATTACATATATCATTTGTGAAGAGTGACCTGCTTTTCAATCAAAGAGTATTTTTTTCTTTGTAACATCTTCTACAATGTGTTCTCATGATCCTCTTCACTTCGTCGTAATACCCTTTATGGCCCAAGGCCATATGATCCCATTGGTTGACATCTCCAGGATCTTGTCCCAGCGTCAAGGCGTGACTGTCTCCATCATCACAACTACTCAAAATGTAGCCAAGATCAAGACTTCACTCTCATCTTCCTCTTTGTTTCCGACCATCAACATCGTTGAAGTTAAGTTTCCGTCTCAACAAGCTGGTTTGCCAGAAGGGTGCGAGAGTGTAGATATGTTGGCTTCAATGGGCGATTTGGTGAAGTTCTTTGACGCGGCCAACTCCCTTGAGGAGCAAGTTGAGAAAGCTATGGAGGAGATGGTTCAGCCACGACCGAGCTGCATCATCGGAGACATGAGCCTTCCTTTCACTTCAAGACTTGCCAAAAAATTGAAGATCCCCAAACTTCTCTTCCATGGGTTTTCTTGTTTCAGCCTCATGTGCATACAAGTGGTTCGACAAAGCGGGATCTTAAAAGTTATAGAATCTAACGACGAGTATTTCGAGTTGCCCAGCTTGCCTGATAGAGTTGAGTTCACTAAACCTCAGGTCTCTGTGCTGCAGCCTGTTGAAGGAAATATGAAAGAGAGTACGGCCAAGATTATGGAAGCTGATAATGACTCTTATGGTGTTATTGTGAACAGTTTTGAAGAGTTAGAGGTTGATTATGCAAGAGACTATAGGAAAGCAAGGGCTGGGAAAGTTTGGTGCGTTGGACCTGTTTCCTTGTGCAATAAGTTAGGGTTAGACAAAGCTAAAAGAGGAGATAAGGCTTCCATTGGTCAAGACCAATGTCTTCAATGGCTAGACTCTCAAGAAACTGGTTCGGTGCTCTACGTTTGCCTTGGCAGTCTATGTAATCTTCCCTTGGCTCAGCTCAAAGAGCTAGGACTAGGTCTTGAGGAATCTAATAAACCTTTCATATGGGTTATAAGAGAATGGGGACAACATGGAGATTTAGCAAAGTGGATGCAACAAAGCGGATTCGAAGAGCGGATCAAAGATAGAGGACTTGTGATCAAAGGTTGGGCGCCGCAAGTTTTCATCCTCTCACACGCATCCATTGGAGGGTTTTTGACTCACTGTGGATGGAATTCGACTCTAGAAGGAATTACTGCAGGAGTACCATTATTGACATGGCCTTTGTTTGCTGAACAATTCTTGAATGAGAAGTTAGTTGTGCAGATACTAAAAGCAGGGTTAAAGATAGGAGTAGAGAAATCATCTATGAAATATGGAAAAGAAGAGGAGATAGGAGTGATGGTGAGTAGAGAAAGTGTGAGAAAAGCTGTGGATGAGCTAATGGGTGATAGTGAAGAAGCAGAAGATAGAAGAAGAAAAGCTAAAGAACTTAGTGAATTGGCAAATAAGGCTTTGGAAGAAGGAGGATCTTCAGATTCTAATATCACATTGCTCATTCAAGACATTATGGAGCAATCACAAAATCAAATTTGAATCAAGGAGGTTACGAGTTGAGGAAAAGAAAACATAGGGTTGTAAACTATTTTTATTTCTCCATGTTAGAATAAAGAAGTTTGTAATAATTAAAAAAAAAAAGTTACTAAATTACCTGTCCAATGTGTCTGAAATAATTGAGCTGGTTTTGTTTATAGCAACGGATAATTAACAAATAACAATGTTTCATGTGTCAAAAGGTGCGTTTGTACTGTATCTACCACAATATAAAGACAAAATTTGTTTCATACTTTTGGACCCATATGTTTTAAAATATAGGTTTTTGTTATTAAACTAGAGCCCATATATAAAGAACATGGTTTAGGAGAAGAATGAACTTGGCCTGGATAGAGAACATATCTTCTCTAGATTTTATTTACCAAAACTCGTCTCCATTTAATATTTTTGATTCAGGAGCATCAAACCATATACAATGAGTACATTAAAAGACATAAAGAGGATGCTGTTGCTGTCATATCAAATGAAGAAAATAAGGTATTGGGATTTGGAAATCCAAAGCTTTAGTTGTTCAAGAATTTACAACCAATATTCCTTAGTATTTAAAAGACGACCAAGAGAGGATCATCCAAGAATAACTTATATTGAATCGATTTTTCTTCGTTCAATATTAGTCTATTCAGTTTTCTGCAAAAAATTATTTTAAAAATCAAGTTTTTGGCACTGTAGATTTGGATCATCTGCATGTTAATGTGTTGAATTTGAATAAGAAGATTTTTCCAATCACCGATTTTGATAGATTAAAATATGATACTAGTCAGTCATTTAGGGTAAGATTGCAGAATTGTTTTCAAAATTTCTGTGAATCTTCTTATGCAAGTTGTTCTGAATTGATTCATTTTTGACATTTGGACGTGGCTTTGCATTCCTTTTTTTTTTTTTTTATATATTAATTAAAAGTCTAAGTTTACAGATTGATTCGTCTTCATTAGTCAAATATGAAGATCTTGTAAACAGTAAATGAAGACATACACGAGGAAGAGATTTCAGTATTTTTCTTGTGCACAAAGAGGCATGCTCCATCAAACAGCATGACTGCATGAATGTATGTATACATACAATATATAGTAGCAAAATGAAACTATGTCATATATAAATACAAACTTAATTAGACTTTTAATCAATTAAAACTAGAGTGGATTTTCTTAAATTCGTTTTTGTTTATATTTTCATATTAAAATAATATGTTTTGCTTTAACTGAAACCATGTCATATTTAATTTGCTAGTGTGTTTATTAGAATTTTTATTTAAAATTTGTAAACAAAGACATAAAACAAGAACGGAAAAGAGAATTAATATTTGATTACAAAAATACGAAACTTGTAATCAGTAGAAGATGCCTTGTGAAAAGCAATACTATGTTGTAAATATGAAAAAGATTCATAATTAAAAGCATCAACATAATGACAAATTATGATTAACCAAAAGGTATGAGTGTACACGTCAATGCTCCAATATTCCGAAAGTTGAACTGGTCTACGTTGGTTTGTTCGCCACATACGCACAATTGAACGTTTCAAAGAGTTGTTTTTCATGCAGACAAAGAAACAAAATGTCCTTTTCAGACGGAACTCTATTAAAAGGTAAGGAAACTACGTGCGAACAGATATGCCGTGGTGTTTGGGGTTTGTTTATTTCAAATGATCAGCTTAAATTTACGACTTGACTGTCACAACTATATGATTTTCTCGGGCTAAACGCTACCTAGCTAGATATATAGTTTCCTAATTAGTTGGTAGAAATGCCTTGATTTAAAAGATTTTATGAACTTTTTGGTGATAAAAAGTTAAAATTGAAGTATTGTTTTTCCAATCTCCAATATATTTCGATGGGCAAGCTATTATACATAAGTACATAACCGAAAGTTGAGATCATAATTCATACATTAATATATCCAAGTTGTCATTCATTATCTATCTTTTTTTTCATACATTATCTTGTTCTTAGTCAATAAAAGAATCTTTGTATTATACATATCCTGATAGACAACAACTTAATAGAATACATATTTAAATTTCAAGATTTAGCATATCCAAAGTTATAGATTCGTTCATTACCACCAGCTAGAAGCCAACAATTTTAAATTTAAACAATATCGCTCATATCTTGAGTTGAGGTAGCCTTTGATTTTGTTTTCCTTCTTTCTTCGTTCATGCGATCTTTGGAACCAATGTTTTGAACTACGCCAAAAAATCACATTTTCATAAAAATATCTGATTCATACGTACAGAAGAAGACGGTTCTATTCTTCTCCTTTTGTTCGGCCAAGCTTGACCTACTTGTATCACTGGACTATAAGGATTTCAACATTTTTGGTTTCATTTGAGAATTTAAACTTCCTCATATTTTCCTTGAAGTTTTATCTTATGTAACTCATTAATGTGCATGTCATGGTATAATGACGTAACTCACTTCCGTCACCGACAAAAAATTTAAAACAATGAGGGTACATGATTGGTTCTCTAAACATTAGTTTTTTTCGTGACTTGTTCAAAGTCAATGTACAGCTTTTGATGACTTTCCCAACAAATTAAGGTCTCATACCAGATGCATTCACACATGTATATACACGTAGTCGAATTTTGTGTATTTTCTATATGCGTAAATGTTTGCTAAACCCAAAAATGGAACCAAAACTAGTTTCTAAAACCAAAAAACTTCACTTTGTTTTGATCCCTCTCATGGCTCAAGGGCATCTGATCCCTATGGTCGACATCTCCAAGATTCTTGCGCGACAAGGCAACATCGTTACCATAGTTACAACCCCTCAAAATGCTTCTAGGTTTGCGAAGACAGTTGACCGAGCAAGATCGGAGTCGGGTCTTAAAATGATCAATGTCGTTAAATTTCCAATTCCTTACAAAGAATTCGGTCTTCCCAAAGATTGTGAGACTCTCGACACTTTGCCATCCAAAGACCTCCTACGGAAATTCTACGACGCTGTGGATAAAATTCAGGAGCCCTTGGAACAGTTTCTTGAGCAACACGATATCCCTCCAAGTTGCATAATCTCCGATAAATGCCTTTTTTGGACGTCAAAAACCGCAAAGAGGTTCAAGATCCCGAGGATCGTGTTCCATGGAATGTGTTGCTTCTCTCTTTTGAGTTCGCACAACGTCCATCTTCATAGCCCGCACCTTTCGGTTTCTTCGGCCTCAGAGCCATTCTCTATACCAGGAATGCCACATAGGATCGAGATAGCTAGAGATCAGTTACCGGGTGCGTTTAAGAAGTTAGCAAATATGGATGACGTTCGTGAGAAGATGCGTGAATCTGAATCAGAAGCCTTTGGGGTTATTGTTAATAGCTTCCAAGAATTGGAGCCTGGCTATGCAGAGGCCTACGCTGAGGCCATCAATAAGAAGGTATGGTTCGTTGGACCCGTTTCTTTATGCAACGACCGTATGGTGGACCTATTCGATAGAGGAAACAACGGTAACATCGCGATAAGCGAGACTGAATGCTTGCAGTTTCTCGACTCGATGAGACCAAGGTCCGTCTTATATGTTTGTCTTGGTAGCCTCTGTCGACTAATACCTAATCAACTGATAGAACTAGGTTTAGGGTTAGAAGAATCGGGAAAACCCTTTATTTGGGTGATCAAGACCGAGGAAAAACATATGAATGAGCTAGACGAATGGCTAAAACGCGAAAATTTTGAAGAGCGAGTTAGAGGAAGAGGGATAATAATAAAGGGTTGGAGTCCTCAGGCTATGATACTTTCACATGGTTCAACCAGAGGGTTCTTGACTCATTGCGGTTGGAACTCTACAATAGAAGCGATATGTTTTGGTGTACCAATGATCACATGGCCGTTGTTCGCTGAACAATTCCTCAATGAGAAACTAATCGTGGAGGTTTTGAATATCGGGGTTAGGGTTGGGGTGGAGATTCCGGTGAGATGGGGAGACGAGGAGAGACTTGGAGTGTTGGTCAAGAAACAGAGTGTTGTGAAAGCTATTAAGCTTTTGATGGATGAAGATTATCAACGTGTAGACGAAGATGATGATGATAGTGAATTCGTGAGACGAAGGAGACGTATTCAAGAACTTGCAGGAATGGCGAAAAAGGCTGTGGAAGAAAAGGGATCTTCTAGTATTAACGTTTCAATTTTAATCCAAGATGTTTTAGAGCAATTGAGTCTTGAGTAGAAAAATCTAATGTAGAAGGTAATATAACATTTATAAGAATGTACCAAACGATTTTTCTTTTTTGCCAAAGAAGAAAATTTCATATTATAATATGCATAACATGCATATAGTCACATACGTTGTATCGAACTCTTATCCTAGCATAATGAGTGATTTCTTAAAACTACTCTTGAAATCATCACATAAGTGCCTTTTTTTCCTTTTGTCGAAAGATGAAACTTATGAACAATGCCTTTAAGGATGCACTTAGAAATAGACTTTAGATTATTACATCTTGATGAAAATATTAATGTATTCATTAGAGATCTCAACAAAGAGCTAGGTCTTTTGATTAATTTATTTCGAAGCATTTAATATAGAAATATCAGAAGATAAATGCTTTAACAGTACTACTTCTGAAACTCTAAGATGGTGTAGAAGTAATCGATGTAGAAAGGTCGAAAAGTAGGGAATCCCGCAGAGAGACCAAGCTCTTTAAACTCTTCTTCGGTTCTATGCTTACCTTTGGTTCTATAGATGGTCATGACAAAGATGTCGCCTTCTAACAAGGCACGAGTCCGGTGGCTATCATCGGTTTCCTTAGGCAAGACAGGCTCACACGCAATTAGCTTTCCTCCAACCGGTAATGCCTTGTAGCAATTCTTCATTATCTGCTTGCATTCTTCATCCGTCCATGTCGTTAACACCCACTGTCCACGCAAACAACAACATTAATTACAAAATATTAATTTGGGACCAAAGAAGCAAGAAATGTGTTTATTTAATTATTTGTTTGTGTTGTGGTGTAGAAAGATCACAATTTTTTGGTTTGATAAATGTATAATTACTATTTAAATGATCATAAATAAATAAAAGTGACCAGTCGCATGATCAAACGATAACTCAGCATATATATAAAATACCTAAACCATCAATAAATCTTAGAACTATATTACAGAAATGAAAATTCGTCCTATTAGCAAAAATGTTAGTAGGTGTATTCTCGTGACAATAATGTTACCACAAACCTTCATGAAGATTGCGTCAGCGCTTGGAACTGATTGGAACATATCCCCACCCACGTGAGTCACTCCTAAACCATACAATATCATCCATTATTACTTCATTACTAAAAATAGCTTTTTACTTTCAGAAAATAACATAATTCAGTATTAAACTTACCAGGAATATTGGGGGCTTTGGCAACAACTTCAGGTAAATCGAAATTAATCCCTTCACGGACGTTAGGAAATTGGTTAAGGATCATACGGAGACAATCTCCTGCACTACCTCCTACGTCAACCAAATTATCCACGGATTTAAACCCATCGTAGCCGTCCAATATAGCTTTCATGAATGGAACAGATACCCCAGACATTGCCTTTTGCATCAGACCGTTCATCTCTTCACTTTTCCCATACTGAGCGTAAGCCGCCTCGCCGTTAGCTTTCACGTACGGTTCTGTCTCCGGCTCCACCACCGCCGTGTGAACTAGAGGCCATGCTCGCATCAACGCCTCCTGTAAAATGTCATTTCACAAAAAGTTTTATTAATAAACTCCTACCTTTTTTATATATAGTAGGAGAATTTCAGACCGAAATCTAGACTAATCTCGAGATTCGTGAAAAATTGAATATGTTTCCATTTAATTAAGGCGTCTACTTTGGCCTAGACACGATAAATCGTAGTAGGAGAACTCGAAACATAATCCCCAACCCCAAAATGAAAACCACTAGACCATCACGAATTGGTTTAATTAACTCAGATTTTGGAAAATGAAATGAGTCTTGAAAATTTGAATCGTTGACCTGGTGATGTTGGAGGACATAGGCGGCGTAAGAGAGGCCGCCTGAGTCGGTGACAAGAGTTTTTCCGACGTCCGTAAGAGTGTATTTCCTCTCGATGGATCCGACAAGGTGTTCGGAAAAGACACCGTAGCTAGTGAGCATCCGAAGTATACGCTGAAGATTCTCAGGATCGCCGCCGATAGTAGTGGCAGATGGAAGGAGGCGAGGGAGGATCTCGGCGGCTGAGAGGGGAGAATTGGCTCCGCCGTTCCAAATGGCGTCGGCAATGCCTAATCTCACGGCGGCGTTGAGTGACATGGGAACGCTGATCATGTTAGCGAGCTCCATAATGGCAAGACGAGCTCTGTTCCTAGTCTCTGAGCTTTCGTTCTCCATTTTTTTTTATCTTCCTCGTACGTGAAAGTGAAACTACACTTCGCTATAGAACCACTAGTATTGGTTTTTATGGTTTTAAGGTTAACGTTAGTTTGAAGATTTTATATATTTTAAAGTTCCAAAAATTTTAACTTTTGATTTTAATAATTGTGGAAAAATGGAGAACAAACACAAGATGTATGAAAGATTGATTTGAAATGATAACACAACTACCAAACTTTATTGGTAGTACTATTTTCACTGCTCGAAATTCACATTTCCGATAGTACAATTTTCCATAATTCTTTTTGTCGTTATTTCTCAAGAGTACTACTGTATGAAACAAGTCCATTAACACCAATCAATCATGATGGTAACAAAAATAATCAGTTTGTATGAAAACATAAATTGAACTTCATCTTCGACATTCTGGCTTTACCTTTGGCTCACCTTCATATACAATCCCTGCAATTAAAAGATTCAGCATCAGAGAAATTGGAGTCATTCTAATTAATGTGAGTTTTGAGAACGTTGTCATACATTGGTGGTGTGTATGGTTGCTCCAGTGGTCATGCTAATGGTCTGATCAGGAACCAGCTCGACGTTTAACCGCTGAAGAAACACTGCGAGTGCCACAATTGCCTCCATCAATGCAAACTGATCGCCTACACATTTTCTAGGCCCTCCACTGAACGGTATGAATCTGGTGAAAAAAGCAAATCATCTTTTAACCTTTCTAATCAAAAATAACAATCTTGATTCAATAGTTTGTGTCAAAACATGTAGCTTTACTTGAAATCGGTGTTTGTTTCATTAGGGATAGCGCCTTCTATGTCGAAACGTTCAGGAAGAAATTCCTCGGCTTTTTCCCATACCTTTAGAATAACGAACACATAAGAAACGTGGGCATAAATGTAATACTGGGAGTGCCCAATGCGGTTAAATATCCAAACCAAACCAAAATCGTATAAAAAAAACCCATGCGAACATTGAAGAAAAGGATTAGGCTCCTCTAAATGTTACTATGGATGAGAGAAAGGAACTGTACCTCGGAAGAACGATGGATGTTATAGACTGAAATCATAATGTCTTGTCCGGTATTAACCTTGTAGTTCCCAGGAAGAATGTCAGGAACTTGAGCTCTTCTAATCAAGACCTACCAGGAAAAAAAGCAATCAGAAAATTTAGTTCATGAATAATTAGAGAGATGAGCCTGGTTGCTTACAGGAGGATGAGGGTAGAGACGCATTGACTCGTTTATACAACGAGTAATGTACTTCAACTCCTTTATATCCTCATAAGCCGGTTTTCTTCCCGCTAAAACTCTGTCTACTTCTTCTTGTGCTTTCGCCAATGCAGATGAGTTCTACGAACATAAAGAATTTGAAGAGGTAAATGAGAACAGAGAAGCTCCCCTCCAAGTATATTCTGTAGCATAGCAAAGTAAAAGATACCAAAAGGTACCTTACTTAGGAGATAAAGTGTCCAAGTAAGGACAGATCCAGTGGTTTCATGACCCGCGACAAGCATTGAGAGAAGATCATCTCGTAGCTGCACACTTGACACCTGAAAAACCGCACAATCCAAAGTCAGCTTCAATTTGGAATAATTAAAGGCCAAGTTTGCTAATGGCCTGAAGGAAAAAAAACGTTAAACCTCTTCTCTGCTTGCAAGCAAAAAACGAAGGATACTTGGGTCAGCATCATTTACATACTCCTCATCATTGATTCTTTCGCCTTCTCTTTCGACAATTTCTTTGCACTTAGCAATGAGGTCTTCAACAGTTTCCCTTATCAAAGTTACAGCCTTTTCAGCTTTCACCTGTCTCGGGACTATCTTACACAATGCATTGATCTGAAACAACAACCAAAGCCTCTAACTTAACAAGAATCCAAGTGAGTCACAGAATCAACAAACCACAGGAAAACACACAAAACTTGCCTTCCAATATGGTAGAAGATCAGTAGAACGAAGCTCAGCTTCTTTAAGAGCAGTGTAAACAGCTTCAATGACAGGACTATCGGTAGTCAAAGAATCGAAATTGTAGTTAAAAAGAGACAAGCCAATGACATCAAGTGTCATCTGAGAGAACTTCTCTTCCATGTTCACAGCATTTCCGTCTTGTGCATAAGGCTGCAACTTCTCAACAAGCCTCTCTGCACATTTGCAGAATACTCTCTCCACAATCACAGACAAATACCTCTTGTGAAGCGACGGAACCACCGCTCTTCGCCTCGCCTGATATTAAAAATCAAACATCAATGGTTCAAATTTATGGTTACTTATCCCACAAGACAGTCACACATTACTTCCACGATTCCAAAAACTTCAAAATTGAGATAGGAGAAGATGAAATTACCGTCCAAAGAGGTCCTTCAGCGATTGCGAAACCCGAACCGAATAGAAATTCAGAGACTTCAGCGACTAAGCCTTTAGCGTACTTTGGATAATTCCTCAAAACGTGTTTAGCGATCGCTGGGTCGCTCACAATTACGAAATTACGAGGACCAGCAGCGAGACGGTAAATGGGTCCGTACTCGTTCATCCATTTGTAGAGAGGTAAGAAGAGAGCACCTCCGAGGAGGTCAGTGACGTCTTCGAGCTTCGCGTTCGCGATTGGTATGCCTGAATCGTCGTTTTGTCCTGAGGAAATGGTACGAGTGAGTGATGTGAGCCAATCGGGACTGACCCATGACTGGGATTTCGATGAATTGGTCTCGAGTTTGGGTTTGGGTTTAGGTTTCTCAATGGAGGATTTGATAGAGACAGAGAAGAATTTGGGTTTTGGAGAAGGAAAACGCGTAGATTTTGCAGTGAATAGAGAAGAGTAAGAAGAGGAAGATGGAGAAAAGAGTGAAGACTCCATTGATGACCTCTTTAAGAAGCTTCGGTGTAGAAAATATTTGACTCTGTGTAGAAACGCGAGCCGTTTGACGTAGATAAGGACGACGATGAATTAAACGACTCCGTTTTGATAGTCAAAAACTTATTATGGGCCTCGTATTTGGGCCTTTTTGAGAGCAAAGAAGCAAAATCTGAAAAGAAACAGAGAAATCGAAGTTTCTTTGAAACTCTGTTTCTTTTTTTTTTTTTTTTGTAAAACTCTGTTTCTTTTAAGTTGTTAAATTTTGTCGAATCTGGTAGGAAGAAGAAGTAGAAGAGAACAAGAAAAAGTCAATTCGGTTGGTTAGTTGGCGAATTCGAGAAACGATGTTCAATTTCTGGTATGATTTTACGAATTTTTTACCATCTGCTTCATTTGCTCTATATGTAATTTATGAATTGCGTGATCCAGACATTAGGTCTGTTAGCGATTAAGGGAATCTGGTTGTTGTGTTGTTTATTGAGTTATAATCATATATTTGAGATTTCTTGAGGTGAATTGACAAGTGTAGATTTTGCTCAGCTGCTGATTTAGGGTTCTTAGTTTACTGATATTAGATTTAGAATGATGTGCCCTTAATGCAACTTTCAAGTTTATATCTTGAAATTGTTGAAGCTGAGATAGTAGTTGATGATGTTTATTTTTGTTGTGTACATCAAGGGGATCAAAAGACCAACAGCAAGGGCAATCTCGTCCTCAGGAAGCTTCTTCACAGTCACCATGGTACTCGCCTTCTTTAGTCGGCTCGCCAAGCTCATCCCGGCCTCAAACTTCAGGTCAGATTGGAGCAAATGTTTCACCGGGTGAAGCAGCTGGCATTATCGCCTTCTTGAAAGACAAAAGGTTTCCGCTTTTTGTTTGTTATGTTTCTCTTGTGTGCGGTTTTTGTATACTTTCTTTTGAATAGTGTATTCTTTTCTGTAGCGTGGATGAGCTCAGGAAGCTTCTCTCTGACAAAGATGCGTATCAGCAATTTCTGCTCTCTCTTGACCAGGTCAAAATCCAGAATAGTGTAAGTCTCCAAAACAGTCGGTTGATTCGTTATTACCTATAGGTCTAAGAATGTAGCTTCGTTAGTTGTGTTGATATTATTCATTGGTGCTCTTACAAGTCTATTGCATTGATATTGTTTGAGGAAGCCTTTATCATGGCATCATCTTTTACATGTTGCCAGTAATTAGAGCTTTCTGGTTTTTTGTTATAGTCTCTGGACGCTAATTGTTTCGTGCTTTCCTTCTGTCCATCAGATCAAAGATGAGCTCCGCAGAGAAACATTGCAGCTAGCTAGTAAGTTCTCTATGGTTCATGTCATTCTACAAGAAACTTTAGTTCAATCCAGAAATCTAAATTTTTCATTTAATCAAATGTAACAGGAGAGAACTTGGAGAAGGAGCCACAGATAATGGAGCTCAGAAACCAAGTGTGTATCAAGAACCAACTTTTCCTTGTTCCGTTTACCATGATTACCTTTTCCATATCTCTTATTTACCGATCGTTACTTAATTTACAGTGCAGAATTATCCGTACAACTGAGCTTGCAGCCGCTCAAGAAAAGCTTAATGAGCTTGAGAGGCAAAAAGAAGAGATCCTCAAATTCTACTCCCCTGGTTCTCTTCTTCATAAACTTCAAGGTAACAAGTTATACCATTGCAATGGATTCTCCCCTGTCTCATCTTCTATACTTTTCTTGTGTCATCACACTTCTATACACCTTTTACTGGTTTTGCAGAGGCTATGAATCAGGTGGATGAAGAATCTGAAGCCCTGCAAGAGAAGTTCCTAGAGAAAGAGATTGATACAGTAGCATTTGTGCAGAAATACAAGAAGCTGCGTACTACCTATCATCGACGCTCATTGATCCATCTTGCCGCTAAAACCTCAAACATTTGAATTTAAAAAGCTTTGCACATTGAACTCAACACAACCAAAGTCTTGGTTGTGTATTGTGACTCTCATCCCATTGTTGTAAAGAAAATGCTTTGCTGTTTAGGTTCATACTAAAGTGATTTGACATTGACATCAAAAATATGTGTTTTTCCTCAACAAAAAAGCTACAAAGCTTGAAAATCTCAGTAATCTGATAAAAAGATTACAAGAAAACCACAAAGACGTATACAAGTTTCTTTCTTAAGCAATCTCAGAAAACAGACGACATAGTCTTTAAGATGTTTTGAACACATCTGTCTCTCTCTTCCTCACTCGCCGAGCAGGCCAGCTTCCTTTAATGCACTCTTATACTCTTCCTCTGAGTTCCACGACTTGATCTGCAGCAAAGTTTATATGGTTGGATACTGTTTTAACAAACACTTAAAAGACATAGCAGTTTTCATATATCTTATTATACCTCCTTAACATTTGCTTCAAAATACTTCTCGATCTTCTCCATCACCTCTTTATCCCAGCCATCATCAAGCAGCAAGTTGAATACCGCTCCTACAATACAAATACATAATTCAGAGACTGATAAGAACTTATGGAAACACTTGAGAAAGAAAAAAAGAAGAATCAAAACTCACCTTTACGACCAAACCGGCCAGCTCTCCCAACCCTGTGAAGGTACACCTCATAATCTGGCTCTCCGGTGTCATATTTAGTGGGAAGATTATAATTGACAACCAAATTCACCTGCAAATAGTATTGTATATAACCAACAAAAGGCATTAACTACGTACCACCTTTGAGGAAAAACGAGAAGAAAGGAAAAGGGTCAAAGGACAATATTTACCCGCTGTTGGTCAAAACCTCTTGCAATGACATCGGTAGCAATGAGCACTTGAGTAAGGCAATCTTTAAACTCTTTAACTATCTTATCCCTGTCCGATTCAGACAGATTACCATGGACACTGGTAACGTCATATCCCATTTCCGCAAGGGCTTTGTGTACCTTGTGAGCAGACGCTTTTGTTTTCACAAAGATAATGGTTTGCCCAATATCCCCAAGCTCCATAATCTGATCCTTGATGACTTCGATCTTGTTTTGCTCCTTTGGACAAACAACTTTATACTGCTTCACTGAGTCCAAAGCCAGATCCTCTCTTTTGACAAACAATTGGTTGGGATCTTTGACTGTCCTTGCAACAAAATCTTTGACAGTTTCGTTAAAAGTTGCCGAGAAAAGAAGAACCTGTTGAAAAAAAGGTCAAGAACGCAAGCACACATCAAATATAGCACGAGTGTCTTCTTAAATTTAGCACAGACATATGTCTTCTTAAAATACGAGGCTCTAAACAACAACAATAAAACACAGCTGAGTTGCTTCAATTTACTAAGAGCTTCTGAGCAGTGAAACAAGTATAACTATAGGCTCAGTAGAATATCTTGTGCCCCCTAGATATCACGATAGATATGCCACTAGAAATCAATTGTCATCCTACTTATAATTCAAGAAGCATGACCAAAATCAGACACTAGTTTAACAGACCTGGAAATTGGGATTAACTCTCCCAATGTCTTTCATTATCTTCAAGGAATCATCCCTAAAGCCATCCTGCAACAGCAATGAATCTTTAATTATCAACAACATATGAAGGGAATAATATTATCACATTATACAGAAGTTAATCATTACAGTTGAGAAATTAACAAGACCACGTAAAACAGAAGAAAGAGCATACCGTAGCAAGCATATGGTCAGCCTCATCAAAAACCAGAATCTTCAGATGATTTAGACCTAGTTTCTTAAAAGCCATCCACTTCTTAAGCGTTCCAGGGGTACCAATCACAACATGAGCAGAAACAGGAGCTCGTCTTGGGGCCGGTGATGCGCCTCTCGTTGACTCTGGCACAGCCAACTCAGCAGTGATCCCAGTATACTTCCCCATCTTCTGAAGAACTTCCATATTCTGTCATTCAATCATTCAACAACCATACATGAATTAAGCTCCTAACACGTTTTCCCAAGTCAACAATCAAATTACTCTAAGATCATTAACACTAAACTAAACTAACCTGATTAGCTAATTCTCTAGTGGGACAAATACAGAGCGCTTGAGGCTCTCTCAGTGTCGGATCAACCCGACTCAACATTCCAAGAACGAAACAAGTCGTCTTTCCAGATCCGTTATGCGCCTGGGCAATCAAATGCTTGTGAGGCGGCGTCATAATCATCGGCAAACTGATTGCTTGGATCTTGCTCGGCTTTTCGAATTTCATCTCAACATACAAGCCTTTCATCAATTCAGGTGACAAGTTCAAGTCTTCAAATCTACTTGCTGATGTATATGGCGTGTCACCAGAAGTAACCTGCAAAAAAAAACCCGAGAAATCAAAACAAATCTGGAAATCTAATAAACCTAGACTGTAATTTGCATCAACCGATTCAAAGAAACCTAATTTCTTCTAGTAAAACCAGATCTAAGCTCTAATGGCAAGATTCAACACAATCACAAATTCACTAAATCTAGCCAAAAAAAAGGGAAAGGGATTGAAGTAATACAGCTTTGATGTTTGAATCTTCAGGTTCCTCAAGCACAGAATCACGTTTCTCTTCTTCCTTAATGCTCAAAGAATTAAGCTCCGATACTGCTTCTTCTTCATCATCATCATCCTCAACATCGCCCCACTTTTTCTTCTCCGTCGTGGGCTCAGTCTTCTCGGTGCTAATAGATGCTTCAACGGAGGACGATGAAGATGACTCAACGGTGGGAACTTTCTCTACAGTATCCGCCATAGCTATAGCCAACAAAAAACAAACAAATTAGAAACCTAAATCCGACCAAATTCATCAACTTTTCCATTGATTCGTGAAAGAGCTGAGATTCTGAGAGAAGTAGAACCTTTGAAATGTGGAATTCGAGAATCAGAGAGAAGGATGACGATGCACGATTGTGTTTTTGAAGTCTCGGAGACGACGATTTGGGGAAAAAGTGAATAAAAAAACAAATAAATAAGAAGCTGCCTGCTTTATTTTGAAGCTACTGTAGTAAGAATGTAAAAATCACTGACTTTAATTTCAAGCTACTAGTAAAAATGGTTCAAGCAAGCCACCAGTGAAATAACGTAACCGACTCTACCAATTCGGTTTATCCTCTTTTTTCCTCTAGACAATTCTATTTATTTCTTAGACGACCCAACTAAATCCTTTTGGGCTTTAGTTTATGTATAAACAAAACAATATGGCCCAATAAAACAATATGGAAGTAGAGATTTTTACTTCCATAGTGATATGGCCCAAACTCTTGCTTTTTCGTTGTAATATACACTTCGTAAGCTTTTTAGTTTTTGCTATAGTATTCAAAAAAAGCTTATGACTTCATTATGTACAAGAAAGAAAATAAACCATGATGGCTCAAGCACAATAGAAGAAAGAAGAAAAAAGCCATGATGGTTTAACCACAATCTTTGAGGGAAATAATGAAAAAAAAAACACAATCTTTGAGGTGGATGCCACATTACCTAAGAAATTATTACAAGAACAATAACAAAAAGTTGGTGGAGCTCACACTTTGTTATAATGATATTTTGCCAATATACAACTTTGTTTTCCTCAAACATATAATCTCTTATCAAGAAAACTGTATTCTATCAGAATCTTATATTCATGCCTCCAACGGTTCAACAAGAACCAAAATTAGATTAATGAAGTATTGAGCAATCAATCAATCAAGATTAGATGATCTCTCATTACCCGTCTGTTTATCGATCGAGCTACCCTTCAAACCAAACAATCAATCGGCTTGAGATTCAAATTTACCGAATTGAAATTTCGCGCTATGGCGGAAGTTTATGTTCGAGGATACAAAAATATTGTTGATCATGGTCCAAGATCAATGACCAAAGAGACTGACCTCACATACAATTTCCACCTACTCTATTGCACTAGCAAATGCGTTTTCTTTATCTTAAACATAAGCATGGGGAGAATGATTATATTTGTATAACATGCATCATCTTCTTAAGTCTCCATTTTCTCACCACTATCTATCACTATCTGTTTCTCTCTGTTTCTCTCTCGTCTCTCTCTGTCCTAACGACCTGATTGCATTAGACAGGAAAGAAAAGGAATGCAAGAGATGAGAGTTTCAGGGTTTAGAGTTCTTCTCTTGGTTTCTTGTTTCTTCTGCATATCCAAAGGAGCTATTGTTCCTGCACTCATCATGTTTGGTGACTCCATTGTTGACGTTGGCAACAACAATAACTTACTCAGCATAGTCAAATCCAACTTTCCTCCTTATGGCAGAGACTTCATCGACCAAAGACCCACCGGAAGATTCTGCAACGGAAAACTCGCAGTTGATTTCTCAGGTAAAGTCTTTTTCACAAAACCACATATCTCTCTCTCTATCACGTTCATATGTTCTCTCTCTCTCTCTCTCTTTTTCCTAATCTAATTAGTTTTATATCTGCCTACTCGTGTCTAGCCGAGTACCTTGGTTTCTCTTCATACCCACCTGCATTCCTAAGCCGAGAAGCAAGTAACGAGACTCTACTGACCGGCGCCAACTTTGCATCAGCTTCTTCAGGATACTATGATGCCACATCTGTTCCATTTGTAAAGGAGACAACACAGTCAAACATCAATACACACATGCCCAAGAAATGATCCATAAGGCTTTACTCTTCCTTTTGCAGGGCGCCATCTCCTTAACACGGCAGCTGAGCTATTACAGGGCATATCAAAACAGAGTAACAAGAATGATCGGGAGGGAGAATGCGCGCAGGCTGTTCTCTAGAGGTATCCACATTTTGAGTGCGGGATCTAGCGACTTTCTTCAGAACTACTACATCAATCCTCTACTCAACATCCTAAATACACCTGATCAGTTCGCTGACATTCTCATGAGATCCTACTCAGAATTCATCCAGGTACTTCTAAGTTTAGTAACGAACTGTAGAACTCGATATTCATAACAAGGCAACCATATGAATGTGCAAATTTACAAGAAACAAAAAAAAGAATTGTATCAGTTATTTACCCTTTTTTTGTGTCAACAAGAATCATACTGTCACTTGTAACAGAATCTGTATGAACTAGGAGCAAGGAGAATCGGAGTGATATCACTACCGCCGATGGGTTGCCTGCCTGCAGCTATCACTCTTTTCGGTGCAGGAAACAAAAGTTGTGTTGAGAGACTGAACAACGATGCTATCATGTTCAATACCAAACTTGAGACCACAACCCAGTTATTGATGAATAGACACTCAGGCCTCAGGCTCGTCGCCTTTAATGTCTATCAACCTTTCCTGGACATCATCACCAACCCAATTGACAATGGTACGCGCCTGCATATGCAAACTTTAAACCATGATAGAGTGAGCTATTCACAGAAAGAACTTCTCAGATATTTAATCTAGTTAGCAACTAGCAAAATACCATTAACATCTTTAAATGTCTAAACTGCATGTATTCTAGGATTCTTTGAAACAAAAAGGGCATGCTGCGGAACAGGAACAATAGAAACATCGTTCCTTTGCAATTCTCTATCCCTAGGAACGTGTGTAAATGCCACAGGATATGTGTTTTGGGATGGATTTCACCCCACAGAGGCTGTAAACGAGCTGTTGGCTGGTCAACTACTGGGTCAAGGGATTTCTCTAATCAATTGAATTGAGTCGTCCCAGTTGGATTGAATTCAAACTGTATACCTACAAATAGCTACCAAAGTGTGTGTCTCTCTCTCTCCCTCTTCTCTCTTTTCTCTTTCTCTCTCTATATATATAACTCACAAATAAGAAACAGATTGTGTACGCGTGTGTGTGACTGAATGTAGAAACTCGCAATCTGGTCTGTGTGATGGGTCTATAGGTCCAAGCTTTGTTTGAGAAGATCACAATCTTTGGTATTTTATTTTTGTCCCTAATCTATCTCTTTAACATTTCTAAAGTTGATTACAGCAAGAATTTTGGTGAAGCTATAAACAAATTAAAGTTTGCTGCTATGTGAACATCATAAAAAAATCAGGTTTGGTTAGACATATAAGATTTAATAAGATTCTAAATCAGCTTAGTTGATTATCATATATTCATATACAACTACCAAGAAGAACCAAGTTCCCATAATCTTAAGATAAACCAAACACACTGTGTACACCAGCCCTACTAATTTAACTGACAGAAGCCATATACATTGAATAGAATAAAGGATAAAAGGTCTAGTTGCATCACAAGATGAATACCTGGTCGGAGGTCTCTACGAGAGTTCAAATCCTGCATTTGAAGTAATCGCATACAATAGTTTTTCCCTCATAGTGCTTGCTCGTTTATACGTTGGAAGCTGAAGAAATCCACAAAGAAAGACTGAACAAAAAAGATACAGGAATCTTCACATGTAGACTACAAAGATAACAGAACACTTGAAACTTCACCTTAAGAGTATTGTAGCACGTAGAAGCAGATGGAAGCCTTTCTACATCTTGTCCTCCAATAGCAGCCCAAAGAGAGGTATCACAAGAGACCTGCAGAAGATGAAAAAGCACAAAAGTAAGAAAAAAAAAATACCAAACAGAATATCACACATTCATTTCTAAGCCAAAGATCAAAAACAAACTTTATGGATGATGAAGGTTGGCTGCAAGTATTTGAAACCAAGGAGTGGTGCCCGAGAACAACTAGTCACAAATTTGAGGAGCAAGCAGCGTTCACTCGGTTCAAACCCTTTCATGACCTGAGACAGGATGCCCAGAGAGAAATTATACTAGCCGCTTTCAATCTCTCTGCATATGTCATAAATTGGCAGACAGAATAGGAAGAAAAGGAAGATATCAGGACTTCTGAATATGAGTTCTCACCTCCCAGAAGATTTTGATTGTTCGACTGCTATCACTGTAACCACCAGTGTATTTTGTATTCCTCCTTAAGTCATCCACATCGATGTCATGGTTTCCTCCAGAGAGTAACTGCACAGAAAATTTTGTTAGACAATAGCTTTGTACAAGAGAAAAAATCTAGAGATCATTACATTAGAGCCGCATACCTGATTAAATTCCTGGGCATTAAATAGTTTCAACCAAGCAGGAGATATAAGGTCAGTCAATCCTCTGTAAAATGCATTTGAAAAGGGCACAATCTGCATTCAAGACATAGGATAACATGTTTACCTCATTAATTATGAAGTAAATCTGTTTTGCAGGAAGATTGACCTTTAGATTATTTATAAAACGAGAAAAAAGACGATACCTGCCGGTTGAGTTTATAGTCAGCCATTGCATGAATATATTGCATTTTGTTCTCATTCGTGACTGAAATATCCTTCCCACCAGGTTTGAGCTCAGTTATGCTCATTTTTCCACAAAACTCTTCAGTGACTGTGAAATCCAGACAGAGTTCCTTCAAATCACCATCATAATGCTGCGTATAAACAAGAGTCTTGATCTCCGAAACCCTCTCTTGTGATACTTAATGCAAGATTGAATTTTGACATATGAGGCAAGAGATATATCAACTGCGACGGTTTTTACCTTGACATACATGAGGTTCCTGTAGAGCTCTGGATCAAGCCCTGATAGTTCATCAATAAAGCTATAACGTCCCAAAAGCTTCTGGATGAAAACGTGAGAAAAAGAGTAATCCAGCAGTATTCCCTCGTATAGAGCTTTTCCAACAATTCTTCCAAGAAACTCAATCATCTGAATTCCGTTGTCAAGGTGCCGTGCAGATGAGCTAGGAACAAGCAACCTATCTGAAGTAGGGGTTTGCGAGAATAACCCATACCTTTTGGAAAAGGAATAAAATGGACATACCAATAAAACAAAACTTAATCCATTGGACAAGTAACACCATAAACTAGAATAAAGTATGCATGCATATAGAAGAGCTTACTCAGTAGCAAAAGCTGCTTTTGTTATGTCAGTCAAAAACTCTTTTGAAAGCCCACCATAGTCTAGGCCAGCCTCAGGAAGGCCAGACTCATTCACAAACGAGACATGGATGGATGATTTTAGCCTGCTACCAATTGAATTCAGTTGTTGAAATCCATCTTCAACCACATGACCTCGACGAACGACTATCTCTATTGACCTCGCACCAGGTGCATCCACTTCACCAGCCATTTTCCTGGAAGCTTTATCCCTGCTTATAAACTCTCTAAACACATGGACCCTGCAGGGATAACAAAACATGAACATCATTCAACAGATAAAGAGAAATGAGGAGATACGTAATAGTTAGTTAGAAGTTATTGTAGCACAAAGAAAAAAACATGGATAGGCTATGAAGGGTAAGCAATGTAAGAATACCTTTCCTCAAATGGAAAGACATGCGGAGTAATTGTTATAACAGAACCCATGCTTGGAGACGTAAGAACATCACTGGCTGGTAAAACCTCATGAGTTCTGGCAGCAAATGCAATTGGAGGTCTACTAGTTCTACCAGGTGAGAGCCACAGGGCAGAAGGACAAAAAGGGTGCCTGCAATCTCTTTCATACAATAAATGCAAACATCTGATAGCAGAATCCATCAGTTGTCTACTCTCAGGACCTATGCCTCGCAACAATCCATTGTAAACGAGTGTATTAAGCATTGATGCAATTCTCCGTTGTTTCTCTAGCATAAAAGGGACCTATATGCCAAAACAAACCTTTAGTAAATATCAGACCAATAACATATAAGCTGCAGGAAACCATATAGCATATTTACCTGCTTTTCATAAAACTGTATGTCATCAAGAACAACGAGTAAATGCGCATAGGTTGCACAAAATAGATGAAGCAGGCATGACACTTCTTTGGAGATACCTACAGGACCACCCCTCAGAGTTTCCACATCCCATACATCATTAGTAATCTCATTAACCTGGCTTGATCCTGGTTGATCACTAGTACACTCCACATGTTCACGCGGTCCCGGTGATTTACCAGAAAACTTGTTTAGCACATTCACCCACTTGTTGACACTGTCATTCTTAAGATGTTTCAATTTCTTCTCAGAAGGACTTCTTGTATTCCATGAAGTTTTAGCAGATCCATGAGATGCATCGTCAGCAGTGCAACCATTTTCAGGGAGTAGGACACTCTCTAGAGAACTCCACAAAGAGACAATGTATCCAGGACAGAAGGATAACATGTTAAGGACAGGCAAAGGTCCTAGGACAGGATTCAGCACGCAGAAGATTCTCAACATGCATGAATATAATCGTGCTATATCAAGCAATCCTAGTGTTTCTGATCCTTTCTTACTACTCGTTGTTGATGCATCTTTATCTGCTATAACACGAATTTCTTTCCCAGAAGCTGCCAACAGTTTTGCGAGATGCCACTGTTGACATACTGGTCGAAGCATTTCCACAAAAGAAATCTTAACTGAATTTCCTTTCCCAGTCTCATTTGATGTGGCCTCAAAATCAAGATGAATATCCTGAATTCCAACATTTTCAACCTTAGACAATAGATTCTCGGCGAGAGTCACAATAACATGAACATACAAGACATAAAAAATCTCTGGATTTGATTCTTGTGGATCCATAAAATCGGTTTCACTAACTGTTGCCAGGGAAATGATGTTCCCGATAACCCATCCAACAGAAGGTATCTCCATGGTACAACTTTGCTTCTCTGAATGCTCCATTTCCGATATTCTGGTCAAAATTTTGTCCTTCAAAAGCTGCTGTCACCTGCCACGCTTTAATAAGTCCTTCGATTGTTTGGAAAAAAAGTAACAGAGATTAAAAACAAATCAATCAATTCTCCCTACATTCTTTTTGAGACTTTGACAAGAAATAAATTGGTCTAAGAAAATATGATATGAGTTTTACCAATATGGTGTGAAAGCTTGGCATTAGTATGCTCTTGTGCTTCAGTGCACGTATGAGAGCGCTTGGCAGGCAGCAAACGAGCCGAGGAATCGTCAGTATTAGAGAAACATATTCTTCAATAGCCAAATTCGTGTCCGGTTGGTTGTCATCAACAAAAGCAGGCTGTTTCACGTGGAATGGTCGTAGAGCCAAAGTTACTGCACTTGTAGTAATCAGCAGTCTCTCATCTCTATGTTTGGTTAATGTCTTGATATATCTCCTAAGTGCTGAGTAATATCCACTTTTACAGCTCCCTATAAACTGAATGATCATCTTTCCAGCTGTTTCTGCATCTTCGAAGTTTTCCTTTGTAATGATCTTCCAGCTTTTGGGATCAGTTAAAACAATAAGAATACGTAATAGAAGGGCACTGACACCAATAACATCTTTTATCCTTTCCTGTGAATAATTACACTCCATGAGAAGGAAAGAGCAGAGAGAAACCATCCTTCGTGTTTGACAGGCCCATGTTTTACTTTCTTCAAATGTACCAACTGCTAGAGAGCAAAAATTGTACCCCTGATCTGCAAAACACAATAACAGCATCCATTCAAAAATTATTTCCCTCCTAATTTGCAAGACGAATGATTCAAATTCAAGCGAAAAAAAAGAAAGAATCATACCATTAGAGTTGATGCTTTCCAAAAGAATCTTAAAGCAAGTTTGCATACAGTGTATATCTCTAGCCTGTATCTTTTGATGTTGGACAGATAAAGATCTGATAAAGAAGAGAAACGGTCTCAATACTCTGCTTGATACCCAACTTTTGGTCAGTGAATCAGAATGGCAACTTAGTAAATTCTCCCACTCCTCTCGGATCTCTATAGCTGCCTTCTTTCTGACAATATAAGACCTCCAAACTCTCTACAAGTATTGGAAAAAATGAGGTAAGTTTATGCCTTGGTCTATGTAGCAGAATAATCCTACCAATACTACAAAAGAGATTTTTATCCGGTTTAATTTCGGTTCACCGCTTGAGCCTAAAAGATAGCAGAAAGAAGAAGAAGTACCTGAATAAAAAGAGCAGCAGCATTAGCCCGTCTTGCATAACTGCGTAGCTCCCTTTCTTGTGAGACTTTAGCAAGCAAAGCATCCCTTGATATCTCCCCACTGCTAGCACCTCTAAGGGACACCTGATCAGATTTCATTTAACAATCACAGATGCACCATTTTTTTAAAGACATCATTTTGAAGCAACCCGAAACATAATTTTTCTAATTTCCCATGAAAGTAGTTGAGATTCCCTCGGAAACAGTCCATTCTAATAGCCTAGGTTTAAAATTGAGGCATCGTCTACACTACCAGAAGCTTAAAATTCCACCGAATCTGAGTGCTATAAGAATTAAGAACCCTAAGTTTTATAAATTTTGAGAGAGAGAGTAAAAAAAAAAAAGAAGTTCAGATCGAATTCGAAAGCGATGATCGGAGAGGATTGAAATGGATCAAGTTCAACACAGTAGCAGGAGAAGAAGAAGAAGGAGGAAATAGATACCTTGTGTTTGCGATTCAGGTCCATTGGATTCGGAAATTATAGATCTTCTTCTTCTTCTTGGTCGTCTTCGTATTTGGCTTCGCTTGACGTCAAGCTCTTCGTAGAAACTCCAACCAGTTTTTTATGACGTCAGCTTTTTAAGTCATAATTGAACTTAATGTGTCATTAATAATATCTTTTTTTACTTTACCAAAATTGTTTTTTTTTTTTTGCAAATATTTTGTTCTCAAAACAATTTAAGGATAATTTTGATACTTTTTTAAAAACAATTTAGGATCTTAAATAGTAAAACAAAATTACTTTAATGAATGTGGGATCTATGCACTGTTAGTTTGTTAGTGGCTAATTCACATCCACAACGTTGAGCCTAATTAGAGTGGAACTGTGGAAGGTTTGACGACGACACAGGACACCTGAAGCATGCGTGGTTGTTATACTAGCTTTTGGAAATGAGAGGCAAAAGTTTTTTTACTCTTATAATTTATCAATCTCTTAAAATTCACCAATCGATACACTTCCATATTGAAAAAGTGACAACAATGAGCCATTGTCTACTTTCCCATGTTGCAGATTTCACTATAATCGTTTTTTTTTTTCTATTCGCTATTTCGCTCATATACATTGACAAAATAGTGACAATGATTAAATAAGAAAAAGAAACCTTATTAATGAACTTAATCAAAAAAAAAACCAACTTCCAATCCTCATATGATCGCTCATGTCGACCATCGATATCAGTACATCGGCTCATACAACGGGTTTGAGAGATTATAAGATGGAAAAAAACACTTGAAGATATCTCTATATATAGGCAATATGATGAAACCTAAGCTAGTGTACATGTGGTTTCAACAGCGAGCTTGGAAGCTCCTTTGCAGTGGCTCGGACCAAACATCTCATCCGTAACCAAAAGGTAACACTCTTTTTTTTAAGACAATTCTGCACAAATCAATACTAGCAATAAGATTCATTGAAATATTTATTAGGAAAGGCACAACCAATTAACATTAGTGTTAGTTTATTTTGTTAACCTTTTTGACGATCCTCATGGTAGCTCGTGCACCGCAATTGCCGTGTCTAAAGTGTCCACATGTACCAATGGGATTGCCATAATCAGCGAAATTGATCTTTGTAATAACATATCCAGGTTCGTTGCAAGAAATCAGCGTCAGAGGACCGAGATCAGGTTCTTCATTCGTACACGCTACATGTTCCTTGCCATGTTGAGGAGAATTAGTGAGAAAACGTTTCTGGTCACCGCCGATTCTGATGCCTCGTGCATCATCAGAAACATCGATCTTTGAAGCTAAACTTAACAGAGATGAATGAAATAGAAGAAGAAGCAAAATGAAGCCATGGTTATGACGACAATGTAAAGTATCCATTTAATTTGTTTATGTTCTCATAATCAAGGTATCAAAAATGTTTAAGTACAGGCTACTTATATATAGCTATATTTAACTTCTTCTTTTTTACTTTTTTTTTTTTTGTTAAACTTGGATTAATCAAACTTTGGAGAGGCAAATTCGTTTGTAGTTCTATATTGGATAATTGGATTTAAATGTGGCCACGAAATTTCCTCTCAATTTGTAGTTCTATAGTTTTCCATTCTCTTGTTTTTCTTGGTTTTCGGAGGAGTTTGGTGAAAGACATTCATGTTGACTTTTTCCACGATTACTTATTAATAGATTTACATCTCCAGGGAAAGAAAAAAAATTAACAACATTTTAAATTTTCATAGACGTGAGATTAATTTATTACATAATTATATGTTAATTGGTCTTTAGATTTTTTCCTCTCTGCTAATTGATTTGTTGTTGTATAAAGGCCATAATATGAAAGTACGTATGTTTATGTATCTCATGAAAGTTCATTTGTGTTCTTACATTCCCACCCAACTAGTGATAATCCTATTGTCGTCACTATCTCTAAATTTCACAGTTATATACTTATATTCATTGTTTTGAATTGTATCCTTAGTTTTATCATTTGTCCAGTTGTTCAAGTTTTAGGGAAATTTGTGTCAGGTTAACTTTTCTAGCTTGTGTTGGTAAAATAACATTTTCAAAACATTAGTCCGAGTGACGACTATGTTGTATATGCACATAACTTACGTAAGCTTCAATCGAGTTTGTGTAGGATTGGTTACACATGTAACGCAAAAGCTTGGTTTGTGTTCTTCTAGAGTATTGGCCTTGTCATTCCACTCACTAAAGAAACAGAGGTTGAGAAGTTTTGTGTATGTTTATTATGACTTGATAAACATAAATTTATTGTCACAAATATGAAACAAAAATGTATAAAGTTGATCTAACGAATCATAAATATACGACAAAATTTTCTGCGATTTTGCAGGAAGCTACAAGCCCTAGTTTGATCAAGAACAAACTTTGATCAAAGCGAGGAAACAGAGAAACTATAAAGAATCACTTAAGCAGTAGAAACCTAAGTTTTTGTACAAGTAGCTTCAACAACGAACCAAGGAGGACTCTTGCAATGTGTCGGACCAAACATCTCGTCCCCTCTCCCCAAAAGAAGTATACACTGCCATTTTCCAAGACAATTCTGCATGAAATAGTAATTATAAGATTTATTGAAATATTTATATATCACTCTCCATCAAATAAAGGTGAACCAACGTAATGAACATATACTGATATACATGTTCTAATTGGCACCTAATGTCTAGATTTTCCATACCCCAACTAATCATGGGATGAACAAGAGTTTTCCGCAAACTCATTTCGTATAAAACATTGTACCAAAGCTCAATGAACGAGTTTGGTACATACAAATCAATATATGCACAATGTAAAGGTTAAAACATACTATTAATGTTAGTTAATTTTTCTAACCTTTTTGACGAGCCTCAAGGTATCGGGTGCGCCGCAATTACCACGTCTAAAGTTACCACAATCACCACTTGCATGGCCATAGTCGGCGAAATTGATCTTTGTGAAAACATATCCTTTCTCTTTGCAATCAAACATCAATACAGGGGCCCTAGACCTGTTTTGGTGACGACAAACTGGAATCTGATTGCCCAACGTAGGAAGATAACTCCCAAACTCACTACGAGGGTTAGGAATGGAATCAGAGAGATTATGTTTCCGACCAACTTCTATTTTGATGCCTCTTGCATCATAGTTTACGTCCATTTTCGAAGCTAAACAAGAGATAGAGGAAAGAAACAGAACTAATATGAAACCATGACGATGACTATCGGTAGTTCCCATTGTTTTTTTTTTTTTTTTTGGTAGTGAAGATGCTATTAACATACTAGTACGGATTCAGTTATATATAGGTAAAAAAAACTTAAAAGAATTAAAGTCTGTTGGAGAGACGAAGTCGAGTGCGGATGTGTCCGCAAAATTTTCTGTCAAATTTTCTTCTAATTCTTGGATTTCGGAGGTGTTGGTGAAGGACATCATTCTGACTTTTCTACGATTAGTTATTAATAGATTTCCATTTTCAATGGAAAAAATTGATTTTTTTTTCCAAAAGAGAGTTTAATTAAATTGGTTTCACAATTATTCGTTAATCTTTAGAGTTTCGTCTCTGCTAATTGATTTTACTGTTATATTAAGGTTAGAAGCTTTTCTTAAAAAATTATGTTCTTCTATTTTTTTATATGTTCTTCTCTATTTGTGTGAACGTAAAAATGACTTAAGATTAATTTTGCTCTTTACGTAATACTGTTTTAGAAGATTAAAAGGATTTGCTCTTTACGTTTTAGAAACAGTATTCCCTAGTTTTAGAAAAATGACTCCCCTATATATTGTGAACGTGTTTAAAAGGATTGTGTATATACTAAAACCACTTTCTTTGTTAATGTTTAATAATCATTACGCATAAATTCTTATTTGATCATATTCCACAATTTCCATTAGGGTTGTTGAGTTTTTATCTTTTAGGCGAGTACAGTTTACTCCTTGAAACATTAATATGTACGTTGAACATATATGATTCTTATAATGTGCGGTAAAACATATCGTCATGTCTTTAATTAAGCTCCACAGTTCAAGATACAACGAAAAGATCTAGTATTTGTAGACAATCTCAAGATAATGAGATTAATGCTCTTAGAGAGCTTATTAACATAGAAATATGAAACTGAAAATGAGATAGCTCATATGGAGCTTTATTCAAATGTAAAAAGCAAAGAAAGGTGCAGGCTTAAGGTTGTCTTCAAGACCAAAATAGATTTCGATTATGTTTCATAAAAAGATGAATGTGGCTGCTCAAAGAGGCAGCCTTGGTTACTTTCATCAATGTCTTACATAACATATATATATGAGAGCTCTTACAAAACCTAATCTCATGGACTAATGGGCTTCTCATGAGGCTAATCTTTGGGCTTCTTTGTGGCCTCTAATAGTATTAAACCAACCTAGAAGAAGAGATTTGAATTCGTGAATAAACTTTTTTTTCAAACTTAATTAGGAAACAAAAGCCTAATTCGGTGGATTACGTAAATCAGCAACATAAAGATGCGCTACATTAAAACAATAAATTGAGGAAAATTGTAAGAATCATTTTCCTTTAACGTAGGAAATAAGTAAGCATAATTAGGTTTTTTTACAAATAGCAGAAAAAACGAAGTTAACAGGTCCTTTACAATGCGTCGGCCCAAACATCTCATCTGTAATATAAATCCTACACCGTTCTTTTCCAAGACAATTCTGCATAAACAAAAAAAAACAATAATCGATAAGAAGATTTATCGTCAAACAGATTATAAATGTTGATGTATTTTGTTAACCTCTTTGACGAGTCTCAAAGTAGCTGGCGCGCCGCAGTTTCCACGTTTAAGTGTTTCACATGATGAACCACTGGGCTGACCATAGTCAGCGAATTTGATCTGAGAAAAAACATATCCTTTATCACAAAATGGTGCATATATGATACCATCCTCAGACGGGTTATTCAAACCGCACAGAGGATATTCTTTGCCCCGTTCTCCTCCACCCTTTGAATTGGAGATACGTTTCGGATCACTGTCGATTTTAGTGCCTCTTGCATCAAAAGAACCATTGATTTTTGTTGCAAGATTAGAAACCGATGAAAGAAACATAACAAGAAGCAAAATGATTAAGCCATGACAACGAAGAAAACAATGTGAAGTTTTCATTTTTTCTGTTCTCTTACAAATCAGAAGGAAAATGAAAATTCTAAGCAACTTAGATATATAGCTGTGTTTTCAAAATATATTCTTCTTAGATCAAATTAGTATAAGGTAATTGTGTGCGAATATCACTACGAAGTTGCTATCAATTTGTCCATTTAGCTATGTTCTAATATATTTTTATTCTTTTTCACTTTTCATACTTCTTGGCTTTCGGAGGTGTTGGTGAAGGACATTCATTCTGACTTTTTCAAAAGATAATTAAATTGGTTCCTAAAAAAAGATAGTCTAATTGGCTTCACATCCCATAAATCTTCAGGCTTTTGTCTCCACTAATGGATTGTATTATTATATTTAACTATTTGGATATGTTTTTAGACAAGTCATATATGTCTTCTTACATAAGCTTAATTGTTAAGAAGGGTTGGTGTGAACCAACAACAAGTTTGATTTATAAAACTTTAGAGATTTGTTTATCCTGTTTGATTCCCTTCGAGCTATACATATTTGGCTAGGTGGGAATTTATTCCTTTAAAGCTTATAAGAGAATATCGACAAGATTCCTCTCATGCCTTTCACCCCAACAAGTTAACCTAGTTTGATCCTGAAAAATACTACATCTTCTTTCTTCTTATATGAAACATAACTTTTTGTTCCTCAAGTCGATCCTTACCAAGTTGGCAGATTATGGAACCCTTAGATCGGCCGCCGTTTCAAAATCTCTACTTGTTTAAGCAAACTCGTACTATTGGATTTTTTTTTTCTTTCAAATAGTATTGTAATTTGAACTAGGTTAGCATTCAAAAACATTTTAAGTATGGCAACGGTATGCATTGATTAATTGTTGATTTGTTAATTTAAGTCTTTGTGGGCAGGTATATCTTCTCATAGATGATTTTGGAAATAGCATAATTTATTATAACACTCTTTCTTATGCATCTATAATCGGAAAGAAAAGGAGTTCAATCAAATAGGCAAATAGGAAACAAGAGCCTGATTCAAGGGATTGCTTGAATTAGCAACATAAAGATGCGCTCTATCAAAGGTTTTTACTAAGAAAAGTGATCACAACTTGATATATATAAAAAAGAAGACAAAATTTTGTTATAAGAATCACTAATCCTTTTTTTTTTGTCAAAGAAGAATCACTAATCCTTTAAGTTCCTTTTTTTCTTACAAGTACCGGAAACAACGAATTTAACAGGTCCTTTACAATGGGTCGGACCAAACATCTCATCTGTCACTGGAAACCAACATTCTTCTTTTCCAAGACAATTCTGCATAAATAAGAACAAAAGATAATAATAAGGTATGGAGTACTAGTTAGTACTTATTTCAAACAGATAATTCATATGTTTAGTTTAAACCTTTTTGACGAGCCTCAAAGTAGCGGGTGCGCCGCAGTTTCCACGTTTAAGCGTGTTTTTTTCACAGTCACCAGTGGGTTGGCCATAGTCAGCGAATTTTATCGCAGAGATAACATATCCTTCACCACAAAAGATGGGCAATATATTGCTAGGCGCCGGTTTATCAATGCATATTGGCTGTTGATTCGGTTGATATCCTCCAGATTTGGAACTGGAGAGAACACGTTTCTGATCACTGTGGGTTTTAATTTCTTTTACATGATAAGAACCGTTGATGATATTCTTTGAATAGAAACAAGACACATAAGAAACGGATATAACAAGAAGCAAAACGATGAAGCCATGACGATGAAGAGAATGTGTAGTTTCCATTTTTATTCTAGTTTTTGGTTCCCTTATAAATCAGAAGGATGATGTTGAAAAATGCTAAGCTGGCTACATGTAGGTAAGTATAAATTTGTAATGTTTTGATATTGATTTAACATAAAATAATAATATTAGTAATTAAAGTTTCTTGGAGATGCGAATTTGTGTGCGGATGTGGCTGCTAAATTTTCTATCAATTTGTCGTTTAAATTTTGTTCTATCTTCTCCTCCTCTATTTTGGCTTTCGGAGGTGTTGGTGAATAACATTTCTTCACTAAATTAGTAACTTAATTATTAATAGATTTGCATTTCTTCTTGAAGTTGTTTAGCATTGAGTAGTTTCTTGATATAAATAACAACCATTAAGAGTTTTAAAACCAACAAAATGGATGGATATGTGACTTCATTGGCGTCCGATGTGAATTGTTACGTTACTTATAATGTGTTCCCTCTTGATGTAGTCAAATAGTACCAATAATCCAAAACCATATCTGCCTCTGTTTAATACCATAATGATTGCATTTTGCACCTCCTCCTATCATCATGACTCTTACGCACCGTATCATCGAATCATCGCATCGTATATCGAATTTTACCACATTATTATTCTTCGAATCCACCACATTGTTTATTTCTTAGTAAGTTTTACTTGAGTACTTATATACAAAAAAGGATTTGACTTCACATATATTCAATAATGGCTTGAGAAACAAAGAAGATTTTTTGACAACATCAATCTTAAGATTTGGTTAAGCATAAAATCCAACAAAAGATCGTCTCTAAAGCAAAGATACAACAAACTGGCTTACTTACATATCAAGAAACCAAAAGAAACACACAGAACAAGCAAGAAATAGACGAAGTCATCATCTATATCGCAACAAGAAACTGAGAATTAAAACACAAGAAAAGAAAACTAAACAAGGCTGGTTTTGATGAATCCGCTTTCACTCAAAAGCCCATTGATTCTCCCTGAGAATCTCAGCTTCTTCCTCTGGTGTAAAATCGTTCTCGATCTTGAAGTATGCGCGAATCTCCTCTGGAGTTTTTCCTGAGAGAAAACCAGCAACAGTTTTACACGTGAGATCAATAAGGCTTTGGATATTGAGATAATTCGCAGCCATCATAACATCAAAGACAATCGATTGTTTCATCTTCTTCATGAATTCAGTGTCCCACTTCTTGAGATCTTCTTCTTCGTTGCTCTCGAAGACGTGCTTCTTGCAATACTCAATCACCAACAAGAGAATCTTGCTTGTGACGTTTGGAAGTGGGATTCCATTATCGGCACACTTATCTTCATCCATACCCTTTATCATCGCCGATTGGAATGCCACCGCTTCGTCGATCTGAAAAGAATCACCATCGGAGCTCGTCAACACAAATATCTTCTTCGACATGGTTACTTCGTTATGGGGGGATTTTTCTCTGGAAGCAACTTGATGAAATAAGATTGAAGAATAATGGAGTAATTAGGTTATGAACTTATGCGTCTGTGTATTTATAAACCCTAATTGTCAGAGTCGGTGGATTACACCAAGCTGAACTAGGTCAAATTTATAGTTGGCCCAATTTTATAGGTTCGGCCCAAAACTTAATCAGATTGGATTAAAAAAAAAAATGAATGAAATTGGTTGGTGTTTTTATGTGATTCTCACTTTAAGATTTGGTTCAGGTTAGTCTTCACATTTTATTTTTCTTTGGATAAAATCTTCACATTTTTTGTTGTGATGAAATATTGAGTAATCCGTTAAAAAGTTGGATAAGATATGGCAAATGAATGAGAATGCATGGAAAAAAAAACGTACATACATATTCGGGATTTTTTTTTTTTTTTTTGATAACAAAATATATTCGGGATTTGCCATCAAAATAAGCTACACATACATATAATCTTGTAAATATGAATAATAGATTCTAGTGTTCCTAGGTGTTCAAAAAAAAAAAAAAAGATTCTAATGTTCCTAACAATATTTATCCTAATAAAACTATGAATTCACGTATACATAGGAAAACAGAAACAAAGCTAATTTGAGTAATTAATTAAGTTACATAGGACTTTTTCTAAAACCAAAAAAAAAAGTTTTCAAAAAAAAAAAAAAAACTAAGGACTTGGACTAAATTCAAATTAATATTCGATACAGAAGAAAAAAAATTGAACTCTGAAATAAACATGTAATAAAGTAGGAAACAAAAGCTATTACATAGAGATATTGCTATACGAAATTACGAATCATTTAAAAATAAAACCCCTTTAACGTGGGAAACAAGAAAAAAACTAAGTTTTTCTACAAGTAGCGTCAATAACGAGACTTAGAGCTCCCTTGCAGTGGCTCGGACCAAAAATCTTGTCTGGAACAAACAACTTACACTTCTGTTTCCTAAGACATTTCTGCACAAACAAATTAAATGATAATAATAAGAACACTACTTGAAAAAATATTTGTATTTGTGATTGATTTTGTTTACCTTTTTGACGATATTTAAGGTATTGCTTGCACCGCAGTTACCGCGTTTAAATTTCCCACAACTACCAGTGGATTGGCCATAGTCGGCGTAAGTGATCTTAGAAATAACATATCCTCTTTCACAATCAAAATCCAATGCGATTGGTTTACCATCCTTAGCCTCCCTATGATTCGCGCACATTGTATATTCCGCAGACTCACCGAGAGAGGAATTAATGGAGCTAGAGAGACTACGTTTCTGGTCACCGTGAGAAGAAACGTCCATCTTTGAAGCTAAAGTAAACACAGAGGAAAGAAACATAACAACAAGCAAAATAAAGCCATGAAGACAACGGCAATGTGAATCTCCCATTTTGTTGTTGTTGTTGTTGTTGTTGTGGTGGTGTTCTCGTTAATGATCAAAAGGAATATGAATATGCTAATTAGGCTATTTATGGATAATTTTATTTTATTTTAGTTATAATGTGGATGTGGTCGTGAAGTTTTCTCTCCATTTCTCGCTCTCCTTCTTCTTGGCTTTCGGGGGAGTTAGTGAATAACAACAATCCTTTTGACTTTTCTACGATTACATAATAACAGGTTTGCATTTTCAGTAGCAAATAAGAAAATATGTTTCTAACATAAGAGAGTTTAACCGGTTTCACGAAACACATATTCACAACCGCCATTCCATTGATCTTTAGTTTTTGTTCTCTCTGCTAACTGAATTTTGTTATTACACAAAGGCCGGAATTTCATAACTTTCATTTTTTTCTTCGTAATTCTTTCATTGTTCTTTATCATGTGTCTTATTACTTCCAACCAGTCATGTTACATCGATCATTGAAACAAAACTAGTCATACTTGTTTAGTGTTTGACTCGAGACATCTCAAACTAGATCGATTGCATGAAGCTTAAAGATTGATTTAACTTTGCCAAGATAGTTGATTTTGTAAAATTATGGTGAGCATATTTTATTGTTAATTAGTTATACATACACACTAGCCATATAATGATACAAAGAAGTTGGAGGAACTTTTATCACAAACCTCTCAGGAATTCAAGAAGAGGGTGGTTTAGGGTTGCAAGAGCGTACTCTAACATTTCCAGCAAAGTGGTGGAAAACCACTGCTTGATAGGGCTTTGTCTGATTACCATCAGAAGGATCATTGACTTCGAAAGAGATGTAGTAAGTACTTCCAGCAGATGGATGAAAGTTTGCCCTCAAAATCTTGCCCAATTCCAGACTTGTTCCCTACCACCAAACCAAAAAACAACAACAACCCCATAAAACAACAATCAAATTTCGAAACAGAGTCCAAAAAAAAAAAGTAAGTCCTAACGTTTTCATCGTTGAGCTTGGCGAGAGCCCGATTGGACAACATGGCCATTAAATCTCTGTTTTCGTCAGCCATTTCAATGTCGTCCAGATCCAATGATTGCCAATCAAAACAGTTGCGAAATTTCGAGAAGTCGATTTCATAACCCTGCAATGCAGAGAATCAATATTTCTTGAAAGAAAGAAAAAAAGAAAAGAAGAAAATTGGAAAACCCCTAACCCCGCCCTTCCTCATCTCTTGGTTGAAGAATTCTAATTGCTCGTAGTAATCATCGTCGCTATCATCAGAGGTTGTTTCCTCCACCTTCTCACGCTTCGGGGAAGGTGGTACATCGGATCCGATCGGCGATGGCATCACTCCAATCACAGATATGAGAGACTTATGTGCAACAGTGCAAGGAACCCTAGCTTTCTTTTTTTTTTGGTGAGCGGAACCCTAGCTTTCTTTCTTCCCGATTCTTTTTTTTTTTTTTTTTTTTTTTTTTTTTTTTTTCTTTCTTCCCGATTCTTGTCTTTGCCCAATTTTATTTTATTTTATTTTATTTCAAGTTTTTACCACTAGGGTAAGAAAAGAATCTGTAAGTTTTTAATATCCAAATTTTTAATTGAAATTCAAAATAAAAATCCAAATTTATTAAATTCTTATAGGATAAGACTTTGTCTTTTATTAAGTTTTAACAGTTAGCCTATTCGAACCCACTCAAATTAATTTTTAACATGTGGTTAATTGAGGTTATATAAAGATAACAGTGTCCTAATCAATCTCCCCCCATATATATATATATCTTCGATTGTGAGACCCAATCCTAAATTTGCTTCTTCTTTTTTGCACAATGAATCGATAAAATAGTGAGCCAAAGTTCTGGATCTTATGCAAATTCGGTGAACCGGTGCTGAGGTTTTTTTAAACTGTGGTACAACGACGACAGTTGTTAAAGCATGGACAAACGGTAATCTGGAAAGAAGATCTTCATATGTGTTGTTCATGAATTTTCGATTAGACAAATGAAGATAAACGATATGGACCATATGGTTTGCTTAAGCTAAGCTTATTTTTTAAGCTAAGCTTATTAGAAGCTAAAGATGAGCTTCGTCAACAGAAAGAAAAAATTAAGATGCTTAAAGAATCTCTTAAAATCATAAATAAATAAGATGTGAGTAGTGTGAACAATACGTTAATGAATAAATACGAGTAAGAGAAGAACTAACTTGAAATGAAGTTATGACAATTAATGAGAAGAAAAAATGATTCGACAGTTTCTCGTGTTGTTTTGGAAAGGTTACGAGACTGGAAATTGAAGTGGATTCAAAAATAGTAACTGGTTTATAAGACAGAGATTATTAATTTTCATTCACTGTCATTTTTGATACGTTTTTGTGATATCAAAGGATTAGATAGTGCATATAAGTTATGTGTATAAAAAATTTCGTTTAGTTGATAGTTTAGATATAGGAGTATTATGTAAATAATACTTAGTTAAAGGTCTAAATTAATGTAATTTAGTTAAGTATTAGCTTAACCCTATTCTCCTTAACTTAGCAAAATGTATTTTCATTTGGATTTTTATTCGTTTGAGTCTATTTTTCAGAACTTATTCCTTTGATTTTGTTAAAAAATACCGATGAAGCTATGTATCCACGATATGTTGGACTGTAGTTTATTTTCTTACTTTTTTTCTGAATAAATTGGAGACAATAATTGTCTCTTCCCTTCGACCAAAAACAAGAAAGAAAGAAAAAAGAAACACCCAAATTTTAATACTCGTACTACAGAATTTAGAAGTATGGGAGCCGACCACAATTGCTTCCTTACATGTTAAGTCCAAGCTCTCTCGATGCATGAAAAGCCCACGTGGCATGGTTCCTCGATAGAACGATCTTGTTAGATACGTGTCGGGCAAAATGATATTTGGGAAGATAAGTAGGAAAATAAGGAAAATACCAGAACATACGTGGCAGCTTTTGCTTTATCAAAGTCATCACGTGGCATCTCATTAGAACCAAAACACTTGCTATAAAACCAACAAGCAGCTCTAAATACTTCATTAACACGACGAGTATTCGAGAAAAGAAATCTTTCTTAAAATTTTCTTGGAATCCAAGCAAACAAGAAACAAATCATGGCATCAGGACAACGTGAGGCAGAGAGGTCCGCGAAGGCCGAGAGAGCTGAGGCTGCGGCGAGTCTAGCGGCTGACGATTTGAAAGATATCAACAAAGGTGATGTGACGTACAAGGTAACGGAGAGGACAACAACTACCGAGCCGGAGAGGCCTGGGCTGCTAGGTTCAGTGATGAAGGCGGTGCAAGGAACGAAAGAAGCAGTGATCGGTAAAAGCCATGATGCGGCTGAGTCAACGAGAGAGGGAGCCGAGATTGCATCGGAGAAGGCAGCGGGGATGAGAGACGCCACAGGAGAGAAGGCCGGAGAGGTTAGAGACAGTACTGCTCAGAAGACTAAGGAAACCGCAGATTACACGGCCGATAAGACGAGAGAAGCTAAAGATAAAACGGCTGACAAGACTAAAGAAACCGCAGATTACACGGCCGATAAAGCGAGAGAAGCTAAAGATAAAACGGCGGAAAAGACGAAGGAAACCGCAGATTATACGGCGGAGAAGGCAAGAGAAGCTAAAGATAAAACGGCGGATAAGATGGGTGAATACAAAGATTACACTGCGGAGAAAGCAAAGGAAGCCAAAGACACGACGGCTGAGAAGATGGGAGAGTACAAAGACTACACGGTGGATAAGGCGAAAGAAGCTAAGGATAAGACGGCAGAGAAAGCAAAGGAAACCGCGGATTACACCGCGGATAAGGCGAGGGAAGCAAAAGACAAGACAGTTGAGAAAGTGGGCGAGTATAAAGACTGTACGGCCGAAAAGGCGACGGAAGGGAAAGATGCGGGAGTGAGTAAGATTGGTGAACTGAAAGATAGTGCGGTGGACACAGCCAAGAGAGCTATGGGTTTCTTCTCGGGCAAGACAGAGGAAACCAAACAAAAAGCCGTTGAGACTAAAGACACGGCCAAGGTAATATTTTAGCAGAGTAAAATGACTTAGCCATGAATGTATTTAGATATACTTTGTTGGTTAGTAAAATGACGTTTTGTCGCTTATCAATAGGAAAAAATGGAGGAGGCGGGAGAAGAAGCGAGGCGGAAGATGGAAGAGATCAGACTTGAGGGCAAAGAACTTGAAGAGGATGCTTCTAGAAAGACACAACAGAGCACCGAATCGGCTGCTGACAGAGCCCAAGAGACTAAAGATTCCGTAGCCCAAAGGTATAAGAAATGATTTCTTGAAAAGATTTGATCCAAGGGTCGGAATTAGTGGATGTGTTGATAATAGTTGTTGGAATTACTGTTTGTAGAGGTGAAGAAGGAAAGGGAAGTATAATGGGTGCGTTGGGGAACATGACCGGAGCCATAAAGAGCAAGCTGACTGGTGCTACGACGCCATCTGATGAAGAGACACTCGCAGCGGCACGTGGAGACGAAGGCACAGGGAAAACAACTGTGACTGTTGACGTGAAAGATACTAGGCCTGGACAGGTGGCAACGGTACTGAAAGCGGCGGATCAGATGACCGGTCAAACTTTCAACGACGTTGGAGAGATCGATGAAGAGACAGGGAAAGTGAAAGTCGTCGTGGGAGAGAAAGGGAAGCTGGGATAAACTTAAAAATATACGTTTTGTGGTTTTCTGTAAAACGAAGATAACAAGTTTTTCTTTTCTCTCTGTTATGTCTTTTTCAACTTGACTTGTAATAAAACTACTACTGTTTTTGCATATTTGATTTGATTTTCGTTGTGAATAAGAAATCTACTTAAGGGTGTTATAACACACTAGCACCAAAGCGGAGACTGGACTTGCACAAAAATTTGGAACAAAGCAGTCGGGAGTCGGAAACAGAGTCGGTGGTTTTATAAGATCATATACTCAAATCAAAGATATGTTAAATTAAATGTGAATAATTGGTATTGGATTCGTAGAAGTACACAAACAAGATACCACTACATATATGAAATTGTTCTTTCTATTAAACAGCTTGAGTGGTACACAGAATCAGATATGGAACAGACAAATCTCAGAAGTCAAAGTGCTTGCTTAAGAGTGGAGCTTTGGCTCATACCTGGTTTAGAGTCCGAGGATGATATGGCAACGTTTCCCATTTTAACTTCCACAGCTTCTTGCTCCTCATTCTCCCTCTTCTTCTTCTCTGTATCAAGCTTATCTTCGGAATTTTGGTCTTTAGGTGAGAGTGAGGGTTTTAGAGAGCGGGGACCAGAGTTGATCCACGGATGTAACAGACACTGAGCCGCAGTTGGTCGTTTCTCTGGGACAAAATCAAGAATCGAAACAAGAAAATCACTCAAGTCATTTGCATCTTGCTCGCTGAACTCGTACTTCTCAGTCAGGACTTTGTTCATGGGCCAGAAACGCAGTCTTCTGATGTGTCGAAGATCACCATGCCTGTTAAAGAAATCTCTGGAATAACGGCCTCCCAATGCTATCTGCAAAACACAATAGAGAAAGTGTTGTGAATTATGATTCCTCGAAACAAATTTCTTAGTAAAATGATAAAACTATCTGCTGATGATTATATTACCTTGCGTGGCATCATCCCAAGAAGCTCCATCATCAGAGCCAAGTGGTCCTGTTAACAGAAAAGCCAATTAGATTTTCAAAACTAGCATCAAAGAAAATTGAAAGGTTCTGAAAAGCATATCCACGCTAAGATCCCACAAAACACGAGAAGAGAAAGCCAAAATATGTAGAAACCATAAATGCACACAGCAAAAAGACAGCAGGGAACTTCAGCATACCTCATCTCTATCATAATTGTCTCCACTATGGGGATCGAATAGTACATCTCCAGTGGCAAGTTCAAAACATATGCACGCAAATGACCAGAGATCTGCTGATGTAGAGTATTTAGATCCAAGGATTACTTCTGGGCACCTATACTGTCTCGTTTGAATGTCGCTTGTGAACTGTTTGTATGTCCAACATGCGTTACCAAAGTCAACCAGTTTACACTTGAGGTCAGCAGATGCCACAAGGTGCCTTCTACTCGATCGACTCCCTTTCTTACCACCTTGCTTTCCTTTCTCGCTACCATCTAATCCATTTGTGTCAGAAGTAGAAGGACAATCTTCTTCAACCGATTTTTCTGCAGCTATTGGTTTTCCATTAACCGGTGATCCCACTCCACGAACTTTGTCAGATTCAGTATTGCCCTTACTCTCTGCATTTCCATGAACCGAAAGCTTTGCCTTTCTATGACTTCCTGTCTTTTGATTCTTAACAAAATCCCCATTGGAGTCAACAACTGTCTTATCCTTATCAGTGGGGAGAACAAGAGGAGCTCCAGACTTCCTCGGATCTTTAGATGGATCAATAGTCGACGGTAACAAAACATTCTCAGGCTTAAGATCCGTATGTATAATCGAAAGCTGTTTATGCAAGTAGTCTAAACCAACCAACATATGATAACAAATCTCCTTAACCATCGGAATAGGCAAGCCACGGTAATCAGAATACTTAATCAGCGTTAAGAGATTATCTCCCAAATACTCAAAAACCATACATACATGCTGCCCATTCGGACCTGAGTGTTTGAAATGATCCAAAAGCTTCACAACACATTTGGTATCATCAGTGTCTCCCTCTGCAATCTGTTGCAATATAGTTATCTCATCCATGGCAGCTTCAGTATAATGCTGAGCACTCTTTTGCACCTTCAAAGCCACATATCTCTGTACATTCGAAATACGAGTAAGAAATCACACAAACAAAGCAACCAAAAAGGAATCTCTAAAGCATTTCATCTAACTGTTTAAACATCTAATTAACAACGAATTAGAACCACTTCCATGTAAAGATTAGCTTCAAGCAATTCGTATGGCGAGAGAGAGAGATAGAGATGCGTACAGAGAATTGAGTATCCCAAGCGAGCCAAACAGTAGAGAAATGACCCCAACCGAGTTTGCTCTGAACAACATACCGGCCGTTTTTGAATGAGTCACCGATCCGAACAGCGTGGTAACCGCCGCGCCGGTAATCCTCCGTACCTTCGTCCTCAGACGTGTATTCACCGCCGTCGCTGTTCCACTTCTCCACCTCCATATTTACTAAATCTAGACGCAACAGGAGACAAACTAATCTCTCAACTCTTGGAATATCCGGCGACGATTGAATCCAATTTTTTGGATCTCTCTCTCTCTCTTTTGATTTGATTTGATTTTTCTGGAAGCTTGTGCAGAGAGCTTAGCTACTTGTTCAAACTTTGATCTACCTTCACGAAACGTCACCGTTTCCTCTACCCTCGTCGGCTATGGAAAATAAAATTATTGGAGGAGATGCTGACGTCATCACTCCAAAAATATAAGGGCAAACAAATATATGGGCCTATTATTGGGCTTAAATTTTGGGCTAGTATAATTTATATAAACGAAAATGGCTTTGGGTTGAAATGTGAAGTGTCGTTGTAGTCTCTTATATATAAGCGTCGATAGAATTAGGGTTTACGGGAGCAGCCTGAGCAGGAGGAAGAAGAAGACGAAGAGGAACAACATCAGCAGCCATGGTTCTCAAGTAATCAAATCTGACCTCTCTCTCTCTGAATTCGCCCTTTGTTTCAATCGGATTTTTTATCTTTACTTTCTAGTTAGTTTGGTAGTCGAATCTGGGTAATTTCGTGGGTTTCTATTAGAGGATGAGATTGTGTTCTGCAGTAATTGGATCTTGCTCGAAATGTTTGATGAGTTATAAAAGTATGAAACTTGTCGCTGGAGCTATAATTAGTCTTGATTTGGTATAGGATGATTCATTTCTATCATTTGCTTGTGTTTTGTCTAGTTGTTATGTCTCATTCGTTTGTTATGTTTGGAATACAGGACAGAGCTTTGTCGTTTCAGTGGCCAGAAGATTTACCCAGGAAGAGGAATTAGGTTTATCCGATCTGATTCTCAGGTTAGCTCTCTTTTATCAATCTTGAGCTTATCAAATTGATGTGTTTATACTTTGCAAATGTTTTGGTTTTTAGTGTCTTAATTGTTGGTATTGTTTTTCATGGTTGATCAGGTTTTCTTGTTTGCTAACTCAAAGTGTAAGAGGTACTTCCACAATAAGTTGAAGCCATCCAAGCTTTCATGGACTGCCATGTACAGAAAGCAACATAAGAAGGTAAAATACTTTTAGTGATTTGGTTCTGTTTTGCGTCTGTACTTTGGTTTTTGACAGTGACCTTGAGTAGTAAACTTCTAAAAGCTCTGTTCATTTTATAGGATGCAGCGCAAGAGGCTGTGAAGAGAAGAAGACGTGCGACCAAGAAGCCATACTCAAGGTCCATTGTTGGTGCTACCTTGGAGGTGATTCAGAAGAAGAGAGCTGAGAAGCCAGAAGTTCGTGATGCTGCCAGAGAAGCTGCGCTGCGGTTAGTTTTCTCTCTCCCTCTCTCTCTCGAATCATTCAACTAGAATCAAAATTGTTATATTTGAGAACAGTATATGACTTGTGATGATGATTAAACAGTGAGATCAAGGAAAGAATCAAAAAGACCAAAGATGAAAAGAAGGCAAAGAAGGTGGAATTTGCTTCTAAGCAACAGAAGGTTAAGGCAAATTTCCCCAAAGCTGCTGCTGCATCAAAGGGTCCTAAGTTGGGAGGTGGTGGTGGCAAACGCTGAAGAGCTTAAGCCATATTTTCTCACTCTGTGTCTTTTCTGCTAGTGGCTACTTTTACTAGTTAATGTTGATTTCTGAATATTCTGCAAAACGTAAACCTTGTTATTTCGCTTTTGTCTCTTACTTTTGCTACTCTTATAATATCAGACTTGAGAATTTTCCTGCTTATGAACTTCATTTCACTGATCTCTCTTGTCCTCTTATTATTAAAATCAAAAAGAGTTCGTTTTTCCTATAAATCTTTATAGAACATTGTTTAATATGTTGCTAATACAATGTCATATCATTCTCTTAGAAGAGAAGTCGATTCTTATTGGTGTAAACTATGTTGATACACAATGTCATATCATTCTCGTACGTTCCAATAGCTGATTCTTGCTGCAACTACTGAGCAAACAGCAATCTGGTTACGTATCTTTATGGTCTTTTGCTAGAATCAATGCAGGATTGTTGTGCACATGTGGACAACCTCAATTGTTACAGATTGCATCAGAACTGAAGTTGCAGTGTGAGGAACAGAATGAATATTGATTCAGTTTTTCACTATTCAACTAATTCATTTCAGCAAGATTTATGTTATTGGCCAATAACTTTAGCAATAAATTTACTTGTGGAAATTTTTCACGGGGCCAAAACATAACATATGTCGGAGGAGAAATATTTTGTTCATGCATGATCCTTGTCCCCCAAAATGCCATACTCTCACTCAAGTACATTTCGATACATTCGAGATATGATAGAAAATTGCTGTGCCTTATGTTCGATTCTATTGTATAATAAAACTAAGTTAAATTTTAAAATTTTTGGATAATGGGTGTTAATTATTACTAAAACTTTGGGGATGTATATAGTTTGTATATAAGTATGAAATCCATATAATTTGTTGAAACAAAAACGTTTGCTAAGTTTATAAATTTTTTTTTATGAGTTTACTTTATTAATAAAATTATGCAATTTAAAACCGAAACGATTTTCTTTGGGTTAGGTTATATATTACGAAATGGGCATGTGAAACACTATATAAAGGAAGGAAGTAAGAAGAAGAAAATTATAACTCTACCACATTACCACCATTCTTACACCTTTCTTTTTCTTTGGTTCCTCTTTTGGATATCTACGGTAATACTTTATCAACCAATTAAGGGACTGTGGTCTTTGTTTGCGACCCATACGTAATCTTTTGTGGAGATTATGAAAACAGTCTTCACGAGAGACTACGTGTGGGTGGCACACAAAGACGACAATCCCTATTCCAGTTCCATCAGAACTTGAAAAATCATGTGAACTCTTGTGTCCCAACAGACACTTTACTCACGGAGATGAAACTTGTTTGTTAAGTGGGCATAGAGAAACAACCGGCCTCAATAAGTGCTAAGGCCATGGAAAAACGTGGACTGATCATCTACATTCCACATGAGCCTCGGTGGTAGCCCTCGCAATGATCTCAGTAGAGTGCATGCCAAGTTCTTGTAAAGACGTAGATGAGGACTCCTCAGATGTTCATGTCGAATGTAAGATGATGTATGTTAGAGTTTCTTACAACGCTACATCGTTATTGATCTCGTCTGTCCCTAGCTAGAATCAAGATGGGATCTTATATGTGACTATCAAAACTCATAATGATTTTGGTTTAAGAGTATTCGTCAGGCCAACATGATAGCCTCACGATTTTAATTTTGATTGTTGGTTCTTGTTATGCTTCTTCTGAGTTTTGTCATGTTCTGGTTTTGGAAAAATAAACTAGAAGTAGGGATGTTGTCGTGGGTAAAAAAGCCCGGCCCAGCCCGAACCCGAATTGAGCCCGCCCACGAAAAGCCCGAATTTAGAAAACCCGATGGGTTTTGGGTTTTAATGGGTAAACCCGAAAAAGCCCGATGGGTTTCGGGTTAGCCCGTGGGTACCCGAATTTTTATACTTCAGTTTTATTCATAATTATAAATATTTGTATTTTATATGTATTTGTATTTTATTTGCTTTAATTTATTAATTATAATACAAAGACATAAATTAACTCTTCTAATACAACATTTGAAACTATTAATCTTTGTAAGTGAATTCAATTCATACCAAAAAAAAAGTGAATACAATTTATTAATCTTTATAAATTAAATTAGATAAACATTCTTTAAATTAGTTTCTATATCAAAATCAGGTACAAAATTTGCAAAGATAGCAAACGTCAAAGAGATGTGATCCACTTCTTTTATAAAAATTATACTTAAATTTGACTCGTCTTCATGAATCCAGTATCTGGAAAATCAGGTTTTGAAAACCACCCACGAAAGCCCGTACAGATACAAAGTAAAAAACCAAAACTAAGATTCACAAAATCGAGACAAAAACTAATTTGATACAATGAAACTGTCAATTTCTAATAACCAATAAACAGAGATATATGTTTATAAAATACAATCCCCAGCTCACCTTGAAAAGAGTCCGAATTAAGAATTGATTCCCAACAATGGAATTTTTTTTTAGGATGAGACGTAAAAAAAAAAGGATGTAAACGATGTCGGTTTAATACAGTCTTTAAAAAACCCGTGGGTACCCATAACCCGATAGGGTAAACCCGTATAAGATTCTATTTATTCGGGTACCCGGCCCGTTTTAAACCCGCGTTTTTTAAATATCAAAAGCAGGTCTATAGGCTTAGTATTTGACGTGGGTTTCGGGTACCCAGTGGGCTAAAGCCCAGTATTAACATCCCTAACTAGAAGTCAAAAACCGCAATTGGAACATCTATAGGTATATTAGTAGTAACCTCCTTTTTATTTTTATCGGTAGAATTTTTTGGTTCATGTCTTGATATGTCTATAACTTCTTTGATATTTTTATCCCTATTAATTGTACACTATATATAATCTGTTCATACCTCAGAATTAATCTTGATCACTCATCTGGCTCTCATTCATTCTCAGACAAATTCGCCCATGATTCTTGAATCTTACCTGCAAATGAAAAATGCAAGCTTGTTGCTTTCTCACAGTGTGTACTCTGTTCCACTTCTATTGTTCCTTGTGAAACAAAGAGCTCAAAACGTTTCTTGAAGAGCCTTCATTTCCTCTTTATTCAGTGGAAGTCATGTGTAATGTATAGAATTTGATGCGAGTAGTTATGTTCAAATATAAAGGCCTTGGTTTGCTTAAAAGGAAATTAAAAAAAAAAACAAATCAAAGCCTGTCTGGCCTACTCTATTTGCAGCTCTATTACACTCTCGGAGTTTGCAAATGATTTGGAAATGCTCCAAAAATTTGTTAATACATTACAACAGGGAAGGCCAAAGACTCGCTCTGACCTAAAGTTCTTTGGTAAAATTCATAGGAATATTCCTAGTACGTATAATTGAAAAAGGAAAAATTGATGATATATTTCAAGGAAGCACTAATTAGTAGAGAAAGAAAAATTGAATCCTATACGAAAAAGAAGTATATAAATAAAAAAAGCAAAAAAGAAACAAAAAGTGAAGAACTCATCACTCACTTGCCCACGCCGTCTTGCATATTCGATCATCATGATCGATCTTCTTCCTCTTATTTTTGGTTTTTAATTAGTTTTTTTTTTCTCATCCAAACACCTCCAATATTTTGGAAAACATTATAGATCTTTAAGAAATTAAACAAATGAATCATTGATGGATTGTACATGTGGCGAGACTGAAAATAGTCTTTTTTTTATATATATATATAATCATGTTTGTGTATGAAAAGGTTTTAGAGTCTATTGACTAATACCAAACCAATTATTCTTCTTTCTGTAAAAAGAAAAACAAGTATTTTTGAAGTGAATAAAAAGAAAGAGACAAAACAGGAAGAAAACATTATTCTGTCTTGCATCTTACTTCGACTCTGATTTGGATCTCAATCTCAATCTTCAAGCTTACTCGAAACAATGGCTAAGATCTTCTACTACTTCTTCATGATCATCATCATTTTTCTTCAATCTCCACCACATCTCCAATCCCAAATGATTCCAAGAAACATTAGCATTTTCATTTTGGCCGGGCAAAGCAACATGGCGGGTCGAGGCGGAGTTTATAACGACACCGCTACAAACACCACCCTGTGGGACGGTGTGATTCCGCCGGAATGTCGATCAAACCCTTCGATCCTCCGTCTCACGGCCAAACTCGAGTGGAAAGAGGCTAAAGAGCCACTCCACGTTGACATTGATGTTAACAAAACCAATGGTATTGGACCGGGAATGTCATTTGCAAACCGGGTGGTTAACCGGTTTGGTCAGGTGGGTTTGGTTCCGTGCTCTATCGGTGGGACTAAACTAAGCCAATGGCAAAAAGGTCAGTTTCTTTACGAGGAAACGGTTCGGAGGGCCAAAGCGGCGGCGGTGGCTAGTGGTGGTGGCTCGTACCAGGCGGTTTTGTGGTATCAGGGTGAGTCCGATACGGTTGATATGGTAGATGCTTCGGTTTATAAGAAGAGACTAGTCAATTTTTTCAATGATCTTCGAAATGATTTACATCAGCCAAATCTTCCTATTATCCAGGTACGTTGCCTACTAAACTTTGTAATGCGTAAAATAGCAGAATATCTCACAGCACTTTATTATTTTGTTGAATGTTGATTATGTTTAGTGATTCCGCAAGTGTACTATAATTAAGCATGGATTTAACTTATTTAATGCATTCCATTATTTCTATTCTTGCTTTTTTTTTTGTAGTTTAGCTTACATAATTTCGTGATTATATTCATTGTTTTAATCCAGGCTGTGGCTAAATATCGTACCAATCCAACTTACAGGGTGTTTTCAAATTGACAGTTTGGTCTTTACCTAAAAATTCTAGAAAGAATCTGATATTTAGTTACATGCTTCTAATATCTTTTTTGTTGTGACCTAAACAACAAAAGGTGGCTCTAGCGACAGGAGCAGGACCATATCTTGACGCGGTGAGAAAAGCTCAATTGAAGACAGATCTTGAGAATGTGTATTGTGTTGATGCCAGAGGCCTACCACTTGAACCGGACGGTTTGCATCTGACCACTTCATCTCAGGTCCGGCTCGGTCACATGATAGCTGAGAGTTTCTTGGCCATTCCCAATTCAGCTCAACCATCACTCTACATGCATTTTTTCTCCTTGTTCTGTTCCCTCTTTGTTTCTTTAAATATTTTTGGAACTATCTTTCATTTTCTGTAACAATTCTTTTCTCTGTTTTGGATCCGTCATGATATTTGTTCAAATTATTCTAGATCATATTTACATGCCACAAAAAAAAAAAAAAAAAAAAAAAAACAGATCATCTTAAATTTTGCTCACTTCATGTATTAAACTAAATTAATCTTTTACGTTTTTGTTCATTTTCTTATAGAATCTGAATATTAGCATTTCAGAATCCAACGAAAAATCCAGATCCAATATAGACAAAGATATATGATCCATACCTGGATCTAAAATATATATAGCCATATTAGGATGTTCTAATTCTTTTAAGTTAATCTGACCTTTCAAAACAAATCTTATTTTGTCCACTCCTACACAACATTATTTTTTATAGAAAAACCAAAGAGGATAAGAAATGTAGATTATACACAAAATGAAAATATCTTGAGTACAGTGTATATTGACATCTTATCACTTTATCAGATAATATAGTTATTTTGATAGTTCAGGTCTTCAGGACTTCAAGCATTTGTATTTTTGGATAAGCTTGATTAAAAGATTTTGAATAATTATATTTTTATATAGCTTAAAATTCGTCCAATCCTATGCATACCATCTATGATTGGATAATAGATATGATATTAAAAAAAAAATGCAAGCACATCACAAAAATAATTAGAAGTAGTCAGACACAAAATAATTTAGATAATCTTGGTTGGATACAGATAGTCACAGAAACATGGGTATACACAAAAGAAAGAGTCCTCTCGCCTAAAATATGTAACAAAATGAGTATGAAATAAAAGAAAAAACTCGATGAAATGCACAATAATAAAATGAAACCGTATCGTCGACTCGATGTACCCTAATTTTGGGAACCAGTAAAAAAACGACGACAAAACCACTAATAAGAAATGATATTAAACATCAGTCATTAATATTATACCTTGAAAGAATCAAAAGCTTTTGGTGTTTTGGTATGTTCTTTCACATCACCAATTGGGTTTATGAAGACTGAATCAACGCATAACCCGCCTTTCGAGTGTGTGCAGTCAATCTGTTTCATCGACCATTGGATTTCGGTCGATGGTTCTGATCCACTCACTATGAATTCTCCAACCCTATAGTTGATCCAACAACCGCGTTTGTGTTGCTTGAGTGCTTCGTCTCTCTCTACGTCGTCCAAGTAATATTCACATGATGCTTCTTGACCATCAGAAGTTGAAAGCGAAAACCTTACCGGCTTTAAATCCCAACCATGAGTGTGTTCAAAGTGGCACACACGTCTCCCTAACCTTTTTGTGAATCTCCCTAAATGGATTCTGAATGATAGAGAGTATATACCAGGTGGGAGATGGAACCTCACTGTTCCATCAACTTCAAACCACCAAATCTGCTGTAAGTAGGCTACAACATGGAACCTGTTCAAGGGAAGATTAAAAAAGGATTTTTACTTTTTGTTCGAACACAACCAAAAACATAAAGCACCCGTTTGAAGTTTTATGGTATAAAGCAGTCTCACACAAAACCTGATGCAGAAATATGTCACTGTCGAGGAAGAATCATCACTACAATAACACCTCAAATCCATAATCATAAAGATTAGGTAAGAACACTAATTATCTATATTAGCTACTCATCAAAACTCAAAAGCAGAATCACAAAGAGAAATCAGGCCATTAATCAAAGAGTAACCTTCACACAAACTTCTCAAATCTATTTTTTTTATATACTTAAGAGATCATTATTCAAGCAAGACCTAAGAAACAAAGTATCAACAGCTCATGAAATTCAAGTCAAATGACATTACCACAAACAAGATTCTTGACACATACTTGTTGATCTTTCTAAAATTCAATTTGAGATTCAAATCAAGAAGCGTTTGTTCTATAGTACCTAGATTCTTCCGTCGGAATCCAGTTCCAATATCTCCGGTCTTCAATTCCAGTTATAGCCATTCCTCTCGCAGAAATTGCCATACAAACTCGTCCTGTAACTCTATCAATCCATAGTTCCTGGAAAAAAAAACACACAGAGTTCAATTTGAAACTGTCTTCATAGAAAATTCATCCAAACCAAATCAAAACCCTAATTCCCAAATCCAATACATCAAAATCACAATCAATCCCTAAACTCCCAAACAATACCTTATTATCATCATCAAAGGGAATTGGACGAGAGAGCACAGCGAAAATATCCTTCTTCGAGAGACTATGATACCTCTCCGGCGGCAATAAATCAAGCAGATCCTGATAATTCGCCGGAAGCTTCTTCTCCCAAACAGAATCCGAAGAAGCCGCACCACGAAACGAACGATTCAATCCAGCCAGATTGCAAATCTCCGGCGGAGTCAGATACATAAACACACAAGCGACGCAACTTTCCGGTATATCGCCGAGACCAGGTCCCATAGCCAAACCATTCGTCCCGTCGTTTAGATTCGACAAGGACGAACCCATACCTCTCTCTCTATCTCTCTCACAAACCTCGCTCTCGTTCTAATAGTTGACCGAAGTTACGCAAACACACACAGAGCTCCGTACACGTGTAATCACAGAAACACGCGTAATCGATGAATCTCGATAGCCATGGCGGCGAAGATAATATCTATTAAGCTTTCTATAAATGTATTGCTCTCTTTCTCAGTGGTGATTTTTCTCGGAAAATCTTGGAGGAGAGACGAGAAACGGAGAAAGTGAGGGAAAGAGAGAGTAGTATTAAAAGAGAAGAAAATAAAAATGAATAATGGTGACGTGTGAAAGGCAAGATCCAACGAAGGTTATAGATGACACGTGGCGGCACCGAACAATCGTGAAAAGTCCGTTTGATTTGGTGTAAAGCATTTGGATGTAATGTTTAATTACAAGACTCCAAAATAAGATTCTTCCAAAATATGTATTTTTTTTTTCTAAGGTCTTATACGTGTAACACTGCGGATGTTGTAACTTTGATTTCGTTGTAATCATCACTCGTGTGATTAAATAAATAAGTAGTTCTTACAAGTTTTTACTCTTATCGAATTTATCGAACATTTTAAAACAAAAGTACAATGGTCAATTCTTAGATAATTACCCATCTTTTATGTGCCAATATTTATGATCTTCATTCATCCTACTGCAAAACATACTTAAAGAACCCATATTTGTCTGAACTCTGAACTTATTTAAAAGTTTTAATTTATTTATGTGGTGATTAACTATGTCTCTTAGTTGTATACATGTAGATTATGAAGATATTTTCAAGTTATTAATAATTTTCATGTAGGGTCTTGCATGTTTGTTAGTTTTGTGATATATATTTACTCCATGTGATTAATATTGGGATTGAGATCAAACATAAATGTATAGACTGAGACCATTTGCTTGCTTTAATCATAATTTGCAACGAGTTGTTGTAATATGTGGGAGCATCGTTATCACTCCGACAGGAGGATTGTTTATGGATGGGAGAGTTGGGGAAAAAATCAAAGAGAAGTCAAAATTAAAAAAAACGTCATAATTATTTTTATGGATTCATCATTCATAAATCATAACTCATGATCGAGCATGAATGACTATCTTTTTCTAGAGAAAAGACTAATCGAGGAAAAGATCTTAATTCATTGTCAAACCAACCATAGAACTGTTGGTCCCCAAACTTAAGCATGCAAAGACTAATTAAAATTAATTGAAAACCAACCATATAAATTGAAACACAGCTAAAAATAATAATTGATATAAGACAATAAAAGACTATTTAGGTGGTGTACAACGAATTGTATTGTTTAAATTGTGTTTATTTGGTCATATTTTAAATCATACTCCCTCCGTATCAAAAATATTGATTTTATAGAGTTTTCACACTAACTAAGAAAAAATTGAATGTTTAGTTATAAATGCACAATTTATTTATACCAAACCATTTTTCATAGCTATTAACCAATAGTAATTCATCAAATTTTAAAATTCTCAATTAATGATTCTTGAAATTCATAATTTATTAACATTAATTGATAAAAATTTATAGAAAATCAATTTTTTTGATACAAAAACAAAACCTCAAAAATCATTCTTTATGATACAGAGGGAGTACATAACAAACTGACGACGCAATCACTAACAAATAGCTATACATAAGTACATAATTGAGAAGAAAACCCTAATATAGTAAACGAGTGAAAGAAAAACGGTAATGGTGTATAAGGTCAAAGGTTAATACAACTTAACGAACCAAAAAGACTCTTGTTTCTTTTGTTTTGTTCTTGCCTTAGATATTTTTATTTTCTGATGGGTTTTTCCAATACAAATTCTGTATGTATTCTCATTTAACAATGAAAACGATTATCAACCACCAAATTTTCTCCTCACTATATTTTTTTCTATTTTAATTTCATTTCACGACAAAAATCAGAAAATAAAACAATAATTAATTTTGGAAAATGATATAACTTCGTATTTAGGATATTTGACCGCAAGAAAAGAGAAAATAGTCTAAAATGATAGAATTGTATAACAGATCGAAGAAACAGGGAATGTAACAGCTTATTATAAAATTGCTAGGCATTGTATACTTTTATCATATGCTTAAATTTGAAAATAAGAGAAAGCCTTAGAGACATCAAATCTCCTAAGTACAAAAAAACCAAAAGTCCCGGAGATAATATATCCACTCCGGCAATGGGAGTCATCAATTCAAGGCAACCCAAACAAAATGCAGCCAATTTTATAATGTTTTGCGAGGCAAAAGTTAATCCTCAAGCTCGATAATCTTAACCACAGATGCATCACCAACTTTCTGACACACCACTACTCTGTCATGCGACTTGATAACTCCAGCATGCTTCCCATGGTCTAGAGCAACCTTCAGTACTGACTCGTTTGTCGCACTTGTAGATTCCGCCTTAAGAAATAGCAAAATTTCATTAAAACACTTAGAGATGATATTGGCCCAAAGGCACTAGTCTTGGAGATGATATAAGTGTACCACATATAGAGTATCCACATGTTTCTTCAATAGAGAGAAAGGTGTAATATGCAATAGAAGAAAGATAACAAGACTTACAGGGTGACGAGGGTCAGCAAGCATTGGGAAGAGGCCTCTGACAATAAGTGACTGCCTCGCCTGATAAGAGACACGGGTTAACCTTGTAAGAGATTGGCATGAATGTAATAATCTCTAAACTTGGGAGACCAGAGGGGAAACATACCTCAAAAGCTCCACTAAAGCTCCATTTCAGCTGATTTGTCTTAACCCGGGGAATGACAACAGAAATAACCGGCATCGTTGGCCTGTATTTGGCAATCAACCTGCATGGAGATCAAATGAATAACGATTCATTAGAAAAATATGAATAGATCAAACGAAATTAACAGTTGAAAAGGAATGCTATGAACCTGGCTGCTCTTCCAGAAGAGGTGAAGCATATAATCACGGATGCCTTAACCTTGATGGCTGCCCGTACCTGATCAAGTGTGTAATATAAGCCAGATTAGAAATTGTGATGGCAATTTGTCTCTTCAAACCAGAAATTCTGATCATTTCTTATGTCTCTGCAACACAAAAGACAGACTTACAGCTGAAGAAGCAATGGATTCCAAGTGAGTCATCGGTTCTCCAACATACTTGACAGTCTTCTTGAAGTACAAATCTTGATTGAAAACCTTCTCTGCCTACGAATAAGTAAAGAAACTGTGTCAGAGAAAATCAGAAGACAAACCACAACTAGGTTCCATACAGTTGCAAAGATGTGTGGGATTTAAAGACGCAAGTAAGGTAATCATACTAAAGAAATATATCATAAAGCCTACCTCAGCACAGATCCTACCAACAGTTGATATTGTCTCAACAGGGTACAATCCACGAAGGGTCTCAGCACCAAGAAGAATTGCATCACTTCCTGCAGGACAAAACATGGAAGAAGAAATCCCAAGTTATGACAAAAGCCATGATCCAGAGATAAAAATTTCCTTCCACCATTTTATAACACTAACCAAACCAAACAGATTCTGCTATAAAATGTTAGAAGCACCGTAAAAGAAGCACATTCAAGGATAAACATACCATCTAAAACAGCATTAGCAACATCCGTTGCCTCAGCACGAGTTGGACGCAAGTTGTCAGTCATACTGTCAACAACACGGGTAAGAACGGCTGGCTTTCCAGCCATGTTGCACTTGTAAAGAGCAGCCTTTTGAAACAAAAACACCTGCACCAGAACCCACCCAGTAAGTTATAAAAGAGTGTCAAGTTTGGTGCCGCACAAATTAATTTAAAAGACTAACCACCAACATACCTTTTCTGGGGGTAAATCTATACCCAAATTACCACGAGAAAGAATAATGCCGTCAGCTTCTTGTAGAATCTCATCGAAGTGGGTTAGTCCCTAAATAAAAGATTTAAAATCAGTAGCTTCCTCCTCGGTTAAGAAAAAGGATGAATTACAGAGACATAATAAAATAGCAAATATAAATGCATTGCACTTACCTCTACATTCTCAATCTTAGCAAATATTTGTGTTTGAGAGAGGTCGCCCAACTTTTTAAGCATTTCACGGGTCTGTGTTATGAAACAAAAATTGGTTATTGTTCAAGCTTATCAGAAGCTCAGAATTAATAGCGCATACACATAGAAGTATGACAACAACTGAAAGGCAGCATAAAAATACAGACCTGGCGAACATCCTCCGCATGACGACAATAAGACAACGAGAGAAAATCGATTTTATTTTGAACTCCCCATGTGCTTATAACCTAGAAAATCAAAACAATCTGGTCAAACACTCTGACAGAAAATATGTATTATAAAGGGAGTAAAGTGAATCGCTGAGATTTGCAGATTAGAAGTAACTCTGACCTCCTTATCCTTCTCTGTGAGAGTTGGCAGATCGATATGAACTTGAGAGGCATGTAAAGTGAAAAGAGAACCAGCCAGAGTAGCAGCATTCCTTGACAGGCAAATGACATCATCTCCTTTAACTTCATCAACCTGCAGGTTCGTTTGGGAGGTGGGTCTTACAATATATCCATCTAAATGTCTAAACTTTAACACAGAGAAACCATCAAAAGTAAATTTGTAAGCTTCATTATTTTATACCTCAAGCCAAACTGAAGTTGTTTCACTACCAGTGAAGAGGTATTGTCCAACAAAGATAGTATCTCCTTTCTTCACTGCCTGAAAACATCAAACAAGAACACCCATCACACGTCTATATTAGTAGCCACTAAACCATTGATTACATATAATAATAGCATCTCATTCTATAAGGGTCATAGAGAACCTTGGCAAGCCCATTGAAATTAATGGGAAGAACTTCAGAAGAAGCTTCTTGGTCTTGATTCGGTGTCAAAGTTACAAGACCATCAGCTTTCAAACTAATAGCTTTCTCAGATTTGTTAATAACTTGGAGTTCAGGTCCCACAGTATCAAGCATAACCTGAAAAAAACCAGAAGACATCTCAAGCTCAGATACATATAGCAAACAAAAAAAGATCCACCAGACAAAAAAATCAGAGAAGTGAAAACATACAGCACAAAGCTTCTTAGTGCTCCTCACAGCAACCTTGAGATTATCAAGTGTCTCCTGGTGATAATCAGCATCTCCCCAAGAGAAATCGAATCGAGCCACTAATGAAAGAACATGAAGTAAGTATCAGTGAGACGAATCCAAATCAAGTTAGCAAAACACAAAAAGAGAAGTAATCGGTTAGTACCAGACATGCCGGCTTTGAGACAGCCGGAGAGAGCTTCGACGGATCGGGATTTAGGACCGAGAGTTCCGACGATCTTAGTCAATGCCGGGAAGAAACTCTGAGAAATACATAAAAAGAGATCAGAGAAACCTCAACAACAAAATTGAATCCATGCGAAATTGCAAATCGATGAAGAAGAACTGGGATACTAAAGCACCGAGCAGGGAAAGAGAGAGCTCACAGATTTGGAAGGCTCGAGGATTGAAGCCATCCTGATCGGCTCCTCGAGAAGAAGATGACTGGAATGCATCTTCGGTGACGGAAGTGGAAAGAGATCTCAGATGTTCGACGGCGACGAGAGAGAAACGGAGAGTGAAAATTCGACGGAAGAGGTTTGGTGACCGTCGAATATGCTTTCTTCTTCTTCTCCGAATAAATAAACAAACACCGTTCAATGATATCTGACGCAACGGAAGACAAATATATAAATGATAAACAAAAAGGTTAAAAAGGAAATTGATGTCACAAAAAAAAAAAAAAAGGAAACAAGTCGACGCTTTTTTCCTTTTCTCTTTAACCTAAACATTCTCAGTTTAATACAATTTATACCCCTATGTTTTTTCTTATTTTCTTAAACCCTAATGTTCTCTTTGTTTTTTTTACCATCACTTTCACTTATGTAAAAAGTAAAAACATCTGGTTATTCTTTTTTTTTGGTATATTTTGTTCAAATCTCTTCAATTTATGTATCTAAATATCTACATTCATTTCAATATCAAACAATATGCTAAAACATGATAGTCATCGTCCATTTGTAAAAATAACAAAAATAATTGTTCCAAATTTTATTTATTTTTTCTATATATCTTTCAAGTTCGATCCAGACTTTATTTATTTTTGTCAGCAAACAGAAACAATCTAACAACCTTATGATATCTTATTTTTATTTTTATTTTGTTTCTCATTTTAGTCCTTAACTACCTGATAATTGGTTGAGAAACTAAAACATATGCCTTAAATTAAAATCAAGCTAAAACTAGAGGGAGTGGAAACGAATATTAACTATTTAAGTGTACACCGTAAAATCCAGATCCGCAATTACCAAGACTATGAAGGACTAAAATCGTAAAGATCTCGAAGCCACGTGGACGATCTTTCATTAACGTAATTGATTTCTTATTTCCAAGTTTTATTTCGTGGAGAAGGGGTTAAAATAATCACCACGCGCATCTCTTAGCGCTTGTGTAAGAATCTGGTCGGCTAGGAGTTGTTATCGAAACGCTAAAAATGCGCGTCAGGTACATGGTCACTGGTAAGTATCGCATGTTTATGGAACACGAGAAGAAGAATATAAATGGGGATCCTATAAATGGTGGCTCACGTCAAAATTTATTAATTTTTGTTTATAATTTTTCTTGGGTCAACATTACTATTATTTTGTTGGGTAATTCGCAACAAGATTTTCCAGATTGTTGTCAAAAAAAAAAAAAAAAATGGATTATAGCCTTCGAATTATAGCATTTTCGAATGTTATGATTTATCGATTTATTTTTGGTCCACGTTTTTCATCCATGTTATTGATCTTATTGAGTATTGACTACACAATACATATGTGTTCAACATTCATAAGATTTTTTTCATACCGACTATTCATCGTTGGTGGCGATATTTTCTTAAGTATGTGAACCTACCCATACACTTCTCTAAACCTTGTTCGTAAAACTAGACGGAATTGTCATATGATACAATGAAGTATGATCCAGTCTTGCATAACAAAAGTTATTAAAAAGAAAACAATAGAAAACTAAACCATCATAAACGTTTCAATTAGTCATACATATATAACCCATGTAGCTTATGTTTCTTAATTAACCTGAACACCTCACATTGTAGTTGAATCAAACAGATCCTTTATGTTGTGTGTCTATCTGTCTCCCTTTTTTCCTACGTGATGTTGTTGCTAAAGAACCTAAATTCTCTATGCCATCGACCAAACATTCTAAACCCGAAGACTCCATCCATGCCATCGACCAAATAGTCTAAAAATCTAAAGACTCCATGCCATCGACCAAACAGTCTTAACCCCAAAGACAAAGATGATGATGTGATTACATAAGTATATGTTTTGGAATTTCCTCTAACCTTTATGCTCATATCTTCCTTTTCAGTTTTTATTTTTGGTATGGTGACACTCTCTCTATGTAACCATAGAAATCTTCTTCCCGCAAAGGGAAGAAAACGGACTCTCAGGTAAATTTAAGACTTGACCCACTAAAGATTCACAGTGTATCCTCCTGGTGGAAAAAAAAAAAAACAAAACTTCATATGAGCTAACTAAAAAAAATCTCAAAATATGTTTGTTAATTATATCAAAGTTATAGCATACCGATCATTGTCTTTGTAGTTAGGACTTATGTTCATGACATTATCTTCGGTGTTCAGATAATCCAGTAGATAACTTAATTGTTCTGCTTGTTCCTCTTGTTCCTCTACAAATTAATAAAAAGTCATAAAATTTATCTATTTTTCTAAAAGTGAGATATTATTATGTTGTAAGAAGAGGTATAGTTACCATTTGTTGTTAGCTTGAAGTCATTGGAAGAGAACCCGAGATATGAGTAATTATTAGGTAAGGACTTAGACACTGATTGCTCATGATCCTCAAGAAACCGCTTCCTCGTTAGTTTGAAGATCTCGCTAACTCGTTGTGGCACTTAAAACAGCACAAAAATAAACAGTTAAATGAAACCGTAAAGCGAAAATTTTCGAAATGAAAGGTTTTGAGAATATACTAACAAGTGTTTAGTTCTGTTTCTCTGTCAATGTATTGAGATCCATATCGAACGTCGTTCGGAGGTTTGTTATTGTCAAGATACCTATTAGAGCGTGATTTTTCCCGGTAAGGCTTGACGAGAACACGTGCTCCGCATATGAAATGAGGATTGCCTTTAGCAAGAATGTGTTTGACGTCTTCTGTGTAAGCAAAAGTTACAAATCCAAACATTCTCTTTTGTTGACATGGAATCCTCACATCTTCCACTGATCCAACTTTGGAGAAATAGTTTGAAACATCATGTTCAGTGAAACTACTCTCTGCCGGAAATGTTAAGTAAATCTGTCTCGAACCAGCAAGGATCGCTCCGTGTTCGCTTCTCTCTCCCGTATATTCCACAAACTTTGATACATCTTCTGCTAGTATAACTGAATGTTGCCCATGAGGCCTACAAAATTCAAACACCATTAACCAAAACAATACTTAAACTATACTTCCTCGTAATTCTTTTGTTAAAATGTGTTAAGTAACTAACATGTCGATGAGGCGGATGGTGTTCTTTAAGCGAGCAAGAAGCTTGGTGAGGCTATAGCCAGCTTTTCCATGTCTTTGTGACTCAGTGAGATATCCTTCAGCTTGAAGAGTCCTACCATACTTCTCGTAGTACATCATTGGCAAAGAAGCTATGGAAATTGGAGCACCTCTTCTTGATTTAAGTAGCTCAATGATCTCTCTTTCTAGCTTCTCAAGTGATACAGGGGAAACAACATGCTCTTCATCGCTTAGGTTGTTGTTTGGATTAAACGTCTGCGCAAAACTATCTCTCTCCGGTGTGGTTTTTCCATGGAAATACCTACAGTTGTTGCCGTGTTTGCAAAACCCTTTGTTGAAGTAGTGGCAGATTTTCACAGGAAACTCCGGTAAACTCGGTGATCTTCGACTAGTTCTCAACGATAGACCTTGTTTCTCTTGAGAGAAAAAATTAGTTGAGAATTCAGGACTGGTCAAAGAATCCTCAAAATTCAAGAACTGAACATTGTTTTGCAATGATGAATCCATGTTGTTTGTATTCTCCCAAAAACTTGTTCCCATGGAGAGAACAGAAGGAGGAGAGACAGAAACCAAAAGAGATTGGTTTGATGAACCGGTGAATGATCTGAATTTACGGACTTGAATGTGATCAGAAGTAGGAATGTCGCAATGAGAGTTATTAGCCAATTCATATTTAACACAGTTGATCATGGAACGCATCACCGAATCTGGACAGAATGCGAGACGGATCATGTCACGGTCGTTGTGGTGTTGCATCAACAAGAGATAACCGATGATCTTCAATGCATTCTCTGGTTCAAGTTGGTGAATTCTGTTGTGCACAACATTCATAGCTTCTGTGAAATTCATCTCTTATTGGTCTTCACTACAAAAAAAAAACCTCATGCATAGCAAATCATTCAAAAAATTCATTATTTCAACAAGATTAAGTTAAACTCCTATAAATATATCACAAGTAACATATAACAAGAAACCAAAGAGTAGATCTCACTCATGAACACATGTTTATATTTTGTAATGTGTACAAATAGAAGGGGGTTGTATAGTAACTCAAACAAAGAAATCTACAATGTTATCAATCTCACTTACGAATATGTAATCAAAACAACATTTTTCCCCGAATAATCTTCTTCGTTCTTTTTTAAAAATTATTTACATGCATTATATTTTGTACCATTCTACTTTTAAATTCAATAGAGAATAAAAACCTAAACAGTACCATTCCAAAATTATTAAATTTTAGAAAGAAAAAAAAATAACAACGATGATCGAAAGATGTAAAAAAATTGATTACCTGTAAATAAGAAATCTTTTGGAATTGTATAGAAAGAAGTGTCTTTGATGAAAAATGACAAAACAAAATCAAATGAACCAATCAAAGCTGAAAGACTCTTCTCCCATAACCGTTGAATCTTTTTCACGCAATGAAAGCTTTTGCAGATATATTCTCTTATTCTTCTTTAGTTTCTTCTAATATGTGTATCTGTTTAAAACACCACTCCTAAACAAGAAAAACAGAACACAACCAACACTCTTAAAAAGGAACAAACTGTGAGACAACAACCTTTGTCTTTTTTTTTTTTTCTGATAAAAGACAATGACCTTAGTTTTCACTTCACATTTGCCTCTCTTTCGCATATATAAGTATACACAGCTCTTATACCTATACATCTGTACATGTGAGTGTGTGTATATTCAGCTTTTCCAAATATAGTAAATAAACTTACGATTTGAGATCTCTCTGACTTGGCATCTCTTTTGACTTTTATTTAACGTTTTTACCATGTTTTATTGTTTTTTCTTCTTTCAAAATTGCATTATCTTTCTTTTTTTATTTCTTGACTTCCAAAAATTTGGGATAAAAAACTCACATTTTGTTAATTCATTTTTTTAACATTGTAAATGATTTTTTTCTTTTGGGAAACTAGATATGGTTTCTTTTGATGACTTAAACTACTCAAGAAGATTAATAGTTATTTTTTGTCAAAAAAAAGAAGATTAATATTGATCAAAATTTAGTTGGTAGTTTTTATGTACAATGTTTTACAATAATAGTTTATAAATCTATGTAAACTTCGCATATACATGATACACAACTTTTATACCTATTTTGTATATATACACACACAATCATGTCAAATATAGAAAATAAACGTCTTGTGATCTCCGGCGAATTTGGTTCGAGATCTCTCTGACTTAGTTTCTGATTTGATATTTGCTTACACACTTTGCCAAAAATAGCATATGTAAAACATCTATAAATATAGCAAAAAACTAACTATTGTAATCAGTGACGATTTGGTTCGAGATCATTCTGACTTAGTTCTCTTAATTCAGGTTTAGTGCTTTCTTTAAATTTACGATAACTCTTCTTATATCTTATCTACACATTTGTTGGGTCTCAACAAAATTGCAATGGAGAGCTACATCCTAGATGAAAATGAAAACAATAATATAATAATGTATCTAATGGGATAGGCTAATCTTGTGTTTAAAATGATGTTAAATACTTACATTGTAGAACCAATTACAAGTAAAAAATAATTATTATGTCTAGAAAATATCATAAAAAGTTTTTGATGTAGTAAAAATATCAGAAATGAAGTGTACAAATAAATTAATGTAAATTTAAGAAAACAAACAATATTAAAGTCATATTTCACTAAATTTTTTTACATATAATATATATGTATTTTGATAATATTATTATTTTATCAAATTATATTAAATATTACCTATCTCAATTTGGAATCAAATTTTTTTATAAATTATAATAATTATTAATTTATCGAATTCTAATTCGTAGAAGTTTTACTATACTTCAACCTTTGTCATCTAACGATATGCGGAATGGTCAAATTCCAACTGCAGATCCACCACAAACGTTCCTAACGTTTGTACTTTGTACAAAGAATCATCAAATGGGCCTTCTAATTTTAAAATTTTGTCTCACTTAAACTTACTACTATCATCCGATACTTTAATGGGCTTACAATAAAATGACCTTACAAGTTACAACAGATTTTTTAAAGCAATTATATCCGATAAAGATTCCCAACAGAATAGCGACAAGATCATGAATTATTAACATTTTCATAATTTATTAAGAGACACGAAACTTGTGAATAAAGAAAAAGGTGACACGAAACCTTGATACCTATAAAGTAGAAACGTTCCTACTCATATTCAGAACAAAACAAAACAAAAATGATTAATCAATTAACGAAGAACGAGTTAATCGGATTATTTACATCCATTGCCCTTCTCATATACGTTACATGTCTCTTCCACACCAAACGATGTCGTACGAGACTACCTCCGGGACCAAATCCCTGGCCAGTGATCGGCAACATGTTCCAGCTCGCCGGGTCACCGCCACACGACTCATTAACTAAACTTTCACGGCGTCACGGGCCAATCATGTCTTTGCGGATCGGGTCAATGCTGACGGTTGTGATCTCTTCGAGTGAAGTGGCTCGGGAGATTTTCAAGAAGCACGACGCAGCTTTGGCCGGCCGGAAAATCTACGAGGCAATGAAAGGAGGGAAGAGTAGTGTCGGCTCGCTCATCACGGCTCAATACGGTGCGTATTGGCGGATGCTGCGGCGGCTCTGCACCACTCAGTTCTTTGTCACGCGCCGTCTTGATGCTATGAGTGATGTACGCTCTAGGTGTGTTGATCAGATGCTTCGGTTCGTCGAGGAAGGTGGCCAAAACGGTATGTATTAATTTAATTCTAGATGTCCTTTTATCAACAACATTTTATATGTAGGCTTGAATCCGAATGTGACGCATCAACAATACTAATCTGAATATGACTCTATAGATTTATTCTGATGAAACTTATAAAATGTGTTTTTTTTTGGACAACTAAAATGTGTATTTTATAATCCACTCTACATATTTCTTTCTTACCAGGTACAAAAACAATCGACGTGGGGAGATATTTCTTCTTGATGGCGTTTAATCTCATAGGAAACCTCATGTTCTCGAGAGATTTGCTCGATCCCGATTCAAAAAGAGGCTCCGAGTTCTTTTACCACACTGGAAAAGTGATGGAGTTCGCCGGAAAGCCCAACGTTGCCGATTTCTTCCCTTTACTAAGGTTTCTTGACCCTCAAGGAATCAGAAGAAAAACGCAATTCCACGTGGAAAAAGCGTTTGAGATCGCCGGAGAGTTCATCAGAGAACGAACGGAAGTTAGGGAGAAAGAAAAGAGCGACGAGAAGACGAAAGATTACTTAGATGTTCTTTTGGAGTTTCGTGGTGGGGATGGAGTCGACGAAGAACCTTCTAGCTTCTCATCAAGAGATATCAACGTTATTGTTTTTGTAAGTTTACTTTTTCCGATTGATAGGAATCTTTTTTTCGAATTCAAGAATTATACAAAAAAAAATATTGCTTTTTGGCTTTGTAATCCAAATATATCACAACTTTTCAAGAAACCAAAAATACCATAAAATTTAACTTTAAAAAGGGTTTCTAAACTTCTTCATCGACAGTAGTACATAAATTTTTGTGAATTTTCTTTTGTCATTTTATAAGTCAAACATTTTGAGTTTATTGATAGGAAATGTTTACGGCTGGAACGGATACGACAACGAGCACGTTGGAGTGGGCACTAGCGGAGCTTCTACACAATCCAAGAACCTTAACCAAACTCCAAACCGAACTCCGAACTTACTTCAAGTCCACAAACCAAAAGCTCCAAGAAGAAGACCTTCCAAACCTTCCCTATCTCTCGGCGGTTATCATGGAAACCTTAAGGCTGCACCCACCTCTGCCTTTCCTAGTCCCACACAAAGCCATGTCCACGTGTCACATCTTCGACCAATACACTATCCCCAAAGAAACACAAGTCTTGATCAATGTATGGGCCATAGGGCGCGATCCTAACACATGGATCGACCCGATAATATTCAAACCCGAGAGATTTATATCGAACCCGAACGCCCGCGACTTCAAGGGACAGGATTACGAGTTCTTGCCGTTCGGATCAGGTCGACGGATGTGTCCAGCTTTGCCTTTGGCATCACGGGTCTTACCGTTAGCCATTGGGTCAATGGTGAGATCGTTTGATTGGGCTTTAGCAAATGGGCTTAATGCAGAAGAAATGGATATGGGAGAAAGGATCGGTATTACATTGAAAAAGGCTGTTCCTTTGGAAGCCATTCCCATTCCTTATCGAGGGACCTAGATTTGTTTTCTCTATTTGTTTTCTTTACATGCATGTGTACAGTGTACTTGGACACTTAAATCACCAAAGCAATCCAATATGTATGTATAATGTTAATGTATACCAAAAAAGAAAATCTCAAATGTGACTAATTTGGCGTTATTGTCTGAGATTTGATTCCTTTAACTTACATAGTCGATCACCCAGTGGCCAGTAGTGAAGTTGACCACATTTCGCCTTATAGTCTTTTTTGTTTTTTTAAAAGATGCATACGTTAGCACGTAGACGTGGCATGCAATTAGTAACCAACCCAAAGTCCTTTCCAAAAGTCAGGATCTTTTTTTTTTTAAAGTCAGGATCTTTGCCTTGTTGTTAGTCTACAATCTCCATAGACCAGTCACCAATGGGCTCTAGATCAATTGAAAAGATAAATTCATTATGCACCTTAAACTTAAATAATCATATCAAAGATGCATCAAAAACAAAAACGAAAACAAAAATCGTACCAAATAGTATAAAATCAGTTGCAATTAAAAAAAAAACGTGCCTTTTGGAGAAGTCCTTGAGTTGGTTGCTAACTATCTCACTAACATTTGACTAGATGTAAGAAAAACCTGGAACATCGATTTGATCGTTTACAATTCTGGAATATTCTGAGGATTCTATACTCTTTTTTAAGTTGTGGTCCAAACTCATCTACATCAAACGACGCCGTACTAGGACCAAATCCCTGACCGGGCGTTCAGCAACATGTTTCAGAGAAACCAACTTCAATCAATTAGTTGAGCAAAATCGTAACAACTAAACGCAACGCTTTTCCAAAATGTTCACAAACAACAGACCTCTAAATTCATTATTCCATTACAAATCCGATATGATTCGTAGATTTAAAGAAACAGCAACACAAAACAAAAAACAGACACAAAATTGAAACAGAGAAGAAGAAAGTGATGAGAATTGATTTCATCTAGAATCAGAGAGCTTTAAGCATATCCTCAGCACTACTATTAGTAAAAGCACCTCCTTCTTCAAGATTCAGAACTTTCACAACACCATCATCAGCCAATATCGCATATCTTCTTGACCTAACTCCAAGTCCTACAGGCTTATCCCTCAAATCCAATTCAACTCCAAGCTTCCCTGTGAATTCACCGTTACCATCGGAAAGCAACATTACCTCATCGTTGATTCCGAGATCTTTCCTCCACGCTTCCATCACGAACGCGTCGTTGACGGAGATACATGCGATTACATCGATGCCTTTAGATCTGAGTTCTCCAGCTTTGGATACGAATCCAGGGACGTGTTTTTGTGAGCAGGTTGGTGTGAATGCTCCGGGTACGGCGAATAGGATTGTTTTCTTTCCGGCGGTTAGGGATGAGACGGTTACTGTTTTGACGTCTCCGGTGGATGGATCGAGGTAGGAGAGGGTGGAGTCGGGAAGCTTGTCTCCGACGGATATGGAGGCAGTTACGGGTGTTGTAGCGAAGGATCTGGTGGTGGCGGAGGAGGAATTGGTGCGGCGGTTGCGGAATTTGAGGGAGAGATTAGGAGCGAGAGAGCGAGTGAAGGAGAGCGGCGCGGTGAAGGAGACGGTGGGGGAAAGTAACGGCTTAGCGATGGCGGAGGAGGAGGAGATGAATCTAGAAACGGAGAGAGAAGTCGCCATTTGATGCTGTTTAGGTGAAAGAGTGAGTGACTTCAGAGGTTTGTGATTTGTTTTGGATTGAGTAGTGAGAATGATGAAAGGTTATGTCGTTATTGGGCCTTAATGGGCCTACATTGTTTTCACCGCCTGGGCCTCTTTGTTTCATTGTTTCGATGGAGTCATGTCATCAAGAACAAAGAGACGAGGAGTTGGAAGATTTCTTCAAGTTTAGGTATAAAAAACAAAAACAAGAAAAATCGTCTCCTCTAAAAAATCTGGCTTGTTTTTGGATAAACGAGAGAACAAAGGATTATGTTGTAGCTTGGAGTAACAGAGAAAAGTATTTAGAGAGAATCATCTCCTTTCTTGAATAAAATAATCACATCATTAGATGATTCGTTTTCCAAAAGTTTCTGGTTTGTTCCGGGATATGCTTAAGTCTTGGTTCGATCAGGAGTCGAAAGATTGAGAGAGAATTATTAGGACATAATGTCCCACATCGGAAGTTGGAAGGGATCCTAAGTAATATATAAAGGGATATGGGCCACTCCACTCATTGCCAATTGGTTTTGAGTTGGAAGTCCATAGAACTTAACATGGTATCAGAGCCCGATCCACACATGTCCAACCCGATCCGACCCAAAGATGGTCCAATCATCGACAAGGCCCAAAATTGATGCCGTCGATCTAAGCCCGAATATTCCGAGATTAATGGCCAAAGAGCCATCATCTCGAGGGGGCGTATTAGGACATAATGTCCCACATCGGAAGTTGGAAGGGATCCTAAGTAATATATAAAGGGATATGGGCCACTCCACTCATTGCCAATTGGTTTTGAGTTGGAAGCCCATCAGTTTCACTCGATCTGCGTTTGAGATTTGGTATAATGGTTACATCTTCTCAGCTGATACCCCTTCCAGCTCATGATTCTGCTAAATCAACATGATTTGGTATAATACTTACATCTTTGGATCTCTTACGCGACCACCGGAAAGTCATTCATACTCTGGTTCATGTTTGATGTTATATGTTCATGGATACTGTCCTTTTTCAGTATGAATTTAGCTTCTGGAATGATATTTGTAGATTCTGGAATTGTCTTCGTTGGTGATGATGTTGAGCTTCAGTTAGAACGGTTTAGGCAGAACTATTATATTGATGATTGATACATGATACTTTGACCTAGCTGCATCTGTGGTTGATCTTCTTGCATTTTGCCGTGTTAGCGAGAGAGCTTCTTCATTGGAAATGGTCTCAACATTACCAACCATTCTTGAAGATTGCTATGAATTTCTACTTCTAATCGCCATGGATTATGACACGGTTGTCATGTTATTGCTGAACTTTGGAGGATTATAAGTGATAGCTCCTCCTATAGACGGTTTTGTTTCCATGCCATTGTGATTGATGTACAGACTCTGCAATTCTTTCTACAGTCATCACTTGTTCACGACAAGCTTTCTCATGTAAGTGGGATTCACATAACGGAGAAGCCGACTCCATTGCTTATAATTTCGGATCACATTCTGGTGGTACTATGAAGTTAAGAACTGTTGGTTTCCTCTTTGGATCATTGCTATGGCCTCCATAAAATTATCATTCTCAAGAATTTAGTAGCAGAATTATTTTTTGGACATGGTTTTGGCAAGAGAATGTTTGGGTTAAAAGAGAGAATGACATTTTCTTGTCTACGGCTTGCTACTCCTATGGATGGTTCGTGATATCATTTGGCTACAAACTCATGAAGACTTCAAGGTTCTTAGAGTAGTTTTCTTCACTTGTGATACTCAACAGTTTTATCAAGCTTACCAAGCTCAACAGTTCAATCATCATCCTCAAGCCATTCACGTCACATTAGAACTTAACATGGTATCAGAGCCCGATCCACACATGTCCAACCCGATCCGACCCAAAGATGGTCCAATCATCGACAAGGCCCAAAATTGATGCCGTCGATCTAAGCCCGAATATTCCGAGATTAATGGCCAAAGAGCCATCATCTCGAGGGGGCGTATTAGGACATAATGTCCCACATCGGAAGTTGGAAGGGATCCTAAGTAATATATAAAGGGATATGGGCCACTCCACTCATAGCCAATTGGTTTTGAGTTGGAAGCCCATAGAACTTAACAATCAGCAGCTTGTCTTGACGTTTAGATATAATAACTAATTTAATTTAAGTTATCGTAGGCTTCCTTTTTTTAGGTATATTTTTGCAAATTTTCAAGAAACTTTGTGGTTTAATCATTGGTTGATGAAAATATAATTCTCGTAGCATATTCTTTTTAATGCTACCGAAAATGTAAAGTACTTTTGATAGATTTATTTTGGAGATGAGACTTGATAGTATTTAAGCTAAAATAGTAAAATGGTAGAGAAAAAAAACTTCAAGAAAGAGGGAGGATTGGGTTTGAGGCACATTGGTTCTTGGATCGAGACATGTGCCTTAAAACTTATATGGATGTTGTTCTTTCGGGCTGGTTCTCTTTGGGTGGCTTGGATACGGAAAAAATACCTTTCACTTTCCTCGTTTTGGGCACTGAATGCCAATAACTATGCTTATTCGTGGATTTTCCGAAGGTTACTCAAGCTACGACCTAAGGCTCTCAAATTTCTCAGCATCAAAATTGGAAATGGTGATTCCACTTTCTTTTGGTGGGATCCATGGACCCCTTATGGATCGCTTTATCACTTCCTTGGTGCAGATGGACCTTCTCGTTTATGGATCCCTCTGTTATCTACTGTGGCAGAAGTATGGAATGTTGATGGTTGGTCTCTTCCCAATGCTAGAACTGAGAGACAAGTCCTTTTATACGCTTTCATCTCCACTGTTACTTTCTCCTCTTCCAGTGACAAGGCCATGTGGGCGGTAAATGGACTACCATGTCGATCTTTTTCTTCAAAAGATGTGTGGAATTCAATTAGAGATTCACGAGATTTGTGTTCTTGGGCACCTCTTGTCTGGCACAAAGCGGTTATACCAAAACATGCAACTACTACATGGATTTTTATTTTAAATCGCAATCCTACTTTGGATCGTATGGCTTCTTGGGGCTATGATATTGAAAGAGATTGCCTTCTTTGTGGTTTAGCTCAGGAAACTCGGAATCATCTGTTTTTTGAATGTTCTTTCTCGGCTCAGGTATGGAGTTTAATAACACAAAAGCTGGGAATTTTATCTCCTCCTACTATTTGGGATCAGGTCCTCCTATGGCTTCCAAATGCTCTACCAACTAAGTATAGCAAACTGGCAGTTCTACACGGGTGGCAGGGTGTAATTTATGAACTATGGCGTGAGAGGAACCGACGTTATCATGATGGTCTCACCTTACTTCCATCTACAGTTGCAAACCTTGTCATTTCCACCATAGAAAACAAGTGTACTGCTTTGCACCAGCTTGGATCAAAAAGTGCTTTACCTATTCTTCAATGCTGGATGCGCACACGCTAAATGAGGGTACTGAGAATTGAGCTGAATTCTCTACTTATCCATCATTATCAAGATTTTGGTTTCGATACCTTCTTTTGTTACGTACCTTTTATTGGTTTATTTTTTTAATTCTAGTTCTAGTTTTGGTTCTTGCTTCTTATTTGGTTCTTTGTAAACTTTTTATGTTTAATTTATATAAGAAAACCCTTTCACAAAAAAAAAAAAAAAAAAACTTCAAGAATTTTATTTCCTAGTGACGTTTTTGTTGTGTATACATGTCGACGAATCCCCTCTATAGATGATGTCATGATGTTTAAGATTTTATAATCTAGACTGGGACAAGTAGTAGTACTGAGTTTATTCATTTTTAATTTTTTTGAGCGTGAGGTTAATCATTTTAGTGATGACTGATGACTGATTGCCGACAACAATCATAAATAAAATTCATTTTCCCCGCAGTTAATAAATTATACAGTTGAGAAAGAAAAAAAGTGAAAGTGTATGTTGTTGGAACTTGGAATCCTAAATACAGTATATGCTTAAGCTTTTCAGCATCTTCGTTTAATAGATCATTGATCAATCAGAACTATCCAACAGAAAGAAAAAAATATATATTTTAAATTTAAATGCCGTAGAAAAAAAAAGATGTAAAAAAAGAAAGAAGTAAAGATGCCAAAGGAATATGCGTCTTATATTCTAATATCAAAACATTCGCTCGTTACCTTGTCACAAATTTATTCAACCTATTTACACAATTAAGCTCCTTCAACAAATCAGTTAATGCAGTATGTTTGAAAAAAATACAGACACTGAGCTTAATTTATAAGCTTGTCAACGTTCTAATTTAATAAACACAAAATGACTCAGAATCTATGTACATTCAATAGACGATTGAATAAATATTCATTTTCCATATTAGTTAATTACTTGTTCTAGTGTTTAGCTGATGTCCCAAAGTCGTATTTTACTTGAGCAAAGAGCAAAAAGAAAAAGAAAAAAGGAAACTCTTGGTCATCTGCAAAAGGCGTGCAACGCATCGTTTTAACGTTTTCCATTTCTTTTAGATCGTACGGCTGTTATTAGATGCTAACACTTTTAATCCGACGGTTATGATATAAACTGAACAGTTTCCCCTTTCCCGTTATATATATGAAGCTATAATAAAGCCTAAGAATCCTCTGTAAAATCATCGAACTCTCTCTCTCGCTTCTATTCTCCGTCTCTTCTCTAAGATCTAATTCAACTATGGCTACTATCACTGCTGTTAAAGCTAGACAGATCTTCGACAGCCGTGGCAACCCCACCGTCGAGGTTAGCTTCTCATGAGTTTTTTTTTTTTTTTTGCTACTTGAGATGCTTAGTGAGTGATGATCGGTGTATTAGTGAGTGATGATCGGTGTATTAGTCGTTTTTTATTAACAGACTTTTCTCTGATTTGGTTATTTTCTATATTTGTTTATCTGTACGATGGATCAGAATTAGTCCCTAGTTTTTTTTTTCTCGAATCATTGTACAACTCTTTCGTTTATTTCGATGTCTCGATTTGAATTGAATCCAAACGTTTGTTTGATTTGAGAGCATGAAGAGGACTCATGATTGTGTGATACATCTGTTCAATGTTTTAGGTCGATGTCCACACATCCACCGGTGTTATGGTCAGAGCCGCCGTTCCTAGTGGAGCTTCCACTGGTACGCCGCTTTTTAATTTCTCTCATTGGTTTTATCTTTAAGTGTTATAGATAGTTTCACTGTAGGATGTTACTCGTTTTTTTAGCTTATGCAGACATATATGTTTGGTTAGATTAAATCTGTTTTCTTAGTGTGTTTTTTTGGATCTGTTAACTTATTGTTAACTCTTACATAGGAATCTACGAGGCTCTTGAGCTGAGGGATGGAGGATCAGACTATCTTGGAAAAGGTGTTTCAAAGGTGAGAGTGTGTTATGGTTTGTGATTATGTACTGGTTTTCGAACAGAACATATCTTATCTGAATGAGACTTAAGATTGACATGTTTTTCTGATTGATGTGAATAGGCTGTTGGAAATGTTAACTCAATCATTGGCCCAGCGTTGATTGGAAAGGTGACCTTTTAAACCTTCTCTAACATATCTAAAGCTCTTTTTTTTCCTTATGTGTTATTGTCACTAGATAGTAATTTGCGTTTTTTTTTTGTTTGTTGCAGGACCCAACTCAGCAAACTGCTATTGATAACTTCATGGTTCACGAACTTGATGGGACCCAAAATGAATGGGGCTGGTGCAAGCAGAAGGTGCTTTGAGAACTCTTTTTGTTTGTGCAGTTTACTTGAGAATGGTAGATGATCTTAACCACTTTGCTTCTTGTGTTTGGTTACAGCTTGGAGCCAATGCAATTCTTGCTGTTTCTCTTGCCGTCTGCAAAGCTGGTGCCGTTGTCAATGGAATTCCTCTCTACAAGGTTTGATCATTTTACACTAATAAAAACTGGTCTCTTGTAACCGTTGATACAAAAACATTGCCACTTTGTTTTATGGTACAAGGTCATCTCAACTCTTTTCTTTGCTCTTTATCTTGTGTAGCACATCGCCAACCTTGCTGGTAACCCGAAGTTGGTGCTGCCAGTTCCTGCCTTCAATGTCATCAACGGTGGATCTCATGCAGGAAACAAGCTTGCAATGCAGGAGTTCATGATTCTCCCTGTTGGAGCTTCATCTTTCAAGGAAGCCATGAAAATGGGTGTGGAAGTCTACCACAACTTGAAGGTAAGTCATGAATCATTTTGGTCTTTGAGATGCTCAGTTTGTGATGAATAATGATTTAAGAATATATAGACATAACATGTCTTTAGTCGATACTTGATTGATTCCTTGGGTTTAACATGGATGCTCTCACATATCTTTTATGTGACTAATTCATCCTTCTTGTCTGCATGTGAATATTCAGTCTGTGATTAAGAAGAAGTATGGTCAAGATGCAACAAACGTTGGTGATGAAGGTGGCTTTGCACCAAACATTCAGGAGAACAAGGAAGGTCTCGAACTGCTCAAGACTGCCATCGAGAAGGCTGGATACACTGGCAAGGTTGTCATTGGAATGGATGTCGCTGCATCCGAGTTTTACTCATCAGACAAGAAATACGACTTGAACTTCAAAGAAGAGGTGAAACAATCATTTTCTTTACAAATCATGAACCCTCCTTGAGAAGAAATCAAGAACAATGCTCTCAATATCTATCGCTGCTCTATTTGTGAATTTGCAGAACAACGATGGTTCTCAAAAGATCTCTGGGGATGCTCTTAAGGACCTGTACAAGTCATTCGTTTCAGAGTACCCTATTGTATCCATTGAAGACCCATTTGACCAAGATGACTGGGAACACTATGCTAAAATGACCGCTGAGTGTGGCGAGAAAGTTCAGATTGTCGGTGATGATTTGCTTGTCACCAACCCCAAAGTATGCCATTGTTAATCAAGCGTTTCCTTTTAGAACTTTATCTCTCTTACTCAACGTGCTTATGTCTCTAACACTCTTATATGTACGCAGAGGGTTGAGAAGGCAATCAATGAAAAGTCTTGCAATGCTCTTCTTTTGAAGGTAACATCCTCACACAAGATATTCTTAATTGGTATTGGTCAATTTGAATTCCTTTGAAATATTGTTAATAAATCCTTGGTGCATGAATGAACAGGTTAACCAAATTGGATCAGTAACCGAGAGTATCGAGGCAGTTAAGATGTCAAAGAGAGCTGGTTGGGGAGTGATGGCTAGCCACCGTAGTGGAGAGACCGAAGACACCTTCATTGCTGACTTATCCGTCGGTTTATCAACCGTAAGTCAAAAACCGCACATTATATAGCAATAAATATCCCATTTTCTCCAAATCATATCATGATATGAAGTCTCTTGGTATTGTTGTTATATGAACAGGGGCAAATCAAGACCGGAGCTCCTTGCAGATCAGAGCGTCTTGCCAAATACAACCAGGTTTAGTAACAAGTTGTCTTGTTTTTTTTTTCTTTTACTGATAAACTATCATTAGTAGATAGATTCATGGTACTGATGCGCATAACATTTGTGATATAATGAATATAGCTATTACGAATTGAAGAAGAGCTTGGAGCAGACGCAATATATGCAGGAGCCAACTTCCGCAAGCCTGTCGAGCCGTACTAAGAGACAGAGACTCGAACAAAGCTGAGAGTTTGATTAATACTTGAGGTTTTTTAAAAAGTTAAATAAAAGATTTGTGTTTCAGCTGAATCGGGTCTACTTTTTGGTAGAGAAGAGAGAGCTTGGATTTCATGTGAGCTCTGCCTTTTCATCGGACAGTAGCCTTACTTTATAATACTAGAGCTTTTGTTTGATTATCTCGTGATTCTTCTTCTGCCTCTTTTCTGCACTCTAATTACTATTATTTTAACATCCATCTACGAGATTCACATAGTCACATGGCTCTTTGATATATTACTCATATGTTTCCAAATTAGCTGATTGCACAATCTAACGTAATTCAGAGTCTATAGTTTCGATTCAGATAGCATCTTTGATATGTAAGTTGGTTTGGGTGAACAAAATGTGATGAAAGCAAGTTTGGAACCGTGACTCTGATTCCATCTCCTAAAGAGGATATTCTTAGGTAACAATGTAAAACATTATTGATGGTAAAAAGCCACAAAACATATACCAAAAGCTTAACACAGAAGGAAAATGTTCCTCTTTCATCCCCATATCCAATAACCACAAGTTAGTCGACCTAAGAATCAAAATTTGTGATTAATCAATTAAGATTCTATATTTATATCTGAGAGTAATTTCAAAATCAACCCCAAAATATCTTTTTATTCAAAATCATCCAAACATAGCAGTGACTATGGCCCAATCATATTCGTCTTCAGACTAGAGTTGTTGTAATTATAACTGGTCGGCCCGGCTCCAACAAAACGAGGCTCATAATGATTGGTCCACAACAATAACATCTAAAAAATGCAGGCTGTGGGGTTCGAACCCACGCGCACTTATGTGCAGAAGAACTTAAGTCTTCCCCCTTAACCTCTCGGGCAAACCTGCTCTTCTGTTACCTCAGTCACTCATACAACTTATAACCCGCAATAAAAGAATACAATCTTTGTATTCATATCTTGTTTTTTGGAGACTCATTTCATTATTTCAACATACGTTTCTTACCTCTCATAATGACAGCATCTTTGTGTCGAGATTGTGATTTCTTTGTTGGTTTGCTTAATATGCAAACAAACCACACCACCACACATCCAAAAAATCCTCAGGACATTGATAGATCACAAAGTTTTCCTCCATATGTTCCTCTTTCTTCCTCATATCCACACGACAATCGCTATGGGTAAGTAACAGTGACACAAACACATTCACAAGAAGGAAGCAAACACATGAATTATATCAAATACCAGAATCTGCAGTGCAATGATATTCCCTGCTTTTATTTTCTCGGTTTCAGAGGTTTTACATAAACTCTGTCAAATTGACTAATCTGAATAGGGTTTTTCCCCATCAATTTAATATCTTAGGGACACAGTTTCTTTTTTTTTGCATCCGCAAAACATGTAACCCCAAAAGACAAAATAGACAAACTGTATGAAACTTACCAAAAAAACAAAGAAAAAGAGTTTTTGTTCTGCCTCCCAAACAGTTTGCTTCAGCAAAAATCAGATCTTTGAACGCTTCAAGTAAACAACTATGGCTATGCTTGTTAGGACAACAGCTCCTGTAACCACCACACCACCACGCCATGAAACCCATCCGCTTCCTCTATCTCGAGAATCCCCTTTCCTGAGTTGGGTGGTTTCTGAGCTCAAACTCCTTGTTGACTCAGTGAAGTCCAGATGCAGCCTCAAAACCTTTTGTCCTGTAGACCTAGCAAGAGTAACAGCACCAACCAAATCGCTATCCGATGTAATCAATACCTTATCACCTTCATCATCCTCATATATAATCTGAGGCCGTTGTTCCACATTGTTGTTGTCGCTGCCAATTCTTTGCATCACAATACCCATCAGCTCTTCAAGGTTTTCAGCTGCGGAAGTAAACCGATGTACACGGCCCTTAAGGTCTTCGAATTTGAATGAAAACGAATTCCCGAGTCCTAGAGATGGGTAAGAACTGAGCTTCCCAATATCTGAATGATGCATCATTGCCGACATTTCGCTTTGAGTGTCAGAATCATCAGGTGGCTCTAACGCAAGAGCTGAATCCCAGAATTTTTGCATCATCGTGTTCGCCATATCATTCACAGCTCCAGAACTGTTCTCAACCATTGAAATAGCTGCGTGAGTAATCTGAAGAACATCTACACAAGCTGCAGCTGATCCGTCTTTATCTATAATTGGAAGATGTAGAAACTTCCCATCATGCATTATATGCAACGCATCCAGAATCGTTGTCTCTAACGATGCACATTCAGGATTCGGTGTCATTACCTTCTCAACAAGAGTCAATTCAGGAGGTAAATTTTGTGCCACCACTCGCATCAGAATGTCCTTCGAAGTCAAGATTCCATGGATTTTGTTCCCGTTGGAAATGATTACAGAGTTAACCCGCAAATCTCGCATCCGTTTCGCAGCAACAGAAACAGGATCTGATGGTGCTACAAGTGCAACCTTTGAATTTTCTGTGATAATCGTTGACAAAGCGGGTTTAAACATTCTCTCCCTCAAGGTTTCAATGAAAGCATACGGCGCAGAATATCCGCTTCCCCATTGCTTCTCCACACCTTCCACTGCAGCTGCTAAAGCACTACCTTGCTCTGCAGCTTTCTCCATCCTAGAAATAGCATCATACAAACACTTTGTAATATCCAACAAAGCAATGACTTCACCATTCTCCACAACAGGCAAGTGCCTAAATTTCCCTTGAACCATCTTCTGAAGAGCCTCAAGCGCCAACGAATCAGACGTGACAAAAATAGGATTCCTAGTCATAACCTTAGAGACCAAAGTTTGATCCGGTCTCAACCCTTCAGCAATCACTCTTGTAGCAACATCTTTATCAGTAACAATCCCGGAAAGAAGTGCACTTGAATCAGTCAACAAACAAGCATCAACACGACGAGCAGCCATCCTTCGACAAGCATCGAAAACAGTAGTTCCTTCAGGAATAGTAAGAGCTTTCGATAACCGAAGCTTCTTCACTGTTCTCTCTCCATTAGAAGGAGCTTGAGATGGAGGTTGAGGAGGAGGTGAATTGGGTTTAGAGGTGTTCCCATTGACACTTCCGTTTTCTGATTGGACTGGTTTCTTAGAAGGTGGTGGTCCTCTCCGTACACTAGATGTGCTTCTCCTCCCTGATGTTGAAGAAGGACCCGTCGCTTGAGTACTCATATTCGATCAATCTAGGGTTCCCTTAGATCCTAAATCCGTCAAAAATGATTCCTTTAGATATCAGACTCGTCTCTGCAAATGAAAAATTCCACCTTGAATCAAACAGCAATCGAATTTTTTATCTAAGCACAAATCTGAATAAAACCCGATTCACAACAAACACGATTTGTTCTCAGAATCCGATGCACATACACGAAAAGGATTCGAATTTAACAGGCGAGGGAAATGAACAAACTTGAAACCCTAGGATTTGAGTAAGAAGTTATAGGGGAAGATTGGGAATTTAGGGTTTACCTTCTTCTTCTTCAACCTCTTTGTCTCGAGCACTTTTGTTGCCAAAAACACATGATTGTTCTTAACAATTGTGTTTAGCCATTTATCGAGTTTTCATTGGTTGTTCTTGTTTCCGCGTGTGTGGTGGTTCGCCACCTCCTTTCTTATATATTCGACTACTAAAATGTAAAATTTAATAATATTTCTTTCTATAAAAAAAAAGATCCGTAAAACCAAAGGAACAAACCGGAAATTTAAAAATTTTCTGATAAATGTCCATAACCTACCCGTCTTTTTAAATAGGGAAAGTTACTAGATTGACCCAAATAATGACTTTAATTACTAGAATGTCTCATAAAATATGGGGGTTAGACTGGTTATTTTCATGACGATAATACCCTTGCTCTCTTTGTTAGGAAAAAAAAAAAAAGTCAATTTTGACCTTAAAATTTTTCGAAAAACGTGGCAAAAAAATATAGGATTTTTTTTTGGTTTTTTAAAAGTCTGCTGCATTCGTTATGACAGATTTATTTTAAATGGCAGACTTATTTATCAACGACAGATTTTATGTGACAGATTTTTTATCTCTGACAGACTTAATTTAACAGGTTGTGACAGATATTTATTTTGTTGTAGTTTTTTACCCCACTACAGACTTATTTTTTGATGACACCACAGACTTTCATCACTTTGACAGATTTATTAAAATTAGTGGCAGATTTATGTTCCTAGTGGCCTCAGACTTTTAATTTTCATAAAAATATTTGTCATCAAGTGACAGATTTGTTTTTGGGAAAATAATTACTAGAATGACTTAGTAGTGATAACAGATTTTTTTAATGTTATGACAGTTTTTATTTTTTAAACAAAAAAACTGTCGAGTGATAGCAGATTTGTCATACAAAAAAAAAAATTGCTAGATTGACATACAATCGCAAATGAAATATTTCTGTGATGACAGATTTTATTTACATTACGACAGATTTAGGATTAGTTCAAAAAAAACTGTCACATTACGACAGATTTAGTGATGAAAAAAGAAATTTCTGGAATGACTTCATATAGTGATGGCAGATATGTTTTACGCAATGACAGATTTTAATTTTTATTCATATTATGACAGATTTTTTATACATATTTGATGACAGACTTTTCATGATGGACTACATGACATATTTTTAAAACACGACAAACTTTTTTGAAAATAAAATTTTAATCTGCACAATAAGGTAATGAGAGACATATTCTTATCACGACAGACTTATTTATAATAGATGGCTCATGTGTGGCTGTCTCGTTGTTAATATATGATAAAGATATTTTTTTTCGTTTTTTAATTTATTTTTTTGTTTTAAATTTTTTGTTGTTTTTATTTTTTTTTGTTCTGTATTTTGTTTTTCATTTATATTTTTTTGTCGTTTTGTAATTTTTTTTTCTAATTTTTTATTTAATTTAGTTATTATATGTTAATTATTTTATTTTAATTGAATTGAAAATAAAATGGGTAGTTGTTTTTTTTATTTTTTATTTTTTGATTTTTTTTAATTTATATATATTTTTTTAATTTTGTATTTTTTTCGTCTTTTTTTTCAATTTTCGTTTTTTTTTTTGGTTTCATAATTTTTTTTTGTATTTTTTAATTTTCTATTTAATTTAATTATTTTATTTTAATAGAACTGAAAATAAAATGGGTATTTGGTCTTTTAACACAAAATTTGTGTTATTCTAGTAAACCACAATATTTGGGTGTTAATCTAGTTATTTTTCTCTAAATTTGAGTCAAACTAGGTAATTTTCAGTTTTAAATAATGAAATTTGACGACATTTATCTCTTGTGTCTAAAAGAGTTAATGGCTAACATAAATACAAAATTTAATCCAAAAAAAGATTTGTGTGGGTTACACGGAAAATTGTCAAATACTAAAGCAAAATAAAATTTATTGACAAAATTGTATACTATGCAGTGCAAGTTGCTTCTGGTCAACTGGCCCCAGACTCTTTGTGTACAAGTGGGCTCACATGTAATTTCCTCTTTTAATAGCTTAACAATTACACCAACCAACCTGTCATTTGAAAGAAGAGAAAATTCTGGTGAAATTTGATCGGTGGAGATTTTCTTTTTTATTTTTTTTTTCGGTGGAGATTTTCTATGTACGTAAATGCATAATGTATCTAGTAATATTATAGAAAACATTGAAGCATATATTGGTGCAGCCCTTAATTGTCAAGTGTTGGACTCTCATCATCGAGCTCTTCCTTTTTGTATTCAATCACCGGCTGACGTAGTTAGAACTTAGAAAGGCAAACGAGTGAACGACGATGGTAAAACGGATAAAGGTAATTATTATTCTTGAAGAACAAAATCAAACTACATTTGTGGATACCGCCTCCGTTTGGATGGCTCAAATGCAACCATGATGCACTATCAATGGTAGAAAAGAGGACACATAATTGGAAAAAAGTCTCTCACCAACTATCAATGGTAGAAAAGAGGACACATTAATGGAAAACTTCATATTTGATATCCCTCATTGGTTCAAACTCTTTTCCGGTGTTTAGTTGATATACATGAAGGGATAACAATCGCATACCGACAAACTAGATTGGATAGGACGAGTTTTTGAAAATTGTTGTATCATAATTCCCTTTCTTGTATTCATTCACTTAAAAAAAAGAGACATTGTCCTATTCATGAGGTTGCATGAGCTTATCGATTTGACTAAACCCTAAAAACGACGTCGTTTTAACCCAAAAAAATGTAAAAAGTAGCTAAGCTAATCTACGGATTCTTTCAAGACTGGCCAGGCCATCCCACGGTCTTTGTCCACATTAACATTCCTATAGCGAGCCGTTCGGCTCAAGTTGCACTTGGCAGAATTAGTAATTCGGGGTTTTGGTACAAACAATCCTTAGTTTAAGGCTTTATTCGTAAGAAATGAAGAGTTTAAGGGTTCTTTTTGATAATTTTCCCGAATCACACAAGTGAACTCATCAGAGTCCACGAGCTTCCCACTAAAAAAATTGAAATTGTTTCTTCTGTCATCTGAAATTAAACAAAGCGAGAATAAGGCGATACAAACGATTTCGAATGCTTCATCTTCTACTTTGAAAATCCTTCTTCTTCTTAATGCTGTTAGATATGGATCTCGGTGTTCTTCCACCATCTCTTATTCCCTCATCGCAATCTGTGAGCTGTCTCTCTTTACCTTTTGATTTCAATGTCGCAATTGTTCTCGTGATTTTGATCAATTTTTGTTCAATTCGTTCCGAGATTTTAGGTTTATGTGCTGGTGTTTTACTTCGTTTACTTGGCTGTTGCCGGAGAAATTCTCCCCGGGAAAGTTATTCGCGGCGTTCTTTTATCAGATGGCTCTCAACTTCGTTACCGATGCAATGGTTAATTTGATTTGATTTAGTCTCTCTATAATTCTGTGAGCTCGAAGCTTATATTTCCATTAGTGTTGTTGATTTCCCAAAACATTTTCAGGTCTATTGGCACTAACATTGTTGGTAGCTATTTTGGGAATCTGTGCAAAACTTGGCATTGTATCACCTCTTGTAAGTGTAGTACCAACATTGAAATTGTGTTTCTATGAATCCGAATGATATAGATATCTGTTTATTGCAATTGCTTTCTTGTATTCATACCATTGAGATATCTTTGTATTGCAGGTGGTTGCGGATAGAGGACTTGAGCTACTCTCTGCTACTTTTATTTTCTGTGTTTTGGTAAGATAATCAATCTTAATTTAGGTTGTCTTGATTTTAGTCTTATTACCACAGGATCAGATTTGCTTTTGGTGGTGTGGTGTGTAATCTCCATGATTTTTCTTAATCTTCTCAGGTGACATTAGCATTGTATGTTACTGGGCGAAATTCTTCGTATAAGAGTTCTTCCCTAAAGCCTCATGTCTCAGGAAATCTTGTTCATGACTGGTACTGGCATAATACATTTGTGTATCTTGTTCCACAAAATGTTGTTTAAAGTTATATATTTTGACTCCTCCCAGAGCAAACCTAAGGAATAATCTGTAATCTGGTACTGTATAGAGTTTGAAATAATGATTTGGACAAGATGATTCTATAGAACCTCGTAGAGTGTTGAGTAATTTCTCCTAGAACGGTTGTAGCTATCTCTTTATTCCTATTGACAGCAATGATTTTAGCTTTTGAGCTTTTCTATTGAAGCTAAAAGTTCTAGTTTATGTCTTTCATTTGCTTCTTCCAAACAACTGCTTCATTTTTTTCTCATATTGTTTGTTTCATGTGATAGGTGGTTTGGAATACAGCTGAATCCTCAGTTTATGAGCATCGATCTCAAGTAATCCATCTTTCCGTTTTTCCTTCTATTTGTCAGCCAGGGCTGCATCATTGCTTCAGTTTGCTCAGTAGACATATCGAGTAGCAGTTTAGTTATATTATCACAGTTATGCATGTTTATGATGATGGGAATTATTCCATGTGTAGGTTTTTCTTTGTCAGAGCCGGGATGATGGGATGGCTGCTTATCAATCTCTCTATTCTGGCAAAAAGTGTGCAGGATGGTTCCTTGAGTCAATCGATGATTCTTTACCAGATTTTCTGTGCGGTAAATTTGGGTTTACTTACAACTCCTGCTTCTTGAAGTTCTGATCATGTGTGTTTTGTTAGTTTTGATTAGTTTTATAATTGCAGTTATATATATTGGACTACTTTGTTCATGAAGAATACATGACCTCTACGTAAGTTCATGGCATGTTGAGGAAACACATATGTCTTACCGAAATATGACCATCTCCATTATTACATTTACTTTGATTTTACTCTTTTCAGGTGGGACATAATTGCAGAGAGATTGGGCTTCATGCTAGTGTTTGGAGATCTCCTGTGGATTCCTTTCACTTTTAGCATTCAGGCATGTTACTGTGAGCTTGAACACAAACAAGACATACTTAAGTTATCTTATTGACAGTATCTTCTTGGCATGTTACAGTTATTCTCGGAAACAATATCGTTTTTGAATGCTTGATCACTCTGTGACTGGATTGTCTTCTCTTTGGTACAGGGCTGGTGGCTTTTGCACAACAAAGTAGAACTAACAGTGCCTGCTATTGTAGCCAATTGCCTTGTCTTCGTGATAGGGTAAGTTCTGAGTCATTGGGTTAATTAATATTCTTAGAAACTACACTAAGCAACCCACAATTTCTTTTTTTGCCAGGTACATGGTTTTTCGAGGGGCTAACAAACAAAAACATATCTTTAAGAAGAACCCAAAAACACCTATATGGGGCAAGCCTCCAGTGGTAGTTGGTGGAAAGTTACTGGCTTCAGGCTATTGGTATGATATTTATCTTTCTCTTGTTTATTTTCTTTGTTTCGCCATCTCTGTGTTTGATTGTTCATCATGCTGGGAATAAAGAATTGAAAGTTCCGCAATGACACATTTCTGATAACTTAGGTGCTGTTTTTTTTAATAAATTACAGGGGAATTGCAAGGCACTGTAATTACCTTGGCGACTTGATGCTTGCTCTGTCCTTCAGTTTGCCCTGTGGAATAAGGTAACTTCTTCTGCTTGAGGTTCATCTTACAACTACCAAAAGTCATGTAGAAACTAATACCAATATCAAAACTTTCTAAGTTGATTTGGCTTTAAATTAAAGATGTTGATCTCTAGGCTGACTATAATCGATTGATAGAGTATGAGATTCTCTTAAGACCACCATTTGAACTTTCCAAAGCTTTCAAGTTCATTTTCCAAAGCGTTTTTATGATGTTGTATTGTGTATTCTCAGTTCTCCGGTTCCATATTTCTACCCGATATATCTTCTGATACTGTTGATATGGAGAGAACGAAGAGACGAGGTTCGATGTGCAGAGAAGTACAAGGAGATCTGGGCAGAGTATCTTAGACTTGTCCCCTGGAGAATACTTCCTTATGTTTATTAGATGTGCCAAGTCATCAATCCTTTCAGATTCATCATCCTGTGACATATTTTTTCATCGTCTTGTTTTCAATGTGACATTAGAAGATCCCATTATGGCCTTTTAGCATTTGTTGATTGATACTTTTGAAGTACACGTTTGAGAATTCTACTTAGTCACTGATATCAGCATTTTCTGATTTTATTTTTGGGCTGTTTTAAAGCCAGAGATTTACAGAAGAAACACGATTTGTTTGATGTAAAATCTCATGATGTGAGGGAAAAATAAAAAATGTCAAGATGTAGTAATATTGTACTTATGTAAATGTAAAAATACTCGAACAGGAATAAAGTGATGTTGAATATTGATGAATACAAAAATATCACAAAAATAGAAATTGACGATTACAAAAGTTAGATGGACCATCTTAATCGACTTGGAGACAGTTAAATGGACCATACACATCCGTGTTTCTATCTACATGTCAATATACATATATTCTTTATTTTTTGGGTATATTTTGTTTCCTTTTTTCTTCATAAATTATGTATTTCCTATATCATTTTCTTTCTTAAATATTGTGGAATGTCGTAACAGTTGTTTCCATTTATAATCATATTTTACTTTTAGTATGTCATAGATTTTTTTATCTATTTATTTGTCAACGAGCTTTATTAAAAAAATGTTGAAATACGTGTAAAAACCCCATAATTTTGTTATAATAATAAGATGTATCATTTTATAATTACTTGAACCTCAAAAGATAAGAAACAATAAACCATTGAAGATCCTAAAAGACACCTTTAAAGTTCAAAATGCTAACAATAACAAAAAGAAAGTTCTATTCTACAAACTGTGTCGGTAGAAAGCAAAAGACATGTTTATCAAAAAAAGAAAGCAAAAGACTTCGATAGTTTTTGATGATTCATGGGTTTGAAGAGTCGCAGCTGTTTTCGGTTATGTGTCTCTATCTAAATCTCAGATCTTTAATTTTCAATGTTCGGAGATATCAAAGTCGCACTTTTCTCTGAATCTAGAAACACATAACATTTTCAATAAGAATATTCTATTGAGATTCGTAGTCAACTATTAAGTGTTTTTTACGATTAGAAAATACTATATGATTAGAAATAATTGGGGGATTTATTATCTTACGATCTAGAATAATAATTCGCTTGACGGTTTGGGCCGTGGTAAGGCCGAAGTCATGCTTTTCCTTTAATAACTTATTGATTTACCAAATTACCCCTCAGCTAATTTGCTGAGAAAATACGCTATTAAGGGGTAGAACTAAGATTAGCCAAAACTGCCAATGAAAGATCCAACGGCTGAAAAAGCTATTTCTTGGGGAACATGCAAAGATCTGACCCTTAATTAACATTTTTCACCAACCAATAGACTCTCATCCTCAGCTATAAAAGCAGCCCTTTTCCTCTACTGGTCCACCATTCGTCTGCCTTCTTCCGCATCTCTTTAATTTCTCTCTAATTTCTCGATCTCTCCGTCTAACCATGTCTGCCTTCACCAGCAAATTCGCCGGTAAGATCTCGATCTCTCCCTCTAATATGCTTATATCCTCTAGCTGTTTTTAGAGTCGTGTATTGGATTCGATTCGTAGTCGTAAGATCTCTTGTGTTGCTTCTTATTAGCGTGTTTAATCGTCTAGATCTGGTTGATTCTATAACTTAGCTTGTTCTTAGAGCTGAATTGGATCTGTCGATGATTTCTATGTAAAAAACTAGCCTAGATCTGATTCTGTTCTCATCGGTTTTAGTACGGATCTAATCAGTATTCACGATCTGAAGTTTTCTCTATTGTTGTCTCTTATGGTGATTGATTTGTATATTCGTTTTTAAACCTATGCAGATGAGTTGATCGCCAACGCTGCCTACATCGGCACACCTGGAAAAGGTATTTTGGCCGCTGATGAGTCCACTGGTACCATCGGAAAGCGTCTCGCTAGCATCAACGTCGAGAACGTTGAGACCAACAGACGTAACCTCCGTGAGCTTCTTTTCACCGCCCCTGGTGCTCTTCCTTGCCTTAGTGGTGTCATCCTCTTCGAAGAGACTCTTTACCAAAAGAGTTCCGATGGTATGAATTAGATTAATTCATTTACTTAGTGTTTTACTCTGTATATGGTTTTTGATTTTTTCTTATTGATGATGTTTCTTTGTTCTCAGGTAAGCTTTTTGTTGATATCTTGAAGGAAGGAGGAGTTCTTCCCGGTATCAAGGTTGACAAGGGTACCGTTGAGCTTGCTGGAACCAACGGTGAGACCACCACTCAAGGTCTTGACGGTCTTGGTGACCGATGCAAGAAGTACTACGAAGCTGGTGCTCGTTTTGCCAAGTGGCGTGCAGTCCTCAAGATTGGCGAGAACGAGCCATCTGAACTATCCATCCATGAGAACGCTTACGGATTAGCTAGATACGCTGTTATCTGCCAAGAGAACGGTCTTGTACCCATTGTTGAGCCTGAGATCCTAGTTGATGGATCCCATGACATCCAGAAGTGTGCTGCCGTGACTGAGCGTGTTCTTGCAGCTTGCTACAAGGCCCTTAGCGACCACCACGTCTTGCTCGAGGGTACCCTCTTGAAGCCTAACATGGTGACTCCCGGATCAGACAGCCCCAAGGTTTCACCTGAAGTCATCGCCGAGCACACCGTCCGTGCCCTCCAGAGAACCGTCCCAGCAGCTGTTCCAGCCATTGTCTTCTTATCCGGTGGACAGAGCGAGGAAGAAGCTACAAGGAACTTGAACGCCATGAACCAGTTGAAGACCAAGAAGCCATGGTCATTGTCTTTCTCATTCGGACGTGCGTTGCAGCAGTCTACCTTGAAGACATGGGCAGGCAAAGAGGAGAATGTCAAGGCAGCTCAAGAGGCGTTGTATGTGAGGTGCAAGGCCAACTCTGAAGCCACACTCGGAACCTACAAGGGTGACGCTAAGCTTGGTGATGGAGCAGCTGAGAGCCTTCACGTGAAAGATTACAAGTACTGAGCATCGTCCATTTGTGACGTTGTCATCTTCCTGGATATATTTCTAGGGATTTTTCGTTTTTCTACTTGACATTATCGGATTAAAAGTGTTTTTTTTTCCTCGGTTTTCTTTTGGATTTGTGTTTTGATTTTGGTTGGGTTGTGTTTATTAGAATGAGTGTTTTAAAACACGCCCAAATAAAAAAAAACCATTTGAGGTTATTTCTGTTGAACCTCTTTTGGGGATTTGATAATCAGTTTCTGTTGATTCACCGCTTCTTGAACCTAAATTATTGTCTTTGGTTCTTTGATTCTTGTCTCTGAAAACTCAGTTTAACACGAAATCTGTCTATGAGCTAGCCTTCCTGTTTCATGTTCTCAACAGTATAACCATAATTGCTCTGAAGCTATAACCAAAAGATGCAAAGAGCTTCGAACAGGATTCAGAAACATGGAAGAAGAGTACACTTCTCAATTAATTTGCAGACACAAGAATATGAACAAGACAGTGGTAGTGTGTTTTCATTGTCTTCAAAAGCATTCCAAAATCCAACATTTATATATGCTAATGCTGTAATGAGAAAACACAGCTAATTTATGATATTCTATTCATGTGTAAGATGGGCCTCAAAGGGCCTACTGTTTGAAAGTATACTTAATTGATTCTCCACTGAATATCATAAATAAAAGCATTTGCTTTCCAGATCATGTCGACCAAATAGTTTGTAGATTAGCACATTGCTGTGTTTGTAGGATCGAATATTTCTATCTTACAGCTCGATTGAATATTTTAGTATACTAATTATTCAAAGAAAAAGGAATTTGCTAGATTAGGAAAACAATAATTGGAAAATGGAAATACTTGACGAGCACACGCAAATATCATATCTTTTCCATTTTGTTAAGTGTTTTTTTTTAGCAATATTTGATTCTTTCCATTTTACTGAAAATATCATTTCTCGTATTTTGTTTTACAAATGATATTTTTTTTTGACATTTTGATACAAAAGTTAAGCTGCCAATAACATTTTGTGTTTGAAAACAATTAATTGGAATTTATCGAGTCTATTGTGTATTTGTGTGGGTCAAAGTCATGATTTGCTTTGACAAGAAGTCGTTTCCATTTCAAAAACACCACACACGCTCGACGGCGTGAGGCTACTTTCTAAAAAAGCTAAAAATAATTTGGGGGGAAACAGAAATTAAAATAAAGCTAAACAATATAACAAATTAAATAATATTGAAAAAAAAAGCAAGAAAAAAATTCAAACTTACAAACCCTTTAAGCATTCAGTAGCCTACGAAGAAGTATTATCCCATTTCCCTTCCCTAATAATAATGGTTAATCAAAAACACGAAAAACCCATCATAATTTTACAAATCAACCCACAGATCATAGCCAAAAGAAAAAGAAACTAAAACACCCAGAAACTAAAACATTCCAAAATGTAAAAATAAATACATCAAATAGAACCATAACCCTAAACCCAAATTAGTTCTTGATTGGTTTGGTCTTGTCTTGTGAGAGATAGATTCACTCGGTGTCTATGCTCTTGCTTAGCTCATCCAGCTTCTTCAACCTCAGCTTCTCGCTTTCTCCAACCAACTGTCCCATCTCCCCAGGGAGAAATTAAGCAAACAGAAAACAAATCAATACGGTTAATAAGCGCGAAAAAAAACTCGAATTTTGTACTCATTGTTCAGCGAAATCAAGAACTGAGAATTCGAAACTAACCTCCATTAGTTTGGTGATCAGCTGAACTTTCTCACGGTTCTTCTCGTTGAATGTATCCAATGCTTCTTTGTATTCCCTTTCCTGTTTTCATGTCATTACACAAACCAAAAACATGAGTTTCGGTTTGGTTCATTGAATCAAAAAGCAAATAGCAAAACAATTCTAAAGATTTTGACTTTTTGGGAACCCAAATCTTTTTGTCAACACCATAACAACCCAAAACCAATTCAGTTGACATTAAGGTTTGAGTTTGGGTTTGGTAAAGACCAAAACTTTTTATAGCAACCGGTAGTGAGACATATTTTATCGGTAATCGAATGAAACAACTGCTCTTGAAAAGTGTATTTACCTTCTTTTGAACAGTAGAGCCTAATGGTTTGAGTTCTTTGTTGACGCTATCAATCTTCTTACGCACCCAATTAACTTCCTTCCTCATGGGATCTGCCATAGTCTCAAGCTCCTGAAATAAAAACATGATAAATTTCCACAAAGTCAAACCCTTGCCTGAGAACAAAACTTGTTAACTCAACTACAAGAAGCAGATATTCATGTCCAAACCAAATCCTAGCTTTCACATTTACTCAAACAGAAAAGTTTGTTCTTTGTTCACCAAATTGAGTACATGCAAAACCATCTGCTTACAAAGTTAAACCATTTATGTATATATCATTCGCAAATCATCAAATTTCTTAAAAAGGAGAAAAATTTCCCATTTCCCCTATCCCCTGAGCCCCAAATCTACAATTTCACATCTTTCAAAACCCTAATCTTCTAAAAATCACAGAAACAGCAACAAAAAGTTCAATTCACAGAAAACACAAACACAAAAGAAGGAAGTAGTAAACTTGCATGAGTGTAATTTCAAACCAAGCTCAAATAAAATCTCTCAGATCTTAAAAGTTTTAAACTTTAAAAAGGAAAAATGAAAACAAACCTCGCGAATACTAGCAAGACGACGAGTCTCTTCCTCAACGCGACCAAGCTGAGCCTTAACCCTTTCACGAACTTCCATTTTCCTCTTCTCAATCTCATCTTCTTTAGCCCTAAAAGCAGAGAGAGCAGAACGAGCCATCTCTTCGTCTTCTTTAGACATCTGACTACTAAAACTCAAGCTCATCATCTGCTGAGGCTGATTCTGAGGCTGTGTAGGCTCCGTCGTTGTCATCTTCGGTTTCACTTCGTCCTTGTTCTTGTTTTGGTTAGTGTAACTGTTCTTTTTCTTCCTCAAGCCGCAACAAGAACGCGACTGATGCAATTCCTCAGTGGAATTCCGGTGGGGTTCTTCGATTAACCCTATTTTTACTGATTTGGGATTGAATCTAAGCAAAAAGCTTTGGTTTTTAATGGAGTTTTTTTCTCTTTGAGTGGGTTTGTTTGTGTGTTGTGTGTGGTAATGGTTTCTTCTCTCTGTCCTCTTCTTCTCACTCTTTTATATTTTGTTTGCTTTCTCCTTTTTTTTTTTTTTTGGGTTTTAATATTTAATTGTTTGTTTTACGTATCCGTTAAGTTCGTATATTTCTCAAACAAATACTTTAATTACGTGTCGTTTAGAGATTGTTTTTCTCTTTTATTTTTTTTTTTACGTGTCGTTTAGAGATTGTTTTTCTCTTTTATATAAACAAATTATTAGCTTTGATTTAATCCTATATATTTGGAAGTTTGTTTGGATATATGCGAATATTATTGAAGATGTAATTGGTACGAGGAATTTTTTGAATTTGAATCCTTGCTTAAAATGCGAATATTCAAGGCTTTTTTCTTAACTAACATATTTGAATGTGAATTATATATTTTTTTAACAGCGTGAACTATATATGATTATCTTTTTAGGTATAAAATATCATTAACTTTAATCTTTTTCAAGCTAAATGAGATTAGAGAAGAGAGCAATTTGTATACGAGCAATTTCATAATATGTATTGATTTTTGTCGTCTGGTCTTTTGACATTAATACGTTAACGGTCAATTTCAGGAAACATTTAATGTTTTATTTTTTTGAACGGTGGATCATTTATTGATGTTAGTAGATGCAAATTTTGGTGTTTTCTAAAGTATTGTTTATTTGCAAGTTTTGGCTTGCCACTTGGCGTTTTTCTCGAATTTTAAATGAATCCAATTTCCATCTTTCAAAAAAAAGATGACGGCTGTAAAGTAAAAGCCGAAATGTGTAAATGATACTTTATAGTTTCTTAGTATACTAATCAATTCGATATATACTGATTTACAGCTTCACAAATCACAATAATAATAATGCGATGACAGAATACAATCATAAAGATTTATTATACTAGTGTTGTCACAATGTGCCAATCTAACTCTTACTCTGGTCTAGCTTTAAGGATCGGATTCACTCTTATTCAAATATCATCATATAACACATTATAAGAAAAAGAAGTTGTGAGAACAGTTAACGAAAAGGGTAAATATGATAAGAGGCTATCAATATAAATATACTGCGATCGGTTGTTTCTGATATGCATGCAATTTAAAATCTGATTCTAAAAGCATATACGTACGTGAGATAATCAAAGAGTTTTGTTTTTCTTTATTAATTTTGAAAAGGCAAAATGCCAACCAAAGCTGCCCAATCATATGACCAGCATTTATTATCTTTCTACTTACTCCGGAGACAGCTTCAAAGATGCAAACAAAAATAAAAGACATTAAGAGAACCAAAAGCTTATGAAATAATTCTAGGCTAAAATATGTTCCATCTAACAATGGGTATTCATTTACACTTGTTTCTTTTCACATTGTTTTAGACTTGCAGTGATTATTCATATTGATATTATATCTACCCGATTTACTCATATTGCAAAATAAACATGGAATCTATGATACTCCAAACTCGATAGAAAATGATAATATTTACACACAAAATAGAAAAATGGAAAAAAATGAATGGAGTAAAAAAGAGGTGTAAACACAAAGCAAGAGGAGAGGAGGCAGCTCACTAAACGCGTTAGACACTAGTTATCAATTTCTTTCCAGTTCTCACCTTCCCTTCTTAAACTATTTTAGTTTTCTTATTTTCACCATCTTTTCACTGAATCCAAGCAAACAAGAGTGATTTTTGTTCATCCTTATCTCATACTACGACGGTCGAATTCTCTCTGAAAGAAAATACATTGTCAGAAAGCCAAATCATTCATACATGTTCATTGATTGCTCATAATTTGAAGTATTGTGGAGCTAATCGACAAGGACTTTAAATAAAATTTTGTTTATAGATTGGATTAATAATATGTATAACTAGTTTTCTTGTAAAAGTCATATTTTTGTTGAGATTAGTTGGGTTTTTGCTGTCAACTATATTGAGTAATGAGTACTAATGTTAGTTAAAGCCGAGCAAACTTACATGCACTTTTTTTTTGGTTTTCCTACATGTAGTGTCTATTACATTAATCGAACATCAACATAACTACATATCAGAGATAAGTTTTATTGGAAAAGTAACAATGAGTACGTTTCACTTTAAGACATGCAACAATGTCTTCTTCATTCATGGATTTAATGTGAGTGAGGTCAATAAAAAACACTTTACAGATTGGAATTTTTCATAGTGAGTGTAGTAAAATTAAAAGATAAAACAAAAATGATTTCCAAATAAAAGCATAGATGATTACCTAAAACAAAAGGCATGATGATTGATCGTTAGTGCTACAGAGAAGAACCGGTGGCGGTAGGGGACCAAACATAAATTCGTCGCAAGACTCACACAAATGTACGGCCTAGATTGAGAGATCGTCAAGATATCTCATGGTAGGGTCAATCCAACGGTGTGCCTAAAAGCAGATCCTCGAGGAATGGTAACGACTACCATGTTCTTCAAATGTTAGCCGTCACATTTATGTTATTTGTGTATTTTGTCAATCGATTGAATATGAATATGACTTAACGTTTCACAGAAATATATTTTAGCAAATTTACAACAATAGAAGAACATGCCAACATGAAGGTTTTATTATCATCTCCTAACTCGAGTATTTTGGTTTAGATTATGTGTTTCTCTGGTTAGAATCGAATATTTAATGACTAGTAGAATCAAAATAATGTTAAAAACTAACAACATTGGTCAAATTATACATCAAATCTTAAAGAAGATTTATGTTTAATTTGACCAATATTGAATATATAAGCCCATGAAGAAATTAGAGGTCTGTTTATTTCGGTAGTTGTTGGTGTACTGTTAAACGTAGAGTTAAAGAAGCCCATAAGAAGCATTCCAAAAAATATTATAAGCCCATTAAGAAAATAATTTAGGCACGTGGTACCACGTGAGGCCTCGCGTGCTAGCGTGACTTGGCTTTTTTACCCTCACATCCCAGTTCCCACCAAACCAATCACACCACAAATTGAATTATTTGACACAATGTTCCAAAAAGACGCATTTGTCTTCTCAATGTTCTCATGAGATTAATTTATGATACACTTCAGTTCCTGTCTTTTTATAAACCTCAAAGATTAATTTATGATCTTATTTTTGCCACAACGACGTAGATTACTGATCAGTCTTAAATATTATATACATATATATTGTTTTATAACTCTTTAATTTTTATGAGAATGGGGAACGAAAGTCAACTTATCAAAAAATTGTACAAATTTTTATGTTTATTATCTTGCCCTTAAGTGGTTCGATTTTATGTAGCCGAACTCACCACGGCCCGGCCCATCGTAAGTGAACGTAAATGGCGTAGTGCGTAAATAGACAGTAACTTTTGGAGCAGAAAGGTAAATAATCCCACACATGCCGACAAAAAAAGTAAAAACAAAATAGCGGGACCCACTGTCTGTGCCCTCGTCGGAGACTAGAGAGCAACAAATTCGAGCTCGACTCGGCTCGGCTCGCATGATTTTCAAATCTGTGTGAGTAGGTGTCGAGTTTGGGCCGGGCCCTCTTCTGATCTCATCTGGTCTTAATTCTAGCACGTGACCCAACCCTTGTCCACTGAATAATATATATATATATATATATATATATATATTTGGACTATCTTTATTTTTTATATTTTTTGTCAGTTTCTTCATTTTATTTTGTTTTACGAAACAATTGGAACATGAGCAACAAATAAAAATGTAGCGGATAGTCTCTTCCCGACAACTTAATAGAAATGGTGTTTGAGAAAAAAAAAAAAAAAAAAAAGAGCAACAAATAAAAATGTAGTATGGTAATTTAAACTAATGCATTTACCATATATAAGTTATAACCATGTAGGTTGAAAGCTCACAAGATACAAAGTTAGTCAATCAACATCTATTTGGTTGTTTTTTTTTTTTTTTTTGGTAACAATGTTAAGTATTTATACCATTTTCGCAAATTTTGACAGAAATTACAGAGAAACAAAGAAAAAGATTGACCGAAAACTACAGAAACCACCAAAAACTACAACACAACAACAAGCAGAAAACGGGAAAAAAGCACTAGCGAAAACTCCACAAACAGAGACCCGAGAAGAAACACCGATTCCAAACCGTAAAGCTCGGAAATTTGCGTGGTTTTCTCAGCTCCAAAGAGCTCGAATCCTCATCGTTGTTGCCACGAGCAACCCAAACCGTGGCCCGTCCTCAAAACCTTAGAAATAGGCACTTACAGCTTCTCCGAGGACTAACGCAAAAACGGAACGGCTATAGTGGACTAAAACACACACCCGGCGGCACGGGAGCATCTACGGGCAGCCAGAGAAGCCGCCTCCAGCCACCAATCCTATCGCGAGCAACATGAAACATCTCCCACGGGATAGCGAAGCCACCTAGACCAAACCGCCGCCTCTATTCCCCACAGAGAACCCCACCGGAGCAACACTCGAAACAATCTTAACCGCAAACCGCAGTAGGCGAACTTACAACAGTACAACAACAACAAAATACAGCAACACACAAGTAGCAACCAAACTGAGCCACCACGGAGCCACATTGAAGCCACAAACGAAAGACGAAGATGCACATAGCACCTCCACACCCCGCCGTCGCAGCCGCCCTGAACAGAAGTTGAGAGCCTCCGAGAGCTCCATCCAGCCAGAGAGAAGCCAAAAAAGATCCGAATCCGATTAAGGGCCGGAGAGACCAAATCGACGGCGAGAGAGGGTCTGAACCGGAGCCGTCCTTGAGCTCCATCACCTCCTCCGCCGTCAAGCTCTCCAACCGCAAAAATCAGATAGGAATCATCTCCACCCGAGCTCAAACACACGCCGCAAAAAAAAAACAGATCCACCAAGCCGAGACCACCAAACCGAACCAAACGCCTCACCTAAGCCACGAACCAGAACTGGAGAGAAGGAACACTGCGCGAAGAGAAGACGATAGCCAAAGCCGTGAGTCTCTTAGCCACCACGCCGCAACTTAGCTTCGGAGCAACAACCTTCAAGAGACGCAGATCGACGGCGAGCTACGGCAAACCCAAAACCAATCCAAAGGGGGAGAAGGGAATACAGCTGAGAAGCATAAATGGGAGCCTCCCCGACGCCGGAGAAGCACACCGGAGAGGCAGATCGAGCCTTGTCGTAGATCTACTTTTGCTTCTGTGAAACTGAAGAGAGAGAAGAGAGAAAGCGCGTGAGCCCCACGCGCAAGGGTTAAAAGTTCTGATCTTCTTTTTTCTATTTGGTTGTTTTTCTACAGTAAAAAAAAAAAAAAAAAAAAAAAAAAAAAAAAAAATATTTGGTTGTTTTTGTTACCATTACTGCCTTATAATCTTTGTTTCATTGTTTGTGTTCATGACTGAAAAAAGACATACAATGTCATTATGTTCACACTTTGCTTCAGTTTGTTTTCCTTCAATGTCATTATCTTTGGTATATGACAAGTTCTGGCCCAAAGATATTATTAGTTCACAAGATCCATTATTAGTGAAGATCCATCATTAGTGCACATGATCCATTATACAATCAAGTATCAACAAATATTATTTCTATTTTAGAGGCTACTATTTTTTTAGGCCTTTTGAGAAACATTTTTTCTAAGAAGAAAAAGAAAAAAAAATGTTTATAATTTTCAGTTGACTATAAAGGCAAGGATTCATACAATTTTACAAAGATTTTTATTAAAGAAAAATAAAAGTTTACAAAGTTAAAAAAGAACCTATGGTATATTTTGAAAACAATGTTTTTTTCAGATACTCCCTCCGTTTCAGTTTAGTTGTCGTTTTAGGATTAAAATTTTGTTTCATAATAGTTGTCGTTTTAGGTTTTCAATGCAAATGTTTGGTGAAAATTTATGTTTTGTCCTTAATGTTTTAATGTTTTGACCAATGAAAAAATTATAAAATATATTAATAAAGGGTAAAACAGAAAATTTAATGATTTTCTAATTTGTGTGCGAAAACCTTAAACGACAACTAAAACGAAACACAGGGAGTATCGAATTTTCAGATATTTTTCTTGTGGAGGAGCAAATATAAATGCCGCCGAAACTGGTGGGAATGAATGAAAAGAAAACTCTCTCAAAAGTCATCATAGTCTTTGGCTGTGTGGCTCACTCCTACATGAAATATCGTTATCGTCCTTCTCATATTTAATACTTTATTTCCTCAAATCTACAAAATAATGCTATCGTTTTTTGTTTTGGCACCACCAAATAAAGATACTTTGAAAATCATAAATGCCTTTTGTATTATTCAGCCAAGTGAAGATATCAAATAAATGTTTCTAACTTCATTTTAATAAATGTTTCCAAGTTTACTTGGCCTTTTCTAGTAATAATATTATTCCCTCGTTTCGATACTAGCTAGCCATGTTTTATTAAGAGAAGAAAATTACAAGATAATGTTCATTTCTAGTCATATAAGGAAGTTCAATAATCCAAATTCCAAAAGCTTCAAACAAACACAGACGTTACATATAATTTTATGAGTAATAATAATACTGTAACAGATGATAAAGTAATGACGGTTACAAATTAGAACTAACTAAATAAAATAAACAATTTATTAGCCAAAGACAAACATGGTTAGACCACTAGAAATGCTAATTAGAATATGGAAAACTTACTAACCTCTAGTTTCTTGTAAATAGAAAATCATAATTAGTCACTTCACCTATAATCCAGAGCTCAGATTGTAATTGCAGCTCTCTGACTACTCTACAATTTTAGTCAAACCAAAATGATTACTTAAACTTAGAAGTTAGAATCTGATATACATTTGTAACACAATCTCTGAAACAAATGACATCTGTATGACAAAAATTGAAGGTTACTTACTTTACATCACATTAAATGAATCCTTAATTAAATAATTTACAATATCTTATTAATAGGCTTCTCTTTAACCTACTTATGGAATATTAAAATGAGGTAAAAGAGGAAGTGATATTTCCAAGGCAGTGAGACATAAACACTGCAGGTTACTATCTCTCCATCTGCATCTTGCAGTGCTTTCTCTCTTTGTTTTCTGACTTACATAATTTTATATCACATAAAGTAACAATTGTTAAACCTATCAAATATTATACTTACTATAATTTTGTTATCCTATCAACTGTCTTGTCTCATAGCCTAAACACTTTTCTCTAGCTCTCTCTAACAAAGAGTGAAAAAAGTTTTTTTTTTTTTTGGATATTTACATGAGAAGCCAAACAAATAAGACTTTTGTTGTGGTTGTCTTTGCTTATTAAGCCAGACTCTCTAAAAACAAAAGAAGTGAGGGTAAAAAACTATCCCAAAAGCAACCAACACATTTCTCTGTCTCTTTTTCTCTCTCTCTCACTCACTCTCTCTTTGTTCCATGGACTTGCAACTGAAACAATGGAGAAGTCAGCAGCAGAATGAGTCAGAAGAACAAGGCTCTGCTGCAACTAAGATATCAAACTTTTTCTTTGATCAGATTCAGTCCCAAACTGCAACTTCTGCTGCTGCGGCTCCTCTTCCTCTCTTTGTCCCTGAACCCACTTCTTCCTCTTCTTTCTCATGCTTCTCTCCTGACTCTTCTAACTCTTCTTCTTCCAGGTTCCTCAGTAAGTTGTTTCAAAAGGACAAGACTTTTTCACTCAAATGTTGAAGTTGTTATTGCTGATATTTAATCTGACGTTTCTATGTTACATATGTAGAGATGGGAAACTTTTTTAGCTGGGCACAGTGGCAAGAACTTGAGCTACAAGCACTGATCTATAGATACATGTTGGCTGGTGCTTCTGTTCCTCAAGAGCTTCTCTTACCTATCAAGAAAAGTCTTATCCATCAATCTCCTATGCATTTCCTTCACCATCCTCTTCAACATAGTTTTCCTCATCACCAACCTTCTTGTCAGTCTCTCTCTCCTCTCTCTCTTGTTTATGCTTCTCATATCTTTGAAAGAATCGTTTCTTCAAAGAAAGATTCCTTTTGTTTTGATATTGGAGTTATGTTTCCAAGATCTAGAAATTCCACACCAAAAAATAAAGAAAGTATAAGGCTGCTCTGCAATCTTCTAAGGATTTAAAACTCTATGTGTATAAGCCTATCTCTAGAAGATCTATTAGCAACATAGAATCAGACAAGTACATTCTTAATCAATGTCTTGAGTGAGATTTATGTTTGTTGTTACTAATGAACACACTTAAAAAAAAACAGGGTATTGGGGAAGAGGAGCAATGGATCCTGAGCCAGGGAGGTGCAAGAGAACAGACGGCAAGAAATGGAGATGTTCAAGGGATGTTGTAGCCGGCCACAAGTATTGCGACCGCCACATCCACCGTGGAAGAAACCGTTCAAGAAAGCCTGTGGAAACCGCCACAACCACCACCACAACAACAGCCACAACAACCGCATCTTCTTTTGTCTTAGGAGAGGAGCTTGGTCATGGACCAAACAACAACCACTTCTTCTCCTCTGGTTCATCTCAACATCTCCACCTTAGTCATCAACAAAGGTACAATAAAAAAAACAAACACTCTGTTTAATTGAAGTCATTATTAGCTTTGGTTAAAGGATTTTAAAACATAGTTTTGAATGATTAAAATGTTGTAGTTAGGGAATAGTTATTTCACTGTGAAGTAATGCTGTGAAGAAAGGGGTAATGTTGGCAATAGGGTGACAACAGAGACTTATCATACTTTGTGATAAAAACATTATTCTTTCTTTTGTTGAGAGATAATGATAACAGTTGGATTTGATAGAATCTAATTTTATTTACTAGTTGGGTGAGACTTTTCAATCAGAGAAATAGAAAAGAGAGAGAAAAAGAGAAATGTGTATACTTCTGTATTTGAAATAATGAGATGGTAGGACCTCAGTGAAAGCTGACCAAACCTGCATAGAAGCAAAAAATAAAAAAGCTCTCAGATTCTGCAACCACTTCCTCTTAAAACACACATTTGAGGACATAAATGACTGATTAACTTATTTCTCTAACCATTTTGTTGAATTGATTGATAAGTCTAACTAAATGGATAAAAGTTTGGAACATTTCTTGTTATTATTGTTCAAATGTTGGATCTTTTTGTTGACAATGTTCATGTTTTGTCTAATCATAAGAGATTGTGTATTTCTCTTTGTCACAGTTGTTCTTCAGAGATGAAACAAGAAAGCAACAACAACAAGAGGCCATATGAAGCTAACAGTGGATTCAGCAATGGAAGATCAGACGATGGTCACATCTTGAGGCATTTCTTTGACGATTGGCCACGATCATCGGACTCTACCTCCAGTCCAATGAGCTCATCCACTTGTCATCTTTCAATCTCCATGCCCGGTAACAACGCTTCCTCAGATGTTTCTCTAAAACTTTCCACTGGCAATGAAGAAGAAGAAGAGAACATGAGAAACAACAATGAGAGGGAGCAATTGAATTGGTGGAGCAATGGAGGGAATCACCACAATATGGGAGGACCATTAGCTGAAGCTTTGAGGTCAGCTTCATCGACGTCTAGTGTTCTTCATCAGATGGGAATCTCAACTCAAGTCTTTCATTGAAGAAAAGTGTTTGTAATCTTTTTGGTTTGTGGTCTTTGAATCTTTATTTTCTGCAGAAAATTTTCTCTGAAGTTGTGTTCTTATTTCATTGGAGTTGTGCCAAAAATTTCCTGCTTTTGGAATTGTTTTGTTCCATACTCTGCTAATATATTTATGTTTAAAGCTTGAGAATTTGTATAAGCAATGAAACTTTGTTTCACAATCAAATTTATATGATCTTCTCTTCCCCTATATAAGAGAGGTTACTTGAGTTTTTAACAAAAAAAAAACACTTGAGCTAACCGAATCAATTTTGGAAAACCAGTTAAACCACCTCGATCGAATCAGCCGGTTTCCGGTTTAAAGTAAAACCAAAACCCTAATAATTTTCTTGCTGTCTTCTCCACCGGCGTCACATAGATAGACGGTGAAGCCTCGAACTTAACCGAAGCAGACCGGAATAAACCTTTTCCGGTCCATCTCTAATTCACAGTCGTTGGGGTTTTGTGTTCGGCTTCAATCGCAACACACTTGCCAGAACCATTTCGTCGTTTCTTCTCGCCAGATTCTGTGCTCCGGCGGCAGAAAGTTTCCGCCTTTAAAGTACGTCAAGAAAAATTTAAACTTTCTGATTAATTTCTAAAACCCTTTTTCGAATGTTTGTTTCATTGTCTGATTTGAAGGATTTTGGTACAACAATACTCAAATTTATACACTTTTTTACCTGATATGTGAATTTTTGTAGTGTCAATTAGGACAAGTGTTTTGGAAGTTTGATTCACTTATTTGGACAGGAAATGAAGTATGTGAAGCCTTTGAGCTTATTGGGTAATGCGTTGAAGACAAAAGTATCAGTCCCTGGTCGGTTTCTTGGTTTAGATGTTGGTGATAAGTATGTTGGATTAGCTATCTCAGATCCTACAAATATGGTTGCTTCTCCATTGAGGTACTTATGATTCAGTGTCTAGATTCAAAGTGTTCAATCAGATACTACAACATTAATCCTGTCTAATTGTATTAGATCAATTTGATCACCATCAAAGCTATTGAAAAACTAATTACTTCTCTTGCAGTGTTCTGCTCAGGAAGAAAACAAACATTGACTTGATGGCTACAGATTTTCAGAACCTGGTATGTGTTAACTCTAGATTTAACAAATACATAGATTTTAGTTCCTGTTAAGAAATGGAGAAGCTATCATTTCTTAGTTGTTTTGGACAATGAAGAAGAAAGCTTGGTAGTATAGATTAGTGTCTACTAAGATTGTAATGTTTGATGTACTTTCATCCTACGGCTTTTTGTGATTTCTGGTGATTAAAGGATCAAGGTTTTATCTTTTAGGTGTTGATGTCTCTGTAAAACTTACTGTTAAGTTATAGCCAGTACAAGTCCTTGACGTTGTAGATATCTATCAACATGTAGACTTATGAATTCTGTTAGCTTATACCAATCATTTGTCGTCACTGATCTCATTGTTACATGCAGGTCAAAGCATTTTCTGTTTCGGGCTTAGTCGTTGGTTATCCATTTGGCAAACTGAACAATGTAGAGGATGTAAGCTTTTTTTATCCATTGAATTGTGAAATACTTTTCCTCTTCATTAGCACTTATAACTGAAAAGGATTTTTCAACTTGGAACAGGTTGTCACTGTGAATCTTTTCATTGAGGAACTTCGTAAAACCGAAAAACTCAAGGATGTGAAATACACATATTGGGACGAGCGGTTATCATCAAAGGTATACTCAGATTTAAAGATCTTGTACGTCATAATAAAGATAAGTGTTAGCATATAACCGCATAATTTATAAGCCCTTGAATCTCATGTAATACTGTCGACAGACCGTTGAACTGATGCTGAAGCCCTTAAATTTGCATCCCGTTCAAGAGAAGACAATGCTGGACAAGTTAGCCGCAGTAGTTATACTTCAGGTAAGGTTACGAATACTCATATAAAGATCGATAGAATCTGTTCTTATATTTCCTCCTTGATCACTTTTATGTTTGATTGTTACTTGCAGGAGTATTTAGATTACGCGAACAGGTATCTAAACACTGAGCCAGCAGAGTAAAAGAAAGACGGGTAATGACAAAATAGGCTGGTGCAGCTAGTTTCAGATATACGAATATAATGATGGTTGATTTGTTGTGACACTATCTATGTGTACAAAGACATCTTGCATCAAACTGATTTTGTATTCGTTTAAGAAATTTGTTTTCCGCTGCATTCATATCTTTAAACCTTAGGCAAATCATCATTTATCGTACATCCTGTTACATTGTAGCTCACGTTTAATAGAGAGGACCTGGATAGAATCTAATACCAAAAACCTCAAACAAATTTTTAGACTCTTTTAAGGTAAGATCCATGTGGATTGCTTCTACTCATTGCAAGGTTCCAACAGTCTTGTTGATTTCCTCCAGTTTCTTTATCCTTAATCTTTCACTTTCAGCCAGTAACTGCCAAAGAAAATCATCAACACATTGGATCTGCTGTAGGAATCTACAAAGCTTAAAGTGGTTTAGACTAAATACCTCCATTAACATGGAAACAAGGTGAGCTTTCTCTTTGTTCTTCTCGTTGAAAGCTTCCAATGTCTCTTTATATTCCTTCTCCTGTCAAATTATTCTCTTATGTTAAAACAAAGCTGCAGAATTAGAAAATGAAAATGTGAAATACCTTTTTCTGACAGCTTTGTGCCAAAGATTTGATATCTCGATTCGCCATGTCGATTTTCTTCCTCACCATTCCAACTTCTTTTCTCATAGGATCTCCCATAATCTCTAGCTCCTGTGTTAGTAAGAACATTATTAACTTTGTTGTCTACCATGTTAAACAAAAAAAGGCTTTTTAACTTACTTCCAATGTTTGAGTTAAGCATCTTGTAGCTTCCTCTGCAAAACCGAGCCTCTGTTGAACTTTTTCCTTAACAGTCATCTTCTTCCTCTCGATCTCTTCTTCTCGGGCTTGAAACCTCGACACTGCAACTTTCCATATCTCTTCTTCTTCATTCTCCTCCATTGGTAACTTACCGTTGATGTTGACTCCAGAAGCTGCAGCAGCTCCTAAGTTGTTCTTGCTACTCATTTTTTTTTTTTTTTCTCTATGTCTCTCTCAGTATCTATTTATCTACTTTCACTATGTCTTTTGCTTTTGCTTAAACCTTCCCAAACATAATTGCTTTGCTTTTACACCATCCCAAAATCAAAGCAAGCAATCCCGCCAAAAGGGAAAGTAAAAAATCAATTTCGTAATTAAAGTGGAGCCAATCTGATGATCAAAGATGTCCTTTTTGGGCTTTTCTTCTTTTAATGTTTGCAAGTTGAAATCTTTGTAACATAAATTATTCGGCATTTGGATTGCATATATATGGGAAAAAGAGTTGCCACACTTTTTTAAACCTCTTCATGTATATGATTCTTAAGAAATCACCACTATCAAGTTGTGTCATATTTCTTTGATTTACATTGGGTAAACACAGGCCCGGCCCAGTAGGGTGAGGGCAGAGGTGCAACTGCCTAAGGCTCATTAGCCTTTTAAAAATATTTTCTTGACAAAAAGGCCCAATTTTCTCAAAAAAAAAAATAGATCTAGGCCAAAATATGTGCAAACCAGGCAAGACTTTTTTTCCTTTCATTTCTTCTCTTCTCTTCTTCTTATTCACTAATGAAAAAGTACATTTTCTTTGCTATGAATAACAGAAGAGTATATTGTCAATTAATGTTTAATTTTTTTTTATGTGTATAATCAATACTAATGGAACTATAAATAAATAAAACTAAGTTGGTTAACTTAAGAATATGAATTATCAAATATATATCCGGGATTTCTATCCTAGTCTTACCATTTTTTTTGGCAACAAAAGAAAAAAAAAATCTAATTCCCACAATTTAACAAAAGAAAAAAAAATCTAATTCCCAACAATTTATAAGTATTAATAAAAACAAAAAAACTCGTCGTTTTATATTGGTGTAAAAAACCCAACAACGCCGTGTCGTTTAGCCAACCGCAGCCATTGTCATGTTTTGCTTGAGTCCCCAATTGATACTACAAGCACCTGACACGTCAATTGCAAGGTAAAGACCTCCTCCCGCTTTTTCTTTCATTAAGGTTGCTACCTTACGACTTTTCACCACAAATGGATGATCCTCCATGTCCCTTCCAGATTTACTTGTAAAAGAAGAGAGACTGAGAATTACTTATTCTGTTGGTCCTTCACCATGACTCTTGAGACGATCATCCGCAAAACCCCATGCGTCATTTTTTGCCCCTACTCCTACATCATTACTCCAGTCATGCGTCAAAGTCTTGAAAGTCATCTGAAAGAAGCAATTGTAATCATTGATGAACCATAGTAAGTTTTTGATACAAGCGGTTGATTTTTGAGACTCTAAAGGGTTTATTGTAAAACATATATCATATTCTACAACAATTTGGAGGAGAATACTTTCAGAAGTATGTATTAGACAAATTTTCTTCATACTTCTATTTATTCTTATTAAAGTGTTTACTAATTTGATTTTCTCTTTTGAAGAGTTGGAGACTTGTATCAACAATATGATGTCGGCGAAGCCAAATACTTTTCAAATACATGCAATAGAAGTATGAAGAGAATATTCAAAATTCTATAAAAATTCGAAAAAAAATAAAAATTCAGCAAGGGTTTTGAGATGTCTAAAACTCCCACAGTGAATGCCAACCAAGCAGTTTATCTTTGAACAAATTTTACACATATACATGTGAAAATAAGCTCAATTTTTGAGATTTGAAATTTCTACACCCATAGCGGGCCCAAAGAATGTTGATGTCTAAATCCCAATAAAATTTTTTTTGCCTTTTCACAAATTAAAATATAAAATTGTTTAAAAATTTGGCAAAGCAAGTTTTGAACTCATGACCTTAGCCCATTTAATGAGACTCCAACCATTAGACTACAATACTTTTGAAATTATTAGTTGCCCTAAAAATAAAAATACATTCTGCTACCTAAATAACTTGGGCTTTAGGTTTGGTCCCTAAACTAGAAAGAATCATCAAATTGCTTCGAGCCTCTGTGATTGTTGAAACCTCTTATATAAACACAAGTGTATAAGATGTTTCTTATCTTTTATAAACGTAAGTGTATAAACATAAATATATAACACTGCATTCATCCCAAAGGAGGCCGCACACACACACACACATTTACAAGAGAATAAAAGAAGCTCAATTTTGAGATTAAAAGATTCTACACCCTAACTAGAAAGAATCATCAAACTGATCATGTAATTGATGAAATATCTTTATATAAATAGAAGTGCACAGTTGAAACCATCATATCGGAACACAAGAATAACAACAACAGAAAGACCAAAAACAAAGCTTACAACATGCATGAGATCTCACGAGTCTCTCTCTCTTTATTTTATTCTGGAACCGGAACCAGACTTGGAACGTAAACAAAGCTGCAAACACAATGGTTACGTTCATCTTCAGCGCTAAAGGGTTGTCCAGTCTCAACCTGTTTTTTGATCTCACCCCGACCAATTTCGTAAAAGCTGGTACAAGCATAACCCTCTCCTACAATTTTATCGCACCATAACATGATAGAATTGGTCTTGTGGATGAAGAAAGTCGGAACACACATTAATCTACAGAAACGAGGATTTAAGATAGGGAGATCAGGGCGAGCCACATTAAAATACTTACTCAATGTGACAACCCCATCAGTCACCTTGTTCGTGACCCACACCTCAATCTCCCTTGTTTCGTCTTTGTCTCCAAAGAGTTGACGAAACAAAGAAAGCCTATCTCCTCTGAAAGCTGAAAAGGCTTCTGCGTCATCAATCCTACTCCACTCAAAGGGAACCAAACATATGGGCTTGAATGTCTCCTTGGAAAAATCGAAACTCTGGATGAAGGTTTCCCGAATCCTAGCACCCTTCGTTGTAGCAAGCCAATACATAATTCCATTCATAGAGACTTTTAGGTCGGGGGTATATAAATACCAATCCATGGTAGCAGAAAAGGCTCTCCAGAGTTTAGACTTGAAGTCATATATCTCAAATTCATCAGGTCTAACAGAAATCCTCAAAATCTTGTAGCTGTCCTTGTCGTATCCAAAACCATATATATCAAGTGCAGAGTGAGAACTGGTATCAACAAATTTGACTTGGCCCAAAACTGGATTCCAAACTGCAACATTGACGTTTCTTAATCCTGTGATCCATTTGCATAGCAATAATCCATTGCAGTGAATAACAGACAAGATACGAGTACAAGGAACACAATTGAACTCAGCTGGAACTGGTAGAGATAAGATATCAAGGGTCGCTGGATTGATGATCTCAACATTATCAGAATAAATTCGCATAAATCGTTCCTGGGAGAGATTCAAGTGATTGTAGATGAATCTCTTGTGGTTGCAGAGAGCATAACATTGTTTGCTGGTCGGTTTGCATCGTATCACCGACTCAATTGGAGCCCTGGAGATGATTTCTTCTACTATTTCAAAAGGCAGCCAACAATCCTTAGACGAATAAGCCCTGAAAGCCTTTGGACCCTTTTCCAGGAAGGGATTGTTCGTGGCGTACAGCTCCTCTGGAGAGAAGAAAATTGACAAAAAGAAAATAGTGTAAATGCTTAGTTGCCATATTATACAGAACCAAGGAAGATGCAGACTTTTTAGAAACAACATCACATTCAATTTACCAACAACAAAGAAAAAGCATAAGCTTCTGCATATAGAAGCACCAGGCAGGCACAATTTTGATTCTTAACTAGAAAAATGCCCCCAAATTTCAAGCCATGGTCGTCTAGGTTTCCCAGAAATTGATCCACAAAGAAATAGAAAACTGTAAATAATATACTAGGGAGGGAGAGGGTATGTGTATAGTTCAATTACTCGTATCAGGGACTGACTGAGGATGGTACTTCTCGACGCAAGTTGTCGCCGGCGGACTACCAAACCCGGCGACGTCTTTGCTCTCGTGACTCGGCTGGTTATCGTATACGCCAGTGTCCATCGCCGACTTTATCTCAGTCATCTTCGTCGCCGTACCGAAAATTGCTTCAGAATCTCACGCTCACGCCTCTTTTCTTTCACTCACAAATGAATTTCTCCTCATTTTATACCCAACAAACCAAACGAACCGGAAACGGTTCAGCCTATACTTATAATTCAGCAATTGGACCTGGTTTGGGTTGGGCCGATTGAGAGAGTTATTAGACAATAATAACTGCATATCCCAAAAATCTGATGATCATATATGTCCTTTTTGGGCTTTCCTTCTGAGGATTGCAAGTTGCAACATAACTCAAAAATAAGAAAAATCCCAACTTGTGTCTTAAATCAATGCATGACAAAATGGTGAATATTATATGAGATTATGTCTCAGAGAAGGCTAAAATTTACATATTAGACATTTAGATTTAACTTGAGATATAATAACTTACAACAACGTTCTTACTCTGAATACTTTTACCAGAAAATTTATCTGTCTTTTGCTTAGAACAACTCGAACTCAAGATGATCGCCTATGGCTTTACATTCAAGATACCTATTATTACTGCCTCCTGGCGAATCCGCTGCCCCCTCCGGTCCACCACCATACTCATAGAAATCCGGTAGCTCAGGCGGTATTGCGCACCGGATCAGAGCCCAATTCAATCCTTCAAAGAAAGGATGTCTTTTGATCTCTACAGATCCTTTCTCTGACCCGAGCCTGTTCTCTGGTTCCTTAACCAAAAGCCCTCTGATCAAGTCTTTTGCCTGGAAGCTCACAAGCGGGCTATCGGGAAACTTGAGGTTCTGCAACACAACATTGGCCAAAGTCTCGTCGTTGTTGTAACCTTTGAAAGGTGTTTTCCCGTATAAAAGCTCATAAAGAAGAACTCCGAAAGTCCACCAGTCAACCGCAGCACCATGTCCTTCTCCTTTGATGATCTCTGGAGCTAGGTACTCGTGTGTTCCCACAAAGGAATTGGATCTTGCTTCGGTTGGTTCAGCCACGAGCTGAGGCAATGATCTATTCAAGTGTTGTTGGGTTTTCGAAAGATGATCACCTCTTTTCGGTTTTCTACCTTGTTGTTGGTTTGAGGAGAGCCTAGGGCTGAAACACGAAACCTGGCAAGATGGTTCGATGATACAGAACGGTTGTATGCAGTTGGATGTGTTGTATGGACCTGAAATCCTTGCGGGATCTTTACCAGGCGGAGAGTTTGACCTGAGAAGAGTCGGGTTCACTGCACAACGGAGTGAGAGGTCGAAATCCGTAAGCATAATGTGTCCATCTTCGCGGACAAGAATGTTTTCCGGTTTCAGATCTCGGTATATGATACCAAGCATGTGTAAGTACTCCAATGCAAGGAGAATTTCGGCAACATAGAATCTACAGAAACAAATTTTTATCATCAATTTTAGTAAACTAAATGATCTAGGCGCGAAATGGAAAAGGTAAATATTTACCTTGCTGCAGGTTCAGGGAAACACCGGCCTAGCTGCTTCTGCCTGAGGACATGAAGATCTCCTCCAGGACAATATTCCATGACTAGACAAGACAAATTATCCGAAGTAAATTGCGCGTATAATGTAGGAAGAAAAGGATGGTCCAACATTTTAAGTATTTCTCTTTCTGCTTGTGCCCGCGGAGACTTTTTCCTTCTCGCCAAGAACTCGTTGTCCATAACCTTTATGGCAAACAAACAGTTTGTACCAATCAGCTCAGCAAGATAGACTGTTCCTATATCTCCACAACCAAGCTTCTTCAAAAGGTTGAAGTGTCGTAAACCCAAAGAGCCGTATTGAACCTTGACATGCTTAATTGCTTCCCATCTCACATCCATCGACATGTGAGGCTTATTCCCACAGCTAAATCTACTCAGATTACTCTCCTCACTCATGCTTGTGCTCCTGCTATAATACCCAAGACTATCTTTTGAACTCAAAGAGAACTCGAATTTCTCACTGGAAGTTGGATGCTCTGTTTCTTTTTCTACCATTGCACTGATTCCACTGTTATTGCTCGAGGAAACATCTTGTTTCATTATGACGATCTCAGCTTCAGAGCTTTGACTGACATTACAAGAACCAGAGGAGTTCTCGTCAGATAATTGACGAGCTTCTTTACCAACATTATTTGAAGCAGAGCTCAAACTGTCTGTGCATATCTCAGGATTATGACTAGTAGTATACGAGGGTGGGTGGTTATCAATGCTGGTGCTCTTCAACGAACAGTGACATCTCTGGCAGAGAAGTTGATGGGCACTAGAATCTATGGAAGGAACATGTTCTTCATCGTTTTTTGCTGGGTAAGTTGCTGAAACCACCCCGATTTTTAATTTCTTCTTAAGCAAAATCTTCTTTTTCGGTTGTTTGGGACGTGGAATCATTCTTGTTACTTTGCGTACCGTTTTGCTCTTCTCTGTACCTGAACTAGGTGCATCATCCAACTTCCCTTTCTGTTCTGAGTCTAAAGCAGATGAGAGAATATTTTTGTCATGCTCCGTCCCATTCACTTTCTTGCTAGAATGAGAAGGCAGTGAGGTAACATGTTTGTCTATTTCTATCACTTCGTCTTCAACAAACGCATAAGTGGAAGGCAACGCAACATTTTCATCTAACTCTATCTCATAATCTCCACTGCCAGAACTAAGACAAGACCCAGATTTGTTGGATTTATGCAACAGCTTAATCTCCCGCGTTTGATTCCCCACTCCTTGTAATACCAAACTGGTTCCAGCTTGAGATAGCTCAGAAATGGGGTTAGAATGCTCTTCAAACCGCCGAGGCACGCTCTTTGAAGAGCTTGGTTTATCGTTTACGGGCAACAAAGGTATCTCAACCAAACTTCCTTTACCCTTGTCCACAGGAACAAGCCCAGACCTGCCGCTAGTAGACTCATTCGAAACTTGGTTATACAAACTCTTAATCCTGTCTGCTTCTGAGACCCTCGGAGATGCAGCAGCAGATTTCGACAACCGTTTCTGAGCAGCCATTTCCGACGCCTTGGAAATGCAACGATCCCTCAGAGCCTGCTTCAAAGAAACTGAATCAGAGAGACCAACAAATCTAGGCGATTGAGGTGTCCCTGGTTTTTTCATGGAAGCAATTCTCTTCGAAGGGCTTGTAGTCCTGCTTGGACCGGCACTCGCACTCGTCTCATGATTATGGAAAGAAGAACTCATCAGCCTCGTTGATGGTTTAACAGAAATAGACTGAAAAAGCTTATCAATGTCATACTCAAGAGAACCATGATACTCTCGCTGCTTCCGCTCCAAATCTTTGCTTGATGATCCCATAACCGATTTACCATATCTCCCGGAATGTTTTGGCAATCTAACTTCATCATCTTTCTCTTCCACAATCTCACAAGCGCCTGCAAACGACCCCATCGCAACAGAGTTGACACAGTATCTAAAATCTCTGAAGATAATCAAAAGCGGCACCTAGTTATTCATCTTCTTCTGTGATCTGTTTCTACACAAGATCCTGCAACAATCACAGTTACCTGAATGAAAAAAGAATAATCAGAAAAACTGGTAAAAGAACAGTATCTTCAAATAAAGAACAATGTCTATGGAGTGATAAGAAATAAAATAAAAACTATGGGAAACTAATTGTTAAGAGCAAGGAGGTGAAGAAATTAAAAAGAAGCAACAGATCTATATTGCAAGTTAATAGCTTTAGGTCATTCATTATGTTTTGTAGACTCAATCATGAACCCTACACAAGTACAGATAGAGAGACCTAAAAATTTAATACAGCTAAAAAAGAAAACATTTTTATATAGAAAAATTGTTGAAACCATCGGCCTAATTCGAAATTGGAGATATTTAGAACACTGTGAAAGTAAAATTAGTGGATTAGAAGAACCCTAAAGATCGAAAATTTATAAAAAAGGTTACGAAATTAATAAATCAAACCGCGTAAAAGAAGAAGCTTTGAGTGAGATAAGAGATCTAACAACTAATGAGAACCAAAATCAGAAGTAATCGAAGAATATTCTAAAGTCTCAGATCTCAAAAGCTTTGAATTTACTAGGAAACAAAAAACAGTAGCTGAAGTATGAGTGAAGATTCGATTTAACCCAGTTAAATGCAGCAAAAATCCTCTCTTTTTAAAAAACCCATAAAAATCTCAAATGCCAAATCATAGAGAGCCAATGCGTGAACACATAGAAGCTAGCTAAAGCACACACACCCAGAATTTTTTTAAATTGAAACTGCAGATACCCAAGTGACCACATAGAGATAATGAAAGGTCAGAAAAAGGAAAAATCTTCAGAGAAAACCCACCAAAAAAACCCTGAATACGGTCCCCAAATCTCATGAAATAAAGCAAATCGAAGAGAGAGTTACAGAAGAAAAGAAAAAAAAAGTGCTAATGAAGGCGTGCAGAAGAAAAAAGGTAAGATAAAGAAGAAGCTAGCGAGATATTTAAGGAACAAAGGCTTACCCAGAAAGAAAGAAACAGCTTGCTAAATTTGGGTGAATTTAGAGCTTAGATAAACCCTAATGGCCTTGAGCTTTGAAGAAGAAGATCCAGAGAGGAGAAAGAAAGGAAGAGAAAGTAAAAGTTTTGATTTTTGTGTAATTTTTGTTTTCTGGTGAATGAGAGAGTTAAGAGATGATCAAGTTGAAAAAAAAACATGGTGGGCCCCACAGCATATGTTTGCGGGTCTTTTCTTCATTTTATTAATCCGAAAATAAAAATTAATACTGTATTTTTTTTATTAATCCTTCATATTTTCCTTCACATATTTCACTTCAGAAGATATTTATAATTTACACTATTCCATTTCAAAATTTCTTCGAACTCTTTATTGTCCATAAATTTATCTGAATTATTATTGTACGTTATTTGAATAATTTTGAGCTTTATTCGAATTTATGTTGTTTTTATTCATAGAACATGTACTTGTCTAACTATTAATATTATAAATTGTCATGTCAAATTAATTCTTTGAATTCACCTCCCGGAAAATATTGATGATCAATAATTTACTTCCACCAATATCATGACATATTTGACCATAGTCAAATTGCCAAAGAAATTTCCCATCATTCATCCAATAGTGACTAATCTATAAAAGTTGTATATCATGCTGATTTTTAATATTTTTGCTTCAAAGTCATAACACTGCTCTCGAGTTGAATCTTAGATCACTAGAGTAGTAGAGGACTAGAGGTCATTATCAAGCCATCTACGATTCTTCCAATCGAGTTAACTCAATCGGATTGTATTAATAATATATTAAGGAACTTTTCTAAATAGAAAATGTAATAGAGAAAATTTCAGAAAAAAAAACTCTATAATCAAGATTTTGATCGTGTCGATGAAAAGATTAATTTAGGTAAAAGAATAAAGAGAAATAAACTAGTCGGTAATTACACTATTTCGATCGTCGTATGACTTAATTTACTGCGAACAAATGGTAGTAGGTAAGATTGGCGAGGAGATAAAAAATAGATGTGAATGCTTTTAAAATATAACGGTGGAGCAATATTGTCAGAATAAGACAGGTAGCCAATGCGCAGTTCTTTTCAAAATGTTTTTCGAAGAAATAGCGTTTTTATTTTTGTAAAACACTGTAGATCATATTTATTTTGAGTATTATATAATTTTATTAGTCTTTCAAAATCATAATTATCGAACCATACAATTTAACTTTAAACAGTGAGATCATAAGATAAGAAGTACTGAGCATACAATTAAGAATTACGCCTGTTACTAACTAGGGAAACATTAATGATTAACGAAAAATATGTTTAAATTTAAGCAGACAAACAACTACAAATCAATATAATGTAAAAACATATATAGAATGAGTGAATGACTATCAGAAAGATTATGTAAAAGTGGAATATGACTGCATGTCTAGCAAAGTCGAGCATTTTCATGGGTTACTTAATTAGTTTATATTTTTTTTAGTTTTTATCAATTGTAAGTGAAGTGGTAACAGATTAACATGATAATCATATTTACATTTTTGTAGATGCTGTGTTGACTCTGCGTATGCTGGTAGGTCAATGGTCATATATAGATTACTTTGGATCTCGTTGATAAAGCTTTTATACACACAAAGAGGCAAATCGATCCTTTTCCTCGGTACAATATACTATTGCAATTTACAAGAAATTAGATATGTTTTTCCACGTAAAACAGTAAATTATATACATCATTAATTACAAAATCTTAAAGAAAAACTAAAAACCCATTATGGCGTCCATTAATCACCCAAAAAAAATGAATTAAAAAAATAAGAAAGAATGTACTAGAATCTAATGGAAAAATATGGAAACTGCATAAGGAAAAATCAAATAAACTACTACAACATAAGATCAATAAACAGAAGTTGATTTATAACAACAAAGTACTGTTGAATCTGGCAAAAAGCCTAAATCATAGTTGGAACATGGAGTTAGCAAATAATAGAGACTTGATAGGTCTTTGAGAACCCATTGAGCCTAGGATTCCTCTTTCTGCGCCTTTAATCTCTTCCCTCATGCTTTTAATCCCCATTAAATATATTTTAAACATTAAGTCATTAAGTAACACAAAAATTAGATCATCAAATGTGCTACGTCCGCTTCTGATTTCTTATTAAACTTAAACCAACCATCACATCAAAAGATTTTTATTATACAAACATATGCATGCGCATATTTAAATTTATATCAATGGTCCTGCTAATTATTTTATTTGAATTATTTAATATTTTGCATCTTTTCAAGAAAAACGATTGATGGAACCCAGATTGTGTCTTTAAGATCATTTTTGAACCACCATTCAAAATTTTATTCCACTTTGCATTTTTTTTATCTATTGGTTATGTTATGTCTGATTTTTGTTTGTTTTTGTTTTTTAAATGTTATGTCTGATTTTTTTGCAGCATATATATATATATATATATATATATATATATATAAACATATTTTTTGTATAACTCAAAACATTTAGGGCTTGAATGGAGAGGTGGGAAAAAAGCAGTTCTTCCGGTGGAGCAGATCATACGCACACTAGTCACCATTCAGCATTATATCTACTTAACATTTTTGAAGTACATTTTTGCTCCTTCCAGTCGGATCGGGATTTTTTGTGATTTTGACCCGGAAATCTTCAATCGGATCTTTCCTTATTTTTAACAAAATTCAAAAACGAAAATAATTAATAAATCTAAAAAATATATATTTTCTCAACTAATTATTAATTTATTATACCTAAACTTTTTATTTATGGCATATCTTTAAGAGTTTTATAGATAAAGAAATCAAATATGATGATTTAATGCTAATATAACAAATTTGAGCTAATTTCCTAAAAACATCTCTCTACCTAATTTAAACATAAATATATTATTCTCATTTCACTTTTATTTGATCTTATATTTATATTATTTTGAATTATTATAAAATATATATAGTTAATAGAATTTTAGATTTTTCTGCATATTCTATGATTCAATTTTTTTAAAACGGACATATATACTCAATCGATAAAGAAAAAAGTATGTGTAATCTATATTAACATTTTTGAAGAACAAATTGCGCATTTAATCAGGTCATTTTTTTTATTCTGACCCGAAATTGAGTCATTCGGATCTTTCCTTAATTTCTACAATTATCTAAAACGGGACAGTATATTACGGGTGAAATCCTAAAATTAACAAATCAAAATACAATTATTTACTATTTTAAGATACAATGATAAATTGTTTTTTTGGGTTGGTCAAAAACACTAACTAATTAAAATATATATATTATGGAAACCATTTGAAAGCAAACTTTTAAATTGACTCGAATTATATGTCTTTTAAATAAAAGTGTTATTAAAAAAATAACAAAATGATGTTTAATTTTACAGGACATGATTATATGGTGGGACGGGTTTGGATCGATATTAATACGGGACAATATACCACGGGTGAAATCCTAGAATTAACAGATCAAAATACAATTATACAATCTTAAACACTAAACAAAACAAATACAATTTAAAATTTTTATTTTTTAGATACAACGCATGTGACTCGCGGTGTACAACAAAAAATATTATACACAACATATTCATCAGTTTATAAAAAGATTAAAAAAATTAAATAATTAACCTGCGGTATACCGCGGGTCATATCCTAGTAACAATTACAAAACGTTTCATTTTGAGAAATAATATAATATTAATGTACCACTTGCAGTACAATTACTAGAGTAAAAATACACTGTACTTTACGGATCTTGTTCCATTGCAAATAAGAGGTGGTCCATGCGTTTCCTCCGCCTATGAACATCTTTTATTTTTGTTATTATAATTTTTTATTCGTTAAAAATAAAATAGGTAGTTAAAATAAAATCATACTTCTCCATTGAAATTATTCACTTTCTTCATTTACCAAAAATACTTAATTTTTTATTTTCTTCTTATTATCATAGATAACAAATAATTTTTTCTTTTTCTTTTTCTTTTCAATAAATAATTTTATATTGCCATTCACCATATTCATTTATTTACAAAACAGTTTTTTTTTTAAATAATAAAATATTAAATACATTAATAATAATATATTAAACCAGTATTACAAATGTATTTTAATATAATTGTTTTTAGTATGTATAGTTTATGTAAAATATTTTATTTAAAATTAACGTTTTTTACAATATAAATATTTCACCCATACTGCGTGATCCGCTTTTACCATTCAACACAAATTTAAAGCGTTCGAACCGCTTGATCCGCTTTTGTTCCGCCAGATCTGCTTGATCCGCTTTTGTTCTGCTTGATACGCTTGATTCGTTTGATCCGCTCCGCCCGATACGCTTTCTCCATTCGGAGCCTTATACCATAACTACACTAATACTATGAGCCACTAGATTGAATGTCTCTGTCGCAATATTTCATGATATATAAAATTTAATTAGGTATGGATGTTTATAATTATTGCGTGGACGGCGAACAAGAAACAACGGTGCACAAGGACAAATGATTTGAGTTATGTATATTCTTGATAACTAGTATTAAACAAAACAATATCAATAAAAACTTAGATCTGAGAGATGAGAATCCGAGGAAAATGAGATATTTGATATAATCAAATTAGATTTGGTAAAAGAAAAAAATAAAATGAAAGAGAACAAGCTAGAGAATAAGGCAACAAGTATTGGTTTCACATGTTTGTGTCGACAGGCCACACCCCCATAAAAGGCTTGCTTGGCTTTTTTGTCTTTGCATGCATCTAATCCACTCCACCAATATTTTTCTCCTTCACTTATTAATTCGATTTTTTAGTTATATAGTATTTTGAATTTGAACAATTTAAAAACAGAAACATTGGGAAAAAAAAAAAAATGAGCATCAGCGAAATGGGTTATTGTGCCTCTAGTTTTTGGATGGGAATGTTAAAATTTTAGTTCCTTCAAAGATTGTATGAACCGTATGTAGTAATAAACCCATTTATAAATATAATTGCTGATAGTTATATATATGTTGAACATGACTTACGCCACTACGAGATCTCGACTCACCGGACTATTGGAAAATAACCTCAAATGTATTGATTAAAAAAAAAAGGTTTTGTTTCAATTTTTAATTTTTCAAACAAAATAATGCATTATGTGAGTTTGAATTTAGGCGATGATGCATTAATAACAATTGTATGAACCATTAAACTACATGTCATACTTAATAAGTATTGATATAGATCATGTGATATGGATTATAGCTATGTTCTAACAAAATTATGGTTGTTTATTTAGTCGAATGGTTAATCATTGTGATGGTTAAATGAATTATCATGTGGGTCGAAGGACTAAGCTTCATGTTTCTTGAATTTTGTTATTTTGGGCCTTAATAAGTCAGAAAAAGAAGCCCAATAATCTAAAACCCATCATTTGTGGACTTTTCCACAACTTATCCAATGACGTGGCACATTTGTGACTTTTCCACCAACTATTTTTCGGGTTAATTAAAAGGACTTACGAATTAATCAGTCCTTTATTTCCGTCCTTAATCAATTTTACTTTCCCACCTATAGCATGAACCACGACGGTTGGATAAATTAAACGGCCACAATATTGCCACGTGTAAGATCTTTATCTACATACTCCAATCAACGGCCGAGTTTTGGTTAAGTTCTAGCCAATCAGAATCACTCAGCTCATATTAGCCTTTTTGCTCTTTCTTTTCTTCTCCAACAAACCAACTTCAGCGACAAGATAACAAAACGCTTTCAGACGATCGGATAAAATGGCGGAGAAGAGCTTTAAGTACATCATCCTCGGCGGCGGTGTCTCAGCCGTGAGTATTTCTTCCTCCTAAGTTTTTCAGTCATTAGCTTAATTCGATTTGTGTTGCGAAATACCACAATTCTCATAGTTGTTTTGGCTTGGAGGTCGTTATTGTTATTCAGATAGCGATTACGATGAGTGTTGATTCTGATTCGTAGATTTAAACGTCCGATCGGCGGCTCTGCTTCTAGTTTCTAGAATCGTTGAGATAAATTTACAATCGAAATTTAGATTTTGAATCAAACAATCGCATGTTGATTGATCGATTTTACGACGTAAAACATGGATTTAATCTGGTTTCCGATATCTTCAGGATCCTATTAGGTTTCTACAATTGTTGCTTGGTTTTAGCTCAGATTAATTGTAGAACATCTTCACATAGTGTTAATGAAGAAAATTCCAATTGCAGTTAGTTACCAGAGAAAAGTAGTGAAGCAAATGCAACTCTGAATTTAGATGTTGTTGTTTCATGTTCTCTGTTTTTGTGTGTAGGGATACGCAGCTAAGGAGTTTGCTAATCAAGGGGTTAAACCAGGAGAATTGGCTGTTATCTCGAAAGAGGCGGTAAGCTTCCCCTCGATCTTGAAAACTGCGACTATGGAGTGTGTCTTGTAACCTCTGATCCTTATTTACTCAATATTGTGGCTTTAGGTGGCTCCATATGAACGCCCTGCACTTAGCAAGGGGTATTTGTTTCCTGAAGGTAAGACAATTTTCTACTTTACTTTGCAAACTACATGATTAATTTTGATTTTCTGAAACTTGGTTTTGGGTTATGCTTTCTGTTCTGAGAAACAATTACGATCTTCTTTCTATTGCAGGTGCTGCTAGACTTCCAGGGTTCCATTGCTGTGTTGGTAGTGGTGGAGAAAAACTGCTTCCTGAATCCTACAAGCAGAAAGGTAATGAACTCTCTGCACATCACCAATATCCATCCCCTGCTTATCTATATAGTCCCATAGATCGATGATAAATCTATCATCCCACAGAATTGCTCCACCACTCTATTACTCTTTATGCAAGCTTGACTGATTACGCTATCATTGTGTTTGCAGGGATTGAGTTGATACTAAGTACAGAAATAGTGAAAGCTGATCTTGCTGCCAAGAGTCTTGTCAGTGCAGCAGGGGATGTCTTCAAGTATCAGACTCTCATAATTGCAACTGGTTCTACTGTAAAGACTGATATCCTTGCATTTCTAACATCAGAAAGCTTCTTACAAATTCTATGATAAGAAGAAAGTAACTCTTTACCTTCCTTTGCAGGTGCTCAGATTGACTGATTTTGGAGTAAAAGGTGCAGACTCTAAGAATATCCTTTATCTGAGGGAGATCGATGACGCTGACCAATTGGTCGAAGCAATTAAAGCTAAGAAAGGTGGAAAGGCTGTAGTTGTTGGTGGAGGTTACATTGGTCTTGAGCTTAGTGCAGCTTTGAGGATCAACAATTTTGATGTCACTATGGTTTTCCCTGAACCTTGGTGCAGTAAGTTGATTCATATCCTTTTGCACTTCGGTTATTCATATATGTATTACTTAGTTTAGTTACACGTAATGAAAACCTATTTTTCACGCAGTGCCTAGGCTTTTCACCGCCGATATTGCTGCTTTCTATGAGACTTACTATACAAACAAGGGAGTGAAGATCATTAAAGGAACAGTGGCATCTGGGTTCACTGCTCAGCCAAATGGAGAGGTAAACCAAATAAACATTAGCTAATAGGAGTGGGCAATCCAATTTACGTTTTGACCAAAAAGAAAGAAACTGAAGTCTAAAACCAAATTACAATGTTATGTTATTAGGTTCGGTTTCGTTTGACGAACTGGATTAATTAGCTTTTCCAAATGGTCTCGGTGCAAATGTCTTACTTGTATTATTATTATCCGCCAGGTGAAGGAAGTACAACTTAAGGATGGGAGGACACTGGAAGCCGACATTGTGATAGTTGGGGTTGGTGCAAAACCATTGACATCCTTATTCAAGGGACAGGTCGAGGAAGACAAAGGTGGAATTAAGGTATCTATCTGCTTCGTGTGCACCTCTTCTTCTTCTCCCGTACCTTTCTGATTTGGATCTTTTAATTAACCGCTTAACTGTTTCACACAGACCGATGCATTCTTCAAAACAAGTGTTCCAGATGTTTACGCTGTTGGTGACGTTGCCACTTTCCCTTTGAAAATGTACGGAGACGTGAGAAGGGTCGAGCATGTTGACCATTCCCGCAAATCAGCTGAGCAAGCTGTTAAGGTAAATGATGCTTACAATAAGGCTACTATTGTTTAAAAGACCAAAACCCTATTATACCATGTAACCCTTGAAAAAAGAATACTCTCGAGGCCTAAATCTTACAGAGTTAACATATAGTTGTCTATATCTGAAGAAGCGTTTATATATGTGATGCATTGTGGCAGGCGATCAAAGCGGCTGAGGGAGGTGCAGCGGTGGAGGAATACGACTATCTTCCATTCTTCTACTCTCGCTCCTTTGATCTCTCATGGCAGTTCTACGGAGACAACGTAGGAGACTCTGTGTTATTTGGAGACAGCAATCCATCAAACCCAAAACCAAGATTTGGAGCATATTGGGTTCAAGGTGGTAAAGTGGTTGGAGCATTCATGGAGGGAGGTAGTGGTGACGAGAACAAGGCTTTGGCTAAAGTCGCCAAAGCTCGACCTTCTGCAGAGAGTCTCGACGAGCTTGTGAAACAAGGAATCTCCTTTGCAGCTAAGATCTGAGTGAAACACAACCACCAAAACAAACTCACTTTTTCTCTTCCATGTTAAAATAAAAACATGTTTAGCAAATATATTTAGTTTAAGTACGTTTGCTTAAAATAAGTTGTGTGTTTGTATTGCCTCTCTAAAACTCTATGAGAAGAGTATACGGCAGAGGAAACCTGAACCACATCCACATTTTAGATCATGTGTTGGTTTTCTGTATTTCGGTATTTGACTATTTGTCTTGGTTTTCTTAGTTCTCATGTGAACACCACTCCAAAAACCACACTTAATCTGAAATGAAGGGAGGAATTTACAATATGAAAGCAAATGGGCCTTGACATATTAATTCGTAGACTCTATTGAGCACTGAACGGCCCTTGAAATGTAAATTCGATATTCAATCTACCAATTCATTGTCCCTTAGTTTTGAGCTATAAATTCATAAAAATTTAACATGATATTATAGTCCTTTTGTTAGCCTAAATCGAATTTTTTTTCCCGATTTAGTCCTTTTGTTAGCCTAAATCGAATTTACGACTGTGGAATCGGTTAAACCTAATTCTAATATATTAGTTAGGTCTAATTTTATTTATAATGTGATATTTTGAGCGCAAATATTGATTTAGTTGACTGAAAAGATGAGATACTGTGATCGTCATTCGTCAGATACACTTTTCATTTTGCTTAGCTTTTTGGATTTTCACTTTTTGTGGTTAAGGATTGAACATAATTTTATTATCAGAAAAAAACAAAATGTGAACAACATTAATGTTTTTCATTGGTTCGATTTTGTTTAACACTCTTTTGGTTTAGTTTTTAACAACTTTGTGGTTCTTTGAACGAAACCTGTTTGGACACTTATAAACGCTATCATAAAACTCATAATAAGTGTTTTTTTTTTTGTAATGGGAATTACCTTGGCTATTGGTTCACATGGGATGAGCCAAACCGTTATTAATTAGCATAACGAGAGATAGTGATGCATATTCATAAAGTTTGTTGGTGGGGCAAATTCTATTAAGTATGGAGGTCATATTGTTAGGTCTTCGTCTTAAATTTAAAGTAAATTGGAAATAAATAAGACAGTGAAGCACAACCAGAAGTAATTCACCAGAATTTTTCAATTTAATATCTATTTGCTTAATTTGTGAGGAGGAGGACGAATAAATTGATTTTACGTGTCTACGTTTTTCCCCTAAAAAGACAACAAATATGGTGGGACATTTATGACTTAAAAAAATCAACCTAATCCACTATTTATAATAGTTGTAAGTTTTTTTTCTTTGTCAACGAATAGCTGTAATTTTGTGTGTTTGCATATGACGTTTTTCAGAATTAACAAGTTAAAATTTAAGAGACATAAGAGACATACTTTTTATAATATATATTTTTTAAAACTATACTCATATATGTTGTCTATTTTTAATTATATCTATTTTCAAAAATCAAATCTTAATGGTTTTTTTTGCTAAAATAAATCTTAATTTTTGTGGCAGCTTAAGGTGGTTTTTGATCTCCAAATCATCTTTATAAAGCATTTTAAAATCTTTATAAAATCTTATCAAAAGGTAAAATTGAAAATGGATAACATATGTGTAAGAAAATATTTTTGAAATTCCCGCAAAAATTTTATGATTAGTTTCAACTTTCAACGTTATTATATTATGTTAAAACAATTAATTTTATCTACGTAAACGTTTTTATTCAGAACACACAAATATTACAGGTACTTCAATTTTTACGATCAGTTTCAATGTTACAAATCACTCACTGAACAAAACGTTTCAATGGATAAACTTTTAAGATGTGGTGATACAGAATCAACGACAAGGTACATTAAGTGTACGGCCTCACACACATGACACATCTATCTCTAATCATCTCATTATCGTCAAGGTTTTCAACTTTCTACTAACATATAAACAAACACAACGTTATTGTTTAGCTTTAAATAAAATACGAAGTGTTTAAGGGTGGCATAAACTTTACAATTCTCTTGTAGCTCAATTTATAGACATACTAATTAATGAACACCTTATTTTATATTGACATGTCTTTCTCATGGTTAAATGATTAAATCTATTTGTGGGCCAAATAAAATAATTCACTACTATATCTTAGTGACATCAGAACATTGCATGCATTAATTAATGTGAAATTACTTATAGAATGACACAAATCTTTCATTTCATTACTAAACTAACACCTACTAAAGTAACAAAACTCATGAACGCTTTTAAAAGTGATGTTAGATTGGTCAGATTTTTTATATCAGCCGATTTTGTTGACCCTTTCAGAGAATTTGTGTTTGGAATGTGTTTTCAGTTTTGGTAATGTAGCTTGTATTTTTACTCGGTGTATGTAGTTCAATTAATTTAGAAATCTGCGACTCGGTGCTGGTAGTCATGTGAGTGAAGTCGAGGACTATTTAACAAGAAACGATTAACTCCTCATATTCATTGACAGATAGTATTAGTCTACGACGCTCTCCTAACAGACAAAATTTTCCAAGCTGTACGTAGTGGAATAATTAGGTAGTCGGACAAATTGTCTATATCCATCGATATACTAATTATCCTTATAAATTATATTATGCGCATTTGTCCTCGTGTTCTATATAAATTTCCTTGGGAAAAATAGTTTTATAGAGAAAGTACTTCGGTGGGTGATCTAAGTATTTAAAGAGTCATGTACAAAGCAACATATATCATTGAACCTAACATATTCAAGTCTTTTGATCCAGAGATGGTTTATCATCTTTCAAATCCTAAATGGAATATCAAATATAATATCTTAGATATTTTATATGAATTGCTGGAAAAAATACACCACACTAAACCAAAACACCACCATATACTTATATAAACTATAGGTGTTTGGTCTTTGGAAGTGACCGTACGTACGTATACGAGTAGATCAATGTGATTCACATGCAAGCACGCAAAGAGATAGAGTCGTTGGTAGTGGTCGTAATTCGTGCCCGTGCGAAGAAGTCAATCACGTGGACCACATGCTTCTTCCGACTACTTTCTACGTTTCTTCGTCACTCTTCAACCTAACAAATTTATATATCCTTTTTTTTGATAACCCAGTGTCCAGACTACACAGTGATCCGACTAGTCCACTGGGCCTAAGCCCGCGTGCCTGGGATTTTTAAGCCTCCACTTAAGGCCCCCCGGAACTGGTGGTCTGGGACGCTGCGCCCCGCAGGTAAATTGCGCAGTGGCCAAGTGGAGATCTAGCAATTGCGCGCTTGCGGAGAATCGATCCCTGGCCTAGACCAACAGGGCAACTCCTCCACAAGTGGCAACCACTAGACCAAGAACACTTGGTTGCTTTATTTTCTAGATATCCGTCAATAATCAATATTAATTAATATATTGATTACTTTAGACACTGTAGAAGAACCTAAAAAAGAAGGTTCATGCATACTTCTTGTCGATTACTAATACTGTATCTATATTTTAGGAGGATTCCTATACATTAGACTGGATTTAGCAAAATGTTCTGAAATTAATGGTTATACCGGTTACAATACTAAGTACACCAAACTTTCAATTCTCACAACTCTGATTATATTAGCATAGAAGATTTGTAACTCAGAAGATGTACTCTATCGACTATATAACGTAGCATTACCTCACATATGACAACGACGTCTAAACCACAACAGTTTAATTAAATTGTTAGTATAAATTAAAATTAGACATAATTGAAACTAACCGACGACGAATTAGTTCCTACGTGCCGATCATGTCAACGTACGTTACATAAACTAATCAAGGGCTGTAGCAAAAATAAGTTATATATAAATCTAAACGAACCAAATGTAACTAATTTGTCGTAACAACGATTTTAGCTAATGTATTGAAACTCAATTTTTTTCAACTGGAACTACCTTGGGAACCAAAGTCAACTTAGCCAACCTCTACGAAAGAATCCAACGTATGTCCATTTAAGTCAGGACTAATTTGACAATTTTAGCGTATGCCTATTTGGTTAGTATTTATTCAAATATACTTTTTGATTATAAAAAATATAAATATGATAACAAACAAATTTCCGGTAATAGCATTGTTGGTGGTAAGTTTTATTTATTAGGCATCCACTACTTGTAACATGACACGAGGAGTTCGGATTCACGCATCCATTATTATTTGAATAATAATTTGTCTGAATCCAATACAAATTTTGTTAATATTGTGCAAATGTCAGCTAGAGAGAAGTACATAAGTTCAAATGTCCCTAAATCGAATACTTAAAAGATTAAATTCCAAATAAAAAACGTTGAATAATTACTCAAATCATGGTTTTAAAGATGTACTTTGGTTAAGGTCTACGTATTATTTTGTTGACTTATTTGTCCTTTTTTGAAAAATCTTTCATGAGATATCTATTTAAGTCCGCATGATGAATACAAAATTCCTTTCATATTTCATCAAAATCATATGATGAAACCAATTATATAACATAAGGTGATTATAATAAGACATTAAGTATAGATCAAACTATCATTGTGTATGTTTGATGTCTCGTCGTCTCTCTTCCGAACATCGAAACGTTCATTTTTCCTTTTGCATAGTGCCATTTTTTGGAAGTCTTATATTCCAAATGTAATCTAGTGATACTGTGATAGTCGACCATTATTTCCGGTTTGACGCTTGTCACTTTCACACGCGTGATTAACTATTACATGTCGTTGTAACAAATATGAGGATAAAAATGAAACGCTGTTAGGTGGTGTCAGATTAATTATGACCAGAAAACAAAAGAAGGAACATAATGAATGTATATTATGAAAATGATGGCTTCATGAAACTGCAGAAGTATAATCTTTTATTATAAGAAAACGAATAATCTCTTATAAGCCTGACATCGCATGTTTTCTGATGCACTTGTATTATGTAACAAGACCCATTTGCAATTGATAAGTCATTTGGAGACCCACTAAACAGAAAAAAAGTGAATATATTCCACCTTTTTTTTCCTTCTTTCTTTCTCTTTTGACAGAGTGAATATTCTACTTTATAAATCAGTAATATTCGATGATCAAATGTTTTTATGTGTGGATTCTAATGATCTTATATTCTTACTAATAAAAGTGTTAAATTGGTTTCACGACACATGAAATTTATATAATTTTAGTAGTCCGTGACTTAAGCAAAATATTATATACAAAAATACGGAATGATGATCTTCACTGACACAGTCACTATTATATTTAACTTCCTGGTAGATAGAGAGAGCCAGACATGTGTCTTTATGAAGCTTTATGTATAGTGTTGTCATTCAAGTTATTTTCGCATACGTGTTATATTTCAGATGCATTAATGAGCTTTCATCTACATTTTTTTTTGTTAAGGCTTTTCATTTACATTAATAGTTACACTTACACATTTCACGTATCCACGTTTTTGTAATTGGATAAGAAAATGCAGGATCCAAACGAGTATGACCATGCCTCCACTTACATTAGGCGCTTAACCTACATTGATAAATTTTGTTCTCAGCTAAATATATAAAAATATATACTACATTGATGAATCAATGGAGTATATATTTTTAAAAATTAACACCTAAGTACCTAACCTGCATTGATATTATTAACAAAATAAATCAAAGACATATGTATATTAATTAATTCTATACTCCAATAATCACAATCAACTGCGAACAAAAAAAAAATGGCAATCTTACCTGTCTATATCCCACAAGGAAAACAGAATTAAAAAGAACTTGTCAAAATGGGAAAAAGAAACAAAATTAGAAAATAAAGAAGTAATTAGGATATAAAGAAGAATGGCCCATTTATTTTCTATATATATATAAATAAAATACATACAGATGACACAACACTGATAGCAGAACAAACACATTTGGATATTTCTTCTTCTTCTTCTCTCTCAATATTCACAAACCCTCCATTTTCTCTGAGTTTCGTTTCTTCTTCAGACAGTAACATCCAAGTGAGATAGTTCTCTCTTTGGTCTGATTTAGTTGCTCAGAGAAGAAGATGCAGGTCGTCGCCAACTTCGATTTCCAGTCTTCGCCGTTCTCACACGGCGCCGGAGAGCTCCTCATTTCTCCGGTAGACCGCCGGGAGATATCCTCACACGGCGACGCTTTTGAAGGCGCGTGTGACGACTCGACTAGATTGGCGGCGGTGAAAGTACAAAAGGTTTACAGGAGTTATCGTACGCGGCGTAGATTAGCAGACTCTGTCGTTGTCGCCGAAGAGCTCTGGTAAATTAATTATAAACACTGATTAAATTTTAATTAGATTAGTATGAGTCATTAACGTGTTGATTAATGATGATAAAAAGGTGGCAAGCGATGGATTATGCGAGGCTTAATCATAGTACGATCTCGTTTTTCGATTATTCGAGACCTGAAACTGCTGTTTCTAGATGGAATCGTGTGAGCTTGAATGCTTCTAAGGTATTATAATTTTGATTATTTTTTTTAACTTGCTAAATATCAAGAACGTTTGTTTTCACAAAATTTCTAGTTGAACTTTGTGATTTATTTTTCCATATAGAGTCGTCTTTTGAATAAAATTAAGAAAAAGTATGTCAAATTTCTCAAAATATATTATTGAAAGCAAAAAATATCCACTTGGTTAATTGGTTTTGTAATCTTGTGGTATGGTTATGGCCTTATGGGTTTAGGTGGGGAAGGGTCTGTCTATAGTGGACAAAGCTCAGAAATTGGCGTTTCAGCATTGGATCGAAGCTGTAATTCTTTTTTACCCTTTTTTTCCTACCATTTTCATTTTTTTTTTTGTGTTAATATTCTGATTAAATGTAAAAACAAGACTCAAAATATGAAATTTTTGAAAATCAGATTGATCCTCGACACCGGTATGGACACAACCTGCATAAATACTATGAAGAATGGTGTAGAGCTGATGCTGGTCAGCCATTTTTTTACTGGTATGTTTGAATCTTAGGTTCATTTTTGTTAGTGTTTTCTTGTAGTTCAAGAATCTTTTTTAGGTGTTAAATCTTATATGTAACTTTGTAAACTATCGGGTTTTTTTTTCAGGTTGGATGTTGGAGGAGGGATAGATCTGGATCTTAACGAATGTCCGAGGTCGAAGCTTAAGCAGCAATGCATTAGATATCTTGGACCTGTATGTGCCATTTTTTCTCTTATGTCAATTTTGTTTTTACATGTTTTGGCGATTTCTCATTTAAGTGTTTTTACGGTATCAGCAAGAGAGGGAAGAGTATGAGTATGTGATCATAGAAGGGAAGATTGTTCATAAGTTAACCGGAAAGTCTCTACATACGATGCATGGATCCGAGGGAACAAAATGGATCTTTGTTATGAGTACTTTCAAGAAACTCTATGCCGGTCTGGTAAGTTAAAACTGTTATATCTTTCAATTGGTTATGAGTTGATATTAGTATTGAAAAAGATTCTAATGGTTCATGCCTTGGTTTATGTTTACTTCAGAAAAAGAAAGGAAGGTTCCATCACTCGAGCTTTTTGGCTGGCGGAGCAACATTAGCTGCCGGGAGGGTGATTGTTGACAATGGAGTTCTCAAGGTAATTTACTAAGGCCAAGTCTTTTTCTTAGAGCGGTTGAGATACATATTCATTCATATCAACTTTGTTATGTCTACCTTTTGTGATTTCTCTGTTTGATCGTTCTGTCTCCGGTTTTTTCTCAGACAATCTCTGCATACAGCGGACATTACAGGCCGTCAGATGATAGCCTTGACACATTTCTCTCGTTTCTCAGAGAGAACGCAGTGAACCTAGACGATGTTGAGGTAAAGCCCTTGTGTTAACGCACTAAAATCTTTTTGATTTTATTTATAGACTAGTTTAAGTTGTTCTAATCTTGGTTGCTGAATGATATCATTAACTAGAGTTTGGTTGTTTAGACTACTTGACAGCTAATATATCTATGTATGTTGTAGGTGCATAAAGCTAGTGAAGATTCAGACAACTACGATGATTATGCGAAATCCAACGGAGGATCTGAACCGGAACTCTTAAAGAAAGAGAACACCACATTCCAAGCAGAGACTGAAACAGATGAGAACAGTAACGGAACAGTCGGGACACTTGAGGAGGCAAAACGGAGTAGTTACCAGAGAACACTCTCAGGTGGACTTGAGAGTCCAAAAGCTAATGTACCGCAGAAATCGATGCTACTAAGGATAAACTCAAAGAAACAGTCGAAATCTTTACAGTTGGGTCATCAGCTGACACTGAAATGGTCGACAGGAGCTGGTCCAAGGATTGGTTGTGCAGCTGATTATCCGGTTCAGCTCAGAACACAAGCTTTGGAGTTTGTTAACTTGTCTCCTAGATACCGGAGAAGCACACTTTCTCCGACCGGGAAGCTTGATGTCTGATCATATGTTTCCTTAAAGTAGTAGTTAATCAGAATCTTTCTTCTGTAACCTAATGTGTAAGTTCTCTATCTAAGGTTTTTGTTGTTTTCTTTTCATCTGGATGATTGTGAACACTAATCAGAAGGAAGAGAATGAGAGATGTGTTTATGTGTAAAAGCTATTTTCAATGATAATGAAGAGAACGGTTACAGTTTTTAGTCACTCGCTTACTCATTATAAAAGTTTTATAAGAAAATCCATAGCTAAAAATTAACAAACCTATCAAAGGTATAGGTTTCAAAGGAATTAAAATTTGTTACAAAAGCCATCATCTGTTATATCTTGTGACATCAAGAGTATAGTATCAGAAAATGTTGTTCTTTCTCCTTTAGTTGGTAATGTTTTGGTACATTTTCATGTGAAATATATTAAGTCATATTTCGTAATATATATATACTAGATCATCACCCGTACTACAGTACGGGTTGAATTTCATTTATTACAAAATTTATATATTATATAGTTATAGAATAAAGTCGTGATATATTATGATAGTAAGTAAAAAAATATTAATTTTTTTCTATCAGTCCATATATATAATATTAGAATGAATATATTTTTCTTTTTCTGTAATCCTCAATTATGGATATATTTTTTAAAGATATGAAAGCGGAAAATAATATTATTTAAAAATAAATAATATTGTTTGAACAATGAGTTAATTTATGTTAACAACCACAAAATGAGAGTGCATATAATTTAGTTAGATCAAAAATCAAAATATCATAAATGAATCACATCTAAAACGTAGATTATTTTGAATTAGTTAAAAAAGTTAGCTATTATTTTGAATTAATTTAGGAAATTATTTTTTCAAATTCTTATTCATTGGTTGTTGAAATAGAGATTTGTTTGAGCTAATTACGGAATTTACCAATTATTCACATAATCGAATATGTTATGAACATATATTTGGTATATAATATTACCAAATTCGATCCGTGTGTGGAGTCTATATTTTCATTTTACAATCCCTATGAAAATATTGCGGCACAATCTATTATTCATTATTTCCAAAATTGCTTGCAGAATTAAATTTTCAAATATTTAGAAGTGTCAAACCTTATTTAACTCATCTCATCATAAAATCTTAAAATATCGTCTTATAAGGATCATAACTTTCTATCATATAATACATTACTTTTAACCCGCCGCCTACTATATATATTAAACATATCTTTTTAGAAAATCAAATTAGTATTTATAATATTTTTATCTTTTTAATCTATTAAATATTTATGATATTCTTTAATATATTAAATTAAACTTTGTTTAAATGTTTCAAATTAAAATCTTTAAAAATTTTATTGTAGTATGTAAAATTATGAATTAAAAAAAAATATATGAAATTAGATATAAATATTCAAATAGTTATAAGGATCATAACTCATTTCATCATATAATACATTATATTTAACCCGCCGCCTATTATAAATATTTGTTTCAAAAAACAAATTAGAGTATTTATATTTCTTAACTTTTTTGATCTATTAAGTATTGATGATATTAAAAAAAGAATATATTACTCAAATATGAATTTTTGACCCGTTAAATTTGTTCTTTCATACATTGAACAATTTATATTCGTTTTTAAAAATTCAAATCTTTGTATATGCGGAAAAAATTTTACTTTTTTTTATTATGTAGATGATATAATAATTTATTTATTTTATAGAAATAGGATAATATAAAGATGAGAGGTGAAGTATAATGATTAATAACAAATTAATATGATAAGTTAGATATCAAATCTTATATGTTCATTTTGATTGGTCATTCTTTTTCAAAAAATTAATAATAGATTTTCGTTTTATAATTAAATTAAATTAATTAAATTGCAGAAAATAGTATTTGACTATTTTATCCTTAGTGAGTTGAATTAATTTACTCTATAAAATTTTATTTCTAATGGCATTTTCATGTAATTTTTTACAAAAAGAAGGTTAGTTAAGGGTTTCTTATAAAGTGTACTCCCCAAATAATAGTATAGGATATATATAAAATGAATTTTGAGCCAATTAGATATTTTTAAATTGCATAATTCCTAACAATTAAGAATGTGGAAAATGGGCCCAATAAGCCCAATTAAGAAATACCCAATCCGGAATTCGATTTACTAAAACGTTGAGGCAAATAAACAGAGAGAAAGAGAGATCGAGATCAGAATGGATTATCAGCAAAAGCCGCCGCCGTCTTCTGACCCTTCGCCGTCTCCGCCCGACCGTCCACCGGGACTTACATCACCGGAAACGCCCTCTAACAATCAGAATCATGACATAGAGGACATTATGGCTTGCGTCACGGCTTTGGAAGCTGCTCTGTTACCATGTTTGCCCGCGAGAGAGCTTCAAGCTATCGACCGCTCTCCTCATCCTTCTCATCAAAGTCAGTCCCTTTTCTATTCTCCATCTTGAATTATTTATAGTCTCGGTTCTTCATATCAATTTCACCTTCTAGGATTTTGGTTTGTGTTATTTCATAATATTGTTGTTAGTTTGAAGTCTTGTTTAGTGTAGAAAAGCAATGACTTCTCTTGTCTGGTGATGATAGTTTGGAAGTTGTGTTTGTTTCTGTGCTGGAGAATATCATTTAGATAGGCTCTTACTCGTTTTAATGTTTAGTTCACTTGCTTAACTTATGATCTAAGTGAATTTGTGCTTAGAATTCAGTTTAAACCGAAGCTTTGATCCTGATTTGATTCCTTATTCGATATTCTAGCTTGCTCGTTGATCTATGATGATTTGATTTGTGGATTGAATCGAGGGAAAGGGCTAATTTCTTAATTCCCCTCATTGAACTATGCAGTTGATGTTGAGCGGCACGCCAGAGATTTCATGGAAGCTGCCAAAAAACTTCAGCTTTACTTCATGGGATTGAAGCGAGAAGATCGCGCGCCTACAAGAGCTGAAAGCCTTAAGAAGGTGTGGTTTGATTTACCTCAAAACCCACCAATGTGAAAACTCCAAACATATTGTCTTACCAGTTTCTGCTCTGTTCTTAACAGGAGATTGCAGTGATGGAGGAAGAGCTTAAGACCAAAGATGAGCTTATAAAGAAGCACTCAAGGCTTTTCCAAGAATCGCAGAAGCTAGTGAAAGAACAGATTGAGAAACACCGAGTAGAGCTGGAGAAAGTATAACATCTCAATCAAAGTTTGTTGTTTTTCTTTTTATGGATCTAGGTTAGTTTCAATAGTATATAATGTAACTCTCTACACTCTTTATTCATCCAATTTATGTCTATTTTACATTGTAAGAGTAATATTGCAGACAAAAGGGAGATTCCATCTGCAAATCCACATTTCTTACAAAATGTGCAGATACACTTATTATTGTTTGTGGCTTTCTCTTTTCTCTAGAGTTTATATAGGTCCACAGATTCATTTACATGGAAACTTAGAAGAAGCTACTCATAGAAAGAGAGTCTCTTGGCTTGTGTTGATAACTTCACTCATATATCCATATGGTGACCACTTGTGTTGGGAGGTTGGCTTTCCAAAGGCATGTACTGTGCCATGATCCCTCTAATTTCCGCATCCATGTAACTCTGCATAATTTTAATTGTTACTTAGCATCTATCTAGACCGCAAAGTCTTTGTATATTTTAATATGATAACAAGACCAGAGTAAAGAACATCATACCCTGATTCTGTATTTGTAGACTGCATATCCGGAAAGACCTGCAACACCCACTCCGATTATAAGAATCCACAAAAAGCTCCAGCTGAGTTTTGTAGTTCCAACTTTGCCTGAACCTACACATTCACCAGATTCAAAAGCAGAAAATCAATCTGATTAATGACTCCAAATTAAGTATGGGCTTATGAGGAAGGAAGATCTCTTTTCTTTTACCTATGCAAGTGTCGTGCTCACGCATGTAAAGCAAACCATTGCTGCAACTGCATTCATAACTTCCCCATGTGTTTTTACATTTACACTCTGGGCACTGGCACACCGTTTTTTCCTTGCACTCGTCCACATCTAACACATTTAATCAAAATAATATGATTATGAATTTGAACTCAACGTTTTATCAATGATCTCACTTCTTTGATTGATTACAACCCAAAATTTCACGGATAATTGTGTAACTGAACAGAATATTCTATACCAACATGCATGCATGTAAACAATAGGCTAATATGTTACTAGTGATGCCTGCCAAATAAATCGTCATAGAGCTCTTTATGCATATAAAACACTACCTACCAGTAATATGTAAGTAACCCAGATTTTCATGCTAATCATAAGGAACATAATGCATATCTACCACAGCTACTTCACAATTATTAATATCTTCATGCAAACGCCATTTTCAAGTATGTATACTCCCTCTGTTTCTTAAAAATAGATGTTTTAGACTTCAAAATCGTTGTTATACGCTAATACTTTTGTTTCATGTAGATGAATGTTTTACAAGGTTGCATTTACATAGAACTAGCTAGACTCAATATGATGTAGATGTTTTCTAATAGTACTTCGTTACACACGGTTAGAATCTATATGCAAGTAGACCACATGTAATTTATATGCTAGTAAATATTACTTAACATGTACCTTCACAGTTCTTCACTCCATCGCCCTTGAACCCATGTGGGCATTTGCAATCCTTTGAATGATCATCCTGAAAAATCCATTTCAAGAACGAAAGAAGTTTTATTTTAGGTTATGAAGATGATTGTTCAAAAACATTGACATAGAAGACGAAATACTTACTACGCAAGCAGAGTAAGTGAAGCCACCTCGGGATTCTCTCCAGCATCCTCCATTGTTGATACCACAATGCAAAGCTCCAGAGGCTGCCAAGTGAAATAACATTTAGAGCACCCCATACATATGGATACAGAAAATGCACCTTAACAAAGATTATAGTAAGACAGCTTATGTTTTACGCAAAGGGAAAAATCTGCAGAATTGCATAAAAGATAATTAGAACATTGCTTTTCACAGCAAGCAAAAAAACAAAATCTTCACTTTTCCACTCAGTTATATGATCAATCTTGATATCATAGTCGCAGGTGGTACAAATCAACCATCTAACTTGATTCCAAGAAAATATCGACAAGGGACGAATTTGAGTATTGCTTGACTAACAGTGACAAAAATACTTGTGGAATAGACTAACTAAGCAAAGGCTATGGCATTCAAGCTACACAAATAAAAAATAATTTACCTTTGCAGTGAGTGTAACCATCACCAACAAATTTAACACCTTGAACAGTAGGGCACTCACACAATCTTCCCCTAAAAGTATCCTAATATGCCAATTCATACCAAAATAAGAGTAATCAGTCATAGTAGCAACAAAAAAACCAAAAGTAAGAAAAACAAAAAAAACCAAAAGTAAGAAAAACAAAAAAATAGCATGCCCAAATGATACCCTGCATGCAGTAATGTTGGCAGATTTGTCTTGCCAGCATCCACCGTTGTTTTCCAAACATTCATTAGTTTCCAACTCTGCAAAAATCAGAAGCAAATCTGAAAATTGTCCTCCCCTCATGATAACGTAATCAAGGATAATATATATATATATTGGCCCATCAAAAGAATTGTGGTTTCTGATTAAAAAAAAAAAAAAACATAGAGTTGCAAATGTCGTGAATAATAGAACCTTCAGTAAGACAGATAGCTGGTTCTGTTGACTCTTGAAAACCCGAACACATAGCTTTAAGTACTGCCCCTTTTTCCAATTTACCTAAACTCATGAAAGATAATTCAATTAGCAAAAAAATAAGTAAGATGCTGTAGAAAGGGAGGAAAACCTGACAAGTCAACATTTCCCCAATACCTCTGTATTGTCTGTTGTTCACGACAAGAGTTGGGAGTATAGTCACGTCTCCACGGGAACCTTTGCCTATCTGAAATAGACTCATTTTAAGAACACATAAAGGAATGTAGAAAATATGGCAACTTAAAACCAACAAGATCTAGAAAAGACGTGTAAGAGCCAATTGGTTACAAAAAGGCAAACCTGGGACTCCTGCTCTGCTTTAAGAACTGGGTTCTCCACATCTGCTTCAGGATCTCCGATACACTTGTCCACCTTCTTGAGATCAATGCCTGAATGCATATAAAACAAAATAATTCCAAAATTAGCCATTTTGAGCTGATAGTCAGAAAATTTAGGATGAAATACACAAACTTGAAAGTAACAAAATAACCAACTGGTGAATATAATGCTTCAAGCAATCCATAAAAGGTAAGCTAATCAGTTGGTTATTCTACATCATGGATGAGCTGATAGCTGAAAATACTATTCAGTTTCCAGCCACAGATAATGAGTCAAATAAATGATATCACAGGAGCAAAGACCATGGGAGTAATGAAGCATTATACTCACCAAGGGACTTAATAATTTCATCTGCGCATTCCTTGGTGTACTTCTTCTCCTTCATTGGACACCGGATGGCAAAGTCAGTCACATAGTCCCACCAGACCCAAGGCTTACCGCTCTCATTCATCACTCTATACACACAAGCCTGGCGAAGATTCTGAACGACAACATCCTTTCCATCATACCCTTTTGTAAAATCCTGCTCAGGATCAGGCGCACAGTACCTTCCATGGTTGATGCACTGAGACTTGCACTGTTTACTCAACGTAAAAGCTTCAGGACAGTACCAGGTGATATAATGTGGCGTGAACTGAGTATGCCCACCTTTCTCAAGAATCTGAGCAGCTCCTTTGAAATTCTTGAGAAACTCAATCTGCGTATCACACTTCTTCCCACACTCGTCATTGCTATTAGTCCAGAGTTCATACTCTACACGCTCATCAGGATGCGGAACCGACTCAGTCCAATCTAGCTTCATGTTAACCATACCACCACCGGAAAGCGCAGACTTTATACTGTCTCCCAATGTTTTAGTAATGAGAGCAGAGGGAATAGTAATGTTTTGAAGATAATCCGCATCAGATTTATCTTCTTCAGGTGTATCCATTGTAATCAATGGCTCAACTTTACTATCAGCTACAAGAATCGCAGCTGCTCCAGCTTGTTGAGCTATCCATGCTTTCAAAGTGAAGAAACAATCTGAAAACAAAATTCAGTTCCACAATTGAATCAAAAACAGATCTTTTGAATCCCCAATAAGGGAACAACTAAAAAGGTAAGAACTTTGATTTGGAAATCGAAATCGAACCTCCACGATCGATAAGGACAAAAGTGGGTAATCGTCCAGGTTTAGATTTGAAGGAGATATCGAAATCACTGTAGCTTTTACAAGCATTCTGATTCGATTTGGGATACACGACGGTGCCGACTAAAGTACCACCGTATTGAGGAACGCCGAAATTCCCAATGGCACATTCGTAAATACCTTTGATCGAATCAGGTGATGTAACTTTGAGATTGTTCTTCTCCACAACGAATCTACCCATTGATAGATTCAAGATCAGAAGAAACGAGAGAGTGAAAAACCCTAGCTTCATGATTCCAAAGTTCCTTCCTTTAGAACTTACCCAATTGATTGAAAGAGATAAAGATCAGAGATTTAAGCTCACACAGAGATTTTGCTAATTAAGATCCGAAACCCTAGAACGAAGATTTCGAGGCGAAATGTACGAAGCTTTTTTTGAATCGTGTGAAGGAAGTGAACAGTTTAAGAGAGTTAAGAGTCTTCTAAGTTAAGGAAGAGAAGAAAGATTTAATCTAATGGATAAATTATGGTAATTTAGGATTTTAGATTCATGAATGTTAGAGTACTCTTATTTTATTAACTATTAAGTATGGAGAAGGGTTTATCACTTTATTGAATTGTTCTTCTTTGTCGTTTCCGGAAACGTGGATTATTGAAAAAGAGTTTATAGAAATTGGATAATAATCTAAGAATAGTAAACGGGAAACACGTGGGCAATCTTTTAATCTGACCGGTACTGAAAAAAGAAAATTCATGTTTCAGCTGATTTGATGCTTTAGCTGAGAGGTGGATTTTTGACCATACCATAAAAAAAAAGATTGGTACGAAAATAAAAAAGATTTGCTTGTTTAGGTTTATTATGTAAATAGTTATTTTATACACTTGCAATTCATTATTAGAGCAGGGATACATATAAGACCATCTGCATTGGGGGATCACCCCCCCTGATCTAAACATTATTTAAATCCAAAAAAATGGGTTAGTGGGCTTAAGATCAGGAACTGGGCTCTTGACCTGGATCTGTTCTTGTGGGTGTTGCGGGGTGACGTGGCATTTGGGCATTGGTTGGAATATTCAACATATTTGGAATAAATTTGGATAATAAACTATGTATTAATTAGATAAAATATTTTTGTGCTTTTATTAAGTAATATGTTTGTTTGTTTATTGTTATTTATATTTTTAATGTTTTTTTCATAAATATTTAGTATTGTATTTTCACTTTTATTTTCAGTTTTTCATAAATTTGGCATTTGCAATTTATATGTTATTTTTAAATGTTTTAATAATTGTAAAATCTTAATTTAATTTAGATTATTATATTATTAAGTCTTAAGATCTTACACATGTTCTCCCACTAATCAACTTCTAAACAAAAGATCTAAACACATGATCTTACATTATTTTAACATTATATTCTCTATAAGAACACCCTCACATGATCCCCCATTGATGATGCCCTAACATTCTTCCACAATCCTTTATCTTATAAAGCACAAGTCACTTGGCCACTAAAAATCTGCCACATAGATTTTGTTTTATAATTTATTTTTAAAAAATCCATTAAAAACAGTTAATATCGAGATTGTGGTACGTTAGAAAAAAAAGCTAAAACGATAACTGTACATTTCTAAAACTGCAAAACTCCTAGATCCCTAAATATGCTCAAACTACCACCAACCACGTTCAATATGAAATATGTCACGATTTCAAACCGTTTGATCTCTTATTTAACCCCCAATCAACTCAACTTCTTATCTATTTTCTCTCTTTTCCATCGTTTTATTTTCTGAGAATTTTCATATTCATCCATTTTTTGGTTTCTCATCTCGATTGCCAGTTTGTCTTCTTCTCCGTCGTTTCATTTCCGTTTGTCGTATTCAAAGAATTTAGCAAAGACTCTGATCCAGGTTTATGACTACTCTGTATTCAATTTTCATTTTATATTTATCACATATTAAATTTTCTCTGATTTTACATGATTCAAGTTGAAGACCATTGCCCTACTGGATTATACTCCTACTTCCCAACTAAATTCTTCAAAACAAAATGGAAAAATAAGAGCTCTAGCCCAAAGATAGAATTCCTTGCATGCAACTTAGTTCGTGGAGGAAAAGGTACACAAACATGAATTTAAAAGTGAATTTAGGGGATTAATTAAATGCTAATTAGTTTTCTTTTTAATCAATGATTTTGTTTTGGTTATGATTCAGTGTTCTTGGATTCATTTTCTCATACTACAGTTCAAAGATATATAGAGATGTCAGATACCATTGCCAATACCCATCTAAATCTGGAAATACTCTTATGGCAGTTATCTACTGATGGTACTTTCTGATTTGTAAAACCCTAAAATTCTGGTAGTAGAATATGATATTTCTGTGCTTACACTTATGTAGTTTAGAAGCACAATGTTTCTTCAGTTTAGATCTTATTCAAATAGACAAATCTAACTAAGCATTGCTTGACTTATTTGTGACAATGAGACATAATTCAAGTTAACGAATAATGTTTACTGAATATTTGCTTTATATTCCAGCAAGACGCATCAAGAGAACGTGATAATTTGTTCCACGTAAAGGATATACAAAAATGAAGTCATGATAGTTGGTGAACTTGATGAAGGAAACGAGTAATACCTCCAATCTCAATCTTTTGTGTGTTATTCAAATGCCTACTTGAAATCTCCGATCATGTAGAAGATTTGAATAACTGAAAGGTAAATGTTTATAATTGTGAGTAGTTTACAAATTTACTTACGAAGTACCGATGTGACTTATGGAGCTTTAAAATTTGATTACTCAAGAACTGTGCAAACTTATATTTTTACTATTAATGTTTTGTAATAAATTACTTGATTATGATTTTTACACTGTTTTGCATTCAATATTTGTGTAAGGATTTAAAAAATATAGCTGGCTTTTGTATACTGTCTCCCCATTTCTATAATCCATCTCTCCCATCCGTCTAAATTCTAACTATATGTTTCTCTCTTGAAGGTGGGTTACTACGGGTTACAGCAATTACGATAAAGGGGAGACAAATAATTCAAAAACGTATTTCAAACGTTCAAGCACTATATGTCACTGAAAAGACGATGCTATCATGTATATGGAGTCTCAATGGAAATGGCTTCATAACAAAGACGGCATACTGAAAGATAAACTGACAAAAACAAAAGAATTTGAAGAAATTGATCCATTTCATGTTTAACTTTTTACATCTTAATCTTAAAAGTTATTTCCCGTACGAAGTACGGGTCTAATACTAGTGAGCTAATAAATGTGACTATATGTCTATATCTGTACAGATGTGACTGTATATCTGTACATGACAATCTATGCATGATTTTGTAACCACACAAATGCATGCTTCACTCGACTGTTCTTTTTACAAGAGAGATCCCACTTAGGTCACCATCCCTTGGCCCATTCCTCAAATATAACTAGAAGCTTCCCAAACGGCTTTAGGCTTTTTAGCCATTCATGTGAATTTAGATTTTAGAACAATTAACTCTTATGGCCCATTAACATTAGACAGGCCCATAAGAGTTAGGGACTTTTAACCTAAACCCTAAATGTTTTCTTCTTCCGCAATCTTCAAAACGAGTTTGTTCTTCTTAGTCCAAAACCTCGTTTCTGAGAAAATGAGAGAAACAAAGAGCTCTCTGAAATCTCAGAAACAGAAACCAAGAAGCTTGAAAGAGGAAGACCTGCTACTGGATTCCGGAACTAATTCTGTTTACGACGGAGATGTATTCTTCTTTACATAGCTTGGAGCTTTTTTTTTTTTTTAATTTTCGTGTATTGTGCATTTGGTTTATTTATTCATCTTTCTGCGTTTTGTGTTGTGTAGAGTTTGTCCGTGTCTTTCAGTTCCAATGATTCCGAGGATGATGGTTCAACAAAAGATGGAGACAGAGAATCATCCGTCGATGGTATAATTGCTTACTTGTGCTTTTCCTCTGGTTCATCAAGAGCATTGGATAATTAGAAATTGGATAGGTTAAGTCTATTTAGGTTTATTATAGTTTGATACTTGTGGGAGTGTATAATTAGCATTTATGGGTAAAATATGGATTCTAGCTTTAGTATATTGCAAGTAAGAGAGAGAGAGTAATTGTGCCGGCATTTACATGTATGATGTATTAGGTCATGAGGGATCATATGATAATAATAGTGAACAAGTAGATGGTGAGGAAAATGGGAGTGACCAAGGTTCTGAGCAAGATGAAGTTTCCGAAGAGAGCGATGAGGTTGATGCTTTATCTATTCATTCTAGAATTTGAAACTATCTTTTCTCAATTTCCAAATTAAACGAAACGTTATCTTTGATGTGTAGGTTGCTCCAAGAAATGCAGTTGGGGATGTTCCCTTGGAGTGGTATAAGGATGAGATATATATTGATTATGACATCACTGAGAAGAAGATTACCAAGAAAGAAAAGCAAGACAAACTTGAATCTTTTCTTGCAACTATGGACAACTCCACGAATTGGTCAGTTTGAAGACTTTTCTGTTTATTTGTATATATAGTTTGTTATTTAGTTGCATTGTGGTGATGAAATTTGTGAGGCTTTAGGTGTAAGATTGATGATGAATATAATGACGAGGAAGTGGAGCTGACTAAAGAGGAGAGAAAGATCATTCTCAGAATCCTCAAAGGGGAAGGGCCACATACTGACTTTGATCGATATGCGGTACGTAATGTGGTTTATGTCTAGCCGTTTTCTATTAATATATCACTTAAAATGTGACTTTTTGATTGATTCTCTTGGTGCCAGTCTTATGTTGATTGGTTCAAATGGGACGATGCAATACATCCACTCTCAAGTGCACCAGAGCGCAAGAGGTTCATCCCTTCAAAATGGGAGGCTAAAATGGTTATTAAGTTTGATAAGCCTGAAGAAGAGCCCCTCTTATGGAGTGATTAAAAGATTGGTTTGTTTTGGTCTATTGAATAAATATTATTTTATACAATTGCAATACATTATTAGAGCAAGGATACATATAACATTCTTCCACAATGAGCCAATAAATGCAACTATATCTGTACATGACAATCTATGCATGCTTTGGTAACCACACACAAAGATTGTGTCCAGAAAAAAACGAAGAAAGAAGCTTCATTTGGCTGTTCTTTTAACAAGAGAGATTCCACTTGGATCACCACCCCATTCCTCAAATATAACTAGAAGGTTCCCAAATGGTTTTAGCCATGAACGAGGCACATGGTACCTGAAACATTATTAAATCAATCATGTGAGTTAGATTTTTGAGAAAATAATAAGAACAAGAGAAAGATAGTGGTTTTTTTTCTTTTTCTTCTAACCATCTTTGTGAAGGTTCACCACAGTGACTGAGACATTTCTTCTCGTTGTAAATTCCAGCATAATTGCAACGTCCGCAGTTCCCACGAGCCGTGTAGGCAGGCCAGTGGCGTCCAATGTTATGTCCATTAACCCAAACTTGACCTTTCCCCATTGTGTTCATGTCCAAAGCCAGTGGTTCGTTGCCTTTCGGTGTATCAAAAGAAGACTACATATAGAGACAACAAGAATCCGATATGAATTTATCTTATATTAGGTTCATAATTAAGTACTACAATAACATCCATAGTTAGAATTCATCACAAAAACCATATTAAGAATGACTTCAAAAGCACTAGTTAGCTACATCCTAACTAATGTGAATTATATGTTTTCAAGTGTTTTACTCATGTATAGATAAAACATTCAACATATCATATAATTAAACCTTTTAATTCATTTGCCTTTTGTGTTTAGAAACACAAATTGAAGATTAAAAGATCTATTTCTAAGAAGATGAGAGAATATTTCTTACCTTGTACCAGGTCAAGGGTTCCTTCTGGACCACGAATGATCCTTTTATCCACCATTTCACAGCTGAACTTCCAGCTAAGGTATGAAGGCTCATAGCTTCACCTCTAATACCAATCTACTCATCACAAATAAAAAGAAACACATTTAGTTTAGTATTGTTAGTGGTTTGTAAAAGTGTTTTTATCAAACCCATGTTCAAGAGAACCTTGTAAGACCACTTCCATTTAGACATGTCCCATGTCCCAGAGTTAACTCCCTTCAATGTGACTGGTCCTAGAACACCAGTATTCCAAGTCTCGTAATGCACACCAGCGTTCTGCCAAAAAACAATGGAGATCATAAAACTTATGGTCTTTCCTATGCTAGATCCATCTTTATATCCCATATGAGATATTCTAACAGAAGCAAGATCATAACTAACCGGAAGACCCACTGCAGTACTTAGCAGAGCAAGTTTGTTGATGCCTACACTCAATTTGATCTTTTGACTAAATGTGAGCTTTGAGTTGCTCAGTGCTCCATAGGAAGTTCCTAAAACAAAGAAAAATGACGTTTTAAAACATTTTTTTTTTCCAAAACGAGAGTTTGGCCTTCAAGTTTATATGATTTTACCTGCAAGCAGGCCATTAACGAATACATGAAGAGCATGCCCAGCCGAAAAAATGGTAAGAAGAGGATTATCACCAGTCTTCAAAAAGCTCTCATCAGAACCAATAGTAATGCTGAGAATAACCGCATATTCAACATAAAACAAACCCAAGTGTGATTAGTAAACAAGCAAGATATTGAGATTTCATCAGTAAAAGAGTTCAAAAATTACTTACTCTGTAAAATACCAGAAATAATCTGTTTTATCTCTGGTCATGCTTATTTGTTCGACAAGACCATCTTTAACAAATGTACCATCATCATTTGAAGAAGGGCTTCCTTCGTTGTACGATTCCCAGGAAAATTTCGTGTAAGTAGGAACCATCTTCATAAGTATGGTTGGTGCACGGATCTATATCACAAAAAAAAACACATACATATAAGTCATTATCAACAAGGTCAAGACCGTCTTAAACTATTTGAAAGTCCTCTGTGAATCTCTAATTGAAAGTAAATTTTCAATGTGTTAAATATGTTGCCATATACAAAAGTTAGGATATAAGCTTTTAGTTTATTAACCTTTGCAGTGTTGTAATATTCGGTTTTGCAGTCTGGTAAAATACTAACAGACCAAGGAGGCAAATCATACGGAAATCCCCTAAACATAATTCTTGCTGCAGAACTCGTATCGTAGTTCGAGAGAAATGCAGCGCAAGAAGTCTTGGACTTGAACACATGAATCTGAAAACATAACAAAAACAAAATATGTATGAATCTTTTATGCTTCTTATATATCTTCAATATTTCATTTCATTAATTTGCATACTTACTTCTTGTTTATCACCGAGAGATGTGATGGTGGGATCAACAGAGACCAATGCAGGTTCACACAGCTTAATGACCTTATGTAACTCTTTCAAGTGACTATACTTGGGTTCTCTCAGTAATCCTTTTCACACACACACACAAAAACAAAAACGTGAGAGAATAGTCAATTAAATCGAATAGACAGGTGAGCAGAATTAATTACCATATTCATCAAGAGGAGCATCGTAATCATAGCTAGTGGCGATGAAAACACCGGCTGTTCTATCAAAGTTGGTCCCTCCATAATACTGTGACACCATTCTCTTATTCAACTCTTGAAATCATAAATTAATTATTCTATTTTTATATTTAATAAATTATTAAAGTTACCATATAATAATTCATAAAAGAACCTCCGTTCTGTATGAAACGAGCCACGGAGAACGCAATGTCTTCGACTGGTCTGTTTGGTATCGGACCTCCAAATTCCGTGAACCTGAGAATCATCAGACACACACACATTACTATACTCTATATTTTGTAAAAGATTGTTATATAAAGAAAACAAAAAAAGATGATTTTGTTTTTTGTATAGAAATTGAAATAGCTTTGTGACTTACCAACCAGTCCAGTTCTCTGTCCACAACTTCGGCTTGTTGACTGAGTTTGGTTTGAAACCCTCACAGTAAAAGCCATTGCATGTGTCTATCTGTTATATTTTTACTTCAACGTCAAATAAATTTGGTAAAAACATTTAAACTGTAAATAAAGTTGAAGAAAAATTGTTCCCATAGATTCTTTTTGTTTTTTGGACGGTGCCCCCATGTAATTTAAATGGAAAAAAGACATCAAAGGCAAGCAAGTAAATGGGAAAACGATATTTTAATGAAAATATATACCGATAAGACAATAATGGCTAAAACAAGAAAAAGAGAATTTTGACTTAAAGATAAATTAAAGGCCAAAAAATTCAAAAGTTAACCCACCAAGGAAATAAGTAATGATTTTCAAATTGTAAAATACATAAATGACAAAATAATAATAAACAAATATCTTCTTTCGCTTAAAGAATATCTAATTGCCGACAAAAGCAAAATTTGATCTGATAATAATGTATTGATTCTATCCGGATAAGCATATAAATCTAACCCCCACCCAACTTAAATGTTACCTTTCACAACAACTAAAAAATTAAACTGATAAGCAAATTTAATGTTTTAAAAACCTTTCAAATCGATATAAATAGGTTGATAAAAGCAGAATTCAAACGAAAATAGAAACTCTACCAAACTCAACCATACTAATTTTTTTGGCATTAAATTAATTAGGATGCTATCTAAACCAAGATTAACCAAAACCAAAATGGAACATCCTAATCAAGGGGTAAATAAATAAGAAGAGAGGAAGGAAAAGAGAAAAATACAATGGGGTAAGGAGCATCCTCTTGCTTGCACATAATCCATGGGACACCTGTGGACAGTCCCAATGCCATTTCAGCTGTCCATTTTGAGTAAGCCTTTCCTGCTGCTCCCATCTCCCATTCCATTGGTCCATACTCATTCTCTATCTGTCCATTTTTATTCATTCACATTATTATTATAGTTTGTGTCTCAATTTAAACAACTAGGCAAAGAAGACACAAACCTGTGAGAGAATGATGGGTCCTCCTTGAGTCTCAAACAGCTTTTCTTCTTTCATCATATCCACAATCTTCTTTGTGAATTTTTGCATTGCAATCTTTTCAATCATCACATCAAGTTACACTTTGTAATTCTCAAAAAAAAATTAAAATTGAAGTTGACTAGTTCTATAAGTGTGTACCTTGAAAGGTTCATTATCTGTTCTGAAAACTATACCAGGAACATATTTGAGCCAAACCGGAAATCCCCTAAATTACAGAAATAAAATATAAATAAATTTATATATACGTATAATATACACAGATTTTGTTTATTATATTTACCCAAAATTCCACTCGGCACAAACATATGGACCAATTCTTAGATCAAGATATAAACCAGCTTGATGCACCAGTTTGGTGAATTTAACCAGATCATATCTGTCCTGAAAATAATACTGGAGCAAACAAATATACAGAGCATTAGAAACTAAAGAATTTATATGACTTATGAGTCAAGTAAGAAAATTGTTAAATTCCTTAAATTACATTTCCAGGAGAAGGTTCATGTCCATTCCAGAAAACATAAGTTTGTATAACATCCAAACCTCCTTCTTTGGCCTTCTTTATAAGATCAGGCCACATCTGCATAGAACAGAACATCCACAAGTTTCTACTTTTAACTTAATATATACAAAACCAATGTAATTTTGTGATGAAATTGCCTATACTATTAGCAGATTTCAGAAAAACCAAAAACCTATGTGCAGAAAATCAAAGCAATCATTTCAGAAATTTCAGAAGAAAATGTGTTCATAACCAAAAAAGTTTGCATGTAACTAAAAAAAGATATTAATGAATAATTAGAGATTACCTCAGGAGTGCTTCTTGGATAGTGAATAGAACCAGAGATAAGGATCCTTCTCTGTCCATTGATGATTAAAGCTTTATGATCATAAGTGACCACTGCTTCAGTCGACCAAATCAACGATGAAAAACACAAAATTGCCAAAAAAATCCATGCTTCATCTCTAAAATGCATACCCATTTTCCACTTTCTTTATAAAAAAAAACTCAACTTTTCTCTGTCTTTTTGTCTCTTTTAAAAAACTGGTAAAAAAGATTCTGCTGGAATTATCAGCTCTGTGATTGGAATGAATGAGAATCTAGAAGCTATATGTACATATATGTAAAGGCTGACACTTATGTCACTGTACATATAGATAGATTATTGAATGCATATGAAATTGAGGAAAATTATAATGGGACCGATCTCTCTGCCTTTTTGAGCGGATGACATTAAAACTTGGTGCCCTACCAATTTAGGATTTTTCATATATCTTTTGATATATTTTTTTGTTAAGTTATAGTATATTAAAAAAATTAGTAACCGTTCTTTGATTAATATTTTGCTTATCTATTTTTTTTTCCTTCACCTCTTTAAACAATTACTATGTTTGAATATATAGAGAGTAATATTTTCTTTTAGGCCTCGAAATAAATTATGTAATCTAAAGTTGTGATCAACTCGGCAACTCCACTATTAATCTCTTTATGACTTACAACGGAGATGTCATTTACGATTATGGTTCGGGGACATCACATTATTGTCAGTCGCTATATGAATTAAAGAAAAATACGACACCTTTAAACAATATATAGTACATGATTAAAGAGGGAAACCATGTATATGAACAGTTGATCGTGTAAGAAAAAACTTTGAAAAAATAGGATACTGATCAGTGCAAGTTGTGTGGTCCGTGACTCAAACAGAGTATTAACAGAGTTGATGACTCATTGTATAGTAAAATATCTTCTTGTATAGATAAATATCTTAGTTTACTATATAAGTCAATTGTACAGCTACACAAATGATTAATGAGAATTCTAGAATGTTTTACAATTCTATTATATTTAACACAAAACAAAAAAAGATCGAATGTAATGCAAAAAAAAGGGTCAATTAGTTGGGTCATCTATGTCTAGTAATCCACGTATGTCTTTATCTGTATCGTTTTAATTCAAGGATAAGAACAGACCAGACTTAACATATTTTAATTTATTAATCATCATTACACACATGTTTTCAACAAGAAAAGTTAGAAAACCTTTACGTACTTTATTTAACGGGACATGAATGGTTAAGTAAACATTCACCAATGCCTAACAATTAATTAGATTTGTGCATACCCACAATTAAGTACTGATGTTTTGTGATTTTGTTGGTTTAATTAACCTTATTGTTTACCTCATCATTTTTCATGCATTTTGCATTCATACTATAGATTTACTTGTTTCGTTTGCCCCAAAAAAAGAAAGAAAAAAAGAAAAAAAAAAAAAAAAAAGAGAAAAACTAGACTACTTGTCTCGTTTTCTACCAAAGAATCCCAATTACATTTTCTATTTTGTCTCAATTAATTAAATTTAATTATATGGTAAATGTTGAATTAAAATATAATTCGTCTTTATGCTCCACAAAGTAAATCGTTTGGGGCTTACAAAATCTCCTTTTGTAGGCTTGTGGTTATTTAGTTTTTAGGCTTGTAAATTTAATGGGCCCATAACGCTCAGATAGCCCAATCCATATAATATGAACATTGCTACATTGAGATTATATTGCAACCATATAATGTCACTAATCAAGCCATCAGATTTGGTGCGTTTAACTGTTTAAGAGATTAAATGGTTGACGTAATGTTTTTTTTTTCTTTTAAGTTTTAACATTAACAAAAAGTTTATATTTAAGCAATATTGCCGAATTGATAAACGGACCTCTAAGTCAATTAAAAGGGATGAATCATGTGATCCCCATTTCTTTTTATTTGTTGTATATATTGGTGTTTTTAATCAATACCTCTTGGCTCTTGCCAAATATAACTATATCTTAATAATAATAAAAGAAAATGAAAATAGTGGACTTGGTGATAAGAAATTAATAATTGAGCTATTTTTATACTTCGCCAAAACATTCTTATTATTCGAATATGAGTCAAAAGTTTTAGGATTGGATGTGGAGTGGGACTTTGGTATATAATATGGCATATGCTATTTCCATTTCAATATTCCAAACGAAAAGAAAAAGTCAATCGTCCGTACACGGCTTATCTAAAAATACGTAACACATAAATCATTTATTCATATTTTCTATTTGTAATTAGGAAAAGATCCATAAAGCATATTCGTTAGGACCATATTAACTAAGCAACGTGGCCAGATAATATGATTCATGTTATACATCTTCGCACGTTCCATCGGATTACTTGTTTTACTCTTTCTCGTCTTCCTTACTTGTTCATTGTTTGACACATGGCCATCATTTTGTGGTTAAATGATCTCGCCGTTGATTACGAAACACATGAAAAATATCTAATTGTTTTTTGCCTACCATAACTAGAGTAATTTCGTGAAAAATATCTAATTGCTTCATTGTTTTGTTAAGTATACAATGTTTTCGAGACATTAAAAATGTGACTAATAAAAACAGAAAACAGGTGCTTGCTAATTCACATGAAGCTGAATAATCTTAGATATTAGATGGAAAATGTGGCATGTCGTGGATTTTCATCACATCAAGATTTAAATTAAGTCGACCAAACAACCTAAAAAAAAACATTATAGTAAAGTCTAATAGGACAACGATTTATTAAATGGTACCATATCATTTGTTTATGGTCATGAGGCTTTTTCCTCAATGACTCAGTGGCCGACGTCGGAACTTAAAAAATGGACCCCTTTCTTCCTATTTTTTTTGTATTGTTCAACGATTTCTTAAGATTCCTAATTCCTTAATAATAAAATTAAGTCCATAATCTAAACACCCTTAAACGATGTTTATTTCTATTTTTTTTTCATCAGTTTATTTCTATACATTGTTTCATTTTTTAACTTGTATTCAAAGTTACTTATTCAGTTCAACTTTTTGTTTTTTTGAGAAGTTTATTCTGTTTCACTTCGATTCATATATCGTAACTAATACAGTTTCTATTCAATGTAAGAACGTAATGACTTTCTTCAAACAGACAAAAAATTATCCGCTTTTACATTTGCTAGAGACTTAGTGATATTATCAAAGAATAATTTGACACCATAAAAAAAAAAAAAAAAATTGACACCATCGATACAATTTTCATACAGATATACGAATACACGGAGGACACTATATATTGAAATCTTCATGTAATACGTCTCATTTTTTTCCCTATTTTCTAGGGTTCTTTAAGGTTACGAAAACCTTAATTATAATTAAACAATTCAAGCATTGACCTTATAAATTGGTTATTTGTTAAATAATAGAAAGATAAAGAAAACTGCAAGCAAACCTCAAAGAAAGTATATATGACAGTTTTTTGAATTATAAATAATAATTAAAAAAAAAAAAAAAGGAAATGAAGTAACTTGACGCGATGGCTAACGAGAGGGGTATAAAGTGTAAACACATCTGAAAACATGTACCGATCACTTCAATAATAATCAATTGTTCTTCTCCAACTTTTACTCTTTAAACAAGAAAATGAAACTTCTTGGTCTCTTCTTTCTTAGTTTTACTCTCTTGTTCCTTTGTCCGTTCATATCTCAAGCCGATGTGCCTGAACGTAGCCGCGAGCCGCCTCGTCCCATCGTCTTCGTCCATAATGACCGCTCCAAATCTGATCCGCAACAGGTTCTTTGATTTAATAACTCTATTTCTCAACAGCTTATTCCATCTTTGTGCAAAAGAATAGTATATGTCTATTGCGTCATAATTATTAGTGCTTATTGCTAATTAATCTACATATTTGATAAATTAAAGGTGCATATATCATTAGCGGGTAAGGACCACATGAGAGTAACATTCATAACGGAAGACAACAAGGTGGAGTCGGTGGTGGAATACGGTAAACAACCAGGAAAGTACGACGGAAAAGCCACCGGAGAATGCACTTCTTACAAATACATTTTCTACAAATCCGGAAAAATCCACCACGTCAAGATTGGACCTCTCCAACCCAACACCACTTACTACTACCGTTGTGGCGGAAACGGCCCTGAATTTTCTTTCAAGACCCCTCCGTCAACTTTTCCGGTCGAGTTCGCAATCGTAGGTAAACTTCCTAAGACTTGTATTTGAATTGGAGACTTTAGGAACTTTAGTTATCTTATGTTGGTTGAGTTTCATCTATAGATAATGAATTGTTGATGTTGAACCAAACGTACAAAACACTCAATCCATGACAAGTTGGGTTGGATCGGATTATTTTCACACCACTATACTATTTGTTGGGATAAAATTTTCATGTCAAATTAATGTAAGACTGGTTTTTTTATGTGATATTGAAGGCGACCTAGGCCAAACCGAATGGACAGCAGCAACATTATCTCAGATAAAGAGTCAAGACTACGACGTCTTTCTACTTCCTGGCGACCTCTCCTATGCTGACACTAGCCAGCCACTTTGGGACTCCTTTGGTCGCCTGGTGGAGCCACTCGCGAGCCATCGTCCTTGGATGGTTACTGAAGGAAACCACGAGATTGAGTTCTTCCCAATCTTTGAACACACAACCTTCAAGTCATACAATGCCCGGTGGCTCATGCCTCACACCGAGAGCCTCTCTGACTCCAACCTGTACTACTCTTTTGACGTAGCCGGTGTCCACACCGTTATGCTTGGTTCTTACACCGACTTTGATTCTGATTCTGATCAGTATCAATGGCTCCAGGCCGATCTAGCACAGGTTAGTTTTTGTAGATAATGCAACTTAAGTAACAGGCCCGTCTCTGGGGGGGGGTGGCAAACTAGGCAAATTAAATGCCTAGGGTCCATTTTCAATTTCATAAAATTTCTTAAGGTTAAAAGGCCCAATTTTTCCAAAAAAAAAAAATTTAGTAGGAGATTTTATTTTATTTTAAGTTTTGTCATGGGCCCGATAATGAATTGAGACGGGACTGCTTAAGTTGGAAAAATGCTTAACACATAATCATTTCATACCTTTCACACAAAAAAGATCGTTCTAAAGCTACTTTTTATATATATATATATATATTAAAACACACACCGCTTTCAAATTTTAGGTGATTTTTCAAAAAAAAAATCTACTTACAAAATTTAATCAAAGCTATTAATCTTAAGTTTAATTATCTAATATATTAAATAGAAACATATTGGTATATACATAAAACCTGATAGCCTGTGAAGAAGTTTCTTTCAAAAAAGTTTCAAGCATGCATTCTTTGTTAAGATGTTTGTTTATCAGTAAATATATTTTACATGAAAAAAGTCGAAAGGTTTTTTAACACAATGACCCATAAAATGTTACGTAAGAGTTCAATCTTGGGGTTTTTTTTGTATTGGAAAAAGGTTGACCGTAAAACGACGCCGTGGGTGGTGGTGTTGCTGCACGCTCCGTGGTACAACACGAACGAGGCACATGAAGGTGAAGGAGAGAGCATGAGGGTAGCTATGGAGTCTCTGCTCTTTAGTGCTCGAGTCGACGTCGTCTTTTCCGGCCATGTTCATGCCTACGAACGTTTCGTAAGCCCTCATCTTCGTTAATCTTTTTTTTTTTTTCTAATTGAAGATTTCATTAAATCATTATTGTACAATTTAATTAAGGATTAATTGATATCGAATTGATTGATGCAGAAACGTGTATATAACAACAAGGCCGACCCATGTGGGCCTATATACATTACCATCGGTGACGGAGGCAACCGAGAAGGCCTTGCTTTATCGTAAGTCACCTCCCATTAAACATCCAAATATATAATTTCATATTGTCCCACCAATCCAAAGGTTTTTTTAAATAAATTTGATCATTTAAATGAATTCAATAAATTGATTGCAATCTGTTTTTTCTTTTCTTATAATTTAAATCATAGGTTCAAGAAGCCTCCTTCACCTTTATCGGAATTTCGGGAATCGAGTTTTGGACACGGGAGATTGAAGGTTATGGACGGGAAACGAGCACATTGGTCATGGCATAGAAACAATGACTCGAACTCACTTCTTGCTGATGAATTCTGGCTTGAGAGTCTTAGCACATCATCGTCATGTTGGCCTTCGAGTCGTTCCAGTGATGAGCTCTAAATCATCATACCAAAAAACGTTTTATACTTCTTTTGTTCATTGGATCGCTCGTAGAATAGCAAGGATCCACAAATATCATTTTGTTACAAATTTTACTATTTTAGGCATTTCTTTATGTATTTAAGAATGTATTGGGAGTTTCTATTCAAGTACTGCGTGCATTTGTTTTAGGATCCAACATGGTTTAATTAGTTGTAGGACTTATGAATGTCTGTCTGATACACACTTACTTATTCGATCAATAAGAATTTCTCTCACTCAGTTAAATATTCTTTGTTTTCTTTGAACTTATTTGGAAAGGGGTACTGGGGAGGAGAGTGTATTCAATCAAACATTTAGAATAATTTTGTGTTAAAATAAAAATTTTCATGTATACAAATAATGTCTTCTATAAGACTATAACACATATTTATATGAAATATATATATATATGATTGTAGAATGTAAGAGTTAAAATTCTCTGTTAAAAGCAAGCTTCGTAATTTTAGATCTTGAATGAAAATTTGGTATATGCTGGGTTTTAGAGGTGGGCATTAAGAGTAATCTGCTCCGTTTTTTTTAAATCGTTATTTTTTTTTTATATGTACGTTCTGGAGCTTACCGGATATTTAGTCCAAACATGGATGTCCGCAACATTGAGAAAAATCCACTAAAAATATATAAAAGAAAAGAACTGGTAAAGTCTAATGTATAAGTACTATCGCATTATGTTGGATTGTACCAAACCACCCGTATGTGTTCTTGAGTCGTATTGCCCACCCACCAATCGACTTGGGAATTTAAAAGTGGACCAATTTCGTCCTTGTAGTATTCATTATTTTTCCATGACTTTCTTTATATTTTAACAAAATTAGATCCATACTCAGAGCACATTTGCCTCCTTGAAACTAGGCCTGCGAATTTAAACCGATCGGTTTATTCGGTTTCGGTTAGTCGGTTTTCCGGTTTATTCGGAAAATGAATTCTGTACCGAACTAACCGACTAACAATTTCGGTTCGGTTCGGTTATTTCACGGTTATTTCGGTTTTTGCCATTCGGTTTTTTCGGTTCATAATTGTTGGGCCAAAAGCTATTTTCTATTTGGGCTTCCACAAAATTGGTCTTTTGACCCAAAAAGAAAAAAAAAAAGAATTTGGGGTGGGAGAGAAAAAAGCCACGTTTGGTCTCTTGACCCACAAAAAAAAAAAAAGAATTTGGGCTGGGAGAGAAAAAAGTGACGTAGTGATGAATCGAGGAGTGGAGTCGTTGATCAGAGACACCGGCGGCGAAATCTCATGGGCGAAGATTCCGGTATAGAAGAAGAAAAAGATGATGTTGGTGTAATCGAAGAAGAAAATGATGAATCGAAGAAAAAGATGAGGAATCAAAGAAGAATATGATGAGATTAATCAAGAGAAGATGATGATGAAAAGACGAAGAAGAAGATGATGAGATTAATCGAAGAAGAAGAAGATGATGGTGATGATGAATAGCAGAAGAAGAGAGGAGATCTAATAATTGAAGAAGGGTTGTAGGCGGCTAGGAGTATATTAGGTTAGGGTTTTTATGTTTTCGGTTAACCGTTCGGTTCGGGCGAACCGAACCGAAAATCTCGGTTAACCGAACCAAATTTAAAACCATTCCGATCGGTTAAACCTAATTAACAGAAACCGAACCGATTCGCCCAAACCTCGGTTCGGTTCGGTTCGGACAAATCGGTTCGGTTCGAATTCCCAGGCCTACTTGAAACAATGTTACTAGATAGTCTTTTCATTTTATATCTTGTTTCTTCTTAGAAAAATAAAAATATATCCTTTCTTTTTTTTAGTATTTTACCAAACACTTATTTGGACAAATGTATTATTTTCCATTAAAATACTTATCAGGAAAAGAACAATAAAATAGTTTTATTTTTTTTGGGTCAAGCTTATTAAAATTACAAAAACCCTTCACATTTCTTATTTAATTTGTTTTTTTTTAATAAATAATAGGAAGATGAATAAAGCAGCTGCAACCTAATTAAACTTTTTTTTATAAACAAAATAATAACAAACAAACTGTGTGACTTGACGAGTTGTATAAACAAACCTCAAACATCCACCCATCTCTTCAATATTTGATCAATCCATCACATCTTCTTCTTCTCCATCATCTTCACCAACATCAACTCTTTGAACATGAAGATGATGAAAATCTTTGGTCTCTTAATTACCTTTTCTCTCTTTTTCCTCTCTCCGTTTGTATGTCAAGCTAACTATGATTCCAACTTCACCCGCCCGCCACCTCGCCCCCTCTTCATTGTCTCTCACGGGCGTCCAAAGTTCCATCCTCAACAGGTTCATTTACATCTCTTTCTCATTGCCCCACACGATTTTGAAAGCTAAACTTTTTTATAGTGAATGTGACATGCATGCATATACTCATTTAGTTTCTATTGGTTAAAGATGATCATCTAGTGGTTGCCACTTGTGGAGGAGTTGCCCTGTTGGTCTAGGCCAGGGATCGATTCCCCGCAAGCGCGCAATTGCTAGATCTCCACTTGGCCACTGCGCAATTTACCTGCGGGGCGCAGCGTCCCAGACCACCAGTTCCGGGGGGCCCTTAAGTGGAGGCTTAAAAATCCCAGGCACGCGGGCTTAGGCCCAGTGGGCTAGTCGGATCACTGTGTGGTCTGGACACTGGGTTATCAAAAAAAAGATGATCATCTATATATTAATATAGACATATATAGGTGCACATATCATTGGCGGGTAAAGACCACATGAGAGTAACATACACAACCGACGACATGCATGTGGCATCGATGGTGGAGTACGGTAAACATCCAAAAAAGTATGACAAGAAAACCGCCGGAGAATCTACTTCTTACAGATACTTCTTCTACAACTCTGGCAAGATCCACCATGTCAAGATTGGTCCTCTTCAACCCAACACCAAATACTATTACCGTTGTGGTGGTCACGGTGACGAATTTTCTTTCAAAACCCCTCCATCCAAATTTCCGATAGAATTCGCCGTCGCTGGTAATAGTCCGTTCTTTAACTCTCTTTTCTTCATTTTATCACTTTTTTGTCATTTATTGGGATTCAAGATTTTAACACTGATGGCTCCCTTTGGATGGAAGGTCTAATTGCCTATGAATTTTAGTCTTAGAGAGGGATGATAACTTTACATCTTAAGTCTTAACCATGTTATGGCAAAAAAATGTGAACATTGAAATATTGTGATAAGACAAAAGGGAGATAAATCATGAGCTTTCAATAACTCAAAACTAATTAAATAGAAAGATAAGTATTTTTCTTATTTTCGATTTGTGTGATTCGTTCATACTCTGTCTAAGCTTGTCCATCTTTTTCATTTTAGGTTTTCGATAAACGTCATGCTTAGTAAAATACTTAAAATTGGACTAAATATCTTTATGCAATAGCATGCAAACTGTGCAGGAAGTTACATGCATTCCACTTTTTATACATGTCCACAACTTTTTTTTTTTTTTTTTTTTTTTTTTTTTTTTTTTTTTTTTACATTTCCACAACTTTCCCGTTGGAGTTTGATTGTTCTGAAGTATACGCCAAAATCTCAAAGTTTTATAGTTTATATACACGTCTCATCATTTTATTTTATTTTTAATTATTATCGTCGGTTATCCATGCATGAATTGGTTCATAATCAATTACATGTTGATCCATAAAGTGAACACTAATGGCTTATTGTGGACATACGAAAAAACGGTATTTTATGTGAAATTGAAGGTGACCTAGGCCAAACCGATTGGACATTAAGCACATTAGATCAGATGAGGAAACGGGACTTCGATGTTTTCCTACTTCCCGGTGACCTCTCCTACGCAGACACCCACCAGCCACTTTGGGACTCCTTTGGCCGCCTCTTAGAGACTTTGGCTAGCACCCGCCCGTGGATGGTCACGGAGGGGAACCACGAGATCGAGTCTTTCCCCATCAATGACCACATAAGCTGTTAAATTTGGGCTAATTTTGGGCTTCCAACTAAAAACCAATTGGCAATTAGTGGATTGACCCTAACCCTTTATATATTATTGATTGTCCCATCAAACTTCCGATGTGGGACTTGGATTGTATCTCCAACAATCTCCCCTTCAATCCAAGAACCACATGGATCTTAACACACCTCCTCGATCCCTCACTCGGACCGATAATAAGCCCCTTTCTCGGGCCCCCATTACTCGGGTTTGAGGTATGTCCGTATCCACTTTTCTAGGTCCACCAGAATTTGAACCTTGGGCTCTGATACCATGTTAAATTTGGGCTAATTTTGGGCTTCCAACTAAAAACCAATTGGCAATTAGTGGATTGACCCTAACCCTTTATATATTATTGATTGTCCCATCAAACTTCCGATGTGGGACTTGGATTGTATCTCCAACATAAGCTTCACGTCATACAATGCGCGATGGCTCATGCCTCACGCTGAAAGCCTCTCTCACTCCAATCTTTACTATTCTTTTGATGTAGCAGGCGTCCACACGGTTATGCTTGGTTCTTACACCCCCTATGACTCCCACTCCGATCAGTATCAGTGGCTCCAAGCTGATTTAAGAAAGGTAACTAGTTGGGATATAAATTAAGAATTTGCACTATTAATTTATCACATTTCTAAGTTAGTCATTGCAAAATTTACATAGCGGAAACTACCACAAGACTAGTCTGGACTTTTACACGAGACATGTTTTAAAATTAAAAGTAGTTCAACTGTTCTATTAGTTCTTGAAAAGTATATAATTTTGTGTGTGAGGGAGGTTGACCGTAAAAAGACGCCATGGTTGGTGGTGGTTATGCACATGCCATGGTACAGTACAAACAAGGCGCATTATGGTGAAGGAGAGAAAATGAGAAATGCCCTGGAGAGTTTGCTCTATCGTGCCCAAGTAGACGTCGTTTTTGCCGGCCACGTTCATACCTATGAACGTTTCGTAAGTACCTCCCATCTTCATCAACCTTTCTTTAATTTAGTTTTACGTAATGAATTTATGATTCTGTTTAGTGATTGATCTTAGTGGTTTACTGTTTTAGAATTCATGTAAATTATACTTACATGCATATATAATAAATTTAAATTAAATTAAAATTACTCTTTTACTTTAATAATTGCAAATTATGGAAAAATGCAGAAGCCGATATACAACAAGAAGGCCGACCCATGTGGACCAATGTACATAACCATCGGTGACGGTGGCAACCGAGAAGGCCTTGCTTTACGGTATGTCACCTTCGATTAGGCCATTACTAATCTAATTAATATGTTTTTCACCCAATTAAATTGTTTTGTTTGTTTGTAATTTTTTTTTTGGTTATTTAACTGAATTGTATAAGCAAACTAAAATTTCAGGTTCAATAAGCCTCAGTCACCTTTGTCGGTATTCCGTGAATCGAGTTTTGGGCATGGGAGATTAAGGATTATAGACCATAAACGAGCACATTGGTCGTGGCATAGAAACAACGACGAGATGTCATTTATTGCCGATGAAGTATCGTTCGAAAGCCCTAGAGCATCATCACATTGTCGTTCAAATCGTTTTAGAGGTGAGATCTAATTCACCATATCATTAAACATTTTAAGCTCTTTTTCCCTCTTATGTTTTGTAGAAAATTAACTCAAAAAGTAAATTCATATAAATCTTTTAATTAATGAATAATTGAAAAAGAAACTATATTAAATTGTTACAAATTCCAATTTTTTTTTGCGGATACCCAAACTTTTGAGTCATATACTTTTCCTAAAATATATATGTAGCCATTTTTGATACTACTTGTTGAACTTCCCTGCACCGTGCGAGACGAACTAAATTCGTTGGTTAATTCATCATTATTGAGTCTTAACCACCTAATGCTCATTCTAGGTGGAACCATCTAATTAAAAATAGTGTAATTAAAGACTTGTAATTGTCAGCCTTCTTCAACACATTCCACATCCATATCAAATCATAATATTCAAGAGTGTATAAAAAGTCCAAATCCTATTGACGGAAATTTATAACTTTTATGATTTTTCTGAATAGACTTTGTACACGCAAAAGCCACACAATAATAGTAATAATAAGCCGGAATTTTAAAAAAGAAAAAGCCAACGCGAATAATCTTATTTCTTTCCGAAGGAAAAAAGAAAATAAAATTAAAGGAAAATGAAGAAGAAAGCGAAAGCATCTCCATCCTAAAACCACGTGACACGTGTCCCTTTGATAAATACATAATCAATCTTTTACAATAATAAACCATTTGATCCAACGGCTGAGATCAAATCGACACCATCCGTATTTCTCGGGGGACGACGGAGGACACACATACGCGTAGAAATTGAAGACTTACGAAGAAAAGTCAACGCATCGAACGGCTCTGATCAAATCTTCTGAAGCTTCGCTGCTTTCACCAACGGATTCGCTTTCGCGATCTCTTCACGACCGGCCGATTTGAAATCGTAGCTGCATCCATGGATCTCCGGGTACCTATGGACCCCACAAAACATCGTACCACACCGGCACTTGAATCCGGTTAACCCGACCCGTTTCCTACACGTCGTGCACCGATTCGGCCTCTGTTGCTGGTTCTGCTCCGGCGGCGAATTCACCGGCTTTTTCTCCGGTACATCTAGCTTGACGGAGGGAGTTTTAACGAGAGGAGGGATGATCGGAGAAGAGATGGAAGCGATCTCCGATGATGACGACGGAGGAGATACAGAGAGAGAAGATTCGACGGTGGATTTGATGGAGGATTGTTGTTGTTGTTTGAGACAGAGATCACCGTAGCAATTAGAACAGAGATTCATGGTGGCGGAGCTGCCGAGGAAACCACAGTTGTTAACACAGAGACGGTTGCTTTCTGGTGTCTGACATCGATGTTCTTCCGCCATAGATCTTGAAGAAGAATAAAGTTTGAGAATTTATCGATCAACCTCGTTGAAAAAAATCTGTAAAGTACCAACAACAAAAAGAAAAGATTCATTAATAAGGGAACAATAACAATAACAAAAGATTGTGTTAAAAAGAAAACAAAACACGAACCAATTCTGGTCACCGAGAGAAAAGAAAAACAGAGATCGGAAAATTTCCTCTGTTTTTTTCTCGGCAACCAAAAGAAGAACAAAAAAACCAGAAATGAAAAAAGGAAGAGTTTTTTTTTTATTAAAAGAGAGAAGAGAGAGGAGAGAAAAAGAAGGAGAAGGGGAGAGAGATTGTTGAGTTTTACCTGTTCTTGAGAGAAGGAAGAAGAAGATTCAGTGATCGATGAGAGAATTGGGAAGAGGAAAAAGAGATATAACAGAGAGAGCGTGAAGGAAAGAGAAAGAGAGAAGAAGAAGGAAACAACGGCGAAAACAGAGACGACGCTGCTGAAAAATTAAATAGCCAAAATTATTAACGGTATTTTAATTTCCTGTTTTCTTCAATTATTTTGCTTATTATGTTAATTTAACGAAATGTAATCTAATTAGTGGTTACAAAACACGTAATGAAAACACTATTCGTTGATCAAATCTTTATATATTTTGATTAAATGTCGTCATGGTGGTGTCACTTATTTGATTTATATAGTATATTTTGATTTTTTTATTACAAAACATAAAGTCTTTTCCTTACCAGAAAAAGAAAATTATTATTATATGGGTCAAACTTCGGACCGTGTGAGATAAAATTCATAACGTGTTTGATACCTTGTAAGAAGAGAACCACTTGATATCTTTCTTTTTTTGTCAACTTGGGATTTAAATCTACCAATCGTCTCTATTAGATTTTTCTAAGGATTAAAATTTGGACGGTTCAAGTAAGATTATGATCATGTGTTAAGGAATTATAAAACTTCTAATAATGATCAATTTGATACTTGAAGTGGGGAAATGATGTACGCAAACCGTTTGATTGGGTTTGGTTTAGGATTAGAATAACCCAAAGATATTGTTAAGAATCCTATACTATTATTTGGGGAGTACAATTTATGGATTACCCTTAATTAACCTTTCCCTTTGTAAGAATTTACTTAAGAATGCCATTAGAAATAAAATTTTATAGAGTAAATTAATTCAACTCATTAAGGATAAACAAGTCAAATACTATTTTATGCAATTTAATTAATTTAATTTAATTATAAAAACGAAAATCTATTATTAATTTCTTTAAAAAGAATGACCAATCAAAATGAACATATAAGATTTGATATCTAACTTACCATATTAATTTGTTATTAATCATTATACTTCACCTCTCATCTTTATATGATTCTATTTCTATAAATAAATAAATCATTATATCATCTATATAATAAAAAAAAAAGTAAATTTTTTTCCGCATATACCAAGATTTGAATTTTTAAAAACGAATATAAATTATTCAATGTATGAAAGAACAAATTTAACGGGTCAAAAATTCATATTTAAGTAATATATTCCTTTTTTTTTAATATCATCAATACTTAATAGATCAAAAATTTATGAAGTATAAATACTCTAATTTGATTTTTTGAAACAAATATTTATAATAGGCGGCGGGTTGAATATAATATATTATATGATGAAATGAGTTATGATCCTTATAACTATTTGAATATTTATATTTAATTTCATATCATTTTTTTTAAATTCATAATTTTACATAATACAATAAAAAATTTTAAAGATATTAATTTGGATCATTTTAAAATAGTTTAATTTAATATATTAAAGAATATCTTAAATATTTAATAGATTGCAAAGATAAAAAAAAATTATAAATACATTAATTTGATTTTCTAAAAAGATATGTTTAATATATTTATAGTAGGCGGCGGGTTAAATGTAATGTATTATATGGTAGAAAGTTATGATCCTTATAACAGACGGCATTTTAAGATTTTATGATGAGATGAGTTAAATAAGGTTTGACACTTCTAAATATTTGAAAATTTGATTCTGCAAGCAATTTTGAAAATAATAAATAATGGATTGTGGCGCAATATTTTCATACGGATTGTAAAATGAAAATATAGAATCCACACACGGATTGAATTTGGTATTATTATATACCAAATATATGTTCATAACATATTTGATTATGTGAATAATTGGTAAATTCCGTAATTAGCTCAAACAGATCTCTATTTCAACAACCAATGAATCAGAATTTGAAAAAATAATTTTCTAAATTAATTCAAAATAATAGCTAATTTTCTTAAGTAATTCAAAATAATCTACGTTTTAGATGCGATTCATTTATGATATTTTGATTTTTGATCTAACTAAATTATATGCACTCTCATTTTGTGGTTGTTAACATAAATTAACTCATTGTTCAAACAATATTAATTTTTTTAAAAAATAATCTTATTTTCTGTTTTCATATCTTAAAAAAAAATATCCATAATTGAATACTATAGAAAAAGGAAAATATATTCATTCTAATATTATATATAGGGACTGACAAAAAAATATTATTTTTTCACTTACTATTATAATATATCACAACTTTATTCTAAAACATAAAATTTATAAATTTTGTAATAAATGAAATTCAACCCGTACGACAGTACGGGTGATGATCTAGTGTTTATTAGTAGGGGAACAATAATTTGTCATCTGACTTTAATTTTTAAATTATTTTTCATTAGGTGAAGCAAAACCATATGTTTTCGGAATGTGATGCATGAGAGTAATTAATTGGTTTTACAAATTCAAACTTATTTCGTGATACATGTAACCAGAAACATTCGTTTTGACAATTTTTAACAAACACAGAATTGATAGGCTTAGTTTATCTAACCTTTTTTTTTTGTTCAAAAGTTTATTTAACTTTTCTAAGATGCATCAATTGTGTACACTGTTTTATTCTCAAATCACATTTTAAATCTGTTTCATAATAAAATTAGAACTCACTTACAGCTCAAATCTAAACTAAAAGGATAAAACAATCCGGATTAAACATGTAACTTATCAAAAATAACAACGTCTTTTAACTATTTTTTAAATTCTTTTTTAGTGAGATTTCAAACTTTATTTTAAGTGTTTATTTTTTAGATATTTTATTTTATTGTTTAGTCTTTTCCATACTGGTCAGATCGAATAAATTTTAATAATAGAAATTTAATATGAAATTCGAAGTCACTTGTATTTCTATAAGTCGTGTTATCACCATTGGTAGAGTTCCCTTTTGATGACGCTGCCACAACAAGAGCAAGTTTAAGTACGATTAATTAATAAAGGAGATGTTACTAGAAAAAAGTGTATATCAAGAAAAGGAGAATGGGAAATAATGAACATATAATTAAAAATTTGCAACTATCAAAAACGAGTGACGATAAGTGAAGATACGAGTGACGGGCAAGTGGAGGCATGACACGAGGAAATACAACATGAGGATTGAGGAGTAACAACGAAGCGATATTAAAGAAAAACCAACATTCAAAACCGATTTTATTAATTACTATATATTTTTAAAAATATGAAAAATGTTAGAATATTTCAAAGGTTCCAAAACTATTACTAAAGAGATTTAAGAATGGTTCTAAACTTCTCAGAATAACTTCTAAATTGGTTATAGACATAATTGAAAAAGTCTCCAAAAGACTTTATAAACATTGTGGACGAATAAAAAAGTTTGTGATATTCTAAGACTTTTTAGGGCATATGCAAGGGTGCATCTTTGAAGATTGATCTTAAGGGAGAAAAAATATTAATAATGTAAGAGGAAAGAGAAGGAAAGAAATAAAAGCCTAGATTTTTTCCATTTCCACATCTCCTGACCAATGACGGCCTGCCACGTACACAAGAACATGGCTCCGAACTGTTCTCGCAGGAGAACGCGTTCCTAGCCCAAACCCAACTTTTGATCAGTTTTAATTTTTAGAAACTCTTAGAACAGGGCCATAGTTGCCCCGATAAATATGGTCTTATAAGCTTTAACAGTTTCAATTTTGTACTTACTATAATTTTAATGTAATTAGGGAATTACAAAAAATGTGTGTAAAGATAAAGATATGAAAAAACAGGCTGGAAGAGGAGGAGCCAAAATGGAAGTCCACCAGCCTTTTTCAGTTTTTCTCTTTATCCCAATAGTACACTCTCACTATCTTATCTTTCAATAGATTAACTAATGTACTATCAACACGTGCCATTAATTATCTTTCGTGCTATGGGAAACAAATTATATATTGGGAATAGTTGGGCAAGAAAACATATTTTAAGCATATACTTGATTAGAATCTTCACAGAAGATTGACGAAATATTGTGGAAGAGTTACGAATATAGATGCCGTAAAAAGAAAAAGAACAAAGAAACAACGATGGAAGAAAAGAAAGGAAGAACAAGCATAGCTTATCACTTTGCCAATTATCAAAAAAAAAAGTATAGCTTATCATATATTAGATGATCCAATAAGATTTTATTATATTTCTATGAGTCTATGATAGGTTTCTCTCTAAAGTTTAGAATTAGTTGCAAAAAGCTTTCACCTTCTTTCAATATTGGTTAGAAAAAATTGAATCTCACTAAAACCAAAAAATAAATATCAAACAATATTTTTTGCATCTTTAGGCTTCATTGGGCTTGGCCCATGGGTCTTGAGGATGGTATTTTATTCAGAATGGATATTTAATTGATTGTGAACCTCATCGGTCCATATGTGATCTTTAGCAAATTATTATTTTCTTAACCTAAAGTGAATTTAAGAGTTATTGACCCATAATATTTAATTTTTTTTTATAAAGTGAATTTCAGAGTTATTTACCCATAAAAAATATTTGATTTGAAAGAAGGAAATATTAAGTAAAAAATTATGTGTGTAAAAAAATTAAATCTCCAAAATTCTCTTAAAAGAATGGAAATCTTTGCTTTAAGTATATTAATAAATTGTTATTTCGAATAGGGAAAATATCACATACTATATATATATATATATATACATAGTGATTGAAGTGTGGTAAATTTTCATATCATTCAAATGTAAATACTTTGACAGATATACAATATATATATATATATATATATATATATATATGAGTGTTTTTTAGAAAAGGGAAATATGGTTTGTAATCCTCTTTATCTTTTATTATTATTATTTCCATTTCTTTATATACAGTATGTTTTATCATTCTCCTATCATTATATTTTTATTATTTTGACACATAACTTACATTTTTAAAATATAACATCATATATATATATATATATATATATATATATTATAAGTTATTATTTTCTAGTAGTTAAAAGTTGAATGGAAAAGGATTCAAAGACAAGTGACCTAACACAAAAAGAACCTGCAACATTAATTATCAACCGTTTCAACTCCCGCCAATATTCACACCAACTCCAACAACAACGATATCTTTCATAATCAACTTAATCCATACACGCATCTAATACATATATTTCAATCCACAAAACACTTTTCCTATAATCACCTCATAAACAAAATCCCAAAATATAATTCAGAATGGGTAAGAGTTCTTCCATGGCAGTGGCAGAGAAGATCTCTTGGTATTGTGCAGTGTTTGCCGCCATGATGCTGCTGATGAACTCCTTCCAGGTGGCAGAGGAGGGTTCCACGGAGATCGTGGAGCAACAACAGCCGTCTATGATGATCACCGGATATTCTGATCGACGGCCAGCATGCGATGAAATATACGAAGTGAAAGAAGGAGAGACATTGCAGACGATAAGTGAGAAGTGTGGAGATCCTTATATTGTTGAAGGGAATCCTCATATACATGACCACGATGATCTTTTCCCGGGTCTTCTCATTAGAATCACTCCTTCATTTTAATCTCAAGTGATTATGTATAAATTGTTATGAATGAGTTTTTCTTTTTACGTACGTGTGATTGTGAAATAATACATAACCGCTCTGAACGTGAATGACTATATTAGCAGTACGTAGTATAACATATAATTATTAGTTTGGAGACCAAAAAAAAAATGAAGTAAAACTCGGATTAGGCTATATATCTAGCTAAGCCTAATCTAATAGTGAAACCCAAAAAAAAAAATCATAGTATAACTACTAATATAGTCATTGAAGACTATATTATAAAATCATAGTACTAGTAAACTTTGTGAAACGTAAAATTGAAAACAGTCTAGAAGAAAAACATACAAGGAAAAAGTGTAGGTCGAGAAGTTGCAAAAACGTAACTATGATTAACACGCATCATAGTTGAGTAAGTTATTATACAGTATGTTTGGAGGATTAGTTATAAAAATGATATCCAATATATAATTGGTGGAGTGGAGGAAAAATATGACGTAGCTTATATTAGTCTTGCTCTTGCACAATTCCAAAAATCGGGAAAGATATATCATATATGCGAATAGCTCCATTATGGAAGATAAGTTGATATCTCTAAATTGTTTGGTTTGAATTACCCTGTGTCATTTTAAATGTGTGGTAATTTAGGTCTCAGTACTAGCTATCCTTGATATATAAAATATTGATCGTAGATTTTGAAACTCTAATTTCTATATATATATATATATATATATATATACAAGTAGTAGCATAACTATATCATATATATATATATATATGATCTCATGCAATTTTAAGTATGTGTTTGCGATTTCTAATCGATCTTGCACATCAAAATTAGTTCTTGAATTTATATGTTGACAAGATTGCTAATCACCGTTTATTATATTTTTTTATATAAAAAACATTTTTTATTTGTTCCTAATGTGATTTTTCCCTATGTTTTATAAAAATTTCTCTTAGTTCCATTTCAAAAATCAAAGAAATATGATTATATATATATATATATATATATATATATATATATATATTCCAGTAAGAACTTTAATATTTTTTCAACTAAGAAAAATAACAAACATAAAACATTGTGTTTTTGATTTATCTACATGTTTTCTTAGTTTAATCATTTTGTAAAATTATATATTATATATTAGATACTGAAGAAAATTGATTTTAATAGATAACTTACAAGCATAAAATCTGGTGCTTTGTAAAGTTTAATGTTAGTCATTATTCCACTAATTTAAAATATTTATTAACTAAATGATTTGCTTGTATATATGACTATTTAAAATCTTAGGATATATTACTTAATTCTCTTAGTCTTGATCTATATTAATTTCATTTGCATGGTTTTAATAGATATTTTTATTTAAAGTTATTGAATTACAATGGACCATGTTTGCATCTACATTTTATCACTATATAGTACTCTTTCTATTCCTAAAAGATTGATGTTTTAGATTTCTCACACATATTAAAAATAATAATGTTTTATTAATTAAATTAAAATTACTTTATGTTGAAAGAGAAAGTACTATAAACCCATAATTACCATGACATGTGGCAAAAAGCATAAAGTAAAAAAATTATTTCAGTTTTTTAATCTAAAAAAATAACTTTTTAGAAACAAGTTAAAAACTTAAAACATCAATATGTTAGGAACAAAAATAGTATATACTAAATTTTGGGTCTATATTTATTACTCTTAGAATCATTTTTTTACAAAGTCAATCTGAATGTCTTTAAGATTCACCAAAAAAAAAATCTAAATGTCTTTAAGAAAATAATTTGTTATAGAAGACAAGACATTGTTTTACTAGATAATCTAACAAAGCACATATCTCATGACTTTTCTTTTTGAACACATATAACTTTTATATATGGTATATAAAGATCAATATTTTTTGCCCGTGTAAAACATTTTAGATATGCCGCTCTCGAATATACTAAGATACATAATTATTATTTTAACAAGATACATAATTATTCCCATGCAGGTTTTGAACATGCGACCTTCGCGTTATTTGCAATTGCTAGCACAGATTTTTTTTTTATAATTGATGAGTTAATGGAAAAGTACCAAATAATTAGTTAATTTTTGGTCAAATACATTTTCCAATTTTACAAGTTTCCAAAACGAAAACAAAAAGAAAGGGGAAGGATTTACTATATAACACGATATCTCTTCATTCTTTTTCTAAATCTCCTTTTTGTCTTCCTCTCTCTCCCTCGCCAGAATGGTGAAGGTTTTGGGTTCAGTGGCGATATTGCTTATTGTTTTGGCCAGAACTGTGTTGTCTTATGATCGGCCCGGTACTCGGAAAAATTTAGTGATCCATCCGTCTAACGAAGATGATCCTACGTCCCCCGATCAGGTAATATTTACATTTAAATCTATATTTTTGATTATATATCATAGATATTGGATTCTGTATCATTTATGTAAATCCTTTTGAGTAGAATTTTGACACGGCAAGTCTTTATATCTTCTGTCTTTCACACAATTGATATGTGTTAGTTTTCAAACATAAGCAGGAGATTTAAGTTTTCCCATAATATTACGAATATTAAGAAAAACTAGGATCTTCTTCGCCTCCTCGGCTTATTCGATTCAATAGTTTTGTCTCTTAAAATTTTTTGATGGTAAAAATTTAACAAACCAAAAAACTGTTAAATGATCCGTTAAAATTCTTTCTCGTGTACTAGGTTACGTTACGGAAGCATTGCCATAATTAGGGGTGATTTTACAATCTACACCTATGTATACACTGTATTACACATGTTATTTGAAACGACACTGTACTCGCACATTTCTTAATTACGAAACGTTGAATGGAGACATTATGAGGACATTTTTTTTAAAAAAAATTGTATTAGCATTTTCAAAATTTGAGATAGATAGTTAATGATAACTGTTTAAGGAAACATCCCCTCTAGTCTCTAGATAATCTATTCAGAATCCTTAAAAATTAAAAATTAAAAGATTTTTTCTAAGTTTGATAAAATCTTGTTTCCACAGTAGTCAAAAACAGTTTAAGTTGCAAATAAGTCAGAGATTCGCAACGTGAGTGTGACATGTGACTTATTTCCATATCAGAACGTGTCTAATGAAAGCACGGCAAATTCACCCACTTTGTCTTCTTTCTGTTAGATCTTTCGTCACTCATCTGTTTTGCTTGTACGCTTTGTCTTTTTTTTTTTCTTTTATTAATTTGTTTTCCTAAGTTACTTATGAATTTGCGACGTTTAAATTCAGGTGCATATATCTTTGGTTGGGCCGGACAAAATGAGAATATCATGGATAACGCAAGGCTCAATCATGCCACTGTTGTATATGGCACAGTCTCCGGAAAATACGAAAGCTCGGCTAATGGAACGTCGTCGACATACCACTACTTGTTGATTTACCGATCGGGTCAAATTCATGACGTGGTTATAGGCCCATTAAAGCCCAATACTGTTTACTATTACAAATGTGGAGGCCCAAATTCAACTCAAGAGTTCAGCTTCAGGACTCCTCCCTCCAAATTCCCAATCAAATTTGCCGTGTCCGGTACACATTTCATGTTTCCTCTTTCCTCATATAAACTCTTTAGATTGTCATTTTTAAGTATAGATTTATGTCATCATGGTCTTGTAGCTTTATTTGTTATTTTGTTGATAATTCTTAACAATTTGATTAAAAATGAAGGTGACCTTGGGACATCTGAATGGACTAAATCAACATTGGAACATGTATCAAAATGGGATCATGATGTTTTCATCTTGCCTGGTGATCTGTCATACGCTAACTCGTACCAACCGTTGTGGGACACTTTTGGTCGCTTGGTGCAGCCACTTGCGAGCAAAAGACCTTGGATGGTCACTCATGGCAACCACGAGCTCGAGAAAATACCTATCTTACACCATCACCCTTTCACTGCCTATAACCAGAGGTAAGTTATTTCGATTCATCAATCCAACAACCAAACCTACTTTTCTTTTTAAGCTTGCCAAACCTTATTTATTTGTTATTTCATATACATTTTGGTTATAAATTGAGTTGATGAAAAAGGGGTTATGTTATGCTAATTTTGGATATTTTTGTTTACACGTGACAGGTGGCGCATGCCATTTGAAGAGAGTGGCTCGACCTCGAATTTGTACTATTCCTTCAACGTTTATGGAGTCCACATTATTATGTTGGGGTCATACACAGATTTCGAGCCTGGCTCGGAGCAATACCAATGGTTAGAAAATAATCTCAAAAAAATTGACCGTAAGACCACACCGTGGGTTGTGGCTGTGGTGCATGCGCCTTGGTACAACTCCAACGAAGCTCACCAAGGAGAGAAAGAGAGTGTGAAGATGAAAGAATCCATGGAAACTCTTCTTTATAAAGCACGCGTCGATTTGGTATTTGCCGGTCACGTCCATGCTTACGAGCGTTTTGTAAGTCTGAAGGGTTTCATTTTCTTATTTTTTAAAGAATTATTTATTTTGGATATATATAGAACTAATTTGTGGATTTATTTGACAGAGTCGAGTGTACCAAGATAAGTTCGACAAATGTGGTCCGGTTTATATTAACATCGGGGATGGTGGCAATCTAGAAGGCCTTGCTAGAAAGTAAGATCTTAGTTAAATGAGTTTTCTTTAGAAGTCTTGTGAAATTAATTAAAAGTTAATGTTTTTGATGATGTTTTATAAATCGTAGGTATAAAGATCCAAATCTCGAAATATCAATGTTTAGAGAAGCAAATTTCGGGCATGGTCAATTGGTGGTCGAGAATGCGACTCATGCACATTGGGAATGGCAGAGGAACGACGATGAAGTGTCGGTACAAAAGGATTCGGTTTGGCTAACCAGTCTCTTAGCCGATTCATCTTGTAAGATTTAGACCGCCGCGGTTCGTGTTCTTGAATGTTGTTAGGACTTGTGCGGTGTGCCTCATCATTGATTATATATGTTATTATGTTAAATGTCGATGTAGAATCGAAGATACTAGAGTACTTATATATACTATTGAGTATTGACAACAATATCAAAACATGAATACATGATACACAAATGTTTTGATTATAACTCATTTATATTTATATTTTCTTGGTTGCTTTTCAACTTTTCAGATCCTTATCACTTTTTATGCATACTGCTAATTCATATCATTATCAAACTGGATTTGCTTGTTGAATCGTGAGCGTCCATATTTATCCGTATTTAGCTGACAATTACTTCTGTAGCAGTCCTTTTTTTTCTTTTTTTTTTTTGTTGTCAAACAACTGCAGTAGTGGATCTAACCATATTATATGTATGTATATATCTATAATTTATGGACTATATTCCTTTGTTCAAGCTCTTTTTCCCGGAATTTTTTATTAATAGATTACGTTTAAAAGTTAAAATGTGCAATGATAATGTTTGCATGCAGTCTAATATGAACGCACTTTAAACCTTATGAAGGAGACCCCGATAAAACAAATAAAGTTCAAAAGACAAAAGGTTAGATTGGCAAATGGAAAAAAATAATTAAAATTTCCAATTAACAAAAGCGAAATATGGTTTCTCCGAATTGAAATATATTTTTCTTTACCAAACACTTACTACATTCATAGGGGGTAACCAAAACAGAATATTTGAATATTTTAGATTTTTGAAATTTAAATGATAAAGAAGTAACTTAAATTATAGTTTAAATTTAGATTATGGAGCAAGAGAACAAATGGTTTGTTTAGAAACAAGTACAATAAACACTCGTTTGGATACGAGTTGGATACATATATCCTAAATTTTTGGTATATAATCAATAATCATTACTATTTAGACATTCGAATTTTCTAGTGTTTCATTTAATTATTTTGATTTTTTCAACTCTTTTGGGTTGTGAAAAATTGGTCCGAAAGGGTTATATATAACCAAATCAATCCGATAACCAATATTTTTATAAAATCAAATTTTCATTTTGTAAATAAACCGACACCAAACCAAATTGTAAAACTTAGACCAAAGCAATGAGGGACAGAAACGCCATTGCACATGCCACAGCAAGAAATGAAGCTCTCCACACCTTTAAAATCATTGCCTTTGGTGTAAGCAAGTGCACCCACTCTTTAGTTCCATTTCAAGACACACCTACCTAATACTAATTGTGTTTCAGTTTTGTTTAACTTCTAAAATCAACATATTTACAAATCTTTTTGTAAAAAAAAAACAATTTCTCACATTTATTCCGTGAAAGAAGGTTAAAAGAATCCGTACAAGATATATATACACAAGCAAATTAAAGTAGTTTTAAATAAACGTGAAATTGTAGTCATCTTCTTTTTAAGGGTGGTAAATTATGGGCAAACGAACGAGTTATAAACGGAGGCATGTGAAGTTACGAAAAGAAAAAAGAGAGTCATAAATACATCCAAAAACAACCACCTCACTGTTTATGATGTTTCACGTTCTACAACACTTATGATCCATGATTATTTTTTGTAGGTTTTTACGGCTCCAAAGTCCAAACACTCTTCTTCTTCATTATTATTCTCTTTCTTTTTTTCTCCCATCATAATTATATCAAATCTTTATCTAAATAAGGAATGCTGAGACAATATAAGAGGAAAAAAAGAAATTTGCATTTTGAAATTGGGGTATACTACGAATGGTTTACAAAATAAGTAAAAAAAATTTAACAGCACACAAAGGAAACTGTTTGTAATCGAAAACATAATTATGGTGGAGTGTAATATTGAACTAAACCAATATTGAGCAAACCGGGACATAAGTTGAGGAAAGAGAGCATTTAAAAATGGTCCAAAACGGTTGAAATTGAATCATGAAGGATGATGGTTCGAACCAATCTTTACCATCATTGCGAATCTTTAGAGGTCGATGGCCTCTTCTACTAATATAGCCCTCTCATAATCCTGTAAAATGACAATAATACCCTTCTCTGACCACTTCCACCACAATTACCTAAATACCCTCGCTCTAGTTCTGTGAACCGAATCTTCTGTTTAGAGGACGAATACGATGAAGAGCCACGAGAAGGGTTTAGGGGACCTTGGGAATTACGAAAATATCCCTAAAGATCAATTTCGAAAGAAGAGCAAGCAAGAAAACTCTTTTTTTTTTCTTCTCTCTCTAACTTCTTTCTCTTTAATATATCATCATCATTCACATGACGCAATATGCACAAATCTCCTCTCTCTCTCTCTCTTCTCGCGGCCGCCATCTATGCAGAAACACAACACAATGCATGATTGTTGTGTCAGGAGAGAGAAGGTTCTTTCTCTCTTTCTTTAGCTTTTGGGGATCTATATAACAGACAGTGTCTCACTTTGTTCTCTTTGTCCCTCTACCTTCTACACACACAAAGTAGCGTCTCTCTTCTCTCTTCTCTCTTCTCTCTTCTCTCTCTCAATCTTCTTCGTTAACTCTGCTTCTCAACACTCCTTCCCAAAAGGTATAACCTTTCTTCTCCTTCTCTCTCTCACTCTCTTTGTGTTCTAGAAGCTTTACGTGAGTTCTCTTACAAAAATGATTTACCATAAGATATGGTTACATGCTCTGTTTCTGTTTCTTGCTCTGTTTCTAATTTTCTATTGCTTTTGCGTTCATACGTTAAGACAATAGTTATGTAGTAACGTTACACGTACAACTAACGTGAAGACAAACCCTTGATTTCTTTCCTTATTTTATGTGCTAAAACTTTTTTTTATCTTTAATATTTTCCACAATGATGGAAAGTTTTAAGCGAATCTTTATCCTTTTCTTTGAGACAAGGGCAACCGAAATAAAGAAAAATTTGTTTGATATTTTCTTTTATGGTTTGTATTGCTACGATCACCATCTTTGTTTTGTTGCTTACTCTGTTTTTTACTAGCGTTTCACATATAATCATTACTCTCTCTGTCCATAGAGGTTAAAACATTTATAATTACTGCATATCATCATGATTACTTGTTTTTATCTCTTTTCTTCACTCTCTTTCTTTCTTTCATAGCTTTATCTTTTTATGCTCCATACAAATTTATAATCATGTTCTTCTCTCTTTGATCATTGATTTCATAAAAAGAAGAAAAAAAAATTCACATGAAAACGAAATAAATGCGACAAATAATTTTCCCTAATGTAATTCACATCCGACGTGTGAAGCTGCACAACCCATGTGTGATGTAATGATTTAACATGAATAATAATCATAACACAAGCTTTGGTTTTATTGATATTATTATTACTCTCTTTTTTCTCTTTTATTTTCAAATTCTTACAATAATTTTGCTTTTCTTCTTGTAGCAAGAAAGCAAAAATGGAGAGGCTAAACTCGAAGCTGTACGTAGAAAACTGTTACATAATGAAAGAGAACGAGAGGCTAAGGAAGAAAGCTGAGCTTCTGAATCAAGAGAATCAACAGCTTTTGTTTCAACTCAAGCAAAAACTCTCCAAAACTAAGAACCCGAACAATGGATCAAACAATGACAACAAATCAAGCTCTGCTTCTGGACAATCTTGATTTAAAATCAAGAAGACTTGTTAGAGCAAAAGATCTGGAATCCGTAGAAAAAAAGAAGACCCAACCTTTTGGAATTATTTTCATTTTGTTTGGTGTAATGTAGGCAGATAACTAGTATCCAGTACTGTAGTAGTTATTATGAAAAGAAGATTCTGTTTTATTACAAGAAGACAGTGTCTCTCTGTTAGTCTTCTCAGTCATATTTTTTACTTTTGTTTCTATTTTCTATGTTAATTAAAGATCTTCTTGTGTGGGGTTGGGACTTTAGGATATGGTTGATTCTTGGACTAACATTTTGTACCTTTGCTCTATTTATCAAATATTGTCAAGTGCATATCAATCAATTAATAATGTATCGTATGGGGACAAGTTATTCAATTTCTTTTATAACCATGAACAGAAAACATTCAATATAGAACTACATCATTTGGCCAAAGCCGTCTTTAGCAAAAGCAAAGGAGGAATGATCTACGAATTAGAAATATTTGACCATTTTGCCCAATGAAAATTAAATCGTTGAATAGATACTAATTCAGCAAACATTACTTATGTATAATTAGGTTTAAGTAATTTAAGGATACTAGAGGAAATGAGGAAGAAAACAACTTCAATAGTAGTGTTGTGTTTTGGCAAGTTCAAGTCACGTGATGAAAGTTTTATCCTAACATCCTAAATTGAAATGATTTAATTATTATGCCATGTGCCTCTGGACATTTTAATTATTATGGTTCAAACCAGTTGTTGATAATATTGGTCATGAAAATCATTATCATCAACAACAGTTAATACTGGATAAAAACCTCAGATTGGATAATATCAAAATCGATGATAGGTCATCTACAATTTACACATACATATACTGGGGTTTGAATATGAAAAAAGTTATGTAAAAACTAATTTATTTTCCCAATATTCATTTGGAATATCGATTTTATAATTATAAAATAAAAGAAAAAGGAGGGCACAAGGTGTCATGTGAGATTCAAGCGGCTCTGTGCAGAGAGATGAGACAAGGGGCTTTTCATTCGGATTCTACGTGACGTCATCACACACCCTACAATTTTATTAGTCAAAAAACTATTCATTCTCGTTTGAAAACTAATAAAACTACGAGTTCTCTGCTCTTATTTGACTTCTGTTTTTTCTACTCCTACTTCCTAAACATCAAGTCACAGCATTTCACCTTAAAAAAAGAAAAAAATAATTCTTCACATTTCATCAAAATCTTTAGTATTTTCAAATTGGACTACCATAATTTGGTTTCTAAACCTTTTATAATGACACTAAATTCTTTATATAAGTTGAAGGCAAAATCAAAACTATGTTTCCCATTAATTAGTTTATTTACTTAGATCTTACCAGTGGATGTACTACATCTATAACCTTGTAAATCTAAGATACAATACTTTAAATGCAGTTGGCTTGTTTGTTTGGCAGTGAACATATTTGGCATTTATCTTGTTTCCGGCTCTCCGCTAGTTTGTTTCTTATGAATTATGAAAATATAAGTGAATAACATAAATTACTTTTTTTTAGCCAAAAACATGTATTAGATACTTATAATACGAGTAAAGAAAGAAGTATATAAAAATAAAAATAATTAACTTTGTTTATTTGTCGGTCTTTTGATTTTTCATTGCTTGAATAAGCTTTATTGTCAACTACGTTTATAATCCTTTAATAAATATAATTATTTAATAGAAATATCTGATTTAAATTAGACTGCAAACGAATAGATGACCAGACAAGTAATTCACAATTTTTTGCAAATACTTAACATCTATTATAAACATGTCAAATACGGATACAAAACATTAGTAACATATGGTTTGTTCTTGAATACCAAAACGTGTTATAGAAAAATAAACTAGAAAAACAAGAAAGATGTCGCATCGAACTCGAGTGTTTGTGTGAAAAATCAAATTTGAGGCGAAGAAGAACCATCATGATATAATTGGCCGAAACGAATCATCATCATATATCATAAAACAAGGCAAACTCGAAGTCAACTTTGAAATCTCAGTTTTAGAGATGTCCGATTTATGATTACTCCAAATCTCTTTGGAAGACCATGCAAGGCATCATCATCTGACGTCAGAATTAATTATGGACCTCTGGTTTTCAATTTCTACAATCATTATATTTCCTCACTTCTTATTTATGAGACCTAGATCTTCATACCGGACAATATGTTATAGGTTTGAGTTACGATGTTATAATATCTTTGACTCTCAACTTATGCAAATTCTCTTTAAAAAAAAAAAGAAAGAAAAACTTATGCAAATTATATTTTTGCAGTTGCTCTTCATATAATCTTTACTCTTGGAAGTAATAATATTGCAACTCTGCGAAACATCATTAAGAAAATCTGAGTTTGTAGAAATCAAGATAACACTAAAAAAAACACAGAACAAAATAACAAAATACTTTCAAAAATTAGAGAAGACATGTTAATTGAACTCTGTGTGTGTGTGTTTTTTTTACAAATTTTACCATTAAGTGAATAATTGAGTGAACTAATGTTTTAGTTATTGCAAATTAAGGAAGCTAAGATTGATAGAAAAGAAGTAGAGAGTCATGAACGTAGAAAGGCAACTTCGGTTTGACCAAAAAAGAAAGGCAACTTCGAATAAATTTATTGATCATTGATTTATACAAATTCTATAAATGACATTCACAAAATGGTTTAGATTTCCGGTAAAAAAGTTTAAAAAAAAAATCGCCGTTGCCGGGGATCGAACCCGGGTCACCCGCGTGACAGGCGGGAATACTTACCACTATACTACAACGACCTTGTTGTTTAAATTACCAAATCATTGATTAAGATTACCTTAATTAATCAGTAGTTAAAACTATTCTTAGGGTGGTTATTGATTGTTGTGTAACTTGGCTGTTCAAAACTACAAATTAGTGGCCTGATAAGGCCTTATAAGGCCCAAATCATTAGTAACTCACTTATCTGATTTACCGAAAATGCCCTTACACATCACGAAGTCGCCTGATACTGAAATTTTCAATTTCTAAAATCAAATCCAATTGAGAAAACCCAACTTCAAATTCGAGATCTGAATTTAGGGATCTCAAATTGAAGAGGATGACGAAGGATTTCCCAATTCCACCGGTTGTTTTCCCTCCCAGTGGATCATCTCCGGCCACCGCAAATGTTCAGCAACGCCGAGTTCCCACAGCTCCTTACCAACCACCACGTTCTTCCCCCGGTTCATTTTCAATCCCTTTCATGCCATCTGAAATCGGATCCTCCGTCGCTACTTCAGTACCGGCCGGACCATTCAGCGGAACAATCTCTTCTTCATCATCTTTCGGTAGAGGAGTCTCTGCTTCGTTTGAAGATGAGGAGCCTTTACTCGACGAACTCGGTATCCATCCAGATCAAATCTGGAAGAAAACTAGATCGATTCTTAATCCCTTTCGAATCAATCAGACTGTTCACAAAGATTCAGATCTCTCTGGTCCGATCTTCTTGTACCTTGCGCTTTGCTTATTTCAGCTTCTCGCTGGGAAGATTCAGTTTGGTGTTATTCTTGGTTGGGTTGTTGTTTCCTCTATTTTCTTGTACATTGTCTTCAATATGCTTGCTGGTCGAAATGGGAATCTTAATCTTCATACTTGTACGAGCTTAGTTGGTTACTCTCTGCTTCCGGTTGTGATTTTGTCTGCGGTGTCGTTGTTTGTGCCACAAGGTGCTGGTCCGGTTCGGTTTGTGCTTGGGGCGGCGTTCGTGTTGTGGGCTACTAGAGCTTGTTCTAATCTGGTGGTGTCTCTTGCTGATGGAGGAGAAGAACACCGTGGTTTGATATCGTACGCCTGTTTCTTGATCTATACTCTGTTTTCGCTTCTCGTTATCTTTTGAATATCGATAGATTGTTCATCTTTCCTGTTCCATTTCCAAGTAGCTTAATTTGAAATCTTAAAGGTGTTTATGGTGAAATAGCTGAGACATTGTAAAGGTTTTTTGATAACTTTAGAGGAAGTTGTTGTTGATGTGGTTTAAGTAATTGGATTTGATGTTCTTTGATCTCTTACTATTGGAAATCTCTTAACTTTTATGCTATATTCATTCTTTTGTGGTCCTCTTTGACAGCTTCTTGACATGAATTGTTATTTGACTGTGAGCGTATTCAACTACTCATTTTAAGCATATATGTGTTGAACTAATGCAGTTTTGGAAGAGCTTAGAATGGTTCTGTTTTGTTAAAGGCCAGTTGTGTGTTGGGAAGAAAGTCACTAAGATGTTTTGATTAAAGCCACTTAGGTTGATTCAACTACGATGATATTATAAGTGACTAGAGAGAAGTGTGTGGTTTGGCTTGAGATTGTTCTATTAGTAGGGTAAACTTTTTGCCATCAGCGGAATTCCCTTGGCTACTGGAGAAAGATAAGAGTGTTGGCTTGAAAGTGTTGTTGAGGTTTCAGAGGAAGTAATAGAGGTGAACTTTGGACTGCTTATAACTACAGTTAGAACTCTCAGACTTCGATTGTTTCAAGCACAATTGATGGCATCGAAAATAAATGCAAACGCAAACAAACGTTCATCATTCATGGTTCAGTTATCTGGTCTACATGAGCACTACCTCTTCTTACTAGTCATGCAAATATGAAATATCCCTTCAACTGTGCAAATTTTTCGTATGATTGTCTAAAGACCCGAAACATTATATGGGCTTTAAGATAACATTTGGGCCCATTTACATTAAACATTCATTTTCTTCGTCACCTTCTTCAGCCAACGTTTTGTCTCTTTCACCAACTTAACAGATGAATTTAATTACTGAAACAGATTATAGGAGCAAAATCAAAATCATAATCCACTTTTATGTGATCGAGAAAAAGATTCCAAGCCCAGAAAACACCAAAACCCCATTTCTTTTAGTTCCCATTTTTTTTCTTTGTAGCTCGAAATCTCCTCTGCTTCTGCTGCTACTACTCTTAAGGTTCTCTTCCTCTTTTACATGTTAATGCAGTTCTGCTGCAATCTCTAAAATTATTCCCACTGGATTTGCTTTAGTGAATCATCGAAATGTCTTAGCTTTTTGTATTCGTGTACTGTTGTACAAAATTTTGGAACTGCCCATTTTCAATTTCGTTATTTTTGAAATAGTACGATGCGCCAATTGTAGTTTTCTGATTCATAGTGAAGCTCTTCGGAGATTTATTAATTGAAGCATTGTCTTAATTTTTCTTTGTAATCTCTCTTAATTTGATTGTTCATTACAAGTATCTTAGCTTCCAGTTTTGAACTTGATCCATATGCAACTGGGTTCCGATTATAATACTGTAGAATGTGAGTGCCACTTTTTGTTTATGTTCTTCTTGGTTTAGGACTTGACGTTGACCTCTTGTTCTTTCTCTTGAACAGGTCTTTGTTAGTAAAAACCTGGCAGTGAAATTGGAGTTTTTAAAAGATCTTTGGTTGGTTCTGTGGTTTCAGAATGGCAGCTTATGTTTCTCCCTGTTTAACTCCTCCGGATTCTCGGGTGCTCACTGTTCTAAGAAAGAGTGTGTTACCGGAAAATCATCTAGGCACCAGGGTTGGTTGCTTTAGAATGAGTGAAGGTACTAAAAGATATCGTGTTGTTACTGCTCATAAATCCGAGTCTTCGTCAATTAGAAACTCTCTGAATTCTCATAGTCCAAGCCATTTCCAAAGCCAAGATTCTTTCTTGAATCTCCACCCTGAGATATCAATGCTCAACCCAAGAAAAGAAACTTCTAGTGTTCCCATTACTGAGGATTTGGATGAGTTATCTACTCCAAACACTTACAATGAGGCAAGGATAAAAGTTATCGGGGTTGGAGGTGGTGGGTCAAACGCTGTGAATCGCATGATTGAGAGTGAGATGATTGGTGTGGAGTTTTGGATTGTAAATACCGATATTCAAGCAATGAGAATGTCTCCGGTTTTCCCAGACAATAGGTTACAGATTGGTAAGGAGTTGACTAGAGGTTTAGGTGCTGGAGGTAATCCAGAGATTGGAATGAATGCTGCTACAGAAAGCAAAGAAGCTATCCAAGAAGCGCTTTATGGTTCAGATATGGTCTTTGTCACAGTATGTCTATCACTATTACTTTCAGTTTTAGTTATTTCTATAGCAAAATATAGATTACAAATGAGAAGTTTTACGGGTCAGAATCGCTGTTTGCAATATTATGTCGGTTTTATTGAATTTTGGTGGGTTTTGGTTTCTCTTTTGTTTATCAATTTCTCTTTTATCTCCATCTGGCTAAAGTAGTGAGCTTTATGTCTTGGATCATAGAATACGTTCCGGTTTAAAGTACTACCAATCATGGGTTATAGTGTGAATTTGCTGCCTCCAAAGATTTAATGTTAGATTAGATCTTTAAGTTCACTGCAAGCTTTGCTAGCCAAATGTCTTGTTATTTTTCTAGGCTGGAATGGGTGGTGGAACCGGCACAGGCGGGGCTCCTATAATTGCAGGGGTTGCAAAAGCGATGGGTATATTGACGGTTGGTATTGTCACAACGCCTTTCTCATTTGAGGGACGGAGAAGAGCAGTCCAGGCTCAGGAAGGGATTGCAGCCCTCAGAGATAATGTTGACACTCTTATTGTTATTCCAAACGACAAGTTACTTGCAGCAGTCTCTCAGTCTACTCCAGTTACAGAAGCATTTAATCTGGCAGATGATATACTTCGTCAAGGAGTCCGCGGAATATCTGATATCATCACGGTATGGCTTTGTAATGTATTATTCCCTAAGCTATGACATCCATGTTTATATTAAATCTCTGACAGCTGTCTTTTTTTGCTTGCATTGCAGATTCCTGGATTGGTCAACGTGGATTTTGCTGATGTGAGGGCTATAATGGCAAATGCAGGTTCTTCGTTGATGGGAATAGGAACTGCAACAGGTAAGAGTAGAGTTTTCTTTGGCTTTGAATCTATTTTATTGATAGGCTCTCTCTGCTGCACGATTACGTAGTAACAAAGGGCAATTAGAAGGCAGGTTAAAGAACCCTGTGACTAATATAGGCGACGCTATATGCATATGTTGTTACCTAAAAAATGCTAGAGTATTCAATTTACTGAGAATTGGTACTACATATGTAGCTGAGTAGATTAATTTGACTATAGATTTGTTACTCTTTAACCGTGACAAGGAATCAGTCTAATAATGTTTGGTCTACTGCATTGTGATATATTCAGGAAAATCCTAAACTTGAACTATTTTGGTGCTATGTTTTGGTTGCATCATTATGCTTACTCTTTCATGCTATACTGTTATTTGAGCAGGAAAGACTCGAGCAAGAGATGCTGCATTAAACGCGATCCAATCACCTTTGTTAGATATTGGCATTGAGAGAGCCACTGGAATTGTTTGGAACATAACTGGTGGAAGTGACTTAACCCTGTTCGAGGTCTTTCTCCCTCTCTACTTTTTAAGTCCATTTCCTGTCCTAGTAATCACTTGGTTTCTTCCCTAGACAATTTAGAAAAGAACATCAGTCCCTTGTCATTTATAACATTCTGATGCTTTATTTTGACTCTCGGGGAAACGATTTGTAGGTAAATGCTGCTGCAGAAGTGATTTACGACCTTGTTGATCCGACAGCCAATCTTATATTTGGTGCTGTGGTGGATCCATCCTATAGTGGTCAAGTAAGTATTTTTCTTTCTTGGATCTTCTTCTAACATAATCTCCGAGATACTCAAATTGCTTAACTTTTTTGAAAAACTTTTTCGTCATGTCAGATAAGTATTACCCTAATAGCAACCGGTTTCAAACGCCAAGAAGAAGGAGAAGGGAGGCCACTTCAGGTATTCACTTGTCTCCCTCGACACATACAGCATAGCAGATTCTTGCATCAAATGTCAATAAGTCTTCGACTGTAATCTCTCTAAATGCTACATGAAAATACAGGCGACGCAAGCGGATGCATCAATGGGAGCCACAAGACGTCCTTCGTCATCATTCACCGAAGGCAGTTCCATAGAGATCCCAGAGTTCTTAAAGAAGAAAGGTCGCTCTCGCTATCCTCGCCTCTAGACCCACTTTGGATCACTCTACATGAGATTTGTTGAATGTAAGGAGAAGGAATGATTTGGTGTGGCTATGTAAATTACCTCTCTGGTGATTCTTTAATAGGTTGTTAGAAATGATTTTACTATAGTACTATAATAATGTTATTTGACTTGACAGATGATAAATCTCAGTATCTGCCACTCTGTTTCAAGATTTTGCCTTTGGATAAATGGATAGAAAAAATAAAATGGTTGTTTAAAACTTTAAATCAATCATATGGGTGCAAGAATTTACCATATGAATTTTTGAAAGAAACAAGGCATAATTAAAGCGATATTGTTGGTACATCGTGCAAATAAATTAGTCTCGTTGATACATCAATAAACAAAACATCGATGTTATTATATATGCCGTTGGCTTTGTTGAAAGTTCAACGTTGCTAGCAATCTTGAGGAGGAGGTGGTCTTGGAATGGTTTTACAAGGCTTTTCAGGAGTTTGTCTCGGCGTATCTCCACCTCCCTTAGGAGAATCTCCACATGGTGGGGAGGGTCTTACGCATATCTCAGGTTTACCTGTTTAATAACATGTTAACAAGTATAATTAGAGATTAAATAGACGAAAAAACAGAAATTAGGGTTTTAAATGGTTGTAATATAAGCCACGAACTGATCAGTTTGTAAAATAATACCGTTATGTTGCAACCATTCAAAACGTTACTTAAAAATAAGAAGAGACTGACTGACCTTGGTGGACACGAACATGAAACGATAGACAGAGAAATATATGAAGCAAACATAGAAGAAGAAAAGCTTGTGTTGTTGTTTTCTTCATTTTCATTGTTCTACGATCCCTATCATGTCTACCAGTAGTGTATATATAAAAATTGAAGCAGACAAAATCAAACGTTTAGTAAATAAATAAATTTGAAGTCAAACTTTGACGACTTCTTGTTTGCTGTGAAAACGCGGTTTTGTACATCAGCTATGTAACATCTTCTCAATAAACAAATAAACTATATATGGATGCAAGACTTTTGGAGGTTCCCATGTATATTATTGTTGGTTAAACCGTTCACCGTTTGTTGTGTACGATAGATCAATTAATTTGTATGAAAATACAATTTACAGTATGTCAATCATATATTTGGGTAAATAACATCTCCTGGTGCTCAAAGTTTAAAACCAAAAAAAATACACATTTCTAACAAAAAAATACATTTGAAACTAGAGTTTCTGTTTTTGGTGGCCTAAGGGAATCGACCCAGAGCAAGTCCAGTTATAGAGAGACCTAAGACATATAAAACATGATCTCGACAAATTCAAAGGATCAGACTATTCAACATTCGATATAAAAACATAATCTCAACCGTTTGAGCATGACATTATTAATTGGTGATGAAATGAATAGTCTACTTGGTGATGTTCGATTACAAACAAAGATAATTAATTTCTTTCAACATAGTACCGGTATGTATTTTATATTTTGCGCATCACATACGTCTACATACTTATTTCAGAAAATATCAAAGCGAGAGGACCATATAAGATCAAACTTCAAAGTGTGGTTAAATGTTAACGTCTGCACTAAATATATCCTTCTTCCTTCTTCCAAAACGAGTCACGACACACAATATTCCATCTCAATAAATATTAATTCTACATCTACATCACACAGTCATATATGGACACACATCTATATCATTTGATGGTACGTATATGGTTTCTGTAGAAAGTTGCATTAAATTTCTTATATTACTCTTTAGTTCTTGCTGGATCAAAGTGTAAGCGCACAGTCTCAAATTAATCACATAATTACGTGAACATATTCAAGGGGAGGCCATGAGATATGTAACGAAGGGAACCAAAAAATAGAAGTTGATCAAGAAAAAGTAAAGTTGTCGAAGAGACAAATGAATTCCGTATACCGACACGTGAGAAGGTACTTTTACATTGCAACCTCTATATCTCAATCATTATGTAAATATTCTTTTATTTGCAAAAGTATAATATTTCAATTTTGTAGCCATTTTGGTTTTGTTTTTTCTCGCCATTTTGTATTTGATTAAACGTTTGGAAACAGAAACAGAAATAGAAACATTATTTTTTTTAATAACTATTTTGCAGATTTCATTATCGGGATCAATTAATTCCGATGTATCCCCACCTAAACGTATTTCATTGGAATAAATCCTAAATCAACATCAGCCTCATGATCCTCCCAAAAAATCCAACCGCTTTGAATGCTTTCTTATAGTCTACACATAAATTAATAAAAATTCACGAATTACGTGCGACCCCAAAAATATTAACAGTTGAAAACCTGAATCTCTTTAATTACATATTTTCATTTTTAATGAAAAAAGATTCTTCAAAATCATTTCGACTTAAAGGCCCTATGTTTTTATGAGAAATCTCGATGATTATTCAAAATGCCTTCTTCTCTCTTAAATCTTTTCTTAAGGATCCTCTAATTGAGTTTGTTCAAAGAAAAATATCCTCTTATTGAGAGCTTTACCTAAAAAATCATTTAACAACATATTTGAAGGCTTGATCACTTGCAAAAACATAAAAGTGAATTAGAAAACACTTAATAGGAATATCTAATAAATAGTTTAATTTCTATATTGATTATTATTTATTTATTTAGGCTCCAAAAATTAAGGGCCAAAGCAATCCAATCTACAAAAAAAGACACGTAAAGTTGTCACTTACCATACAATAAAACAAAAGCAAAAAAAAGTTTTATTCACCAAACAATAACTTACGTCGACGTGTAACACAACCTCCCACCCGATTTTCTCATTTCCTTACATAACCCAACAAAAAAATACATATTATCAACACCGAATCTCAAACACAACCTCTCTTCATCTTTTTGTTTCCTCCAAGAATCTGAATCTGCTTTACTATTGTGTAATCATGATGAACATCGACGATACGACGTCTCCAATGGCCCACCCGATCGGTCCATCTCAGCCTCTTTCCGACCAAACCAAACAAGATCCGCCAAGTTTGCCCAGCGAAGCAGCTTCTTATGTTTCCGACAGGAAAGATCTAGCTTTGCCTGAAGAGAAACCTAAACAGAATCAAGAAGAAGAGAGAGTGGACACTGGGAGAGAGAGGTTAAAGAAGCACCGGAGAGAGATCGCCGGTAGGGTTTGGATACCTGAGATATGGGGACAAGAAGAGCTTCTTAAGGATTGGATCGACTGTTCAACGTTTGACACATGTCTAGTCCCTGCCGGAATATCGTCTGCACGTGCTGCTCTCGTAGAGGAAGCTAGGCGAGCTGCTTCAGCTTCTGGTGGGTTACATAATCGTTGCTTGATCTTACGCTGAATCTAATATAATAAGATACATACTTATAAATGTGGTTCTTGTTCCTCAATAATAATATAAGGCACTATTGTTACATTGTTGATATATTCTCACTCATTTTACTCATAACTTTATAAACATTGCAAGTTGCTTTGAGTGTGTTTAGTTGCCTATAGTTGTCCATATGGGAAAGTGTACAACGGATTTTGTGATTTTCTTTTTTGATATTCTTGATTCGATCCGTCCATATCATGTATATATACTCTGCAACTATCTGAATATCCAGGATTCGAGGGAATATATAGATATGTAGAAAGGTTTTTTAAAGAAAACACTTAAAAAGTTTGGAAAGATATCAAAACTTTGTTTAAAAAAAGAGAGAGAGAGAGAAAGAAAGACAGATATCAAAACTAAAAAATAGAAGTAAAATTCATATAGAAAGTAATATCTTTATATATCTAAATATTGTTTATGTATCTAAATAAACATACATATTTGTAAATCATAAATCTCAATGGAAGCTAATATCCCCCCTTCTCAAATTTCAGTATTTGCAATGTGCTCCACTTTAAATTTGAGAAGATGGTTTAGCTCTTTTTGGATTCTTGTTTGTGTTGAAAGACTTATTTTGAATCAGCATTTTTTTTTCTTTTTCAAAATATCAAATTGTGAATGTGACATTTGCCCGTTTTCCTAATGCTCTTTTTGCATGTGCCCAAACATGCCCAATCATGTTCTTAGCTTCTTAGAAGTCCAATTCAATATCCTTTTTATTTGGCATATCTCTTTGTGCCATGAGTTAGACATGTAACTATGTAACAACGCGATTAAAGAGATAAGAGCGGACTTATTGAGAAGACATGTAACTATGTAGCAACGAGATGAGTTAGACATGTTACTTAGGAATCAAGAAACGACGACCTTGATTAGTTTTCACTTTTCACACACATGTATGAGTTCTTATGTGGACCAAAATACCTAAATCAACGTATTCAATTTACATATATGAATTATGATTATAGATTATATTTGTAATTACTCAAATACCCAAAAAATACTTGCTCGTGAAGAAAAAATCCCCCAATACATAACATTGTTATGAATAATAGATGGATGTCCATTATACCGCCCATCTTCTAAAAGTCTCTAGAATTACTTGTATCCAAAATTTTACTTTGTCATCAAGTAAAACCATCCCTTTGTATTTCTATATAAAATACCATTTATTCATTAGAATAAGACATTAAATCTTCTATCTCTTTTCTGGCTGAAATTCATCTAAATTCAAAGGATCTCCTTGATACAATCAAAGAAAAAAATCAAATCAAAGCAAAGAAAAATCAAAATGATATTCCTTCGACATCACCTCCATGAGAATCTGTAATTTTATCTAAGGCTGACTATGATTGGACGATATGAGATTACAAGACTTCAAGTCTATAATTGATTATAACTCAGCCTTATTTAAAATACTTTCGAATTGGAACTATGTGGATCCGTGATTTTCTAAATTATTTGCTTCCGTGATTTTTTCTCTACATAAATCTAATTTACAAGTAATTTTAAACAAGATTGAGTTATAATCACTTACCCACTTGAACTCTTGTAATCTCAAATAATTCCAATCATAGCGAACTTTAGGTAAAATCACAATTTTCTGATGATCAAACATTTATTTGAAATCATTCCAAAAAATTTGTGGATCTTTCACACTCAAATAATCATTCTTGAAAAAATAAATAAAAAAATAATCATTCTTGAAAAACATCCTATTATACTTCTCGAAAATATACGAACATTAAAAAAAAATTCAAATACGCAATCCAAACTGCTTATTCGAATAATTATTCTGGGGCCGAATTTCCTTGGGGATTTGGGACAAACCAAAACTCAAAATTGATTTCTAGTAAATGGGCTACTGGGCCAAACTATTGAGGCCCAAATGGCCTTTCTAGATACGAACTAGTCAAAAGAGAATCATTTCTGATTTGTTGCGAAAAATCTCATCGACTCTTTCCTCGCTCTCGCCATTGTTGTAGATCGCTTTCTCTAACCCTAAAATACGTAGAGAGATCAGGTACCTGAAAACAAACGATCAATCATGGAGTACGCTGCTCGGAGAAATCAGAAAGGCGCTTTCGAAGGCTTTTACAAACTTATCATGCGCCGTAACTCCGTCTACGTCACTTTCATCATCGCCGGCGCATTCTTTGGCGAACGGGTGAGAGATCAAAGCCTTTTTGATTGTTTTATATCTGATTAGGGATCGTATTGTTCCGGATCTGGTTTTGTGTGTATGGTTTGATTGGAACGAAATTGGGGATTTTGGTGTTGACAAATGATAATCTTAGTGAAGAAATTTGGTTGGATAGATTAAGCGATTTACAATAGAGAGCTGGAGATTATAGTTTTTGATTAATTTTGAGAAGAATCTGGTGAAAAATTGTTTTTTTGGGGTCTTATATGTGAATATATGATTCTGGGGTTTACATGGCCAGATAATGGAGTTTCATTGCTCACAAAAGATCATATTTACATGAAATGTTAAAATCTGTTGTTGCAGGCTGTGGATTACGGTGTTCATAAGCTCTGGGAACGCAACAATGTTGGGGTATGTTTATATATTTGTGTGTTTGATTCTACCTCTCTTGTGCTGTTATTCTGTATTCTGATTTATGTTTTATGCTGAATTGCTGTCTAAATGTGTTGATGAAGAATGATTGTTACTCTGACGAATAAAAATTCTGCATCTGAAAATGGTTTCTGTTAACAATTTTTCCTTAATGGTTTAGTATTGATGTTAATGTTTGTCTGTCTTTGAACTAGAGAGTCTAGATGGTAATAATTGTTTCTTCATTCTCTGTGTTGCCCATCTTAAGATATGGAATGTGATCTGCTCACACTTCTTCAGTTTCGGTTTACTGTCCTAATCATCTTCTGCAATTCTGCTTGTTGTTAGTGTTATTAGTTTATAGTTGAATCATTGAATGCTTGTTTTAGAGTAAGAAAGTAGCTAATTTCGAAATATCTCTGCTTTGCCTTTTCTAGCTTCTACTAGAATGTGTATACTAGTTCTCTCCCCATGGTTTGTGCTAGGTAGTTCAATCATCAACATCATAAGTTTTCGATCTTGTGTGAGTATCTGTGAAAGTATGAAAGATAATGATTTATATATCTGTATTCACAATGATTTTCTTGTCATCACGCAGAAACGATATGAAGACATCTCTGTGTTGGGTCAAAGGCCAGTAGAAGAATGAGGATTTCTCCTTTTTGAATTCTCTCAGACCAAAAGCAAGAATTGGAAATTTCCATGTTGTTTTGCATTCCAAGTCTCTCTTTCTTTGTTGAATAAAATATAAAATCATTTGGGATGATTCATTACTTCACCTAAAGCTATCTGGTTCTCTGATTAATTGAATTTTTGCATTGTGGAATATGATAACATTATCATAACAACGTCCTTTGGCATTACAATTCTTTTTGTCTTTTTATTAAAAAGCAAATCCATTGAAATGCCCATTCGTGAATCTTCACTTTTGGGTTCTTGAAGCGTCGTTACTTTAATGTGCAGAGCCCATATTCTGAGGTCTAACTTGTATCCATCCTCAAGAAATTGTAATAATTGAGAAAGGTCAAATTCAAAAGGATTTTCGTTCCAATGTTGAATCCCAAAAAAGAGAGAAGATTAATGATTATATGAGTTCTTTGAAAAATAACCAGAGGAGTCACTGTCGATAGAGCATCATCGTTCTTGATTTTACAGAATAAGTGGGAATTAAACCGACAAAACCACATTGGTTCAGTTTCGTGCACAGAACCTAAAGACTTCCACTAAGCTGTGGGGCAATGGTTAGAGATTAGATTTTGACGATCTCTTTATCGTAAATCACATAACTTGCACCACTACTTTCGAAAGCCATGCATATAGATCAGAAGATCAACATCGTGCAAAGTGCAAACCAATCATATCATTCATATAGGTTTTACAAGAAAAAGTGGTCCTTATGGGCAAACCAAGTGGAATTATGATTATCCATCCATTGATCATTCGCATAATGCGTTTTGTTGTGTTGTGACAATAGATTTAGAGATCCGAATTGGTGCAAATGCGATGTTCTTGTGGTCGGAATGTGGACAAATGAATATTCCGAAAGCATTTTGTCTTGATACTGTTATGTTATGCCCTACCTGATCATCACATCACATGTTTCACTTTTTCTTTTACGTTTTCAGAGAAATTTCTTTTTCATTTCTCTAAACGAAATGCTCATTTAAATAGTCATTTATATGTTTAGAATAATGAGATGGGAATAGTGAAATTCTCTCGATAAGAAGTGGGGAGAAAGAAAAATGTGAGGTGGGTTTTTATGGGGCAGGCACCATCTGTGGATTATACGAAAAGGTATCACACACCAAAAAGATAAGACAATAATTTGTTTCGTTAAAGTTTTGACATTGATAATAAATAGTATTTCTAACACACAAGAGTGTTTGGTCAAGGTCTTTACAAAACAAAAGAAAAACATTTGAAAACTTAATTCGATTATCTTTGCATCGGATCCACGAAATAGAATCCTAAACGAATAATAACTTTGATGGGTAACGAAAATATATCATTTTTTGAAAAAGATTTAAACAAGAAAATATGTGGTTTATCACAATTTTGATGATCAATGTTAGAGGACCGTGTTAACTGCATGTACGAGACGTCGAGACATGTATAGGTTCCTACATTTCTCTATCTTTGATGGAAGTTTTCCAATAAAAGCACACAAAAGGTGGTCTCTACTCTACCTCAGGTTAGCTAATTATGTCGTTTCCTTCAAAAATGATATGCACGAACGCCTTGAATTCCTTGACATATGTAATTTTTGGTCAACAGTTTTACTACAAATTGACCTAGCTACGTTCATGATAACATTGAACCCAAAAATGTTGACCATATATTTCGAATATATATAAGAAATACAAAACATAATTACAATATTATATTGTTGACCATACAAAAAAGTAACTTATTTTAATAATGCGATTGTTAAAAAACGTACTAAACTAATAACATAGGCCTATGATGATCCCCCAACCTAAGTTATGCTTTTTCTATAGGGAATATCGTACCACAGAAAATCAATTGGATAACATAAGTTTTTAGCTATTTCTTTAACTTTTTTTTTCCTTTTAATTATTTAGCTTTTTTTCTGAAAAAAGAAGAAGAAGAAGAAGAGAGGGCCTATAAATAGCAGAGCCAGTCCCGCCGTGTCAGCCATGCAGTAATCTGATACAAAACACTTTTTTTATCTTCACAGGTTTGATTTGGAAAAACTCATTAATTAGTTTCCTAATAAAATTTATCTTCTTCTTAATCTTTTTTTCTTAATAGAAACCCTTTTTCTCCCTTTTTTTTTTACCAGAGATTTCCAACAAAACAGGAATTAAAACACAAGATGAAGATGGTGATGATGATTAAGCTCTGCTTCTTAGCCATAGCCCTCCTCTGCATTGCTCCTGCAAATGCTCGTAATGCTTACACTCTTTGTTTCTCTCTCCCTCCATTTATATATTCACATATATATATATATATATATATATATATTAATCAGAAAGTTTAATTAAGTTTGAAACGATCAAGTAAACGATGGTTATCGATTTTCACTATACGTTATTTAATTTTTCTATATTTACGGATGTACGTATATTGATTAGAAATTTATATCATTAAAAAATTTAGAGGATAAAAAAACATTGCTATTATATGTTAGTTTTTGGTATAGGTCTAAGCAGATGTGTGTTGTGCTTAAAATATACAAGACACCAATAATCGATCATATAACAGAGTGTTCATCCTAAATGTATTAATTATTTCCTTAAGTAGTGAATATAACTTTTAATACTATACGAATTGGTAACACTAATGAGCAGAGACACAAGGAGTAGTGTTTGGATATAAAGGAAAAAATGGACCAAACCAATGGGGACACTTAAACCCTCACTTCACCAAATGCGCGGTCGGTAAATTGCAATCTCCAATTGATATCCAAAGGAGGCAAATATTTTATAACCGCAGATTGGAATCGCTACACCGCGATTACTACTTCACAAACGCGACGCTGGTGAACCACGTCTGTAATGTTGCAATGTTCTTTGGGGAAGGAGCAGGAGATGTGATAATCGATAATAAGAACTATACCTTACTGCAAATGCATTGGCATACTCCTTCTGAACATCATCTCCATGGAGTCCAGTAAGTCCCCTCGGCCCAATTCTCTTCTCATGGATTGATTTATTTATAATAATTTATTATGGTTTATCATAAAATAAAATAAATTTCCATACATTCTTTGTTTGATTATCTACCAAATTAGCTAGGTTGGCTCAAATTATCGAGTTTGGATTTTCTGCCACCCCAATATTATTTTTATTTCTATAGAGTCACAAGCCCATTGCTAAGTGTTTTTTTTTTGGTGTTAGTATGGCCTGTTAAGCCCATGTGGCTTCTGTCCTCTTTTCGTTTTGAATATTACTATTAGGTTTTGGAGTTATGTATTATATCATTTGAATTCGATTTTTAAAGTAACAAAATGTTAATGATAATAATTAAACAAAAAAACGTAGATATGCAGCTGAGCTGCACATGGTACACCAAGCAAAAGATGGAAGCTTTGCTGTGGTGGCAAGTCTCTTCAAAATCGGCTCTGAAGAGCCTTTCCTCTCTCAGGTACTTTTGAGGTATTAATTTTGAGAAAACTGACTATATATTATTGGCTTAATTTGATAATTCATTGTTAATAATAATGTGAAAATATGATTAGATGAAGGATAAATTGGTGAAGCTAAAGGAAGAGAGAATCAAAGGGAACCAAACAGCACAAGTGGAAGTAGGAAAAATCGACACAAGACACATCGAACGTAAGACTCGAAAGTACTTCAGATACGTTGGTTCACTCACTACTCCTCCTTGCTCCGAGAACGTCTCTTGGACCATCCTTGGCAAGGTAATCTTTTTACACACAATATATTACATTGTTAGGAGAGGTTTAAAACAATTCATTTGGATTTTATTAGAAGTGAATTTTGGTATAAAAAAAATCTAGCGTACATAAATTTATAATCTAGAGTTAGTTTTTCAAAAGCAACTAAAGTTGATATCTAAACTAGGATCTCGCTTTTAATTTAGGCTTCTAAATATATCAAGACTGAGTATACATATAATTTAAATTCCACCGAAATTGATTCTAGCACATTAAAGATTCTGAGACCATAGTGTACGTAACGATATTGAAGTTTCAAACTTCGTCCAAAGTTATTAATTTTTCTGGACGATATTCAAACGTATTTGAGTGTCATTTGGGCTCCACAACCCCTGCTTTTAAGCTAAACCCTTTATGTCAAACTTGTTATTCACGTTTGAATATGAAATAGAGAAGTCAATATATACGATTGATAACACCTAGCTAGCTACTACTTTCATGTTTATTTGACATTTTTGTATGGAAACGGTCCAAATTAACGTGACATCGTGATTTATGATTGCCGTGTATAATAAATTAAATGCAGGTGAGGTCAATGTCAAAGGAACAAGTAGAACTACTCAGATCTCCATTGGATAAACCTTTCAAGAACAATTCAAGACCTTGTCAACCCCTAAACGGCCGGAGAGTTGAGATGTTCCACGACCGTGTCGATAAAAAAGAAACCGGCAACAAAAAGAAAAAACCCAATTAAAATAGTGTTACATTGTCTATTGGTTTGTTTAGAACCCTACTTAGCTTTGTAAAACTAATAATCTCTTATGGAGTAGTGTGTTGTCGTTACGACTTGATCTTTGTTTTCCAAAATTTATTATGCGGTGTTGTGAGTTATGTGCTACGTTTAAACAACGTGAATCAACTAATATCCTCCTATTTAGTATAATAAGAAGTGAAGAACAAATGAATTATGTTGCAAAGATTAATTTGGATCCACGTTATAATATTACCGATAACAAGGGTTACTTTAAAATCCTCTAACCAAAAGTGTTAAACATGATATAAGTGGTAAGCTGGGAAAGTGTATCTAGTAGTTTTTGTTATTGTCATTATTATATCATCAACTCATCAACCGGATTTAAATCCGTAAAATGCATGTTGTTAACAAAAAAGAAAAAAATCATAGATCGATTTAACTTAAAATCTACAAGGCATCAATCCTAATTAATCAACACACATATGATGAATTGACTTCAAGACGAATTGGAGATTATATAACTATGTTCTATTTGAATCAATTTAAAAAAAAAAAAACATTTAATATATCTCTGATTTATTATTATAAAAAGTATCTGGTATATATAGACATAAATAGATTCAATAAATATATAATATTTAGAAAGAATTTTACAATTATGAAAATAAGTACTACTATAATAATTGTTGGAACTTGAGAGATTGAAGGAGAGAAAAAATCTAAAGATGGATTTGTTTGTTTCTGTGTTGGTTAGAAATAATTGTTACGATGAAAAAAAGGAGAAGCAGTGTAAGACAAATTAATTGTCATTGTCTTTCCTGCCAACTCCAAACAAACAATAATTCTCGTAACTAAAATAAATACAAAAAGTAAGACGTATGGTAGTATATATTATCAAAATTGATGGACCTCTCTTTTTGCAGCAAAGAAAAAATATCTCCCTACACGCCTTATTGCCAAGTCAAAAACCCTTTAGAAGAGAACTATTCTTTACCTAATACTCAATATATATTGATTTTAGTCTTCCAAAACATGTATTAGTTGTTAAGTTGTCAATGAGGTAAGTTATAAATACGATTAACAAGAAGAAATTTTGGAGGGAAATAGATACAAATGATAAACCAAAAAAAAAAAAAAAAATCATTGCATATTAATGATTCTTAACACATGACAAGCTTATCCAGGATATGAACAAAAACTTACAAGTCTGAATTCTCATTCATTTGTTTTTTTTAATAAAAATTCTCATAATGTTCTTACGAAGGCCCCATTATGGAGGTCCCAATACTAAAAGAGACTTCATAACAAAATGCCAATTCGAAGGACTGACTAGTTGTTCCCATTTGTTTATGTTATAATAAAACCAAAGATGGCTATGAATGACCTGTCTTTTCTTGAAAATGAAATAACTACTCAATATACAAATGAAATTACATATAATATGACAAATGACACTAGCTAATAGCGATCACTTTTACTTAACTCGCCACTTCATCAAGACCTGAACAAGTCAAACAAAGAATTTAAAGTGTTCATGGCTCCAACTATTCACTTTCATTGTTTTAGATTTTTAGTTTTTGAGAATTCTAGCACTAATGAAACTGTCTTTATCAAGACTTAAATAGTGACCAAAGAGGTGGTGGCACAATGGTAAAAATGGTTGGTTCTTTTATTAGCAATATCAACAATATGGAACATTGGCTCATCTGTCTAACACATTATTAACTGATCATCACAAGTATCTTTTACATTCTACTATTCCTCTCTAAGCAACAAAACACATATACACAAATAAATAACAATACCTATGTACAACCCAAAACAAGGAAGATAATAAAAAGGACAAAAAGCAAAACTAATTCAAAAATCAAAAGTCTTAAAGAAGAAAAAACGCACCAAAAAGATAATAATAAAACGGTGAAAGTGGTTGAGACGTTAGAAATCAAATCCAAAAAGCGTCCGCGTTTTCTATCTGTGCCGTGTTCCTAACTCCGTTAAACCACTCGCCACGTCATCACAACGACTTTTCTAAATACACACGCTTCTGGGCCCCATAAAGCCAACCAACCAATCACGATCCTTGTTTTCCCTCGGGACTGGACCCCACCACTCACAGAAAACGCCGCACGTCACGCCACGTCAAACGTCAACCAACAAATCCGGTCTTCTCCCCGAAGTAAACCGAGTCATCCCACCTAAACCAGGCAATACCGGTTCACCACCGTCAATTGATGATCTTCTCGAACCGGTACTATTCCTCGGCGGCGAGGAATTCCCGACGTATTCCGGCGGAAGCCTTCCTCTAATATCCGTCGATCTTCTCACAGACACTCTCGGCGGAGAGACTACGACGTCCCTCCGCGGCGCGTGAACTCCACTCGCCGATAAGTCTTTGCAACCGCCTCCGGTTCTGAAAATAGCTCTGAAGCTAGCGAAAAAACCAGGTTTCTTAACCCGAACCGGTTTATCCTTAAACGAATCGGTTCGACCGGATTTTTGTCTCTGCATTCGTCGGCTACGATCACGTTTAGATCTAACTCTTCCGATACAAGAAACCTTCGGAGAACACGGCTCCGATAACGAAGGATCCGATTTCAATCTCGACCCGATCCGTTTCGGGATCATCAGAGTCCTCGCAATTCTGCAATTTCTTCTTTTCTTTGCTTCGTTGAAACACGTCTTCTGCGGTTTCGGTAATCTGATGATCGACGCTTTTGATTTGAGTGAGATTCGTTGAGAGCTCAAATTAGGGTTTGAATTGGGATTCGAATTCGAATTTGGAGCAGATGATTTTCCTTTTTGTGATTCTTTGCGTTCGAAGAAGGCGTTGTCGTTTAGCCATTCGAGCTGAGCTTCTTTTGATAAGGAATAAGATTCCGGTGGAAAATCGACGGAGGAGATGGAAACGGGTCGGATCTTCGGGTCATGAGTTGAGTCTTCGTTATCGTCGGCGAGAGTCTCGCATGAGATTTTCCCGTCAGAGCCACCGGCACATACTGAAGAAACGACTTGAGGCATTTAATCAAAGCTAAAGAACGATAGAGAGAGAGAAGTTTTGATCCGAGTGTGAGGTAGTTTAAGGGGAAGAGAAGATAAATAAACGAAATCGAGTATTTATATTTGCTGATTTATCTGATTTTGTTTAATTAATTTATATTTTAGTTGACTTTTGTTCTTAACTAAAAAAATATTAATTACTACAAGTAGAATTTATAAGCTAAATTAAATTTATATGATTTAATTAATTTTACAAGGTGCATGACAAGAATTTGAAGCCTTAACTCTATTGAAGGCGTTGAGCATCTCAAGCTTCTCTTTGGACTCAATGGGATTTGTGGAGAAAGTTGCCTTCTTCAATCGTCTTGCGTTCTTTAGAATGTATGTAGCTACTTCGTTCTCTTCTTCTCTTTCCCAATCGTATCTTATCCACACAAATGTCTCGAGGTGAGACAACAAACATTCAGGAACATACTTTGGTTCGTTCCATCTCCAGCTAACCACATCATCTTTACTAACATCTTGATAATGCTGATGAGACCAACACAAGGCAAAATGCGGAATGCAATGTGTATAAGTACTATTAGATCTTCACAAATTTAAACCCTAAAGAGAGACCATCAAAAGTAGCTAGGTGACTAATTAATAATATGATATATCTTACATCAATGAGCTTGAGGACTTGTAGTTTAGGAGAGCTATCGAGCATGATCGTAAGTAGATTCCACCACTCCGCTTCACGTGTATGCATCTCAAGATATACCAGCCGATAAAAGATAGCTCCGGTATGGCACTTAATCTATATGCATAAACATCATATTATTAAAACTATACATAAACCACAAATGAGTTAAATTGCAAGTATAGTTACCTCCAAAGGTGATAAGTCCAAGGAAAGACGTTTGGCTGACTTGAGAGATCCCAAAATCTTCTCATTAAGGATATAAGAAACGTTACTAATATTTGCCTCAACTAACATTGGCGCATTCTCAATCAAACAACATCCGCAGTTATAAATCCCTCTAATTTTCAAGTATTCCAAAGAAGGAGCGTTTATCACATAGCCTCCATCCGCAAGTCCACCAATTTTACCGTCAATCGATAGTCTCTTTAAATATGGCGCTGCGATAACCAAAGTCAGCACAACCTTACGGTTACGGCTACCTCGAGCTCGATGTATGGCCAAATCTTCAAGATTAGGACAGCCAGCTATAAGATTACGAATAGATTCATTGTCTTTGAAACCCACAGCATGAAGGTGCAGAGTTCTGAGGGACTTCATACAAACTGGAGAAGGAACATCTACAATAATCGAATACTTGAGTTTCAAGGTCTCAAGTGTATCACAGAAAAACACACTACTTGGAAATCTGACAGATTTTTTTATTGAAAGACCGAGCACCAACTCACGGACATGGCGTACAACGGCAATTCCAAGCCATACTCCAACATTGATACCACATCTATTTTCAGTCTTATCAGTAACTTTGATATGCAAACTCTCCAAAACCGGAGCTTTGTGTGAAAGCAAAAACTTGCCAACATTCTCTGAAAATTTCGCTAGATTGTCAGATTCGAACTTGAGTTTCTGCACCATCTTCCAAAGAGACCGCCATCGTTTAGACAAAACACTTGTGGTTATAACAGTTTTTGTTGGAAGTAGTGACAATATCTTTAGAAGCAACTCTTCAGGCAACTCACTGATCCTGTCTTTACCCATAATAACTCGAATTCTCAAACTTTCCACAAACAAAACCAAAAGTAGACAAGATTAGAGTTAGGGTTTAGAGCTTGCAGTTAAGAAACCATGATATAGAACGATTTTTAACCAAACAGAGAAACATACCATCGTTTCATCGTCGTTGATAGTGAAGAGACAACCAATTTAGTAGTTTGGCAAAGCCTCTTTCAGATTTATGCCTTCCCAGTGGTGCAATCGAATCAAAAACGCTCCAAACGCAAACGCAGTCTAGCAATATTCAAGAGACCCAATTCCCACTCGAGTCTGGCTTAAGCTAGATATTGAGGATTACATTTTGTGATTGATTTGTTATCAGATCGGCGACTCGAGAGAACAACCCCAAACATTTTGCCCAATGCATACATCAATTTGAAGAAAAATATATTATTAGTTATAGCCTTATATATAGGGGTTGCTCACATCAGCAGTTTTTTTTTTCTTTTTTTTTTAAAGCCTAGGAAAAGAAATGTTCATTTCCTATTTTTTGTGATTTTTTCCATTTTGTCCAATTAACATATTCAGCAATATTAAAAATATATATTCGTTCATATATTATTGTTTTCCAATTTCCGTAAGTACATTATACTGTCTATAATTATTAGTTGCATTTACAGAAAAAGAAAATTGTTATTCTTCTGATCCAACAAAACATAAATCACAAAATTTTGATATCAATGCCAAATAATAAGAAGAATAGAAGTATAATTCTTAAACGTACTCTCCAAGTATCTCAATCTAAACATTGCTAAAAGGCCAAACTGGAATCTTCTCATGTCACAATGAGACAAGAATATGAAAAATAACATAAGAGGATGAAACTCGAAGGATCCAGGACTTTGGACAGTTAATATTTACTACTTTACTAGACTTAAGGAAGTATCCTCCAAGCAAGTCTAAGGTTCTTCTCTCCTTACTTCTCTGCACATCGAACCTCGTCTCTTCGTTCTCTCCATATCAACAATATCAGGAGGTATAACGGGTAGAAATATCAAATATGGAACTGGAGAACTAAGAACACACATGACAACATCATTAAAAGGCCCAGAGATTCACTGATCATCAAACAATGGAATTGAAAAACTTTGGAAAGTTCAAATGGTGGTCATAAAGTAAGTTGGAGAATCCCAGACACTATCAATCAATTATATCAGGTTTAAGATCAACATTTTTTAATCTTTCGCCAAATCAGTGTTTGTGATAAGCATTCTGGATAAATACTGGTATTACTTTCTACATGAACATATTCAGAGGAAGTTACCTTATTGCCCCGCCGAAACAGAAAGAGAGAGCGAGCATCAAGTCGCCAAGGTAATCACAGTCCCTTGTAATTCCCTTGTGTAAGTTATTAAAATTGTATCATTGCGGAATCACTTCAGCATTCCCAAAGATGATGAACAATCAAAGATAGAGGCGGTGTAACCAAGCAAGAAACTAGTGAAGGAGAAACAGATCATACTGGTATTACTTTCCCACCAACGACCACTGGAGGGGTAAGTATATGTGTTTTTGGGTTCTTCTCAAAGGATATGGTTTTGTTTGTTAGCCTCTCGAAAAACCCATCACTCAAAACTTACCCGATCAAGAACACAAGGCAATTGGCAACAATAGCAGGAACTGTTAGCCCTAGTTTGTTGTGCAAAAGCCACCAGCAATGTACCAGAAAGAAGACAATTCAATCACAGAGTGATCAAGCATTCAATACCTATATTGTTTCCAAGTATGACTCTTACTTGCCAAGAAGATACTGTCAATAAGAAATATTGAAGTATGTCCTGTTTGTGTTCAAGCTCACCGTTATATGCCTGAATGCTAAAGTGAAAGGGATCCACAAGAGATCTCCAGTCACCAGCATGAAGCACAATCTCTCTGCAATTATGTCCCACCTACAAAATGGAAAATCAATCAACTGACAGTATTTAGAAAAATCAAAGTAAGTGCGATAGTGGAAATGGTCATATTTTGGAAAGATGAATATGTTTCATCACGACACCATGAACTTACTTAGAGGTCATGTATTATTCATGAACAAAGTACTCCAATTCCAATGTATATAACTGCAATTATAAACTATTGTAAGACTAACAAAACACGGATGATCAGAATTTCAAGAAGCGGGTATTGTAAGCAAAACAAAATATATATATATATACCGCAGAGAAAATCTGGTATGGAATCATTGACTGACTCAGGAACCATCCTGCACAAGTCTTGCCAGAATAGAGATATTGATAAGCAGCCATCTCATCATCCCGGCTAAACAAGGAATAATTCCTATCATCATAAACATGCATAACTGTAGATAGCATTATAAAAACCCGCTACTCATAAATGGAGGGTTCAGCTGTATTCCAAACCACCTATCACATGAAATAAACAAGATCAGAATGAAGAAAATCAAAGCATCTGTTCTGAAGAAGCAAGTGAAAGCCAAACCAGAGCTTTTGGTTTCACAATGGAGTTCAAAAGTTAAGTCACTGCTAGTGATTAAAGAGCAATCGACATTCTTTCTAGGAGAAATTACTTGAAACTCTTCGTGGTTCCATAGTCTTAGGCAACCCCAAAAAGCGTAAATAACTCCACTAAGTTTTTTTATATCATTCTACTGAAGAACAACAAGAAAGGTTTGGATCATATCAGTCTAAGCCTGCTTATTCTTCCTTACACTACCCTTGCCCAGACCACCAAAGAAATACATCATCCCAGACCCAATTGATATATCTACATAAATGGAAATTCAGGTCCTACCTTCTTGATGACCCCCAAATCATCATTTGCAATCTGGACATTAACCCAAAGGAAACGACAAAGTAAAGAGACAAAGCTTTGAAATATACAAAAATGGGCAAAACACTCGAGCAAACTTTATCTTTGACGCGAGAGGTGATCACGGTACACAATCAAGAACAGATGTTTAAACAAAATCCTAATTACCATTGCAATTTTCAGCCTTGTACATCGTGGGAATTCCTTCGAGCAATCCAAGGATCATTTTGCTCTTTCTCAAGACATCTCTTATCGGTAAATCTCTCCCTGATGGAACATTAAACAACACATTTGATGAGTCCCTAACAAAAATGCTCTCAAATCAAGTCCTTACTGAGAATGTTGGTCAGTCTCACCTCCACATTCTGACCTCATAAGCTTCCACTACTTCACCATCCAGTGTCTGTACACTGCAGTGATATAAATACAAATGTATTATTCCAGTACCAGTCATGTACAAGATATCCTGAGACATGAATCAGAAAATGGTAACTACACTTACAAGAATGCCGATTTTTGCACAGATTCCAAAAAAAAGCTAGCAACAAAATCCCAGGAATAATATAAAGACTTAAATCAAATCAAATTAACCATTGCATCGGTACGAAATTAGGAACCATCTGATAAAAGGACGCCGTGAATAACTTTTCCAGGGGAGAATTTCTCCGGAAACACCAGAGCAGCAAATAAAACCTAATTGTCAGAACCCAGGATTCAAATTTGACAAAATCGGAAACCAAAAATCACAACAAGAACAATTGCGAGATGGATTGAACCAAAGCTAAAGATTAGATTAGTAGAAGAACACCGAGAGATCCATATTTAATTTCCGTTTCACAATAATTAAAACAAATAAAAATAAATTCAAAATGCAACAGAAAATAAATTAAGCGTGGGAGGAAGAAGAATTTAACAAACAATCTTAACCGCCCATCGCGCCACGTGGTACAATCTGGAAGGTCGGCGAAGAGAAAACTCCATTTTTATTTCTTTCCCGGCTCTTTTCTTTTCGCTAACAGAGTTCGTTCTCTTCCCCAACTCGACTTTTTTTCTCTTCCATTTCTCTGAAAAATCTCTCTCGAAGCTTCGGAGGAAAAATGCTTGGAGTTTTTTCGAAACAGTTGGCGCCATTCCCAGAGCTTGACAAGTCGCTGAATCTGCACACGTCTGAGTCCGTTTCCGCCATGGAAAATTGTCTGGCTAAATACTACACTAACGAGTACGCGAATTCGTTTATGGTTGATATTCAGCCATGGTGTATGCTTGCAATTACAGTGGCTCAGACAAATTCTATCATCGCGAAGTAAGATACAACCTCTATCGATCTTAAGCTTATTGAGAGTTTTTGGTAAGATTTCATTGGATTGTCTTGTTCGTGAGATCGCCATTTATGTATGTTAGGGTTCTTTAGAGGTTATATATTTGCAGATGTTAGATTATCTTTAGGTTTTTACTTCGCAGATGTTAGATTCGGGTCCTGAGATTACAATTTGTCAATGATTTCTGGTTTGATTCGTATGTCGTTAGAGATCGCTATGATTTAGGGCTATGGAACTTTAGGTTTCGGTAATTTCTGTTGAGATCGCTTAGTTTAGTAAGTTCTTAAGAGGGAGACGATATCTTAAGTTGTTCACTTAGTATGTTAAGATTGTTGTTGTTTTACTTTTGCAGTCGTTTCCAAGCAAAAGACGATATGTTCTGTATATTGAGCGGTAGCATTGAGAATATAGACTATTTGGCTTCAAAATTCCACTTCAATAAGGACATTGATCAGCCTACCATGTTCATCGAGGCTTATAAATCACAAAGGCGCATTAACGATGGCCCAGAAACAAAGCTTCAGAAGGACCAACGAGAATTTTACTGGTTGAACTTAGTAAGAGCTGCCAAGGGGAAGTTTACTATCATTCTCTTCGATAACCTGAAGAAGACGGTCTTTGCTGCTACAGTAAGACATTAACACACTTCATTTCCATACTTATGATTTGATTTGAAGCTTATATGATTTGAATGCTTTTTGTTTTACAGGATCGTGATGCACATCTTCCTTTCTATTGGGGCATTGATGTGCAAGGCGACTTGATTCTTACCACGAATTCTGATATGGCTCAGGTGGGGTGTCAAAGAGCTTACGGTAGTTTCCCAAGAGGTTGCTACATATCCACAGCAGATGGACTGAAGACTTTCGACGATCAAAACACGGAGCTAGAGGTAGAAGAAGATGTTGATAGTGTGGGGGTTTCTTACCTGAAGATTGTTATGGTTGTGGGGAGTCCCTCCAGCGGGAGTGGACAGGGCTCCACGGAGTCGGTGAACTCATCTCTTCGTTCTCTTACTCATTGATTCGTGTTTTCATCTCTTAGACTCTTACTACTCTTGCTATTCATCTCTTATAGCTATTCATTGTTACTTTGTCTAGTACTTGTCTTTCATCTCTTCCTACTCTTACTCATTGATTCGTGTTTTCTTAGTACTCTTATTGATGAGTGTTTTCTTTCTACTCTTACTCTTTATTTGTGTTCGTTAGTATAACCAGTTAAGTACAGAGTAGTTTCCTAGACGACCAAAGATTCTCTTGGGTCCTACTAATCCCCAAATCACTGATGCATGCGTTAAAGGAAACTCTGTTACTTGGACATGTCCATGGACTGTTTGCAGGTAGTCTTTCTGACAGATGTTTCCTAAGCAAGTACCATGTCACTGGTATGTTCACTGCTCCTATCCTATGAACTAGACTAAGAACATCGATCTTGGCAGTATCATCATGTAATGGCCTAGCTTGAAGTCGTTAAGGAATGAAATTGCTTGTGACATGCTTAATGTAACCGAAAGTTTTGAAGCAGACGTTAGCGATTGGTCTCCCCCGTAACAACACACCCATGAGAAATTATGTGATACTGTTTAGACCTGGAGTCTGTCACAACAGTTTAAAAGTGAGAAATTAGAAAAAACAAATCCAAAACATGTTTTCAGGATTAAATAGTGGAAGTTAAACCACCTGATTAGCTATAGATGTGATAAAGCTGACTATAACAGTGAAGGTAACGGCCATGAATGATGCTAGAAGAAGTCCCCACCAAGGCATTTAGATCTGTTCTTTCATGAAAATGCAGGGAACAAGATATAGTACCAATGAGAGACCGCAAAAACCACCAACTTGGTATGTCCATTTCGTAAACTTGCATGTTTCCAAATTCCCCTAAAGTAAAAGCTTGAACTTGTTACTCATCCAAAACAAGTATAAATCATATATATAATCATCCGTTTTTCCGCCATGAAAGATGGTTTTGTAGCTAAAAATTTTGTTCCTCAAAGATTGGTCCTTTTCATTCGTCTTGAAGCCGACTCACCCTTTTGTGTTGTTTTCTTTTATTGGCCATTTGGTAGCATGATAATCTTTTACATCTCCTGCTTGAATCATAGATTGATCTCCTTGGCGATGAAACGAAATCTCTCTTGGCTTGAGAAAATTTATATTGCTCTTGATCATTACTCTCCAATACTAAAGCATTACCCTGGCGTAAGCAAAATCTCTCCTTTCTCTCCACAAGTTCTCATATACAACATTGTATAGTATATACTTTCATCAAACTTTTTGACCTTTCGTATCTTGCAGATTATCGAGATCTTAAAGCTTGTCTGGAAAAAACTAAGAGGAGAACCAAAGAGACTATCAGTCTACTGACCAAGTCTTATATGATCAAACTATCTATTTCACACAAGTTATATTGTATTTCTGTTGTACATTTCCACATCCTCTGTCATTGTTTGTCTCTCTTCTTGGTATGTTTAGTAACTAAATAAATCATCAACAGCAAATATTGGAAACTGACAAGGAGATTCTTACGTCCTATTGTACAAATGACCACAGTTAGGGAAAAAGAGATACTGGTTTAATTTGTTATATGTCCAACCCTACAAATCAATCAAATATTGCAATTGTAAAATCACTTTGCCATTCATCTCTTTCACCACTTACTCATTGATTCATGTTTTAAATCTCTCCCTTGAAATCACAAAATCCACCATACCTTGAAATCCGGGACCAGTATAAATCCCTTCTAAAGCAATTAAAGTAACAATCTATATTAACAAAGTAAAAAAGCTCTATCTTACTAGAAAAGTTAAATACATATAAGATTATTCGAACACTAGGTGGCATGAATATGAAGCCTTGACCACACCATTCATCTCGTTGAGCATTTTAAGCTTCTTTTTGGATTCAATGGGTCTTGTAGAGAAAGTTGCCTTGTTCAAACGTCTTGCGTTCCTTAGAATGTATTTAGCCACTACTTTCTCTTCTTCTCTTCTCCAATCATATCTTGTCCACACAAATGTCTCAAGGTGTGACAATAAACATTCAGGAACACGCTTTGGCTCCTTCCATTTCCCGCCAACCACACCATCTTTACTAGAATCCTGATGTTGCTGATGAGACAAACACGCGGCAAAGAGGAATTAATGTATATTATTACTATTAAGACTTTCAAACTAGCTAGCCGACTAATAATGCAATTACTTACATCAATGAGCTTGAGAACTTGTAGTTTAGGAGAGCTATCGAGCATGATCGTAAGTAGATTCCACCACTTGGCTTTATGTGTATACATCTCTAGACATACCAGCTGATAGAAAATAGCTCCGGCAGGACACTTAATCTATATGCATAAAGATCATATTATTAAAACTATACATTAACCACAAATGAGTTAAATTGCAAGCATAGTTTACCTCCAAAGGTGACAAGTCCAAGGAAAGACGCTTGGCTGACTTGAGAGATCCCAAAATCTTCTCATTGACTATATTAGAAACGTTTCTAATATTTGCCTCAACTAGCTCTGGCGCATCCTCAATCGGACAAAGCTCATAACCTGTTAACCTTTCAATTTGCAAGTATTTCAAAGATGGAGCGTTTATCTCATAGCCCCCATTCCGTCCACCAGTGAAATCTTTAATGGATAGTCTCTTCAAAGATGGCACCACAATAACAAAATTCATTACATTATTAGGGTAACCTCGATGCACAAGCAAATCTTCAAGGTTAGGGCAGCCAGATAAAAGGTTACAAATGGATTCATCGTCTTTGTACGTCACATATTCAAGGTGAAGCGTTCTAAGAGACTTCATAGAAACGGGAGAAGGAACATCTATCTCAATAGGAGGATTCTTGAGTTTCAAGGTCTCAAGTGTATCACAGTAAAACAAGCTACTCGGAAATGTGACTGGCATGGAAAAGGGAATCCAAACTTGGAGTACGAATTCACGTACTTTGCGTGCAAATGCAATTCCAGCCCATAGTCCAACATCTATATCATCACATAAACCTGTGAGATGCAAACTCTCTAAAACTGGAGCTTTATGTAAAAGCAAAGACCTGCCTACATTCTCTGCAGTTCTCCGATCCTGAGAATCGAACTCGAGTTTCGGCACCAACTTCCAAAGAGACGGCCATCGTTTAGACAAAACACTCGTGGATATGACAGTTTTTGTTGGAAGAAAAGACAGTATCTTTAGAATCAACTCTTCAGGCAACTCACTGATCCTGTCTTTACCCATAATAACTCTAATTCTCAAACTTTTCACAAACAAAACCAAAAGTAGACAAGATTAAGAGTTAGGGTTTAGAGCTTGCAGTTAAGAAACCATGATATAGAACGATTTTTAACCAAACAGAGAAACATACCATCGTTTCATCGTCGTTGATAGTGAAGAGACAAGCAATTTAGTAGTTTGGCAAAGCCTCTTTCAGATTTATGCCTTCCCAGTGGTGCAATCGAATCAAAAACACTCCAAACGCAAACGTAGTCTAGCAATATTCAAGAGACCCAATTCCCACTCGAGTCTGGCTTAAGCTAGATATTGAGGATTACATTTTGTGATTGATTTGTTATCAGATCGGCGACTCGAGAGAACAACCCCAAACATTTTGCCCAATGCATACATCAATTTGAAGAAAAAGATATTACTAGTTATAGCCTTATAGGGGTTGCTCACATCAGCAGTTTTTTTTTTTTTTTTTTAAGCCTCTAGGAAAACAAATGTTCATTTCCTGTTTTTGTGATTTTTTTCCATTTTGTCCAATTAACATATTCAGCAATATTAAAAATATATTCGTTCATATATTATTATTTTCCAATTTCCGTAAGTATACTGTCTATAATTATTAGTTACATTTACATAAAAAGAAAATTGTTATTCTTCTGATCCAACAAAACTTAAATCACAAAATTTTGAAATCGATGCCAAATAATAAGAAGAATAGAAGTAGAATTCTTAAACGTACTCTCCAAGTATCTCAATCTAAACATTGCTAAAAGGCCAAACTGGAATCTTCTCATGTCACATTGAGACAAGAATATGAAACATAACATAAGAGGATGAAAAATAACTATTTGTAAATTTTAATTTATGTATATCGTGTGTATATGTGAATTCTATAATCGCTATTATTCATTGTCAAAAAGAATTATTTTCTCTTCGAAATATTAAGTGTTTAAGTCTAAACTATAAAATTTAATTTGATCACATTTTTTTAGCTCATTAATTTTTTAATAAGCTTTCACAATTGAAACAAAATATTCTATAAATTAATAAACTATCATGGTCCCAACACTATTAATTTATAAAGATTTTACTGTATAACAAAATATACATAGTCGGGTATGTAAGTTGTTAACAAAAAATAGTGATATGTAAATTTTGTAACATATACTTAAGTTGAACTACATGTATATAACATAATCAAATAGAAAAACATGTTTGAGAATTCATCATTTAAATTAAATGTTTCTAACCCAAAAAATTGGTGGAAACAACATATTTAACGTATATTACGTTTTATTTGATAAAACGATGTTAAGGTTGCATCACAAGATTAACATCTCAAAATAACAAAAAACGGTAAGCAATAGTGGTTTGAAATAAATAAAAGCGGTAGGCTAAAAAGTGGTCTGAAATCACAATGATACTATTATAGATGAAGATGAAGTCACCTTATTTAAGTATTGGATATGTAAGTGTTTTGAAAAACCAAAAAAAGATTAATAATAATATTTCAAAGATATTTTTAAGTGCATTTAAACATTAGATTATGCAATTTTAAAATAAAGTTCTTAAAATGTACATTTTTAAAATGAGATACAATATAGATTTTTTTTTGTCAACGAGATACAATATAGATATTAGTCAAATTTTCAACATTTAGAGTTATTTTCAACTGTTATGATTATAAATATTTAACCTCTATAAAAACATAATATAGTACCAAACTCACGCAACGCATGAGTCATTTTTTAGTTAATATAGAGAAAGAAATTAACAAAATCATAACACACGTTGACGGTCGAAATCGATTACTATTTCTTTCCCGGTCCTTTTTTTTTCTTTTCACTCAAGATTTCGTAACAGATTTTTCTCTCTCAGATATTGCCGGAGAAGAAGAAGCAATGCTTGCTGTTTTTGAGAAGTCGGTGGCCGGCGTGAAGCTTTATGGGATGCCGTTTCTGGCTGGGGAACGTTCAGAGAATCTTCCCACAGATGATTCCATAGACGCCATCAAAGAAATTGCAAAGTTGTTAGGATCACTAATTGGGCCCTCATGGGCTTCGTATTTGCCTTAGTGTTTAAGCCCATTTCTCATTTTATTGTCTTTGTATTTAAGTTTCTCTTCATCGTTGTACAATGCCATCAAATATACAATGCCTTTTTCTCAACACCAAAATAATTCAAATTTACTACCCAAACTATTAAATTTGAGCGTAACACTACATTGACTTAAACAAAATTAGTCAACCGTTTGTTTTCGCTACATCGTATCTATCTCTAACTAACAGACGCAAACTCTCTAGAACCGGAGAAAGAAAAGACCTGGTAACATTCTCTGCAAGTTTCTGATAATCAAATACAAACTTGAGCTTCGGCACCATCTTCCAAATAGATCGCCATTGTTCAGAGTTCAGACAAAACACTCGTGGCTATGACATCTTTTGTTGGAAGTAAAGATAATATCTGAAGAATCAAAGCTTCAGGCAACTCACTGATCCTGTCCTCCCTACCAACATCTCGCCGTTTCAAACTTTCACCACTAAAATCAAAGATTAAAAGTTAGGATTAATTTGGAGCTTACGGTTTAACAACAGTTCACAAAGGACGCAGAGAAAAGACACAAACGAAACAAAGAAACAAACCCTTGTTCCATCTTCTTTAACAGAGACTATAATTGTTTTGCTGGTAAAATTCTTCAGATTTGTGCCTTCCCAAGCTCCCAGTGCTATCCCATAACAAACGCAACGAGAAATATTGAAAAAACTAGGGTTATGAATTATGATGGTTTGGGCTGAACCGATCGGTTTTGTTTACTACCAAACCATATCCAATCCAATCAGCTTAAAAATATGTTACAGACCAATTTAATAAGAGGCCAATTTCTATATATGCTTAATTGTTTATTATAATTCTTCTGTTCAGAGCCAATGATCCAATAGTGTGAGATGCAGCAAAATGTTGATAATCTATTAGAGAATGATTTGGTTGGCTTATACTAATCTGTGTTAGCTAATGATTCACTTGAAATCAATTGGATTCACTATTCAAACGAAGCTTGAAGACTGATTGAAGGAGACGAAGAAGAAGGGTTCAGACTTCTAGAGTAGCACAAGCCAAGAGTGTTTGATACACTTGTTTCTTCATCTTTTCTATTGGACTATGGTACAGATAGAGGCTCTCAGATTGTGACTTAAGTAGTCCCACGTGCAGGCTCACGTGCCAAGGTCGTTAGGCGGTTTAGTGTTCTGCACGGACTCTGTTTTGAAACAGAGGAGAAAAGGAGCTAGAAGTAGAACCATCTTGGAGATCCAAACCCAATGTAAATCCCTCTAAAGGTTAAACCAACAGGCTTTTATGTGATAAGAAGAGTCTAATACATAGAAGAAGAATCAAACTCGAACACAAGGTGGCAAGAATTTGAAGCTCTGACCACACCATCCAATTCATTGAGCATCTGACGTCTTTTTTCCAACTTGTTGAGCTCTTTCGATTCAATGGGATTTGTGGAGAAAGTTGCCTTCTTCAATCGTCTTGCGTTCTTTAGAATGTATGTAGCCACTTCTTTCTCTTCTTCTCTTTCCCAACTGTATCTTGTCCACGCAAATGTCTCGAGGTGAGACAACAAACATTTAGGAACATACTTTGGCTCATTCCATTTGCCGCAGACCAAACCATCTTTTTTATTAAAATTCAGATATTCCTGAGGCAAAAGGGAATTCAATGCATATTTAGTAGAACACCAACGATAGAACCACATAAGAGAGACCATCAAAACTAGCTAGATGACTGATAATGAAATGTCTTACATCAATGAGCTTGAGGACTTGTAGTTTAGGAGAATTTTCGAGCATGAGCGTAAGTAGATTCCACCACTCAGCTTTACGTGTACCAATCTCTAGAGATACCAGCTGATAGAAGATACTTCCAATAGGATATGTAATCTATCCATGATACAATAGTATATAGAAATATTAATGTGATACACATAAATAATGTTATAACCAAAAACTCAACCGCGATAAAAAAACATGAAAAGTTACCTCCAAGGGTGGTGATAGATCCAAGGAAAGATGTTTGGCTGCCTTTAAAGAACCAAGAAACTTCTCTGTGATTATATAAGAACCATCAAATAAATATGCCTCCACCAGCTCCGGTGCATTGAGACATAAGTCAAAACCTTTTAACCCTTCAATTTCCAAGAATTTCAAAGAAGGAACGTTTATCATGTATCCTCTAGTCCCTTCTCCATGACTGTTTTCACGAATCCATAGTCTCTGTAAAGACGGCACCGAAATAGTGAAAGTCACAACATCATCATAAGTGCCAGTTCGATCCATAACTAAATCTTCAAGAATAGGGCAGCCAGATAAAAGGTTGCAAATAGATTCATCATCCGTGAACTCCAAAAATTCAAGATGCAGAGTTCTAAGAGACTTCATAAGAACCAGAGAAGGTATATCAACAAGAAAAGACTTGAGTTTCAAAGTCTCAAGTGTGTTACAAGTACACAAGCTACTAGGAAATGTGAATCTTTCTTGCTGAGGAAGACAATGGAGTACCAATTCACGCAAATGTCGAGCAAACGCAATTCCAACCCAAAGTCCAATATCTACAGGACTAACTTCATGTGATCTAAATTTGAGATGCAAACTTTCTAGAACCGGAGCTTTATGTGAAAGAAAAAACTTGCAAACATTCTCTGAAAATGTTTCACTTTCGTAATCCTCAGAATCAAACTCGAGATTTGGGACCAACTTCCAAAGAGACCGCCATTGTTTAGACAAAACACTTGTGGTTATGACAGTTTTTGTTGGAAGGAAAGATAGTATCCGCAGTATCAAAGCTTCAGGCAACTGATTCATCATATCCGCCTTCACAAAACCTAGATTTCTCGAACTTTTCACAGCCAAAAATCATAGAAGAAACTATTAACATTTAGAGTGGTACCGGATTTCAAATGCTCTAAACATAAACGAACCTTACCGTTGTTCCATTGTTGTTAATAGAGACAGCAACTGTGAAGATTACCAAATGTGAGATGAGACGGCGGTCATGGTTGCAGAATTGATCGGTAGGGTTTTTTAAGGACGGTAAATAATTTTTTTTTTTGCTTTTCTTTTTGTCAAACAAATTTAATTTGATTTTTTCTTATGTCAACTTCAGATTAAAAAAAAAATCGTATAGAAGTAAAAATCTTTTTAGTCCCATGGATACTTTGTTTTTCTTTGTCAAATAACTCAATTGTGATAAGAAAAGTTATCTCCAAAGGTGATAACTCCAAGATAAGATGTTTGGCTGACTTGAGAGATCCCAAAATCTTCTCATTGGCTATATTAGAAACGTCTATAATTTTTGCCCCAACTAACACTGGCGCATTCTCAATCAAACAACACCCACAATGACTCAACCCTTTCATTTTCAAGTTTTCAAAGTAGGAGCATTTATCACATAGCCCCCGTTCTCTAGTACATCGCTGTAATCTGTAATCAGTAGACTCTTTAAGGATGGTGCCACAATAGCGAACGTCAGTACATCCATAAGGTAAATTTGATACATGACCAAATTTTCAAGATTAGGACAGCCAGATATAAGGTTACGAAAAGATTCATTGTGCTTGAAATCCACACAATCAAGGTGCAGAGTTCTGAGGGACTTCATACAAACTGGAGAAGGAACATCCACAAGAACCGAATACTTGAGAATCAAGGTCTCAAGTGTATTACTAAAGCTAAACATGCTACTTGGAAATCTGAAATACCTTTTTAAACCAAGATCGAGCACCAACTCACGCACATGACGTTCAAATGCAATTCCAGTCCATATTCCAATATCTATATCATCACATGCTCGTCTAACGTCACTTTTATCACTAAATTTGACATGAAAACTCTCCAAAACCGGAGCTTTGTGTGAAAACAAAGACCTGCCAACATTCATGATATTTAGATTTAAACACAAGTTTGGGTCCTATCTTCCAAAGAGATCACCATCGTTTAACATATAACCAAAAAAATATTTCTAGAATTGAAAATTCTTCGTTAACAGAATTTGTGCCTTCCCTAGCTTTCAGTGCTAGCGTATAACAAACGCAAACGAAAAATGAAGATCATAAAAATTAGGGCTATGATGGTTTGGGCTGAACCGATTGGTTTTGTTTACTATCGGACCGAATGCAATCCAATCAGCTCAAAAATATGTTACCAACCGATGCCAATTTCCATATTTTCGTCTGGTTCAAAAGTGTTCTGCCCCTAAACAGAACATTGTATGGAACAGTAGAAAAAAAAATCATCTTGATCTTCACTATTGACTTATATTGATCCTCAAAATCATAAAAAACTGATGATTGTATCATAACGATAGATAAACATCAGAAGAACTTTCAAGTTTCAACTCCCAACGACTAGCACCATACCCAAGAACTCAAAACCGATCTTACCGGTTAAATCAAAAGGCTCTCTGTGCTAAGAAGAGTCTGATACATCATACGATGCATCGAATTTGAATACAAGGTGGCATGAATTTGAAGCCCTGACCACACCATCCAATTCGTTGAGCACCTTACGTCTCTCTTTCAACTTGTTGTGCTCTTCCGAGTCAATGGGATTTGTCGAGAAAGTTGCTTTCTTCAAGAGTCTTGCGTTCTTTAGAATGTATGTAGCTATTTCTTTCTCTTCTTCTCTTCCCCAATCGAACCTTCTCCACACAAATGTCTCTAAATGTGACAACAAACATTCAGGGACATACTTTGGCTCATTCCATTTGCCGCCGACCACACCATTTTTATGAAAATTTAGACTTCGCTGAGACCAAAGAGACAAGGGGCATTCAATGTATAGCATTACCTAGACCATAAAATATAGCTAGCTGACTAATAATGAAATGCCTTACATCAGTGAGCTTGAGGGCTTGTAGTTTAGGAGAATTTTCGAGCATGAGCGTAAGTAGATTCCACCACTCTGCTTCACGTGTATACATCTCTAGAGATATCAGCTGATAGAAGATACTTCCAGTAGGATATGTAATCTATCCATGAGACCATTTATTAGTGTATAGAAACAATGTGATAACAAAGAACTCAATTGACGATAAAAAGAAAACCCCCAAAAAATTACCTTCAAGGGTGAGAAATTCAATAAAAGACGTTTGACGGAAGTGAGAGATCCAAGAAACTTGTCATTGGTTATAGATGTAACATCACCGATATATGCCTCCATCAGCTCCGGCGCATTCAGACAAAACTCAGGACATCCTAACTCTTCAATTAGTAAGTATTTCAAAGAAGGAGCATTTATCAAATATCCCAAAAACTCTGGTCCATTATTGTTATCATGAACCGTTAGTCTCTGCAAAGAAGGGACCTCAATAGTGAAAACCTTCATATCAGAATCATCACCTCGATACAAACGCAATTCTTCAAGACCAGGGCAGCCAGATAAAAGGTTACGGATAGATGATTCGTCTTTGTAGGTCACAAACTCAAGGTGCAGAGTTCTAAGAGACTTCATAACAACCGGAGAAGAGATATCAACAAGAATACATAGTACCAGTTTCAAAGTCTCAAGTGTGTTACAAGTACACAAGCTACTCGGAAATGTGAAGGTCTCTTGCCCAGCAGGATAAAAATCGAGTACCAATTCACGCAGATGTCGAGAAAACGCAATTCCAACCCAAAGTCCAATATCTACAAAATTAAGTTCTTCTGATCCAAATTGAAGACGAAAACTCTCTAGAACCGGAGCTTTATGTGAAAGGAAAGACTTGCAAACAATCTCTGAAAATGTATAGTGTTCACTTTCGTAATCCTCAGAATCGAACTCGAGAATTGGGACCAACTTCCAAAGAGACCGCCATTGTTTAGACAAAACACTCGTGGCTACGACAATGTTTGTTGGAAGAAAAGACAGTATCTTTAGAAGCAAAGCATCAGGCAACTCACTGATCCTGTCTCTACCCATAACAAGTCGAATTCTCAAACTTTCACCAACAAAACCAAAAGAAGACAAGATTAAGAATTAGGGTTTCGAGCTTACATATAGAACGATTTGTTGGAAGAAAAGACAGAATCAAAGCTTAGTGCAACAGATTCATACTACCCTCATTCATAAAACCTCGATTTCTCAAACTTTTCACTACCAAAATCAAAGAATTAGAGTGCTATATATCGGATTTCAAATGATCTAAACATAAACGAAACAAAGAAACTTACCGTTGTTCCATTGCCGGTGAAATCCTTCAGGTTAATGCTTTTCCAGTGCTAAAATCGCATTTCAACACTCAACAAGTAGAAGAAGAAAGCACTGAAGCTCGCCAATCGAGAGAGACTAGGGCTTTTTATTCAAAATCTCGGTTTTGTTTAAAATCGAACCGAATCAGACCGGTTTACTTATTTATAAAATAATACCAATTTGTTAATGTTCATCATAGAGATAGATGAGATTCAGAAATTTTCAATATCCAATGGCCAAATGTAAAACCATCCCCTGTAACGGGTTAAACTAACAGACTCTATGAAGAGTAATACATATAAGATCATTCGAATTCGAACACAAGGTGGCAAGAATTGTTGGAAGCCCTGACCACACTAGCCAACTCATTGAGCATCTTACGTCTCTCTTCCAACTTCTTAAGGTCTTTCGATTCGATGGAATTTGTGGAGATAGTTGCCTTCTTCAACCGTCTTGCGTTCCGTAGAATGTATGTAGCCACTTCTTGCTCTTCTTGTCTATCCCAACCATATTTTACCCAGACTAATGTCTCGAGGTGAGACAACAAACATTCAGGAACATACTTTGGTTCATTCCATTTCCCGCCGACCAAATCGTCTTTATTCATATACTGGTGAGACAAACGAGACGAGGAATTCAATGCATATCATAACTAGACCATGAAATATAACCCCAAAGAGAGAGCATCAAAAATAGCTAGTTGGATAATAATGAAATGTCTTACATTAACGAGCTTGAGGACTTGTAGTTTAGGAGAGCTATCGAGCATGACCGTAAGTAGATTCCACCACTCTTCTTTACTTGTATGCATCTCTAGATATACCAGTTGGTAGAAGATACTACCAGTAGGATACACAATCTGTGCATGAAACAGTTATTGGTATATACATCTTGTAATAACAATGAGATAACCAAAAAACTCAATAGCGATTAAGTTACCTCCAAGGGTAATAAATCCAACGAAAGACGTTTGGCTGACTTAAGTGATCCAAGAAACTTATCGGCGATGATAAAAGAACCTCCAATAAAATATGCCTCCACCAGCTCCGGTGCATTCAGAGAAAAAAAAAAACCTTTTAACTCTTGGATTGCCAAGTACTTCAAAGAGGGAACGTTAATCGTATATCTTCTAAACCCTTCTCCAAATCTGTCATCATAAATCTCAAGTCTCTTCAAAGATGGGACCTCAATATCGAAATTAACAACATTACCATAATAATCATCTCGATACACAACCAAAGTTTCAAGAATAGGGCAACCAGATAACAAGTTACGGATAGATGCTTCATCTTTGTAGCACACAGAATCAAGGTGCAGAGTTCTAAGAGATTTCAAAAGAACCGGAGAAGGTATATCTACAAGAATCAAAAGTATGAGTTTCAAAGTCTCAAGTGTGTTACAAGTACACAAGCTACTCGGAAATGTGAAGGTCTGCTTCGGGCGAACACAGAGTACTAATTCACGCAAATGTCGAGCAAACGCAAGTCCAATCCAAAGTCCGATATCTACAGGATTAACTTCATCTAATCTTAAACTGAGATCCAAACTCTCTAGAACCGGAGCTTTATGTGAAAGGAAAGACCTGGAAACACTCTCTGAAAATGTATGTTGTTCACTTTCGCCGCAATCCTTACAAACTTCCAAAGAGACCGCCATTGTTTAGACAAAACACTCGTGACAATGACAAGTTTTGTTGGAAGAAAAGACAGAATCTTTAAAATCAAAGCTTCGGGCAACAGATTCATCCTATCCTCATTCATAACACCTCGATTTTGTTACAGAGACAACAATGGCGTTGCTTTCCCAGTGTTATGATCGTATTTCAAACGCTCTAAACGCAAACGCGAAAATGAGAAGGGATTGAAAGCTCACAAATTGAATAGCCGGCCGGTAGGTTTTGGATAATGCGGCGGCGGATACAAATTTTGCTTTAATATGATGACGTGTCACTGATTATGCTAATTTTAAACGATACCTAGTTTGGGCCATTAATGGGCTTAACGTGGGTCAACTTTCCCCGGCGACGGTAGAATTTGTAGGTGAAAAACTCATCATGATAGATTGATAGTAGTTCTGATAAATCTGGTGACTTACATTCGATACGTCGCGCAACCCTGGATGAGAGGTGTTTACCGAAAGCTCGGCAGGCGGAATGCTCAACCATTTGTAAGTTCGCGATTTCTTTGTGATACGCTTGGATTAGTGTGGCTCTGACATTATATGAAGTTCTGAAAGAAGTAGCATGTAGTCAATAAGAATGGGAAGACCAAACATATTCATTAAGTACTAAGCTTGGGGCATACATGAGTAACAGGAAAAAGACAAGAATAAACAAAATTGTATTTTAAAATGAACATGAAAAACCCATAATATACAAAACATAAGTTAAAACGAAACCCCATTTTCACCAGCAAAATCTAAAGAGTCGAAACAAATGGCATAAAGAAGAAAACAACAATGGTTAACATTGACTTTTTTTTGTTCGTTTTGGTGACTTGGTTGGGGGTGTTTTTTCCAAATAAAGAAGACAGAATTATTAAATTACTAATAAGGATTGTAACGGCTTCGTCCTCTACCATTGTCGCTACTTCGTTTGCTGCTGCTGCTGCTGCTTGAACCACTGCCTCCCCTATATGGTGGAGAAGGCCTTGGTGGTGGTTGTGGCATAGCTGCTAGTCCAGGCTGTTGCCTATTACATTTCAACACATCAGATCAGTACACATGTCTTGTAGCAAACGCATGAGATCAGTAGAGTATAAACAATAACTTACAAGACATATCCGATTCTTCCATCGGGTAACATTATTGGCATCATCGACATTCCACCAGCTGCGTGACCTCCAGCATGCATTAATGGCTGCATAATTCCCACAAAATTATACTCAAAATTTCTATTACAAATATCTCCTTAAGAGATAATGATTTGATTGATAAGTAGTAGAAATCTCACTTGTGAGTAGGCAGAAGCTCCAAATCCACCAAGAGCACCAAAGGGATTAGGAGCCATGCCATAACTAAGAAGAGGAGGATAGTTTGGTTGCAATTGTGATTTCTGCACATTCTGAACTGTATTTGTATTCGCCTTTTGATCCGCTTGAGGCTTTGCCAGAGTACAATCCAACATATGACCTGTATATAAATGGGGATACCTTTTAGTATTGAGACATCAAAAGAAGAGAGTATACAGGAAAAGATTATTCGGAATGGACCATACCATCAATCTCATATCTTTCAGTGTTTTTCAAAGCTCGCATGACACTTGTCCTCTCTGCATAGTGCACAAATCCGTATCTACTGTCTTCCTTTCCTGGTTTTGCTGGTGGAATCACCACTTTCAGTATTTTCCCGTGATGTTCAAATAATGCCTTTAGACGTTCTTGTGTTATATCTCTAGGCAAGTTCTTGATGTACAATGCCTTGACCTGCAATCATTCCACACAGCATAATAGTAAGATCTCTTTTCATGGTTTAGAAAGAAAAAACATTTGTAGAACACATGTCTTTATGAAGATAATTTTTTGGTAGTGATAACTGTTGATGCTTCTATTATTTATTTGTAAGAAAGGTTCTAATGAAGCAAACCTGGGAAGCCGAAGAGTCTCCTCCTCCTCCACTCCTTGATTCAGCCCAGCTTACAGTTGGGGCATTATCATCAAGCTTAAAACTCGGATTTGACATTTTTTGTTTCGAGTATTCAGCACATGCATGGTTGTAATACTCGATGAAAGCAAATCCACGATTCCGGCCCATATTTTGTGGTTCCTATGATTTTCACAAAACCAAATAGAAAACTGATCAAGAGTGAGAAAGGTATGTCTTAAATTTCTACAGAAAATTTACTTCTGTAAGTTACAATTATACATGAACTTGAGATGAAAGTTACAGCAATAACTTAATATACACAATAGGCTGAAACTTATCCAAGTTGCAGGAGACAAACCTTTGGGAGTTCGACAATTTGAACGCCTGGACCAATTTTATTCGCTGCTTTCTTAATGTCTGACTCAGTCCAATTTCTAGGAACATTACCAAGAAAGAGACGATGCTTTGCTTGGGTAGTCGAACATTTTATCCTTTTACCCTATTGGGTAACATTAAGTTAACAAACAAATAAGAGCCAGACAAATTCTGAAACACCAATCCATCAAGAATTCTAAGTAACTATTAAGAATTGGGTCAAAGAATTTACTCTGAATTCAGTGCTATTTAGAGTATCGATTGCTTCAGATGCTAAGTCCTTGTTTCTGAATGTCACAAATGCATACCCCTTTCCATCACCAGATTCCTTTTCCCTCATTATCCTAACCTGTTGACATCACACCAAACTCAGCACAAGATAAATAAAACACAACCATAGTTTAGGTAAGAAAATGTCAAGTTACCTCAGTAACTTCTCCTATTGATTGACAGAAGCCCTTTAAGTCCCCTTCAGTAGCATCAGTAGGAATCCCTCCAAGATAAACCTCTGAACCATGCGGAGGAAGTGCAAGGAGTTCAACATGCCTTTTCTTTTCTTCTTCCTCTTCCGTTGCAACGGCATCCTCCTCCTCTTCTTCCACTTCCACCTCCTCCTCTATCTCCTCTTCTATCTCTTCAATCTCCTCCTCCTCTTCTACTTCTTCGTATTCAACTTCCTCCTCCAGAATCTCCTCAGGATCATTGTCACCGTCAAGGTCTACCCTTTCTTCAGACTCCATTGAATCGTGAGCCTCAGAAGCAGCAGTCCTCGTCCTTGACATCTTAAATATCTAGAAAAGAACGCTTGCAGTACAACTGTGGAGGAGACACAGAAGCAAGAAGCAAGTGGGGAGAGAGAATAGAACCGAGGAAAGGTTGGAAAAGAAACAATAAGAGGCCGATAGAAAAGAAGATTAAGAAGTTCGAATCGACTTGCTGCCATAATGCGGCTAAAAAGGAATTCCAAAGTAGTTAACAAAAAAAGGTGACAAACAAATAGACAAGAGAGAAGAGGGTGATGAATGCTCAACAGGTGAAACAAAAACAAGAAAACGAATGACCTGAGAGCGGAAAAAAACCATGATATATCATAGGGCCTTGGTTAGATGCAAAGAAGGTTCAAAATCATGGCAACAAGAAAGATAAGAAGGAAAATAGTATCTCTGAAAAAGCCACTTAGAAAACTCCAGCTCCATGTTAGAATCTCCCACAACAGACATTGTTCAGAATTGCAAGTGAAATTTTTTATGCTGCCAATCTAACCTGTTAAGAGAATCCTCAGCTTATAACTACAATTCTATTTGATTATTTCAGACATTTTTACACGAAATTGACCACAATGATTACCAACCCAATACTCAGAGAAATATCAATCAAAGGCGTTTAAGCTACTTAGCAATCATTGGAACAAAAATGAGAGCACGATTCAGTTATAAAAATTTAAGATAAGAAGAGTTTCAAATCCCAAATTTGGATCCCCAACAAAAAAAAAATCACGAAAGGATACGAAGAGAGGCGCAATGAGACAGAGAGAGAAAGTACCTGAAAGGCGGGAGAGAGAGAGATGTGCCGGAAGAAAACCCTAATTTTGAGAATTACGGAGAGGATGAACAAGTGTTTGTTTATTCGCGCAGCTCAGGTGTTGAAAATTTTGTATGTGTGTGTTTGTATGATATGACCTAAAAGATGCCTAAGCCAAGGAGGTGTGGTCACTTTTATTATGATGCTACCAATCTTATATTACGGGTAATTACCGATCTTAAGATACGACAAATTTGATTTTTATGCAAAAAATACTTTCAAGTTGAATGAAAATTTGCGCCTTTTTCTCTCAAATTTCTTGTTATTTTTCCGAATATATATTCTGTATACGATCAATACAATAAAAACACTAAGAGTCTCTCTATGCCTGACACCTCAGCTTTTTAAGCTATTCTCATGTTGACACCTCATTAAAATTGTCACCCAATAAAAACATTTCGATTAATACAACTCATCATATCTCAACCAATAACAATTTTTCTATGTTTCACATCATTTTTTTGTTAAAACTTATTTATTATCTTGGGCTATTGTTTGAGAAAAAGTGGGCTTATTGTTTGATAAGAAGTGGGCTTATTATTATTCAGATGTCATTAAAATATTAGATAATTATATCATTATGTCTTTTGCTCCTTTGACTAAAGGCCTTACTATTAATCTATTATTATTCGAAATCGTGACAATTTGCCAAAGATCACATGAATATTCCCGTGATCACATTGCAGATATGTACATGTTTATTTTTCTTTACGAATTTTAGTATAAATTGTATAGAAGAATCATAAAAATGATGATGATGATGCATCATCATACTCCGTTTTGACCTCTAGGGCCTTGTGTGGTGGTGGCAGTACAATTAATGGGTAACAAACCATCAATTAAGTCGTTACCAAAGGTACAATTAATGGTTAACAAACCATCCCCTCTATGCCGGAATAGTTTAAAAAAAAAAAGTTGTGAATATTGAATTGTTAAAAATATGACTTTTATTGTTTTGAATTGGATTAATCATAAAAGTATGGGTTACACCATCATAACTTTATAAGATATAGGAATGCAGTAAAAGAATCAAAATAGAGAAAAATCTATGATGATTTGTATTATTGTTATTAGAAGTGTTCACATTTAAATCAAGTAGAGTTAATTATATCTGCAGAGCTAAACAAGATTTTATGATCGTCTGCTTAATCTACATAGGACAATTGTAGTGTTGCATAATTGATATAATTTGAGTTGAGTTAAAAAGTAACTTTGAACGATACTTAAAACATATTCACTTTCGTAATAATGAAAGTAATGTAAATAAAGTAACATCCAATAGCTAGGAAATATATGTTTTACGTATTTAAATGGCTTTGTTAGAGTTTTCTATATTAGTTTAATTACAAAATTTGCGATCCTTATCTTTCTTCGTCGGTATAAGTTTGCATCATAAGAAAACTATTTCATTGAAAATATACGCTATTAACTTTATGATAAGTGAGTTTATGAACCATATCCTTAAATGATAAGTCATGTTAATAAATTCAATATGTTTTATTTAATTGTAATTACAAACTATATGATTAAATTATTACAAATAATATATTAAATAAAAAATATTTCAAAAAGTATCCTGCAGCGTAGCGCGGGTTTCGATCTAGTGTTTTTAAAATTAACACGGTTTCTATAATTAACACAGAGTTTGTTTTATATATAAGAAAATATTTCTTTAAATTATAGTTTTACCCATATACAATATGTTTTTTCAATTTCGAGCCAAAACTTGTCTATCTTGCAAATAATAGCCCAATAAATATTATACCATTTTTAAAAAAAATGAAGCTCAAGCAATAATACAACTCAACAACTATTTTAGCAAAAAATAAAAATAAACGAATTTAAAAAATGTAACATAAAAATTTCGTACAAAAAAAATAATCTTGATGAATGAAAATAAATATTTTTTGTATAAACAAAATGGTTCTACACCAAAGGTCTGGGGTTCGAGTCCCAGATATTGCGATTTATTAATAAATTTGCAGATTAAAGGAGGCAAGTGTGCAGGAGATCTCCAGCGAAGTACAATTATAGCCGTTCGCCAGGATTCTACGTAGAGAGAGAAGTGTCGTCAAATCGTGGATCATTGAAGGTGTCCGTCAAGAGCATGGAGAAGGAAGTGTCGTCTGTCGTGGATCTAATAAGGGTCGGAAGGAATTGTCCGTTGTAGAATCGTCTATGTAACTGTTCTCATAATTTGCAATAAATAATAAATCTAGACGTCAAAAAAAAAAAAACAAAATGGTTCACTTAATTACTTTTAATATATTAAAATCGACACAAAATATGAGTACCTGTTTGAGCAAAACAAAAAAAAAAATAGAGTACCTCAATTTTTCTATATCTTTGGGAATTTTGAAAGTCCGAATCATAAAAGTGGAACAAAGTCATAAGAATCGACACGAAAAATCTCAGTCTTTGACTCAGACTCCCACCGCGTAATTCCGAACTAGGTTTCTAATCTCCGGCGAATCGGAGCTCTCTCTTCCAATTTCCCCCTTGTCGTTTCCCAGGTACTGCCTCTTCCGATTCTGGGCTCGTAATGTTCTATCTTTTATGAAATCGGTCTCATTTCTGGTCCTCCTATCTGCAGCGATGATTTCCGGATAGCTTCCGCTGATTCCAACTTTCTAGCTACAGCTATGGCAATGGGACTTCTTCGTCTTGTTTCTATAGCTTTTACACTTGTTCTAGTTTCAATCCTTCCTCTTCATGTCTCTCTCGCTGGTGAGTTTCGTCGATTTTCTCATCTTTTGTTGATTTTGATACAACATTTTACTTTTAGTTCGTTTGGTTTGTAATTTGATTCATTGAGGTCTCTTTGTCCCACTCTAGATTATCAGTTTTATCTATCTGATCAGTGATCACTGTTTGTTTGTTTCTTGAAAGACCCAACTATGTTAAGATTTTTCATATTTTTTTATTACTGTTTCCAATTTTGTGTAGGTGAGATTACATCTATTGAATCTGTTCCTGACCTTCAGAAGCTAATGTATGTTGCTGTTGATGGGTATCCTTGTGTACGGCTTCTCAATCTTTCTGGAGAGATTGGTTGTTCAAGTAAGCTTCTTTTGGGTCTGCCTTGACTGATTGTTATCTGTTGATGAGTTCTCTTAACTTTTATGTTTATTAATACTCAGATCCTGGATTGAATAAAGTGGTGGCTCCAATCATAAAATTAAAGGACGTTAAAGATTTAGTTCAGCCACACACTATTTTGGTTACAGCTGATGAAATGGAAGAATTCTTTACCAGGCATGTCTCCTTTGTCATTTAAAAAAGTTGTATGACCTCTATTCGGTTTTGTAATTAATCTCTTAACTTGTGGAGTAGTGCTTGACCCTGCACTAAGCAGCATATACCTATGCATGAAATAGGTCTAGTTGTCATTTAATTCCTTAATGTCAAACAAGATTTGGCTTGTGGTGTGCGCCAAATCAGCTTGTAATTACAGAGTTCGTTTTCACTAGTACTTTAGTATTTAAGGCAAATCATTTTAGTTTTCTTCTTTTGCATAAGAGTGAAACAACAGATTGCAATGAGTATACCCTCTTTTTGAACTCTGCTATACATGTAGTCACTTGGTTGTTCGCTTTATTTTCATTCGACAAATTGAAAGTAGGTATCTCTACGCACTTTACACTAGAATCCTGCAGTCTGGCTTACTTCTGGCATTGTTCATTAGACTTGTTCATCGCTTAGACACTCTATTCAGTAGAAATAACAAAGGATCACTCCTCTTTGTGCCCTTTCCAGGGTGTCAAGTGATTTGAGCTTTGCTAGCAAAATTGGTGGTGTTCTAGTTCAATCGGGAACTAATTTCCAACAAAAGTTAAAAGGTACCATATCGATCCACATATTTATGATTCTGTCAACTTGAATGGCTATTTGCTTATATATTGATTTCTTTCCTTGATTCCCTCAAACACAGTACTTGATACTTCTTATATATGTTCATGGTGCAAGTGTTTCTTTCTTATTTTTTGTAGGCTTTTCTCCTGATAAAAAGTTTCCTCAAGCGCAGTTTTCACCCTATGAAAACGTCGAGTACAAATGGAATTCAGCTGTATGGTAGCATAAACTCTGTCTGAATCTTTGAAGTTACTTCTTCCTGTGAACTCTTTTGTAGTGGGTTGGAAATTGTTTCAATCAGTTATCACCAAATCCATAGTCAAGCATTTCTGAGTTATATGCTGTTTCCTTCTGGAACTAACACACAAATACCATAAATCCTTTTCTTTATAGTTTATTTTTGGTATACTTTTACAAGAGGAATAGATGTAACTGCCTATATGATCACTTATAAAGAAGTTCATAAATCAGTTGCATATTTATCTACCTTAATAAAAAGATAGTTCCTCTTATTGTTTTTCTGTGAAGAAAAAATGATTTTAATTCTTATGAGTAGTTGCAGTCTTGCAGGCGATAAGTCTCTAGCCATTGACCATTGTTAAAAAAATGATTATTTGCAGGCATCAAGCATCATGTGGAAAAATTATAATTTTCCTGTGTACTTATTGTCAGAAAGTGGCATATCAGCTGTGCAGGAGGTAATCCTTTAAAACTTGCATTCTTTTGCAAATTTGAAATGTGCCTATTTGTGTTTTCAGAAAAGCTAAATTGAGAAATAAACTCATGGCTTAGAGAGGCATTATGACTGTTGGTCACTCTTTAGAGCAGTATTGCTTGATGAAGATATGGCTGTGAAATGTTGCATCAGATCTGTTTCTTCAAGGTCATAAGAAATGAATACTCCTAGTTTAAACTGAATTACTCTGCAGAATTTTAAATAGGAATACAAATTTGGTCCGTGAATGTTTGTCTCATCCAGCTGAAGGCAACACCCAGCTGCATCTGTAGCTTTTGAATGCTTTTTGCTTTCCATAGCCTGCAATTGGACCCAACCATTGCCTTTCCATTTGTCTTGTGGTAGTGGCATTTAAACGGCTGGTCAACTGTGTCATTGGATAATATGTTGTTGGTAGCAATCTAAATGTGTATAGTTTATGTGGATAGCTTCACTTTTTCAGGTTGTCAACTATATACTTAGATCCTGATATAATTGTGCAGATACTTTCCAAGAAAAAGATGAAGCATGGAACATATACCAGTGATGTTGCTGAGTTCAATATGGTTATGGAGGTATATGGCTTTAGCAATCTTGCTCACTGGAACGTTAACCAGCTTTATGGATCTTCACTTTGACTTAGATTATGATAACCACTTCTCTATTTTTTTTGTATTAGACTACCAAAGCTGGAACACATAATTCGGAGGCTTGTTTGCAGGAAGGAACTTGCCTGCCATTGGGCGGATATAGGTAAAAATTTAGGAGGTTTAAATTTCTTTATTACTGTCTGATTTCAAGACATATGAAAACCTTTTAAAGGATACGTTTGGTTTTCTAATAACTTGTTATGAAGGACAGTGTTTGGTCCTCGCTTCCACCAATCAGTGTTTCGTCTTCCAACAATCGCAAACCAGTTGTGCTCACTGTGGCCTCCATGGATTCTGCATCGTTTTTCCGTGACAAAAGTTTTGGTGCAGATTCACCAATATCTGTGAGATCTCGCTATTTTCTGCTTTTGTGTTGATCTAGAATACATTTATTTACTCTTCTTATTCTTCTTTTCCCGATTCATTGCTCAACGCGTTCTCCTTCTTTCAGGGTCTGGTAGCTCTTCTGGGAGCAGTTGATGCTCTTTCTCGAGTTGATGGTTTAAGTAATCTCAAAAAGCAGGTGCCAGTGAATAAATATAATTGCCAAATCTATTCAAGTTTCTAGCACACAAGTGTACCATGTGATTTAGTGTTATTACACGCTTTTTGTTGTTCGCAAGCTTTAAATACATGTAAATCCTAAATGAATGCAGCTTGTGTTTTTGGTTCTGACCGGAGAGACATGGGGTTACCTTGGCAGCAGGAGGTTCTTACACGAATTAGATCTGCATTCAGATGCTGTCGCAGGCCTTAGCGATACTTCGATTGAAACGGTAATCTTTATTGTTTTGATCTGACAAAGTGAGTAGATACATCTAGTCTTATGCATGAAATCCTTTGTGGAAAAAGTTGCATGTGGTTCATCGTTACTGCAACTTATTTGTTCCTTAGTAGTGCAGAGAGCAAGTTTCTTACTTAATTAGTGATCCTTGTGAAATTGAAGGTGCACAATTCTCTAAATCTAAAGATCGAATTCAAATTGTTGTTCTGTTTCTAACAGGTGCTTGAAATAGGATCCGTTGGAAAAGGTTTAAGTGGAGGGATAAACACCTTCTTTGCTCATAAAACTAGAGTGAGAAATTCCTGATACCATGAAACTCTTACATAATTTGTTAGGTAATGTGAAAACTGTCATATGCAACTTAACCTCCACTTTTGGTGTTCGCTTTAGGTTTCTTCAGTTACAAACATGACACTGGATGCTTTAAAAATAGCTCAGGATTCACTTGCATCCAAGAACATAAAAATTCTTTCAGCTGATACTGCAAACCCTGGAATACCCCCATCTTCCTTGATGGCTTTCATGAGAAAGGTACAATATATATTCCAAGCAAATAGATGGAAAGACAATTGAAATGTGTATTCGGACTTTGAAAGAGAAATAACTCTTTGTATATACTTCACCTTCGATTGATCATGAATATGATAGGAGAAGTATACTTGCTTACTGTTATGTGACTCTGAACCAGATTTCCTAGTGAAAAAGGTATAACATCAATATTCATTGTTGCAGAACCCTCAGACTTCAGCTGTTGTACTTGAAGACTTTGATACCAAGTTTGTGAATAAGTTCTACCATAGTCACCTCGATGACTTATGTAAGAAGAGTCACAGCCCATCTTTCTCTTCTTGTCCCTCCTAAACCCCATTTAACACTTTTTGATTCCTTTCTGGTATTGTATTGCAGCAAATATCAACTCTTCGTCTGTTGTAGCTGCTGCTTCTGTTGTGGCCCGTACACTTTACATCCTTGCAAGTGACAACAAAGATGCAAGCAATTCGGCTCTGGGATCCATCCATGTCAATGCTTCTTTCATTGAAGAGCTTCTAAACTGTCTTTTAGCTTGTGAACCGGGCCTATCATGCAACTTGGTAAAAGACTATATTTCACCAACAAACACTTGCCCAGGCAACTATGCTGGCGTCATCCTCGGAGAACCTTCCTCCAAACCTTACCTTGGTTATGTCGGTGATGTTTCTAGATTCCTATGGAATATTCTGGCGGATAAAACATCTGTCCAAAAGGGAAACACAACCTCAGTTTGTTCAAAAGGTGTCTGTAGCAAAACTAATGAAGTGTGCATTAAAGCTGAGAGCAACAAGGAGGGAACATGTGTTGTCTCCACAACCAGGTAAACTTTGTTCACTTGGAAATTGCATTTTGGTTAGCACGCTCAAGTTCTGTATGTCCTAAAATTGACGCAAATTTTAAGGCTGGTAGGCACTTGATAGGAATTATTAATTAGGATAGGCTTCAGAAGTGGAGCCTTTTTAGACTTAGGAGAGAGTCTATCTTTAGTTTGTTGACCTTTGAATTGAACCTAGCATCATTTTCTTCTTCCCCTGGTCTGAGATGTTGTATGTCACATACAGTATGTGGCCTAACCAATTTGTTGTCTGAGCATAACACATATTAAGTTCTGGTTCTGGCAGGTATGTTCCAGCTTATTCAACCCGATTGAAGTATAACGATGGAGCTTGGACAATTCTACCACAGAACTCATCGGATTCTATGGGGATGGTCGATCCAGTGTGGACCGAAAGCAACTGGGACACTATAAGGGTGCATGTGTACACAGTCCAGCACGCAGCATACGACAATGCAGTCCTTGTTGCAGGTATTATAGTCACAACGTTGGCTTACATTGGAATTTTGGCTGCTAAGTCAATCATCACAAAAGCCTTGAAGCAGGACTGAGATTTGTATTTAATCCCCTCTCCTCTCGGCCCAAAATGACTCGTCAGTTTCAGTAAGACATTGCCTAATTAGCAACACCACCAATACTGTGGTGGTAGAAACCTTTTTTCTCAACCAAGGTTATTGAAAAAGGTCCTTTTGAGCTAATTCATATTAAAATTCTGTATTAGACTGACAAGAAATTTTATTAGAAAAAAGGTTTGTTTTCACAATATTTATCAAAAGTAGCTAAAAAAAAAAGCAATCCTACTTGGATAAAGCAACAATACAATTCTAATTCCAAAGCAAAATACTAGCTGCCAAGAAGAAAATGGTGTTTTGTTTTGTGTTTTGGTAGCTCAATTCATAAACAAAACAGCAATAGAAGCTTAGTTGTAATAGATTAAGAAGTTGTTACATAGACTAAGTAAAGAAAATCTTAGAACCAGAAAGTGGTGAGACATCAAAATAGATATAACTCATATAAGGCATAACCATCTACAAAAGCTTTTAATAAAATCGCTTCGATAATCATCACCATCACAGCATTAGATGAACAAGTGCTTGAACTCCCCATTTGCTAGCTTACATAACTCATTGTAATTCTGTGGATCTGCAACCAAAAATATTAAAACACAACTCAATTCCTAATCCAAGAGATTAGCATCCACTTTGACTAATTTCCATGCTTCTTGCAAATGGGTTTTCGACAAATGCATCGACACTGAAAGCAAATCTGATATACTCAAGAAAACAGTAGTAATGGAATCAGTAAAATTACCAAAACTGTTGCCAAAATTGGTCCAAGTTTCAGCTCGAATGGCGTTATCACTCTCAGCAATTCCAATAACCTCAAGGTAAGTAGTAAGAGGAGGAGTCGGAGACGATCCTCTAACAACGATCTGAAGATCATCAGTAGATTTTCCGACCACAGATCCAATATCTGAACCGATCACTTGAATCACAGTTCTGACTTTTTGGCCAATGTATCGCCTCATCAAAGCTCCGTTCACAAAAGCTGAAGGACTTGATGTATCCATTTTCAATCTACCGTTCAAAGATTCGAAAGCAAATTGATAAATCAGTTTCTTATTCAATATCAAAGACGAAGGATTAAAAATTGAAAACCAGGAAACAAAATAAAACTGAAAAAAAATAATTGAGAAGATTTACCTTATTGGAGAAGATGAATCGTTCGTCGGAGTTGCAAATTGATTAGCCCTAACCTTCTGAGGTTTTTAGGCTTTGAGAGAGAGTTAATGGAGAGTATATGGGCGGGAAGCGAAAAGCTTCAGATGGCGCCAAAAATGTGAAGGGTTTTAGTGGGACGGACCAATCGTAAATTATGGGCCTGTATGTATTGTACCCATTGGGCTTTTTAAGTTTTCCTTGGATCGTTTATTTTTGATGTTGGTATAACTATGACACATTCATTAAACGTATTATCCAAACCATTGTGTGGAAAAATAATTAAAAGTATTCAATTGCATTATTTTATTTTAAAAATTACATATCAAAACAAAAATTATAGATTTTAATATAATTATATAATATCGAGAGTTATTTTTCTTAATTTCTTATGTAAGAAAAAAGTTACAAAAGAAAATTTGAGAAATGAACTTGTATAAAATCATTTATTCTCTTTCAATTTCTTGGTTATAGCAAAAGCGGCTCCTGCGACGGCCACGATCACTGCTGATATTATGATCGTCTTTTTAAGTGTTTGCGCTGCGTCTCTCTTTGCCTTTGCGTTTTCCCTCTTTTCGACGATTTTTTGTACCTTTTCCAATTTTTATAAAAGTAAAAAAAAAAAAAATACGTATTCACGTAAGGAAGGATATGTGTACAAGAAAAATGTGATAGAGCTTCTAATATTTGGTGGTTTATTTGAGAAACTCATGCAAAATTAACACATCCATTTAATTTCATTAAAACAATACCTTATCGGCAGCAATCTCTGAAGAAACAGGATCTACTTCGAAATTCTTGTTTTGGCCAGGATTTAGTTCAGCTTCTGCATCTCCTTCTGGAAAAGTTGTTGCATCCGTTGCCATTTTCACACTTTGATTTTTGTTTTCTTACCAAAAAGATGCTTTGAACACAAATTAAAATGAAGATAGCTTGAAAATGAGACAAGTAAGTTTGGATTTTGTGGCTAAGTCTTGTGATCTAAAAATAGTTTGGAGTTTGTTCGTGTTGCTATGGATCTTTCATTTATTCCATTAGCTTTTTTTGGCTCTCTTCTTGAATTATTTCCCGCAATTTTTGCTGATTCCACTAAAATGAAACAGTGCAATTTTTACTTTCCATAATTTCGTTTTTTCACAATTTTTGTTAGTTTCACTTTGTGTTTCCAATCTAGAATCCTAATTTTGACATCAAATGTTCACTATTTTTTTCTAACATTATGGATGGTTGAATTAAATTTATTTTTAAATCAACTAACATATATATATATATATATATATATATATATATTTTAAGAATATATTCTATCTGTGATAGATGTTTGCATAAGAAGCAAATTTGTTTTGACTATTTTTTACAGAGACCATCTATGCCTCTGGACAAATGAGAGAGTTTTTGATTGTTAAAACACAAATCAAAAGGAAGAAGCAGATCCTTCCAAAAGAATAGTTTTCATATGTTGAATCAGCCCATCCATCTGCTCTCTTGAATGCAACGGCGAAGGATACACAAACGCACAGTCCAATTTCCCGTCCCTAAGCGCATCGAAAACCGCAACCGACGGTCCAACCCCGTGGATAGATGCGCATCCGATGTAATCCTGCACCCCAACAGAAGCCAATTCAGGCTCTGGAGACTCGTCGATAACAGGATCTTCAAATATGGAGATGAAAGCGGTTCTCAAGGACGAGGAAGGAGTGAGATTAGGATTCTCTATGGCCTTGCACATTAAGAAATTGAGATCCGACATATCGGTGAACTGCTTGTTCGAGTTCTTTGCGGATGTGAACGAGTCGTAGCATCTTTTTGCTAGGTCCCAGAGCGTTTCTTCTCCAGTTAAATCGTGTGTGTGAAGGATCCCTGCGTGATAGAAACCTGTAAACAAAGTAATAAATATATCAAGTTGAAATCATAAGATCAATTACAACAACATCCAAATCATATTGTACTGTCCACGGTTAGTTTAACGAGTTTGAAAATGTCTAGTAAGAACTACTAAAACTGCAATTGTTTACAATTTCAATCAATCAAAGCCTAGATAACTCACAGTCTTGAACCGTATAATCACTAGCTCATAGAAAATTTGATGCAATCATGAGAAGATAATCTATGAACATATATTCCTCATATATATATCATCAAATGCTATCGTAATCCCAAATTTCGAGCTTACCAAAGTCATTTGAAGTAAGAGGAGGTTCAAGAATGGAACGACAATCCGAAAGAGTCACCACAGCGTATTTCTCTCCTTGGTATGGCGGTAGATTCTTCGAGGAATACGCAGCGATTAGCCCCGACGCGGCTAATGCCGCCCATAGCTTTAAACCTCTTGCCTTGCATCCCTACAAAATTTTCAGTAACAATCTAGGCTTTAGCACATACCAAAATCCTCTTTTAGTCCATTTTGTGTTACAAATTAAATGTATCCATATGTAATTGCAACAATGAATACTTGCAGAGTGTGATTACTCCTCCTAGCTAATCACTAAAAAATATGGACACAATCATAATTTTATTTTATTTTTTTATGTAATCATCCTGAGATATTTATTTTATATTCATATACGCAAAAATGGAAACAAATATTAATACTCTATGGTTAACACGTAATAATAGTAATTAACACATAATTAATAGAAGAATGGTGGAGAGTCACTCACAGCCACAAGTTTGAGAGTCTGATCTCTTTCCAATTTCAACCTCACCACTTGCGATCTCCGATTCGAATTCTCTGCGTCCACGAAATTCAAATTCGTAAACCGAAAAGCGTTCAACGAGTAACCAAGCACGTCGATTCCACGCGCCCAGAACGGTTTATTCCCTTTACCACTCGGAATCAGCTCCTCTATCGGATAACCTAATCCCGCCGTCGTCTCCGGCGCCGCCACGGGACCGTTTCCGCAACCATCAGCTGCCGTCTCTTTCATAAACTCTCTCAGAAGCGTAACCGCCGCAGTACGATCGACAGCCGCCGTGTTTAGCCGAAATGCAAGTATCCGTTGTGCTCCGTCGTCGGTTAGATCGTAGAGACTGACGATGAAGACACGTGACTCGGAGTTGATCCAACGGTGTGGATTGATCCACGTGTTTTTGTTAAGCTCGTGTTCTAGGATGATCCTGTGTGGATCAGCGCATGGATCGTCGCTGTCTCGGATAATCTGAGCCGTAGATTCGGAATCAAAGGGATGGATTTCGACGCGGGAATCGGCGGCGGACGTTACGACGAAGGAGAAGGAGTTAGCGGATGCGTCGAAACGGATGTTGGAACGGAGGGTGGGATGGTAAATCTGGAGTTTGTCGAGGGTGTTTTGGAGATTTTGGAGTTTTGGTGTTCGGGAAAGTAACAGAGCTATGACGGCGATACCTGTGCCGCCGTCAATCGCTCTGCACCAGCTGTACTCCGTTCCTCCGACGGGTCGGGTCATGGATTTGGGTACCCGATTCGGCTCACTCATTATCTTGAGTAAGAAGAGAGATTGTTTTCGCTTTTTGGGATTTTAAGATTTTTGTTGGCTAATATGGGAAGATGATACAGTGACGTAGCTTTTACTCGATTCCGGTTTTGTGTTTTTATCCGGTTTAACGATTTAGATAGAAATGATTTGTATTTCCGGTCTTGGTTTTGCACTTAACAATTTTTCCGCTTAGCTCAGGTTAGCTGGTTAGGTACGTTATATGGCTGGCAATATGTTAGGTCAATTAATTGGATTTTACTTTTATTAAACCATGGTTTAGTATGTCAAAAATGGACCACTTTTATTAAACCCTGGTTTAGTATGTCAAAAATGACAGGTCCGTTTCGTCTATTTTTTGGCTATAAAGACTTTTGTTGTATAAAATTTGCTCGCAGATCTATCTGCGACTGCGACTGAAAGTTGTTCCTTTGGTAATCGCAGGATCTATAAATTTTATCTACTATTTTTCTTTGATATTACTATTACTTATCTTTAGTCTCTCTTTTTTTTACCACGTCGTTTTAGTTTTTATTTTTTACGTATCTACTAGAAAGCTCTGAAACAATTGACCAAACGATTTGACTTTTCATTTGGAACAAATTAAAGAGTTGTTAAAATTGGATAAAAAGACAACAAAAGTAAATTGATTGCAAGCCACATTGAGTACTTCTTATTTTAGCTTGAGATTAGGATTAGTTTACGGATCCAGATTATCTTCAAAGTAATCTATTTTTCCCTCCTCTTTTCTTCTATATAAACGTTGAATTAAAAACTCTTTTGTTTTCATCACAGAGTTCTCTCTCTTTGTAAAGGTATAAAAAAATTATTAACACATCAAAAATAAAATCAAAATAAATTGTTGTGATCATAGAGTTTTCTTGCACCAATGAGTGCTTCAAAGCTTGTTTCTGTATTACTATTGATTGTATTAATCAATATAAGCAATAATGGCGTCGATGCATTTCACAAAGTTTTCAAGAAATTGCAATCACAATCGACTTCATTGGATTCAGTGAGTCCTCTTCATAGAACCGCCTATCACTTTCAACCTCCCCGCCATTGGATCAACGGTACAACATTGTGACATCTTATTCAAGTTCATATTTATTTGGTTGCTTAATTGCTCTATTACTAAGGTTTCTATCAACCAAAATACATTGTTAATACCTATTTTTCTTTTGGTTTTGTTGTTTTGCCTTCTTCGTGGCATTCTTGACTCCAACAGATCCGAATGGTAAGTCCATTACAAATATATTTATTTTTTTATAAAAGTTAATAACAAAAACATTATATGATTGCATGTAACAATATTTTAAAATTGAAACAGCTCCAATGCTCTACAAGGGAATTTACCATCTCTTTTACCAATACAATCCCAAAGGTGCGGTTTGGGGTAACATTGTGTGGGCTCACTCGGTTTCTAAGGACTTGATCAATTGGGAATAGGGGTGTCAAAATGGGTAACCCGACCCGACCCGACCCAAACCTATATGGGTTCGAGTGTTTAATGGACGGGTTTGACCCGACCCATATATTTATATGGGTTGAATTTACATACCCAAACCCATTATTGTAGAAATCCATTGGCATAATGGGTTATATGGGTACCCATATATATGTATAATAAAATATATAAATAATAAAAATCCAAAAAATAACATAAAATTGTAAACCAACAAAAGTTTTTAAATAATAAATTAAAAAAATCTAGATATTATACATATATTTTACTTTTTACTTTTATTTTTAGGTAAAATGTAAACTTTAATAGTTATTTTAGATATTTTACATATAAAGTTGTAAAGAAAAGAAGATATTTTACATATATTTATATAAATTTTACATAATATATTAATATATATATATATAAATTTTACTTTTTAGTTTTGGTTATGAAATTCATGGGTAACCCATGACCCTAATGGGTTTTACCCATTAAACCCATAACCCTAATAGGGTAACCCACTAAAACTCATTTATATATATGGGTAAAAAAATTCTACCCAAACCCACTAAAATCATGGGCGGGTTTGGGTAACCCATGGGTATTAACCCATTTTGACACCCCTAATTGGGAAGCCCTTGAACCAGCCATTTACCCATCCAAATGGTTCGACATTAACGGTACATGGTCCGGTTCAGCTACCCACGTACCGGGAAAAGGACCGGTTATCCTCTACACCGGTATCACCGAGAACCAGACTCAAATTCAAAATTATGCCATTCCCCAAGATCTTTCCGACCCATACCTCAAGACATGGATTAAACCAGACGATAACCCGATCGTAAAACCCGACCATGGCGAGAACGGATCCGCTTTCCGTGACCCAACCACGGCTTGGTTCAACAAAAAAGATGGGTATTGGAGAATGCTTGTTGGTTCAAAGAAAAAGCACCGAGGAATCGCTTATATGTACAAAAGTCGTGACTTCAAGAAATGGGTCAAAACCAAACGTCCCATCCACTCCAGAAAGAAGACCGGTATGTGGGAATGTCCAGATTTCTTCCCGGTATCCGTAACCGACAAGAAAAACGGTTTGGACTTCAGCTACGACGGTCCAAACGCCAAGCATGTGTTGAAGGTTAGTTTGGACTTGACCCGATACGAGTACTACACTCTTGGAAAGTATGACACCAAGAAGGATCGTTACAGACCCGACGGTAACACTCCTGACGGTTGGGATGGTTTGAGATTTGATTATGGTAACTTCTATGCGTCAAAGACATTCTTTGATGACAAGAAGAACAGAAGAATTCTTTGGGGTTGGGCCAATGAATCCGACACCGTTGAAGATGATACGTTGAAGGGTTGGGCCGGTATTCAGCTTATCCCAAGAACAATCTTGCTTGACTCTAGCGGTAAGCAACTCGTGTTTTGGCCTATTGAAGAGATTGAGTCATTGAGAGGAAAGAATGTCCAAATGACCAACCAGAAAATGGAGATGGGCCAACGCTTTGAGGTCCAAGGAGTTACTCCTGCTCAGGTGGATGTGGATGTGACATTCAACGTTGGAAGTCTAGAGAAGGCTGAAAAGTTGGACGAAAGCTTCGCAACTAAACCACTAGAGTTATGTAACTTGAAAGGTTCAAATGTGACTGGCGGAGTCGGTCCTTTTGGTCTGATCACGTTGGCTACATCTGACCTAGAAGAATACACTCCTGTTTTCTTCAGAGTCTTCAAAGATGCTTCAACCAACAAACCTAAGGTCCTCATGTGCTCTGACGCCAAGCCGTATGTTTTCCTTACTCACTAATTAACTTGTGTATATACTTTTGTGTCTTCAATTTTTCTAACACTTAATCATATATATCGACAGTTCGAGTCTCAAAACAGACACGGGCTCTGACGCGAAGCAGAGGATGTACAAACCATCGTTTGCTGGTTTTGTTGATGTTGATCTCGCTGACGGAAAGATCTCTCTAAGGAGTTTGGTACGTCCCAAACTTAATCATTTTAACTGATATTATTGTTGTATAGAAGCAAATAAGTAACATTATAATTAATTTGGACTTGTAGATTGATCACTCGGTCGTCGAGAGCTTTGGTGCAAAAGGAAAGACAGTGATAACATCTAGAGTGTATCCAACAAAAGCAGTAGGAGAAAAAGCTCATTTGTTTGTCTTTAACAATGGATCACAGCCTGTGACCGTAGAGAGCCTCAATGCATGGAACATGCAGAAGCCTCTGAAGATGAACCAAGGAGCTAAATGATCACCTCATTCTTTTTATTCTTTTCGTTAATAAATTTCATTCATTCGTTAAGAAAGAGAGAGAGTCTGTGACAGTATTATAGAAAAGAGGAACCTATTGTGTTTCTTTTTCTATCAATTCAATTTGTACATAGTTCATCGCATAGATGGGCTAGAAATCTCAATAAAATCAAACTTTAAAAATACACTACTACTTGGCACTAGCAAACAACTTATGGCAAAGGACGAGAAATTTTCTTAGTTTCATCACTTTTTAGTCTCTTGATCCTAAATTTACTGAGTAAAACTTATACTAATCACATACGTCATTCTTTCACGATGCTTAAGTGTGCACAAATAGATTGGAATTAAGCAAGAATTTCCAATAATCGATTTAGGATGAATAGAAAACCAAATCCTTTTACTGATATTATCTTTTAACATAGAAAGTCACTGAAACAAGAAACAAAACCCTATCAAAGGGAAGACAACAAAAAGAAGCAAGCAAGAGATCGGATTCTTGATATGAGTCTCTCTACTTGATCTTCTTCTTAGGCCTCAACTGCAAATAAGAAATCAAACAAAAAAGAGTTGGTCAGAGATATCATTTCGGCTGATATAGACCGAAAAAGATACAAAAATAAGCAAAGTAACAAAACCAAACCTGGTTGCTGTGACCACACTTCTTCTTCCTGCAGTTGACAGCCCTTGGGTGAAGACGAGCATAGCACCTAACAAAACGGTGTAGAATTACTTTAGAATAATCTCAAATGCATCAAAATCAAACAATAGACAACACAAGGACTAATCCTGAATCATAAGTTCTCTATAGATGCACTCAATAATCAGAATAAACAAGCTTGAGCATTAAAAGCATGATCTTTCTATGTAATGATTCAGCACAACTCTTCATGGTCAGTAAATTTTCAACCTATACACAACAATAAACATTTGATACTAAAGAAACGTATGCATATAAATGTACCATTCAAGAAAATCATCTGGAAAGATGATAGATTTGACCAGCTGACAAAGTTTAGAGAATGGAAAAATGTGGATATCGGGAACATTTATAACCTCAACACGCATTGTAAATTGCTTGAGAAGCTAAGTTAATTCCCACAAAACAGCTAAACCCTATCACACAAATAAACCAATCTCTTCAAACATTTCGTACTTTTATCTAATCTCCACCAAAACTAACATCTTAGGGAGAAATTTGAAGCTTACTTGCGGCAAATCATCTTGTCCTGGTTGTACTTACGAGCCAACATCATCAATGAAGGCTCAATGATACCTCCTCTAAGCCTCAACACAAGATGAAGTGTGGATTCTGTTTACAAATGAGAACATTCTTTTAGAGTTTATTCATTTGGATAATTGAAATGGTTCAAAAACAAGGATTTGAATGATTCGTACCTTTCTGGATGTTGTAGTCAGCCAAAGTACGGCCATCTTCGAGCTGTTTTCCGGCGAAGATCAATCTCTGCTGATCCGGAGGGATTCCTAAAGGAGAAACCAGTGAATGAGATTAGAGATCTGAGTTTCAAACAAAGACAAAAATGCATCGAAAGGAGAAGAATGATACCTTCTTTGTCTTGGATCTTGGCCTTGACATTGTCGATGGTGTCGCTGCTCTCGACCTCGAGAGTGATGGTCTTGCCGGTCAAGGTTTTCACGAAGATCTGCATCTTTTGGGTTTCGTCTTCTCTCACGTAGAGTAACCCTAAAGAAGGAGGCGGGTTTTTATACGTCAATGTTCGTGTCTAGGGTTTTGCAGTTTTATTGGGCTGGGTTTAGGAAAAAAAATATTTTGTTACAGGCCTTTTACCACAAAAAGGCCCAGCCCAGCTTTTGCAATTTCCACCTGATGCCTTGGGATTTGATTGGCTTAAAAGATGATAACATTTTAGACACCTCTCATTCTAAGACCAGCTCTCGTTAGTCTATGGTTTCTCAATTCTCATGCACATAATCGTGTTTTTTTTTATGCTTCCGCCTCTGAATTTGAACCGATTTAGCTCTTGGCATAGTTCATTCTCAAGTTATGATTGTCACTCACTCTACTTATAGGATTCTACGACCCCGAGATCCGCACACTGTCAACATTCCATTTTAAACGATTTCCTATTTCAGAGGAAACAAAACCTATGAAATTGTTGGATTATAATCATGGAATGATAATTTTGCCAGAGAGTAGCTTGTTGATAAGTCAAAGTCCACTCATTCATGTCCTCAATCTCTTTGGCAACAACTTCAATAGATTTCTCTATATAACAAATTGTTTTTATCATTCCCAAGGTCCAAAGACACCACATGGAGGCGATTGACAAAGAGCTAATTCAAAATTCTGTAGTCTTAGGATCAATTTGTGAAATATATCATGTTAATACAATTGCTACCAAATACAAATATTTATCAACTCCAATCAAAAGATTTGGCATCTAAGACTTTGCAAATAGTAGATCCAAAATAATCCAAGGTGTTTATGAGATAAAATGACTAACAATTATTGAATATCTTATGGTCATATAGCAGAGACTATAACAAAGCATAGTAATTCCAAAACGCTTTTCAATCTAAGAAAAAACAAAATGAAACATTGAGAAAGCTACATAAAGAGATCCAACGAGAGGCCAAATAACTCACAGCCTCCTTCCTCTTCTTCCACTCTTTCTGCGGGTACTGTCGGTTGGGATAGGAGTCACATCCTCTGGGGAAAACAAGAACAATGTGAGAGATTTCTCCAATCATAAAGCAATAAAACAACTCTAGATGCGGATTGTTTATTATACCAATGCGGCCAATTTTCATGCCAGAACGAGCAAGGGCTCTCAGGGCAGACTGAGCACCAGGTCCAGGGGTCTTGGTCTTGTTTCCACCAGTGGCACGGAGCTTCACATGTATCGCAGTGACTCCAAGTTCCTGTGTTGCATATATCCACTACATCAATTACATTCACAAAAAAAAAGCCTATCAAATTTTCTGCTTGGTAATGCAATTTCTTTGCCTTTACCTTGCATCGCTGAGCGACATCTTGTGCAGCAAGCATAGCTGCATAAGGTGAGGACTCATCTCTGTCCGCTTTCACCTTCATTCCACCTATGGAAGTTGAAATCAAAACAGCAATTTTAGCAGCACATTGCATTTTCAAGAACAAAGCAATTACCAAACAGATAAAAAGGAATTCCTCAAAAGGTAAAACCTCAAACAAACAAAGACTAAAGATACTTCAGCTCACACTCAAAAGAGATGACCATAATACCACAAACTACATAATCTAACTTGCTTCTATTAGCAGAACATTCGTGCATGCAGCCAAAATCAAAGCAAACTTCTATAAACCTATCAATGGATTCCTCCAAAAAAATCAAAGAGTAGATACTAAAGAAACATCATTTTACACTCGATAGAGACTACCATGGGCGGACGTACGTTACGCTTAGGGGGGGCACTTGCCACGGGTAAAATTTTCAAAGTTGGTGTTATTTACAAGAGCTTTTAATTATGCCCCTGTTAAATATATGTTTAATGCCCCCAATTACTCTGTTTTCTTCTTATACAAAGGTTTTGTGTTGTATAATATTATAATTTAAAGTTTATATAATACAAAATACAATACAAAAGCCTAACTTTTTGTTGTTTTCTTTGTAAATAAGCCCATATTTTACTAACAAAATAACTTTAAATCACTTTCGTTAACTTGGAAAAATAAATCAAATGCTTTAACTTACTTAGAAAATTCATTTTTGTTGGCAAAATTAGAGTTTTTTTTAAATTTAATATTATTGCCCCGGATAAAATAAATTCCTGGATCCGCCACTGGAGACTACCGCATTCAAGTTTAACAAAAGGATCATCACCAAAGGATTAGAGAGAGAGTTGAAATAGATGATTACCAGTGATGCGAACAAGTGTTTCCCGTCCAGACAAATCAGTCACGTGCTGAAATAGCAGATATAACAAGTTCAGCAATGTACATAAAAATCTAATTTTTCTCAGAGAATTAGAAAAGACAGAACAAGACACTCACAATGAAAGTGTCGTTGAATGAAGCAAAGATGTGAACAACTCCAAAGACGTTCTCTCCTTCACGAACAGTTGGTCCAAGAGATGTCTCAACCTTTGGCTCTTTTGTCTTTCTCTTCGACTACAAATTCCACACACAAAAATAAAACTAGCATTATGCAATTGCAATATCTTAAAGACACTTGACCAAAAAAATCCAATCTTTCAAAAAAAATTCATATGATCACAGATCGTAATTCGAAGAAAAGGATTGCTTAATTAACATTTTCTAACTTCAGAAATGGAATTTCAGATTATATATCTTCTTAATTACCAAATCCATGAAAAATAATTTCAAGCTTTAGACAAAACTTACCATGGTTTGGAACAGAGGAAGGTGGTACAAGGGAAGCTAGGGTTTCTTTTAGTTCCGCCTTTAGCTTTTAGCTAGCGAAAGAGACGTACCAGAATTGGCTTTAATAGTCTGAATTTTTGTTAGGGTTAAGCGGTGATTTGATGGATAATTAAGACCCAATATATTCAGGCCCAACATATCACGGCCCATAGAGGTGAGCAAAATTGCTCGTTTTTGTGCAATTTGTTTGTCTTTTATCTCAAATTATGGCAGAGCATCACTTAAATCTTGTGTATAAAGCAAATTTTACCAATGTAATAAGTTTAGTAATATTATTAGATCATCCTAAACGTTTGTACATTGTTGAAAGGAAATGCAAACGCAAAATAACGAATCACAAACGGGGAAAACCGCGCATCGTCAAAACAGTTGCAATTGAATTTGCTATTTTCTGCATATAAATACTGGACAGGAGAGAAAATGCAATCAAAGACTAATGCCATTTTCGTAGCGCATCGTCTACTTGTGCGGGGAGAAGAAGTTGGGACTCACAATATCTAGGAGTCCCTTGGGATTGTCTGTGTGTACCCAATGGCCAGAGTTACGAAGAAGGTGAGTCGCAACTTTCCCTTCTGAGACATTCTGTCTCTGGTTAGCAATTGTTTCAAGCCGCTTGGTTGTATCATTGTCCCATCGGTCACTCTTTTCTGCAATCACAAAATTTATTTCTGTATCTTTTGGTGGGTTCTCTAACAAAGACCAGTACGAAGTCTCCCTGTAATGGGGAAAGTGAGAAGTCATATGAAGAAAGTATAATCTTGAGGGAGGAAATTGTATAATTCTAGTCATTGGTTCTTATGAGAGGCAAAACCTGTAAGAGTTGAACATTTGGACAGCTCCGTCAAGGTTAAAGGCCCATATCTCTGAGTCTCCAGATCTCTTGAGATTGCTGCCAATCCACTCAGATAATGATCTTGAAAAACCAAGTTCGACCATATGATCCACGAGCCACCTAGAATCACAAAACAATGTTTGAATGACACCAGTAGGATTTATATACTCTGCAAGCTGAAATGAGCCTTATTGATATGTGTAACATAATCAGCTAGAAGCAATCATATAAGCATACTCTTTATTCCCACTTATCTAAATCAAAATCCAAAAAAATGCCCTTGCATCCGCAACAACAGCTAAATCAGAGAGATGTTATAATAGACCACATGTACTAATGCCGAAATTTCATACCAAAAGTGAGCATTATATACCGACTTTCGAGCGGATATCAATTAAGAAAAATGCTTATGACCATTAACCGTAAATGAAACTACTAAGCTTTGAATAAACAGTCCAGATGGTAGACAAACATCAAGAATCACGGAAAGAATGAGACTTTACTTGCGGGAAGGGATTGGTGAAGGTAAACTCTGCAACGTCTTCAGAACTTTCTCCACCTCACCATCACTTTTTTCTGCTTTGACTTCCCCAGGGACAGAGTCTAGTACCCATAGCTGTTCTGCATCAAAGAGAGAACACCAAACCAACTTTGCTATGGTCAAGTCATCATCATCATTCTCAGATAAAAAAAATACACAAATTGGTCATCTTACAACAGCAATGAGCTCATTAAACTTGCATTCATCATAAGACTTGACAAGGTGAAGTCACATTAGTCCAGTACCTGTTTAGGAGGAGAAGCTGATTCCCCAAAATCACCACGAGCACAACTCTCCATAAACTGCAAAGCCACTTTACCTCCCAAAGAGTGACCAATGACCACCTCAGGCCATTTCCAACCACTTGCTTTAACCAAATCAGCTAAATCCTTAGCTGAATTCACAAGATCATGAGGTGGATTAAGCCCTTCTACCTCCGCAGATCTCCCATGGTTCCTCAGATCAACCAATACCATCTTCCAATCTGGATGTATAAACATGAAATTCAATCGATATATCAAAGGAAAGCTGAAGATATTGATCACAGAGACACATACCAGAAGCAGAGGAGACGGAGAGAGACGATGCGAGAGAGCGAGAAAACGATCTCCAGTTGCGTCCGGAACCGAGGAGGCCATGAAGAATGAGAGCTGTAGATTCAGACTTCCGATCACCGGAGGATCGGACTTCTTCGTAGGCTAGGGTTTGAAGAGATCTCGAATTCGTGAAACAAGAGACGAACAGACTCGGAGACTCGATGAAACGAAGCAAAAAGCGAGATTCAAATCGGTTCTTTAGAGTTCTCGCCATTGATTCTTCCTCTCTAGCTTTCGAAATTCTCCGGCGAAGTAAAGAAAGCGAAGAGAGAAAAAAAAAAAAAAAAAAAAAAAAGGAATGACAGCTGTGGGATTTGAACCCACGCCCTTTCGGACCAGAGCCTAAATCTGGCGCCTTAGACCACTCGGCCAAACTGTCAGATGTTGGTAATGTCTTAATAGTTTATTTAAAAATACTAAATTTCAGATTCAGGCTTCAAAAATGTTGTATAATTAATTTTTTTTTTAAATGGCGTATTTATCATTTTAAAATTTTTAATTTCAATGTTGTATTTTATCATGCACACAAGTTTTTAGTGACTGATTAACCCACGTAGACATTATGAATCCATATATGCAAATATATATTGACCCGAGAAATAAGACTAATTGAACCATATGAAAACACACGAATATATTGCATAAATCATCTGAAAAATCCTCCAAAGTCCAGTCCACCAAGACACCAAGCTGCAAAGTTTTATTATTTGTGAAGCTGTATGTTGATTTTATTATAGTTCAATAGTTGACGTTGCATGTCTATTTGTTAATGTAGATGTCATAGCAAAAACAAGAAACATTATTGTTTCAAAAGTCTAAAACAAATTATTGAATGAAGAATCAAGTTGATGAAGAAGAGATGATCTTGAACAAGCGATGGCTTTAATTGAAAAACGGATAATGCGGTATGTCACTTATCGTTTTGTAATTTATTTAAATTTAATTTTCCGTATAATGAGGAATAAAAAGTCCAAAGCTAAGTGTTTGGACAAATGGTACAAGCAATCCCCAAACCAGAACAAGACAATTATAGACATCGATTCTCTTATTAATGAAAGAAATCTATAGGTTTTGATGTTTTTATTCATTTGTGCAAAGGGAAGAAAAAAAACTTATTACACTTCTAAAGTATTTGATTAAACAAACATGGTTGCAATTTCAACCTTTCACATGATTCATTCAAGCTCATGCATATAGAAACGGTTATGACTACAACAACCGAACAATCTTGAAATGAACAAGCTTTCGAGAAAGGGCTTGCATTTTGATTTGGATCACATAAATGATTTGTTTCTAAAACCATATAAACAGTATACGTAAAAAACAAAACAAAATACTGAAGTTTCACTTTCTTAATGATTTACATATGCAACTTAATTATTTATGCTCAACCGTTGCTTGAATTCCATTGGAATCAAATTCGATCCTCTTAGTAACTTGAAACATAATTAGAGAAAGAAATAACGCATCCCCTTCACTCTTCAGATTCGTAATGAATGTGTTACTAAGATAAACAAAAAAAAACAAATGGTAGTATCAACTAAAAGCTACCATTAAATTCCATTAAATAGCTTCACATGGGAAATAACTGATGCTGAGGTATTAGATTTTATGGAAGGTCAATGGTAGTATTTGACATTTTCTTATCTAATTATTTTATAAGGAATTAACTATTTTATTTTCTTCTGCTATAACGCCATATCCTAGCTTTTTTTTAGTATATTTTTATAATCTTGTGAAGCAAATTCAAAAAATAAAGAGGCTTCTTTTACAAAGCATCCCATTTTGGGCTTCCCTTGTATAATTGCCATTAAAGTTTTGAAACCCTGTTGCATAACTGTCGTTAAATTTTTTAGTCTATACTGTAGATCATTTTAAATTTGATTGTCCTCTTAATTGTGAAACATATAATACACGAGAGATTCCTCCTAAGTTATTAACAGCTATATGTCCTCATGAGGTCTGTATTTTAGTTATTGGCCTCTTGTATTAAATTCTACTTACTGTTTGTTTCATTTTATTTTGTTAATGTTCAAACATTCAAACATTATATATCCCTCTAACTTCTCAAATACTAATATATAGGAGATCTCATATAATTATGATCGTGAATTTTTTTTTTTTTTTTTGATATGCACTAGTAACTGTAAATAATATGACGTATAGTAAACATTAAAAGTAATAAACTTTATTTTACCATAAGCTTTCTAGTTAGACGGGAAAAAAAAACACCATAAGCTTCTTAGTTTTGTGAGGTTCGGGAGATTAGACAGGCCTTCGTCCATAATCTTTCCGGTTTTAAAGACTAATTAAACTACCATCATCAGCTCAATGGATATCTTTTTTTTTTTGAACATTAATGGATATCTTTTATTTCTTCTTATTATTGCTAAACCTTTTGTGATAATTATTTACAATGACCAGTGAATCTGGAAGTTAGAAACATCTTATAAATGGTTTACATCTTTGAATATCCAATTAACCTATCAGCACTAGTTATATACATCTATATCTTCCATTCTTCTATATTGTCAAAAATTGTCACCACCAAAAACGTTGATTTATATTCAGAATTTGGAAAGTATTCAAAGTACTCGAGTTTCATGATGGGTACGTTCGCAACGTCTATTTGATTATCAATCAAAAAGAAGTTTTTTAGCTGGCACTTGAAACCGTCGTTTGAAACTTTAAAACGGACGCTTCACAGTATAAATGTACTATTGAATATATTATTTAAATTTTAATAATTTAAATTAATTTGTAGTTATTTTTTGTTTTGATTCATTATTAGTTAATGCTACCACATTATTTCTACATTTAACTATTCAGTTTTTTTCATATATAAACTATTCGACAGTTTTAACCGTACTTATTAGAAACTATTTCTAAAATGACTATAAATCACATCAATACAAACTTTTCTCATAAAAAATCTTTTACTATTTACTCATGTAGTTTTATATTTTTAGTATTGCAGTTTATTGATTTAACATTCAAAATTTAATAAATGATACAAAAAAATAATAGGTTTTTAATATATGTAGAATTACAAAACAACATTTATAATAAAACAGAGAGAATAGTAAAAATTGTTTATGAGAAAATATGTATTAGTGTCACTAAAGTTATTTTACACATGTTTTCTAGATAGGTTTTTAATACAGTGTAAAATTACAAAACAATATTTATAATGAAACAGAGAGAATAGTAAAAATTGTTTATGAAAAAAATGTATTAGCGTCACTAAAGTTATTTTAGACATATTTTCTAGAAAACCATTTATTAGAAAATATGTCTGATTCATTCAAGAAAACAGTCGAATAATAGTTTTTTACTGTGACAAACAGTTTAATAGATAAAACATAAAACATTGGATAACATCAGCTAATAAACGAATAACAAAAACAAAGTATAACTAATAAAATACGTATATAAATAAACTAAAATTTGCTTTAAAATATACATTAAAAATACAAAACGGCAAATTTATGAAACAAAAAAGTGAGTCATAAGATTAAAACTATTGTAAAATGGAGGAAATATTACTTAAAATTTCGATTACCAATAAAATCATTCATTTTCTTTAAAATTGTAAGATTTAACTCTTCCCCTTTACATTTAGCAATAAATAGTTTGCTGCACTGGTTTAAATGCACTAATACATTGTTTACTGAATTGCCTTTTGTTTCATATATTTGTCTCTACTATACTTTACTATCTTTCCCACCTCCAATCAATAAATTTATTACTAAATAAACAAAGTCATATCTCTCTGTCCATAACATAATTACTTTATTCAACAAATATTAATTCTTAACCATATTTAGCTCCTCTTCTTCCTTATATATTACACACATACATTTTCTTAAGAGTCATTCACTACCATCAACCCCATCACCTAGAACAACACAAAGAAAAACAAATACAAAAATACAAAAATACAAAAACCCTCTCGGCGAAACCGAAGTTTCGAAATGAGAAACAAGAACGGTAAAAGAGTTAGAGTTGAGCCATCGGCAAGGACCTCGGTGGTTGCTAATGGGAGGTTTGAAGGAAGATCACCATCGAGCAACACGTCATCATCGCAAAACTCGTGCCTGTCAACGACGGAGGACGTGAAGGAGGAGGTTGCATCGTCGTGGGTTGATGAAGAAGAGGCGCCGGATATGGTGGTGGTGGGATGTCGAAGATGTCTGATGTATGCTTTGGTCTTACAAGAACGTAAACGTTGCCCCAAGTGCAAATGCACCGACTTGATCTTCTTTTAATTAGAGAATTTGTTCTAAGTTATGGTTTCAATTTGGACTTTTGAGTTTGAGATGATGAATTTTGTTTTCTTTGTAAAGTCCTCTATATAATTAATCATATTATTTAAGTATTGATCTCTATTTTAATATGTAAAATTGACAGACAGATCATTTCTGTTTCTGGCCGTCCCTGGTTCATTTTGTTAAGTTGTCCATTTTCATGTTTTAATATTTTGGAAGCCAAAGACATGAACGAACGATGACTATTTTTCATCAGAGTTGAGCTCGATGGTTGCAAACGCTAGTTTTGGCGTTTGCGTTTATATGTATTTATTTATATACTCCATGAAAAAATACTTTTTCAATGTAAACGAAAAACGCCAAATAAAACGGAAAGTTCATTTTAAAAAGTACTAAAGTATTCATTTAAACGCAAACAAAAAAATCGACACGTCTCGAATTAGAGTGCTTAGAATCAAATTGGTAGCATGCTAAAAATGGTGTTGCTTTGGTTTCATCGGCACTCAATCCGGTTTTCAATAATTAAGGTTAAAAATAAATGTATTTCTATGTAACAAAAAGAGATATATATTTTGTTTTAATTGTTACTATCAAATACTAAAATTTAAAGAAATTTTACAAACTTCAGATACTAGATTATATAAGAACTCTTAATAAACTTTGAAAAAATATTGTAAACCTAAACTTAGTGAAAAAGTTGCAACTAAAACTTTTTATTTTTAAACTAAAACTAAAACTTGATTTAATGTATTTTATAGCATTTCTATTTCTAAGTACTAAAATTTGTAAAAATATGTTAAGTAATTAATTTCTCGGTTTTCATATATATTAAGGCATATACGACGACCAAGAAAAAAAAGGCAAATACGACGAAATAAAAAATTTATCTAATAGAAACTTGACATGTCATTTTTTAAAGGGATTACATTTTACAATAATTTAGTTGCAAATCAAGAGAATTTTAATATTTAAACAAGTTTTTTCATATATATACATATTATTTTATTTTGCATATCAAAAATAATTTTGTTCAAATATAGTTAAAATAATAACAAATTTATAGTGTCAAAAGAATAGTTGGAAAACAAAAGGGCTGTTTCTGTTATTATTGTAATTTATGGGTAGTAATGTTGGAAAATTAACTTTTTGTTTTCGTCTTCCCCAAAAGTACCCAATTTGCCCAAATTTGACCCTCACATTTTAGCTTTCTGTCTTTTCACCAGATTCTCTCTATCGATTTCTCCTTACTTCTTCTTCTCGCCTCTCTGCTTCGATCAGATCTCAAATCAATCGGATCGATACCACAACTTTATCAATTATGACTCTTGGCTCTGGAGGATCTAGTGTTGTTGGTAAACAATTTCGATTCTTTCGGGTTTGTTCTCGTTTTTGATTTTTTTTCTAGGGTTTTGGAATTATCCCTCGTTTGATTTTTTTCTCTAGGGTTTTGCAGAATTCGTATTGGGTTTTATTCGTTTTGATCGATTGGTGTTGAGAATTTCTCATAGGTTTTATCGATCTAGTATTAAAAAACTGTTCTTTGATCTTTTGCCTTACTTGTTAATTTGATTGTCTCTGCTGATTCTTTGTCTAAATCTCATCATATAGATTGATCTGGATCAATTATGATTTACTGATGTCCCAATTCTTGAGAAGGGTTTAAAATGCGATTCCTGAGTCTCTGATTGTGTAGAGTGTTTGCTTGTTTCTAGGACCTTACTTAGCAAGTTTTCATCTATCTCTAGAGCTCATTGTTGTTCTTCTTGAACTTTGTTGTTGTTCTCTGCTTTGATTAGAAAAAGTGATTGCTTGTTTCCATGTTTTCATTTACCGAAATTTAGCGATATGAATTTTTTTTTTGTTATGTTTGTTATTGCAATATAGTTCCGAGGAATTTCCGGTTGTTGGAGGAGCTTGAACGTGGGGAGAAAGGTATTGGGGATGGAACTGTGAGCTATGGAATGGATGATGGAGATGACATCTATATGCGGTCTTGGACTGGCACCATCATCGGTCCTCACAACGTAGTTATATCTTTTTCTTTATCTGCTAACATTCTCCTTCGTCTTCATATATGTTAGCAATTGTTTTAAGAAGCATTGATTAGTGTTCTTTGCATCACCGTACCTACTTGTCCTTTACTCCATGCTCGGAATACAGAACATCGAAACCACATTGTTTTCTATGCATTGATCTTATCGACATACAATCTCTTAAGCTTTTTTAGCAGATTAGGCCATTGTTGCTTTTGCTTGTAGTAACAGGTACCAATTTTTTGTCACAGACTGTTCATGAAGGTAGAATTTATCAGTTGAAGCTCTTTTGTGACAAAGATTACCCGGAGAAACCTCCAACTGTCCGATTCCATTCACGTGTTAACATGGCTTGTGTCAACCACGAAACCGGAGTGGTACGTATAAAATCACCACCGCCCTTCCATTCTCTGTCTTGTTCCTTTGGATGCTCTGTAACTTTTTTATTCGTGTGTATAGGTGGATCCTAAGAAATTCGGGGTACTTGCAAACTGGCAAAGAGAGTACACAATGGAGGATATACTGACACAGCTGAAGAAAGAAATGGCCACGTCGCATAACCGTAAGCTTGTTCAACCTCCAGAAGGTACATGCTTCTAGTTGCTTCTGGAATCTTCTTCTGGTTTGCTGGAATATCTTTGCCCCTTCTAATACTACAGTATGTATCTGGGGGTCTTCCATTGTCGTTCTCAAGGTTTTATTTTAATTCATCAAAAAATGGTCTATGTGGATGGTAGTATGGTGATGATGATGATGTTGTTCAATTGATCATCTGAAGTTTTATCATTGTGTGCAAATATCAAAAACAGCTTCTTCCCCACTCCATATGTGTTCAAATCTTTTGAATTTAACTTTCTTTTATCCTAACATTTTGTGTCAGCCCTTTTGTCTAAATGAAATCTGCTAGATTTTATTGGTTGTTTGTTATGTAATGTACCAAGGTTACCTTCAACAAGAAAGTAACATAAAAAAAGTCATGAATCTTCAAAATCCGAACCAATGAAAAAAGAAGCCATGAACAGCTTCGTAACCCTTATTTTTGTTTTTGTGATTCAACTAAAGCTAATGTTTACGGTGAATATCAGAACCTTTGAAAACGTAGTGCTGGTTTTTTTCTACAATTTCGTCAAACTCGAAATTAGCACCCTTTTTATTGATGATGATGCACATGTACATCGGTCTTCATGTACTTGTTGATGTTCCGCGTCATCGTTCTTGATTTAGCATCTCCGTCAAGAACCAAGTATTCGACATAGAAAGTAGAAACAATCAATCTTCGAAATATAGACCTCTATTTTTCTAATTAGGACACTGTTTAACTTGCTTGAATTTTTCACAGTAGCCTAACCATAAACAGACTCCATAAACGTTGATTAAGAGTGGTCTTCGAAAACCAAATAATTAAATAAATGAAAAAAGTGGTTGAATGTAATTAAACCTATAACACATTTACACCTTTGCTCAGAGACTCAATTAATTATGTTTCATCAGATTTCAAGCCCAAAACATTAACACTCAGGGCTGGATGATCCAGCCTGGATCTTATGGTGATAAATGTAATCTCTATAGTTTTTTTTTTTTTTTTTTTGTAAAAAATCGTTTCTAGTTCTACAATAAAGAAAAAAGAAAAGGAAATTTCTTTCACAATATATGATATAGTTAGAGATTATAAAATGCGTTAAGTATATATATATAGATTTGACATTCGGTTGTGCGATGATGACAAAATAAACAAGAAATAAAGAAATAAATGTGACGGTGTCCTAAGTAAGAACTTTGGATCCAAACAACAACTTAGTGGGTGAAATATTATATATCTTCAAAAGCAAGTACATTTAGTTTACTAAAATTTTAGAAACATTACATATTTACATGTACATTACTATCATATATAAATATGCTTCAATTGGTATTTGAAAATTTAGATTCCACGAAATGTAGAGATATGTGAAAAGTTGTGTTTCAAACTTTGCATGATGTTTAGGATCATATACGCATAATCCAATGCCTTTTTATCTTAAGTAAAGTTGTCAACTAATAAATATGGTGACATTCTGAAATTAAAATTCGGAGATCTACTGTTACATCCATATTTTAACATTTGTGTGTCGACTAGCTTTAAAGGAACATTAAAAAGAATATAAATTGTGATAGGTACGGTTATTATTATGTTCACCAAAATTAGACGGACCGCAGACGAATGGACAAATAATTGTTATGGTTGATAGATAACTATGTACGACCAAAGTAAAATTATGGATCAGCAATGTAACATGGTCAACGATGTTTTCTAAACCTAAACTTATAATCCTATAACCCTTGTTTACTTTAATCAAAGTTATACTTTTAGGTTCAACAATAAATACGAAGTATCTCATTTTGTATTTATACTCCCCTAAGTATATTTCTCATTTTGACTCCAACAAAAAAAAAACGATAACAAACAACAAAGGGGAAAAAAAATGAAAGTCCCATTTTTAAACAAGAGCTTTTCATCTTCATGTTATTCAAATTCAGATTCATCATCATGGGCATGGCCTTCTTGTCACCAAAACCCTAGAACACAATCTTTCAGAGTCACCATCAGTGCAATCAACCCTATTGACGTCGAAGATGAAGAGGACGAGGAGGATAAGGAAGAGGAAGAGGAAGAGGAGGAGAAGGAAAAGAGGGAGGAAGGAAAGGAAAAGGAGGAGGAAAATCTGCTTCCTGACATCATTATCTCCTCCCCATCCTCTTCCATCTCATCCAACATCGACGCCATAGAAGAGCTGCCGGAGACCGAATCCATAGAGAATGTGATCAAAGGGATAAAATCATCAAAAAGACTCATCTTTGAACGTAAAGGAGAATCGAACTCTATTCTTGAAGAGATGAGGAACAAGGATTCATGCTCTTGTCCTTGGAATCCAACTACACTTTCTCTAATTTCAAGTGGTTCATGGTGGAGGTGGTTGCGGTACACTCGCTTCATCGCGGCTACATCCAATTGTATCGTGAAAACTACTGAATAGATCATTGATATATACTCGATAAGTTGTGATGAGAAAAGAAGCAAACATGCACAAATGCACTTGACGGTTGTCCTTGGTTAGAACATGTTATGTTTAGAGTGATTGATGCGGACAGAAGAGATCACTTTCCGAGCTTTCATCTTATGTTATGTGATCAATTAGAATATTCGTGAAATCTTCTTTCGTTGCTTTCCATGCGTGTGACTCATGCCTGATATAGCTACGGTACATTTTTTTAAAAATTAATATATTTTTGTAGTTGTTTACTTATCAAATAGAACAGATTTTTCTTTTCCCAAACAAGACAAAACCCATTGGTTTATACTTTGTATGTAGAATAGATTAGTTCCAGTGATTCCATCATTAATATTTACACACATACAATTTACACATCTAGAGTCCTGATTTAACAAAAATAGTTATTTGCAAATAAATTTCATTGAACTGCTTTGTGTTACAAATACAAACCAATAGATTGTACGACCCTGGTCATAAATCCCATTAATTGTCTTCGATACACTTGATTGGACTTAAATCTTAGTTTTTTTTTTTTTTTTTTGACGAAAGCTGCAACATGATCGGTAGTTGAAAACCCTTAATTTGACTATTTCTATCAACATATGACTCTTCTGCAGAAAATTTCTAACTAATTATATGCATGTAACTGCTAAAACAGTGAATAAAAAAGTGAAAGTATATTTACTATTATCTTTTTAACTTTTTTAAACTGCTTTATAAGATTCAGGATAACATTATGTTTGTGGGTGACACAAGTCTGTCCATTTAGACTTTTGTCTCGCTCTTATTTTTGTTGTTGTATTCCTCTCTTCTCACTTTATTGCAGTTGTGTTTTCACTTATTCTTTATCTGCTAAGTGATCATTATAACCGGTTATAGTCAACTAATTTTGATTATTTGTTCATAAAATAAAATCTCTCGTTTTCCCACTTGTTTTCTTGTCGTTATTCACACACTTCAAATCTTGAAAATAAATACCAACGTTAAACTATTTGGGTTGGGCACTTGGGCTCAGACCAATATTTGTAAGCTAATTTTTTTTTTTTTTTGACGTAGATCAATCAAAGTTTCTTTTTTGACGTAGATCAGTCCAAATTTCTTTTAGATATGTTCGTATTCAAGCCGTACCGGCCAAGTCGATGGCCACGATGCTTTAACTTTTAAGGTCCTAGCATTAAAGCAGTATCAGATTTGGGAAAGAATTATTATTAAAATTTGGGAAATGTTTCACTTGAAGCGACTGCCACAGAAATTATAAAATTGTTTAGCATCGACGTCTTTTTTTTTTTTTTTCCGATCAAACTCCGTATATTAATTTACGGATAAGAACTCTCTTCTATATAGAACCAGTCGGGTACCGTCAAACTTACATGGAAAAAATAAAACATGCGAACTCTTGCACATTTTGCTAGATGATCGGCAGAGGTATTACCACTACGAGGGATATACTTAATACTAAACATAGAAAATAAGTCTCTGTAATACACAAAATCCCTCATCTCTGTAGCAAAAGTATAGGCCACTCTTCAGGACTAGAAGTCATCTCAATAAGATCCGAGCAATTCGTCAAAATGAGGATGCTAGGATGCTAGTCATCGGAATCGCAAGTAGACACTTCATCGTCCATAGCATTGACGTCTTATATTTTGATAGTTAGTTGGTTCCTTCGACTGTTCGTTGAGGGTTTTTTTTTTTTTTATATACTTTTATTATTCTCTTTTAATTAATTTGTGTTATTTTTAAAGTGTAGGATACGTACACGTACATACCTAGATATTAATATATGTTTTAAATTCGTTGTTCTCCTTTCAATTTACAATCTTTAGATCTTCGTACTATCTTTAGGTCTAAAACATTACGTTACACTAACACTGAACATTTATTAAAAGGTCTATCTTTTATAAAATTTAATAAAAAGACTACCAACCAAAGGCATGATCGGCTTAGTGGTAATATTATGATCATGACAGATATTTTCGGTTGGTACAGGTATCAAGTTTCAATTAACTACTTTGGTGCTATTGTTGAATTCATTTATTTTGGAGATCGTTTATGTCATGTTGTTGTATCTATCTATATTAACAGTTGCCTGACAATCTTTAATAGAAAAATTAATCAAACATTGATGTTGGTTAACTTTGACAGACAGTACGTAGTTACGTTCCATATCCATATATACGAAATTATGTCCATCCATAATCCATTTCCTAAAATTTAATGTGTTTAACAATGATATATTTTTAAATTTTAAAATGTTAATATTTAAATTAAATTAAAATCAAATATCATATCATATTTTTATCCATTTAAGATAAAATTACTTAATTTTTGACAAAAAAAAACAAAAAACAAAAAATTACTTAAAATCCCTTATATATTAATAGAGAAACATTTTTAAAAAAAAACCTTACCATCATGTGTTATTAACAAGATTGCCACGCTGATGTGTCGCTCTCACAATGATTTGGCTTCTATTTAGATAATTATCCAAAATTTATTAGACTATTTACAGAATTTGCCATTAGTCTCATACATCCATATATCCCATTAATAATTAAAAACATAAACTTTTTGATTATCTTATATTACTATATTTTTATATTTATATTTTTCTTTATATACATTTATATAAAAAAAATTTAGCGGATAGGTAAACAATTTTTTTTATTTATATTTATATTTATATGTATGTTTATATTTAAATGATAAAATATATACATTTGGTTCAAGAATCTCGAATTCAAAACTACAAAATCTTTACATCTTTCATAAAATTTTTACTTAAATAAATAAGATAATCTCCTTTCTATATATGTTACGAATACTTAAAATCCTATTTTTTGGAGGAGTTCTAACTTTTCGAAGAAAAACATTATAACCACATTTGTATATAAACCAAAATCTGGCCACATTATAACCATTTCGTAAATAATCCATTCATAATCTAAGAATCTTAGATTTGGAACACTACAAAATCTTAGCTTGCAAACTATCAAATCTCATCTTTGCTAAATTTTGGATTTCTTATACTTATTAAAAAAAAAAAAATTCTTTTTATACTACAAAATCTCGAAATCTTTAAAACATACGGAAAGACATATTGCCATAAATGGTAACATTTCGTCAATACTTTTTTATCACGTTGAAGCTTTATTCAAGGTTCAAATATTTCACGGGTAAAACATATTCTTATATGAAATAGTCCTAAATTTGAATAAAACAAAAAAAAAATTGTAAGTTTTGAATAAAGCAAAAAAAAAATATCGTGTATCACTTCATCCTAAATTTGAAAAAAAATTTGTGCACATATAAATTTGAAAAAAATAGTCATTTGTGCATTTATAAATTTGAAAAAAAAATAGTCCTAAATTTGAATAAAGCAAAAAAAATTTGAATAATTTTAATCATAATAATTTTACTTGAATCACTTCATCCCGCACGATGTGCGGGTTGTTATCTAGTTACCATATTATGCATGTAGTTATCGTGTATTTGATTTGCAAACAGTGACGAATTTGTGTACACACGTACAAAAACAAAAATTGTGTGCTGCTAATGGAAAAAAATATCAAGTGCATGAAAAAATTAGTTTAAGTTTTAAAGTGATTCTATATACTTTCAGGATTAATCCATGTATTAATAAATAAATAAATAAATGTTAATGTTATATTCTAAAATTTCAAATATATCCCTTTAGATTTTGAATATTCAAATATCAAATTGTTATAAATACACAGAAAATCTAAACCGGGAAAATGTACTTACAAAAATTGAATGATCCCCAACCAAACAACAATAAATTTGGTGCCAATAATTAAATACACTAACCAAAAAAAGATTTAATTTAAAAATCAAAATAAGTCAAATAAAGTTTCTTTTCCCCACCCATCCTTTCGTGCAGTCTCTCCTCTCCTTTTCAAAAGCCTTAAAATCTTCCTTCCCTCTCTCACCATTAATTCCCTAAAATTTCCTATAATTTTGAATCCAACCCCAAAAGAAAAGAGAAATTTACATTCTTGTCTTGTCTAATATTTTCTCAGCAACCAAACAACAAAAGAATAATGGTAAGGAAAATGAAATTCCCATTTCTAAACAAGAACACTTCATCTTCATCATTTTCTTCAAATTCATCATCTTCTTCCTCTTCATGGCCATGGCCTTCTTGCCATCAACAAAACCTTAAAACAACAATATCTTCCAAAGCTTCCTTCATCGTTAACAAACCTAAACATGTCTACGAACCCGAGCCACCACCAAGAAGCTTCTCCTCATCCCCCTCCTCCTCCTACTCCTCCTTCTCCTCTACCAGCCATGCCTTGGAAAATCCTCCGGAGATAGAGTCTATAGAGAATGTGATTAAAGGGATAAAATCATCGAAAAGACTCATATTCGAACAGAGAGGAACATCGAACTCTATACTTGAAGACGCCACCAAGAGAGAAGATCACGAAGAAGAAGAAGGCTTCATGCTCTTGTCCTTGGAATCAAACGATCCTTACTCTGATTTCAAGAACTCCATGGAAAAGATGGTTGAAGCACATGTGCTTCATCATGACTGGATAAGCCTCGAGAAACTTCTCTTTTGGTTCTTGAAAGTCAACGTCAAGACCAGCCATAGATACATCTTCGCCGCCTTCGTCGATTTGGTCTTAAACTTAGCAGTAGGACCTTCTAAAGATGTCGCCGGAGAGCCTAATTCCGACGTCGTAGTCGAGGATTCTCTTTCATCATCGTGGCCGGTCTCCTTGTACTCATCCTCTGATGAGACCTCGTCGACGTCCGTACGATTCTTGCCGGAGACTTCGATAGGCGAGAAGAGTAGAGACGTTTGTTGTTTATCGTCATTGTTTGAGTTAGAAGAGAAGATTAAAGAAAACATTGATTGAAATGGTTATGTATCTTCTTAATTCCTTTCATTTGATAATATTAATATATATGGATACTCACTTCTTCTTTTACTCGGATTCAAAATTACGGAGGTAACATCGATTACACGTGTACATCTTTTGTATCACGATGCAGAAAATCTTTTGTTACACGGAGGTAACCCTAAAAAAGAGGCTATTGATCAACAAACTCTTGTTGCTCAAAAAAAAAAAAAAAAAAAAAATCAACAAAAGGCCTTATTTGATGGGCTGAATAGAAATTATATAATGGGCTATAAAGGCCTTGTTTGGTTATGCAGTTGTTTACTTCTTTTTTTCCAGGTCAACTTTTCTGTTTTTTTGGGTTAATTTTCTGCTAATTTTCTTTTTGTCAAATTAGTAACCATTTTTAGCGCAGGGACCTTGTATATCTCTGAGCGTTAAAAAGATCTTTATATAAATCAATGGCTACGATTCTGGCGCCATATCCATACAACCAAGATTGTAGCTCTCTAGTAATCGTTCATCACCATGGCTGATAGAGATGGTATGGTGCACAGTTAAGCACTAGGATCTTGATATGATTTACACTGATTTTGGTCGCTACGGCCATAACGATAATTAACCCTGTGACTAAGCTCAAACAGCACTCTTGGCATGTAGCTCTTGTCTCCAATGCCTGATGGTCCATCACTCTTCTCCGAAGCTCGGTAGCAGTCTCTTAAAGTGGCCAGATTTTCTTGAGAGCCGGATGAAGTCGCATTTCGTGATCTGTATAATTTACATCCCCAACAACAATGGGCATGTTTCAGCAATTGTTCCAGCTGGCATATCAGTTGTACCTAACGAATGCTTCGTAATGCTTGCCATTTCGGTCATTGTTGGTCCAGCATCATTCGCTCTTCCATCATTCATCATCATTATTGGTTAACATGTTTTATGCCTTCTGATTCCATGGCAACCCATATTTTAGTAGCAAGACATCAAACATTTGATCTGATATTCACCTGTTACCATCCAATGTTAACACTATACTTTCAGTGTCAGCGTTACAATCAATAAGCTTTCATGAATCAAGGACTAAGCGACCATTATTGTAAGTTATGATAATAAACGAAACTGAGAAGCTACAAACATTGTATGTTCAAGCATTGCGGAAATTAAAGAATGACTCACAATATCAATTGTTGCCGTTTCTAATGGCATCCGGCTTCCAAAAGCACGACCTTTTTCTCTGCAAAAAATTTAGAAAGATATTGGTACACACCTATTTTACGCGTGCATATACATTTTCCCACCCATCTAAAGATATCACAAATAAAAAGTCTAAATGCTAGATCATTTAGTGAGCTAACCCAAGATATTGTCTTTGAGTGCTATGTTTTCAGTATGTGTTGCAACAAATTGTGACCCAAATGGTTTAGAATTCTAGCGGTCATAAACCACAATTTGTAAGCGAGGAAGAAAATCAAACATCCTCACATATAACAGGCAGTAGAACTAGTTGAACTTGTTACATTGGTATCAAGAAAGAAGGCAAAAGTACATTGGTATCTTACAAGAACACGTATGTCATCTGTAATTGAAATGAATACCCCTTCTCAGTATTAGTCAGCCAGAAGTCAACACTTGCTCAATTCCTTCATCATTCAACCAAAGAAGCACACATATCAAAACAGCAAGTGTTTGCAACAGTCGTAGCACACATATCAAAACAGCTAGTGTTTGCAACGGTCTTATATTTCTTCCAACTGAACTGAAACATTGTTTCAATATTGGAAAGCAATATATGTACGCTCATGGAAGACTCACAACGAAGGCTACAGAAATAAACGAGGGAAAAAAGACAGCTCAGTAACAGTTTTCTGCAACATACCACAATAGCTGGAGCCCTTCCCATTCCAGCAGTGCAGTACACTGTGCACGTATGTAACTTCTCCATTTTGCTTAACAGCTTTGTACAGTGTACTAACCACGGCAGGAAGAAGCATTCTCAAATCAGATACATCAAAATCTCTGTTACATCAAAGATTACAATACGTCAAGCCCTACATTGTGAGTGAGTGCGTTCATGGTGAATTTTCTCAATGCATGTACTCGTGAACAGTGCCATACATGTCATATGTGAAAAGTGATGACGATGGTTCCAAGTCTTTAGCAGTAAAGACAATTAGTGAGAATGGGATGGTGACTAACTTTCACAATTTTTCTAGTTTGCCAACAAAACAAGGTGGACAAACAAAAACGGTCATTGATAGCAGTGATTTTGTCATAAATCACTGCTTACAAAAATCAGTTATTGCTTACAAAAAAGTGTACTGAGCTCCCATTTTGTCACGAAAAAGTGATTAGAGTAGATAGCCCCAAGAGATAAGAAAGTATAACACTTAACTAACCAGAAAAATAAGGAATTTCAAGATTTATGTTCCACCAGCCATCTAAAGATATCACAATTATAATGACTAAATGCTAATACTATTTGATGAACTAACCCAAGCTTTTATCTTTTGAGAGCTATATTTTCAGTATATATTACTGCAAAACGTGATCCAGTGGTCTAGAAATCTAATTATCATAATCATTGGTTCATAGGAGAAGAAGCAAATTCCGAAGCATCCTCACATAATATAACTGGCAGTAACACTAGTTTAACATGCTGGGTTATATATCAAGGAAATCATGTAGAGAGAACATAAACTAGAAGTACATTAGTATCTTACTATAAGTAAATTATGAGCTTCCATAAGTTTATAGTTTTGCACCCAGAACATGTAAGTCAACTGAAACTGAAAATACTCTTCTCAATATTAGTCAGCCAAAAGTCAACAATTGTTCATTCCTTCATTAGTCAACCAAGAAGTACAAATATTAACACAACTAATGTTGGCAACAGTCTTAAATTTCTTCCAACTGAACTAAAAAATTGTTGTTTTGATACAGGAAACCTATACATCTACACCCATGAAAGACGCACAATGAAAGATGTGCTACAAAAATAAAAGGGAGAAAACGAGAAGAGACAGTAACAGGTTTCTGCAACATATCGCAACAGCAGGAGCCCAAAACAAAAATCATATCGAAAAATTCTCCAACTTCCCATTCAAGCAGTACAGTGCACGTATGTAACTCCTCCATTTCGCTTCACATCTTTGTACAGTGTACAACCATGGCAGGAGAACTTATTCTCAAATCAAATGCATCAAAGTCTCTATTACATCAAAAGATTTTAATATGTCAAGTCCTAGGTTGTGACTAGTCTATGCATGCTCCTGAACAGTCTCATATATGTGAAACGATATAGGTTCCAAGTTCTCTAGCAGCTAAAACAATTAGTAAGAACGGGATCATGACTAACTTCTGCAATTACTCTCATTTGCAAACAGACAAAGAGGTAACTGACAACAGAGACTTTACAACTCCTCGAAACAAAAAGTCATTCGCCGTTCTTGAAAAACCAATTATTGCTTGCAAAAAACTGTACTGAGCTCCCATTATGTCAAGGAAAAATTGGTAAGAACAAAGAGCCAAGAGAGAAAAGGAAAATGTAACAATTGACTGATAAAACAATAGGAATTTGAAGACTTCTTGCTCTGACACTACCCTCCAACGATGCATAAACCCTTGTCCCCTTGGCTATGCAGATAATACTGAAGAAAATAAACTCCCTACCTCATAGGCTTCTCACAATTCCTAATTAAGCAAAAAGAAAGGTATACTTAAACGGGAACTAAAAAAGAGCTCTCATGATCTACCCCTCAATCAATTACGCATTAGTTGGTGCCAATCGATCACAAGTTCACAGCCAAATCATCAAAAATCATAAAATAAGGCTTGCATTACCAAGGCCTTAACAGCAAAATATGCTGACTATCACCACATTTCTTAGCATATACTGAGTATCACCGCAATGCAAACCAAAATATGGTTTTCAACCCAAATTCCGTAAAACTTGCCAACAGCCTTAGGGATCTAGCAAACAAGCAGAGCATATAGAAAGAACGCCAAGAAAGTAACACAGCTCCAAGAGATTCAATATATTTCACAATGGGATAAGAGAAAAACCTGTAAGAGTGATCCAACAAGTAAGTCTGGACGAATGAAGTTTGTAGTTCATTCCTAATTCGTGACAGTAAGTTATAACTGAAATGAAAACACACAAGAATCAATCAGTGGCTGAAGTGCATAGTTAAAGGAGAAGAAGAAAGTTGAGTAAGCCAATGAACAAGCAAAAAAAAAAGATTAGGATTCCTTGGCGGGCATATTGACAAAACTAATCTAGATAAAACTAGAATACAATCTAAAGAACCAAATCATAAACTTGTGAGTTTTGTTCTTCAAATGACCATTCCTGTATATACAAACGATAGACAAAAACAGGTACCAATAGAGTAAATAAACCCATAGCTTGAATCATATCTTGGCTCTATTCATCAGATTTCTCTTCTCTCCTCGAAAATTACTCATCTCCAAGTGGAACCTTAAATCAATCTGACAAGTTTCATACAAAGCAATCAACAAGACTCAAATTTTGAAGAAAAATGAATCTAGTCAATAATTCTCTTATGATTCTACTACCTTATTTCAAAAATTATCTCATGATTAAACGAATCGAATCAAGAACCCAAATCTAGATAATTTCTGAAAAGCAAGAACAAACCTGGGAAGATTCTGAAAACGAAGCTGCTCTTCTTCTTCACTCCTCCTAATTCGACGATAAACATTGTAGAGAAATATGATTGTGGAAAGTGTGTAATTGTGAGTTATATGGAGGGTAATATTGTCTTTTCATAGTTACCGAATAATAAAGAAAGAAAAAAATGAAAAATCTACATATTAATAGAAAGGTTTTTGTTTTCGCTGTGAAGTTAGTTCGCGCTTATCATCCATCGTCTTCTTCTTCATCATCATCCACTTCTACAACAATGGCGAACATAATGACTGAAGTCAACATTATGCTTTACGAGCTATTTCTCTTGGAGACTGGGGTATATTCGAATCCGTTTCTCGATTTCGATTTTGCTTGCGTACAACTCGTTGATTCTTCCTTCAATCTTGTTTGTTTTTGATTCTGTTCGATTCGAAGATCAAGCCTATTTTATTGTGTATACTCGCCTGGATTTCGAATAACGTTTGCTTAGAACGATCGAATGTGAAACCTCGAAGCTTAACACGAACTTGCGTTTGATTCTGTTCGAATTTGTGTATTTCCGCTTTTAAGACTTAAACTCTTGAGACTTGTGGATTTGGAGTACTAAGAATGATGAATTTGTGTGCGATTTATTCTGTAATCTGTTCGAATTTGTTGTGTTTGATCCTCTTGCCTTGTGGATTTGGAGTACGTAGACCGATTGAATTATGAGAAATGCGAACCTTCGTGCGATTGATTCTGTAATCTGTTCGAGTTTGTGTGTGTTTAGCATCTTGCCTTGTGGATTTGAGTACTTAGACCGATTGAATGAGAAATACGAACTTTTGTGCGATTGATTCTGTAATCTGTTCGAGTTTGTGTGTTTGAGCTTTCTTGCCTTGTGGGTTTTGATGAATCTTTGTATGTTTGAGCCTATTTTCTTGTTGTTTAGGATGTATCTTTGTATGTTGGAGCCTCTTTCCTTGTGGGTTTGGATGAATCTTTGTGTGTTTGAGCCACTTGCCTTGTGGATTTGCAGGAATTTATCTTGTTTATTCACATTCATCAGATTTTTATTTACTCAGAATTAGGAAGGAGATATGAATATGAAATATTAAGATATAGACTAAGCTAAGTAAGCATGGCTCAAATACGTTATCGTTCTGTTTGCAGATGATTCTTGTAACTCCTCCTCTCTGATTTTGCAGATGAATGTGTGCACCTGGGTACAAGAGAGACTTGCAGCTGGTGATAGGCTTTCTGTCCATGCTTTCTTGAGGCGCCTTACCGGAACCATTACTGATGTCGAGAAAAAAGAAATGGTATATTTAGTCTCTCTCCCTCTCTGGATCTCTCTCTCCAACTCTCTCTCTCAATGGAATGTGTGATGTTATTATGCAGGTGTCGAGAATCCTGAGAGACCCGTCCATCGTCGTCAGCAATCACAAACGTTTCTAGATGTAAGGCTCTTCTGCCCGATACAGTAAGGAAGAAAACATATGCCTTGAGACTTTCTGGTTCTTAGAATGTAAATCCATCATCTTTGGATCGGCTGTTTCATTTCTGAGAGCTGTAACTATCTGAATCATCAAACTATCCTTTTTCATTCCCGGTATAGTGTCCACTTTTGCTCTGACATTCTTACATTTTCCTGACTGTTATATAACATAAAAGGTTGCAGTGTTTTCATCTTTGCATTCATTTCTCATATACCATGCATTTAAGCTCAATTTTAAGAGAAATCAACAAACAGCTTCGTATATACTTAGAGAAGTACTAGGAGATGCTCTGAAAAATCCTGCATTAGACATAGAATGCAACAGTAAACAAGGTCTTGGTGACTTCATTTTTAGAATGCAACAGACTATATATAGCATCCAACAGTAGGCAAGCTTCTGCAGTAGAAATTGCGTTTGAGTATGCTATTGCTATATGTATGTTACTTGAAGATTTAAGATGAGATGTAGGATGCCCAATCTTAACCTGTGACCAAAAATATTTCAAGAAACGATTAAAAAAAATTACAACAAGCTGATACAAAACGTAAGATAATCTTTTTTAGGTCTCGAAATCATGATGCTCCCAATATCAATCATCCCATAAAATCCTCTCCAAAAACCTGCTTATCTAGAACCATATCAGATAAGAGTTACAGATGCTAACTAAAAAATCCTGCATCAGTCATTATATAACCGAATCAGGATAATCATGAAGACTATTCTGTTCCAGTATTCAAATAGATCATTCCAATGTACTTGGAAAAGCTTACCTCAGTTCAGTCATTAAAGTACCATTACTTATGGATGTCGCCAATCACAGCATATTCACAACCACCGTTACTTTAGTATCAGCAAATCTTACATCTACTGAAGCAGGATCTCTCCAATTTTCTTTTCCATAGGGAGAAATATATGATTTGGCATTTGACAAACAATGACTTCACTCCTGTTTTATTCACGAACTTGCTTGAGTGCAAAGCAAGCAACTTTCATCACAGCTCTTGATACATTCATATACAATCCTTGCTTTCCATCTCGATCTTCTCTCAACTCCATGCTCTTGTAACTTATGTCCTCCATGCCTTTACGAGTTCCTACCAGCTGTTTTAGAGTGTTCCACCATGCACGCATCCTTCAAGTATATCTATAAGATAATGGAAAGAATATACGCTGTCGGATATGGTAGGCATTGATGGGAAAATTTCTACAATAATTATTATCTACCTATATCTTTATATTATCTCTTGTCCTGGTTTATTCTTTCTTCAGGTGCTTGACGCTGCAAAACTTCTTCACATAAAGGAACATTCTGTTATTGACGCATCTGAAAATGTCTTCAAGTTGTCTGCATGCACTAGTAGAGTGCAATGGGAGTATTGAAAGTGATAAGTGTTAACAGGCATTATCTCTTAGACTTGATGAGAGAGACGCCTCGTGACGCCAATTATATATACGGTCCAGAGTCGTGTTTTTGTGTCATAAGACCGAAACTGATCACGTCATTTTGCCAGGTTCATTATATTTTAGAACCTTATTCACACACGTAAATCATATCATTTTCTCAATAATCAGTTTGTTTTCGTGATTGAGAAACCATTTCCTATGGTAAGATGTACTACTCATGAGACACATGAAGTCAATGCAGGCACAAGTGAATGGGTTCATGTAGGCATATGTACATTTTTTTATTTGTTTTTGGTATATGTACATTTCATTCCTAGCTTTGACTCCATTGCTGCTATGGAAGGCCAAACTGCTAAGCATCTTCCACACATTGTCTCGAGATATTCAACCACTGTCATGTTAATTAGTTAGCTTTCTACTTGTGTGCATCTTCATCTTCCTTATGTTGTGTTATCATCTCTTCTCTAATCACTAAACATGTGTATCAGGCGTAATTTATAAGGTGCTCTTTAGAGCTCTTGTTAAGTTGAGAACATGCAATGCTGCTTGAGTATACATGTGGGATAAAATAGGTGTACAATTTGTAGGTTGACAGTTATGGTATGTATATATAACCCAATCTTGGGAGCTTTAGAGCATGTGTACCTATAGTCTTTCATGGAGTCTCTCAACAAACAATAAAAAAATAATATTATTATATTATATAAATATAATTTTATTATTATTATATTAGATGGATCTTTTAAAAGTTGAGAGAGCTTTCGACTTTTAATAGAGACATAATAATATTTTGGCTTTGAATGGTAACCCATTATCAAAGCGGTACAGAATGTACAGCTTTGACAGTTACCAATCACAAAAATTTTATCAAAATCGTTACTAACAGTTTTACTCTCAGCTTTTTTGTACAGTTCTTTCTTACAGTTTTGCACTATTCCGATAAAGCTTACAGCTCCAGCTAATAGTTAAAAAACTTGTACAACTAAGAATAGAGAAAAATAGAGTATTTAGATTAAAACGTAAGATAAACTAGGTCTCCAAATACATGATGCTTTCAATATCATCCCAAAATGTTACATCCAAAAACTTGCATATGCAAAAACTATCAAATAAGTTCATTACTTGAATGTGTCTTGTTATCTTGTTCTTCTCCAAATCATAAATGACAGAGTATGGATTATGTATATTGATCTCTTTCGATGACAACCTAATTTCACAGCTGTGATTAGTGGCATGTATCAGCACCCCATTGGACATGGCAAGTGATCGCGTTTGAAAAATAGGCAAATCAATAGTCTTCTTGTTCGACCATTGACTCTTACCGGCATCTTTAACAACCCATAGATCCATGCTACCACTATTCAAAATACTTGAATATTCGAACACAGCTAATTTGCCTTTGTAATTCATGAGATTCGCAGGAGACGTGTTCCATACAATGCCAGCCTCAAGGGGTAATTCAATCAAAGTGAACTCTTCAGACCTCATGTCAAAACTCATAACAACACATCTATTTTTATCAAGCCAAGCTCCACAATACAAAACATTGTTGATGGAGATACCTTGTGAGTACGGACGATGAGGAGGAGGAGTAATGGTGTTTTGAGTGTTTCTCCATGAAGCTTCAGGACCAAGTACCAACACATGATGCTCGGATCTCACTACTCTCTCTTCTTTCGCTCATCTCCCAAACTGTGCTAAACACTTTGTATTCGTCGTGAACAGGGTCGTGCCCAAAATAGTTCCACACATTGTCAATAGGTTTAGCCACAGTTATTGGTCTTAAGATAGGTAAGGTCACATGTTGCCTGGTGGTGAGGTTACATATTCGAACTCTTGTCCCAATTCTGAAACACACCAACCCGCGAAGAGCGTTCACAAAGCAGCCTTCTATTCCACGCATGTCCAAATATTGGTCGAGATCAAAGACAGGGACAGAGTCATAAGGCGATATGACAGGGACAGAGTCACGAGACGATGAGACCAACGCATAGTTGTAGTTCATTTCCTTGTCCACCAAAGACATGAACAGGCGCCGTCCTTGCGTAGATGATGAAGATTTATGGAAAATATTGGTAAGATATCGAGAGGAGATTAAGGAGTACCAGAGCTTTGACACACACTTGAATCTCATCAGTGATTTCGCCGGTAGTCTCGGCAGGATCTCCATTAAAACATTCTCTGGGATGAAAATCTTCCATTCTGGCTTCACGACGGTTCTTCTTCTCTTTCTCTCTCTTTTTCCGGCGGCTAGACGAAACGAAAACCTCATGCTTCCGGAGTTTGCTTTTTGTCAATTCTAATCTAAGCCCTTCTTATACACACGTGTTTATTCACAAGTTGTTTAGGAGTAATTATTTACCTTTCTACTTCTTTTTCCTTACTTTATATTCACTAAATGACTCCAATTTTTTATTTTCCCTTACTTAATTGTATTTTTATTTAATTGGCGCAAATAATTCAATAAAATTGGGGATTCTGGATTTGACTTCAATGTATTTTTTTTGTATGGTTGGTTGGTCACTTTAATGTGATAAATTGATGAAAGTAAATAACACAAAAGTGTTTATAAAGAATTATAATAGACTTTCATAAGATTAATGTTTAAGATATCACGATATATATAAAAAAATTAGAGATAAATCTTAAACCTAATTTTCTAAATTAAGATAGAGATAAATGTAAATTATATTTTAAAGATAAATGTAAATATTCTTAAACTAAGATATGATAATTTTCTGTTGTCAAAAAAAAAAAATGATAATTTTCTAGATCCTTCTCGATCTTCATGATTTCCATATTTTTGGGCAATCATCTCGACCGTCAATCTCGGTCGATCTCCGGTTCTCCCAATAATGCCTTGTGATGTTGAATAAAATTAGGGATTTTATACTTTACCAATTTATTTGATTTTTAAATTGGTATGTCATATTATGAGAAGCGTTGTTTTGTGAACTCGTCTTCTACAAATAACTGCTTGTACTAGTTACAGAGATGCAGGTTTTTGAGGGTTATTTGAAACATAAAACTTCTTATAGAGGATATGAGCCTAAAAGAGAATTGTATGCATAACGTACGGAGAAGGATTAAGACGGTGAAAGGTTCTGGTAGATCAAAGAGAGGCATCAACGTTGGTGTTGAGAACCATTTTATCGGAGAAAAGAAAGTTGTGTTTTAGCTTTCTCAGTCCTGTTGTTAAGAGTTGCTGAGCTCCAAGAATGCTTCTCCATGCTTAAGAGTTGAAAAAGCTTAGAAGAAGAAGCAGAAGCTTCGAGATGTTTGATGGGTCTTACTGCAGGAAAAAAAACTCAAAACTACTAACTATTTAAGCCGAGGGTTTCTTTTGTTAACCAATAATTCCTTGATGTGGAGAGCTTGTTTGGTTCGTTACCACAAATCAAACAACAAAATAGCAATTCAATCACCTTACGAGTTATGGAGTCATGTATGTATGGATCCAACTCCTCACATTGTTCATATGAAATGTAATAACTTTAATCTTAGGAGCTCAGAGTGGTATTGTTCAGATTTATGCAAAAATAATTTAGGTCTCCAAATACATAATGCTCTCAAGATCATCCTCCCAAAAAATCGTATGCAAATCCCTGGATGTTCCACAAAACCAGAGCATTTCTGAGGTTATTGCAAGTCTTCTTGTTATTTTGTTCTTCACCAAATCATATATGACTGAGGGTCTAGTTTTACACGATCTGATATTTGTCTTTACCAGCCTAATCTCACCGCATCGACTCATGCATTGTATCTCCAACTTATCGCCATGGACAAAATTCATCTGTGAAAGAGGTAAGACCAGATTCTTGTTTGACCACTTCATATCCCCTGCATCTTCCAGAACCCACAGGTCCACACTTGCATTAGATGAAAGGCTGGAGTATTCTAAAACAGCTAATTTGCCTCCGTAGTTGATGAGGTTCGCGCGATCTTTGTGCCAGACAATGCCAGCCTCAGCGGGTAATTCAATCACATTGAACTCTTCATAAGCAAAGTCAAAACTCATAACCACACATGTGTTCTTATAAATCCAAGCTCCATAGTACAACACACCGTTGATGGAGATACCTTGTGAGTAAGGACGATGAGGAGGAGGAGTAATGCTATAAGTGTTTCTCCAATAAGCTCCAGGACCAAGTACCAACATCTGATGCTCGGATCTCACAATGCCCTCTCCCTCGCTATCCTCCCAAACTGTGCTAAGCACTTTGTATTCATCATGAACAGGATCATGTCCAAAATAGCTCCAAACATTGTCATTAGCTTCAGCCAAAAGTCTTGATCTTATGGGCAAATCCACGAGCTGCATGGTGGTTAGGTTACAGATTCGCACACTTCTCCCACGTCTGACACAGAGCAAGCCTCGAAGAGCATTCACGAAGTAGCCGCTTATTCCTTTGATGTCCAGATTTTGGTCGAAGACAGAGACAGACGTATCTACGTGATCAATAAGCGACGATGATGAAAGAAACTTAAAATTTCTCTGGTATTTCTTGTCCACAAGAAACATGAGTAAACGCGGTCGTTTGGACAAAGATGAGGATTCAAGGAAAAGGTTGGTAAAATAGCGGGAAGAGATTACGGAATACCAGAGCTGTGAGACGCACATTGCCCTCGTCACCTGTTTGGCCGATAATTTCAACAGGATCTCAATGAATAGATCCTCAGTGAGATTCTCAAAGCCGCAGGATTTAGAATCGGACTTGACCATGGCCTTCGACCACACCTTCTTCTTCCTCAGCCCTTTCACGGCGGCAGAACGGAAAGATAATTCCATAGCAGCTTTTGATATATCTGTTCCAGAGCCTCGATCTTTCTTGTCAATTCCAAAGTCTTTACCCACAAGTAACACACGTATAAAAACTTTATACTAAAACTCTGTTACTTTTATTACCTAAAACTAAGTAAATAGAAATTAAGAACTAGGAAAGTAATTTATTACCTAAAACTAAGTAAATAGAAATTAAGAACTATTTTCCTTTTTTTGTTTGGGATAATAACACTTTACTTTTTGATAATTATTGAATAAGTACGCGTAAAAAATCTTTTCCCATTTTTTCGGGATAACTATTTAATCAGCTGTGTGTGTATAAATTTAAAAACCTACGAGTATCATGTATTGATATCATAACGATTATTGTTTGCAAACGAGTTAATTAATATGATTAAAATAGCGGTTTAATAGACAAGCTTCTTGTTTCTTTACATTATTATTTCTTATTTCCTATTATTTTCTATTTAAGGGTAACCTAGTGCTTTTGTATATAAAGTATAAATTATATTACGTCTGTACTTGTATCAAAAGCTATGGGGTTTTCCTTCCGTCTCGCGGCCGTGAAAGGACTGAGGAAGAAGGAGATAAGGTCGACTGCTGATGAATTCGAGAGACCTAGAAAGAGAAGAAGAGTCATGAATTCGAAACCCTGCGGCTTTGAGAGTCTCACTGATGATCTGTTGATGGATATTCTGGCCAGATTACCGGCGAAAGAGGTGACGAGGTCAATGTGCGTCTCACAACTCTGGTATACCATAATCTCTTCCCGTGTGTTTATCAACCTTTTCCTTGAATCCCCATCATCGACGAAGCGACAGCGTTTGCTCCTGTCTATTGTGGACAAGGAAGATCCGGACAAGTGTGGGTTTCTCTCATCATCTTCATCATCGCCGCTTGATCACTCGGATACGTCTGTCTCTGTACTTGACCAATATCTGAAGATGCCGGGACTGGGAGGCTATGTCGTGAATGCTCTTCGTGGCTTGCTCTGTGTCAGACTTGGGAGAAGAGTGCGAATCTGTAACCTCACCACTAAGCAACGTGTGACTTTGCCCATCATAAGATCAAGTCTTTTGGCTGAACATAGTGACAATATTTGGAGCTATTTTGGACATGACCCTGTTCATGATGAATATAAAGTGCTAAGTACAACTTGGGTAATCACCGAGGAACACAAAGTCAGATCAGAACATCAGGTTTTGGTACTTGGTCCTGGAGCTTCTTGGAGAAGCACCCAAAGCCGCACTCTTCCTCCTCCTCATCATCCTTTCTCACAAGGTATCTCCATCAACGGTATGTTGTACTATGGAGCTTGGGTTGATGCAAATAAATGTGTGCTCATGAGTTTTGACTTGACTCTTGAAGAATTCAATTTGATTGAGGTACCTATAGAGGCTTGTATCATCTGGCACACATATTGTGCTAACCTCGTTAACTACAAAGGCAAATTAGCTGTTTTCGAATATTCTAAACTTGAGGTTGATGCAAGTGTAGACCTGTGGGTTATGGAGGATATGAAGAAGAAGAAGTGGTCAAAAAATACTTTGGTCTTGCCCCTTTCCCAAATGAATTTTGTCCATGGGGATCAGTTGGTGATGCAAGGCACGAGTCGCTGCGGTGAGCTCAGACTGGGTTTGAAAAATCTCTCGGCGTGTCAACCATCACGGTATGTCATTTATGATATGGAGAAGAACAAAATAACAAGAGTACTTGAAATAATTCCACCATTACATCTTATGTTTTTGGGAATAAACAAGGGTTTGCAAACGACTTATTGTGAGGATGATATCGAGAGCATTATGTATTTGTAGACCTAAATTATATCTATGTTATGCATTCCCCTTCTTAAATGAATGACTTTTGCATAAGTTTGAACAATATGAACACCTGATGCTCAGATCTAAGCATCTCATCTTCCTTGCCCACCTCCCAAACGGTGCTAAGCACTTTGTATTCATAATAAACAGAGTCATGTCCAAAATTAAGTCCATATATTGTCATTGCAAAAGACTTGATCTTATGAAATTTTTTTAAAATTATGATCATCAGTAAAAATTATACTTGGTTAGCCCAAACACTTCCTACGTTTTACCAATCTTTAAGAAGTTATAGGAATTCATAATTTCAGGGATTTCGGTTTTTTTTTTTTTTTATTATTAATCATGTTGTGAATTTGGATGAACATCGCGTGTCTTCTTAATCGTAACGATTACATTTTTTTAACAGTTCGTCTAGCTTTTGTAGTGATGGGTGTAAAAACTTAATAAATGGGGACAGAGGTGATTTTTTGGGGGAAAATGTTGGTTCTTTTTGACAATTCACATTGACAAAACTTCACACTTGATGTCACAAAAATGTCCATTGGAACTTAGTGGGCAACTTGACAAAACTTCATGATTACAAAAATTGATAACAAGTCGGATACTAGCATCATACCATAACATGTAATACAATTTATACACATATATCTACGATATGAATATATGATACATGTGTAGTAATTGACAAATAGTTATATACTCGTGTAGTAATGTAATGATTATCAATTATCAGTATTATTATACTTCTCTTTCTAATTATTGCGAATCTTAAATATGTGTTCTTGCATTTTATCGCCCAAAGCCACAAGTTTTCTACGTGCTCCATTGTCCACTCCACACTCAAGAGCTCTGGCATATAATTAATTACGTACAGGTTATTATTGTCACCGTACGTACACTTATTCATTTGAATATTTCAAAACAAGAATCGTAATCTATGGTCATCTTTTCTTGTTTTTCTAACATCAATTTATACTTCCTTGTTTGTTCTGTCTCAAAAATTTCTTGTTATATTCAGTAATGATGACATAACTACATCTATAACAAGAATAGTAATCCATGGTGATACACATATATATACCCAGACACTCGTATTTGGACCGGCTATAGTTTCTTTCTGATAAATATAATCTTTTCTTATTTATCTAACATCAATTTAAACTTTCTTTCTTTTGTTGTCATAACTTTTTATATTTTCTTGTTATATTCAGTTATGACAAAACTAATTAATGCACTATATTTCGCATGCTCAAGTGAATTTGTATACTGTTCGAATATAATTAGTGTGGACCTACAAGTCTCTTATATATCTCTCATGTCGTATACTATTTTCTAAATTAACAACGAACGTTGATCATGTTTCTGCATCGTCAGACCTAAATTTGTTTGTTTTTGTTTTTTTGTTAAGGATCTAAAGTTGTTTGTACAGAAAAAGATCATATATTTTAATGAAAGATCAGAAAATTTGCACTCAATATATCGTACGTACTTTATTAAAAATAAATGAAACTTAACGTGCATTTTGGAACATTCACGTTACTATCAGAGAGAGTCACGAGTGACGAAAACCTATGAAACATCTATCCCCATTCAAGTTTGGCTGATTATACCGACGCAACAAAACATATAAACATATTAATTACATTAAAACCTGAAGATTAATATAGATAGATCCACAGCTAAGGATAAATAAAGCATAATAACTTTTATTCCACGTGTCATTAGATGACGTGGCATATTCCTAAATTAAAAAGAGTTAATAGGATCACGATAACGTTACTTCCCTAACAAACATAAATACGAAGATAGATAGCTATTTATTTTCATTAACTAGCCTAGTAATAGTTATAGTAATCACGTGACGCACGTGACACATGACGGGTGACGAGAGGGGACGCTTCGACGGCGGAAGCGGCGGCGGAGGAAACGTCTTCCCATATTTCCGAGAAGGCACGAACGATAATGCCGTGATGATAGTGTGAATTGAGGCTGAGGAAGCACTGAAGAAGCTCTCTTAGTTCATCTTTCGAGTAAATCTGGTTCTCTAGTATCATTTGAAGCATAGACTGCCGGAAATCTAGGTAAGGATCGTCTGAATCTTTCTCGACGGCGACGGCAGCGGTGGCCAAAGGCGTGGAGGAGGGTGTTGCTGAGGAGATGGAGGAGGAGTGGCAGTGACGGTAATTAGAGGAGGGACGTTTGGGCTTTTTGGAGAAAAAGTTGAAAATAGAGGACAAGGTTGGTTTTATACAGTTGCCGCAGCTGATGTCGACAACAGAGACAGTCTTCAGGATCTTCTTCTTGCTTTTAGCCGCCATTGTTCTGACTCTGTATCTGCTAAATACTAAGGAGGAGAGAGAAGAGGTAGAGAGATTTTGGAGGGAGGATAGGTATATATAGAGAGAAAAATAAAGTTTGCATGGATATGTATAAATGTGTGCATGTGGGGTCATGAAAATAGTTAATAGTATGGGTCTCTAATAGTATTCACTAAATAAAACTTCACAATTAATGTGTATTAGACAATCTGGTTCATTATTCTAATTTATGGTGATCAACTAATCCCAGCTATATAGGGTATTAATGCATGTAAACTAGTTTGCTTTTCTCCTTGCTTGGAATATTTTTATTGCAGATCCTATTAGACCATATGCATATTTTGATTCCAACCACAAAATTTTGACAATCTGAATTCGAATGTATTTAGATGATTTTAATTTGTCAAAAATGTATTCAGATGATGATATACAGACATACTGTTGTAAAAGAATATGCTCCGAATGATTATAACAAATAACAAACTTTGAAAATTTACCAAGTCTTGATAATATTCAACATATCATAATCAAAAAGTACCAACCTTTTGGTTTCAATACATGGGATTATGATGGATTTATGTTCCGTGGGCTAGAGAAACCCACTAACAAATATTTGTATATTATCCATTTTTTTCCTTCTTTTATACTGAACGCTCTTCTTGTCTCGAATAGTCGAGAGTCTGGACTCTAGACTATGGACTTTAGAATAAAGGCCATATATAGGCCCGTAGCACTTCTAAGTTCTACCATGTATTTCTCATGTATGTAACTCATTTATTACGGATGTATTTTCATTGAAGTAACTCTTTTATGTAGAGTCTACACTCTAGTCACCGATACTGTTAATTAAAATTTTGGATATAGGCCCCACCTCCATTTTTTGGATTGCCTATAACAACATTATATATCAAGGTCTCTTAGGACAACTCTTAAGTTACACATATATTAATTAACCAAATAACAAACAAAATAATGTTACAGGTAACAAATTAAATATCATCGACGTCTTTCTTTTTCCATTTGACTAGTCTTGAGTCTTGGCATAATTCCCCTAGAATAACCAAACGTAAATCGGCGAAGGTAACAGCATAATCAACTAAACAACATTGATCATGGAGTGTGGCGCCACTTCCAGGGCTCAAGCTGAGGCGTATTAGGTAAACGTGAACCTCAAATACCTTCACGATTTGTTCTAAATAAAATAAAATATTGATGAATCAAGAAAAAGAAAGCAGAGACTGTATGTTTATTTTTTGTTTTTTTTTGGACAAAGCAGAGACTGTATGTAAGAATCGTTTCTCAATTCTCTCTGTTCTATGTCCTTGACTAAGCTTTAAAGATTTTCTGAGGAGATGGGAAGATGCGGAGGAGAGCATCAAAGAAGGCGGAGAAGAGGCGGAGGAAGGAGGAGGAGACACGGCGGATGAATGAAGGGTTAGAGGAAGGAGTTGGAGTAGAAGGCTGAAGGTAGGAGCAAGCGGCTTGCTTTACAAGGCGATTGCGGATCAAGATGGTGGGACCCGAACCCGATGCAGCGGAGGGGATGGCAGGGGAATCGACGGTGGTGGAGGGGGAGGGGAGGATGTCTTTGAGGGAGGTGTAACATGGAAGAGGATCATCGGAGGATTTGTTGACGGACACTAGCTCTAAGTCTAGGGTTTGTGAAACGGCGCCGTTTCTGCGTTGGAGAAGAGAAAGATTCATCAAATTCTCAGCTTCCATTTGAGAAAAGAGAGAGTGAGAAGGTTTGGAAGTAATTTGGATAAGAGCTAACAAGTTTATATATCAATAATAGCATTGATCAATCTGAATCATCACGTTATATTTTTTTTTCATTTCAAAGTCAAATAAGGACTATATTGTACAGCGTGTTAATACAATATTAATATTGGGACCTTGTTTTTCGCTTTTTAGAATTTAAATATATAAAACTATAAAAGAAACAAATTTCTTTAATGAAATGAATAGAGATGTAGTAGCAACTAGCAAATGCTCGATGGTTGGCAGCTGACGCTCCAATCTCGACTACTTTCTATTTTTCAAAGCAAAACAACGACCATATTTTATTTTTTTGTCTGCCTTTAGGCACAAATTGAATTATTGTGGTGATTTTTTTTGTCACTGTTTATTATATGTTTAAAAATACATAGGACACAAGCAAAGGAGTGTAAAATAATTTATCCCACTACAAGAATTATGTAATTTTTGTTTCTTTTCTAACAATAAGTTCCATTTTGAATTAGTCTTCCTAAACGACGACATTTTGAGAGTACCTGTTTCACGGAATGGGTTGAATAAAGTCTAAGCCAACATCACAAGAAAAGGGTCAAATGAAGCAGCTTTGGCCCATCTCACATGAATAATGTTTCATTGGTCACTTTTCCTTTAGATTACCACTTTGTCAATTGAGTCATCCTCCGATAAAAAGTCTAGACGTTCGTTACAAGTTATAATCAACTCGTGTATCCTTACGAAAATACTCGCACATGTTGCTTCGACCCTTTTGCCCTACAATCAGGAATCAATTATTTCCAAACAACACTTTTATTTTGTGACTGAGCCAATACAAACGAACCTGGTCCTATCTAATTTATATGACCAGGACATTTCAAGAGAGCATCACTATAACCACCGCAATAAATAATAAATAAAAGCTTACTCATTCATCTTATCATCTATATAATCTGAGATGATCAGTTTTCTAAAACACTCATTTAGAGACAACGGAATATGATTCTCACAAAAAAAAAAAATTGAGAAAAAAGGAATATGATTCTCACGATACCCACAATCAAATGCATATGAATGTCAATTAGATGAGTGTTAAAGTTAATTTTGTTAAAAATCTCACATCGAAAGTATAAACGTAGTCACAATAGGGAGTTTAGGACTATGAACCTTACACAATAGATATGTTCTTATCTCAAATACCGACATTACAATATGTATACTTTTTTTTTTTTTAATAAAAAAATTAAGTCTACCACAACATAATTATTTTTGGAATAAACAAGGATTTTCAAACAACATTTTAACGGGATGAACTAAGAGCAATATGTATTTGGAGACCTAAATTATATCCTTGTAATTTAATCCTTTCTCGAGTGCCTTCTGCGTAAATTTGAAAAACATTACACCAAGCTTCTAAGGTTAGCTACAATTTACTTTTGGTTTAGTTTAAGTTTAATGATATCAGTAGTTTTAGAGGCGAAGAAGAAATGGAAAACAGAGCTTTTTTGAACTAGAAGGTTACGAGAGTAAAAACGAATGAAAAGTTTAGTTCGTATACCATATAAATCAAATCCTTTGGTTTCGTATCTAAATAAAACCTATGGATCAGAAAATAGGATATCAATATAATTCAAAATACCTTATTACCCCAAAAAGGAAAAAGGAAAATATTGTTACTCTCCTATTTACTTAGGGTAACTAACTATATGCTTTTTGTATATAAAAGTAAAAATACGTCTGTACTTGTGGTCGGACTTTGGAACAGATCAATCAAAAAAGCTATGGGGTTTTCCTTCCGTCTCGCGGCCGTGAAACGACTGATGAAGAAGGAGATAAGGTTGACGGCTGATGAATTCGAAAGACCGAGAAAGAGAAGAAGAGTCATGGCCAAGCCCGATTCTAAACCCTGCAGCCTTGAGAATCTCACTGAGGACCTGTTGATGGATATCCTGGCGAGATTACCGGCGAAAGAGGTGACGAGGTCTATGTGCGTCTCACAGTTCTGGTACTCCGTTATCTCTTCCCCTGTTTTTATCAACTTATTCCTTCAATCCCCATCTTCGGCGCAACGACGGCGTCTGCTCATGTCTTTTGTGGACAAGGCAGACCAGCTCGAGTATGTGTTAGTCTCATCATCATCGTCGTCTCATGATCACTCGGATGTCTCTGTACTGGAACATGCCCGGAATGGGAGGCTACTTCGTGAATGCTCTTCGTGGCTTGCTCTGTGTCAGACTTGGGAGAAGAGTGCGAATCTGTAACCTCACCACCAGACAGTGCGTGACCTTGCCCATCATAAGGTCGACATTTTTGGCTGAAGCTAATGACAATGTTTGGAACTATTTTGGACACGACTCTGTTAATGATGAATACAAAGTGCTTAACACAGTTTGGGAGGAGAGCAAGAGAGAGGGCATAGTGAGATCCGAGCATCAGATGTTGGTACTTGGTCCTGGAGCTTATTGGAGAAACACTTATTGCACCATCCCTCCTCCTCCTCATCGTCCTTACTCACAAGGTATCTCCATCGATGGTGTCTTGTATTATGGAGCTTGGGTTGATAAGAATAGATGTGTGCTCATGAGTTTTGACTTGAGTTCTGAAGAGTTTAATCTGATTGAACTACCCGTTGAGGCTGGCATCATCTGGCACACGTTTCGCGCGAATCTCATCAACTACAGAGGCAAATTAACTGTTTTTGAGTACTCCCGATTTGCGTCTGATGCGAGCGTGGATTTATGGGTTATGGAGAATGCAGGGAAGAAAAAGTGGTCAAACAAGACTGTGGTATTGCCTCTTTCTCAGATGAATTTTGCCCCTGACGATAAGTTGGGGATGCAAGGCACGAGCCGCTGCAATGAGGTTAGGCTAGCAATGATAAAACGCATACCGACTACTGAACCGAGACGTTCTGTCATTTATGACTTGGAGAAAAACAAGATAACAAGAAAACTTGAAGTAAAACCATTACCACATCTTTGGTGTATGGGAGTAAAAAAAGGTGACCAAACGACTTTTTGGGAAGATAGCGAGAGCATTATGTATTTGGAAACCTAAATGTGATATTGACTCAGAGAGTCATAGTTCTTAGCTACAACATCAATTGAAACCTCATAAGAGTTGCAAGAGGTCTAGGTTAGTTTTGAGCTCATGTCACCTATCTGACTGATTTAGGATTGAAATATTAATATATTTGAGATTTGAGAACAAGTTTTTGTATGATTATGAAAATAGTAGTTTATACAGTGATTTATCTAGGAAAGGATTGATAATTGACGAAATTCAAAATCCACTGCTACATATTTGTTAGGCATTTATAAAACACGAATAAGTCTGAAGTTCTTGACATTTTGAGTTTGTTATCTAGCAGACTAGCACTGCATATCTAAGGAATTTTGCTTAGAGAGATTAGACGCCTTCTGATTTCATCTAATTATTAAGTAATGTTGTTATACAAGGCAAAGAAAAATCTTTTTTGTGAATAAAGTTCATAACATCAGATTAAGAAGGCTGTCATGTCAAAAGTCGGATAACTTTTCTCCATTCCTCCTTTAATCTTTAAAGTTCCATCTCTTCTTGATTATAGACTTAATGTTGCGAATCACTTCTTATGAATAAATTATAAACGTAATTAGTAGTATACTTCAATCGTTTATTATATTCGAAGGTACTATTTATCTTTTTTACTCAGGCGTTGAGGTGACGACGTCACCGTATGATACAAGATAGACCACCGCTTGACCCACCATGTACCTCGGTTAATTCACGTGCTTCCTAATTTCCACGGACAAACATTAATCGTTTCCCTGAACTTTTTGTTGTTATTATATTTTGTTTTTGTCCCTTTCGTTCGATGCACTTGATATTTTTTTCCCGTGATAGTTCTTATCTTTCTTCTCTTTTCAACTGTTTAAAGTTTTCTATTTGATGAATCATATTTTAAGTGAAGCTATACTTGGAATCCATTATGGAAAAAGGTTGTTATTAATTATGATAGATGGGTCTTTGTAATTAAAAAGCTAGAAGAAAATAGCTCACTTAATAAAACAAGATTTCACCGTTTGTTTTTAGTTGAAAATAGCTCACTTGACGGAATGTTAGCATGATAAACTTCATAATTCATTGATTCTTCCCAAAACCGAACGTTATAGGGTTCCTCAAAGTCGTACGTTGATTCAAAGAAATTCCAAACTCAGAAAGAAAAACGTATCTTTTAAAAGCTCTTTTATTTGTTCTTAGTATATCACTCACGCTAGGAAAACCCTCAAGATAGCTTTATTATGAAATAAAAACCCATATCCAATAGAAAAGAAATTCGAAAGTTAAAAATTTTAGAGTTAAACAACACAACTCCTAATTAGAGTATTAGACAAAACAAAATAACAATAAAATACTGTTAAGCATATCCGGAAAATTACTGGATGAGCCTAACAACTAACAAGGATCCTAGATGTGGGCTGCATGCCTGCATCGCTATTTTATTTGAAGCATTTGTGTGTTGTTTTTATTTGTAATAGACTCTTATAGACGTATCATGATTAAGGAAATAGCATTATCAGTAATATCTTCTTCTTCTTCTCCTCAGTGTGTAATGGGTTTTCTCTGTTTCTTCATCTGTTCTCTTTTTTTCTTTTACATGTCTTTTTCTGCGTTTCTGGTTTTTGTAGTTTTACCCGACTATACCATAGTTTTTTTTTGATAAAGACTATACCATAGTTCCTGGTCCATGCAACATTGAAATAAAAGTAAAAGAAAAGAAAAAAAAAACATGTTTTCAGTTGACTGTATCGTGTTGGTACATGTTCGTTCATATTTATAAACCTAGTTATTATTTCGCTTGACCTGTTTACTCTATTTCTAACACTTTTTACATGTGTTTTTGCAATATCTAATTAATAAAAAAACCTTTTTTCAATTCTTCCTGCAAACTATGTTTGTGTTACCGCTGCAGTACAATTATATATATCGAACGTAGTCGCAAAGTTGCTTGTATGCAACTTCATAATTGTTAAAAAAATTTTTTTTGTCAACTGTTAAATATACTTACTGACTTTTATAGATTATTCATCAATATGTGCATTAAGTCACTTGTTTAAATTATTTGTTTTATCAATGTTTGCCACTTAAAAAGTTTAAGGTCACATAGTTTATAAGGGTCAACAAATATACATGTGGTCGATTACTCACACCTATTGTATTCAACGTGCGTTTAATATTTGGTCAATTGATTTATAACGTCGAGATTCATGTTACAATTTATCGATCTATTCAAAGTTATTTCAGATCATATAGTGTAGACGAATCTCATCTGATATTCTGGATCTTACTATATATGGTTGTAAAAAAAATTTAATCAGTCTGAAAAATATTGTTAACCAAATCATCCTCTGATAAACAATATACAGTATACGTAGAAGAGTATTCAGAGATGATTACTTAAATTGGTGTATAATCTAAAGTATGGAACTTGAACGGAGAAAAACTCCATTCCTTAAAAACACAGACAAAATTTATTCAATTAAAGCAATTACGTGTAGATTGGTTAGAGAAGATATGCACTAATAAATATGCATCACATGATTTGTAAATATGGTTAGCTTCTTCAGCACATGGTCAATCAATCAAGCCAATTAATTGAAAATAGGTCTATTGTAATTTCCCTAAATTCTCTAAATTGTTTTTTTTTTAATATATAGTTCGTAGTTTCCAACGATATATGCATGCTAATTTTATTTTTAACTTGAATGACGTGTAATCCTATAATTAGTATTTGGATTTCAGTATTTGTATCTCATTAACCTATATAATATAGGGATGTACATCCACAAATTCGATATCATTGGCATTTTCTATAAATACAAATATGAATTGGCTGGCTCTCTAACATTATCTACGTTTATCATGTCGACGATACAAAATTACATTTCCACGTATAATTTAAATTTCCCAGTAAAAACAGACACATTTAATAATTTAATTATAACTAAATAATTATTCTAAAACATTTTATAAAAGGAAGAAGAAAGTCACAGAGATCGAACATGATTCTCCACTTTCCACTTCTTTGTCTTCTTTCTTCTCCTTCTCACTTACTTAACCCATAAGCCATCAATCCCAAAAAACACCACAACAATGGCTTCTTCTTCTTCTTCTCCTCCTCTCTTCTTCTTCTTCCTTACCTTCCTCTCCGTCGTCTCCGCCGTCAAATTACCTCTCTCTCCCTTCTCTCACTCCGACCAATCACCTAAAGATCCTTACCTCTCTCTCCGTCGTCTCGTTGAATCCTCAATCGCTAGAGCTCATAAACTCAAACACGGCACTTCCATTAAACCCGACGAAGATGCTCTCTCCTCCACCACCACCGCATCCGCCACCGTCGTGAAATCTCCTCTTTCACCTAAAAGCTACGGCGGTTACTCAGTCTCTCTCAGCTTCGGTACACCGTCGCAAACAATCCCATTCGTTTTCGATACCGGAAGTAGTCTCGTCTGGTTTCCTTGTACCTCAAGATATCTCTGCTCCGATTGCAATTTCTCCGGTTTGGATCCGACTCAAATCCCTAGATTTATCCCCAAGATCTCTTCCTCTTCCCGGGTTATCGGGTGTCAGAATCCGAAATGTCAGTTTCTATTCGGAGCCAATGTTCAATGCAGAGGATGTGACCCGAATACCCGAAATTGCACCGTCGCTTGTCCACCGTACATTCTTCAATACGGATTAGGATCAACGGCTGGGATTTTATTATCCGAAAAGCTTGATTTCCCGGATCTAACCGTACCCGATTTCGTAGTCGGATGTTCAATTATCTCCACCCGACAACCCGCTGGTATCGCCGGGTTTGGGCGAGGACCCGAATCGCTTCCTTCACAAATGAAGCTCAAGAGATTTTCTCACTGTTTGGTTTCTCGCCGGTTCGACGATACCAACGTGACCACCGATCTTGATTTAGATACCGGGTCGGGTCATAAATCCGGTTCGAAAACTCCGGGTCTCAGCTACACGCCGTTTCGAAAAAATCCCAATGTCTCCAACACAGCTTTTCTCGAGTATTATTACCTCAATCTCCGGCGAATCTACGTCGGAAGTAAGCACGTGAAGATTCCGTATAAGTTTCTCGCGCCGGGAACTAACGGAAACGGAGGATCCATCGTTGATTCCGGATCTACATTCACATTCATGGAGCGACCCGTTTTCGAGCTAGTAGCTGAAGAATTCGCAACACAGATGTCGAATTACACTCGTGAGAAAGACTTAGAGAAGGTCTCAGGACTTGCACCATGTTTTAATATCTCCGGGAAGGGAGATGTGACGGTGCCGGAGCTGATTTTTGAGTTTAAAGGTGGAGCGAAAATGGAATTGCCGTTATCGAATTACTTCTCGTTCGTTGGGAATGCTGATACTGTTTGTCTCACGGTGGTTTCCGATAACACCGTTAATCCCGGCGGCGGGACTGGTCCGGCGATAATTCTGGGAAGTTTCCAGCAACAGAACTATTTAGTTGAATACGATTTGGAGAATGACAGGTTTGGGTTCGCGAAGAAAAAGTGTAGCCCGTGAGTTTTCAGGGGTAAATTTGGAAATTTAACTTTTTTAAAACGATGAGATCAATTTTTATGATTTTTAATTTCTTTTTTCGAAATAAAAGAAAGGGTGTTAAATGTTTATAAATTATCAAAAAATGTAAGAGTAGTAAAATTAATAAATTTCATTTTTTTCGTATTTAGTTGGATGCTAAAAATGTCGATGCTAGACAATATCATTAGAAGAATGATGTTTGCATTATCGAATATTGACACTAATACAGTGCTACCGCGTCAATGTCCATTAATCCAAAATAACCAAACAACCACTAATATATTATTATATTCATAAATTATATAATAGTATTTTTTCAAAATTGAATGTTTATTGATGTGAAACAAACATGTAAGTACATATCCATGTGTACCAAAAGTAAGAAAAAGTAGAGCTTTTTTCAGTTTCTATAGCTTCGAATAATAAGAATTAGTAGCTTTGGAATATATTCATAGACCCATTTGTTATCAATGGAAATAATAGGTAATGGAGAATTGTGAAAAGGAGGGCAATGCACTATATAGATTTATTATTTATTTTTTGACGTCTAGATTTATTATTTATTGCAAATTATGAGAACTGTTACATAGACGATTCTACAACGGACAATTCTTTCCGACCCTTATTAGATCTAAGATAGACGACACTTCCTTCTCCATGCACTATATAGTTTAAGAAGAAAAAAAAAATGGAGAGTTTTAAAGCAAAATTAGTTTGTTTTTTTTTTTTTGGAAAGTTGAGTAAGTTAAAGTAAAATAAGTTGCACCCTTCTTAATCATGCCAGCTCATAAAAAGTTCTTAAGATATTTTCTTGATACCAAAACCTAATGAGGTTCCGATTGGTTTATGTTTTTGGCGCGATCAGTGTAATTTGTTTGGTCAGTGTAATCAATGAGTTTATTTTAATGTCAACCAGTGTAATCAATGTGATTAATTAAAAGGTTGAATTTAGAGAAAATAAAATAAAATAGTATATAAAAGAAAAGCTTTTTAACTCGACTAGTATCAACTATCAAATATCAACTATAGAATAATAAGTAGAATATTTTTATGTCAAAAAAATTCAACATTTTATTATTAGCCTATATGCTGAAACAACTTTTTCAGAAAGTTATATGGATGTCATTTAATTTTAAGTTAGAAATATTTTCAAAACTATAGCGGTTACACTTATGCAGCTTACCGACTAAAATGTGGGGGCAATGTATGTAGCCAAGATGCAGCTGGATGGATCTCCTTCATCTGAAACTGGTCCAACGGAATAGAAGATAAGTGTCCAAGCTTTCAGACCATGACCATTTTAATAATATCTGTCATAAATAAAAGACAACCATTTCTAACAAAATTGCAGCACATACTGACAGAACTTAAAAAAAAAAATGGTTCATTAGTTATGAATCAACTATAGCCTATAGGATAACATTTTTTTCACTTTGAAACTTATACTCCTAAAAATCTAAGACCAAACTTGCATCTATCTAGCAACAGAAAAAGAAGGTTCGGAGCACATTTTTTAGTTTTAGAACCTTTTTCAGATATTATCAACCAATACATATGGTTAAATTAAATTCCAAAAGGTGTTGAATATAATAATGTAACCATCGCAAAAAAAGGAAAATGATTTAGCAGAAAGTTGATGACAAAAGGTGATGGAATATAATATCTAAGCTCCAGAAAAGGCCAATTAATGGGCCTAAAATTGTGGGCTTAATCAAAGCTCATATATATATTTTGCTTTATTCCTTTTGATTAAAAGTTTAAAACACGCTTCAATCGACGATTTTTTTGGGCCCTCACTAAACAAGCCCAAAACCTGGACGCGCGCGGAGCTTCATACAAGCGAAACGGTCGAGCAAGGGTTCCTATTTCTGATCAGATCGAATCGTCGCCGCCGCAGCTCTCCGGCATTCTCTCAGATACTTATAGGAATCATCAACAGTCTTCTCTTTCAGCTCAAGTAATTTTTTTCAATCAGGTATATATATTGATTAATCTGTGTACTTGTACATTAGACTTATTGGTGCGTACGAACTTGTAATTCATAACGTGATCGTGATCATTGGAGATTTTTACTCTAATTTTTGGTTTGTATAAGCAATCATAATTATTAGCTAGCTAGTACTAATGCAGTACTTGACTTGTAGAAACTTTTGTTTTTTTTAGAAGTTTACAAGTTACTAAGCCTTTTTTTTGTGGGGGTTTTATTTAAGAACAAGTTTTGGTATCATTGTGAAAAGTACTTGTTTGCATAGTGATTTATCAAGAAATGGTAAACGATTGACGAAATTCAAATTCCGCTGCTAATTCGGTATTAACATTGTTTGGCATTTCCACAGCACGAATAAGGCTAAAGTACAAGTTCTTTTTCTTGACATTTTAGTTGTTATCTAGCACCAAGAAATTTGGTTAGAGATCAGACACTTTCTGATTTAAACTAATTTTGTTCTTTCATGTCTGCTGTCATATCATAAAAGTCGTGTTTCTTGTAATAGGATTCTTCCAACGCATGCTCACTACATAATTGCATATGCTTGATCTCTTTGACATTATGGATTCACACATTTATCCGATGATATGATAGGATATGATACTTGTGCGGCTCTGCTAGCTTAAACCCTTGGGAAATCTAGGGAACAAGTGATGAAGAATATATGCCACAGTTTTAGATTCTTAAGGAACACTCAAATATATTTGAAACAAAACGAACCTTTCTTTTAGACTGTGGGATTGTTGAGTAATGTTGTTTTGCAAGGCAAACAAATTCTTTTTGTGAATAAAGAAACATGTTGTGAATAAAGTTCATAACATTAGATTAAGAAGACTGTCATGTCAAAATTAGGACAACTTTTCTCCATTCCTCCTTTAATCTTTAAAGTTTATCTCTTTCTTTCTTAAAGTTAGGCGCCATCCAAAGAAGAATTATGCCTTAAACTATTCCCATATCTCTCTCTCTTTGCTCTATTCGTTTTTTTTCCCACATGGCCACACCCAGGAGAATAAAGATGCTTATTTTGAATACTGAAGAGCTAAAAAACAAATTGGAGTCCCTTTTGAGTAGATAATCCCATATATTGCTTTTTTATACTTGATTTTGTGATAAGAGTGCCTTATTTTGATATTGTTTAAAGAATTCTAGCTAGAGGCTCTCTTCTATTGTATGTGTTCCCATGAAAACTCCTGGAAAAGGGTTTGATTTGATAGAAACCACTATGAAAAGTCATGCAGAAAGACACATAAACACGTATGACTTTTAACTACTCTAATGCAAGATTTTAAAACCAGTTTCAATTTAACTCAAGACACGCAATACCTTCCTTAGTGATTTTATAGAAGGCCAAAATCTTCTAAAGCTGATATTACATTAACTCAAAAGATTTTAAAGTGGGATGGCGAGACTCATCGGATATACGATGTATTTTTTCGCGAACATAAGTGCTTTAGATATGGGGTCTGGTCCTGATTAAAGCATTCACATTTTGACCGTCCTGGTCACACACTTTCTTGAAAGGATTGGTTTACACAAACAACTTTCTTTTCTTTATTTTGTGACAGATGCTGGATGTTTTTGTCGAGCCAAACAAAGTTAGTTAATTTTGATTAGAGAAAAAAAGTTTGATTGGGTGTGCCAGAAGAAACCATCTATATTCCTTTGCTTTCTTTTGTTCAAAATACTTTTGCATTGAAATGATTTTGGTCTCACCTTTATAAGTCTTTTGGGGTTAATTAAGCTCATAAACAAAGCCTTCTTTTCTTTTAATTTTTTTCTCCTAACAAACGCGTACAGCGAATTAGCGAGTTTGTATTTATTTTCTGATTTTGTTGTTAATTTGGTCCTACAGGCTAGTTTCAGTTTAATGTGAAACGTTGGTCATTTTAAAGATCTGATGCAAAACATTCTGTGTTGTTTTGTAAAAGGCCAAATTCTTCAAAAGTTGATGTCTACATTGGCTAAACCTTTAGCAAGTGGGCTTGAGAGATGGGTTGATTTCACATTCTGTTCTTCTCGTAAACGCAAGTGCTTTAGAATCATCTGGGGTCTGATCCTTGTTAAAGCATTCACATTTTGACTGTTCTGGTCATACACTTTCTCGAAAGGACTGGTTTATGCAAATGGATGTTCTTTTGTGGTAGAGATTGAATCTTTTCGTTAGGGGAAACAAAGTTTGCTAATTTTTATTAAAGAAGAAAAGGGTTTTAGATTGGGTGTGCCTGAAGTAACCATCTATATTCCTTTGCTCTCATCATTCAAAACACTTTTGCATTCAAATGATTTTTGGTCTCCCTTTGGATCTCTTTTGGGTCTAAGCTAATAAACAAAACCCCTTTCCTTTCCTTTTTCCCTGTCTCAAATGAAGACAGCGATCGAGGAAGAAACAGTTTATGAGTTTGTGTTTATTCTCACAACTTTCTTATTTGGTCCCACAAGTCCTTTGTAACTAAGCATTAATGCACATATGTGCTCATATATATGTTACTTATCCCCTGCACTTGGAGTAAATTCAAGATAATTTGGTGTCCTTTTGGATCAATAATCATGTTTCTTTTGGATCATAACTTTGGACTGATCTCACAAAATTCATTTGCTTTTCCTCAATAATGATTGTAGGATCATTGATTTATTTCTCTCTTCGTTTTATGGTACATAATTCGTATGTTTTCCCCATTTTGAGTTGATACATAAATGCATGGGTAAATGATACTTTAGCTTCTTTTGTAGAAGCATTGAGAGAGTAAGTGAGTGAATTATAGTACCTGTTGCAGAGAATAGTGGCTTTCAGGTGAAGGCTAACATAAAAACAAGTAAAAAGCTGAAAAAAGATGATTGGGGAATGAAAGGAAGATTTCTTGTTTCTTGTGAGAGGATATTGTAATTTTTATTCTCTATTCTTCAAATTCACCATAAGAAAAGATAATTTCTTTACAATTTTTATTTGTCTTTTAGGACATACATATCTATAGTGGGAATATTAGCTTATATGATTCTCTTATCAAAGTGTATAAATCTTATTGAAGATTCCTAGGCAAGTTGAATGGTGGTGCATTTTTCTCTTCTTTCTATGCAGTGGCATGCTTCATGTGAGAGAGAGAGAGATATGTTTTCATCAAAGTAGAAGTATTATAGGTAAAGCTCCTTGTACCAATTACTGCAATGATCTCATGTTTGAATAATCCATACGCAGAATCATCTCTTTTTATTCATTGATTATAGCATATTCCTTAATCACTGTTCAGATTATGTATTTGTGGGTTTTGTCAATGGATTCTTCAAAGAGTTAATAGGCATCTGCATCTGTTTAGCTTTGTGTGCGTATATATCTAGTGTTATCAGGTTAAGATATATATATGCATGGCTTGAGATGTTCCTTAGTGGTACGAGAATCAAACATTTCTTATCTCTTACTTATGTTGCAATGATAAAATAATTAATATATAGCTCTGCTTCTATGAATAATTAATACACAGTTCTGTTTCTTGTTCTTGAATTACTTATTTTCTTTGGTTTTGGTTTGTGAGTGTTCCTGTTACTGATCTGAAACTCTGATTTCATTAGGCACTTGAAAATGATTGGTCGTGTTGATAGCAGATACAATCAAAGACTGTCCCCACCAAGAGACTGCCTTGTGCGCTTTCTTTTAATCTTTTTCTTGTTCAAAACACATTCGTTTCTTCTCCTATCTCTTGTTTTAAAAATGAAATTAATTATATATATGGTCCAAAAGCTACACACTTTTATGAAAGTATCGAAAGGAAAGTGAATGATGCATATATATAGTGTCTGTGATGGGTCAGATGGTTTGATTTGCTTTTTAGTGTTTTGATATTTTAGGGGGTTGAGTTTCTAAATACCATGCAAAAATTCAAAAAGATACAAAGACCAAGCTAGTGATCCTTCTTTGTTGTGTTTCCTGCCCCCTAGAGTTAAGATGGTAAATTATGCTTGATAACGATAGAAAACTTATTAAAATGTTCGATTTTCAATATCATTCCATGTTTTACTAAGTTGGCTGAGGGACGTATTCTTCAACATTTTTCCTTTACAGAGTCTGATAGATTGAAAACAATAAAATTCTACTCTTTGATATCGGTGAGGCTGATGATTTTTTATTATCCTTTGGAGCAGAATTTTGTATCCAGAATGCGCGGTAGGAAATATATTCATACATTTAATGTGATATAGTTGGTTATGTTCACACTTATTAAATTTACATGTTCACACTTATTAAATTTTGTTTCAGTGACACCAAAAATACTTAAGTGACATAGTTGGTTATGAATATACTTCAAAAAAACAAAAAAGTCTGTTCCCTTCATGTTTTTGTGGCTCCTAGATTGTTTTGCTTACATGTGGTCTTGAATTTAGCTTTACTTATCTGGATCTAGAGTAAGAGTCTGTTGTCTGAAAAAGTGTTGGAACTTGGCTAGTAGTATAGCTACAAGGTGCTAGAAAGGATGCGATTAAATCCCAAATTTTCGACAAATGTTCTTGGAGATATTATTTATTATATAAATATTATATAAGTGAATGATGATTTGCATCTTTAATTAGGTTCTTTTCTAAATAAGTGATACACTTTGCAGAAAAGAGAGAGACCCACTTAGCTGCAGTACCCATTACATCTTTTATTTTTGTGAAATTTGAGAAAGAAAAGAATATATGGGCAAAGCTGAGTTACCTTTGCCTTTTGATACTGCTTTGTCATCACATGCATTCCACTTTGCACTACAAAATCCACTTTGGACCCTCAAAAAACCCCCCAAAATTTTTGCCTCTCTCACAAGAAAAGCATACACATTTTCCTCCTTCTCCTTCCTCATATATTTGAAGACCGAAGCCCTTTTTTCTTTCTCTCTCTTTCTCTCTCGCTCTTTATCTATCCTTACTCTTCTCTTAGGTTTAATACTTAGCCCCACCTTCCATATAGCCGCAGTGTTAATAGATCCTTCTTCTTTGGGTGTTTTTGTTGTCCAAGATAAATGGAATGAAGCCAAGATTCTTGAAGCTTTTACCTTAGAACTCTCACTTCTCATTACTAGTACCATCCCCATCTTGTGTTCCTTTGGGTGTTTTACCACTATGAGAGCTGGAGGCTGCACGGTGGAGCAAGCCCTCACGGCGGAGGCTGCAAACGTGGTGAAACAAGCCATGGGTTTGGCTAGACGAAGAGGACATGCTCAAGTCACACCTCTCCATGTAGCTAGCACCATGCTCTCTGCTCCCACGGGTTTACTTCGAACAGCTTGTCTCCAATCTCACACTCACCCTCTTCAATGCAGAGCCCTCGAGCTCTGCTTCAACGTGGCTCTAAACCGTCTCCCAACCTCTACAGGGAGTCCTATGTTAGGGGTTCCAACTTCCCCTTTCCCTTCTATCTCTAACGCTCTTGGTGCAGCTTTCAAACGCGCACAGGCTCACCAACGACGTGGAACCATCGAAAGCCAGCAGCAACCGATTTTAGCAGTCAAGATTGAAGTAGAGCAGCTCATAATATCCATCCTTGATGATCCTAGCGTGAGTAGAGTGATGAGAGAAGCTGGTTTCTCGAGTCCTCAAGTTAAAAGCAAGGTCGAACAAGCTGTTTCTTTAGAGATTTGCTCCAAAACAACCTCTTCGAGTAAACCCAAAGAAGGAAAGTTATTAACTCCTGTCAGGAACGAGGATGTCATGAACGTTATCAACAATCTAGTCGACAAAAAGAGAAGAAACTTCGTGATCGTAGGAGAGTGTTTAGCCACTGTTGACGGAGTTGTGAAGACGGTGATGGAGAAAGTCGACAAAAAAGACGTTCCCGAGGCTTTAAAAGACGTAAAGTTTATAACTTTATCGTTCTCATCGTTCGGGCAACCAAGTAGAGCCGATGTGGAACATAAGCTTGAGGAGCTAGAGACACTCGTGAAGAGCTGTGTAGGGAAAGGAGTGATTCTAAATCTGGGAGATCTAAACTGGTTCGTAGAGTCAAGAACCAGAGGTTCTTCAATATATAACAACAACGATAACTACTGTGTTGTTGAGCATATGATAATGGAGATTGGGAAGTTGGCTCGTGGGTTAGTCATGGGAGATCATGGAAGGTTTTGGTTAATGGGTCTTGCAACTTCACAGACTTACGTGAGATGCAAGTCTGGTCAACCATCGCTTGAGTCTCTCTGGTGTCTCACTACTCTTACTATTCCGGCGACTAGTAATAGCCTCCGCTTGAGTCTCGTCTCCGAGAGGTAAAAGTCTTCACCTTTTGAAATAGTCAAGAATGTGCAATCAACAAATCTGTTTTATTATTTTATTTTATTTTGTTGGATATGTTCTAACTATTTTGTCTCTTTTTCGAAAAGGACAATTTTACCTATAGTGTTTTTGCTTTTTATTTGGTGATCATCTAAAAGAACGGTGAACCAACGTGCATCTTTCCTACCTTTTTCTCTATTATTTTATATATTTTTATCATAAGCTTTCTTTGAAGAAAATGCTAAAGAAAAGTTACTTCATTTTTTTATAACAACTTACTTCATTTTAGTTCCTGTTGATACAAAGCAAAATCAAGTTTAACAGTACTAGTAGTTAATATAATCACCATTTTGTTTCAAAGCAGTGAGCTTGAAGTCAAGAAGTCAGATAACGTGTCTCTGCAGCAATCGGATCAGTTCAGTTTCTGTGAGGAATGTTCCGTCAAGTTTGAATCGGAAGCTCGATTCTTAAAATGCAGCAATAGCAATGTAACCACTACAACTTTACCAGCATGGCTTCAGCAGTATAAGAAGGAGAGTCAAAATAGCGACACTGTGAGTTTTATAAACATCATAACAGTTCACATTTTTCATTTGCTTCATGTTTTAAGAGCTTATATGTTTTTATTCTTGGACTTTTCAGGATTCAGATTCTATCAAGGAACTTGTGGTGAAGTGGAACTCTATCTGCGATTCAATCCACAAGAGACCATCTCTAAAAACACTCACACTCTCTTCTCCCACTTCTTCCTTTTCTGGTTCCATTCAATCTTCCAGTACTATGCATCATCTTCAAACCAACGGTGATTGGCCCGTGATCGAGACAAACACACATCGTCATCATTCCGTGGTCCCTGAGACATCCCACTTAAGACTGTTTATTCCAGAACATGACAGCGAGCATAAGACAGAGCTTTTATCTTCGAATCCTAACTCAACAATGAACTCTGCAGCCTCTTCTAGCGATGCAATGGAGGTGGAACATGCCACTTCCAGGTTTAAAGAGATGAATGCAGAAAACCTAGCAACTCTATGTGATGCCTTGGAGAGTACGGTACCATGGCAAAAGGATTTAGTCCCGGAGTTAGCGAAAACAGTCTTGAAATGCAGGTCAGGATCGAGTACGAGGAAGATAAACGGAAATGATGATATAAAAGAAGATACATGGATGTTCTTCCAAGGTCTTGATGTAGAGGCTAAAGAGAAGATCGCTAGAGAATTGGCTAAACTCGTGTTTGGATCTCAAGACAGCTTTGTCTCGATCTGTTTGAGCAGTTTCTCGTCGACAAGATCGGATTCCGCTGAAGATTTGAGGAACAAGAGGTCGAGAGATGAACAAAGCTGGAGTTACATAGAGAGATTCTCTGAAGCTGTTTCTTTGGATCCAAATAGAGTGTTCTTAGTGGAAGATATAGAGCAAGCTGATTATTTGTCTCAAGTGGGTTTCAAGAGAGCTATCGAGAGAGGAAGAGTTTGTAATTCGAGTGGTGAAGAAGCTTCGCTTAGGGACGCGATTGTGATCTTGAGCTGTGAAAGATTCAGTTCAAGATCAAGAGCTTGTTCTCCTCCAGTTAATCAGAAATCGGACGGTTCAGATAAATCTGAGGACAAGAACGTTGCTACTTGTGTTGCACTCGATCTTAACCTATCTATTGAAGATGACGTTTGTGAAGAAGAATCATGTGATGAGATTGGCTTACTCGAAGCGGTGGATGCACGGCTTCATTTCAAGTGTTCATCAACATAACATCATGCACACATATGCATGTAACATGGCCAGTTTATGAGCATGAAAATGATCATTCGCATGCAATGCATTACATGGTTTATGGTCAAGCGTTATTTGTTTCCTATACGGACTTCTCTTTCATTGGGTTGGGGCAATACTTTGGGTTAAACGTGTAGTTGTAGATTTTTTTTTTTTTTAATTTGTCTTAGGAACTTTTTAGAAGGATATGGGGGGTTGGAGAAACTTGAGATATTCCATTTTATGTTTTTCTTGTCTTAAATGTAAAATTATCATATTATGGTCGTAAATGGTAATTTATGTTCATGGAAAGGAGACGGGAAGAAAGCTTCAAAAAAATCTTGACACATATAAAATTTGGATTGAACTAACGGAATTTACAAAATTATTCTAACGGAATTTGTTGATATATCAAGACTTTTAGTTGTTTATTTTTTATTTTGAAAATAGTTTCATATCAGGTGACTTACCTTTTTTGTATAAAAATAATATACAGAATAAATTTTATTCGCTTATTTAACAAAAAAAAGGAAGATAAACATAAACTAGACTTTTTTTTTGTCGTGATAAACTAGACTTAAGCTAGAAGAAAGAACGCTTAAGCTAAAAGAACGCTTATGCGGTGTTATACTATATTATTTACCTAAAAATACTCGATTACATTTACAATAATTAAAAAAATAATATTTCCGTTAAAACTTGTGAATTATAGCATTTTAAAAAAATTCTGATTGTTGTTGTGACTAATTATATAGTAGAGATTTTCGATTATTTTAGATCTTTTTTTCATAACTACGCATTTAATCTTTAGCAAAAAAAGAAAAATACTACGCATTTAAGTGATTTAACATGATCTAATTTGAAACCGACGGAATATAGACTAGACAAATTATTGTTAACTCTTAATCTGTCTAAAGATAAAGCATACAAAATTGGTCATTGTTTCCTTTAGAATCCAAGACAGCTTGATTGATATTAAAGATCTCCACAAACTTTATTGCCTCTCTGTTTCATTTCATCTTTTCTTTTCTTTTCTCCCGAGAGAAAGGAAGAAGCCACCACCTTAGAGCATGATTATTGGTAGTATCTTAGAAATAAATCTTAGGAATATTTAAGTAATATATTTATAAAAGTGATAGGTAAGAGATAGTATTTTTGGGTTAAGATTTTTGTGTGATTAATGGTAGGTTCTTAACATGTGGTTCTTAAAAAAAAAATATTAATATAAAAATAAAATTTATACGTATCAACATATCACTTTTATCAAACAGAGAAGACGTAGAAAAAAAATATTAATATAAAAATAAAATTTATACGTATCAAAACATATCACCAATTGACCAATAAAATTTATACGTATTAAAACATATCACCAATTGACAAAACATATCTAAAAATAAAATTTATACGTATCAAAACATATCACCAATATAAAAATAAAATTTATACGTATCAAAACATATCACCAATACGTATCAAAACATATCACTTTTAACCAATCACAATGTGACACCTTGCAACATCTTAAGTTAAGAAAAACATCTTAACTTAGATACAAATCTTAGTTTTAAGATGTTGGTTTGATTTTATTTAATCAACTTTAATACTAAGATATCTCTAAGATGTTGCCGTTAATCATGCTCTTAGAATCTTAAACTGCTTTTCTCTAATTCTCTTTTGCCTTTCCGAGTTTAGTTTTCATTTAAATCTCACAAGTTTTAGGTATTATTGATGTATATACATTCCCTGGATCGGGGATATGTATGGATCACTTTTGTAAATGATTCTCCTTTCACAATATTGTGGTTCTTTGCTTTGGTTTCAAATAAGATGAAGCTTTTTCCGCTTGGATATTTTTGTATAGGGTGGAAAAAGAGCGGTTACTTTGAAAAATATTCATATATGACTTGTACCAAAACCGAGTTCTCTATGTTGATATTAATACATGTATTTGATCTTAAGAAAAGTTTTTTTTCTTAATATGCAGCAAAGCTTTTCTTTATACTTAACTCCATCTATAGTCGATTCTTAAGAATAAAAGCTGATATACAAACATTTGTTGGTCAATGTCTAAATGATAACATTTTATGATTATGTGAATCATACCACTTGAAAGAAAACGCCCATGTGTAAACACAACAATATCCACATTAATATATTTGCAAATTAGAGGAATGCATATAATATGAAATATGAATGCGTATAGATGTCCATTAATTCATGCATGGAATCTAAAGTTTATCCTCAAAAGCAGGAAGGAAGATAAAGTTAAGCATGATTTTGGAAAAGTAAATAATTAATTTATTTACAAGAATTGCAGAAAGTGGGTGACCCTTTTAAAGCAGAAGAGAAAAAGAGAGAGTAAAAAGCTAAATTCTATCTCTCTGCTTTTGGAGGGTTTTTAAGCTTTTAAGAGTCTTGTGATGGGCATTTAGTCATTATAGACCTAAACTTTGATCTCAACATAATTCGCTTTTTATCTTTAATAAAGCAATAAAACACACTAACTTTTTCTCCTCTTGTAAACCTTTTTGGTTATTAATTAAATAAAACAAGAGAGAATACGAGTTATTTACGAGTTATTTATTAGAATGTAAGCAACACATGAATCCAACTATAGGTTCAGTTTTATCAAACTGAGAGGTGTAGGCGAAAAAAGAATTTGAGAGCTTCATGGCCCAAATCCATATATTTAGAGAAGGATTCATGGGCCTGATATCTCAAATATGCATGTGCAATTTACAATTCCATTTTGTATCAGATAAATGATAAATGATAAATGATTAAGATCTAGATGATGGTGTGGTGCATCTTTAAGGCGATAAAAAGAATCTTATGACATCGATATGAAAAATCAAACCCTGAATGGTAGACTAAAATGGGCCGTTTAACACCGTTAGTTAATCGAATGGCCCAAATTAATGATTGCTACAAAGTCAAATAACTATTGCATGTTGTCTGTTGAACGTTGTGTTCTTCTTTTTTCACGAGTGCAACATCATTTTTTCAAGTTCGCTAATAAAAACTAAAGATCTTTCTTTTGGTGACCTAAACTAAAGATCTCCAAATAGTAAGTCGTGTACCTTCACTTTCAATCCAGATTTGACTATTAATGATCTTTCTAACCGGAACCTACTCAGCAACTCTTTTCCGATTATGACACTTCAACTACCCAATAATTAGTAACAATTTACGAAACTACCCCACTCCAGTTTCTGTTCTTATCTAAAACAACAAATCCATAATTACGACAAACGAAACGACGCAGTTTTAAGGTTAATCTCTCTCAAACTCTTGTCTCCTAAATGGGTCTTAGCCAAACAGCAACCGTACTCGTCGCGGTTTTCGCGTTTTGTCTGGTAGCTGTAGCGGCACAGCTCGCCTACGTTTTGTGGTGGAAACGTAGGTTTCGTCGTCGGAGTATCGCTGGCTCACAACTCGACGCTTTCTCCTCCCGCGGCGGTGACCCGACGGCTACACCACCGCCTTCGAAAGAGCTTCTTTACTTCTTCTTGTTCTGTCTCGAAAACAAACAGTTCCGAATAGGATCCGCCACCGCTCCGCCCCTCCCTGCAGCTGCTCCTCCGGTTAATGACGTGGCGTCGAAGTGGTCAATAAACGGAGAAAATTTACTTTGCGGACCTTCGGAGACTTTGTTTACCATCGCTGAAGACTATACTAGCGAGTCTGATCATCGGACGGGTGATATTGATCCACGTGGTAGCATCTCTACGGATGATCATGTGAAGGATGATGAAGTGAAAGAGGAGATTATTGTGACTGATGGAAGCGACGACGAGGTTGACTTTAGCGACTATAATCTCGACGGATCGACGCCGTTTTCTACTCCATGTGCTTCGCCGCCGTTTTACACGCCGTCTCCTTCTCCGATTCGTGATGATCTTTCTAAGACGGTACGTGAGGAGCGTTTGTACGGCTGAGATAGGTTTAGTACTCCGATTAACCGGATATTGACCCGGTCAAAGATACGGTGTCAATCAGAGATGGGTTAATTAGTTTCCATAAGGTTTGTTTTTTTAATTATGAGTTTTAACCGTGATTTAACCAAATTATAAACCGAACGGGAACCTTGACACCTTCTTGTAAATTTGTAACATATGGATTAGGTTTTGTTCTGTTATTTTTTTTTTTTTCTCTGATGCAACTCTGTTCCGGTTCTGTTCCTTATCTTAATTATGGGATTAGGTTTTGTTAAGTTTGAAACCAACAAAAGAGGAAATTAAAGTCTTCATCACACCACACGTGTGGCCGTGAGGGTTTTAATTAGTACTTCTTTAGCAACTCATCCTCATAAAAAAATTAAGAAACAAAAAAAATTAATTAATGACCGTATTGAAAATGGTTACTCGCTTCCCATAAAATTATTACTCAATTATTAAAAAACATATAAAACGCATCAAGTACTTGATTTATACAAAATCCTATATTTTCTAAAGTAAATCGCTTTTTTCGGGAGTAACTAATTGACGTAACAGATTTGGTTGGATGGGAATTTATTAGGAAGTGTTTACTAAATCTAATACTGACTCCGTTTCATAATATAAGTCGTTTTGGGTAAAAATACGCCAATTAAGAAGATATACTTTTTAAAAGTTCAGCCAATCATAAAAGAGACTGCATAATATAAATAATCATAAAATATTAAAATAATATATAATTTGCATAGAAACTCGAAAACGACTTATATTGTGAAACAAAAATTTTTGTCCAAAATGCCTTATATTATGAAACGGAGGGAGTAGTTGTCAAAGGAAAAAGCCTTGGTGAAGGAATCTGAGAATGATGGCTCCATGCAAGCACTGGATTTTTCACCGTGAAATCTGTTGTTGATGCAAATCCCCAGTGAAAACGTATGACGCCAATACGAAGGTCGCAAAGGAAACCTCTCTTAACCCTAGTTGCCGTCATCGGATGTATCAAAACCGTCGATGTTGCCGATGTGGATATATCCTGGATACTTGGTATTTTGCTCGAGCTTTCAATTACATCGCAAAGTTTTTACTGATGAGCCCCGAGTTCGAGGCGACCACTAAGAAACAGAAGTTGGGAATAGCGTTGGGAAGGAGGAAGCTTCACTTGGTTCTTAGCTTAGAACACACCGTCATCGACTATATTAGTGTGTCAAAACTCTCCGAGATTGACAAGTATCATCTGATCAAAGAGGCTGATTCGGGATCAAGAGATGATCTGTTTCGTTTAGCTAAGAATAATTTCTATTCAAGCGATGCGTTAGTGAAGTTTCGACCTTTTGTACGTGAATTTTTGCGGGAAGCAGAGAAGATTTTCACCATGCATGTGTACACAAACTATGCTCCTGGCCTTGCAAAGAAGGTGGTGAAGTTGCTCGATCCGCATATGATATACTTTAAAAATCGCATTATTACGAGTAAATGTGTTTGGAGTGTTGGTGATTATTTACTTTATATAACATGACAAATATTAAGTGATAGATTTTATAATATTTTTAGATATTATCTTGTTAAATTTTAATATATAAAATTGATAAACCATATTAGTGTTAAAATATATATATATATATACATATATATAACTTTAATTAAAATTATCTTGAATTTAGTTTTTTTTTTCTTTCCCTAAATTTCGAATTTAGTTTATTTATTAAAAATATCTTTAAATTTAAATTAATACCAAATTGTCATTTTATCTATGAAAGTTGCAGTTTTCATCAAAAATAAATGAAAAGGTAATTTTCAAAGTATAACTTAAAAACAGGGTAGTGTTCAAAATAACCCTATAAAATAAGAAATAAATAAATGATATGACGATACTAAAGAAATGAATAAGAGAAATGATAAAAAGAATTCTTAATCGTGGACGCAAAACGTTAAATTATATAGAAATCCCCGTGTAACGAACTAACGAATCGAAACAAGACGACATTAAAATCAAAAGAAACAAATCATAATAATTGAAAGAGAAATCAAGATTTATTTTCGCAGTTAAGATACATATGATTTATACATCATAATCCATGGTAAATTAAGCAAAAAGAAATTACATAAACTCATATTGACTTTCGCGCGCGGATGGTACAATCATTACTCTACGAAAAAAGAGAATAAAGACATTGAGAATCTTCATCGTCGTCGAATCGAAAAACGATAAAGCATTAACAAAATTGGAAAAGTAAAAAAGAATCAAACGATTTCGCGTTTACCCTTTTCTCGTTCCACGCACTGCAAGCCACAGACAAAACAATTTCTTCAATACGAGGATCGATCTCTTGCAGCAATTCGAGGTTCTCTTGAGTCGCCATTCTCCAGAGAAGATTGAGTCAGAGACTTAGGGTTCTTGGTCTTCGAATGCAAATGTCAGAGAAACTTATGAACTCTTTGGATTTTTAATAACGTGTATAAGAAGGTAAGTACGAGAGTTTAATTTGAATGAGTGTATCGATCTGTTTATATAGGAGGTCTCTCAGTTAAAAACATTGAAACGGATCAAGAACGGAGCAAGAACTTTTTATTTATTTAGAATATATTAATCAATAATGTTAAGGTTTTGTTAACGAGAAATTTATTTTAAGAAACATATTATCTCCACAACAAAATGTAATTTACTAGTTATTTGTATTGAAATCTAACATCGAGATGTGTGATCAACAAGAAAGGCTAAAGTTTGTTAATAAACACTAATTTCACGTTTGGACTAATTGCAGAATTAAGAGCATCTCCATCCGTAAATATGATGGGAGTAATTTTTTATAATTAAATTATTTCTTTTCTTATTTTTTTTTAATAGTTAAACCAGTAAAATTATGACATGTGTCTAGAAACGTTTCTCATAGTTTCTCAAATGAGAAACGGTTTTTCTCTCTCTTCATTTATTACTTTTTTTATTAATAAATTTTGGTGAAAAACTCTCCTCCATCCTACCAATGGAGGTGCTCTAAGACTACTATACTACCTTCACCAAAAAGTCACACAGAGAATTGAAATGATAACTATAAAGACTCAGTTGTATGTTCTATAGACATCAAAAAGGGAGAAAACTAAGCTAACCTTGCATCACCGTAATGTCTTGTGCCACAAACATAAGCGGCCTAAGGTAAAATCTCATCTCGGTTAGCTTTTGACCTTCATTCCACCTAAGGATTTCGAAATCAAAAGAGCAAAATATCCAATTAGGAGTCATTAGGGCAATCAAGAACAAGGCTTCATTTCCATAAAGATAGCAAGAAATCCGTCAATGATATAGTACTCAAAAAGAAAAGATATAGACAAACGACACTTCAGCTCACATCCAGTAGCAGCAGAGCCAACCAGTGCGAGAATATCATGAGCAACAACATTCTAGGAAGTAAAATAAGGTTCTTAGTTAATCCATAGAGAGAGAGCCATGAGAACAACAACCAATGGATTACAATGCTCGCCACGAAACAAGTTTCGCTATAAAAGTGCATTATGCATTATGCGTCTACAATATCTTAACTACCTCAGATTCTGAGATTATTAATGCACTAATGCAGCATGTTGAACAGAAAGAGCTTTTTATGGAATCTGAAGAAGATTTCCACTCAATACCAAAGTTATGTTTCCAAATTCGTACGTTTTGTAAAACCAAAGAACACTAAAACTATAAGATCAAGAGATTGAAATCGACTTTGTACTCTCTAATTCCTAAAATCACCAAATTCAGGAAAACATAGAACACTGAATTGTCTTACTTTGGTTTCGAGCTGATGAAGAAGTAGAAAAGAATCCAGAGTCTCCGCAACTACATTACACAAAAACACATTAAGAACCTCAAAATACCAATTGCAAACCTCAAATTTCACAAAATCCAAATGTTATCTCACCTGTATGACATAACATTTTTTTTTTGATTTAGAAACATTTTTTCTCACTGATCCAATCCAATAATCGCGCGATTAGCAAATACATCAGACGCTTAAATTCTATCGCCAGAGTCGAAATCAACACTGGATCCGTAAGCCCTCACGGTTTTGATTTGAGCTTCTCCTCCATCGAAATACTTGGGATTTTGTTACCTCCATAGAGGTTTTGATTAGCGGAGATAACTGATACGTCGACGATGATGAATTCATCGGCTTGAGATTCATCGATTTCATCTATGGAATTTCTTCCGATTCTATGCGTTTGAAAAGCCTCCGTTACCGTTAGGTTTTTGTACCATTGCAACTTAATGGGCCGAAAATGAAAATGGAAGGCCCAATTGTTTTAATTATTTACGGGCCATGACATTGGTTGAGTAGTTAACAAATGGTTTTTAGTTTTTACGTTTTAGGCCTCACGGTCACTATACCACTTCGATTATTTTACATTTTAGGCCTCCTACAGTTTTCTCATTTAAAAAATAAACTACTTTATTAAAAAGTATTATGAGCATATATATCAGGCCCATATACTGAAATCTATATTAAATTATATCATAAGAATCGAATTATTTCTCTCTACCAACAAAATATATTCCCCTTAAACATTTCTTTTCACAACTTACAGAAATTAAAGTTAGGATATTTTTCCCATACATATCTAATTTAGATATTTAATAACTAAAGTAAAACAATAGGGAATGGATGTCATAAGTTATTGCCTTGTTACGTAAGCAATTTACAAATGCTTTTATGAATACGAACTTAAGAAATAGTAAATTCATAAAGGAAGGAAAAAAACCGAAAATACAAAAGAACAAGACCCAATCCTCCATTTTATTTCAACTTTATTGGATTTACAATTAAACCCATCCAGTCCTTCGTGATTGTAATAATTCTATAATCAACAATAAGCATAATAACAACCAAAAGTAGTGAAATCTTAAAGGTAAGAAGTTTGGTAATTTCAAGAAAATGATTGATTATATAGATGAAAAAAACAAAGCAACTTAACGCCGTCAAACTTTCTAAACGTTCACACTGCATTTAGTAATCAACGTATACTTAACGGCGTTATCACCGACAAGAACACCAGCAGCTTTGTTACCAAGATTGATGTAAGCCGGGCACCGAACATGGATATGATATTTTCCGGTGATCAACGTCCCCACTTTCCACCTCACGCGCCCATCGGCGCGTATCATCAAATCTACGAATCCACGGCCTTGCTCATCTCCCAAAGCGACAGAGTTATACGGTGCGATCGGAACGGCGGTTCCGTAAACGAAAGGCGACCAAACGTTGTCTTCTTTGTGACCTTGATACGTCGGAGGAATCGCCGTACGTAGAGTGATCTGTTGGTTCCGGTACGTAGCGTAGACGTGAAGACGGTCGTAGTAGATTCCGATCTTGGAGTTAGGGTTACGAGATGCGATTGTGATTTGGAAGTTTGAAGTGAGGAGGTTTGGTTGAGAGAGGTTGAAGGCGAAGACGGTGGCGTCTTGGAGGACGAATCTTGGCTTAGTGGGCCTGAGTATGACCCAAACTAGGAAGATGGTGATTAGAACTATTATGATGAAGGCGATTATGGCGCCGCAGAGTCGCCGGACGGCTGCTTCTTTGCCACCACCGTGGTTACCGCAATCTTTTGACATTCTTTATTTACGAGTTTGCCACTGGTGTACCTTTCTCTCTCTCTTAAATGATATCTTTCTTTTTTTCGGGAGGTCGTGACTAGTGATGATGGGAAGAAAAAATGTGTATGAGAGAGATTGTTGTGTATATTTATATAATACTTGTGTGTAAAAGCCAATGTATGCGCGTTTTATATCCGTTGTGTATACACTATATAGACTTGAGACTTGACACCAATAGCTTTTTTTTACCTATTCGTAAATTTATTGTAACATTTAAGCTCTTGTCTATAAGGCCATACACAATGGCACATGTGTAGCTTGGGTGTGAGTATTTAAAAAAACCAAAATAATAGAATTGAGGGTGAGGATACAAGAAACGGATGTAAACTTGCAACTTGTGTTCGTTGGGTGTAAGGCCAGGTGGCGAGGCTTGAGTGGCTGGAAACATTAAAATAAATAAATCTCTCTCTCTCTCCTCTCTCTCTCTCCGCCGACCAAGTCTTCCCCTCTCTCTTAAATAAATTTTATAATAAATATATAGTTAACATGTATTCTCTAGCATGCCCCAATGTGTATGGTCTAAGCTTTTTTTTTAAAGTAATTATATATCTTACTGTTTTTTCTGTAAATATATGTTACTTTGTGTGATGTAGTCTATGTTGGAAGAACAAGAAAAGAAATGGTTATATGTGGCATCCGTTTTTTCTTTTTCTTTTTTTGTTTGCATTAGTTTTGGGAAATGCCAAATGGCTTTTAACATTTAGTGAGGGTTTTTATCTGGCGCATCAAATTTTAAATTTTATTTGATGCGATGATGGAAGTTTCCCTCATGATTGATTCGGTTAAAAGACAATGCATCATTTTTAGTGTTAATTGTGTAGTACTAATATTTTAGTCGAAACAAGAACATGGCTCATGTGCATATATTCTAGCTTATTCTTCGATTGTATTTTTAAAAAATTAAAGAGAATTCCGTAAGAAAATAAATTATGAGTTACACGAGTCATTTTACCGTTAGGTTTGGTAGAGTAATTTGGTTTTAAAAAATGACTCTATGGTCCAATCTTGTTACAGTATGTGGTTTATGTGTTCGAAGAAAAATTGGCAGGTCGGCAATCGGCATTTACGGTGTATGTTCCCACGTGGAAACAAAATTTCTAGTATATTTCCTTGTTATTTCGATGCCTATTTACTTGCTCGGTGTCGGTGTTTAAAATTCTTATACTATCAATTTTCTACAACATTTACAATTTGTTATAGTTTTGAAGAAAATCTTATATGTATTGCTGAACAATCAATATTGGATCTTGTGGAAGAAACTCACAAGACCAAAATTGTCAACAATATAACAAAAAAAAAAAAAACTCACAGGACCAAAATGTGAAGACCACTGGAATATGTAAAAAATAAAGAAATGTACGCAAAACAACATCGGAGATTGATTCATAAATCATTGGAGGTTAATACTTTTGGATGATATATATATATATGTTTTGCAAGGAAAGGTTTTTGAGTTTCTAGTAATATTGCTTAGGTAATTAATATACATACATTGTGTTTGAAATATATTAATCATATTCATATAATATGTCACCTACCACTACTCTCCTAGTCCTAGCCACCGATACAGTTCATCGATGGCCAAACTCGTCTATAGGAAAAGTCAAGTGACAAGTGAATGCAACGTTAGAACCATATAAATAATAATATATGTCTCCTAAAGAAGACAATAATTCCGAACATTCGATACACTGCCTAACAATTTCATAAAGCTTAGCTGATTGGGATTATATGTACATATAGATGTATTTTAACGTGTTTAATAGTGTGAGCAGTAATTTACATTATTGTTGTGTTGTGTCTGCGACTTCGGACGTTGATTTAATTTGTTGACTCGAAAACAAAAACACGTCTCCGCCTTTTCTTTCGTTAAGGGTGGGACCAAAGTGGTCACATTAAAGGCTACAACTTCTATCCCCACAGCTCAACTAGAGACTTCGAATCTTTCTTAAAGTTACATTTGATCATAATGCAAAGTGTCTTTTCCTTCGTTACATTTTCATTAGTTAGGTTTCATTACAAAAAGACAAAGCACCAACCCCTATTATTTCCCTTTTTATTACACATCACCAACGAATCTTTATAAATTATGCTTATAGTAGCCGCCTCTTGTGTTGTGTCATGTGTGAGTGAGTGCACTTGTAGATAATCGCATTTGATTCTAATCATTATAAGTAAATTAAAACGCATTACCATAATACACCAAGAATCGAGTGGCTGATTTAAAGATATTTTGAAGTTTTTTACTCGAATTAAACCGAAAATGCCCGCTTAGATAAAGAATTGACAACTCTTAGAATACACAACTAAATTGAAGAGAGAAAATGTGAAGCAAGAACTCTAATGTCATTCATAGATTCTCCAAAGTGTATGAGTGAGATTAAAACTTGAAAACAATTAGACAAAAGAGGTGGACAAATATTGACAAACATGCAATTAGTGAATTAGAGAATCAAAATAATTTTCATTATTCTAGATGCACTCAATCTCTTTGATATCTTTTTATTCCAACACAAATTTTCTCCACGACCATGTAGTTTTTTTTAATAACATTGAAATTCTTTTCTCGAGTTGAATTGAAAAATCGAATCTATTTTTTTCTTAAACTTTGTAAGAGGAATTTTCTATGAGAATTTGTATAGTAAACAATCAAACCAACACAAGAATTAAAGAGAGATATATCCATCCATAGAGAACAACAATTATCAAACGTAAACCACACAAGGAAGAGGCTTAGGTAACAAAACGGCACCGTTTCCAGAATTTCCTTCAAACCCAACTTTTAATTTCCCGCAAAACACCTTAAGCCCTCTCTCACGCGCCGCCCAACCATCGGTCTTAAAAGTAACCCACACGGCCATTCTCAGGTTAAACGTCACCGTTCCGGTCTCTCTTTCTTTCTTCATCTCTTCACCAACCCAACTCGGAACTTTCGGTTGTTCTTTATCTCCCGCCGTTAAAGTTTCTCCGATCACAACCGATTTCTTGGTCTCCACGAAAACCGGAGGAAAAAACGCCGTCGCTAAAAAATCGTCCTCTCCGACTGCGTTTTGGTGATAGATTAAACCTTGAATTCGATCAAAGTAGCCTTTCAATTTCGTGTTTTGATTCTCGATTGTGAGATTCGCCGTCCATTGCGCGGAGAAAACCGGACCGGTTACGTTGAAATTGGAAACTGAGAAATTGTTTACGGAGAAAAGCGGGATTTGTGGACGGAAGATTAGCCACGTTATGGTGGTGGAGATGCAGAGGAGGACGACTATAACGATTAAACCGGTGAAAATTCCTCTGACGAAACCGGACGTAGCGGGTCTTTGGTAAACCGGATTTTGCTGAGCCGGGTAAGATGACCCGTAATATGAAGCGGGTGGGGCTTGAGCGTAAGGGTATTGTTGGTAAGGAGCGTTTGGATAATTTGGGTATGGTGGGGCTTGGTGGTAGCCTGGATACCCCATTACCGGCGGGTATGTTTGCGGTGGAGGCGGTTGAGATTGTGGCGGAGGTGGTTGTGGTTGATTAGTATCGCGTTCGGAGGTTTGACCCGGACCCGTATCGGGTTTGGGTTGAGTTTCTTCCTCCGGAGGAGAAGGCATCGTTGTGTCTCTCTCCTCTCTTTTTTTTTTCTCTGACTAATTTTGATATTAATCAATTTTTTCCCCGGGAGATTAGTGGAAAGCACGAAGATTAACCATGTTTTTGCCAAAGATTTTTCTCTTTTTTTTTTTTGCTAAAGAATACAACTAATAAATTTGGATAAAAATAGTGAATCGGCCATGGTTGAGCTAAAATTAGCACTACTGCAAATGCTGTAACCAGCCAGGCAGCCAGACCTTATATTCAAATCTTTCACTTTTGTTTAAGAGAATAGAAATTTAGTGATGGTAATGTGATGGATCTGTCCAAGAATGCAACTTTTAAGATATGTGTTTTGATGAAAAGCATGTGTCTAGGCCTACATGTGTCCATATTATTACAAGAACAGTGGAATTTATGTAACTTACAGAACAAGAAACAATACTTATGAGAAGCTTCACATAGAAAAAAAAAACAAAATTGGGCTTTTGTGATGAATAAAAACTAATATCTAAACGTATTGTTCGTAGTCCTCGGCATTGATCCTCTTAAACCTAGTTTGTATTTTTATTTACTAATCTTCTGCGTCCGTTGCCAAATAATCAAGATTGTGAATGTTGATTCGTCCGTTATCATATTCAATTGAGGAGATTCGGCCTAAAGATATTCAAAAGGCCTTAAATGGGCCTTGTAGAAGACCATTTTGTTTGGTGGAGAAAAAAAAAGAATAAGACCATTTTGTTCTTTTGTATTAGTTGGTTTACAACAAGTCAACAACACATTTCCGAATCTCAAAGACGCAATCGTTGTATACCCCGATCTCACAGAAGTAGTAAGCTTAATGATTAACTCTTGCTAGAATATACTAAATAAAAATAAAAAAATTGTCAACGCTAGAATTTGCTAGTTCAACGCCTAGTTTTTTTTATTGATTGAAACAATTAACACAGAAAAATAATAAAAATAAAAAAGAAACTGGTTATGTGGCCAAGAAGATGTAGAATAGCCAATAATGTGAGGTCCAACATTTCTTGATATTCAATCTAATCCCATGTGGTAGCCTGTTGAAGCTGTCTATTTTCGATCTGACCAATTTTTATTAGTTTTAGTTGTACACCCTTCATTACCAATTTTTGGTCCCAATTCAACATAATTCATCTCTACGCTACTCATTCCTATTTTAATTTCTTATATAAGTACTATTTTGACATATACCAACGTGGTGGTAAATTAACCTATCATATCGGACCCATCCACACCCATACGGGCCTTAAGACTTGAATTACTTATCAACTTGTATCCGACTACTTCAATGTATATATCCAAAATGCTCAAATTATATAGAACAAATCAACATATAGCAAGAGAGTGCAAGACCATGCTTTCCATTCCCCAACTTAACATACTAATAAACTACATTATCGGTTTCAATATATAGTATTAAAATTAAAATACATTGTACTGTATATGGTAATATCTAATTGACTTAATGTTGTTGTATTGATCTCTGCAATGTTTTTTTACTATTGGCCCATATCCATGGTTACACTAGGTTGACCAAAAGTATTGTACTTATCTTACATTTTTTCAAAAGATGGACAAGTCATTGTTTTCTTTAAATTAAAACGTTTTTGTTTTTTGGCACATAGACAAAGTCATTTTTAATAGCTAATTATAAAACGGCCGCTTGTTTTCTTTACGTATTGGTCATTTTTTGACCGTTTTGTGGGAATTAGTTAAATACTAAAAAAAAGTTTGATCAGGTAAGTGTTCACATTTGTTTTCGATAGATGAACGTCCTGATCCGCAAGTTAATATTTACGTTATTGGTGGGATTTAACTAATCAAGCATAACTAATATTCGGTTTGAAAAGTTAAAGAAGGTTAAATTGGACTACTGAATAAAAAATTACTCATACCAGAATATATTAGTGCCCACTAATTTGTATCATGTTGTTGAATAAAAAAAGTAAACTGATTGACATATAATCTACAAGTAAATAACCACGAAATAACTAAATAATGATATCTCGTTACATATTTGAAAACACTCACAGAATGGAAATGATGAAAAAAAATTCGAATAGAAAATATAGTGGGACATCTTTACAAAATTTAATATTTAATTTTGGTCATTAAACTGAAAAAAACCGTTAAACGGCTGAATGTAAATTCTACAAAATCATGTATTGGTCAAATTATCGGGTATATATAAAAAAAAATGTATTAGTCAAATATTTTTTAAATGGTGTTAAACACTCTCTTTTTCATTTCAAAGGTTTTTTACAAAATGAATCATGTTTTTTTTTTTGGTTATAAATCGGCGTGTGGTTAACTGATTGGAACAGACATTTATAAAATAAAATCCTTCTTAGACTTCAATCAAGGAAATAGCTAATCAATTAAATCAAATTTTTTTCATTGGCTACATCAATTAGATCACAACATTAATGTATACACGTACGTATATATTATATTCTGTCAACATACGTATATGTCTTTATATGCTTAAATTTTATTAATTGGCTGTAATCTATGACCGCCGCTCATAGAAATGGGAAAGAGCTATTTGTACATAACCCAACCCAAATAAATATATATCCTCAAGATTGAAGTCAATTATCTATCTATTTGGATACATTATTATTTTGTAGTTGAATGAATATTGCTGATAAGTAGCATATATAGTTGCAACTTGGTCATGATTCTGGGTCGTGCTCAAGAGTTGCCTAACTTATTTCTATATTCCAATAATATCTTAATTGAACAATAAAATGGAAATATTTCACTTCAGTTCTATAATTCTGTTTTCAATTAATACCAAATTTTCAATAATACCAAATTTTCAAATCATAAAAATACGATCGAGTTTCTATAATCAGCTCAAATGAGCTAGAAACAAATAATAACATAGGTATGAAGTGATAAAGCGATCTAAAAAGTACCTATAAAATAAATCCCCGATGAATGGGAGCGATGGAGCAACTTGAAGAGACTGAGCTATCAATGCCCCACAAGTGGTATCTAGCAAGTTGATTTCTCACAGAAACAAAACATCCCACTTTTGTTATTGTCTTACGAGATTATATGCTTTTACCACTTAACATATCTCAACATTTTGACAAAAAAAAATAAAACTTGCGGACATCCCTGAAAGCATTATGTAAAATCTACGTTGCCTAGAGCAACTTGAAATTTAGTCCGCATTCATAAGTTTTGTGAGATATCTTATATGCATGGTTCAACCAAGTGAGTTTTGAACTAGTTGCGTTTTCTATAATCTTCTAAGAATTATCTTTTTGAACATTTAGATTGATTCTCGTTTAAAAGGACGTCGATTTTTAGGAATTAAGCGCATGTAACTGACCAGAAGAGATATCAGACTCAAAAGAATAACAAAACTTCATTGATAACCAAAAGCAAAAAAAAAAAAAACACTAATATGGTTTATGCATTTGCCAATAGATGATAGACATATCCATTGGCACTAAGACCAAAGCCAACATATATATTAAAATAAAGGAAAAATACTGAAATATTCAAAATATCGTGGAAGCGCCTAGACAAAAGTAGAGCATAACAAGAGAGTATGGGTCGAAAAGTGTCATAAAAGTTGCATCCTAAAACAATGTACAAATCCAACAACGGACCGTTAATGGCACTTTAGGTTTTGTCGGTACCAAAACAGTAATCTTCTTTTTGTTGACAAACCAAAAAAAACCAAAAATCTTCGTCTACCTTTCGGTTGATTTACAGTAATACCATTAACTGTAGTTTTGAAATAAGCATGCCAATTTTTGTTGTACAATTCAAAAAATAAAAAGTCAACAGGACATGGCAAAAAAAGAGGAGGAATCGGCAATTGTGGCATGTGAGTGAAAAGAGACACAAAGGAGACAATCTATTTGTCTTCAACACCGCCACAACCAATCACCAATGACTTGGTTACTTTTTACACTTTCTTCGCCGTTATCGCATCTCTTTTGACAAGTCAACACTCTTCATACGTCTAACTTTTTTTTTTATAATGAAACGCATTTATTATTTAGTTTCTTTTTGTTACACCACCCAAAAAAAAAAAGTCAAATCTATATATAACGTTCCTCGTTCGTTCTAATAAAAAAGTATACAATAATAAATAAATAGAGACAGCTATCCAAAAAGAGTTTAACAATACTTGTATTTTCCGTGTTTTGACTTTTGTAATTATTCTGAATATTTCCTCCATCCCTTTATATTTAAAGACACAACTCTTCATCTCTCTTCTTGCTAACTTATTCAAACCAATTCACATAGCTCCTAAATCTCAACGACTACACTTTGAGGCAACATTTTCTTTTGTTGAGATTCGTCTGTCGTTTCTATTCATTAAGTTTACTTCTTTTTTTTTCATATTTTCGGGCGGGTCAAATGGATCAAGAGATAGAGATTCCTTCCTTCTTCCTTTGTCCGATCTCTTTAGATATCATGAAAGATCCGGTGATAGTTTCCACCGGAATAACCTACGACAGAGAAAGCATCGAGAAATGGCTCTTTTCCGGTAAGAAAAACTCATGTCCGGTCACCAAACAAGTCATAACCGAAACCGATCTTACCCCAAACCACACTCTTCGCCGTCTGATCCAATCTTGGTGTACTCTTAACGCATCATACGGTATCGAGAGGATCCCAACCCCAAAACCTCCGATCTGTAAATCCGAGATCGAAAAGCTTATCAAAGATTCGTCATCTTCCCATCTAAACCAAGTCAAATGCCTCAAACGACTTCGTCAAATAGTATCGGAGAATACAACGAACAAACGTTGCTTAGAAGCCGCAGAAGTTCCGGAGTTTTTGGCAAATATCGTAAGCAACTCCGTTGATACGTATAGTTCTCCTTCTTCTTCGCTTTCTTCTTCGAATTACAACGACATGTGTCAGTCAAACATGTTGGAGAATCGATTTGATTCTTCAAGAAGCTTGATGGACGAAGCCCTAAGCGTACTCTACCATCTTGACACATCGGAGACAGCCCTCAAGAGTCTTTTAAACAACAAGAAAGGAACAAATCTTGTGAAAACGTTGACTAAGATTATGCAACGTGGGATCTACGAGTCAAGAGCCTATGCGGCTTTGCTTCTCAAGAAGCTCTTAGAAGTTGCGGATCCAATGCAGATCATATTGTTAGAACGAGAACTTTTCGGTGAGGTGGTTCAGATCTTGCACGACCAGATCTCTCACAAGGCGACAAGATCAGCAATGCAAATCTTGGTGATTACATGTCCATGGGGAAGGAATAGACACAAGGCAGTGGAAGCTGGAGCAATTTCGATGATAATCGAGCTTTTAATGGACGATACTTTCTCATCTGAGCGAAGAAATTCGGAGATGGCGATGGTTGTTCTTGATATGTTATGTCAGTGCGCAGAAGGAAGAGCTGACTTCTTGAATCATGGTGCCGCTATTGCAGTTGTGTCTAAGAAGATATTGAGGGTCTCACAGATAACTAGTGAAAGGGCAGTTAGGGTTTTGCTTTCGGTTGGGAGGTTCTGCGCGACATCCTCTTTGTTGCAGGAGATGTTACAATTGGGAGTTGTGGCAAAGCTGTGTCTGGTGCTTCAAGTTAGCTGTGGGAACAAGACTAAAGAAAAGGCGAAGGAATTGCTTAAGCTTCACGCTAGGGTTTGGAGGGAATCACCTTGTGTCCCAAGAAATTTGTATGATTCGTATCCTGCTTGACCCAGCAAGTTAGAACGTACATGTTTGATTAATTCTCATCAGATACAGAAATTCTTTGAGAGTTATTCTTCGTATAAGTTCATTTAAAAACAAAAAAGAGTGGTTTAATTTTTGCTCAAACTCAGATTTTCTTTTGTTTTTGTTATATCTTTCAAATGGTCATTATCATGTGTAGATAATAGTGGATATATTTTCATCAAATTATGAGAAACTGCAAAGAAATAAATGGATTCACAGGTTACATGGCTATTTTATCCCACTTGCTAATTATTCATAATTGTTAAAGGCTCCTTATTTATATTCTTTTTGTTCATTTCTCACAATAATAAAAGAGAACATCTCTTTCAACTTCTCGTTTTTATTGAGTGGATAACCCTAAAAGGTTACATCATAGTTCTGCTAAAACCATTACCCTTTTTATATATAATGAAACCATTACTTTAGAGATTTGTATGCGTCATGTGTAACTTTTCTGACCATTTAATTGGTGCCAGTGGAAGTAACATTGCGAATATAATTATGTTATGTCGGTATACGTTCTACATCTCTTAGATCTCTAATCCCACTATTGATTTATATATTCCATACATCGATGACATGTGTCATGCTTTCATTTGGCGATGAGTTTCCATTTCAAGAAATTCTTAATTAAGATTTGTTTTCGGATTTCGTAGATACCAAAAATCCTTCATACTATGTGCTTCTGTATTCACTCACATCGTGAATACTGAAATCATTTTTATTTTTCAGATCATCATTCAGTTTAAAATTATTTTATATTAAACTTGGTAAAACTGTTAACGAAAACTCTTTGCATGCTTTTTAACGATTGATTTATAGTACTATAGACATTTTATTATCGGTAGATCAAAGGCAAAGAGAGCAGAAATAATGTATATATACAAAAACTTAAGAAAATGTTTTCAAAATAAGCTTTGCAATCAGAAATTTCTGTTTTTGGAGACGAATATAGGAATCCAAAGCACGTAATTGCAATTTTATATAGCAAGAATCTCTGTATGATCTACACATACACCTCGATTCTAGCAATCAGGGAACATGGTCTTGGTGGGAACATGAGTACAGTGTCGTTTTACGTGAGAAATTTATTATTATTTTCGGTCTATATGTAAGTCCAATATAAATTCCTAAGGTTTTACATAAATAATATAATCCCCTCATATCAAATTCATTTAGATTACATTATATTTATTCTTCCAACAATAATTTCTTTGTCTTCATATTCTTTCAAAATATAGTTACGCAGTTACTTGATACAAATAAATTTGAGAACATGCAAAACATATAAAATGAAGAAGAGCAAACCATTCAATATCGGATACTATTAGAAAGTTGACGTACACATGAAAAAACAACAGCATATGTTAAGATTGAATAAAAGTGCGTAACACACATGAGCAGTGACCGTGGTGGTCCAGTTACAGTGTTTTTCTAGTTAAAAACCAAAAATGTAACATCTTTTTAGTTATCCTGAATAATTTAAGCACCAAAAAAAGTTAGACCCGATTATGAAAAAATAAGACAACAGCAGCTGAGTATTGACCGTAATTCTCACTTTATTTGGCTATATCACATTATATATTTAAGAGACTTGTATATATTTTAAAGAATAGTTATTCTTAGTTGTATATAATAATTGTCATGAATTTAAAAGTCAGATCTTACGAGCAACCATGTCGTAATCTAAATAAGAGTTAAAAACTACGAAACTGGTCCAGCCTCGACCACAACTTGCAGTTGTAATTAAAACGTTATGGAGAGAATATCCACAGTTGACAAAGTATTTCAATTAAATGTTTTGAAAATACATGCGCGTGACATACATCCACAAAAGCACTTATCTCTTTGATGGTGTATGTAGTAGGTTCACATATAAATGTGAACGTGAAGGACTAGTGTATAATGTATGGTTAAGAGCATGTGCAGTGGGGAGAACCCATATTAGTCTCTCAAATATATTATTTTAATAATTTTTGTTTAATTTTTTTTATTTTAAAATTTATAATCAATTATGATGAGATATGTGTCAAATGAGTCTCTCACAAGGTTCTCAAAGTCTCTCAAGACTTACTTTATTCTCTTTCTTACTTTTTTGTTATTTTATAATTTTTTGTGGGTGAGAGACTCATTGAGAGACTACCACTAAACATGCTCTAAGAACTTTTAATTTATTGAATTCCATTTCATGTAATGTTCAAATGTACAAGGACGTTAAGTCGACACGAAGACTTGGATTACATGGCGGTGGTTACGTTTTGACTCGATCCCCTTTTTTTCTTTGTTTTTTTAAAGCTTATTTCAGTTTTATCAAAAAAAAAAAAAAAACTTATTTCATGCCAAAACTGTAATTGTTTTTTTTTTTGTTGAAATATATTAACTTCATGTTATAGAATTTAAATTAAAAGTTCTTTTAACCAATAACTTCTTTAATCATTAATATAGTACAAAATACAATAAATTGTTCAGCTTAGAGCATGCTTAGCATAAATAAAAAACAATGTATTGCTCTTGTGGTTTGGAACCGAGAAATTATCTAAGATGCGTTTAATAATTTATGGTTGATGACAGGGATAATTAGTTTCATACAAGGATGATTACGAACCGAAAAACTGCATTGCGTAAAAATCAAACAAAAAAAGAAATAAAGAGTTGTGATACAAAGTTTTCCATTTTTCCTTAATCTTATGTATCTTTGAGCCGTCACGTCCTTCGAATCATTCTTTGCTTATTGGAATCAATAACCATGAAAATACAACTAAAAGATAAATTTCAAAATCTCACTTCTCTGTCGTAATCCTGTTTTGGGGTCATTGATTCTTCCATATACAAGCTTTCCCAAAAGCTAAAGGCTATACATAACTGTTGCAAATGACTGATCCGTTAAGGCTAATTTCAACAAAAATATTACTTTTGGTAAACACACTCAGATCAACATGGTTGGCTAATGTGGATGTATTAATTAAACAGCAAGATCCCGATGCTCTTAATTCAGATTTCGATAATTAGTCGTCTAGGTTCATCTTGGGATCTTCTGATAAATAATATGAAAAGCACACACTCTAAATTATCTGGTTCTCGTTGCTCTCTTCACTTGCAGTCTTATAAAAAGAACTAGTCCCAACACTCAATCAGATTCCACTCTATAATGAGGCTAACATTCCTGAAAAATACCCAATAATTATCACGATTTGATATCTTCAAGTGACAAAACCTTTACTACAAGAAATCCTTTAAGCAGTTTTTTTACATATCTAGACAACAGCAAGACAAGTCCTTGGTTTGTTAATGACCAATCCCTAGTTCTACAAAAAAAAAAAGCCTTTTGGAACTCTGTTTCAAACAACAACGAACTGGCCCATAGCCAATTCACCTAAGTACGCATTGTTTTTTGTGAGAATTTTTCTAGCTAACCTTAAAAGTTACCCTCACAAGCATACAATAAACTAAGTCATGCATAGTATATCTCTCAGTATTTAATTTTCCTTCCTCATATATGATTGATACATTAAGTCTTTAGTTCTGGTTGAATTACTTTATCAGAGTCTAAGAGCAGTGTTTAAGATCTATAGAATACTGTAGTTCGAAATTATCCACCACCCATTTCTTTCTAAGAAATTCAAAAAAATAAGAGTTTACTATTTTTCTTGGATCAGGCGGAGATTTATGGGAACGTGTGTGACACGAAGTTCGATGATAAACAACTTTCCAAGTTAACTTCTTTGCCTACCTCTGAACTCAAGTTGCGTAATTTCCTCCATTCTAGTTCACCAAATTAATACTAGTATTCTCGTTTTTTCCTTTTTGACAATTTAATTATCTTTTAGGTTTCCTAATACTCTGACCAAAAAGAAGGCTTCCGTAATATTTACCCAATTTCATAACTATTATGTAATTAAACTTTTGAGAAAATTAGACACAAACGAACTGTGACATTAAAATGCTGTTGAAGTGGCGGTGTTATATATGGTAGCGAGGGTCTATATATCTTTCTTCTTGAGGGATAATATATTTTGTTTACCTCTAACAGTTGTCAATATGAATAGGAATACGAGGCTTAGAGCTAAGAAAATTTCCAATTCATAGAGAATTGGGTTTCGCATGTAATCGGCCTAACTTGTATTTATAATCCGTAACCAAAATAAAAATAAAAACAACTCTATATATCATATGTTAATCTCATAAGATTATCTGACTTTATCAATATAAATGTACACATATATCTCTAAGATATGCAATTGTTAATATATTTTTATGTGCATATCACTGATATCAGCATATATATATATGTGTTCGTACGTGTAGTTTTTTTTTTTTTTTCATGTAGAAAGGAGTTGAAAGAAAAGTAGGAACAAATATGCTCTTTCTCTGACACTCCCTTTTTGGAGAAGGATCTACACACTAACACATAGGCCAGACCGCCAGAGATACTAACAGGCTTCTCACACGTGCACCCGTGGTACACGTGCGTCTCACTTTCTGTGAATTGTGCAAGTTCAAGTAACGAAGCAAATCTCAATCGAATCCAAAGACAAGGACCTCCACGTGGGATTCTTGAGGAAATCTTGAAAACGACTGAATAACCAAAATAAATAATGATCCTATATAGCGTATACATGTTACCCCTTAAATTTGTACTTAAATTATCGACTTTCTTAATTACATGAAATGATCTATAAGATTTCATATAATTGTGTATATCATTTGTATAATAGGTACAATAACACAAATTCATAAATTTATATGCAAATATAAGTATCATCCATCGGCTGTGAAATCAAAAGGGCTCCAACTTCCAAACAAGAGGTTGGTGGAATCATTGGATTCATCAGCGAAATGAACCACCGGTTCGTGTACAGCCTGAGCCGGAGTCACACCAACATCTACATGGTTATGGCCAATCAACAAAGCATCAGACCAAACACCATTAGTGTCTAAAGAGAGAAGCTCTTCACCAGGAAACGGAGGCAAGCCATTATAACCACATTCCTCCACAATGTGTTCCACCTGATTATTGTAATGATCATGATGATGACCATCATTGATGTCCATACTCCATGAAGGGTCCATGGAAGTGCCAGTAGGATTATCAACTAGAAAATCCGTAGTGACTGTAGCTAAATCGCAGTTTTCTTGTAGTATAGATTCATCAGTCTTTGGATTCAAGAAATTGGCGTAAACAAGAGCAAGATCTATACTTGGTGAACCACCACCAGAGCTGCCAGAATTAGCGGTTAGACCGGTTTTAGTGTTGTTACCAGAGGAGGATTTGGGGCGGCGGGATTTGCGACAGCCACCACCTACAGGAACATTGCGGAGGGAGCCACCTTTGGTCCAATATCTGCGGCAGCCTTTGCAAAAGTAGCGAGGCTGAGTTAGGCTATAGTTGTTGTAGTAACAGAACTTTGTGTTGGAGGATCCACATCTTGGACAACTCGGCGTTATCTCCGTGTTTGCGTTTGCGTTTGGCCGCCATATAAACGATGACGTCAAGGCCTCTGCTCTCTCCATATCTCTCTCTTCCTTACTCTCTCAGATTAAGAATGTATTATATACGCATGCATGAATGTGTGTGTGAGAGTTAGTGCATGTGGAGAGGGTGAGACACGTGGAGGCTGGAGAGTGGAGGAAGTGTTGGGGAGCAAATGCCTCGTAAGGTTGCACTCACTGTTGCTTCTTGGGGGAGACAGGGTTAAGGGTTTTGAATCTTTGATAAATATTTAAAATACTAGTATTTGTTTTTTTAGCATAAGATATGAATAAGAAAATAGATCGTCTTGGAGATTGTTTCGAAGCGAACTAAGAAGCCTATGGCCTCTTTGGAGAGATGGGTTATTGGTGTACATTGAGCTATTTGTACGGCTTAGTTAATGGACGCTGCACGATTACTATATGTCTATCTTTAATAGAATGTAAAATCACATTAAGGAAGTAAATATTCATATCAATAATGGTAGAAGTAAACCATGAGTTATCTATATATTGCAACATTTTCTATTCACATTACATTCGCGAGGAAGATGAAGATTTGGCCAGAGTCGTTAAGAAGTACAGAACTTGTAGATAGTCATATTATATAGTATGAAAATGGTATATATGTAAGGTATGCGTAACGATCGTCTGTGAATAGAAACTATGGAACGAGAAGGTGAAACAAGAAAGCACAAGTTTTGAAGAACAAGGACTGTCTCTATTTGTCTACTTTGACTTCAATTTATTTGATTATTTACCCACAGAAAAAGGGGGCTTGGAAAGGAAAATCTGAATGGGGAAAAGAGCTTCTTGGATCATGTGAATATTAGCCAAGAATCCTATATAGGTCTTACGTTTTTCTATATATCTAAAAAAATCCTGAAATTTAGCTTACCTTATACTATATGCAGAAATTAGATCACCATCACACTAATGTTGGTTTTAGAGAAATAGCTTTACATTAGAAACTCTTGCAGAAACTTGTTGAACATTAATGATAATTGTGGTTTGATCAAAATGTCTTGCATAAACATGATAAACAACAACAATAGTACAGATTGTTATATAGCATATATCAAACATTAGATTTGCTATTAATCCTACTAAGTCTCCATTGCGTCACTCTCATCAACAACCATCTCAATTTCATTTCCATAACCCATTTTGAACTTGAACTCTCTCAGATTTCCCACCCACACACTATAACTCGAGTTCTTCGCCAAAACATCCACAGAAACCTCCTTCGTCTTCACCAATGTATTCGCATAACTCTCAAACAGAAGAATCTTTTTCCATAACAAAGATCGCTTCTGCGCATCACTACTCTCTCTTATCACCTCATCCAAACACTCTTTTACTTCCTCAAGCTTAGCCCAAAAGCAAGTATCTTGCGTAGTGCTCGTGTATATGCTTCTCTCACACTTATCGGGCTTTGCAACTCCTTTCTGCCATTGATCAATCACCTCATACCTTTTAGGTCTATTCCCCTGATCCAAGTAATGTCCACCACTCTTTATATCTCTGTTTTTGTAGAAATTCGCAATGTCGAGTGGCTCGGTTAAGAGTTGATAAAATTGAGATGCGTAAACCCATTTCTTTCCTAGATGAAAATCAAAAGGTAACTCATTCGTCTCCACCATTTTAACCACTTTGTCCCAAAACTGAGCTAGTCTTTTGCGACTCATGTTCACCTTATAGTCTCGTTTCAACGAATATCGTTTGAAGAAATCGTAGTAACCGAGCTGCTCTTCTGATGCGTCGCAACGATCTTTGTACCATTGAATCTCAAGTCTTGCTGGCAAGACACTAGCAAGATCATTGGCTAACTCGGCTGACCTCAAAATCGGAGCCCGAACAATTCTTGTAGTTGTTTCTATACATTCCTTGACTAATACACCACTTGTGTCATCATTAGAGAAACCTAGAGCTTCAACGGCTAACGCAACACCAGCTTGGTAGCTATTGTCGGGGATATTCCCACCAAGAAAGCTTCTAGATTTAAGAAACATGTGAGAAAGTGTGAACACATAGTGTCCGTACCTCTGATGTTCCTCGATGTTTGGAGTTCCCATGGCGTTGAGCATTTGAAACATCCGAAGAACAGAATCAGCGTTGTCTAGACAGACACCTCCATTGTCGGAACAGAAGAGATAAGTTCCAAAGGGCCAGAATTGTTCATTGCTGCTTCTAGGAACGAGGTCGTGGATGGAAACCACGTGGCAAAAGTTATGAGCTAAACGTGATCGTGAAATTGAGGTGGACAGAGATTGGTTTCCGAGCAGAGGAGAGCCAAAGGTGATGCAAAAGACGCGGAATGGCGGCAGAGAAGTTTGAGATAGAAGCCAAAGTGCGGTGAGAGCAGCCACTGCGCCACCGGTTGAATGGCCGGTTATCACCACCAGCTGTCTTCCTACCAATTCCAATTCCAATACTTCCTTGACCTGCACGTTAACGCAATGGTAAATTGGTTGACTAATCAAGATTAACAAGAACCAAACTTATTATTGATTACCTTCCTTCTGAGTGAACAATTTCCTCTAATAATGTAAACTGATATAGAGACTAATTTGCCAATTACTTAGTTTAACCAAAATCGAATAAAAACCAGTTAAGACACCCCTCTAGATTTACCATTTTTACAACTTATATCTCCATTTATGATCTGTTCTTGTTTTGCTACTCATCCATACTAATAGGAACTTGGTGTTTTTCAAGATTTTCGTATCCATAACATTAAAACCCAAAAAAAATTCACATCGTTAGAGACAAAACAAAAACTAAAAGTATTAGATGAAAAAGGAAAGAAAAAAACATGATGCTGACACATAATCATGGGTTAAAAACTTTTTGAGCGCACATTTAAAAACTTCAGCATAAAGCGTAAAGCTACCAATTACATTAACATTTCACTCACCAATTAGTAAATTTTAAAATCACTTTGGCAGACGAACGTGATGGCATACAAACCAAAATTCAATTTGACGTTGCTTGTGATATCCAAAGGTCACGGACAATGATATCACAAATGGTGGAATAATTGTATCCACGAATCTTTTTAGTATTTCTTATGAGAATATAATTATTTACCTATTGTCTATTGCCTAATGGGGTTGGTGGTAGACCTGGTGGTGATAGTTATACTCTTTTAAAAGAAGAAAAAAAAACTCTTTGGTATATAATTCATCAAAACACAGAATACTGAGCTATTTAAATAGTAACAAATAGTAATGATGCCATCTTTTGTTCTACTAAAAAAAATACTGATACCTAAAGTTAATTACTTAATTTAGTAAGTGAAATCCGTTTTCGCAAATCCAAACGGATAAAACTTATTATGGAATTTAGTTTTAAAAATTTTCCCTTTGTGAAAGAATTTCCCATAATAGCATTTAATGAATTTGTATTTTTATGTCAAGGTATTAATTGAAATCCAAAATATCCAAATGTGTACAAAATAAAACAAAAAACAAAAAAAATCCAAATGTCTTGAAGATAATAAATAGGTTAAATTGCATCCAATTAAAAAAAAAACAGAGGAAGAGAAAACAAACCTTTAATTGAAAAAAGAGCTTAAGTATGGCAGCGTCGACCATAGGCAGAGGCTCATCGGTGGATAAGCCAGGGAAAAGAACATCTCCGGCGACTGGCAAGCCCACAAGATCTCCCAACTGAATCATCGGCACCGCCTGTATAGCAACGTACGTAATTCCGGCGATGAGCTGGATCTTTATCCTCCCGTCGCAATTTGCAGTGTTGCATGAACTCCAAGAATCGGTAAATAACGGTGTCGACATCAATAACGACGCTTGTATCTCACTCGTCTCGAATCGACAATCTTCCATGATTGGAGATCGAGTAGAGTTTGCAGAAAGATGATGTTTCTGAGGTTGTAATATTACAAGCAAAAGGAAATTCTCTATGTACGTTCTTGGCTTGTTCCTATGTAATTTCTTGGTTTTGGTCTTTGCTAAGTCGTCTTCTCCAAAGTCTCTTTCTTTAACATAATAATTTTGTAAATTTGTACTGGTTTTTAAAAAATAATAATAAAGAAATGCTCTGAAAGGTAGGTCCATTCTCATTTTTAATCATTGTGTGTAGTGGACATAATATAGTAGAAGAAAATGCGAATCAAAGCATTTGATATCCTGTGTAACATGAAATGGTTTGGACTTGAGCATAAATTGACAACTTTTGATATGCAGTGAGTTATTGTGGTAAGAGTTTATCTATCTTTCATGGAAATTACAGAGAAATTAGCATATTTGAGACATTGATGTTTACTTTGGCATAGCTTTTAAAGGAACCAATTGCTTTCAGCTTAACATGATAGTCATACAATTTGGCCCATATAATAAGTCTTGTAAGTTGATCTCACCATGACTTGAGGAGACTTTCAAGATATAGATCCTTAATATGGGTTTCGATAGTTTACTGTTTGGAAAGGTTTGGATTTAATTTTAAAAAAGCAGTGAAAGGTCCATCTTGATCTCTGCTTGGGCTCTTTGTGGAAAAAACTAAGAGTACAAAATGGGGCAAATTATCAGAAAAAAGGTTTGATGAAGATAAATCTGATGATTAAGTCTTACACATGTATTGAAAAACTCTTGCATAAACAAACTGATAATGATGAAATGTCAATGAAAATATCTAATCATTGAAATGCTACAATCTACAGTAATCTTCAGGTTTTGATATTGTTTCCTCAATTGGAATAACTATAATCATACTTCAAAGTTCAAACAATGAACTGTCAGTTCTAACTTCTAGCTAAGTCTCCCATTAGAGAGTAAGTAGTATTTTCCTGGTGTTTTCTTGTATGATAAAGTCAGTCGTCGTCCAAAGTTTTTTGTTTTGTACTAAATGATGTTAATCAATCAATCTGACACATCTATGTCTCACCACAACTTTTTAGTCAGATTGATTGATTGATTAACATAATTTAGCTAATAATAGTTGATCTGCGTTATCTATAATGAGATTACTAATCTAAAGCAATCTTGCAAATTTGTATTTGTCAAGTTTGATATTTCCTCACACATAAGCTTCTTCTCAAGACATGTATAATCAAATCATACCTTAAAAACAATTTAAGTGCTTATTGGATTCACAGTTCCTTCTTCCACCTTAATAATTCAGCTCGAAACTTTATACAAATACGAAACTGTATAACAAAACATGTATGAGAGTATTGGTTAGATTAAGGCTTCTCGTTATGCGATTGAACAATAATAATAGATTCAATATAGCAGAATTTTCCAAAAACTGACTAGTGAAACAACGATCATAACCCAAAAGAAATTGCACAAACTGTTATGATTTTGGTTCAAATTAAATATCAGTTACACGAAATGGCACATATATAGATTGAATTCAGCAAATCTCTTTAATCTTATAAAACCCTAATTTTACAAACCCTCTTTGGATGTGGTTGCCTTGTCGGCTGTGTCGAAGTCATCGGGGTCTTTGGACGGGTCAGATTTGTCGATTGAGGAACGGAATGTGTCGAGGAAAGGCTTGAAAGCGATCTCTATGGCTAACCATCCTAACGCCAACGCTGCGACCACCACAGTCGCCTGTTTCGCTCCCGAAGTTTTTCCCATCGCTGCGTCTTCGTCTCCTTCGCGTGTCGGTTGAATCAGATCGATGTTTTAAGATTGGGCGATGGGTTTTAGGGTGATTAAAATGGGCCGGTTTGGGCTTCTCATTGGATAAAGACCTAATACAATTAGTTTGTTAGTTACACTATAGCCCAACTTTCTATTCGCTGGCGTTTATGTTTGTAGTACGGAAAAATGGGTAGAAAAACCCTCACCTTTCTTAAAAACATAGAAAAAACCCTCAACTTTTTTTGTGGGTTTTTAAACCCCCACTTTTTCATAAATGGTAAAATAAACCCTAGTATTAATAAACTTAATTTAAATTCAAAAAATAGTTATACTAAAACATAAATAAATAAAAACAATTTGATTTAGGGTGTTTTTTCTAAAATTCTAGTTTATAATATTTTTCTATTTTGAAAATATGTAAGTCAGGATGTAAAAAAGTTAACTAGTGAAGTTTTATTCGGTGTGTTACAAGAATTCATCAACATGAAACCAAACCGATTTTATTACGAATTATATGTAAATTCTTATATCGAAACCGAATATGAGTTTTGATTAATAAAGGTTTATTAGGTTCGGTCTCACAAATTTACTAACGTAAAACCAAACCAAATTTTATAATACTACGAAAAGTACATGAATTTCCACATCAAAATATTTTCATTGGACAAACTAAATAAAATTGACTAACAATTAAAATTTCTATATATATATATATATATATTACGATATATTAAAATATAATATAAATTATATTTAATTAATCATTATTTAACTATATTTTTATCCAAAACTAGAACACTCGAATAAAAAAAATCAAATGTGATATCCTATAAATTTTTGTAGTTTATATAACATAACTTCTAATTGTAACAAAAATAATTTGCCTAATCTCAACTTAATGGTGAATAAATGTTCATAGCGCAAAAACCCTAATTTTAGAAAAAAAAATCGTAAACTCAAATTTGAAATAAAAAATCATAAATTAAATTATTTTTCTTTCTTACAGTTTTAATATAATGATTTTTTAAAAAATTAAATTAAGTTTATTAATATTAGGGTTTATTTAACCATTTATAAAAAGGTGAGGGTTTAAAAACCCACAAAAAAAGTTGAGGGTTTTTTCTCTGTTTTTAAGAAAGGTGAGGGTTTATTTACCCATTTTTCCTTGTACTACGGATCCATGTATCACATTATATGTAAATACTTGAATTTTAATGCAACCACCCATGAAATTTAAGTATAAAAAATATGGATTTGGAATCTCAATTTCTTTTATTAAAAGATTAATTTAAACAAAAACAAATTTAGTCTAATGGTGAAAATATAAGTTGATTATATGGAATGTTTCATAATCCAAAATTTAGTTTTAATTTTTTTTTAAAAAAAACTTATCTTAAAATATTAAATTTTGAACCAGGATATGCCGGATAACTTGATCTTAGTGTTGTCGTAGTCACCATTAGCGTATAAATTTGCATAATATAGGTGGTTGACCCAAAAAGAGAGGATTGATTCAATTTCGATATAAACAGGTTCGTTTTGGTTCAGTTTTACCTGTTACTTTTAATTTTGTCCAATCCCAAAACTATTACTTCAAAGACAAAATGGAGAAGAAACAAAAAAACACTACCAAATGGCAAATGGATGACAAAAGATTATTATATAAGAAACTTAGCATTAAAATATTAAAAATGGACAGCGACGAATTCAAACCTGTGTCTTAATTGTCTCCGGCGACTAAAATCTTCCACTTTGCCTAATTTCAATACATCACATTCATCCTAGCCTTATCCACTTTCCTGGAAATTCTGGTCTGGTTTTCCTTCAGCAATTCAATTAGCTTAATCAAACCGACCGGTTCAAACAATCAAACAATAAATTGTATTTTATTGTGAGACTAGGTCATGGAATTTGACCGAGTCAGCCACAGATAAAATCTGGTACTTGACGTGGTTTAGTTAACTCAACAAAGTTGTTTTGGTTAAACGGATTTGTTGAACACAAGTGTTTCGGTTCACTCACTAAAAACCCGGTTAGGATTACTTCATTGACAAACGAAGCAACCTTTAATTTCAAAACCGCGTTTTAATCAGACTTTTCCTTTCCTTTTTTTTGTTCGGTTTTAATGTTAAATACTTAAATTTCCTTTTCCTTTTTCTTCTCGGTTTTACTCGTCAATATAAATACAATTGTAACAAACAGATTTTGATCAAAGATCTTTTTTTTCTCTCAATTCCTTTCAACGTTCAAAATCGAAGATCTCTTGCCGGTCTTAAGCTATGAATGATCTTCTCTCCCGCTCGTTTAACCGCTCCGTCGCGGACGATTCATCGCCACCGCTCTCACACAACATCGAGATGTCAAAAGCGAAATTCTCCGGCGGAAGTTGCAAAGGTGGTAACAACCTCGACAAGTTCTACCTCGACGTGGAGGTGGTGAACGAAGACCTTAAAGAGCTTGATCGCCTCCGTCGCAACCTCCAATCGAGTCACGAGCAGAGCAAGACGCTTCATAACGCTATGGCGGTGAAAGAGCTGATGGAGAAGATGGAAACTGACGTGACGGCGGCGCTCAAAACCGCGAGGCGCGTGCAAGGGAACCTCGAGGCTTTAGATCGGGCTAATGAAGTCAACCGGAGTTTACCGGAAAGTGGACCGGGTTCGTCGTCGGACCGGCAAAGGATTTCGGTGGTTAACGGTTTGAGGAAGAAGCTGAAAGATGACATGGAAAATTTTAATCGAGTGAGAGAGACAATCACGGAGGAGTACAAAGAGACGATTGGGAGAAGGTACTTCACCGTCACCGGCGAATATCCCGACGAAGCTACCGTCGATCGTCTCATCTCCACAGGTAATTATTTTTTTCTCCAATTCTTTCTTAAAATATTTTTTGGTTAATTTCAAAATTCAAAATTCTAAACGTTAAAGAGCAAAAAAATAGCGCAAGTTGTTAATCGAGAAATTAGTTATAAGAAATTGTTTAGTTTATAATTGCGATTGATTAATTATGGTTAAATCATTATATTGATGATATAAATTGGAATTGTATTGTAGGTGAAAGTGAAACATTTTTGCAGAAAGCGATACAAGAACAAGGTCGTGGTAGGATTTTGGACACTATTAACGAGATACAAGAGAGGCACGATGCAGTGAAAGACATTGAGAAGAGCTTGAATGAGTTGCACCAAGTGTTTCTTGATATGGCTGTGTTGGTTGAGCATCAGGGTGCACAGCTTGACGACATTGAAGGCAACGTCAAACGAGCTGACTCGCTTGTTCGGTCTGGTGCCGACCGGCTTGTTAAGGCACGGTTTTATCAGAAGAACACACGGAAGTGGACTTGCTTCGCCATTTTGCTATTGCTCATTATTGTGGTTTTAGTTGTGTTGTTTACTGTTAAGCCTTGGGAGAGTAATGGTAGTGGTGGTACGCCTCGTCAAGCTGCTCCGGTTCAAGCTCAGTCACCGCCACCTCCGACTGTGAACCGCCGGCTACTTCGCTAAATCTTTTTTTTTTTGAGGTTCCCTCGGTCTATGCATGAGCATATCTATGTTTTGGAGATTGTTTTTTCGTTTAAACTTTTTCTTCTTTATATTTCTGTAACGTTTTGGCTGGTTAAACTCTGTGTATATATAATGCGATCATTGCTTATTTTTGACAATCGGCTTAAGTTAATTTGACCGTCTTTGAAAATTGATATATTATTAGAAGAACAGAGATTTACTAAAATCGATGGTTCGGATAATTTCCAAAAAATGGAAATCATAAATATAAAAAATGATTTACAATATTGTCAGATCTTAAATAGAGAATATTTACATGTATCTCTAAAGTATTATTTTCATCTCTATATCAAAAACAATGTATTTTGGACACGGATAAGTCTAATAATAATTCTTCCTACTAATATTGGGCCGTGGGAAAAGCCCATTGGTCATACAATCCAGCGTAAGAGAAAGAAAAAACTTTTGTTGTGTTGTGTTGTGTTGTGTTGTGCTATTGTTTCACTTTCTCTCGCAATGGCGTCATTGAAGATGATAGGCAAGTCAAATTTGGGAATTCTTCAAATTTTATTTCTTCGATCGATTATCTTCTCTTAATGTACAAGATTCAGTGTAACTTATCTGTTGCTTCGTTTTGCTTTTCTTCTGATGTATTTGTGCAAGATCAGACATAGCCGTTAACTTCACAGGTTAGTTGAGGCATTTCCACAAACACTTTGTGAACATATCCTTTTCTGATCAAATTATTGCACAGACCATATGATTTTTTTTTTGTCTAATTGAAACAGATGGGATGTTCAAGGGACTTTACCATGGCAAGAACTGTCATGTTCCTGATATTGCCACTGTCCTGAACCGGGCTTGGTCTGCTGGAGTCGATAGAATCATAGTTGAGTCACTTTTATTGAATTTCTTTGAATCATTACAAATGATGGAATTTGAGTAATTCAGATTCCAATTTTCTTGAATAGGTAACTGGTGGGTCATTGGAAGAATCAAGAGAAGCTCTTGCAATTGCAGAAACTGATGGTTTGTTTGTTTTACAGATCTTTTTTCTCAGAAAGTTTTAGTCTTTTAAAGTTTTTGATTAATCATTGTACATTTTTGCAGGTAGGCTATTTTGCACTGTTGGTGTTCATCCAACTAGATGCAATGTCAGTTTTTTGCTTTAAATACTCAGAGTTTCTTGAAATCTAAAGTCTAATCTTCTGTTTGGATTGTTCTTTAATGTCATTTTTGTGTTTATCCATCAGGAGTTTGAAGAGAGTGGTGATCCAGAAAAGCATTACCAGGCTCTTTATTCATTAGCCAAAGAAGGAATGCAGAAAGGGAAGGTGCTATTTCTTCTCCTCTAGTAGATACATTGAATTGCTTTCGTGATGATCGCAATCAAAACCATTCACGGAACGCTTTTTTCTTTACGATTAATTTAGGTGGTAGCAATTGGTGAATGTGGATTGGATTATGACAGGCTTCAATTTTGCCCAGTTGACATCCAGAAGAAGTAAGTTTGATCATAAAGAGTTGGATCTTTCGCATGTTTACATTGTTTTCTTTCCTTTCTCTATTTAAATATCATCCTACGTTTTCTTTGTTGAGAAAGGTATTTTGAGAAGCAATTCGAACTAGCATATGCTACAAAGTTGCCAATGTTCCTACACATGCGAGCAGCTGCTGAAGATTTCTGTGAAATTGTTGAGAGAAACAAGACTAGGTGAAACTGCAGGCTAATGTTTACTCGACTAGGGTTTAGATAAACTTCCTGGATTGCTTTTTTAGTCATCTTAATCTATAGTCCATGATTCACTGTCAGGTTCACTGGAGGAGTTGCTCATTCATTTACTGGTAGTGCATTAGACCGCGATAAGCTTCTCTCTTTTGATAAAATGTACCTTGGTAAAGACTTCCACTATTTTCCCATTAAAGACTATGCCTTTAGGCTTTAGCTCTCCTTGGCGTTTATAGGATCACATTTGTTCAGAATATCTTGAATTACTGTTCTGGTCTTTTGTTTTGCTGATGTGATTCTATTTTGCAGGAGTTAACGGCTGCTCGTTGAAAACAGCTGAGAATCTTGATGTAATGAAAGGAATACCAGTAGAGAGGATGATGATTGAAACCGACTCTCCATATTGTGATATTAAGAACACACACGCCGGAATCAAGTTTGTAAAGTCGACTTGGCCTTCCAAGAAAAAAGAGAAGTATGATCAAGAATCCCTTGTCAAAGGCCGAAACGAGCCATGTTTAGTTCGGTGAGTGTAGCTTCGAGAACCCCTTGCCAAATCTAAAAAATGTACAGTATACAGTCTTTAGATTACTTCTTATGCAATCCTTTATTTCTCCAGGCAAGTTCTTGAGGTGGTGGCTGGCTATAAAGGACTTGGTGATATAAATCAAGTTAGCTCAACCTTGTACCACAACACTTGCAGGCATGCTCTTTCTCTATTTCAGTTTTACATAATTTCTTTATCTGTTCGGAGAATGACATTTAAAGAGGACATTGAAAAAATTGTTCTTAAGCAAAGGTTTCGTCCTGATGGATTGTTTATGTTTCTGCAGAGTTTTCTTCCCTCAGGACTTAGATTCTGCTGCAGATGCTCTGCTTTCCGGGCACCATGAGATCGAGTAGCGGTAATCATGACATCAATTTGCAGTTTTCTGGAATCAAGATATGTTACACCATTTATGGACTAAAAGCATTCTCAATAAAAATTACAACAAATCTCTTGTTTTCTATCTCATATATTGTCTTCTTCTTCAGTCTCACTAGAACACAACACATTTATAAAGAAAACAAAATTTCCATTCTTTGGCCCTCGAGCTGATCAGTCTGAAACTTATCCGGAATCTATTGTGCTTTTGCTGCTTCATGTACTAACGTTCGAAAGCACCTCGCTACTCTCTAGACTGGCCTCTTCGGTTTCTCCTTCTTCTACAGACGGAGGAGATACAGTGGGTCTCTCTCTCTCTGAAGCCAAATTTAGCCTCAGTGCTCGTCCTTCAACTTCCTAAAAACCAAAACTAGTGAGTCTCAAAACATAAATCAACCACCCAAACAAGGAGGGAGAAGAAGCTTTACCACGCCATTCATGGTAGCCAAAGCAGACTGAACATCTTCCGCTGACTCGAAAGAGATGAAACCAAATCCCCGAGACCTCCCAGTATTTCTTTCATAGATAACTTTAGCACCAAGCACACCAGGTTGATCAGCAAATGCATCTTTTAGACCTTGTGAAGTTAGATTCCAACCAAGGTTTCCTGCATAGATCTTGTGAGGACTATCTACATAACTCTGGTTAGTATCACGGATTTTGGTTCTCATTACTTCTCTCTCGCCGCCTCTCGGCACCTCCGGGTAGTTCACTTTCACAGTTCTACCACCAATTTGCTACAAACTCAACATACACACACACAAGAGATGAGAAACATTCTAAAGCTGAATCATCTTTGATCAATGATGTGAACTTACAGAGCTGTTAAACATCTGAATCGCTTCCTTAGCTTCTTCAATGGTTCCCATGGTTACAAATCCAAATCCTCTGCTTCTATCAGTAACTTTATCATAAACAATCTGCAACAAGAGAACAATCTTCAGCCTAATTTTGCTTGACTCTCTCCAAAATCGATTGATAGAATCTCATGAAGGTTAGAGATGAACCTGAACATCGACGACATTGCCAGCTTCTCCAAAAAGCTGAGAGAGCTCAGAGGAAGTGATTGTGTAAGGTAAATTCCCAACGTAAAGCCTCCCTTCTTCACCACTCGCTTGTGTCGTTTGTTTTTCATCTGCGTCTTCTTCCTCTACTTCTTCTTCTTCTTCTTCCTCTTCATCATCATCTTCTTCTTCAACTGAGGCGTGGATTTCATCATCGGCCGAAGTAGCTCCGGTTTCGGCGGCGCAGAAGAAGCGGTGGCGACGGATATTTGAATGGGGAATTAGTGGGTTAGGGCAATTAGCAACGAGTTTGAAGGATTTTGGTGTAAAGCGATAGAAGAGTTGGAAATTGGAGTGGGAGGAGAGTAATGGATTAAAGGTAGCGGCGGACGAAGCGATGGCTGCGGCGGATACCGCCACGGCGGAGGAACAAGAAGCTGACGACATTTTTCAAAAGGGGTTTCTGGGATTTTTGGATGAGAAAGAGTGAGCGGATAAGATAGAATTTCTTCTCAACGATTTTTGTGGAAAGTTTTTTCTAAAAATTTATAAAATCATTTTAAAAGGCATTTCACACGAAGAAAATTATAAAATCTTACCGAAAAATGGAACTGTTATGAAAATTTATTTGTAAGATTACTGTGAAACTGTTATGAAAATCACCAGTGTCCTAATCACAAACATCTGAAATAGGCAAAATGATAACAAAACATCTCATGCAATTGCCCAAAAACCAAACCAAACCAGCTGAAACTAACTCCAATCATCCATCTCCAAACCAAAACAAGACTTATTTCAAAACTCTAGTGACACAAATAATATCACCACTAAGATTATCAGAGCAATATCATCAGTGATGATTCATCACCTTCTATGATAAGATATCAAATATTTGGGACGTTATGTCTTTCTTCTTGGCCCTTTTTTCTCTTCACCCCAATGGAATGGATATGTGCAGCATAAAAGAACAAGAGAAACAAGCAAAAGGAGAGTGACAAAGATGATATTCCTCTAGAAGTTACCTTGTATGTGTGATATCCATGAACTGCATAGCACATGATAAGAATTGATTTGCTCAGTAAATTTTGCAGGCAAAAGTTCACAAATGCCCTAGAATTTCAAGAAAACTTTTATTTTTCTACAAAGATATGACTTGAGTTCTCTCAGATTTATCCAGAACACTACTTGTAATGCCACAACCTTTTGGTCCAGCGTGTTGCGTCTTGCGCATAACCAGTAAATAGAAGTAGAACTGAGCCTTTTAAAGCTTGACTATTGGGCACCAAAGTTAGACCAAAAAGAAGGCAAACAGAGGCTTCCAATGACTGAATGCAATGACAAAGATTTTATTCCACTTGCATGAATAATTCGTAGAAGATAACCAGAGACAAACGAATTACAGCTTTTGGTTTGAGATATCTAAAGACATCAGCTTATTATGTTGAAGAGAAAGTATATATTGTTTCAAGAAAGATAAACAAAAAAACAGCTGAAATTAGTTTAAGGTTTCAAACACATGATGCTTTCAACATCATCCCAAAGAGTGGTATGCAAAGATCCGGTTCCAGAGAACTTGGGGTGTAATGACCCTATAACAACCGCTCCTGTTACACGATTCTTATCCAAATCGTAAATAACATGCATTGGTACTTTAGTTTTATCAAAGCTTCCCGCAGACAACCTGAGCTCTCCGCTGCGACTGGTATTGTGCATCAACAAATCATTAAAACGGAGGCTCTGCATAAGCTGGTGACTTGGCAAAACAAAAGCCTTATGCGACCATTCACTCTTCCTTGCATCCTCAACCACCCAGAGGTCTAGAATACATTCAGTCATGAGACGGGAATACTCAAAAACAGCTACTTTACCTCTGTAGATCATGAGATTAGCGCGACGGGTATTCCAGACGATGCAAGCTTCGATGGGTAATTCAATCAAATTAAACTCCTCAGTAATCAAGTCAAAACTCATGAGCACACATGTGTTCTTACCAACCCAAGAACCGTAATACAAGACACCATTGATGGAGACACCTTGTGAGTAAGGACGATGAGGAGGAGGATGAATGGATGGTGCTGTGAGTACCTCGCCATGAAGCTCCAGAATCAAGTACAAACACCTGATGCTCGGATCTCACTACTCTCTCTTCCTTGCTCACCTCCCACACTATGCTAAGCACTTTGTATGCATTATTAACAGAGTCGTGCCCAGAATAGTTCCACATACGGAAATCTCCTTCAACTTCCTCTAACCAGTTGGATTTCACTTTGGGCAAGTTCACAAGCTGCTTAGTGGTGAGGTTACAGATCCGTACCTCTCGCCCAACTCTGAAACACATCAAGCCACGAAGTGAGTTTACAAAGTCACCTCCCATTCCCGGAAAGGTCAGATCTTGGTTGAGATGACTGAAAGGGTCCGCTTCAAAATTATTATTAGTAGAGAGCAACGCATATTGGTGTTCCCTGTCAGACAAAAACATGAACGGACGTGGTTCTCGCTTCGGAGATGTCACTTTGAAGAAAAGGTTGGTGAAATATCGGGAGGAGATGAGGGAAGACCAGTGCTTTGATACACAGTTGAACCTCGTCACTGAATTTGCAGGTAATCTCGCCAGAATCTCCATCAAAATCTCCTGGGGGATCTCCTTAAAGGTAGCTGATCTCGAACCGGCCTTCACGATGCCTCTTCTTCTCCTTCTGCATCGTCCTTCTACCTTCTTCCTCAACCTTTTCACGACGGCAAGACGAATAAACAATCCCATAGCTACACTTTTGTTCCAATGTTTTGTCCTTTTTTTGTTGTAGGCCAACCTAAGCATGTACTTTGTAGAAAACAGAACTGAACTCAACTCAATCCTAAGAACCAAAGGAATTGTAGTGTAACCCCTTTTTCACGCAATTAAAAAAAAACAAATAAATCAACTTTAACCCAAAATTGAGATGCATACGGCCCAAACCCGGCCCAAACCCAGCCTAAACCCAAGTATCACGGGCCCTTCTGTACATGCTTAGTGACAAAGAAACCTATCACATATATGGACCGAATCAATCCAACATTAGCTTAGTAATTACATTTTAATCAATCCTTGACGAGATATGTATATACATATTTTTTAAGCTAATGCTGGACACATATGGACCGAATCAAAATTTAATTCGGTTGGATCCAGTTATAAAGAAAAGAATTATCCAATCTGGTTTGGATAGTTCTGTTCAAAAACTATAACTACTAGGTAACATTCTTATTGCAACGAGCCCAAAAAAATAATCATTTACAACATTATTTCTTTTCTTTTTTTTTCTGTTCACAATTTTATCACATGTTTACAGAATTATAAAATTCTCATGTCTGGATTTAATTTGGTCGCTTGTGAAATCTCATTGACATGTTGAAAATTGTGATCCCAGCATTGTACATGCTACTTCCATCAATTTACCTGCAACATATTATAAAATCAATTAGAAGTTTTATTAATTTTCCAAACGGTTTGGTTTTTATTTTGTCAGTGTGCTGAATTAACAATACCAATAACAAGGAAGGACTATTAAAATGATTGTTTCTAACTGATGCTCAAAGAAATATATTTAGAAAAATAAAAAAAAGTTGTTCTCTTTATTAACCAATATGACTCATAACTCGCTTTAAAAAAAACAAAGAAAAAAGGAACACTTTGTGATTTTCATTCACTTTAACATGGGATTCTTTCGTCGGTGGATCATTAAATAGTTATAAATCCTAATTATCTCCAAAATTTTATATAATATTGTTGAAATATAATATATCATAAAAAAGTTTGTTAGAGAGACTTTGTCTCCATTCTCACACGTTTGTACTTTATGCCAAATCTCACTTGTTTACTTAGTACTCTCTCGTTGAAAGACTAATTGTATAATGACTAATCACTATTACCTTTCTATAACAATGATTTAATTATCCATTTAATATGACAAAATCATAGAACATAAGAAATTCCCTAAGCAGGTAACTTTATACTTTGTAATAATGTCTATAACAAAACTTAATAATTTTTTTATAGTGGAATGTATTTGTTTAAACTTATATAATTTGTGGTTAAAATGTCACGATCAAATAGGTTAGGACAAAAATTAAGAGACTAAAGATTTATTAAAAATCGATTACCTCTTCTTGGTTTGGCGGCTTTCTTGACGACGGGAGCGGCGGTTTTCTTCTCGACCGGAGTTTTTTCCTCCGGGAACAAAACACCGTCAATCCCTTGAACCGAAATCCGTCCATCGGTATAAATATCAGGATCGAACAAATAAGCCGAACCATCACCATGACCGAACTTAACCGAACCATCTGCCTCCTGAGCCTCTACTTTATGAGGAAACCGAAGTGAATCGTACCGGACTTTCCCAAACCGGCGTACAGAATTGTACATACTCTCTTCGGTTTGGTATTCCGGTATGATGTGGTAATACACAATTTGCTCTGGAGCTCCCGGTTCACTCAATTGGTCCGTGGTCAACTTAGCCATAGCTTCGTCGTTTGGAGCTAAAACGGTTAAAACGTAACCTTCCGACACGAGCCGACCCATCTCGGTGGCTAGAGAAGTGAGATTAACGAGAATGTCTGCCATTTCATTGTAGCCACCGTAATGAAGAAGCGTGTGAATGAAATCTTTAACTTGAGCCTCTCCGTTGAAATGGTGACGAGGCCCACCCGGTCCAGGTGCCGGAGCCGGAGCTAGTGACGGACCAGGTGACATTGCGTCGTAAACCGGAAGAACCGGTGGAGCTCCGGCGGGAATTGGTGCTGGCTTTTTCTTGAGACGGTGAGTTCTTGGATCAACCTCCGGTGCTCCTTCCGGTAACACGGCGGCGATTGAACGTAGACTACGACGGCGGTTGAAATCTTCTTGAACAGAACGTGGGATTAAAAGACGTTCGATGCCGTGGATGATTCCGTCGGGTCGGGTTAAATCATCGGGTTTGGTAATCTCAGCGGAGTTGACTTTTCCGTTGGTGAAGTGGAGGTGGTCGTTGGAGAGAGTACGGTGGCTGACGACGGCGGAGGAGAATTGAGGAGAAGTGATTCTTTTGGGAAGAATGTGAAACATTAATAAAGATTGTAATGATTTGAGGTTTTTTGGTTGGAGCAAGAAAGATTTGAATTCAGGATCAAGATTTTTTTCTAAGGCATCGTTACGAGGAGCAAAGATTGTGATGTTGTGTTGACCAACAGCTTCTTCTAAGGTTTGGAGAAGAAGAGCTTTCTCTACGAGCTCTGCTAGTTCTGTGTAGTGTGAGTCAAGAAGAGCAACGAGGACGGAGTTGGAGTTTATTTGACCCGACCCGGGTTTATCGGGTAATGCGGTGGTAATGGAGATAGTGAGGAGGAGGAAGAAGAGAAGCTTGGAGAGATCATCCATGCTGGTGGTGGTGGTGGAGAAGAAAGTGTCGGTGAAATGAAGAATGGTTTTGAGTTTTTTTTTTGGGTTGTGAATAAGGAAAGATTTGAAATAGTGATGTGATTGTGATTGTGATGTTTCTTCTTCCTTTTGTTTTTTTTTTAGTTGTGAATTTTATTTTTCTTATTAATAAACATTTTCTTCTTAATTATATTTATTTTGGTGGGTGGGTTTTAATGCTTTCTCTAATTATATTTATTTTGGGGAGAGAAGTGGGTCTATGAGGGAAATAAATGTATGGTGACGTCGATAAAACATGAAGCCAAGAGTTCAGCTTTTCAGGGAATTAACAACAGCTCAGCTCTGTCTTTGTGTGTGTCGGTTACTCAAAATCACAAAATTCACGTTGCCTTCAAGTCAAAATCTTTCCGTTTTTGTCTTTTCTTGTAGTAACAAAATAATCAAAAACCTTAAGGAAATGTTTTATTTTCTAAAAACTAGAGATGTTAAGCAATTGTTATGGTTGATTGGTCATAATGATGAATGCTAATTCTAGTTGGTTCGTAGTAGACATAAATGAATTCGCATAAGATATCAAAGAGATGTACTTATTGTCCTGTATTGGGGTATGTATATAATGAGTTGAAACACTAACATTATTAGTGTCATACAATGTTAGTATTAAAGAAAGACAAACAAAAAAAAGAGTTCTTTGCCCAAAGAAAAAAAAAATGAGTTCACGGGCATATCAAACAAAGTGTCGGCGTGACCGTGAAAACTTCAAAGGAACTATTTTAACAAACAAAAAAACTTCGAAGGAATTATTAGTATGTAAATATAAGTAAAATTTACAATGATATTTGTTGAAAAAAAATTACAATGATATTTATTTAAGTAATCTATAGTTTAATTATATGATTGTGAATGCTAGCCGCCTGGAGCTAATTTACTTTCCTTATTAATTAGTTTGAAACTACACTTTTAAAATAACATCCCGTCTCAGATATATTCTAAAGACTGAATTATTTACTTGTTAAATAATTGACTTGATGTTGTGTTTGTTGAATCATAGAATCTTCGCCGGTGATCCTTCTTAATAAGTATTAAATTGTTTTTCTTTGTTCGTTTGCATTTATTTATATATCTGTGATTTTATAATCGTATAACTTTATTGTTTTAGTCAAAAGTTATTTCTATTCCATACGCGAAACAAGTGAACAACCAAAAAAAGAAACAATGCGTTGCGTTTAGAATTCGTAAAACAATTTTTGCTTGATTAATATATAGCGTAAACGGAAAATTTTCTAATTTGTATACGAAAGAATCGAAGTTATAATCGATGTAAACCTTGGCAACACCCCGAATGAGCTTTAAAAAAGAAACACTAAGATTAGAAGGAAGTAGTTTGGAACAACAACATGCATGAGAGTGTCTTTGAATTCGGGACTAGATAAAATATTGTCTTATTGGTCACGATTATATATCGAATTTTAGGAACTATATATAAATTGTCATTGCTGAAGAAAAAAACTAGGAATATTGAGTGCAAACATGTTAATATATTATAGGGATTTGTGTTGAATTTTAATAAGAAATATACAACACAGATTACAGCATATAATTCTCAAATTGTTATTCTTACAGCAACGTGAAAATTTAAAAAGCTGCTAGAGTTCTCATGGAAATATGTCTACCTTAGTGTTTACCGTTTACGCCAAGCCTTAATTAGAGTACGCATTGCTTTTCATACATGCCGTAAAACTAGAAACGGCGACGTTTCGCTTACCGTTAGATTCTTCGTCGCCTTCAAACATATACCTTAGTTTTAAAGATTCTATCAAAGTCAAAAAATAAAATAAGCCAACAAAATATATTAAAAAGGGAATTAGATAAACGTTTCTCCAAACAGTAGGTTATACTGATCAAGAATTTACTCATGACGACCAGATATTTTTTCAAACTTTCGAATAATTGTTTCATTAAAACTTTGCCAAGAAACCCGTGACAAAATCTACTTCGAACTCATTAACTTCGAATAAATATACATTAGTAGGTTTCCTGAAAAATCATTTTGTTCTAATCTGCATCTAAAAATTAGATCATAGTATAATTTTGATCTAATGGTTGGCCTAGCTAGTGAGTGAGAAGTTTATATTTATTATATATAGAGGCTTTGATTTAAAGCATGCAATAGATTGCCAAACTATATGGCCTAGCTAGCTAGCAGTCTTGTATTCTTAAACCTTAATTAAAATCCAGATATACAACTATTGGATCACTGATTCAACCTTTAGGATTATCCGTTCGAGACGTTTATCATATGTTAGATCATCCAAATTTGTGAATAGTTAAGTTCGTCCAGTAAAATTTAGTATGTAATTATGTAAAGAAGTAAAAGGAATGTGATAGATGAAAAAAAAAGTGTTAACTTGTTTATTAAAAAAAATGGAGTGAAAAAAGCAGCCCTTTGTCGAAGCTTTTCTTAATAGGAAAAAGAAAAATTGACTAAGCAAATAATTGAAGAAGAAACTGCTTCGGAAACTTCTCTGTTAGATGCGAACTATCTGGGTCAATTTTGATACGGAAGATCTTACAATTCAATATTAGATGCGAGTTCTCAATAAATCACTTTTATTTGTCTTTACTTGGACAACCATATGATTGCTTCATACATATAAAATTATTCGAATATTTAAAAAATACACGTCTGTATGAATTTGATGCGAGATATTTTATGGATCATGGCATTTATAGAACAACAGACATTTATATTTCAGACAGCTAATTGGTCTATGATCTGGGCACATGCACGTAATAAGACACAAGACAATCTGAAAAAAAGTTGCATAAAACTAATGTTATTCACTGGAATACTATATATTTATACATTTCCTCTATTTAACCTAGACATAAATTAAAAAATATATAGCATACCCATATGTATAGTTAGACATATCTAAGTTATGGTATTAAAATATATACTCTTGTGCTGGCATGCATGCAATGTGATTAAATAAATTGACGAACTTTACCGTATAATGTTATAGAAAAATATATTTAAATATATAAACCTTTTACAAAAATATAGACAAAACTAATTTTAGTCATGGATGAAAGAGAACGGTTTTTGGTAAAAAGATGATCTTAAATGCTACAAGGAGTACATTTGGTTGGAAACAAAAGAAAAAAAGTTATGTAACTGCCTAAAATAGAGAAAGCTTAAATTGTACTTGTTTTGTTGTGTTTTTACTCAAACTCACGATTGCAATGACAAAGTTACACAATCACAATTGCGATGATCAGAACCAATTTGGTATAGTCATACAATACAACAAGCATAATAATCACTCTCAGTATTCAGAAAGTATTCCTAGCTAGATCATCCAAATTCTAGAAGTATGGTAATGACAAAACCCTTCAAAGTGAAACTCCCACCAATGTATATCAACAGGTACATATAGGTTGTCCAATCTTCAATCTTTAATCTTGTGTCTTATAATAAGACTCTTATCTTGGAGTAGATGAACAAGTACTTGACAATCCCCTTCAAAGCATACCCTCAGGCCGTCACGCTATTGCGGTGTTATATATTTAGAAGAAAGAAAAAAAAACAAATCTTAATAAGCGAAAGGGCTTAATAATTTGCAGAAAATCTCACACAATAGAAATGGTTTCCAACAAATTTGGCCGTAAGTGAATTTAACTACCCATCACCAGCCCACTATATATGCCTTGGAGAAACATGACCTCGTTGCCAAAAACAAAAACATGATTATGACTTGTTGTAATTATGTTAAACGACTAATTAGATTAACGAGAATAAGAACCTTCTATTCGATTAGTCCCTTTTACCCTCTGTTTATGTCGTCATCCTCACTTACAGGGTGATGCAAATAGCCAAATACTATATTATAAGAATTAAGAATATATATATGGTTGGATCATAAAAGTATGCATGTCGTCACGTTGTGATCGTCAGAAGATTAATATTTTTTTAATAAAATGACCAATTCCATACTCTCGTAACTCGTAAGCCACATTTTAATTTGGCCTATGACCCTTCGGGGTTTGTTCACGATAACCCTTTTCATTCATTTAAAATACCACGTTTCTAACAAATTGGTATTTTATATAACATTTTACGGACTCTTTTTTTTTGATAACCCAGTATCCAGACCACATAGTGATCTGACTAGCCCACTGGGCCTAAGCTCGCGTCACAGGAATTTTTAAGCCTCCACTTAAGGGCCCCCTGATAAACTGGTGGTCTGGGGCGCCTGAGCAAGTCCGCAGGTAAATTCCCAGGTGGCCACATGAGTGAGAGAACGAAACTGCGTCTGGGGAGGATCGATCCCTGGCCTAGACCAACAGGGCGATCCTTCCAACCAAACGAGAACCACTCGCCCACCACCATGTGGTTATTACGGACTCTTTTGTATCCCAAATCTTTATAAATCTTGAATGTTTAATAAGTCTTTAAGATTCTGCTGTCACTTTGCTTCAGAAAACATATTAGTATACACTTGACTTTGTGAAATATTATTGCTTTCATACGTTATTGCAAAGATAACTTATAGTATTAAACCGTGATTTGTAGTTAACTGATTAAAAATGTACAGATTTGAGTTTGGTTTATCTGTCCCGACTCCCGAGTCTCTTTTTCTTCAACAAGTTTTTTTTTCTTTGACCAAAAAACTGCATGGACCAAAAAACCAGTCCAAAACATAATGGTTCAATTTTTAGTTTCTTAATTAGTTGCAAACTTGCAAATCGTTTAAGAAATCATTTTTTTTTTGTTATAGGAAAGTAAATAAAATATCATTTATTATCTATTTGAAAACATTTCAAGCAATATAAAACAATCCGCATAATATATATGTTCATAAAACAAAAAAAAAATACTTAATTTTGCTTAGAAATTTGAAAACATCAAATAAATTGAAACCAAAAAAAATTCATATTAATCAGAATTCGGATGGAGTATGTGATAATCACATTCTAATTCTGATAATATCTGGAAAAAAAAACAAATTCTGAACCAAATATGGAAAAATTTATTTGACTCGAGAATACTGTTAGATTGGTAAAATTTGTGTTAATAGGAAAACGAATGATGTCGGATTTGTAAGTAAGTGATGAAAAAAAAAAAAATTAATAATGACATAACAGAGATTTTGGTTAGATAAAATAGATGATTCGGTACCATTAAAAAATGATGCTAATGATGAATGTAAATTAAATTAATCATATTAATAATTAATTATTACGTCACTCTATTCATCACCAAACATAATCATACTGGAAAGTACTAATTAAGAGCCAGCGCAACATAATACATCTGTTATGTAAAAACCCTTAATTAAGGCTTAGGCTAAATCATAACAACACATATTTAAAGAAAGGTAATTAGCAATCACATTTTGTATTTACACAAACAACACAATATTTACAGGTAAAAAATCCCCTCAACAAAAAAATTTAAATTAAAGAAAAGAAAAAAGAGAAAAAGATTGACCCTGGGAAGACTTGAAAGGTTTAGCCCAGATTCAGATTCAGATGAGAGAAAAAAATTCCGAAATTAATAAATCACGAATTTTCAAATCACAAAACCCAATGAATAATTACATATTAATTTTGTACAAAAAAACCTTAAAATCAAATAGTTGCCGCCATCTTGGAATTGGATTTAGCCTTGGAAGAGTGTCGCCGGCGATACTCTTTGTTATTTCCCGACGGCTCCACCACATCCGCCGCGAATCTCACCTTTTTCTTCATCACCATTTTTTTCTGCGCTCCTGTCACATAAAAACAACAATTTTCCCCATCTTTTTCAATTTTCATAATCAAAATAAAATAAAATAAAATAGAAAAGAATGGATGGAGAAGAAATTGGGACGTACGGATTTCGAAATCGAACTTGTCCATGTAATCGGAGAGAAGACGCTTATGAAATTGACTCGCTAAGAACACAACGCTTCCCGAGACGGCGAAAACCGCCATGAAACCTAATGAACTCTCCATAAATATCTCTCTAGGGTTTAAATTTCTTCTGTAATTAATGGAATCGGGGATCGATCTGTGATTCTCCGTCTAATAATCAATAGGAAAGAGAGATGAAGAAGGTTTTGGTGGGATCAGGGGACATGATCGGAGAAGAGAGACGGAGAAGGAGAGAGGAGGACAGAAACGGAAGAAGCATTGCAAAAAAAAAAAAAAAACCAGAATTACAGAGAGGATTTGAGAAAGATGAAGGTTTTTTATTTATATACACACAGCCTTTAAAAAAAAACTAAAAAAAATCAATTTTAAGTATTTTTTTTCTTATTTGGTCAACAAACAAACAACTCGATTATATTCAATTTTTGATTTAATCGATGCGTCATAAATAAATTAATATACTACATTTTTTTTTTTTTGTAAGCCTCACCAGACACCACCACCTCTTTCCTCTTGTTTGTTTTTTGTCTAAATACAAGAATAATTTGAACTTCTCTCTCACTTTTTGTTTTTGCTTTTTTTTTTTTTGAACAAATATTTTTTGATAAACTTTTTGTTTTTGCTATGTTCTAAATTATGTTACCAAATTTTGATTCTTTTGATTGAATCAGATTCAGATTTTTTTTTTAAATCTATAAAATATTTGTGTTGTTAGATAAATGACAATCCATTTTTATTATATACAAATATATTTATTTTTAATAGATAGTTGAAACAACTATAAAAAATATATGAAACATGATTCCTGATAATTTTAGAGTACGTTTTTTTTTTTAATTCAATACCAGACAATATATATATATTTGAATCTGGATATAAAAATTAGCACCCACCAGTATACTACAAATTATTGGTCAATCTGGAAATGATTTGAATTCGGAAATTGTAAAATTCGTATTTTTCAAAGTTAATCCTACATCTAGCACATAATTTTATTATTCTATTGGTCAACAATCAAAAGTAAGACACTTTCAAAGTTATAATTTTCTTCAAAAAAGTTTCCAAACTATATAATATTTAAACACAGTACACAGAGTTAGGTCTTTCTCTAAACTTTTGATATCTTTTGCATTTCTTTCCTTTAAATTGAGATAAGGCGGAAATCTTCAAAAACTAGATTTTTCCATGGTATATTACTATTATCTTTTTGGTTTTATTTCTACCATTAACTTGCTTTTTTTTTGTCACATTGGTGATATTTATTTGGAAACACCAAAACTTTTTTAGCCAGAATCCTGTAAACAAAAATGAGATATACAATAAGTCCTATAACTGCCAAGACTTATATAGAATGATATAATTTCATATTTGTCCAATGAGTGAAAGTTAGGAAGTGTGCTTTCAATATCAATTTCATAGGATAACATAAAAATAATGAGAGATGAGGACTATATAAAAGCCAAGATAAAGATATGGTTGGTTTTGAGATGTGGTTCCAACAACCTCTACTACGGGTTTGCTGACAGGTGGTGGGTTCGGTCTGATTCTTTCCTTTTTCTTTTTTGAAACTTGTCAGTTTGGGGAAAATTTATGAACCAGAGAAAATCAAATATATGAACCAGACCAAAAAAGATTCAAAACATTATAATGTCATCCAAATTATATATGACCAAAAACATGATTGGAATCATTCGATATATCTATCATTCAAACCAATTCTGTATGATGGTTTGGTTGTTTGGAATAGTTGTAATAGTTTCATGTGTTTTTTTTTTCTTCAGTTCGAAAGTTTATATAGTCTATACTCTATAGATAAATTAAAAATATTGAATTAATTTTTTTTTAGTGCAAATGAATTAAACTACTATGAATGGGTTTTATTTTTTTGTCGACTAGGTGAACTGGTTTAAGTCTAATGTTCTGGTTTGGTATATATTGCATCGGTTCATCACATTCACAAACTAATGACCTAATGAGCGATTCTATATATAATAATTGCATCACTCAGAATTTTATTTTTACATTAGGAAATGGTTTTTTTTTTTTTTTTTTTTTTTTTATTGTTAAAGATAGCTGGTCGGTCCGTCGCGATCCATCAAAATAAATGCCCATCGCGAGCTGACCAAGATGGACACGGGCCTGTTTGACACCTTTAAAGAGAAAGATGAACAATCAAACATTAGGAAATGGTTAAAATTAAGAAGAGGCGGTGGCTCGGATGTAGAAAGAGGCCGAGGCCTTCTCTAATTTACTCGAAGCTATTTTTTTGCGCAACTTTCCTTAGCTCATCTCGGCGATTCTAGGGTTTCTTAGTCTTATTTTGTTCAGCGATTGCTTCAATTTCACGTTTTTGGACTGCCATTGAATCGGCCAACATTGGGTGTATATAAACATAATTAGTTCCTAACTTGATTAGGAAACAATAACTGTTTCTTTTGTGAATAAGGCACGTAAAGGGGCATAAGCCCATTAGTAATTCCTCATGTGTTAGGGAGTATATAAGTAGAATGGATCATCTTAAGTATTGGAGAATATCTGTTGACAATAATTCTTTTTTTTTTTTGACGAAACAAAAACCCTAAACGGAAGAAGTCCCTTTCTTACGATGCAAGGAACAAAATCTCTGGTTTGTACACAGAGAGAAACGTCAGTTGTTCAGCTCCGAAAGAGGCAAGATTGGAAGGAAAATACTGGTCTGGGAATCACCAAACAGGGACTAGGAGCAGAGACAAATATACAAAGGAGGAAGAAACCAGACAAATCTCAAGCTACAATTTCTCAAAATAGTGAAAAAGTGTCCAATGTTATTGGTGATTCTTCTGAACCAAGCAATTCATTGGCTGCTATCAGTTCTTCCAACATTGGGTTTCAGCTCCTAAAGAAGCAGGGCTGGAAAGAAGGTACTGGTCTTGGAATCGCTGAACAAGGTATATTGGAGCCTCTACAAGCAGAGCCAAAACTTAACAAACAAGGACTTGGATCTGAAAAACCAGCTAAGAGAAAAGCGGCACAGCCTCAGAATACAGCTTCTGAAGAAGTATCAAAGAAGAGCAAGAAACTTTCTAAGAAATTGCGGAAGATGATCGAGCACGAAAAACGTTTAGCGGAAAACAAATTTGAACGAGCCTTCCGCAGGGAGTTCTGGCCTGATAATGTATAACTAGGTTTTCTCGTTTTGTTCTTATGGACCCTAGATATTCCAAAAGCTTATGTATATACAGCATAATCTTTAAAACTCTGTTTCCTATTGCCTAGTTCTATGAAGAAAATAGTTATAGACAAAAAATGAAAATTAAAAAAAAAACAATTATAAGGTAGGAGAATATTGTTTATAGAAAAATATAAGAGGCCTATATATATTCATTCCTATTGATCATTACCAAACTTGTAAAGCTATAACAAAGAAACAAGTTATGTAGTAATCTAAATTTATGTAGTAATCTAAGTTTAGAGTTAAAAACATTTAAGATAGCATAATGTACAACAAGGGGTCCATAGCTCAGTGGTAGAGCATTTGACTGCAGATCAAGAGGTCACCGGTTCGAACCCGGTTGGGCCCTCATTTTTTATTTTTATTTTCATTTTCCCATACCATAGACCTCTGCCAAATCTCAAATTATATCATTCTTTAAAAATTATCAAAAAAGTTCAAAACTTATAATGCCTATATGGGGAAAGGGAAGAGAAATCTTGAAGAATGTTGATATACCAATTCACTCATGAGAAAGAGAAGAACAGTCTCCAAAATATTCAGAGAATCCAAGAACTGTTATCATCTTTAACCTTTGATTCCTCTGACCATATCTGTTTCACCTTCTCCCACACCAAATCTCCTCCCTGCAGATTTCATTTAAGTTTCATTCAATTTAAGATACTTAATCGAGCTAATCTTCGAGAATCTGATCATACCTTTGAAGTGAATTCGACAGTCGTTTTGCAGCATTTACGTTCATCCTCTGCCAAATGTAACAAACAATCAAATGTTATATATAAATCTTAGGACTTGCTCATATTAGTCATCAAAGATCATATCGTAAATATTGGCGTTGTTTTTACCGCATTGCTCCCACTTATCAAACTTCACTATCCATTTGCCAGGAATGGTGTCTGTTACCAAAACCTGATCTATCCAAACCCAAAACTTCTTCTCTCTTTTGTCACCATAACACTTCTTCAACTCATCAATGGTGTCTCTCAGAGATTTCTCTGCACCTGATGGATGAAAAAGGACAGCAGCATGGAGCTGAAAATGTTCCAAGAAAGAGGAATTAGTCCGGTGGAGACATAAAAGATGGATTCTATTTGCATCTAAGTTACTCACACATGACTCTTTGAAGCTGGCTATGTATGTCTCATAGTTCTTGATCTCACCGCGTCTCAATCTCTCATAGAACAAGTAGAATCTCACAACCTCGTGACCAGGATTCGCATTGTCCGTCTTACGATCCAAGAATTCTGAAACATCTCTTGGAGAAAGATTTGGGCCAAGATTAAAATGACCAATGGCTTGAATAATCCCATCCGCACACCTCTCGGTTGAATGTATAACCTTTAGGTTGTTTAAAGCATTTTCAGAACGCCACTTCAATAGCTCTTCTTGGGAATTGCTCACCTTCACAAAGCGCACAGACAAACTAGTCAGTTTTTTGGTAAGAATGGTGAGATTGTGATGATTGAACATTATTACCATAACACCGTGAACATCGGGAATGCTAAATAGTTCAGCATCATGTTCAGAGTCACCGCAAGCCAGAGTATTGACCGGGAATATTCCTTCAGCCTGAAGCTTCTTGAGAAGATACTCAAGGGCTTCTCCTTTTCCGGCACCTCGCGGTATAACATCCACATTCTTTCCCCAACTGTAAATTATCTTGACATCCAACTGAAAAGATAAAGAACATTACCAACATCACAAACAATTTTGGTTTCAAGAAACAAAGATCCCACAAAAAGATAATAAGTAAACACTTAACGCCACGTTTCTCCAGCAATTGTGATAGTTCCTTGGTCAATGCCTCACCTTTACCTTCATCAATGTAAAAGCTGACCTTGTGTAGCCTCTGCTCAGTTTTTGGCTGAAGAGTTAACTCAGGGAACTTGCTAGTTTCTTCCAAGACTATTTCCCGGTTCCATTTATCGCTGTTCAAGGATTCAACCCAATCATGATCAGCAACCATGGAGTTACCAAATGCTATCTCGGTTCCTATTGATGTAATGATGATATCAGGAGTCAACAAAGGTTTCTCTTTTCTCAATTCTTTGTAAAGAATCGGTGATCTTGCAGTAGAGAATACAAGAAGAGAGTCACGGCGATAAGCGTATTCCCACAATGAATTGAACCTGAGAAGAGAGAGATTCTCATGATCTTGATGATCAACCTGCCAAACATGAATCACATCAAGAAACCTTTTTTCTAAAAATGCAAACAAAGAAAGAGTTACAGAATCAACTCCTACCATGGTATGATCAAGGTCTGAGACGATCATGAGAGGAGGATGAGAAATCAGCCGCTCCATGGTTAGTCCTGTAAATGGGCACAGAGGCAAATTCATTATTTGAATGAAATCACTATTGTTGCTATATTGAGACTAATGGTTTCAAGAGAATTTTGGCATATGGGTTTTGTTCTTAACAGTCAAACAATTGGTAAAGAGAGCAAAACAAGAGTAGAGAAGGAGCAGAACAAGATTCAATCTTTAACTTAGGACAAATGCAGATTCTATAAGTAGAGATAAATGTCTAAACCCAGTTCCTTCAATAACAGATTAAAAAAAACGATTTTGATACCAATTCCAAGTATCAAACGACATGAACATCTCATCAAAATGTTTATACAGAGAATTATATAAGTGAGAAGAATCACAAAACCTTGTGTAAATCGCTTCTTCTGCAAGTTGAGAGAGAGAAAGAAAAACGTTTTCTCTTTTTTTTTTTTCTGAAGAAGAAGAAGAATAAGACTCACACACACTATTCCGCGTGTTGGACGTATAGCGATAGTTCAAGGACCACGTAGTTAATGCCGCCCCATCCACCCATAAAGCGAAGATCAACGGTCAGGATCTTTCAAGCATTAAAAGAGGAAAGAATATTTGTTTCTCTATTGTTCGTTTCTGTTAGTTCAGAGTATCTGCAATAGAAAAAAAGATTGGTCTTTTCAGTTTCACCTCCCAAAGTCAAAAAATTGCCATAACTTTTTCTTTTAATAGACAAAGTTTGGAACTTTAGGTTTCTTTAAAGATAATGAATATTTTGAGGTCTTGATAATTGAGTCTTAAACTTTTAGGGACTAATTAATACAATACCCTTGAGAATATGTGGACACGATTGAAAGTTGATAATTTGAAGTGTATTAACATAACTATAACAAGCTTAAAGAATAAATAGATTTCTAAATAGAAAAGAAAAAGAAAGAATATGAAATTCATGAATTATATATAACATAAGTACAATGGCCCATAACAATTATTTTGGGCCGAGTAGCATAAATTTAGATTGTTTGCATGTTTTTCAAACCGAGCCAAACCCTAAGCAAGCTTTTTATATAATGCAAAAGCACACTACCTTGAATTGTTTCTCCTTTTTCTTGTTAATAGGAAACTAGGGCATAATATCCTCAACTCTTTGCATCATCAAGTAATCTCATTCTTTAGGTTTTGGAGATACAACTCTGTGAACAACTATGGGGTCGTCGTCTTCGAGTGTTGCCATCGTAAAAGATTTGAGGCAAAGAAAAAAAGAAAATAAGATACATTAACATAGGTTTTGGAAACAAATCTCTGTGAACAAAACAACTATGATTTCGTCTTTGAGTCTTGCCGTGAGGAAAAAGCAAAAGAAGGAGAGAATAATGGTCTTACCCGAACTCTATGAGGACTTGTTGATCGAGATTCTGATCAGATTACCGATGAAATCTTTGCTGAGATTTAAGTGCGTCTCAAAGCGCTGGCTTTCCATGATCACAACTCGATACTTGACCAACCTTTTCTATAAATCTTGCTCATCACGTCGAAGTTTGTTCGCTTATTTAGTAATTAGGGAAAAACAGAGCAATTATGCGCTGCTCACAACATTATCGAGTCATGATGATCACTCTGTCTCTGTAATCGACCAAGATCTAACCATGCCGATAATGGGAGGCTACTTCTTGAACGCTTGTCGTGGCTTGGTGTGTTTCACAGTTGGGTCAAGAGTGCAAATTTGTAACCTTAACACAAGGCAGATTGTGGACTTGCCGATTATTCAAACACCTCAAGGAGGAGAAGATTACAATATATGGTACTATTTAGGACACGATCCTGTTCATGACGAATACAAAGTGCTTAGTTTCATTTGGAGGCACAACAGGGAGGAGTGGAAAGTGAGATCAGAACATCATGTGTTGGTACTTGGAGCTGGAGCTTCATGGAAAAAGACTCAATGCCACATTCACCATTTTCCTTATTGTCAAGGGATTACCATCAACGGTGTTTTGTATTACGGAGCTTGGACTGATGACAAGAAATGTGTGCTTATGAGTTTTGACTTGAGTTCTGAAGAGTTCAATTTGATTGAATTACCCTATAAAGTTGGCTACCTCCAGAGATCCCCTTGGCCAAGTCTCATGAACTACAGAGGAAAAATAGCTGTTTTTGACTATGTTACTATTTTTTCTGATTGTAGTGTGCGTGTTTGGGTAATTGAAGATGTCAACAAGTGTCAATGGTCATACAAGAAGACTTTTGTTTTGCCTACAGATTTCGCTCAGACATATGACTTTGTGATGGGTGGCACAGGTCACAGTGGCAAAGTTTGGCTTAGAAAGGAAAATCTCTCGTGGAATCAACCCTTACACTTTTTCATTTATGATTTGGTGGGTAATGAGATAACACGAAAGATTGAAATAAGTCCATCATTACTTGGTAGCTTTAAACAGACTGATTTGTTGTTGCCTACTCTCTGGGATGATACTGAGAGCATCATGTACTTGGAAACCTAAATATAGTTTGTCATTTTGTTTTTACATTCCAAATTATTAAATGGATTTTCAATAAACATGATCAGGACACATTCTTAAATTCTTTCAGCATTTTTCAACAGCCAGTCGAGTCCTTCATGTAAACCATCACCACAGAATGCACATGAGCTCTGGACATGCCTAGCAAGCGAAAAAAAAAAAAAAAGATAATGAGAAGAATCAATCCTATTTGCAGAATTAGAAAGGTTTTCTTATATCTTCTTAATTACCAGTTTCTCTGCCAATTTTTATTACGAAGAGAAGTGAGATCAAGCTTGTTACTGATCTCAGAAGCAGACATAGCACCAGGAACTTGATGCTTGTTTCCATATACAAGAACAGCCACATTGTCCGGGACACTCCCGTGTATCTGTTATATAACATTAAAATTATTTGACTTATTGCTCAATGTCTAAAAGACAGGTTTAAAAGTTTGTTACCTCATCAATCACCATGTTAAGAAAATCTTTGGCCTCTTCTATTCGATCTCTATCCGTGCTATCGACTACAAACACAAGCCCTGCTATTTCTTGTATGAAATGTTTCCATAGTGGAAACAACTGGAATGTTTTTCTTGGATCAGCTGGTATGATCTTAATGTTTCTAAAATTAGTAACTTTCTCTTTACCTTGTAACGCTGTTGGCCGCCCATTTCCCAAAAGCTTAAGGTTGAATCCTTGTATTTTATGCTTTCCACATCGAAACCTAGAAACAATGATCCATTTCTTAAGGAATTCATAGAGAACAATGGGTTGATTTGATTGCTTTACTTACCAATGGTTGGCATGTTTATGGTAAGGACTTGTCCTGTCTTGAGTTTGTGCATTATTGATGATTTTCCGGTAGCGTCAAGACCAAACAATACTATTCTCGGTTCGATTTCTTGGTAAAACCCGGAAAATGGCTTTCCCAAAGACATCCCCATTTTTTTCTGGTTTTTGCAACGAAGTTGACTTTGGAATTCACAAGGAGAGGCCTTAAGAGAGAGAGTTTCAAAGTCATGTGGTTAAAGCTTAAGAGTTGTCTAGTCTGTTTTAAGATCCGAGGAATCATAATCAAAGTCAACTGGTTGACTTTTGAATCATTTAGTTCGATTCATATTTGTAGAGTTTTTATATGCAATTTAGCAATTAGTTGCAGTTTTTTTAGCCTATTGAATTCAGTTGGGCCAAAAGCTGAGAACAAGCCCAATTACAAATGGAATTCATTTTCCTCGTAAGAAAGAGAGAGCAAGGGTTTACACAATATGCAGCAGCGTAGCTTGTGAGAGCCGCAACATACAAACAGAGAGAACAAGTTGGAGATGAAACCTTTTAAGAGAAACGAAATGTTCGAGCTCTGTTTTTCTTAGTGTGTGTTTCTTTGTCTTGTACTCTAGCTCCTTCTCTATTCTTCTGTGAACAAATATGGGCTCGTCTTTATGTGTTGCCGTGAGGAAAAAGAAAAAGAAGAAGAAGACCGTTGTGGTCTTACCAGAGATCCCTGAAGAACTTTTGATCGATATTCTAATCAGATTGCCGACGAAATCTCTGATGAGATTTAAGTGCGTCTCAAAGCTCTGGCTTTCTCTTATCACCTCTCGATACTTCACCAACCGTTTCCTTAAACCCTCATCACCAAGTTGTTTGTTCGCGTATTTTGTGGACAGGGAAAATCAGAGCAACTATGTGTTGCTCAAATCATCATTATTTTCATCGAGCCATGATCGCTCGGACATATCTGTCTCTGTAATCGACCAACATTCGACCATACCGATAATGGGAGGCTACTTAGTGAACGCTGCTCGTGGTTTGTTGTGTTACAGAACTGGGAGAAGAGTGATAGTTTGTAACCCTAACACAAGGCAGGTTGTGGAATTGCCCATAATGAGATCTAAGACTAATGTGTGGAATTGGTTTGGACATGATCCTCTTCATGATGAATACAAAGTGCTTAGCTTATTTTGGGACGTCAACAAGGAACAGAGAGTTGTGAGATCAGAACTTCAAGTGTTGGTACTTGGTGTTGGATCTTCATGGAGAACCACTCAAAGCCACCACACTCCTCATCGTCCTTTTCGTCCATACTCGAAAGGGATGACTATTAACGGTGTTTTGTATTATATAGCTTGGACTGATGCAAATAGATGTGTGCTTATGAGTTTTGACTTGAGTTCTGACGATTTCAATTTGATTGAATTACCCTATGAGAACTTGTCATGCACCAGTTTGATGAACTACCAAGGAAATGTTGCTACTATTGAAAATACGCTTCTTTCAAGTGATGGCATTGTGGATGTTTGTGTTCTTGAAGATGCCGACAAGAATCAGTGGTCAAACAAGAAGACTTTTGTTTTGCCTGTTTCTAAGATGAATTTCGTCCATGGAGACCGGTTGGTGATGGGTGGCTCTAGAGACAGTGGTAAGGTTTTGTTGACAAAGGCAAATCTCATACGGGATCAACCCGCACGCTTTTTCATTTATGATTTGGAGAGGAATGAAATAACACGAAGGATTGAAATAAGACCATCATTACTTGGTAGCTTTAACAAGACCAATCATTTTGTCAGATTTTTTTGGCAACATATTGATAGCATCATGTATTTGAAAACCTAAAACATTGATAGACTCAATGCCACATTCCTCATCTTCCTTTTCAATCATATACACGAGGTAGCTGTTTTTGACCATTGGAGACTATGGAATGTTTTGAGTGATATATATTAGTGTGGATTTTTGGGTTCTTGAAGATGCTGGCAAGAGTCAATGGTCGGACAAGAAGACTATAGATTTGCATGTTTGTAAGATGAATTTAACCTTTAATGGTTATCGGTTGATGATGGGTGGCACTAGTCACAGTGAAAAGGTTTGGTTGATAAATGCACATCTCAGTCCAAATCAACCCGCACGCTTTCTCGTTTATGGTTTGGCGAGGAATGCAATAACTCGAAGTAAGGATTGAAATAAGGCCATCATTACTTGTAGTTTTAAGAAGAGATTTTGGTTGTGGTCAACTGTTTAGGGTGATATTGAGAGCATCATGTATTTGGAAACCTATATATAGAGCGTACTGTTATCATATTATACATTCCAAATTAAGTGGATATATGTATAGACAAGCACACATTACAAAGTGTAATGGACAATTTTTGTCTCTAAACTTGAGTTGAAGAGTGGAGCTTCATCCTTCGAAGAGAAAGGTAGGCTAAGAGACGGTAGCCTATAATCATAGCTACAAGAGCGCTCACTTCCTTAAGCCCACTCTCAATTTCTTCCCCGTTTACGTTGTGCATGATTTCTTCATACTGTACCTTCACAAGGAGCTTGTATGTGTGGTAGTTGAAGGACATGAAACGTATCCAAGCAATAAAATTTGGAACTTTCTGCCATAGAAAACAGTGTGTCAATCATTGCATTAGAGCTGCAAAACTCCTCTATGTATCAATGACAAGGCTTAATTAGAGGCATACTTCTCTAGAACATTCTCATTATAAGAACAATGAACTATGTTGTCCAAGCCTGTTTATAATATTTACCTTCACGAAGTAGCCACCAGCGAGCATAAAAGTCATTACAGTTACTGATGCTAAAGTTGTGGCCTTCTTCAGGTCCATTAAGCTCGCCCCTATTGCTAATCCAAGTCCCTAAAACAACATTGTCATTATTAGTTGTTAGCATTTTCTGTTCAACATGTCTTTTTGTTTTTATGTACATACCTGAGCTGCAACAATGCATAGGAAGACCGTGAGCACACTTAGGAAAAAAGATTCAGCTCTTAATCTCAATCCAGCCATGAAATATACAACAACTAGGAAAATCACAGGTAATATCAAGTCAAGTGGCAGGTCGCTTGTGGTTCTAGCCACAAAATATGCACTTAATCTGTACATATTTGACTCTCGTTCCTTGTTCAGCATTGCTCTCTCTTGAGGAAATGTGAAGATCGCCGTGAATACCGGAAAGAATCCCCAGAATACGGCAATAAAGAAGAGTAGCCCTACCTGAGATGCAGAGAGAGTTCCAACCTTTAAGGCAATAGACAACCAATTACAACTAATTCTAGACCATAAACATGTATCTATTATACCTGATCTTGTAGGCCTTTGGGATGTTGAATGTCTGATTGCCACCAGAGTAAACCTAAGATGATAGCAGTGGAGAGAACTTGAGTGACTCTTAACCAGCTGAAATAGTCATGTCTCCGTTCTTTGATTCCTCTTAAGGAAAGTAAACAACACTGTTCCCACCAGCTTAATCCCCATTCACGTTTGGGGCAAGTTACCATCAATTTAACTTCTTCATCAAGAGGAACTGGGGCCATAAGTTTCATCTTTTCCATGACTGCAATCTGTGTCTTGTAAGCTTCCTCAAGATACTGTGTTTCAACATCACAGTTAACATTTATCACTTATAGCTCTATACGACTTCTTGATATGTAAAGGTATCTCATCTTTGTCTCACCTCATATACAACTGTAGGACTTGGCTTGGAAGATCCCATCTCGCTGCAAGAGTTTCCCATCTTCATTTTCTCTTTAAGAGCTGAGGGTATGGAAATATCGTTCATGTTTCCATTAGCTAAGTCCAGTAAGAACTCTGCCGGGTTCATGGCGAGTAGAGGAGAACATCCTATGGAAGAGAAATAAGACATTGCTTCTGATGCTTTCCCAAAGTAAAGCAAGCTTCCTCTGCTGAGTACAACCAGCTTGTCAAATCTATGGAAGAGCCTACTAGACGGTTGGTGGATTGTTGTTACAATAGTTTTTCCCGCCTGCATGCCAACGAATAAGAACTTGGATATGGTAAAATCCAGACCAAATAAGGATTTGAAGCTGTAAAGAGTGGATTTCTTACCTTTGCTATACTTTGTAGCATCTGAACAATCTTAAGAGCGGTAGTAGAGTCCAAACTAGAGGTGGGTTCATCAAGGAGAAGAAGTGAAGGATTAGTCATGATCTCATTCCCAATACAAACCCTTTTCCTCTCCCCACCTGAGACACCGCGTACAAATGACCCTCCAATCATTGTGTCTTGGCACCTAATAGGTTCCATTCTTAAGATTTAGATTTACCATAAGAGGAAGTTCCTAAGTTGTTAGACGGGTAGTAGTAGATGATAATGTACCTTTCCAATCCAAGCTCTTGAATCACACTAACAGCTCTTTGTTCCTTCTCCTGCTTTGTGAGAGTTTTAGGAAGACGTAAAAGAGCTGTGTAGGTCAGCGTCTCTTTTACAGTTAAGTGAGGAAACAGAACATCATCTTGAGTCACAAAACCGATCCTGCCATGGTGCTTTCCCGTGTCAACTTTACACTTATATATGCATCTACATATTCATCAAGAGACCAAGCTGGAATCTTCTTATTACCTGGTTTTCAAGTGCTTAGAATATGGCTTATCATTATAGCTAACCAACCCACCGATGTTTTGCTGATTAAATCTGCCACCGAGCGCATTAAGTAGTGTAGTTTTGCCACTTCCAGAAGGTCCCATGAGAGCTAGAAGCTCCCCTGGATATGCTGAACCACTAATTCCATTCAAGATGCTCTTTTCTGATGAAGATGTCATTCCTTTGGTCGTTACCTTGTATGTGATATCTATGAACTGCATAGCACATAAAAATAATTGATTTGGTCACTAAGTTTTACTGGTAAATGTTCCTATATGACAAAATTTTCAAGAAAACCATTATTTTCCCAGAGAAATATGACTAGAATTCTCTCTGATTTATACAAGACAATACCAATATAACCATACCCTTTTGGTCCAGCGTGAAGCTCTGCTTCACATGTTGCCGATAACCAGTAAATGGTAGTTGAGCCTCCTAAGCTTGACATTTGGGTACCAAAGTTAGACCAACAAAGAAGGCAAACAGAGGTTTCCAAATGTCTTAATGCAATGATGAAGATTATTCTACTTGTAAAATTTATGGATTTCTTCTTGTTTAGGAAACATCATATGACAACAGACCCATTGAAGTTTGGATTGACCAATGGCAGCAAAATTTTATATATTTCTATGGACTTTTGGGAGTTGATGGTTTAATTACATAAACTCCATCAGTGCCTGCGCTCAAATAGAGATATCATAAAGATCAATTTCCCATGTTTCCCATAAAATCATCTATCCACGGAGATGGGTTACCTTAAGATATATCGGAAAGGTTGGTTCTGCCTGAAACTTGACCACAGTACTAGTTGCTGCTTCAATATCTTCCACTGCAACATGAATGATAACAGAACAAGAACCCAATAAACTTCAAAGTTAACATCAAGACTTCAATCAGGTGCCGTGTGTAATGGTTTTCTTACAGATATCGTCATTGCTACATCGCTCTGAAGCAATAATCTCTTCATGTGGCACGGTGAAGCCAGTGAAAGAGAAGGAAAGTCCAAGGGAAGCACTGGAGGCTCGGCTAAGAGCAGCACCACCAGTGAGACTACCAAGGTCAAGAGCAGGGTGTGCACTCTTGGCCTTCCTTATGTGTGTGTTCCTTCTGTTTTTGTGGCTGCCACTGTGGCTCGGCGATGATAATGTCTTTGCCCTCACATGCTGCTTGTTCCCATGGCTGCTACCGTCATCGTTGCTAAAATCAAGTGAAGTAGACTTAAGAGCTTCTGCAAGTGTCTCAGATTTGGCCTTGACCAAGCCTGATGATGATGATGAGGTTCCCATTTCCATATTGTTTCTGTACGTTTCAGAATCAAAAGGTCAAAAGAATTGATTTTTTGTTGAACCATTAATTGAGTGAACTAGACTCATTAAAAGGGTTACAAGTTACCTTGTGTTTAGGTATTGGGAAGCTTCCTGTTGTGTTGTGCTGTTTTGTTAGGAGCTTGGACACACACATCACCTATTTATAGAGTTGGGAATGGGAGAGTAAGTTAGACGAATGTACGGTAATATACCCTCCAAAATGGATTGATTTACATGCTAAACCCTTTGGCCTTAGACACGTGATAGACATGAGAGCAAGACCTACGAGCTAATATCTGGCTCATGCATTTTACAGATACATGTTTAACTTTAAAGAGGAAATTGGTCTTATCTCCCTATCTTCTTTGATATAGTTATTAGCAAAAGGCCAAAACTTGACTTTCGGTTCAACAAAGAGGGTAGGAGAAGAGCACGTGGATCTTGATTCTTTTAGACCAATAAAGATTTTTCTTTCTACTTGCTACCAAGCATTATACACTAAGCACATAGCTAACAAATATTGGTTTCGTGTAATTATTCAAGCAGTAACATGAACTCTATATTGACAAAAGATTAACAAAAGCCAAAAAAGAGGGTTTCAGTTTCTTACCACTTTGGTCTAGATTCCAACCCTTCTCGTGGACAAATGTTATATGTTGGTTTCTTAACTCTCACCAATCTAGCCAATAGCCATAGCCTTCAAAGCAAGTAAACTTTTGTTCCTATCCGAATACAAAGATGTTCATTCCCATCTGCAGATTACCAAAATCAGAGTTCCCATAGACAATCTCAAAGCACCAAACTACATGATTAATTTCCGACATGGGTTTCTTAGAAGCTGTATAAAATCACACACAATAAGCTGATTTTCAATAAACAGGTAAAAAGAAAAAAAAAACACAGCATACTACAGGACCTTATAGAGAGACTTAACGGGAAAAATCAGAAATAGCAATCGAGTATAGTAAGTAATCCTCTATGAACGGTACAGAATCAAAGACCTCACTCACCTTTGATAACCGCATACAAGTTCGTGAACTTTCTATGGTTGCGCAAAGCTCCATCAAGTAAGCTCTCACGCGCTACAATGTGTATGATGATTATTTTTTTGAAATAGATACAGAGTAATTGCAGAAATTAGCATTGTGTCTTGAAGAAGAAAGGTTTTGGTTTTGAGAGGTACTGGGATGTGTTTCTGGGTCGAGAAATTTTCTAAAACCCGGTTCAAGTTAAACCGAAGACATAACAACAAACCCACAGACTTATTGGGAAAAGGGGATTTTCATACCCGTACTATCTGCACCGTGGATTTTCATACCTGGACAATTTCGTAGGGTATTTTACAACCTAAACTTCAATAAAATTTGAATCTCATACCTATACTTGATACAACGTGCAAAAATCAGAGTCAATCTAACGGGTGTTAGTCAACTCCGTTACGGTGCTGAGTCATCGTACACGTGTACGCTGACGTGTATCAAAACGACGTCGTTTTCATACCCGTACTATCTGCGCCGTGGATTTTCATACCTGAACAATTTTGTAGGGTATTTTACAACCTAAACTTCAATAAAATTTGATTCTCATACCCTATACTTGATACAACGTGCAAAAATCGGAGTCAATCTAACGGGCGTTAGTCAACCCCGTTACGGTGCGTATCGAAACGACGTCGTTTTGATATGTGTTCTCAAAATTTTAAATTTTTTTGCAAAACTGGGGACTCGAACCCACGAGCTGTAGTCACATGGGAAGCACCGAATACCAACTGATCCCACAACATTCATCGAGTATTCCTCAATCTTTTTAACTTATAAACCCAAAAAGTTGTGCGAAGCCGTAGTCACATGGTAAAACTTTGTTCATGCCTAATTTCTAAGAAGAAGAAGAAGAAATGAGAAAACGATTTCTCAATTCGAAACCCTAGTATTCATAATTTTCTCCCAATTTAAAACGATTGACTACGGCTCGCGGGTTCAATGAATGTTGTGGGATCAGTTGGTATTCGGTGTTTCTCATGTGACTACGGCTCGCGGGTTCGAGTCCCCAATTTTGCAAAAAAATTTAAAACTTTGAGAACACATATCAAAACGACGTCGTTTCGATACGCACCGTAACGGAGTTGACTAACAGCCGTTAGATTGACTCCGATTTTTGCACGTTGTATCAAGTATAGGGTATGAGATTCAAATTTTATTGAAGTTTAGGTTGTAAAATACCCTACAAAATTGTTCAGGTATAAAAATCCACGGCGCAGATAGTACGGGTATGAAAACGACGTCGTTTTGATACACGTCAGCGTACACGTGTACGATGACTCAGCCCCGTAACGGAGTTGACTAACACCCGTTAGATTGACTCCGATTTTTGCACGTTGTATCAAGTATAGGTATGAGATTCAAATTTTATTGAAGTTTAGGTTGTAAAATACCCTACGAAATTGTCCAGGTATGAAAATCCACGGTGCAGATAGTACGGGTATGAAAATCCCCTTTTCCCCAGACTTATTAACCAAATTTGCATACCAGAGTTGGTTTACATTTGTCTTTGTTTTACCTTTGCACTGAATTGGTCAACTGATGATACCCAAAAAGTCAATAAAAACATCACATTTTTACTATGTTGAATACTTGTTAGCTAAGAGAGGAAATGCAACAATGACGAGTCAGAGCCTTCTTCATTCCTTGACAACGATAAAATTGATGAGATCTTTTCACTCTCATTATTCACTGTAGAACGAAACGAAACAATTTATGAAATTGATAACTAAAACCAAATGGGTTTATCTTCCTTGAAATGAAGATCTCAACACTGCTTAAGTGAATGGTGTACTTATTATTGTTATGATTGGCTCACAAAATCACAGTAAGAGAACAGAGAAAGAGACAGAGAGTTTTCTTTTCCAGGCCGGAGATGGAGAAACATGATCAGTATCCCCAGTTGTCATTACGGATTTCGTCATCAAACTTCTTTTTGAGTTCTGGGTGCTTCTCAAAGTACTCATCTGCAGTCATGGTGCTGAGCTTTTTCTGATTTACACCAACACATATAAACAACCATGGTCATTATATCAGAATCTTGAGTTCAACAAAATACAGCGACTCGACAAACTTCATAGAAGAGGATTTCTTTTAAAGGGTACTTACGCTAATCTCTTGGACATCAGCAATTTCTTTCTCCAACCGTTCAGACTCCTTGAGCGATTTCTGTTCTGCTTCTTTCAGTTCCACCAACTAGATATAGCATGGAAACATGGCACAAGAGAAAAAAACTAAGTCAACTGAAAAGACCTTGTCAAAATTGTAAATAATCGAGTGTCTCAGCTATTACTCACCAAAGCATCAAACTTTGGCTTGTATTCAGGAGTAACTTTATCAACGTACTTTGGAATCTCAATGCCTGCAGCAAACAAAACACAGCAATAAGAGATGCAGTTGAGTTTCTTATAATCTACTTTGATATATCTCCACAATCAAATAGGAAAATAACAAGTATGGGAACTTTCAGCTTCAGCCCTCTTATTAAGCACATCTCTCTTAAAACATTTTAGTCAGGATTGGGCCGAAGAAAGGCAAGCAGAAGACATCCACTAAATAGAGAGTTGCACAAACACTCACAAGTTTCATTAGAAGACAGGCTAAAATTGCAGAGAAAATAATAAAACTTACTGTCATAAGCTTCCTTGTACTTGTCAACAATGCCAGCTCCAATACCCTTCCTGTAGTAATCCCAATCTATGGGTTCAGGTTCCTGGATTTAAAATCAACCAAAAACAACAATCACTCCACAACCCAAGACATAAAACAAGAATTAGTGCATGAAAGATCTCTTTGGAATTGGAATTTAGTGAACTAATCATAGTACACATGGACACAATTCCACATTTCAAATGAATCAATAAACAAAGATCAATCACAATGTTCTCTGATTAAACACGTCTTAAGGAAATAGATCTTAACATATATCTGGATCAATCAACTATGAGAACAACAACATCAACAAAAAAGAAGGGAAAAAAAAACGAGTGTCACCAACAAAAATCTGATAATCGTAAAAATTCGTGATGAATCACCTGATCCAGAAATCGAAATGATAAAGATCTAAAAAGTCTAAACCCAGCAACAGTGAGAAAATCAGATCAAGAGAGGGGGAAATCGAAAAGAGAACCTGACTAAATTTGGTCTGGAGCTGCGTGTTAACCTCATCGAAAGCACGACGAAGGTTAGAGAACTCTCTACGAGCCTCATCGGTGACAAGGACCTTAGCCATACCATCCCAATCGATAGTCCTTGAAGCTTTGAAAGCCACATCCGCGATTTTCTTACCGGCTCCGCTCATTTCTCTCGATCTTCGTTCACAAATTTTACCCCAAAATACACACTGACGAATGCGAAGAAGAAGAAGAAGAAGAAGATGTAAAAACGTCGTCTGATCTGACCAATGAAGGAAAGCCCTAAAATCCCTAAAAGGCTCTGAAAGCCTTTTATTTCTCATTATTTCTAAATTAACCCCTTTATTATTTAATTGATCTAAAAACCGCCATTAAGTTTCAATACTGGTTTTATGTTTTAGATTACTTTTAGGTTTTAGCAACAAATCTGTAAGGAACTCAGATATCATTTAGCAAATCATCAATCTTGCTTATATTTGTCTCTTCATCAATACAAATATGTTAACCAATTAAAAAAAAATCAAACAAATAATTAAGTTTGTAGTAGTCAAAAAAACAAATACATAACAGAATCTTCTCTGAATTCACCTCTGCACCAGACTTTTGCCTAATCAACAATGTCATATATAAACTATATATCCATTCCTCTGAAAGTCTTCTGCTTAAGCAAGATTAGTATCTTTCTTAGTAACATTGCTCTCCAGCTTCGGTGGACCTGAAAACCGTCTTACAGTCTTAGGAGATCCCGAGAAGGAAAGCCGCTTTTTCGCTGTCTTCTCTGAGCTTAGAGGACTAAGGTTTGAGAATCGAGCTCTTGCTTTGGCGGCTTGTGTAGGCGCCATGTAGCCTGGAACTGACTGAGAGAAACTACTGGTGAAGCTTTCATCGTCTCTAGTTGATGGAATTGATCCACAAGTGCTATGCCTACGGTTGCAAGGTTGTTCTGATTGGATACTCAATATGCTGTTTGAGTCTTCACTTGGGACTTGCCTCACTCTCGGGCTTGACCCTCTTCGACTATTTGGTGTCTTTCCTCTTGGTGAAAGGTTTTTGCCACGGGGAACCATCTCAGACATGGCACGGCTTGCTACACTCCTCGCAGAAGAGTCTTTGTCAGCATTATCTGGTGTGAGTATGACTGACTGGTTTTCGTTTGGTCGAGCAGCCATCCAACGTTCGAGCCAACTCCAACCCCAATGTGGATTGTTAGGGTCCATGAATGTCTGAGAACCCATTTTAGATGAGTTTTTCCACGTATTCTGCATATTAACAAGTCTCACCATTTTGAGATGTATATTTCTTCTGGTGTAAAAAGAAACTAGAGTAATGTAGAAAACTAGACTGATACCTGATGCGTGAAGGCGTATGCAAGCGCTCTCTCTCTTCTCATTGTTGCTACTTGCTTGTTCAACATGTTTGCTTCAACTTTCTCCCGCGACAGGGTACTATCATTCCAATTTTCTCCAGTCTATTTCACAAAACGTAATACAATCTTTTAAGTTTGTAGCAAGAAACAAACTCTTTACATACAATCTTTAAGATCACATTGTGAATTTCTCAAGTATCCGAGACCAAGAAAGAAGCCAAGTTTGTTCTAAAACTATAAACATCTTTGTGAGGATTTGCTTACCTTATCAAAATCTTTATTGTGTTTTTGTTGGAGCTGCCGTGTTAAAGCCTGCTTATCCTCAGACAATCGGTGCCTCCTCTCACGAATCTGATATTGTACTCTAGCTAGCGTTTGCATGCTTTGCAATGTCGATGTGGCTTGACGTCTCACACATTTCCCCTGGACTAAAGATTTTAGCCTCACAAGCCCTCTCAACGCACGCAATGCTCTTCTTGCCTAATAAAGGGTAACCAAAAAGTATAAACTTCGTTCCATTAGTTGGCAAATCCATCTTTATAGTTACTAGACTTGAAAATATGAAACAAAAACGATACCATATATCCTCTAAATGCTGTCTGAATCTTGATAGCGGCGATCTCTTCCTTTGATTTCCCGGGGAAACGTGATAATGCAGAGAGACGAACAACTTCAGCCGCAGCTTGAGCAGCTGCAACGGCTGCCTCAGCAGCTGCAGCAGTTGCAATAGCCACAGAGTAAGCATGTCTGCTCTGTTGCTCCTCAATCTCCTTTAGTTTCGCGTCTTTGACAGCACGGGAAGAATCTGCTTCACCAGAATTGGTAACTTCCAGCTTCTTGGATTTACCAAACCATTTCTTGGTCTTATGTGGCTTCTAATGGAGTCAAAACAATACCATTTTCAGTATCAGCTTTTTAATTACATCAAAGACATAAACAAGCATTTGTCTTTATGGATATAAAAAACCAGAAAACGTGTATAATCTATCAAAAGACCTGATCTTTCTTTTGTTTTGGTTCTGGACTTAAGGCTTTCTTCACAGCTGAAAACCAACTCTTACCCATTTCTTAGTTTCTTCCTTTCAAATTATCTGCAAATGCACAGCCACAGTGGTAAATTCATGACTCAAAATGATACAAATTGTTCAAGATTCATCAAGACTTAATCTTTTATCCTGAATCTAAAACATTAAAGGGAAACATTGATACAACTTAATTCATAAATACAAATTCAGAGCTTCAAGGGGAATGTATAAAACTCACAGATTAGAAATCAAGCTCAGATCTTCTTGAACAGAGAGAGCAACCAAAGTTTTTTTTGAAGGACAAAAAAACTCGGAGAAAAAACCAAACCTTTGAAGCCTTTCTCTGTAGATCAAAAACTCAGAATCTGAGAGAACAATAAATTCAGTTTTCAGAAATGCAATTAAAGACAAAGAAACACATAGGGACACTTGTGTAACTGACTAGTATACACGCGTACTTACACTTGGGAAGTGACAATTATTGAAACCCGGAAGAGAAATCCAAAGAATAAAAAAATAAACAAAAATTCTAAGAACGACCAAAAGAAAGGCAGTTAGAGAGTCTTTGTTAGGATTCAGACAAGAAAGATAAATGTGTAAGAATTATTAAGGGATCTCTCTCTGGTACAACAAAATCTGGTAGAGAGAAAGAAGGAAGAAATAGATCTTGAAGAAGAAGAGGTCCAAGGGAATGAAACAGTGCCCGTGACAAAAGGTTATATAAAAAGTATAAAATAGACCTTTTCTTCATAGTTGGCCTTATTATTATATTTACCTACATTTTTATTAGTTTTTAAAACTTTTGTTGTTCGGTTGCTTTCAACTTCAAGTGTCCCCTGTGTAACGAACTGGTATTTGTTTTGAGTGATTGGTAGGTTTATTTAAAGGTCAATCAAATTTGGTAATACAATGAACAAGCATTTTTATATTTCCAGACTAATGTATAAGTGTTTTTTTTTCTTTCACTGTTATATTCTTCTTCTTCTTCTTTGGTTTGTATTAGTCAAGTTTGAGATATGATGCGGCATGGCAATTGAAGAAGAAGAAGAAGTGGAATGCACGTTTTGTCGGTGGTTGGACTATAAAACTACATTAACCATTTATTCAAGCGTGTTTGTTTACATAATCAAGTACATAAACTAATTAAATTGACATATGAGAAATGTGTTTTTTAGGATGGATGTGTGAGACATTTGTTTTGATGTTTCTAAACTTTCATCGAATTGATTTGTTTGATTGGAGGACTAACCAGAATTCAGAAACATATCGAAACCCAGTTAGGCTACAGAAGCAATTAATATCCATGAACTGAATTTAATATACAACTTTTTCTAGTTTAATTTTCAGAATCCTATACTATTATTTGGGGAGTACACTTTATAAGATACCCTTAACTAACCTTCACTTTTGTAAGAATTTACTTAAGAATGTCATTAGAAATAAAATTCTATAGAGTAAATTAATTCAACTCATTAAGGATAAACAAGTCAAATACTATTTTATGAAATTTAATTAATTTAATTTAATTATAAAAACGAAAATCTATTATTAATTTTTTTTAAAGAATGACCAATCAAAATGAACATATAAGATTTGATATCTAACTTATCACATTAATTTGTTATTAATCATTATACTTCACCTCTCATCTTTATATTATTCTATTTCTATAAAATAAATAAATTATTATATCATCTACATAATAAAAAAAAAAAAGTAAATTTTTTCCGCATATACAAAGATTTGAATTTTTAAAAACGAATATAAATTGTTCAATGTATGAAAGAACAAATTTAACGGGTCAAAAATTCATATTTGAGTAATATATTCCTTTTTTTAATATCATCAATACTTAATAGATCAAAAAGTTAAGAAATATAAATACTCTAATTTGATTTTTTGAAACAAATATTTATAATAGGTGGCGGGTTAAATATAATGTATTATATGATGAAATGAGTTATGATTTTTATAACTATTTGAATATTTATATTTAATTTCATGTATATATTTTTTTAAATTCATAATTTTACATACTACAATAAAAATTTTAAAGATTTTAATTTGGAACATTTGAAAAAAATTTAATTTAATATATTAAAGAATATCATAAATATTTAATAGATTAAAAAGATAAAAAAATTATAAATACTAATTTGAATTTCTAAAAAGATATGTTTAATATATTTATAGTAAGCGGCGGGTTAAAAGTAATGTATTATATGATAGAAAGTTATGATCCTTATAATAGACGACATTTTAAGATTTTATGATGAGATGAGTTAAATAAGGTTTGACACTTCTAAATATTTGAAAATTTAATTCTGCAAGCAATTTTGGAAATAATGAATAATAGATTGTGCCACAATATTTTCATAGGGATTGCAAAATGAAAATATAGACTCCACACACGGATCGAATTTGGTATTATTATATACCAAATATATGTTCATAACATATTCGATTATGTGAATAATTGGTAAATTCCGTAATTAGCTCAAACAAATCTCTATTTCAACAACCAATGAATTAGAATTTTAAAAAATAATTTCTTAAATTAATTCAAAATAATAGCTAATTTTTTTAACTAATTCAAAATAATCTACGTTTTAGATGCGATTCATTTTTGATTTTTGATCTAACTAAATTATATGCACTCTCATTTTGTGGTTGTTAACATAAATTAACTCATTGTTCAAACAATATTATTTTTTTTGAAAATAATATTATTTTCCGTTTTCATATCTTTTAAAAATATATCCATAATTGAGGATTACAGAAAAATAAAAATATATTCATTCTAATATTATATATATGGACTGACATAAAAAAATTAATATTTTTTTTACTTACTATTATAATATAGTACGATTTTATTCTATAACTATATAATATATAAATTTTGTAATAAATGAAATTCAATCCGTACTGTAGTACGGGTGATGATCTAGTTAATGTATATGGTAGTAACATATCCAAGATTTTTTTTTGATAAACAAAATTATGTTTGCGTTTGTATTAATTTCAGAATGAGAGAGGCTCGAGTTCAATTCTCAAAGTACTCTTTGGAGAAGATTTGTCGGTTTTCATCCAAATAAACGACATGTAGTCCACCAGCTCTGCCATGGCTCTTCAGCTCTCAGGTCCACCACCATAGCCATTTATGTTTCAATTCTTAAGAATTCTTTTGGAAATTTGTGTGGACTTTTCCTTTGTTGATTGGTTCTGAGAACATTCTTAAACGAACTTAAGATTATGTGCGAAATATTATGTCAACGAAACGATAAAACAAAAGGGCATTTGGTCTAGTGGTATGATTCTCGCTTAGGGTGCGAGAGGTCCCGAGTTCAATTCTCGGAATGCCCCATTTTTATTTGCCCGATTATTATTTTGTCGTTTTGCTTTCTTAAGCCTTTCCAGTTTCCACACCATCAAAAAAAAAGAGAAGAAAGCCTTTTAACAAATTTTTGTTTTGTTTTGGGTATCAAAAAGAAGGAAGTATTGATAGATCTTTTGAGATCTTTCTTAGGAGTTAGGAACTTAGGATAGATGAGTTGTGTTGTGTCTTAGTTACAAGTACAATTTTAGGGTTATCAAGTAGATCTGATCTGTCCAAAACAAAACAATGGGGTTGTCTTTTCGTCTTGCCGCCGTGAAGGAGCATAGCAAGAAGAAGAAGGTACTGTTGGAACTCAATTTTTACACAAGTGGCTCCGGCCAACTTTCCGGTGAAGTCCGTCACCGGATTGACCGGATAATGGAGTCTTTGGATTCCTTGTAACGAGCACTATAAGATAGTTTTTCTTTAATCGTCTTTCCAAATTTTTTTCTAAAAGTTCTTTCTCTCTGTTTTCAAATCGGGATTTCGCGGTCCTATAGGTAGCACAAGGAGGAGCCAGAAGAAGAAGTAGAAGAATAGTCCTCTTGAAGAAGCCCGATTCGAAATCCTGTGGCTTTGAGAAGATCCCTGAGGATATATTCATGGATATTCTAGCGAGATTGCCGGCGAAACTGGTGACGAGGTTGTCAAACATCATCTCCTCCCGATCTTTCACTAACCTTTTCCTTAAGACTCCGTCACCACGGCGTCTTTGTGCGTATATTATGAACCAGGAAAAACAATCCGAGTTTGCGTTGCTCTCATCATCGCCGGATCCGTACTCGTGCAGGTCTGTCTCTTTACTAGACCAAGATATTAAAATGCAGGGAATCGGAGGTTGCATAGTGAACGCTCTTCGAGGCTTGGTCTGTTTCAGAATTGGGACAAGACTGCAAATTTGTAACCTCACCACCAAGCAGCACGTGGAGTTGCCCATGATAACATCTACCAACATTATTTTTCGGGAGGACGATGGTAATCCGTGGAACTATTTTGGGCACGACTCTGTTAATGATGAATACAAAGTGCTTAGCATAGTTTGGGAGGTGGGCCAGGACGAGAGAGTTCTCAAATCCGAGCATCAAGTGTTGGTACTTGGTCCTGGAGCTTATTGGAGAAACACTCAAAGCACCATCCCTCCTCCTCCTCATTGTCCTTACACACAAGGTTTCTCCATCAACGGTGTCTTGTATTATGGAGCTTGGTTTGGTAAGAATAGGTCTGTGTCTGTGGTCATGAGTTTTGACTTTGCTTCTGAGGAGTTCACTGTGATCAAATTACCCGTTGATGAAGCTAGCCCGAATCTCATGATCTACGGAGGTAAACTAGCTGTTTTTTATTATTCCACCAAATCTCTTGCGTCTGATGGTAGTGTGGACCTATGGATTATGGAGGATGCCAGGAAATGTATATGGTCAAACAAGAAGTCTTTAGTTTTGCCTATTTCCAAAATGTATTTCGTTAGCTTCTATCACATGAGGATGCAAGGCACGAGTCGCAGCAGTGAGGTTAGGTTGACATATGCAAATTTTATGCGTGATCAACCAATACATGTTGTCACTTATGATTTGGAGAGGAATAAGATGACAACAAGGGTTGAAATAAGCCCATTACGCGACAGATTTGGAGTAACCAAGTGCTTGCATATGGATTTTTGGGAGGATATCGAGACCGTAGTGTATTTAGAAACCTAAATGAATATGTCGTCATCTAATATTTAAGCATCCATCATTTATCTCCAAACTTGTTTTGTGTAGCTTCTTTTTTTTAACATGTCCTCTAAGACTCCAAAAAAATGGACTACAATTACCAAATAAGAACTCAAACATTGACAAAGCAAATTCTTACTAATCCCACATTCGGATCTAAGGAAATTTATTGAAGAACATTTTAATTTACACAAACAAAAGTAGTTTACATTTTAAACCAGGCTTTAGGCTAAGGGTGCGAGAGCTCACGAGTTCAATAGCCCGGATAGCGTTTAGAATAATATTTGTCGTTTTCCATACCTAAAAACGACAGGTAGTCCACCAGCTCCACCACACGGCTCTTTCAGTCTTCTTCCTTTGTCCATCATCTTCAAACCCATCCCTGTTTCACTTTTGCAGATTTTTTTTCTGGGGAATTTTCTTTTGTTGGTTGGTTCTGAAAAACTGTAAATGGCTGACTCAGTGCCAGAGTTAGGTCAAGTCGCCGGCGGAGGTTTACAGGTTTTCTCTGTCGACGCCGAGTGCATCAAGCAGCGTGTCGACGAGGTTTTACAGTGGGTTGATTCGGTAATAAAGTCTTCTCCTTTAGAGCTTTTATTCCTGTTACTAGAAACATAATCTCAAATTTTCTTTTCCTTAGGGTTTTGCCGTCAATAATCTTTGAATTGATTTTGTTGTGTCATAGTCATATATAGATGAGATATAACATGTTGATTCAATGGATGGTTGATGTTTGTATTTGCAGCTTGAGCATAAACTGAAAGAAGTAGAGGAGTTTTACTCGAGCGTTGGTGTCTCAAACTCTGGCTCTATTGTTAAAGATACAGAAAAAGGGAGACATGTTGTGGGGATTAGGAAGATTCAACAAGAGGCGGCACGTAGAGAAGCTGTTGCTGCTAAAAGAATGCAGGATCTTATGCGTCAATTTGGAACAATCTTTCGTCAGGTAGAATCATCTCTTCACCTGAAATTGATGTCTCCAGGGAGAACTTGGATCATTAATTTTGATTGTAATTGATTTTTCAGATAACTCAGCATAAGTGCGCATGGCCATTTATGCATCCTGTCAATGTAGAAGGTCTTGGTTTGCATGACTACTTTGAGGTAACGTTTTTCATCTCTAGCTTTTGACTTTCCTTGTTGATATCTTCTTTTGGTAAAACATATAAATATCAGCTGAGTAAATACCTTTTGCTTATTAGAGCTACTGACTTTCCCTTTTGATTCTTACTTTGCTTGAAAATACAATCGGACTTTACAGTTGATAAAACTGCATTTTCCTATTAGAGCGACCAGAATTTCACCTTTCTATATCGGTATATTCTTTGAGTATGATCATCATACCAAATAGCTTTTGCCTATTAGAAGTACAAGAATTTCGTGGGGTAATTCTTAAAAGTACACTATTATGTTTTGCTCTGTGAATACGTTTAGATTTTGTGTATGTTTTCCTCAGGTTTCCATTAATGCTATGAGATCGCCGTCTTTATTCTGTAAGCAGGTCTCTTTATAACATGTTTGATCTGATTGTAGGTTATTGACAAGCCCATGGACTTCAGCACGATAAAGAATCAAATGGAGGCTAAGGATGGTACCGGGTACAAACATGTCCTGCAAATATATGCTGATATGCGGCTAGTGTTTGAGAACGCAATGAATTATAATGAAGAAACAAGTGATGTTTACTCTATGGCGAAAAAGTTACTGGAAAAGTTTGAGGAGAAATGGGCACACTTTCTTCCAAAGGTTCAAGAAGAGGTAACAAAATTATGTTATTATCTTTCAGACTATTCTCTTGATGGAGCTTAGTAGCACCAAGGTTTTTTAAGTTGCCAAGTTCTTAACAAAATTGATTACAGGAGAAAATACGGGAGGAAGAGGATAAGCAAGCAGCAACAGAGGCGCTGCTAGCAAAGGAAGCATCTCATATCAAAACAACTAGAGAATTGGGCAACGAGGTTAATTTTTTTTCCGATATCAGAAACCCTTTTGTATTGTTAACCTTTAAACTAACAAACTGATATATTGCTGTCCAGATTTGCCATGCTAATGACGAGCTGGAGAAGCTAATGCGTAAAGTTGTGGAAAGATGCAGGTTGGCCTAAATCACTCTTAAATTTGAATTCTTTTGGGTCATCTGGTCAATGTATCATTTGCTTACACCGGTGAACGATTGTATCAGGAAAATTACAATTGAGGAGAAGCGTAATATTGGGTTGGCATTATTAAAATTGTCTCCGGATGATATACAGAAAGTGTTGGGTATAGTTGCTCAGGCTGACCCTAGCTTCCAACCTAGAGCAGAGGAAGTGAGTATTGAGATGGACATACTGGTAAATCTCTTACTAACGCCACCTTCATTGATGCTTTCTGGTCCAAAGACAGGTCTTTTCTTGTTTCTTAGCTAGTTTTGCTTGTATGCAGGATGAACCAACACTATGGAGGCTAAAGTTCTTTGTGAAGGATGCGTTGGATAATGCAATGAAGAAGAAGAAAGAGGAAGAGACAAAGACTGGAGCTTTGAATGGGACACAAAAGAAAGAGGTTTCAAACAAACGAAATGCGAATAACAAGTTAGCTGAGAGAAAAACAAAGCGGTCACGTGTATGAAACCACAATTGCTCATGAGTAGAGAAGACCTGAACATGTTCAATGAGATTGATCTCCTTTGTATATACGTTTTTGTAGTAGTCGTTCTAGTGCGTGGTTAACATTGACAAATGCAATCTATAAATAAAGCTTTCGTCTTTATGATTCTATTTAGCAATAATTTGGGGAAGCCTAAGGTTGTTAGTATATAAACGCGCTTTGAATTCCTCTGTTGCCAACTTTCCATCGTCTCTCTCTCTCTCTCGTCTTCTGTGTCAGAGAGTCTGAAAGAAATGGAAGACGTCAAGGTAGAATTTAAGGTAAAGAAGAATGAGAATGAAGCATTGGAAACGGGTTTGGCAGAGAGATCAATGTTGCTGATGAAAGCTCCTTCTCTCGTCGCGAGTTCTCTTCAATCTCTTCCTTTTCCTGACGATCCGTACCGTCCTGACGCTAAAGTCATCCTCAACGTCGATCTTCTGGCTCCCGAGGACGAAGAGACCAAAGTATGATTCTTTCGTCTTTGCATTTTCGTCCTCTCTGCATGCGTATCTCTCGTTACATTGAATCTTCGTCAGGAATTGCGTGGTTTCTCTATTTAGGGTTTATAGTACCATTCGGGAAAAATTTCATCCTTTGAGAAACTTGCTTTTACATTCTCTGAAATTCCATGGATTTGGGGAAATGGGTTTTCTGAGTGGAGATATCGAGTGGTCCTCACTTTGATCAGAGGTCACCAACATCAAATTCGTTGTCATTTGAGTATTGGGTAGTGTTTGTAACCATTTCGGCAAAGTAGAGATCTTTTCTGTTGTCTTTCTACATTTGAGCTTGCTTTCTATGAACTTTCTTGCTTGTCACTTAAAATGCGACTTTCTTGGTGTAAAACATGGTTACTCTTTTGCCTTGCAGTTCGTAATGGAATTAGCTCGAGCTGAATCTGGAAACATGCCGAGGCGTTACACCTTAGATATGTCTAAAGATTTCATCCCCATGAATGTTTTCTGTGAATCTTCAGATGGTAAGTTGAACACTTCTCCACACTTTGTTTTCCGTGATCCGAAATTATATTCCAACAGTTGGTTTCATCTATGGCATGAATATTTGGTTACGTTGGTCAGAAAAGTGGATTGTGTTGAGTAATTGGCATTTTTATATCTTTGTTGTTGCTGTTACATTTATAAGCTTTTGGATCATTGGGTGAAGAATTTAGCATTGGTCTGTTCATTTACAATCCAGAGGTGAACCTGATTTTGTTTGACAATGTTCTTTGTAGGAAAGATGTCAGTAGAAGGGAAGATTAAGAACAAATTTGACATGAGGCCTCATAACGAGAACATCGAGAGCTATGGGAGATTGTGCCGTGAAAGAACAAACAAGTATATGGGCAAAAACAGACAGATCCAGGTTGTTGTAAAGATGGTTATGTGGCGACTTGGAGTTTCAAACAAACCTCTTGTGCCATTTTCCATGATCATGTTTCTGGTTTCTTGACCAGGTCATTGATAATGCCAGAGGAATGCATATGAGGCCAATGCCAGGAATGATAATCCCAACCGCCGCTCCTGTATTTATCTTTCCCAATTGCATCACACACATTACTGTTTCTTAAAGGATCGTGAATTCTTACAAGTCATTAATTTGTATCAGGAAAAGAAGAAATTGACAAATAGGACATCAGAAATGAAGAGAACAAGAAGGGACCGTAGGGAGATGGAAGAGGTCATGTTTAATCTCTTTGAAAGACAATCAAATTGGACTCTGAGGCTACTCATTCAGGAAACTGATCAGCCAGAGGTAAGCAGACGGAAAATACAGACTTTTTGTTTAGTGCTTGATTGAGCGAATTCAGAAGAGAAACAAGAAAACGAATACGAAAAATCAGAGTTTGTGTTGCTTATGGAAATGTGGATTTGGTGCAGCAATTCCTGAAAGACTTGCTGAGAGATCTTTGCATATACAACAACAAAGGGAGCAACCAAGGAACTTATGAGCTGAAGCCTGAGTACAAGAAAGCCACACAGGAATAGGTTTGGTCAAAAGGGTTTTCAAGTTTTGTTTTGGATAATCTATTAGTTACTTTAATTGTAACTGATCGTCATGGCTATAATAAGAAAGGAAGGTTCGTTCAATTGTATGCCCTTAATTATTCACAATATCAACTAATCCTTTTTAGTAATGTTTTAGAAAGTAATCAGTTGTTTTTCTTTCGATTTCTGACGTCCAGGTACCAAAACTCATAAAGTTGTGAATTTACTTGTGCTTTAAGAAACTTTTCACCGACAAAGTAAAAAGCTTATGTGAAGAATTGGATTCGAGTACTATCCAACCAAAACAAAAAACCCTTGTCGTACTTTTTGTTTACAAAATATAACCAATACTTTCTTTCCAAACGGGTAAACTCTTGTTTGCTTTTCTTATCAAAACCAATCAATAATGATCAGCAATACTAAAAACGACAATAATTTATTTTGAAGAAAATATCATAAGCTAAAAGAGTATAGGATAAGAAAAAAAACTCTTGAAATTTGGTTTAAAATAAGATTTGAATAACCGAGTTTGGTACGAGATTGATTAGGATAAGTGGATAACTAGTGTATGTATGGCTCGGATGTGATTGGTCTATTTCGGTTTGGTTCATTAATTTCTCCTTCAATTTTTGTTTGGTTTTTTATTTTACCCGATTCGATTTGAAAGAGTAAAGTAAAAAACGAATTTTTGCCACTTATGCCACTTTTTGGGAAAAAAAAATCTGGCATGCCACTAAAAAATCTAGATGCCACCAAGAATGTGATTTACCGAAGATACCCTTAATGAAATAAACAAGAAATCAAAAAAAGAAAAACAAAAAATCTCAATTCGTCCCACTCTCTCTCCTCTCTCTCTCTCCTCTCCGACCCCGACATTTCTCTCTCCCTCCGCCATAGCTCGCTCCCGCCGATCTGCACGTACGGTTTTGCAGCCGCGTCCTCCTTCTCGAAAGCGGTTAGTTTCTTCTCATGTATCCTCTTTTTATTGCTGCATTGATAGATTTTTAGGTAATTTAAGAGTATTTTGGAAATCTTTAAAATTAGGGATTTGAATGAGAATTGGGGTTTTTTGGAAGAATTGATAGTATATTGGCGAATGGGAATGTTAGAATCGAGTGTAGCTCGTACATTGTTGAATCGAGTCACATTTTAAGTAGAATCGAGTCAGATCTCAGTCAACTGGTACAGCTAAGAGAAAGTTATTCAACAGGGTACAACTACGTTTAAGTATTCAACTTGTACAACTGATAGACTATAGGCCAACTGGTACAACTGATAGTATGTAGGCCAACAGGTACAACTGATAGGCCAACGGTACAACTATGTTTAATTATTCAACTGGTACAACTGATAGACTATAGGCCAACTAGTACAACTGATAGTCTATAGGCCAACTGGTACAACTAGTATAACAGTGACAAATGGTGTATGTGCTGTTTTTAATTGTTGTATTTTGAAGATAGTACCCTCCATAGTCAATTGGTACAACTGATAGTATTTAGGTCAACTGGTACAACTGATAGTATTTAGGCCAACTGGTACAACTGATAGTATTTAGGCCAACTGGTACAACTGATATTATGTAGGCCAACTGGTACAACTAGTATAACTGTGAGAAATGGTGTAGATTTGTGCTATTTTTAACTGTTGTATTTTCAGGATAGTACCCTCCATAGTCAACTGGTACAACTGTTAGAGTATAGGCCAACTGGTACAAATGATAGAATGTAGGCCAACTGGTACAACTAGTATAACTGTGAGAAATTGTGTTGGTAATTATGTTTAAAATTGTTGTAATTTCAGGAGGCGATGAAGAAAAAAAGCCAGACTAACGTACATTTTGACTATGGAGGGTACTATTCAGAAGGGAATGAGTGGATTTATAAAAATTCACTATACGCTATATCGTTTAAGACGGCATGTTTAGAGAAGATAACTTATTCGGTGCTATTAGATAAGATCACTACGAAGGTTGGCCAGAATGGAGTCCCCGGGAATCTGAAACTGAGTTACAATCTATCTAAAGCTCGGAGAGAGACATATATTGTAGATGATGAGGACGTATACATTTTTTTAACAGAATGTGATGAAGAGGGTCGTATTCCAGTTTTGCATGTGGAGGTATTAAGTGACAATAACCAGAGGGTGGAAATCTTAGTACCGGAGCGTCGAAGTTCAGTTGGTGTGAATTATGTGGAGCTAGTTCCAAATGTGAGAGGTGATGAAGGAATAAGTTCAACTGTAAGAGAGGATGTGAATGAAGTTTTGGCTGTGGAAAGGTTTCTATCCGTTGGAGAAAAAAAGGACGAAATCAAGATAAACAGTTTCCATCCGTTGGAGAAAAACGGAGAAAGAGTAACAAAGCTGTTTCAGGAATTAACTTGGAGAGATGGCTACAGCCCGAGGATCCAGAAGCAACTTGATTAATTCTCTGGTTCAACCGGTACAACTGTTTTACCACTTAGGTTCAACTAGAACAACTGAACCATTTGGGTTCAACCGGAACAACTGTGTAACCATTTGGGTTCAACCAGAACAACTTAAACAACTTTGTATTTTTATTTGTAAGACTAATATTACTTTGTAATATATGGATTATTGTTTGTAAGACTAGTTTGTAATATAAACTATTTTTATACTTTGCAATATGAGTAAGATTGGTTTCTGGGTTCAGCCGGTACAACTGGGAACAACTAATACTACACAAATACAAAATTACATAAATTAAACCATAATAAGTGATTTTAAACATTTTAAAACTCTGAAAGTACATTTAATATTTTTAATATATGATATTTAACATTATCAATAATTACTGTTTACATAAACTTGTTTTACACAAATCACTCATTAGGTAACAAGCAACATTTAGTTCAAGATCATCTATAAAGATGGAATAAGTATGAAAACTATGTTGTCTTACAAATTATTCTATAAAAACTTCTTAAACACCAATATAATTTGGAAATTGATGGGAACAACTAGAAAATTATGGTTGTATTTAAGGTTCAACTAAAAAATTACAAAATTTGAAATAGTTCAACTGTGAGCAAATCAGGACAACTGAACATCTAAAGACAACTATGTTGAAAATCTAATTGTCAAGGGTCCCATATAAATGTGTTCACACTAGTCTTTGACTAGCTTTTGACTCAAACCGGGCCCACCCTATGATGATTTTTGGAAATAAGTTCTCTCTCTCTCTCTCTCTCACATCTCGCTTCTCTCTTCTTCTTTCTTTTCTTCGTCTTCTCTCTTCTTCTTCCTTTGAAAATGAGAAACCCAAAAATTGGGGTTTTCATATTTCTTCAAATTTTGCAAAATCTGGGTAATTCTCTCACATCTCGCTTCTCTCTTCTTCTTTCTCTTCTTCGTCTTCTCTCTTCTTCCTTTGAAAACGAGAAACCCAAAAATAAGGGTTTTCAGATTTCTTCAAATTTTGCAAAATCTGGGTTATCTCACCGTTATTAGGTATGGCAATTCTCTTCTCTTAGACTTCTTCAATTTAATAGATCTACTTTCTTCTAATTTGGAATTTGTAAAATTTAAGGTTTAATTGCTTTAAGTTTGATCTGGGTTAATTGCTCAAAATCTGGGTTATCTCGCCGTTTTAACCTCTTTTGAATATGCGAGGGGTGGAAATCTTGCTTTGGAGTCGATCCGAGAAAATCTTCGTCTTATGCGTGAAGAAATTGATGACCTTAAAGAGAGGTTAGCCGCAAAAGAAGTCGAGATTGCGAGGCTTAAGGGGTTACTTTCAAGGTGGTAATATTGTATGATTACCACCTACTCTTTGTAATATTTGAATTTGTATTTTGGATATGGATTTGTGTTTTGGATATGGATTTGTGTTTTCATGAAGTCTTATTAGTATTTGTACTTGCCGTAATGGTTGTTGTACTTGGTTCAACCGGTACAACTTCGACTTATATGTAGTTGTCCTTGGTTTATCATATAGTTGTCCCTGGATTATTAGTAGTAATCCTTGGTTTATCACATAGTTGTCCCTGATTATTAGTAGTTGTCCCTGGGTCAACCGGAACAACTAAATTTAAAATTTATTTTATTTAGTAGTTGTCCCTGGTTCAACATGAACAACTTAAATTTAAATTTATTGTATTTACTAGTTGTCCCTGTTTTATCACATAGTTGTCCCAGGATTACTAGTAGTTGTCCGTGTTGTCCTACTTGTGTTAATAGTTGTCCCACATTTGTTAGTAGTTGGACCAGATGCATAATTTTTAAAAATATAATATGTGAATCATCCTAAACCTCAAATACATAAAATGCAAATAAACCACAACACAACCAAAAGATAGTACAATGTTTTGAATCCTAATAAAAGATAACCGCAAAATACTCAAAAAAGATAAGTTTTGTCCTACACAAAAGCATGTACTCAGTTGGACCAAAGTACATGCTCTCTGGCGGCAGTGGTTGGAATTCATCATCATCATCATCCTCATCTGTATCAGCTGCAACATCATTAACCCTCTCCTCTTCCTCAGCAGCAATATCATCAAATATATCCTGCATATTCAAACACATACAATTACTAGTTGTTCCATCCGGAAATATTCTACAGATATCTAAGCTAATGTACTACTTACCTTAATAACACCAGTAACCTCATCTTCCTCATTATCAGCATTGGTTTCTCTACCCACAACATCACTAATTCTCTCTTCTTCATCACCATCATTACCCTGACCATCATTTGACTCATGGACTTCTTCTTCTTTATCACACTCACGGTTTTCTTCTTCTTTATCAGACACACTGACATCTTCTTCTTTATAAGACAATTCGGGAAAGGAAACACCTTCTACTTCTTTATCAGACACTTCGGTGGCTGAAGGAGCTACTTCTTTATCAGACACTTCGGGAACTGAAGGAGCTTCTATTGCTACTTCTGATTCAGTTGTTGTTCTTCCTTCTGCGGAATCCTCAGTTGCATCAACGGAAGCTTCTCTTGCAACATTTACAGGAGCCGCATCTGAAGCGACACCAGAACCAATCTCAGTCAGTTCTTCTGCAAGAGTTTCTTCGGTTGGATCCTTTACAGCCCCTTCTCGAGACCCTGATTCATATTCCCTATCTCCGACTTTCACGCGAGCCATACTGACCACAATCTCCAATAGTACACGAAGGACACGAAGAATCTCGGACACGAAACGACGCACGTAAGCGACGCAAACGGAGACGGGGGAGACTAAGATGCAAACGGAGACGGAGGAGACGAATATGCAAACGGAGACGGAGGAGACGAAGACGAACTCGGAGGAGACGAGACGCGGAGGAGACAAAAGGCGGATAAGACGCAGACGGTCCGAGGCAACACGAAGACGCCGGAGACGACGAAAACGGACGGTCTAAAGCAATTCCGATGAAAAGCGACGGAGAGAAGCGACGGAGATTCGAGAACTCGACTCTTCTTCTTCCGATTTACAGTTTCGAGAACTCGACTCTTCTTCTTCCGATTTACACTTAGATTATTTTTGTGTTTTTCAGATTAGGGTAAAATTTGGGGATTTTTTATGGGTCGGATTATTTTTCATGGGTTTGGATCGGATTATTAAGGTTGGGTCGTAGTTTTTAGAATTTGGTTTGGTTTTTATGTCTTTTACTCAATTTTACGAATTAAAAGAAATTCAAAAATAAAAACAAAACATAAGAGTGGCATAAGAGGTTAGCATTTCTCGATTAGTGGCACAAGAGGTGAACTCTCGTAAAAAACCAGAATTGAGGCAAACCGGTAAACGATGTCAACGCCGTCGCCGCCGCCGCAAAGTATCGGCTTGCCATGGCCGGAGCTCAACGATGGTTTGGCATACAAGGATGTCATCTCTTCTTCTGATTCAGGTAAATATTCAAAAAATTTGATTTTTTTTTTGTTGTTTTGGTTTTTTTTTTCTGAAATTGTGGAATTTGTTGTATACAGAGTTAACGACGGTGTCAGGTTTCTACTTCACCAAATACAAGAGTTCAGCTCCTTTGCTAGGGTTCTTACTCTTCTTCTTCCTCTACTCTTCGTCTACAATATCGTTTTTACGTTCCATTCTTCTAATCATCTTTCGTTTATCAGGTGGATTCAACGAATCCAAAACGGACAGGTTTGTTCTTTATTATCACATAATTTCTCTCTTGATTCTGGAGAATTTGTAATTTCATTTCTTGTGTATGACGTTTTGCAGATACAAATTGACGGTGAAGTTGTCAAAGATCCCAACACACTTCTTAGGTTCTTTTTCCTACATTGATAGGAACTCTTATAAAGTGTTTAGCTTTTGTAAAGGTGTCTCATTTTTTTTTTTGTTTCTCAGGAGTAGTTCCAAGTTAGTTTACCACAGGCTTCCTTGGAAGGAGCCTGACACGCCATACTCGCTACAAGTTTTGTATGAAGATGATGATTTGGTAACTTCCTGCTCTGAACAAAAACATACATAAATCTTGTTGTGATGTCTAAAGCTGTATTTTGCTTGCTGCTATATACAAGTAAATGACCAATGCAGCTTCTTGTTTGGTTTATTTGGTGTGCATATTCTGCTCTTTCAGTGCTAACTGGAATCGATGTGTGTATATATTATTTGGTGGATTTCATATAATGCAGATCGCTTTAAACAAGCCTTCTGGACTTCAAGTATTGCCCGGAGGACTTTTCCAGCAACGGACTGTGTTGACGCAGCTGCAGTGGTGTTTCGGTAAAATTGATTCTTACACCGGACCGCGTGAATCACCACACCCTGTCCCTGTACATCGACTGGGTAGAGGAACTTCAGGTTAGTATATAGACGTGTTTTTCTTTCATTTTTATTTGACCAACTATGATGCTAGTATTCTCCATGGCTTTATAAATGTTGCACTCTTCACTGGACTTATCAGTTTGCATCGCAAAAGCATCTCTACATGATATCTCCCTACTGGGGAAGTTGTTACGATATGTTGTTTTCAATTTATGTTATTTGTTTTGTGGATGGGACTCTTCTTTTCAGGTATACTTCTCTGTGCGAAGACAAAGCTTGCAAAAACGAAACTTGCAGCGTATTTTGCTGAGGGAACATCTCTTGTCGGGTCCGGGTGTGTTCAAGCATGATTTCTGTTGACCCAGCTTATTCTTGAAAAGATCTTTGGTATTATCTATTGGATTTTTTCACTATGTTCTTAGGAACTAAATTCTTCATTCTTACAGCAACCTGGATCAAGAGTGTGGAAAAGGAAGAAAACTTTCAAAGATATATCGAGCACTAGCAGATGGTATAGTTGAAGAAGACGAGGCAAGGCCATTTTATTTTTTGCGCTGAGAATTCATTTTCAAATGCTATGAATATACCTAAATATGCACTGAGATAACGTCTATGGACAATGCTCCTTCTTTATTTACATTTTGAAGGTAGTAATCAAACAGCCTATAGGAGTGGTTCGATATCCTGGGGTCGCAAAAGGATTATATGTTGCTTCTCCAGAAGGTTAGTTCTACTATCTTATACCAACCGTTAGGCTAGAGCAACAGATTAACTCACACTAAATCTAATTTGTTCTCATTATAACGTTTTTTGTTTGTTTTCTTATCAGGCAAACCTGCTTTCAGCAAAGTAGCTGTTCTGGAGAGGGACAAGCAAAAAAATTGCACGCTGGTTAAGGTTTTCTTCTATTCCATCTTATTTCCAAATGTCATATGTCACACAAGGTTAATGCAGAAAGTGAATGAGATAGTAAAACCAAAACGAAGTTCTTCACAATCATCTTGTTTTTATGCAAAACAGGTAGAGATACAATCTGGAAGACCACATCAAATCCGGATTCATCTTGCATACATGGGACATCCCTTGGTAGGTAAAAACTTCTGTTTCCTTCTGGTCTGTCACACGTTTTGAGCTGCTGTTCTCTAGTATGGAATAAGAAAAGTTGGATACGTAGTTTTGAAAGACAAGATTTCTCTAGAGTTTTTTGCAGCTTTAGTTATTTATCAACTAGGCAATCATGGAACAACAGAACTGCTTACTGGTGATATGAATAATTGAGTAAAACATTGAATACAATCATGTTTTGATGGATAAAAATTGCCTTAGTCCCACGTGATGATTCAACTAGTTATAATTGTATGAGCTATATGGATTACATATGGTTGCAGTCTAGGGGGCATGAATTGTTTATGGCATAGTCTAGGAAGATTTTGCTACACATAAGTTTTCTTTTGGCAGTGGTCTATGAAAGAGGTGATGATGTTTATAGAATCTTAGTGCAAGTCAGCAAGCATGAAACTTAGAAACAGATAGCTTACATGCTGACCAAAGTGCAGGGGACCCTCTGTATGTAGCGGGCGGCCAACCAAAGTGCTTTGATCCAGATCTTGTAGATGATGATGCAGCCTTTGCCGAAGATGGGTACAAATTATGATCACTTTTCCATCATACTTATAGTTTCCAATACGTTTTCTGTATTCCTTGAGATGAACAGTCCTCGGAAATTTAAGTATGTTCGAGCTAAGCAATGTACTAATGTAGTACGATGCAATCTAATAGGTAGATTCATGTGGAGTGTAGATTGGTCTGTAACTTAGATGCTATCATCTGTTATGGCATTAGTCGTAATGGTATTGAAATGATAAATGCACTATGGCTGAATATATTGCAGGGGTTACAGAAGGCCAAATCAGGCTGTTCCTGGGGATTGTGGATATCATCTGCATGCTCATCAAGTAGAGCTACCAAACCTGTTGAACACTCATAAGGTAACTCATGTAGAATCTGTTAATGTCTTTGCAAAAGTTGACAGCTCTTTACCAGATCTTTAAGTCCTTATATCTAAACCAACCGACTGTTCATGCCCTTCACGTTTTGCAGGTAGTCAAAATCGTGGCACCTCTACCACCAATCCTCCAAACAAGTTCTGAGACAGAAGAAAAGAGTTTATCCTCCTGCAAGTGAAGTTGCATTAGTCTTTCTTTCACTGTACAACATTAGACATGCTTGTTCATCAAGTGTTATCCTTCTTGAAAAACATACAGAGAGCTAAGCTTAGCTCTTAGCTCTCTCTGTTATTATCAGCAACATTACAAATACAAACATCAGCTATGAATTTTCTGCAGGCCCCTAACTTAAGCTGAACCAAAAAAAAAAAATGCCTATATTAACTGACATTCTAAATTAAAAAAAAAAAGATGTTAAAAGAGATATAATACACATAGGTTGACAAACAAAGAATATGCCAATCCTCCAAAACAAACTAAATCATGACCCTAAGAAGCTTTTTAATTCACGTGGCTGCCTCTGCTACACCATTTACCCCTCCTATGTTACCTTCATCCTTAGCGCTTGAGGACTCAGCTCTATCTTCGTTATGCTTACCAAAGCTCAAAATTCCACCATTAACATCAAGCAGAATCTCTTTGCTGTTACCAATTTGCTGCTTAAGATGCGTGGAAAATGCTTCAGGGCAACTTGCAAGCAACTTGGCCGACTCTGGCAAAGATGTGAGCCCGGTTTGAATTCTATTGCCATCCCAAAAGCCGTAGCTTGTAATGGGAACATTCTGAAGGTGTTGCTGATTAATGTAATGATGTCTTGTATCATGGTCCCTGCTCAAGGTTGATGACGACCTGACAATTCCACATGGATTGTGTTTTTGTTTTATTCCATTCTCATCAGCAGTAAGTACTGTACCAAACAGCTTCACATCTCCATTCTTGTCGAGTCTCTCAGTATCAGACAAACTAAACGAATGGCTCCTGCTATGACCAGATCTGCCCTCTTTATGGGATACTGCCAGAGGCTTAGGAGCTGAACTAGTACACTTGTTGAGTGAGAAACCTTCACCTGTACGTTGGGTTTTTACGATCAAATCAGATTTTGATCTACTTATCCTGCTCAGATCTTGGGTAACAGATCTCTGGGGAATTTGACAAGATGCTGCATTGGTCGCATTTAGTTGACCATTCTGCTCATCAGGGTTTACATGGCCTAAAACCCGAAGCCTCCCATCCAATTCCAGATTGTTCTTCGGCCAACCCAAGTCATGTGTTTTGTCAACTTGTCCAACAAGAGAATTTCCTGACTCGGACTCTGCATGGCAATTTGGATTTCCTCGTGGAACACTGACGCCTATAGGGTTTTCCGTACACACCTCAATCGGAACATGGTGCAGACACTCAGGGTACCTGAAACCTGAAGGTGCACTTTCAGGTTCAAGGCCAGAATTTCTGGTTCCGTTTGCAGCTTGCATCACTCCATCCTGATTCTTTGAACTAAGTTTAGGCATTGCAGCACCTTGATCTCCTGAGCCCTTTCGTGAGATTTCTGTAGGGGTTTCCACAATAACATTGGAAAGAACACTTAGGCCACAATACAAGGGCTCAGAAGATACAGCGACATATGTTAAGACACCTTCATCGATTTCCATTGACAGTAGATCATTGCTCTTGCTTTTTCCGGCAGCCTGAGACTGGCTCTCAACAGTATTAATGTCTACCAAATCTCTACAAGATTCTGAAACTAGACTCGGGAAACCGCCATTGATATATGCATTGTTCACGAGATTGTTATCATCTTTCAAACACAAATATGTCTGCCCATTCTCTTGTTCTGATCTACTAAGGTCAGCTTTCACATTTGCAGAGCCTGAATGATTAGCACCATCCTGATTCATATTAAAAGGTGAGGTAGGAGAATTCATACCCATCTTGGCACAAACTCCATTATTGCATATGCCAGAGTTACTCTCCATAGGACAAGGATCTTCCAAGTCGCTTCCACCACCCTCATTGCCATTATCAACACTTACGGATGTGCTTACATTGCCAGATCCAAACTGTATAGATTCCAACCCAAGACATTTCCGAACTTTGCTGAAGAAAACCTTACACTGATCTGGAGATCTTGTCCCGACGTACCTTGATATTGAAGCAAAATTCTTGCCAAAAAGCGAAAACCCCTGTATAAAAGCAGATCTCTCATCATCTGTCCAGTGAATAGGACCCGTTTCCCCACAGCTCTCTTCCGAACATGAGTCATCTTCTTCATTGCTGTTCTCATTATGTAGAGTATGAGATATCCGAGGTTTCTTTACGACATGATTAAACTTCAGATGATCCATACACCTCTCTCTAGAGCTCACAGAAGTCCTTAAGCAAGAATTAATCTGCTCTGATGACAAAGAACCAACAGCTAAAACATCTGCACCAGCAGTTCTCTTACGAGGGAAATCGAAACTGTAGGAGCACCCTTCAGAGTTATTTCCATCGTGCTGCAATGAATTAGCACTGCTGCAACCTCTAAGGGTGATCCTTTTGGAAGAGATCGGCCTGGTTGATGCAACCTTTCCCGCGTTTGCTGCTATAATGGAGACATCCCCTAAAATATCAAGAGAGGCAGCCCCCATCTCACGTTTCCACTTTTTTCGTGGCGCCAACATGTAGGTGTGCTTCCCTTCCTTACCATAAGCACGCTGCTTCTTTATTTTCCCAAAACAATCAGACTTGTGGTTTTTGTAGTAGTAATCAATACAGTCCGCAGTTGTCTTTTGGGTAAGATATGAAGAAATCTTCTTGAAATCCTTCCCATGCAATGCTAGCAAATTCAGAAAAATTTCTTTCTCCTCTGAGGTCCAAGGATTAATCATTGTTCTTTCCTTCTCAACGTCACATGGATCTTCAATCAGTCCATTGCTAGAAATAAACCTCGACATCACCCTCTCTTTCTCATCCAAAATCATAGCAGGCATTTTCAAAATGTCTCTATAAGGCTTTAGATGGGTACCCGGAAGTAGCTTTTCCATATAACTTACGAGCTCTGTTGTGGGGACTACACTATCCCTTCTTGGAGCTGCACGTGTAGAGTAAAACAGTTATTAACTTCAAAACTCGATGAAAAAGACTTCAATTCATCTGTGATCGTTATCCCAAATTTTTACACGGCAATCATCTCCTGCGTATTGATATACTTTCTAACTGGAAAAAAAATAAGAAATAAGCATCTGCTTAGACTATACCTCCTAGTTAAGCAAGCTAGACGTTAAAATGAATATTACAGTGGATATAATACTAGAATAAAACCCAAAATCTAACATATAATTAACATAGCGTTATCAACATCCAACAAACACGTTAGCATGGAATGACTCTGAACTTAGCTTGCAAATAAAGAATTATATCCACTATGTGACAGCTCAGTAACAATAGTTCTCAAGAATTGTATATGTTTTCTCTCAACACCTCACGCCCTTGAAAAGTCACAGATTTCAAGTCCCTACAACAAAGACAAATATTTACCTAGCACAACATAAAAGCCAAATTTTACCCCAGACAAAGACAAACCACGAAAAGCTTAATATACCAGAGTAAATAGAAGAGGAAAAGAGATTTGAGAACTTTACCTGAAGAAGAGAACCTCAGGCGTACAGGTTGGGGAAGCTTTAGATACCCTCCATTTTTTGCATTCGGATATAGTTCTGTTTTTTTGCTAGACTTTGGTTGGTACTTTGTTAAAGATAGCTGATCCAAATCTTTCTTCCATGAGAGCTGAAACGCTTTAAACTGAAGGAGTAAAATTTTCTCCCTAGCTCTCAAAAGGTCTACCCTATCTGCAATTTTTTCTTTGACATGAGAATCAAACTGCGTTTGACATATGCCAGGGTATCTTGAGTTGTCAGACGAACTGAAATCTCTTGGAAGCAACTCATTGAATACTCCAGATGATTCACAAGCATATTTCTTATTGGCAGATAATAACTTCGCACAGAGCAAGTCATCATTGGAGGCCATGCTATCATCAGCAGAAGTAACCTCAATAGTTTCCTGATTGGCAAAAGCAGTTGTGTTAATCTCTTTGGAAGAAGCAGCCGCCTTCATAGACGGTATGGGCAGTATATCTTCATTGCTTTCGACAGTGGCAAAAGATTGGGATAGAGATTTAACTGCTTCAGGATTATCTTCAAAAACATCAACAGGAACCTTGGCTAAACCGGCCTGAAGAACAGGAGCTCTCACCAGTGTTTCAGCTACAGAGGAAGCTGCTGCCTTAGGATCCAAAATACAAGAAGCCTGCTCCTTGGGCACATTTGCATCTCCCTCACAGAAGTATGAACTGGGTCCAACAACACGGCAGTGTCTTCCACCTTCAAGCTTTAGCGTCCTATGTTTGTTTTCAAGGAGATCAATTTCCGATTCAGTCATCTCCACAGCTTTCAAAATTTCATCTTTCCAGGCAAGTAATCTGTTCATTGATGTCAATTGGACAGAACTGGAATCCCCTGTACCAGGATCATCAGTACCAAGCAACTCATTGAGCAAACAGCCAAAACGCTCCATCGAGATGTTATCAAGCTCCTCTATATTGATTGGAAATCGTTCAAGGTGAATACTAGACACGGGACTAGGTGAGCGGCACGTGTTACTGACATCACTAGCAGCTATAGCAGCCTTCGGAGATGATTTATCTGCAAATCCTGCAGACACAAAAAAATAAAATTATGAGTAAATTCAATTGTCCCCTGCAGAAGATAAGAAGTGAATGTATATAAAAACAAGTGGAAGAACTCAAGTAATAGGAAAATAATGCAGATAACTCCAAATAGAACAGGAATGGGAATAGCACGCAGAGAGAAGCATTAACAAAATGTACTGTACCTGGTGATGAACTGCAAGCTACAGAGGATGGAGTTGTAGGGGAACCATAATCTGGAAGAGTGGCTGCTGTGGGACTTTTATCAGCAATATTTTTGTTCAAAGAATGCAGTTCCTCTGAACCGTTTTCCAACAATGGCGTTCCATCTTCATTTGTGTTAACATCAACTTTCTTTTTCTCATATTTCGCCAGGCCCTCACCCCACCCGAGACGTTGTTTCTTCCTAGAACTCATCTCCTCAGAAAGATGAGTAGTTGTGGCACAGGCAGTAGCATCTCCTGAAGAAGATTGAGTCACAGTAACAATTTTAGGAAGAACCTCAATTTTCCGATCGCTGGAATCAACAGCCCCCAAGCTTTTTAAGCTACTTGAATGACTAAAACCTGAACTCTGAGATGCAAAACTCCCAGAACTGTTCCACAGTGGAAGTTTCCCAATTGCTCCCAGAGAAGTCTCCTTTGCACATTTCGTAGCACCGTCTAAATCACTGATACCATGTAACCCATTATTATCTTGCGGGTCTTTCGGGTGAAGTTGCTCCCAAGTCCCCGCCAGCTCTGCATTGAGGACTGGAGGATCTAATGAATTATCATTAGCTAACCTCCGACCATACATCAAATCATTGCATTGCTTTGCTGGTGAACAAACCTTATTGCCATAATTGTTCTCAGAAGAAGGCCGTTCAAACAAGCTAACACAGTCAGAATGAGGATCTGAAGGAAGTGATAGTCTTTGATCTGAAAATTTCTGCTCATTTTTAAATTTGAGTGAGCGTACTGGGGTACAGATCTCATTGTCCGGCTGATGAGTGGAGTTGGCTGGATCCAAAGAGTTCACCAGAGTAGTATGAGTATCTGAAGCATGTAACGGCCTTTCATCAACTGACCTCCGACCATTTCTAATACCAAATGGCCTCTCAAAACTTCTGGAAGACCCGTTGCTCATCTCCCATGTATTGCATTTCCATTCCTTTTGGCTTACAGAAACTCTATCATCCCTGCAATTCCTGGTATATCTCCAGTCTCCACGTGATGCTGATGGCCTATAGTAGTCATTATCAAACGTCCGGTCACTGGACCGAGAAGATGTGTATCCATGACTAGTCTCCTCCGCAAACTGGTGCCGTCCACCCTGCTTACCATGACCTTCAGACAAAATTTGAAGAAAAAAGGAAGATGAGAATCACAAACTAAAGCAAGACCTATGTACATCAAAATATATATAACTTGTCAAACTAAAAACGGAATCTCCCCACAAGACTCTCCAAAAGGCAGTCAAATCTCAGGATCGTCATAACAAGAAATCAATTTTAGGAGACAAAAAATGCAGTTAGTCCCACACAGGGCTTCAAAACTAGTATGAATAACTATAAACGTGAAAAACCTGTAAAAGTAAGAGCTATCAGCTATCTCATCTAAATCTATAACATGTAAAACTAAAACTAACAACAGCACTTGACGATGTTAGGACCTTTTACCAGTTTTAAGATTCATGAACACAAGATACAAACACAATTGAGGTAACAAAGTCCTCTTGCTATGAAACTAAATCTACCTGAGTATTAAAAAATTGTTCCTTTCAAGAGTAACCTCATCAACTGACTTCCTGTCAATCTTCAGACCTGTGGTAATGCTCCCACAATACCTTAAACTATCATGACACAGTAAGAACTCAATCTAATAAACAAGGATTTACCTCTAAATCAACCCCAAAAAAAAAACTCAAGGGTCATAAAACAAAAAAGGAAAAGTATATATCTAACAAATCCACAGAAATAGAGTCTACCAAAAACAGAAGCGGTGAATTGAAAGCCCTAAATTAGCGAGGGTAGGGGTAGGTCTTACAAGAAGGTCTGCGGAAGTCTGCAGATCCCCAACGAGAAGAAAACTCTCTGGGAACATGGTGAGAAGAAGGAGTAGAAGGCGAATCCCTCCATCTAAAAGGCGGCGAATCAAAAGAAGATTGTTCAGGCCTGTCGTGTTTCCTTTGCCTCAAGAGCTCTTTCCGATCCCACGAAGCGTGATCCTGCGGCATCAAGTTATCCAGAAGAATCGCATAAGAGTAACCCTTCAAACCCAACTCCAGATTCCGTCCCTCCCTCCCTCAAAAAACGAGATAAGGTTCTCGGAAAAAAAGAAGAAGAGCTGGTGGGGAACCAAATCAATGAAGACTCGTCGTTTCTGAAACCAAAATCAAACTAGGGTTTCGTCAATCTGAAGATTAAAATCCCAAGTAAACCCAAAAAGAGCGGAAACAGAATCACAAAACAAAAGGGGAAGAAACCTGAGAGCGGAGCTCTATGTAAAAAAATCACTACTGAGAGAGAAGGGAGATTTCACCGCTGAAGAAAAAAGCTAAAAAGAGAAAAGAGGTTTCCTTTAATTTCGGTGTTGAAGAACAAAGTAGGTTTTTTTATGGCGATTTCTCTCTGTTTATTAGCTCCCAATAACCAAAAGAGAAGAAGAAGAGAATAGAGATAGAGAGAGAGAGAACAAAGATGAACAAGGAAAGAGAAAATAATCCCTGTAACCTAAAGATTCCAATTAAACTCTATTTCATTTTATTTTTCGCGTCCGCTCTATATTTATATTATTTTACACCTATTTCAAAAAAAAAATTGTAAATTTTGAAAAAGGGAAAAATGCCAAAAAAATCCTCAACTATTTTTTATTTGGAAGTTTAATACCTAATTTTTTTCGGTTGGAAAAAAAATACATATACTAATTATAATATGCGAATTAATACCCAAAAAAATAAATATTGTTGTTTTCATACTCACGATTTCATAATAAAATTTTAATTCCAATTTTACCCTTATTTTTTAATTAATTACTAATTTTTATTTCAAAAAATCTGTTGGTTCTCTTTTAACCGGATTAAACCGAAATCAAAACCGGTTATCACCACCCCCAAATTTTGTTGTCGTCGTCGTGTTAATCCTATGAGCTTTCTCAATCCAGCAAATCAACAAGCCAATTCTCAATCCCAGCTCTATACACTTTCCAGAGCTTCCCTCTTCCCCAACACTTGTTCACCCATTCCACCGACTCTTACCTTTGCAAATTCTTCTCTAGAAACAAGGAGAAGCTGCTGGGAATACGTGGCCATGGTCCTGCTCCTCGTTGGCTTACATCTCCACCCGTTTCTCTCTGCCTCTTTCTCTACTTCTTCGAGTCCCCACGAACTACACAGGAAATAAACCGAAAGTTCGAAACTTTAAAGAAGCAAAACCCAACTCCTTGGAAACACGACCGGTGCCGAGCTCATTTTAGCAAGGACAGAGCAGAGGACGAGACACATAAACATGTAATTTGCGAGTGAAACAGAGATTTGTCTATTCTAATTGTATCATCCTCTAGTTTGCGATTGAATCGGAGATTTGTCTACTCTAATTTTTAGTTTCAATTAGATTTGCAAATTCTCTACAAAATGAAAGCCTGAATTTAAAATTCATTCATAAACGAGATGATTCTCGATAAAATAGGTGAAGAAGAAGAAGTTGCAATCGGGTGAAGAAGTTATAATCTAAAGTTCAGGTAAATTAGAATCAAAAGCTCAATTTGGTTCTATCTGAAACATCATCTATCTCGCCGGTGGAAAGCTCATCCGAGTTTCTTAACACGACGACGACAAACTTTGGGGGTGGTGATAACCGGTTTTGATTTCGGTTTAATCCGGTTAAAAGAGAACCAACAGATTTTTGAAATAAAATTAGTAATTAATTAAGAAAATAAGGGTAAAATTGGAATTAAAATTTTATTATGAAATCGTGAGTATGAAAACAACAATATTTATTTTTTTGGGTATTAATTCGCACGTTATAATTAGTATATGTATTTTTTTCCCAACCGAAAAAAATTAGGTATTAAACTTCCAAATAAAAAATAGTTGAGGATTTTTTTGGCATTTTTCCCTTTTGAAAAAGATATTTTTTTTTTTACTTTTTTTTTTTTTTTCTCAATCCAATCCATGACTTTGTCTACTACACAAAAAGTATTAAATCGAAATTAGTAAATAATTAGAACCAATGAGAAGACAGGAAAATACTTTAATTAAAGATTAAAAAACCTATCTCCATTGACTTGTGTAGTTTGATTAAGCAAAGAGAGAGAGACGTCTTCTTCACACCGCAGGGATCTTCACAACGATCTTCGAAGTTCGTAGATCCTTTTGGTTCGTGTGGACGATGGCGAATCAAGACAAGTTAGATCATCATCGGTATAGTTCTGTCTGTTGTTCCAAATCGAATCACATTTAGAACTTGGTTTGATCTGTTTTTTGGTTTTGGTGCATTTTATAGGTGTATTGATTCAGAGGCACAAGATCCTACTTCAATGACTATTGAGTTTCTTCGTGCACGTTTACTAGCTGAAAGAGCTGTTTCCAAGAGTGCTAGAGCAAAACTTGATGGTCTCGCTGATAAAGTATGTTCTTTTATAATTTGTACGGATGATCCAGTGAAATGTTTTTTAGTCTTATGTCCTGTCTTAAAATCTTTAGGTAGCTGAGTTGGAGGAACAGCTCAAGATTGTATCTTTACAGAGAAAGAAGGCAGAACAGGCAACTGCTGATGTTCTTGCGATCCTAGAGGAAAATGGATATACTGATGTCTCTGATGATTATAATGATTCAAATTCAAACTCTGATCATGAATGCTACTCTCAGACAAATTCAGGTTAGAGTTTTTTATTTGAGAGGAGGAAAGTTTCTGATTTTAAGGGTTTAATGAGATTGAGCAACACTCAGTGTCGGAGATTTGTTTGTCTTTTTTTTAGTTTTAGGCAAAAGTTTATCCTGGAAAGGTCGTAGGAGGGAACCAGGTTCTTCTGACAAGGTCAAGGAAATCCGGAATAGGAGACATCAAAGAGGTTTCGAGTGTGCTTATTTTTCCTCTCCTAGACACCGCCAAGGAAGATCTTGTCGGCAAATTAGACGTGGCGAATCAAGGTCTGTTTGTTATCTTTAGCTGTTCAGTGATTTATTAGTGGTTACTATTGTGTGCATCACAATCGAAAACCAAATTGTGCAAGTATTGCCTAGAAATTCGAGATTGGAGGTTTTTTTATCTCTGATTATATACATCATTAATCGACCTGATGTATGTTGGTAAAATAATTGTAGAACTTGCTTAGATATGTTGTGTATTAGAATAACCAACATTTTTGAACTTTCCAGAAACGTATCTGAGGATTACAAGAGAGATGGAAATCAAGAAAATGGAGAAATGCTTCCTCAAACGAATGAAGAAGCATCCAGAACCGTGGTGGATGTTGCTGTTGTGAAGGGAGACGAAAGTTTGAACAAGTTGTCAAGTTCAAATGGTTTAGAGAAAGAAAACAGTACGGATATCAACTTGGAGAGAGCGTTAGAAAACCGTGCTCAAGTTATCGGATCTTTTGAAGATATGGAAGAGACTCAAAGGGAATGGGAGAAAAAGTTCAGAGAGAATAAATCATCTGCCCTGGTATGCCTTATGTCTCATGCTTTGACCTCTTTGAGGGATCTTATTCATACTTGTGAACTAGTTCATCAATTGTGATTATGATATATTTCGTGCTTATATGGATAAACCAACGAAGTTTCTTTTATGTGGCGTTGATAATTGCGCATATGTTGCAGTCTTCTGCATTTGGTTTACTCGTATTAGCATACATCAAGATATTGCATGCGTATACATTGATTCTTTTATTCTGTCTTCTCTCCATTGTGCTAAGAAGTTATGAAAAATGTTTGCTTTTCTTCTTCTTTGTATTCACTCTTATATAACCATCTTGTTCCTGAAGACATTATCTATGAGATTATCTTTAGCTCACGAAAGTTGAATTTAGTCTCCGCGCATACATATATCAGCAAGTTAGAATCCTAATTAAATACTTCAGCAAGTCACTGGAAATCCTGAACAATACTTCTTTTCCAATCTTGCAGGATTTATGTGATGTAGGAAACCATTCTGATGTGACAGATGAATGTAACGGGGAAAAAGCCCAATCTCCACTTCAAGGTTCCACAGTAGTCCCTTCATTCCGTGATAAAAGGTCTATAGCTAATGAAGTTGACTTAAGGGAATCGTTTGAAACTTCGTCACATGGTTCACCTGATAATTCAGTAACGTCACCTGATAAGTGCTGCAAAAGTTGTGGTTCCAGATCTGTGGAACAAGATGCTTCTTTTTCTAGAGACAAAGGAAAACATGTTTCTGAGAGCCCTAAAAGTGAGTATTCCCATCCACAGAGCTGTAAAGGTATCAATGAGCATTCTTCATCCACTATTCGGTCACCTCCTGTAACGCAACAGTTGCAACTAACCTCGAGAGGTGGTTCCTTTGACAGTACTACCACTGCCATCCAGAAAGTAGATTATCCATCAGTTCTACTGAAAGAGGGGAAGTCTGATACTTGTGAAACTGTACTCACCGCGCTAACGCAAGCGAAGTTGTCTTTGCAAGAGAAAGTCAATAGCCTACATATCAGAAAACCTGATTGTCATTCTGAAAGCTCGTATCCTTCAACACCAGGTTCATATATGAACACGTACGCACTACCGATAGAACCAGCATTTAGTACTAAACCATCTCTCCCTGCTTCCAGCATCGGGTCCATGGCAGAGTTTCCTGTTGGCTGTGCTGGACTTCTCCGTGTACCCACTGATTTTTCATCTGATGCTTCAAATAAGAACAATTTTCTAGCTTCGAGTTCTCAGAACGCTATGGTTACCCATATGCCTGAGCGAGACATCCCCCTAGTACCTGGAGATCAGCTGTTCACCAAAACAGCCACAAACAATCTCCTAAATACTGGCTTCCAAAGCCAACTAGAAACCAGTCCTCCTTTGTCAGTGGATGACCGACTTTTGACCACCCCATACATCGGTGCACCAAGGCTATGGTCCAGCTTCAGGGCAGATGGTCCACCGATGGTTGATGCTCCAGGATTCAGACTTAACAAAGGCATACCAAGAGTTTCAGGCAGTGGAATCTCTGGTGGAACATCTGGTTTTGAAGGTAACCAAGTATCCTCAACTAGCTTCAACTTAGATAGACGAGCTAGTACATCTACCCCCGTGACACCTACTCGAAGCTTGTATCCTGATTCAGTTCTAAGTAGTAGAGAATTGTATTCAACTCCTTATTACACACGCCCAATTAGGCTGCCTCCTACGAGTGGTTCAGATGATGGATTTAGGCGAGTATGATTCTGTTGGATGCTTGTGAAGCCGTGATATGATTGTTGGATCTTTGTAGAGTGTTGTGGTTGTTATGTACACTGTTTGTAGAGTAAATCAGCTTTGTATAACGTCAAAATACTGTATAGAAGACTTCATAACGTGGTCATTATAGGGCCTTGTTGGTCGTTGATATGTATTGAAATCCCGTTTTATTGATTATGTTTGTGTGTTCATATGTTCGATTTATGATAGTTTGCAGGCGAATGAGGGCAACGTCTACTGAAACCCTAAACCCTAACATGATCAAATTAAGTCACGAACCAAAGAGATATTGCACAGCCACATCACTAGAACACAACACAAGAAGAAGAGATTGTCCAGTAAAAAAAAAAAAAATTGCCAGCATGAGAAGAGATTTCAAGTCCCCTTAGATAAGGAGATGAAACTCAAGATTCGAGTACATACAATGGAAAATAAGAAATCTTCACCGTGAAGTTTTCGGTGTTTTTGCTATACAGAACCAAAATAGGCAACATTTTCATCGTGTTCATGCAATATGACTAGTCTTCATGCCCATCAGAAGATTGATCATCATCATCTTTCTGATTAGAAGGTTGGTCATCATCACCCGTTGCCTCATTTTTGTCGCTTCTCTCGTTCCTTTCATTCCATCTTGCCCAGGCCCACTTCAGGACAAGAAACCCTCCAAGTGCGTATACCTGAAATAGTTATTAGCGAATACTCCACTAAATTAATCATGAAAGAATTCAACTTTTTGCAGGGTATGAACATAATCAGAACAAACAAAGCACACGACAACCAAAACATCTAGAGTCACGCTATTCACATATCAAGTCAGCCTTTGATAGCTCTGATTACTGCAAAGCTTGCAATCCACTTTAGAAACTGATCACTGTTGAATAGTTAGGAAAGCGAGAAGAACACAAATAACATGCCTCCTACTCCATCTAACTGTTAAAGGTCCTCTAAAGCGTTATAATGCGTACAACAATATCAGGAATCGAAAAGATAAAAGCTACATAAATAAGCATAACAAAAACTGAAACCATTTTCAACATTCAATCTAGCACACTGCAACTAACTGAAACCAGTGAAACATTGGAAACATGGAAGAAATCAACCCAACTATTTGCCTGTTGATAGAGAAAAAAAGCCAGAATAGTTTCAAGTAAACAAGAAGCGATAATCTGAGTCATAGATTCATAATTACGAACATCTACCATAAACAGCTATGGTCCCTACAATTCCTCATAAATAACATAACAAAGCACCTCTCACAAACCCAAATTATAACCCAATTCCATGGTCTAGCAACAAGGAGAAACCTTCAATACACATGTTAGTAAATCACCTGCCAAAGGATGACGGAGTTGGAAGTCCTGCCAGAGCTGGGCTCAGCCTCAAACTTGATTGGCTCTGCGCTTTTGGGTGGAGTGTAAGGGAAAGAGACAGTCTCGTAGGTCGACTTCTGAGGTTCCTTCTCGCCGGTGGGTTTAGGAGCATTGGCATCAATAGTAGCAGGAGGAGGCTTAGGTTGAAGAAAGGCGAATAGGTTGGTGATGAAAGGAGGTAACTTTATGGGAGGAGATGAATCAGAGCCATTAGCACGATCTTGAGCTTCTTGAGCCATTGTTGTTGCACCGAGACGGATTTAGAGTTTAGGGTTTTGAAATGAATCGGTTGGATTAGGCTCACAATTGTCTGGTGGTCACTTCTCTTCCTTTCTATATGACACGTGTCACACGTGTCTTTTCAAGTTTTTGTTTCTATTAACCCCAAAATGGGCCTAAAGCCTTATTTGGCCCATCATAATAATCACCGTCTTCAATTTTGTTTTTGTAACTGGCCCATAATAACAATCACCTTCTTCAATCCCGTTTCTTGCTTCTCCTTTCGAAATTCGTTATCATCAAATTCAGGCTGAGGAAAAATCAAGGTTGCAACTTTCAGGTTTCGATGTATCATCCAACGAGGGGAGGTGTTCGCGGTGGTCGAGATCGTAAGTTTCCATTATAATTCGTTTCGAATTTTGCTTCAATTTATAAGATCCGACATAAAATTCTCAACTTTTAGGGTTTCTATGTATCATCCAACTTGTTGGTTCTTCTCTGCTATTTTTATGATTTTTGTTTTGGGGTGGTTCCTTCATGAACGATCTAGGATTTGATTGCTTGTATTGAATTGTGTATAAGAATTTGTGGGGAGAAGCTGAATTTTAGAAGAAGCAAAACAATGATGTAGAACATGAGCTGCTTATAATGATTTTGCATGGTTAAAACTGTATTACTAATTGGATTTGTTTATAAATGTGCAGAATTCAGTTGGGATGAAGTCAAGGCTGATAAATATAGGGAGAACTATTTGGGTCACAGTATCAAAGCCCCTGTTGGAAGATGGCAAAAAGGTACTTTTCTTATCACACTCTCTGTGGTTTGTAACTTGTAAGCTAACAAGTCGTCATCTTTGATAATCTACTTGATCCTCCTTTGTGCTTCATTGCTCTGTTCAGTCTCATTAGCGTTTGAGTTTGACTGACATTCATTTCGCCTTGTACAACAACTGAACAGGTAAAGATCTTCACTGGTATGCTAGAGATAAAAAGCAAAAGGGTTCTGAGATGGATGCTATGAAAGAGGAGATTCAAAGAGTTAAGGAACAAGAGGAACAGGCCATGAGGGAGGCTCTTGGCTTGGCACCAAAGTCCTCTACAAGACCACAAGGAAATCGCCTTGATAAGCAAGAGTTTACTGAACTTGTCAAGAGGGGTTCGACAGCAGAGGACTTGGGTGCAGGGAACGCTGATGCTGTGTGGGTTCATGGCCTTGGCTATGCAAAGTAAGTTCTGTTTTTCTGCGTGAAAATCTCTAATTTTTAATTATGTTAATGGCTTTATGATTTATTGGTAGTTTACCTTTATTCTCTTTTCTCACATTTCTTTCTCCAACTCTGTACAGAGCACCACGACCTTGGGAAGATCCGAGCACCCTTGCATCCTCTCAGAAAGAAGACGCAGAGCCAGTACATTTGCCAGCAGATACATCAGGGGTCAAAACTGTTGAAGATGGACCGGATAATGTTGAGAGGGACCAAAAGAAGGATAGGCGTGAGGAAAGGAAACCTGCAAAGAGAGAGAAGGAAGACAGACATGATAGGCGTGAAAAACGCGAAAGGCATGAGAAGCGAAGTACTCGTGATTCAGATGATAGAAAGAAGCACAAGAAAGAGAAGAAGGAGAAAAAGAGGAGGCATGACTCTGATTCTGATTGAAGTGAACTGTACCAGGATGGATCTTTTTGCTCTCCGGAGGAAGAGTGGTCGGTTCTTGTTACCAAAATCCAGATACCACTTCTGCAAGATTTAAATCTGTTGCTCATTTCATTTTCGAATCATGTGGAGTAAAGAAAGAAAACTATCAATATGTTAAGTGTTGTTGAATATTGTGGAAAATTGGAAATGTTTGTTAAAAATACATGGAACACGTGATCTGCTAGCTAAACCCAGACGCTGGTTTTAGCTCATCTGTGCCACTACTGATATACCACTTTCGCTACATCACCAAAGCAGTACATCTTCCTAAAAGAAAAGGGGCATCAAATTGCCTCAGAGAAACGTAAATCAGCAGGGCCTGGTCCCAATATTCCTTTCTGTTCACTAATCTTCCCTAGTCCTTGTGATGGATCTTCTGCCGGTGCACTTGCGTCAGTGATCACCGTGATCACCGACAATTCTCTCTGCAAAGTCGTGAAGAACAACTTAATAAATGGATCAACTACAATAACATCCGGGCAAGGAGCTGGAGACTGAAGCACTGTTGTGTTACAAACTAAAAACTATACAGTCCATACTAATAGCCAGACTCTTTTTCTCAAGTGAAAAGGAAGTTTCAGAGTAATTTTATACTTGTATAGAACGAGATATGACAAGAAAAAGGCACTTGCCTCATCATGTTTATTGGAGCTCTCAAAAGGTATTGGGGTCGTTAGAGGAGGTTCGAGATCTGGGTCAGGCTTCTGAAATATGAATGTTGCATAGAGCCCTGTGCAAAATATGGATATAAATCTGATTAGAAAAGTATCAAAACTGGAGATTAGATATGATAAGGTTGGTATAAGATGATGGCAAGGTTACCTAACAAATCAAATGCTCGTGGAAGAAGTTTTCCCCTAGGGTCAACGAAGTTCGGGCCAGCATTCATCAGCAAGCTTGCAAATTGGGCTCTGACGAGAAGAGTTGAACAGCATCAGCAATGTTATACAATCTTAGAAAGGAGTAACTATAACATACAAAAGCTCATGATAAAAGATTGAGAATCTGTCAGTCTGGGAGACTTTCGAACCTGTTATCATCATAAAAATCTGTTAAACTTTGAATTTCCACATATTCAAGGCCAGCTTCCCTCGCTAACCTGAATAGCAAACACCAAAACAATAAGTTAGATGACCGAGAATCGAAAGATAATATATAAACTAGATGTGATTTGTAGCTCAACTAGAAGCAATATCACGAGTAGGATTGCAATGGAAATCTTGTTTTACTTAAAGAGTTTAAGAATAAATACAAGCCCTAAGTTCAATAAGTGCACATTGTTGATATGGTAATTTCATATCATCCAATTAGTGTTACATTTTGCTTAAACAAAAAAGTGAGATCGTGGTGCCCGAGAACCCACCTGATTAAGCTTGGGAAGTGAACCAAGCAATGGTCTTCAGAAGCATTGTCACCAGAAAATTTCAGCTGGTACCTCTTTCCAAACAGCGGAAATCTGAGAAGAAAATGACAAACAGTCCAATTTCAGAAAAGGAACTTGATGGCAAAATGAATTGACCTCAGACTAGATGCTCACTTTTCTTCCTCCAGTTCGAAAGTGATCATGTAACTTTCAGACCGAATGTAGTTGGGAAATACATTAGGCTTTGCACCACTTCTGTTGTGGTATGCTTCAACATTTTTCTGGTACTTAGCCCTGTTTGACCAGAATGTTAAGGAGCGCACTCCAACTGAACAAAATATATATAGGCACTCAAATGCTGAAATTGATGCATTGAAAACCTTAGTGTCAATTCACAGGAAACATTAGGAATTTAGGACCAATTCGAGTTATCTAAAAGACTAAGACAGTTTCACAAATATAAGTACCCGGAAACCAAGAATAGGTACAATTTTATTCTAAACATACATTTGATATTACACACAACAAACTTGATGGAAGGTATTTCGTGATAGGTTTCAGGACACAAACTGGCAGAAAATATATCACAAGAAAGAGCATAACATGCATTCACGTTACGACAGAGCAAACAGGAAAACATTAATTACCAGATCGTAGACGAGTCAGGAGTAATACCGAAAAAATAACCCCCTGGTTTCAATAAACATGCTACATTAGTAAGGAGTCTTCTCGCACTCTCCTCAGTTTCAAAGCATAACTACAGAGACAAGATTTCTAGGGCTTTTAGACCATCACATCCTTGATATGCTACATTTTTCATAGGCGCAGAGACAACAAACGACAAAATCTCAAACCTGCAGATGGCGCCAACAGGAAACTAAATCAGCCTGCCCCAACTTCTTCTTTAGCTGGATTTCAAGATCATCCTGTCACACCAAATGAAGCAAAAACGCAAAAAAAAACTAATAATTGTGCTCCAGATTACTTAGTTTAGCAGATACCCATGAAAAAAATAAATTTAACAATGAAGGCCTTGCCTTGGAAGGATCAGCTTCAAAAAATTCCACATCGTAGTTCTTCCTCTGACTCTCCCAAGCTTCTCTTACAGAAGATATCCCAGAAGACGATGTATCTACTTCCCCCAAAGAGAAAAAAAGCAAACACATCAGTTTCGAGGAAGACATACTGATACTATACAGTAACTAACACTGAGTATGGGTATTACCAATTCCAATGTAATGACCAATTGGAGCAGCTTCCCACTTGTCAGTGTCGGGAGCTCCACCACAGTACAATTCGCAAACCTAAAAACACGTAGAGAGAGACATAAAGGTTGAGACTTTGTAATGGAAATGGAGTTGAGAGAAAGAGGGTTTGTTAGAGACAGTGGTATAAGGATGTGCGAAGATGTTGATTATGGCCGTCTTAGCGAAATCGAAGAGACGATAATGACTCTGCTCCGGTTTTGAAACCGCGAAGCCGCTCATTTTTTTCTTCTCCGGCCGAAGTTTTGAAAATTACAAATTTGGCAACAAATTTATACTTTTTTCCTTTTGTTGCCTCAATATTTATATGCGTGTTTGTGATAATCTTTTTTATTTTAAAAGGCAAAAACATTATTTGCAACTGCATTACCTTCAAATCTCTGAAATTTCCTTCTTTTTCAATGAAGTTTAAACCCAAAATTTTGGAGATACATTTTGTAATCTCTTGATTAAAATACTAAATACTATAAATCGTTTCTTGGAGCTCTAAATTAAAATTTTGTAGAACGAAATTACGTCATATTTAAAGGTTAAACCCATGGTAGTGAGGGTTAATTACTTTTTTAATGATTTCACCTGTTGTGTTATTGACAGCTGAAATTATTTATTTTCAAAGAGGATAGAGCAAACAAAAAATACCTCATGAAGTTACCAATCTATAAGACGAATTATAAGACCAAAACAAATTTTGGTAGAGTATATGAACCAAATGGAAAAAATGAAACATGTGATCAGAGTTAACCCTGTAGACCAGCAGTTCTGGTTCTGGATGTGCACGTGGGTTGGTCCGAGGTTTATTATGTAATAATCCAAGATTCATTTGATAAACAGTTGGATCTTTCTCACAGAAGAAGTCTTCGAACATCCTCAAAGTTTGAACGCAACTCAGACATAAACGAAGCTGAAACAAAGCCGGTTTCATAATAAAAATGAGTAACAAAGGAGAAAACACATGACTTATAGCGGCATCATTGTGTTGCCTTTACTACGGACTCAAACATAGAAAAACTTGAAAAGAAGGGATCTATAAGTGTTGCATTACCTCCAACTTGTCCATCAAAGATCCGATGATCAGCGGATAACGTTACATTCATTTTTGTTACAACAGAAGGCTTCTCAATTCCTGAAACAATGACGAAAACTTGTCATACCATGATCAGAATAGCAACCCTAGTTGAAAACCCAAAAGGATTCTACTATCTCACCATCTAGTCCAATAACTGGCTCAACCACTTTATTTCCTCTACCAACTGCTAGAATCCCAGCCTGCAAGACAATTGACAGTCCTGAAGTTTATTATCCAAAAAACACATCTGCACCTCTATAAATACTAAATTAAATCTTCCACCACACAAATTACTAACATCAAAACTTAATCTTCAATCTGTAATTCAGGGTGCATCGTTAAGGCTATGATTACCTGAGGGGGGTTAATGATTGCGCAGAAATGGTCCACAGGATACATCCCTAGATTTGATATGCTGGAAAACGATAAAGTATGGTTTTCTCGTTAAGTAGGAAAAGTTTCACATGATTGATAATTCCAGACGATGCTTAATAACTTAAAATGATGAGTACCTGAATGTCCCTCCTTGAAACTCATGAGGAGCAAGCTTTCCAGAACGCGCCTTTTGTGCCAGCTCCTTAACCTGCTCCAAAAATCGATTGACAAATCAAAATTCATAACTATCGATATGCAGCACATGAAATATGGTAAGAACTGATCAAACAAGTGTGCCTCTAAATTCGTTAAACTTCAGAGGGAAGAAAATTACCTCTAAGGAAATAGCAGAAATAGATTTCTGGTCTGCATTCTTGATAATTGGAGTCATTAAGCCCTGCAACACATGCCAAGATGATGAGAACTTAACTGTTGAAATAATAAAAAATTCAACACACAAGTGTACCTTCTCAGTTGCAACTGCAATTGATATGTCAACACTGTCACACATAACGATATCTTCTTTCTCAGCATCCCAGAAAGCTGCCAGACATTGAGAAAGAGAACTTTAAGCAACCATAACAAAGGTTTGACCAAGGAAAAGAGAAAAAACAACCATACGATTCCAATCCACAAATCATTACATCAAACTCAAACTAAAAAATAATTTCTCTTTACGAGGAGAAAATAATTTCTCACCATTAGCTTGCCGTACATTCCTCAGTGCGACTGCCACTGCTTTAATAACTATGTCATTGACAGACACTTTAACGCCATGGTTTTCTGTAGATCATGAAAGTACAGTTCACTTTGAGCCTCTCAAGTTGTTAATAAATACCAGGATGTGTGATAGGAGCAGTCTACAAACCTTGAAGTTCTTTTCTAAATGCAAGAAGAGGATCCAATACAACATCTGCAGGCACAATCAAATGCTTAAACAGCAAATAAAATACACAAAGAAAATAAAAAGGTTATGAGTCACCAACCTGATTGTAAATACAAATGGGGTGTCTTCTGTTTTGATTCCAATAAACGTTTTGCTATAATCTGCCAAGTGGGAAAAGTCAAACAGAAGGCAGCTTTTCATTATGATCCTAGCAGCAAACATTAATGCTGAAAGTATGTTTTCCCCTTAAGGAAGAATGCTTCAGCAGGAAATATTTCATCATTCCACATAGAGAGTAATAAATATGTTAATTTACCTTGCGAATTTGACTATTGGGAAAATCTTCATAATTATCTGACTGTGTCACAGAAGACTTCGATGTGGATGAGGATTTAGACGGGGTCTCCTTAGACGGTTGCTTCTTCTTCATAGACGCAGATGTTTTAGAAACTTTTCCAGAAGCAATTGCGGCCACAACGTCTGATTTCAGTAATGTACCATAGGGACCCGATGCCTCAATTGATGATGCCTCCAATCCATGTCCTAAAATCAATAGCTTCGCAGCAGGACTGATCTTTGTGAAGCCTGCTTTCCTCCCTGTAGGTTTATCTACAACACTGTGAGGGACTTCTTTAACTGTCTCAACCTCAGAACTACCTGCGGAAGAAGACTTGATGACTTCAATACTTTCAGCATCTTCAACCTACAGAGAAGAAGGATTAGCTTATAATATCCCCCAATCTGCAAGCAATTGTATTTTCAAAGATTTTTTGTACAGGCATAACCTTTACTTCAGGCAATATATAACGTAGCATGGAACTAGAAGAGTGTCCACAAATTTATGCACAAAATGCATTACACACAGGCTAGTAAAACAAATGGATCAAATATACTGGTCGTGGTAATACAGTTTTCTGGCATAAAGAATTCAGTTAATATACTTTTGAAGTAATAAACTTACTATAAGGGCAATTGGCTTTCCGACCGCCACATCCTTGGAACCTTCAGGAATTAGAATTTTAGCCAAGTACCTACACCAAAAGTCATCCATCAAGTTATACAATCTATTAATATAACATCACTCATCTGAATACTAATGCAGTCCAGTTAATCTGTTTTTGTAGAGGAAGCCCATACTCATATGAAAACTAAGAAACATGAAATCAGCCTTTAAATTCAAGGGAGAACACTTGAACAGACCTTACTTTCGCAATCAACATTTACTTCTCACTTAAACTAAACAAAAAAGAAGCACTATCCACAGATAGTGAATGCTATATAGAATGAACATCAACATGCTGCCTAGAAAAAGAAATCTCGTTTATGCTCCAAGTGATTATTAACAGGAATAAGACGACAAGATGTTAGGTATACCCCTCTTCAAGGCTTTCAAATTCCAGAGTGGCTTTGTCAGTCTCGATCTCACCTATGACATCACCCACTTCAATCTGTTGACCAGGAAATGAGAAGAATCAACACGGGCAAGTGCATAAACACCAGATATCTTGTGGTGAAATTACAATGCCAATTTACTCTCAGTCTTGGGTCACCAGAAACTAACCTTGTCACCCTCTTTTTTCCACCATTTGGCAATGTTACCTTGGTTCTGCACATCCATAAACAAATAATGAATCAGGGTTTCAGGATAGAAAGGTGGATGCCTTCTCCTCCAAAACAAGCTAGCATAAAATATGGAATTTCATACCATTGTAGGAGAAAGTGCTGGCATTTCTAAGACGACATGTGGGGGAAGATCTGATGTATCGGGCTGAATGGAACCTTTTTGTTGTGTGCTTTCGTCAGGTTTCATCTCTTGCTGAGCTGATGTTTCCTCTTTACCAACTCGTCCACCCTCTATGGTAGCAGTAACGTTTTGAATGTCGTCTTCCTCCTCAACCTTGGTTACAATTAAATATATAAGCTTACACCCTTATCCATCAAACTTATGTAGCAAGATGTTGACCAAACCCTAACCCTTATACGCTACACCCTAAACCCTAAACCCTACGATATAATGATGTAGGGGACATGACATGACAACTCAGGTTGACAAAAGGAAATATTTTGAAGAAGAAAGCATGAGATTGGATCTTGGTCATTTTTTCCACAATAAATCTTGACAACGAAATACCATACATCTCTATGATTCGTCAAGTCTCTCAGGATGTAAACCCAGGAAACGAAAGAAAATGAAGAGACCAAGAGCAGACTAGATAAACAAACAGGAACTCCTAATGAGCATATGTTGATGCATGCATTACCTTTTGTGAGATCATACTTGGTTTCTTTAAATGTATAAGACAGCCATTGTGCTTACCATTATTGCAATCGGTTCATTAACAGGGATATCCTTTGATCCTTCAGTGACTAAAATCTTGGCCAGAAATCTACAGAACCATGCTTTATTGTAAGCCAATTGACATTTGCATATACTGTACGTATTGTGAGTCAGCTTTTTGAATTACCAAGGTATACTGAAATAAAAAAAACATAAATCAAAACACATAAAATCATGAACCGGCTTTTTTCAGAATTACCCTTCCTCTTGACTCTCAAATTCTACAGTGGCTTTGTCTGTCTCTATTTCACATAGTACATCACCCACCTCTACCTGTCAGGAAGAACCAAAATTCATACCTGTTAATGAGAACTTCCACATCCTATATTTTCTTTGCCAGCTAATTTATCAATTTATCGTCTTTCTCGTATAATGATCATTCTTAGACAACATCATAGAAGTCGACTGAAATTTTTTCAACCAAAAATAACAATAACCCACCTTGTCACCTTCTTTCTTCATCCATTTCACAACATTTCCATGACTCTGCAAAAGCCCAACAAACATAAAACAATGATTGAAGTCCAAATTTCTTTACAAGATTGAAGTCCAATTTCCTACCATAGTAGGAGACAATGCTGGCATTGCAAGAACCGTCTGTGATATGGGTCCTACAACCCAAAGAAAAATAAGATTAATGGACGAATCTTGTATAATTGATTGCGTCTCCTGTCGCTATATCTAAGAGTATGATGGAAGCACAACATCAGAGAAAAGAGTGATATGGAATTTTTTGCATCATTTAACATGTCTTTTTTTCTATAAGATAAGAAAGTTTCCATTAATTATTCTTATCACCCACTTAATATCTGTGTTGGTAATTCTTGTGGCTAAAACAATTTAACAATTGGCTCGAATCAGATGAAAGTCCCATAATCAACTGGTTTAGCAATTCTATAATGGAATTGCTTTGTAGACTCATTTATGAAGATCTTTATTCCATAAGATGACATAACAGTCTATAAATACCTGTAGATGAAAAGTTTTGCAAGCCAAATCGCAGCTACAAGAAAACAAAGTCTGTGAGAAACAAGGATAGATGAAAGTGAAAAAAAAAAAGAAAAAAAAAAAGAGAAGAAAAGAAAAGAAACAGTACTAACTCTTCAACTTACAATAGGCTTTGGAGGACTATCATCCATTCTTGTAATCATGTCTATAGACGCAGGCCTGAAAATGTAGAACAGACAAAATCTGAATATGAACTAACAGTCTAACCCATAAGTCATCTTGTATCGACAAACTAAAACACTTCGTCCACTAAAAAAGAGATCTTAAGAGAAAAAATATACAGGATAGAGCTGAACCTAGAGAAAAGGAACTGGAATAGACTGTTCATGGTGTTCTTAACTTAGTAATTAGTATTGATTTAACATAAATTTGGGTAAACCTTTTTTGAAACCATCATCAATTACAGAAAATTGTGGTATGGAACACATACCTCACACCATTACTGCTACCAATCTTGTCGTCCAAGTGGTATAGTCCATTGGAAAAGCTGAATAAGAAAGTTCATGGTCAAAAATGTATTGGAAAGCTAAAGAAATCACACCATTTTTCGCTTCTATGAAGATAAATATAAGAAATGCCACGCAATTAGAACTCCAAAAAAGTCAATGGAGGATTGCCCAAAAAGAAAATAAGAAGAAAACGAAATCGATAATGGAAGAGCAACATCAAATACTTTGAAAGAGAAGGGACTAGAGAGAGAGAAGACGCGTGAGCAGAATAAGCGTACCGAGAATGGAATCCGGAGGCAGGAGCGAAAAGACGAGCTCTGAGAAGCGAGGAAGTCCGGGCGATCGCAGCGCGCCGGAAGAGCGGAAGCACCATGAGAGCACCTCGAGAGAAGAGGAGGGTTTGAGAAAATCACAAATGGGAGAGAGAGAGCCGATGATGATATCGAATCGTAACACTTTGATTTTGGTCAGATCACAGCGACGGCATGAACGATTCTCATTATTAGGAAAGTGTGTTCACAATTCAGATACGGCCCGGTCTGGCCCGGTTTTAAAAAACCAGTAATCGCTACTGAACCGGAAGTTCACATTTAACCATATTTAATTGATTGATTTTAGTGACGAACCGAAGTTTATAAACATTAAGAGCATGTGCAGTGGTAGTCTCTCACCAAAGTCTCTCAGATAAAAGAAAATTAATAAAATAATACAAACTATTATTTAATTGTGAGAGTGTATCAAAAAAGTGGTGAGAGTCTCTCACTTCTCAAGTGAGAGACTTTGAGAGATTTTTTCAACTTTTTGGAGAGACCCTCACAATTAAATAATACTTTTTATTATTTTATTATTTTTCTTTTACCTGAGAGACTTTAGTGAGAAACTTCCACTGCACATGCCCCTCGATTAAGTTTGGGTTTGATTGGTTTTCTGCGACCACCTTTAAAGTTTGCGAAAGGTCGCCGTTACATAAATATAGATTCTGTAAATTGTTCTCTATAAAGTTCATAGTTTTTACTTTATAACCATTTTAAATAAGAAAGGAAATTTATCAAAGCTTTGCGGCAATGGGTTGCAGAAATAAATGTTTTACAAATTAATTATTAATTAAGTGAACAAAATTTGATTAAAGAAGCGATTTGTTCACCAGAGTCCAGAGATAATCGTTGTTGTTGGACTTATGTGATTCAAATGGAAGCGATTTGACCAACAAGGGAGGAATGATGACTCATGATTCTCTAATAGTCCGAAGTTGATGCTTCTGGACGGTTTGTTCTTTAGGGGATGCACCCGGAGAAAGCCTTCGACATGATGGCGAGTCGAATCTTGAAACAATTGCAAGGCTAAGGTGACTTTCTAGAAGACATACATATAAGTTGTTCTTTTGAATGCTCTCTTACGCTAATCATAAATTCATAATTTAAAAAAAATAATAATAATAAAAGACCTAGTCAAAAAACCAAAAATATTGGGAGGAGAAAAAAAATGATGTATCTACAATTTTGTTCTTATGTCAGTATAGAGATGTCTACTTGATGCTGAGCTCAAAAAAGGATTTAACATGTAGAAACGTCCTTCCATGGAAGGTAAGAGTATCTTTGAATGTGATTGTGCTATATATGTTGAATTCATGCTCAATTAGCGATATCTAGTTAAGGGGAACGACGACAGTGAGACCAAATCTCATATATATAAGATATGAGTCTTGATGAATGATGTATGTGTTGAAATATTGAGTGATCTTTTTTTTTTTTTTTGACATCAAGAGAGATTCTTTCTTAGACTATAAATTTCGATCGTTCAAGGTGTAGTGAAAGAGTATATATTTATATGAAATATATGACTGGAGCTAGTGACAAAGGGTTGAGTGAGTTGTTTCAGTTGTTGGATGACAAGTAATTGAATTCATAGTGTTTTCGGCGGATGGAACATGAACTATTAATTAACCCTAGCGCAACTAGATAACTTTTGTGATGCGTCACTTATATTGGAAGAAAGCACATGCATGGCGTTGTCGAACAACAAACGTGTTTCTCCATACATGCACATATAGTCAGTCTCATGTGTATTAGTCATGTGGATTGTCATAATGTCATGCATATAATATTTGTAAAAGTTAAAACAACTGATGACAAAGACGAGGAGATAAGAAGCCGAGGCTCTTTGTCATATCTCTAGACAAAAAACTAGAAAGTATTACATGTCTCCAAAATCTTCGCAGAAGTAGCCCATGGAGCTGCATGCTTCGATCGGTTAGGGGGAACTGGGAAGAGTCCACCGTTTCCAGCATCATAGGAATTTGATTATTTGCCGATTTTGCTTGGTACAGGATTTGTTTGACGCAATATTTCAAAACTTACCAAAACTTAGTTTTTAATTTGAGATATATTATACCTTTTTTTTTTGTAAAGAGATAATTATACTTTTTAATTTGTAGTATATAGTGTCAAAAAAATATTGCATTATTAAAAAATCCATAATTATACTTTAAAACTTTGCATTCAGTTAATTATCATATCTTTTCATATTTACAATATTAAAATTCTTTGTAAAATATCTTTTTCTAACAATCAGATTACGTTCAATCTTTTCCTTTTTCTATATTACATTTTTTTTTAAACAATGAGATTGACAATTTGACACCAATGGGAAAGTCTGCTATAGATTACGGAAGCACGATGTGACCGAACTTTTGTATTAAATTCGGCATCGGAACAAGGATCTTAAGGAATATCCTTTCCCACCACCGCATATGCACGATTACTACAACGCAAATGTCTGAGATTTTGCAATTCCATTATTATACTCAACAACATCTCTCTGTCCAATTTCCAAAGTCAACTCTCCTTATTAGTTTTTGTTTTACTTTCTGTTTTCCTCTTGATCAACAACAACCAAAAAAAAAACAATATTTGCGTATATATAACGATCCAAATTGGAGAGTCAGATAGAGAGAGACCAAAGAGGAAATTAATCATCAATCAATACCAACGAATGGAGATTGAAGAAGCGAGTCGTGAAAGTGGACATGTTGTGTGCGGATCATGGATTCGTCGCCCGAAGAAAGTAAACTGGGTTCTTATCGCTAAAGCTTCTAAACGCCGTGGCTCATCTGTTTCTTCTCCTGCTCTTCTCAACATCTTCTCTTTTGACCCCGTTACTGCTTCTCTCTCCTCCTCTCCTTTGGTAAATTCTTCTTACACCTTTGAATTTTTGAATCGTGAGCTTCGAAATCTTATTGGGTTTTGGGTGAAATCTAGTCTAGCTCTTTGGATTGGGATATTTGGGTTCTTCTGAAATCTTAATCATGCAAGAATCTAGGGTTTTTCAAGCTGTTTGCTTCTGATCCTGAGAAAGCACAAAGCCCTTTTCTTTTGGTAGTTACTTCTGTCGACTAATGAAATAAAAAACCAACCTTTTCCTTCTTATTCTTTGATCAAAAAGGCAACACACACGCTTAAGGAGAGTGATGGTGATCCTGTGACTGTTTCAGTGCATCCTGGTGGAGATTACTTTGTTTGCTCAACCTCCAAAGGTGGTTGCAAGTACGTTTCTATCTCTGTTTTTACCACCCACACGTTTTTATTCAAAGACATTCTATAGTTCCTTCCTCTGATACTATGTTTCTAATTTTGTTGAGTTGGTATTGTTAAACTATGAAGAACATGAGAACTAGACATCAAATTGACTAGAACTTAACATTGCTTCTCTCATTACATCAAACGATCTCCCACCTTATATGTTTGCTCATGTAGAATTAATTGTAGTGATGCTTGAATTTCTTGTGTGTTTAGGTTTGGTTTATTATATATCTGCATATACTTTTGTTGGAAATTGCCGTTGCCTTTTACAACTGGCCTCTTTCTAGTATTGATCCATGTATCTTTTGACTTCCCTTTCTTGCATTTATCTTTTGCAACTCTGCTATTCCATCTATTTCACACTTACTAAAGAACTGGAGTTGACTTCCACCATTTTGGACACTATCTGCCTTATTGTCTATACAAATTTTGTTTACGGTTCAGATGGTAAATATAGATTATTTGGTTTTCAGGTCATTTGAGATTGTTGGAGGAGCAACAGGTATTACGATCTTAGCCAAAGAACTCCTTCCCCTCCAAAATGCTGGACTACAAAAGTGTATGGCCTTCAGCTTTGATGGGTCTAAATTAGCTGCTGGGGGAGTGGTAAGGAACTGAAATATAATAAGGGATTTTTTTCTTTCACTGTTGCGACAATTTTAGTTGTAGCTTACTACAAGCTATTTTTCAGGATGGATGTCTCAGAATTATGGAGTGGCCAAACCTAAGTGTAATTTTGGATGAGCCAAAGGCACACAAATCCATCCGGGACATGGATTTTAGGTAAACACCGGAACCTTCTCTACCACCATCCCTCCTTTTATATTATTTTCAATGTGAAACCGTGATTGAGGTAGTAAAAACTGGTCTTCTGTATAGAACTGGGACTTGGTCATACAACACAAATAGAAGTTAATGGAGATTGTGAAACGAATCCCGTTGTGTGCATCTTTCTCATATTTGCATCTTTTTTTGTAGTCTTGACTCAGAGTTCTTAGCTACAACATCAACTGATGGATCAGCTAGAATATGGAAAGCAGAAGATGGTTTTCCTTTGTCTACTTTGGAACGTAGTGGGGTATGTGATTGTGAGAGTTAAAGTTTGCATTTGCATTCCTATATTTCTAAACTAACAATATCCAATGAATTCTGTTTGAAGGATGGGTTTCATGTCTATGGTCTTTTTCAAGAAATATAATTCTGAGATTTCTCTCTCTTTCGATTTGTCTCTCGCGTGTTTCTTATATTGGCTTCTGATATATCCTGCCTAATTCTGATATCGTCATGTCTTCAGGATGAAAGTATTGAACTGTGCCGTTTCTCTAAAGATGGAACAAAACCTTTTTTGTTTTGTGCTGCTCAAAGAGGTATGTAATATATCCGACTCTCGAGTAACATCACTACTATTTCAAATCGATAACATCATATGAAATGTTAAACAATTGGAATCAGGTGATACGCCTTTGGTCAATGTTTATGACATTAGTACATGGAAGAAGCTTGGATTCAAGAAGTTGTCAAGGAAGACTGCATCGACAATGGCAGTGAGCTTGGACGGAAAATATATTGCTTTGTGAGTGTTTCTTCATCCCCGGGCTGCTTATTGCTATCAGGCTTGTGATTGTACAAAGCTTAAAACCTCATATTTTGCACCTTTTTTTGTAGGGGTGGGAAAGATGGAGATGTATCAGTTGCTGAAGTTAAGACAATGGAAATCTACCACTACAGTAAGAGGCTACATCTTGGTCAATCCATTGCTTCACTTGAGTTCTGCCCTAGTGAAAGGTACGGTGAATCATTCGAAAAAGATAAATGATAAATCGAAACCCTTATGTCTCCGCATTGTTTCTAATGTTAATCTTTATCTAATTGGTTCTTTGTAGGGTTATGCTGACAACTTCGAGTGAATGGGGTGAGATGGTGACCAAACTCAGTGTACCAAAGGAGTGGAAAGGTTTGTTGCTAATCGCTGTCTCTGCAAATATGTATGGCGCATATACGTTTATATATCCATCTCTTTCTCACTCATATCTATCTGTTTGTTTGATGTGCAGAGTGGCAGATATATGCACTGTTGTTTTGCTTGTTCATGGCATCAGTGATAGCTGCATACGTTTTCTTCGAGAACTCAGATTCGTTTTGGAGGCTACCAATGGGGAAAGATCAGAAAAGACCAAAGATAAGTCTTTTTGGAGGTTCCTCCTCCACGCCTTCTGAGGATCATAGTAGGTGGAACTTGGACCTATAGAAGAGATTTATGTATAAATTCATGTGACTCTTTCCTCTGCTTTTTTTTCTTCTTCTTCCATATCTTGTTGCAATGTTTTTTTTCCCTTTCTTCTGATTTTGCTCTGACAAATAACTCTTTTGATTCTGGAATTAAAATTCATTTTACTGTTTTGAAAACAGTCTTTGATTTCATTAATTGATTTATTTACAAGTAAGTCAGTCAGTTACTGTTGCGAATTACTTCTGATGAACAAAAATTAGAAGTATTGAAATTGCAGAAAAGATCTTTTGTAGCAATAAAAGAGACGTGGTGACGTCATATGACTAGTGGTCCCATTAGACCACCATTAACAAGGGTATCTTAAAGAGTTCTTAAGTAAGAAATGTGGCTTAGCTAAGACCCAAAACTAAGAAAAGTGGCTTAGCTAAGACCCAAAACTAAGAGTTCTTAACTTTAATACTTCTAAGAACCATTTTTAAGATACCATTGTTAATCATGCTCTTAGCTCTTAGAAAAAACGGAAGATATTAAAAAGGGTGATTTAGGTGAATAACCAAAAAAAAGAGAAAAATTAGTTTTTTAGAAAGAAGGTAGAGAGAGATAGGAAGAGAAAGAGAGTGAATAGGGGGGTTAGAGGTTAGTTATTGAATTAAAGTTTTTTTGTGGGTTAGTTTTGCCAATTTCCCTATTAAAAAAGAACCTCTCACTTTTCATCTTCATAAAATAATCTCTAACAAAAGTACTTTGACAAAATAACCCAATTCAAATTTAACGGTGCTGATGTGGCAGCAGATATTACTTTTTTGAAGAGGGTGTTTTTGATATACTGAAAAGTTGGATACTTTTTTTTAATAATAATTTTCCACTTTACGCAAGAAACAAAAGTGATTGCATTCCCGGTGCGGACCGTGGGGGTCCCAATTGTATCGTCGTGACCGTCAGAGTCACACTCACAAACATTTTTGGACATGAATTGAAAAATTATTATAATTACCAGATTTTTATGTATCGTCGAACTGAGAGAGAAGTAAGTAGCTTCGTTTGCTTCCTCTGATATTTTTGCTACACTCTCTCAATAATGAATTGCCTTCAGAATCTTCCCAGGTATCTCTTCTTGCTTTCACAAATTAGCAATTTTTATGAAAATGTTGTTGATTTGGGTTCTTTGATTTGATTTGAGTTTGTGTGTTGTGTTTGATCGTTACTTATTTCAGATGTTTGGTCTCACCTCTGCTGGGATTTGGGTGCATTCAAAGAGATCCTTCTCCTTCTTCTCTGAAGATGTTAGTATCACCTCCGATCAAAGCCAACGATCCAAAAGCTCGACTTTTTTTACAGGTATACACCTCTTTTAAGATATATTGTTATATCAGTGTTGTTGGGGTTTTTTTTTTTTTTTTTTGTTTCTTGCTTTTATTGAAATTTTTCTAAATGCTTTGAGTGTAGGCAGTATCAGAGTCAAAGTCCAGCTCAGAGATGAGTGGTGTTTCAAAGGAGGAAGAGAAATCTGATGAATATAGCCAAGACATGACTCAAGCTATGGGTGCTGGTAAGTTTAGGTTATACCTTTACATGTCCTTAGATTGGAAACTCTAATGATGTCTACCAGTTGTTGTCTCATATTGGAATATAGATTTGGTTCATTAGATTGTATTCTACTCTTATTTTTCAATCTTTCATCTTGATTAGTTTTGTTCATCTGTCTACCAAGGAATCCTAACTCTTTTGCTTGTTTATTGGCAAACTTGTTCTCCTTAATTACAACTTTATTCGTCCACTGATTGATTGATTCTTATGTTTTTTCATTTCAGTTTTAACTTACAGGCACGAGTTAGGAATGAACTACAACTTTATTCGTCCAGATTTAATTGTTGGATCCTGCTTACAGGTTTACTTTTATATCCTTCTGTCAAATGATGATTTTGTTTTGGAAATGTGTTACTTTCTTGGTGTTCTTACTGTCTGCTCTCCTCTATTACTAGACCCCTGAAGATGTTGACAAGCTTCGTAAAATTGGGGTTAAAACCATATTTTGCTTGCAACAAGATCCAGACTTGGAGTATCCTTCCAAAGCCCTCTTTCTCTGCTCTTGTTTATGATTTTTTTTTTTCAGTTTCCTTGACCAATCCTTCCAGATATTTTGGAGTAGACATAAGAAGCATTCAAGCCTATGCTAAGAAATATAGTGATATTCAGCATATTCGCTGTGAAATCAGGTAAGGCCTTGGTAAATCAAGGAGCCACACTTTTTGGTGATCTAGCTGTGAATTTGTGATGTATTGGTATTAGCTAATGAATTGAGGGAGAGATCATGAGTTCAGAATTACCTGAATAGCCGAGGGAACAAGGGTATATATACACTGTTAGAGGGTGGTCTCAGTTATCTTTTAGGCAAGCAGTCTTTAAATTCCTAATGTTATGTCAGTAAAGTGTTATACTTTCTTTTTCTTTGGGCTCTTTACTTTTATCACTTTTCCTAAGCAAATGGGATATCACCACACTTTTGTGTAAGCAATAACTGGTTTATGATGAATAATGAATGACTTTTTGTTTTACCTGTTGCGAAATTACGGCTATCAAGTATTAACTAACTTTTTTGTTCGTCCACCTATGTCTGTTTGCAAACTAGAGTAAATGTAGAAGTTAGTCACCATACCAGTCTCACTAAATTTCTTTACTGTTTAAGACTTGGAACCATCATCATCCCTTTTCGCATATGGCATACATGAGACTGTTCACGAGCACATGCATAGAAAAATTCAACATGAACGCACTCACTCAGAATGTAGGGGCTTGACATATTATAATATTTGATGTAACAGAGACTTTGATGCATTTGATTTGAGAATGCGTCTTCCAGCCGTGGTTAGTACACTTTACAAAGCTGTTAAGCGAAATGGAGGAGTTACATATGTGCACTGCACTGCTGGAATGGGAAGGGCTCCTGCTGTTGCGGTATGTTGCAGAAACCTGTTACTGTGCAATTCTCTTTTTTCCCCTTATTTTTTTCTGTACCACATCTTTTATCGTGAGTCTTCTATGGGCGTAATTCTATTGCTTCCAATATTGAAAAATTGTTTCAGTTCAGTTCGAAGAAATACAATATGAGACTGTTGAAATCAGTAGTTATCTTATTTTTGTGCTTCTTTGGTTGAATAAGGGAGTAATCAACTAATGTTCACTTTGATTTCAATTTCAGTTGACATACATGTTCTGGGTGCAAGGCTATAAACTTATGGAAGCTCATAAATTACTTATGGTAAGATACTGGTGTAATTCTGCTCTCTGTTGCCTCTGCATGATCTTCTTGGTACCTATATTAAGTAACCTAACATGGTAATCATGTTCAACTAATTTTACTGCCAGTTATATAATGTGAGGATGCTTGGGGATTTGTTCTTTCTCCTATGAACCAATGATTATGATAAGTAGAATTCTAAACCATTTGGATCACGTTTTATAGTAATATATACTGAAAAATAGCATCGAAAAGAAAAACTCTTGGGTTCATACATCAAATAGTCTAGCATTTAGACATTTTAATTGAGAGATTTTTCGATGGCTGGTGAATCATAAAGGCACACGTAAAATTGAACTATACAACATCTCTGAAAATTTATTGCAGAGCAAAAGGTCATGTTTTCCGAAGCTGGATGCTATCAGAAATGCTACAATTGATATTGTGAGTCATCGTTCAACTTTCACAATGCTTGCAGAAGCTTATCAGTTCCATTGATTAGCATAAGTTACAACAATTGTTGCATAGTTCCTTCATTCCTGATTATTGTTTCCGGGTATAAATGGACATAAAAGCTTACAGGACTGAAGAAGAAGACTGTTACTCTGAAACTGAAAGACAAGGGATTCTCCTCAGTAGAAATTTCTGGCCTTGACATTGGATGGGGACAGGTGGAAAAAGTTTTTTTTCCTTAAATCAGATAATATATTATAATTCGTTGTTCTTAAAACTATGGTGTGCCATATAAACGTTAAAGCTAGGATGCACATTTCATGAAAATATTGTCTTATAATTCTGCAGAACTTCTTGGGAGTATTTATAGTGTAAATCTTTTGCGCTACTTATCACCAGATTTTTTCCTTTATGTAGAGGATACCTTTAACACTGGACAAAGGAACAGGATTTTGGACCCTAAAGAGAGAACTGCCTGTGAGTTTTCTTAATAAACTGGAAAGCTCAATGTATATGCTTTTGTTATCATTTTCCGACCGCAGCTACGATTTCTGAAATGCAGGAAGGACAGTTTGAATATAAATATATCATAGATGGTGAATGGAGACACAATGAGGCTGAACCGTTTATAGGACCTAACAAAGACGGCCATACCAACAACTACGCAAAAGTAAAAATGTCTCTGTCTCTTAACATAGAAGTTGAACAAGTATTGATGAATGAGTTAATGCTGTAACGTTGTTGTGTACTAATGAAACAGGTAGTGGATGATCCAACGAGTGTGGATGGTGCAACTCGGGAGAGACTATCGAGCGAAGACCCTGAGCTGTTGGAGGAAGAACGCTCGAAACTAATCCAGTTCTTGGAAACTTGTTCTGAGGCAGAGATTTGAAAGTTGAAAGCATCCTTTAGATAATGTGAATGTACAACTTACTAGTAACAATAAAATGCTTCATGTTGGTAATACAGACAGTTACGTTAATAGCAGCAACAAAACATGAAGTTAGAGTTTAATAACGTTCTTTCACCATGTCATAATCGGTGAGGGTCGAAATTGATTGATTAAAAAGTATTCTGGGTACAAAAGTGACCTGAAGATAAGAAATTTTAAGATCAATAAGGGTCTAAATCGATTAAAAAAAGTGTTCGGGGTCAAACTGAAAATAAGTAAAGAAATAAGGAATAACGAAGATGACGATTTTGCCCCAAAAGGTGAAATAATTTACCCAAATTCCCGCTTGCGCCTCCCAACACTGACACTATGTTTTGTGTCTGTGTACTGCGTAGGGTTTAGTCCATTTGCGAAGATGACTCGTGAATTCTAATCTCTCCCTCTCTCTCTCTCTTTTTCTCGCGGTTGCAGAGTCGTAGGTAAACCGTATAAGCACCTTTTTCTTACTTTCTCATCTCTTCTTCATTATCAATGGAGTTTTTGCTTTTCAAATGTCCTTTTTCTTTATGCCGCTTCGTGTGTGTTGTCTGGATTGAGCGTCTTCGTTGTTCTGTTTGCTATTAAGACAGTTCGTGTTTCGAAATAATGAACTAAACGGATCTGTCTTAAGAATTTTGTTTATTTGGTAGACTTGTAATGTTTTTTTTTGTTGGGATGATTGTCTGCTTCTGATAGTGCTTTAACTCTTCTGTAGCAGGATATATAGAACAAAGAAAGAACATGCACTCTATGAAGACTAGTTACGCCGGGCAAATATTTGCTCTAGCTAAGCCTCACGATTCTGTAGGCAAGAGGACTCGTAATCGGATTCCTAAAGAAGAGAGAAAGACACTGGTTGAATCTTTTATAAAGAAGTATGCACCTAGTTCTCTTCCCGTAGCCAGAATTTTGATTTTTTTTTTCAAGCCACATATCGTAATTGGTGTTTGTTTTCAGGCATCAAAAACTAAACAATGGGAGTTTTCCTTCACTTAGCCTCACACACAAGGAGGTTGGTGGATCTTTCTACACTATAAGGGAGATTGTCAGAGAGATTATCCAAGAAAATAGGGTCCTTGGTCCTGGTGACTTGCTTCTTCAGGGAAATGGCTCTGTGCAAGATCAAAGTCTTTCAAGTTCAATCCTGATGGATCCTGTCCCCCCTTTATCTTTGTCTCCAAACGGATTCCATTCTGCATCAGACCAAAGTTATGATTTTTCTTCTGAGGCTGAGGAGACGAAGTCACTTGTAAGCGGGGAAAACATTAACGGTAGCCAGGCTAGCTTGGATGACAGAGGATCTGATATACTGAATTGCAGGGAAGTGAGTGGAAATCAACTTTTGAAAGAAGACATTGTGCTCGTACACCAGTCAATGGACTCCACTGAGCTTGCAGCATCTTGCAGTGAAGAAAATGATATCAAGAGTGATGCAGGGCTACAACATATAATGGAGACAGTGTGCGATAGTGTTGCCACCAAACCCCAGGATAAAGGACTTGATGTGGATAAAAAAGATGAAGGATTTGAGGAACTACCTTTCATGGAATCAGATGGCACAAAACCTGTTAACAATAACAAAAGAGTGAATGATGCAGGAGCAGCTATGACCGAGATTGAGAGCATGAAGAACGTATTAGGCACAATTGATATGCCAGCAGAAACAGTTGTTGAGACGTTTCCATTAAAATCTGTCACTTCAACGATGGACTCACCGGATGCACAGCCTAGTGACTTGGACGAAGTTTGTGAGGGTGGGAAAGGAACTGAGACAGAGGTGGAAGCTCATAGCAGCACCATAAATCATGTTGATAATGGGGAGATTTCATCATCCACTTCTTCTGCTGTACTTAATGAAAAAGGGACGGAAGTCATTGTTGGTCAAATGCCAAATCATATTTCTGTCCCTATGGAAAAGAAAGTTGGAGAGGAAATTGTAAATCCTGCTTCAGTAGATGTTGAATGTGCTGATACTAAAGAGACAGTTGTTGTGAATGGTGTGATTGGCAACATCCAGGAGACAAAGGAATTTAGTAACGGAACTTTGACAGCTGAACCGAAAATGCCAACATCTAACACTGAGGTAAGCATCGTCTAGTATATGTGTGCTTTTACATTCTATTTGAACACTGGAACTAAATATTCTTCATGGTGTCGATGCAAGAAAAATGTTTGTGTCCAACAGGTTGCCCTAAATATTCTCCTAGTTTTCCTATCTGAGTTTAGGATAAAGTGTTTCATGATAGTGGCTGAAGGACATTAATGATGGAATAGTCAACCTCTTGAATGTTCTTAGATATTTTGGTAGTCAATTTTGATGCTCCAACTTTGAGAATTAAGGTGAAACTGAATATATGCAAAGCTGTTAGTTGATTGTTCTTTAAAACTACGTTAAACTACTTGGCACATGAGAAATCCACACAAGGATGATAACTTTGTTACTGTTTAAATGTGTAACAGTCGGGAAGTCGTAAAAACGACAGCGCAAAAGTGGACACTATGAGTAGCTATGCCGGGAATGAAGTCGCAAGTGTAGAGAAGAAGGCAACCATGGAAAAAGGGAAACTTGATGCTCCAGATAGTTCAAGCTCTCAAAAAGAAAACAATGCAACATTAAACAGAATTAAACCGTGAGTAAACACACTCCAAAGTCTGTGTTTGGGTTTCCAGAGGTTTCAGTTTTTTCACATAGCTTTCTTTCTTCTTGTTTTCAGTGAATCGTGGAAAGGGGAATCTAATATGGGAAGACAGGAAACAAATCCTCTTTTGGCAGCTCTGAAATCTTTCTTGACAGCCTTTGTGAAGTTTTGGTCCGAGTAATGATACATTGTAGAGATCTGTTGGTTAAAACTTTTGTAGTTTTCATTAGTGAGAGTTGGTAAGGTTAAGATAAGATATGGTTTGAAATGTGCTGTAGTACAATTTTTGTGTTGAATGTTATGGTTACATGTAATGGGTTGAATCTTCTGTTCAAATATAGTCCAATCATGGATGAAACATCAAAATTCTGATACTCTTCTTGGACATTTCAATTTCAATTCTATGAATCTCGAGGTATCGATTATCTTGTTTATTGTAGCAGATTTGTTTGAAGAATGGGAGCTTGCTTCTCATTGGTCAAAACTGGTAATTACATGAACCGAGCTTTGGTTTAGTTACACCACACCAACTGAATGATGCAGCAAAACCCGCCACTTCAACGGTAACATGCACCAAAGAAGCCATCTTTCTGTTACAATGACTCATATTTATCTGATTATTTATTCAGAGACCACAAGGTTTTGATGCTTATTGAAAATGGAAAAAGAGGCAACAAAGATGATGAATGGTGGAGTTAAGTCAAAGTCACCCAAGGGCAGTCCTGATTTCCTCAGATATGTGAATATGAGATACGTCAAGCTTGGATACATTTACCTTCTCTCTCTCTCCCGTACCTTTTTTTTCTTCATTCCTCCTCTTCTCCTTCTCTTCATCTTTGTATATCGATTTCTCCCAATCTTGGCTTTTCCTTTATCTATCTTCTTCCTCCTCCTCATCTATCATTTTCTTACTCCTTCCTCTGTTTTTCTTCTCGATTTCTCCTGTTACCGCCCACCCGATCATCTCAAGGTCATGTCTCTTCCCTCTCCACCTTTCTTCTCTCTCTTTCGCCTTCTTCTCATTGTTGTTTTGTGGGTGTAAATTGTACAGATCACGAAAAGCGACTTCATCGAGCTGGCAATGAAGTCCGGTAACTTCAACGAGACTGCCATCGAGCTTCAAAGAAAAGTGCTGGACCAATCAGGGATAGGAGAGGAGAGTTACATGCCAAGAGTGGTGTTCAAGCCTGGTCACAGGGTCAATCTTCGTGATGGTCGTGAAGAAGCAGCAATGGTGATCTTTGGAGCAATTGATGAACTTCTTGCAGCGACCAAAATCAACGTGAAGCATATCAAGATCCTGGTGCTAAACTGCGGAGTCCTCAACACCACGCCATCTCTATCGGCCATGGTGATTAACCATTACAAGCTGAGGCATAACACAGAGAGCTACAATCTTGGTGGTATGGGGTGTAGCGCCGGAATCATAGCCATTGACTTAGCCAAAGATCTTTTGAACGCTCATCAAGGCTCTTACGCTTTGGTGGTGAGCACTGAGATAGTAAGCTTCACTTGGTACTCAGGTAATGACGTCGCGTTGCTTCCACCAAATTGCTTCTTTCGAATGGGAGCAGCTGCAATTATGTTATCTAGTCGGCGTATCGACAGATGGCGAGCCAAATACCAACTTATGCAGGTGATAATAACAAAGAAACACTCTGACTTACTCTTGATCTGTTATTTGTTTTGACTAATGACATTGTAACTGGTGAAATGAAACAGATAGTAAGAACCCATAAAGGCATGGACGACACAAGTTATAAGAGCATAGAATTGAGAGAAGACAGGGATGGGAAACAAGGACTGTATGTATCTAGAGATGTGATGGAAGTTGGTCGCCATGCACTCAAAGCAAACATTGCAACGCTTGGTCGTCTTGAGCCTTCTTTTGAGCATCTATGTGTATTGGCATCGAGTAAGAAAGCGCTTGATGAGATTCAAAAGGATCTCAAGTTGACGGAAGAGAATATGGAGGCATCAAGACGGACACTGGAACGTTTCGGGAATACATCAAGCAGCAGTATATGGTACGAGCTAGCTTACTTGGAACACAAAGGGAAGATGAAAAAAGATGATAGGGTTTGGCAGATCGGTTTCGGGTCAGGGTTTAAATGCAACAGTGTTGTATGGAAGGCCCTAAAAAACATTGACTCTCCAAGACACAATAACCCATGGAATCTCTGACTCTGACGATTTTTCGATACCCCAACTCTAATGTTTGATCACAAAAACAGCTACAAGTGTATGGTAACGTGAATAAAATAACCCACCAGTGAAAAGAGTCAATTAGTTAAACATGCAAACTCCCATTTATATAAATAATGTAACTGCATTTGAACATATCCTTGATGCTCGGATCTTACATAAGGCAAACATCCAATCAAGAGATGCAATCTGCTCTTGCTGTGTTCATCATCATCAGCTAAAAACTAAGCTTAACTACTCTAGCACATGAGAAATGCACATATGGATGAAACTTTACAACGTTTTATATAAACTTGAAGGTAAACTTGAAGCTAGGGATAGTTCCAGTTTCTTACACACAGATGCTACTATCTGGAGCCACTAGACCCTCAAGTTTCCATCCGCCAGGGCCAGAGAGCGCAAAAGCCTGCGATGGCCAAAAGAAAGAATTAGCTCCAAATCAAAGAAAAAACGAGCTCATGCATATCTGAAAAGGATGGAATCTACAAACTTCTTCCCAGGAGTTGCCAAAAGCCTGAAGCAAAGCAGCATTGCATGTTTTCAACTTAACAGAAGCTCCAGAGAGCATGGAAGCTGCTTCTTCCCAACCCTTATTGTGCCCCATACACCTGTGTAGCAATCAAGTAAGAAATGATAACATAGCACGAGGAATATGAAGCAAAAAGAGTGATCAGAAACTAACTAACATGATAGTGGAGATATCAGGGGTTGAATATTTGGAGATAATGTTTTGAAGATGCTCGGCGGTTTGGCCATCCATAGCAGCAATGGAGTAAAAGCTAGGAATGAAATGTACATTTGCCTCCATAAACTCATCTACTTGTGCTTGCATTGACTTCAGTGTCTCTCTAGTGCGAGTGGCGTCACTGTGAAATGAATCATTTTACCACCATTCTCAATCACGAAACGAAAAATATAAACTGATAATTTGAAGAAGGAACTTACCTTGAGAGAATGAGTTGGGGAAGCCAACCAAGTGAGGAGAGGATTTGAGCTACTTTGGCAGCATCGGCTTGTCCAGTTTTACTTAGAGGACGATCATGGTCTATTCGTTGAGACACAGACAGAGAGAGAGAGACATAGAGATTTAATTTTTCGATTTTGAGGGAGAAGAAGAAGAGAATCAGAGAAAGAGAAGAGTACCTCTAAGGGAAAGATCATCCCAGGAACTGTGAGCGTGACGGAGAAGGATAAGGCGGCGAGAGATTGGGGACGACGGAGAAGCAGCGAAGTCACTAGTCGCACGAAGTGGAGCCGTTGAGCAAGAATTGGTGCTCCGATTTGGGACGGAGATGAAGAAAGGAGGAAGACACTGCAAGCTAAGCATCTCTGGCTTTGATTTTAGTCAAAGGATGGTGCTTTATCGCGTAACGACTAAAAGAAAAGTAATTTCTTTTTTTCTATTCGTTCGCCGTGAAATTTGAAGATAAGGTCGATTCTCGATTGGTCCAAGGTAGAAAGAAGAAGAAGGAGATTTGAACTTTGAGATCTCTGAGGAACCGCTGGTCGAGATTTTGATCAGTTAGCCAACGAAAGTCTAATGAGATTCAAGTGCGTCTCGAAACTATGGTTCTTCTTCTTCCTCATCGAATAAGGACCGTTGCTATCAACTAACAAACAGAACTAGCTATAGAAGCAAAAACACCTAAATTATGAAATTTTTAGAGATCAAAGCTCACAAGTCACAACTAGAAATCATCACTACCAAGCATATAGTTCAGAATCAAGGTCTGTCTTCATCATAAGATAAAAACACCAATTTTACATTGTACGATACATTTATGGAAAGGAAACTTGAGTGGAGATAAATTTAGCTTGGGGCTCTGTTTACACTGCCTAGAAATCAGATTACCACAACTATAAACTTTTGAAAAGATATGGTTTCATTTTCAACTTGGAATGAATACAAGATGATATACTATGCTCTAATGATTTGCATTACAAAACTCTTCAAACCGATTTTTTTCACATTCTTTATGATCCCATCTGCTTACGCCTTATTCACCCGAATCTTCTGTCCTTCCAGCAACTGCAGTTTAAAACCAACCGCAAAATGAGACAAAAAGATAATGCACACTCTATTCTTATCAGTGAAGACTATGGAGCAATTGAGGCACTTACCGAATTGTTAAGAGCCAAAATGGCAGCTTCAACATCTTCTTCTGAAGAAAACGTTACGAATCCAAACCCGGTGGATTTCGAAGTTCCAGGTACTCTTGAGACCTTGGCACTTACTACTTTCCCTTTCTCAGAAAACAAATTCTCAAGCATCTCTTTTGTAACAGTCTTTGCTAGATTTCCAACATACACTTTGTAAGGGCTATCTACAAATGCTGAATCTTCAGACTGAAGCAGTGATAAATCAGGAGATGATGATGCTATAGGTTTCTCTGTAATGTTAACCTTTATCTCACGCCCTTCAACGGTCTAAGACAAAACAACAAAGCTCTGTCATTTTTCAGAACCTAAATGAATGGAAAGAAGCAATTAGTGGTTCAAAAACTCACATTGCCATTCAATTTCTCAACCACAGCATTAGCATCTTCAACTGATTTCATTGTAGCAAACCCAAATCGACGGCTTCGTCCTGAATACTTATCATACATCACCTGATGAAATCAACACATAACACATAACATCAAATAACAAATCTTGATGATAACTAAGTAACTAACTATAGAAGAAGGAGATGTAGGAATAAAAACCTGAACTTTTTCAACAGAACCGTGTTCTTCAACAAGTTTAGTGAGCTGCTCATTGGTCACCGTCCTTGGTATGTTACCGATATAGACACGCCTAGCGGCTTCGGAACTAGGGTCCAAAGCAGCGGGTTTTTCTTCCGTCTCCGTTACAGCATAAGGAATGAATCTGGTTCTAGAGCTCCCGGCGAGAGAAGGAAAGCTCCCGGCGAGAGAAGGAAAGGGTTTCGAGGAGAATACATTGGCACGCGTCTGCAAAGGAGTGAAGGATTCGGACTGGAATGAGAAGATTGTAGGTTTGATTGAAACAACATTTGTTAGGAAAGTCGCCATTGTCGGAGGAGAGTGAAGGTACTGTCGATAAGGAAGAAGGTGTTGTGACTTGTGAGTGTCGTCGACATTATCCATTAGCCATCTCTCACCTCTAAGTTCTAACTTGTGTGGATAATTGGGCCTTCTCAAGGCCTGAATTTTGGGCCTAGGAACATTATGCCGAAAGGGAAGTTGTGAAGGGAAGATGAACATCAATGAATTGTGATGATCACTAATGTATTCATTGATGGATTATTCGTTAAGTCAAGTACAATCTAGTGTCCCTTTAAACACGCAAGAAGCCAAGTCAGGATTTATATAAAGGCACAAAAATAGTAAGGCTGCGAGGTTAATAATAAGCGTGAACTGTGAGCTTATTGCAGTTACTAGAAAATCAATGACGTTTTTGAGGGATAAAATTACACCCGCAGAAAAGTGAGGGGAAAAGAAAAAAAGGAAAAAGCCAGACATACCTGGAAGCAGGACTTACCCAAATCATTGTAACAGAATGAGAAGAAAAACAAAGCTTAAGGTACAAAGGTGTTGTCATGTAATGAAATCAGCATGTGGTTTATCGACTTCCAGAGACAAAAACCAACTTCACTACTTAGAATCGTGTACTTTCTTTGCGCACCATTTTCCTTCAAGATCCCTACTTTTTCTTATTTTTTGGCTTTTTGCTTCTTCCTATCCAAAGATGTTAAACCAGCACCTAATCCTGCAGGAGCCAGGTTTTCTGTTTTTCCATTTTCAGAGGATTCTTTCTTCTCTTGTACCTTTGCTTCCCCATTTACTCCACCTTTCTCAGACGAATCTGTGGCGGTATTGATCATGTTTTGGAGTTGAGAGAGTGGTGGCATCGCTTGAACTGGAACACCACCCTGGGGGCGAACCAGTAGCCCCTTAGCAGCTGCTTTCTTCCTAACTTCAGCTGCAGCACGAGCTGCTCTTTCATCAAAACCTCTGCCCCGTGGTTGAGGCTCCCCAAGGACAGCCGAGTTCAGTGCATTTGACCTTCCAGTAGCCGCTGCATTTTGGAATGCATGTATCAGGTCTGGATGTGCCTATTCCATACCAATCAGGAAAACGATTTCATTAGTATTTCAACTCTACAACATCATAGATAGAGGATTTTTTTATTTTTCATATAATACGCCAAAATCTAAAGCCACAAGTATACCTTTAGGAGATCGATAGCCTTTTGCGTGTTGGCCGCATTGGCTGCCTGTCCTTTCTGCTTTTGTGCAGTCATCTGATGCAAAACCCAACCAGAAAATTTGAGAAATACAAACAAAATGTATACTAGATAAATGAGGTTCTCCTCAGTCATTATCAGTGCATCAAACCTGAAGCTCACGCATCTTAAACGTCTTCATCCAGTTTAGAGAGTCTCGTGTCCTAGAATCATCGTCTCCCAATTGTTTAACAAGTATGTCGTAGGTTTTCTTCTCATGCTGACAAGAACAAAATAATTAAGTCTAAAGGTGAGACAGATAGTTCTCATGATGACAAGAACAGAAATAAGTCAAAAGCTGAGACAAATAGGATGAAGAAGTCTTTACGAAAGTTTTAGTACCTGGTGTGAGAGCTTGAATGCGCCCATACAGTTGAACGCAATGGCAAGAGCGTGGTAGCATACTGCAGTCTGAATGTGTTCAGGACCAAGAAGTCTCTCATTTTTCTTCAAAGCCTCTTGAAGATAACGTAGAGCTGTGTCCATCTTTCCCATGTCTTGATACATCATGGCAACATTTATAAATGTAGCTGCAACATCTGGATGATCAGGGCCAGATGAAAGGCCAAGGAGAAGCAAGGCTCGACCCATGTTCTGTAGAGCAAGTTCTGTCTGATTCAGTCCATGGTAGAAAAGAGCCATATTGCCATAGCTGCAGTATTATAACATTTGAAGCAAGTAAATACCTATGGGTTGCAGTATTAATATAAAAGAAAGATAGTTGATACCTATGGGCAGTATCAGGATGGTCTAAACCAAGGCATCGCTCATTAATAATGAGTTCCTTGTGTTGCTGCATTATGGCCCCAGCCATATCTCCTGCATGGTACAAAACCATGGCCAGGTACCTGAAAAGCAAAAGACGACAAAAATCGTAAGGTAACTAAAACGGAAGACCTTGGATATTTTTCCAGAAAAACAAAAATCAGTCAGACGCATACCTGCAGCAGTTTGCAACTTCCCTGTGCATTGGACCAGTCACCTGAAATCAGAATATGATGAGCAACTTTGGTGTTAAATTATTTTGACAGAACAAGATGCATATATAGACTACTTACCTGTTGAAGTATCGAAAATGCCTCTGAAAAGAACGTGTAGGATTCACTAAGCATGCCCTGCAAAAGTTTAATCATTTTAATAAATACAAAACTATAACAAGAACCATTCACAATGCAACTATCGCAAACTAAAACAAGAAGCTCATTGAAGAGTTGAATGCCAACCCAAATCGCAATATGGTTCTCCTGATCTTGTCCAATTAAAACATATTGGCAAAAATTGCAAGCAGAAGTTAGCTAGTGTGGAATAACAAAGGTACCTCAGCCAGTTGGACCTTTCCCATCTCAACAAGATCTTTAGCCTCAGAGCATACAGGGACAGAGTGCTTAATTACGGGCCGAAGATCCAAAATATCTGACGTCTCAAAAGGCGAGATTGCACTGAAGTCGTATTTGCGTGCAGCAATACTGACACCAACCTGTTAACAGAAAGATGGAGGGATTGATAACAATTACGAACTGACATAATCAGGATTCCTTGGTATATAAATTCTGAAGGAAAATGTGTCTCTAATTATTTACCTTTTGGCAAAGATTACGAAGAACAGATACTTTTTTAGCCGTAGTTCTTGATAGCTCAGGCAACTCAAACTGAAAATAGGCTCGCGTTAGCTTTAGGTGCTTAGAGTAATAAACATTTAACTGGCTTAGAAAAGTGACAACAGTTCCATAGACAATCAAATAAATATGCTTAACTTGATAATGACTACAGTTTACCTCATATTTAGCTTTGGCAAATTCCTGAATGTCAGACCATAGAATGTTGGAGTCAACCATCATATACGATGAAAAGCTTTTCTTTGAAGAAGATTTTCCCTTCCCTCTTCCTTGACCCTTCTTTGTGATGGGTTGATCCTGTCCACATTCAAGGTTTAGTTTCACACCTTAAACTAATAAAAGAAGACTTTTTTCATCAGAAACTTTTATAGACGGCTCCAAAGAACTGTAATAACCTAATTTAAGATTATCAAACATAAAACTATAATAAACAAACTCTGATAGTACACAAGAACCTTCTTTTGATTTTTGGCATGTGAGCTGTTGGCGCTAGCTTTTCCCCCAGCAGCTTGATAGTTTCCAAAGAAACAATTGAGGAAATGTGAGACTGCTGATCCAATATCATGATCTTCTATGTCTCTTAGAATGTCCTGCACAACGAAGTAAGAACATACAAATAACATTATAACATACTTCAAGCGTGTCCACAGATACCCTAACTCTTGTTGTGGCATGCTTTTACAACATCCAAAATTACCTTCAAAATGTGCTTCGCGGATCTTACAGTAATCTCATTCAGACAAAGATCCCACAAATGAGGCAAATGCTTCACCCCATTAGCAACCTGGTCGTGCACAGCTACTGTTAATAAAGTCAAACATAGAGATAGCTAACAAAATGATAACGACAGGTTACAAACTTACTCTTCCAATGTAACGAACATTAACACCATGAGCATGGAGTGCTTCAGTCAAAGTCTGACCATCCATAGGAGAAACTTCGAGAGTGCAAAGATCTTCTATAAATTTTGGAAGAACCACATCCACAAGGTATGAGCTAACTTTCTTCACATTTTCTTCATCAGCAGCTATCTCCTGTTTAACCCAAAAAAGGATCCAATCAGTTAGATAAATTTTAAGAGATGATCTGAAAACAAAAAACTTATAAGCAACATAGCCTACCTCTTGATTGCCACCTAATGTGAAGTCAGTGAAGACATTGGGGTTAAATGCTATTTCATCACATGATTTGGAACTTTCAGACAACCCGGCTGCAGAATCTTCAGTGGTGGTATTTTGCTTGTCTGAAATAGTTTTCTGTAAAGAACTCGCAGATATCAGCAATTACAGTTTTTTTAAATCAGATACAACTGTTATCAGACATTGCTATCCAACAGTAGAAAGCAATGATGAGAAAGAATCTCAAAGCAAAAACAATAGAGGAATGTACCAGCCAGACCCAGTCCAATTGATTAATTCAGTATAGATCTACTAATGTATAAGTAAATTTGTTATTTCCATTATTGTTACATGGCCCAATCCTATTTGGTATTTTGTCAGTCTGCCTTTTCACTTGACAAACAGTCTAAATCTATAAAATCTGAAAGTGAGACACCATATCCACATAAACTAATAGCAGCCAATGCACACAAAAAGCGGGGTATATCATGCAGATGTGAAATGCTAAATATTAGCATACAAATCCCACTGGAAATAGAAACGTCAATCAGTACTAAATAAGCTTAATGCACATAACTATCAGGATCAAAAAGTGAAACATATACCTGATCGGAATTTGAAGCCCCATTTTCCTCTCCATCGATCAATGCATCACCAACTTTAGAAGTATCAGCACTAACATTAGAAGAATCATCCGCCCCTTCATCATTCTTGGTTTTCAATTTTGACTTTTCCAATGATTCGGCCTTCATGATGAAAATACATTGTCAAAGGAAAACTCAAGAGCATACTTTTCTAAGGAATAAAGAAATTATGTACCTGGCAAAATGATGTGATCAGTTCTGGTCTTAGGACACAAAAGCGGGACTCTGGACCCGTATAATTGGCATCACGAGGCGTCACTCTCATCAAGTCCAAGAGATAATGCCTGTTATCACTCCCAACAATCCCCTTGCACTCTACTGGTGCGGCCAACTTGAAGACAGTTTCGGATGCATCAATAACAGAATGTTCCTTAATGTGAAGAAGCTTTGCAGCCTCTAGCACCTGAAGAAGGAATTAATCAGGATCAAAGAGTTCTGCTAGGACAAATGCAGTCTTATAATAATATATAGATAAATACTAATGCTAATATTGTACAGATAGATCACTACTAGAATCATTCACATTAATGCCTACGATATCCAACAGCATGACAGACTATATCCATTTACCTTAGCATGAAAATCTTCATTCCAGCATATTTTCTTGCCATTGTCGACTGAACCATACAAAAGCGCATCTGATTTATCCCCTTGAAGGATTCCCGGTAGAACACTCTAAAACACATTGCAAAGATACTATTAAAATGCACACAAGCAAGACACATATATTCTCAAGAATAAGGACTTGGCAGTTCCAGTATTAGAACAAACCTGAGCAACAACCCTATGACCTCTGTAATCAATAATGGCCATTGCCAGATTATATAGCCCTGGGACATCTGCTTCTTGATATAACTTTGTGCCTTTCAAATCATTGTTTGCAGAGGCATACGTTGCCTGCTCATTTTCAACAAGCGGCGCTTCATTACAGCTGTTATGCTCTTCATTATTGCAGGTTGCATCTGTGCATGACACCTTTTCAGATGAGGACACCTTCTCCGTCACTTGATTAGATGGACGTTTCTTGGAGAGCTGTTCAATGTCGGCATCAACAGCAAAACTGAAAAAGATGTTGTTGTGCACATACCTACAAAAGTGGAACAATAACAAGTGTTTAGAATGGAAAAACTCATGCATAAACACAAATATGTAAACATCTAGATACTCTGTCATTTTTCGACGTTTATCAAACACAAAGGGGATTACTAAACTGCCAAAATTTCATGAACATAATGAGCTAGAATCAATAATATAAATGAGTTGCTTATGGAGAATCAAAAATAAGGGCCAAACAATTCACACTGACATGTGCAAACACTCTGGATCAGTTGGATTTATAGGTGGTATGCATCGGCTGATTACACCAATAGCTCCGTTAAGCGCTGCATCGACAAAATCTGAAGACACTTTGTAAAGTGCCCTGTCACGTAAGATCCTGCAAAGAAGGAAATTTTCAGAAATTTTCAATAAATGAAACAAATCTGAAATGGAACAGAATCCCATAATTTCATGCTACCGAGAAATCATTGTAGTCGAATATCACATGTACCTTTCTTGAGGAGAAGTGTGAGGGAACTCTCTGCAAGATTGCAACTCTTCGTTCCAATCTCTCTGCATGCCAATTAACTCACTACCATATGAAATGGTAAGTGCTTCTTCTGCTCTCGCTGCATCACGCTTGTGATCTGAGACCAGATACAAAAGTCGGTGCTTGGATTTAATAGAATTAATTCAAGTGTATCTTGTGTTGAAATGGTGAGCCAACGCTGATTAATTTTGAATTTCCTAGTTATCAATCACATACAACAAGAGCTTATCTTCTCATACATCAATAGTTGTAGCAGAAGCACATGTTCAACATATAAAACAGAAAATTAGTAGGTTGTCAATAAACAAGCAACAAAATGGACCACATTCTATCAATCAATTTACATAAATTTGTTGGACAAAAACATCAAAATGAATATTATCCGAGATTGTGCAAGATATGACTTGGCCATAAAGAGGCAGTCACAAAGGGAACACACTAGAGAGGAACTTCAAGGATATATTACATATAATGCAATCAAAATCAAGGCAACCTTCAACCCCACTACTTCTATGGCTGCCATACGAATGTCTCAGAACCATTACCAGTGCATAAAACTGTATAACGCAGAGTAACGACCTCTGAAAGAACAGTTGAGCTAGCCACGAAAGGAAAGAGGCAAAATACTAAACCATACTACTGTGCAGAACGCAAGTATACAAGACGGATGACAATTCAAGAGCTATTAAAATTAAACTCACCGGGTACTGGATAAGTTCTTAGCCATGAGTGTGGTGGCAAAAGCGATTGAACATTTTCAAACGGATGAGCAGAGGCTTTCTTTTCCATGACTTCACGGAAAGCTTCAAATTTATAGGAAAAATACAAGCTAATCAACAGATTGAATGCTTATCACGTCATAAAAAGAGTAAAGAATAGACTTAAGAAGAATGGCGTATATACTGTTTCCCACCTTTTTTAAACTTAGAGCTAAGTTTTTGCAATAGTCCAATCAGCGTAGCTGCTTCATGTCCAGATTTATTTGGCCTTGGATCGAGAATATTCCCTGAGCTAGAATTAACATAAAATGTTTTTGTTGTGCCTGTAATGCAGTACTTGTTAACTTCCAAGGTCACAACATCCAAATATATTAAATCTCCTACAAGCCTGCAACAAATAAATGCATAAGAAAGAGCATAAATGGTAAATTTATCCTTTACAAATGCTAAAATAGGTTGCTCAATACCTTCTGTGGCTTGGAGGAGGGTTGAACGATGAGAACACAATGTTTTCCACAGATTTGATCTCTTCTGATGTAGAATTTATTAACTTCTTGAGAGAGCCAGGCACATCTTCCATAAAACCCAAACATTCCAGCTCTGGAACGTCAGACTTTGGTTTATCTGTTTCAAAATAGAGGCCATAACATAAATCCTTCACAGTGCCTGAAAATGTTAGGAAAGCAAAACACCATTAAGAGAAAGATTCAAATTTGAAACCTCCAGGGTTCTGAACTTTGTTCAGTGCTGCGTCATACTGCAAGGCAAGTGTTGTTGATAAGGAAGAGTGAAGTGTTGAAAGCGACAAAAGATCTCTGGCACGGTGAACATGTGCTCTGATAGATCTATCATCATACAATGCTGTGGAAAGAAACATAACAAGTCAACTTTCAGTTTTTAGTCTCAACCCAAAAGAATGAGAAAAGACAGACTTAGATACCTGCAACCATTTCCAAGGAGCAACCACCAATGGTGATGTCAGCTACTTCAGAGATCTCATTGTAGTCTTCCAAATGATGAGTCTCTCCATCTTTATTGCGGAGTAACAACTCATAACAAGTGAAGTAGCACGTCTCTGGAGCATCAAGGAGGAACTGCCTTATATCCATCACAGAGTCTCCAGGGTTCAACTGAAACACATCCATTGGACAGACTTAGTAATTAATATATAAGAGAAAACAGTAGTAAAGGGTCAAGCTTTACAAGAAATATCTAGAGGTATTAAATCCCTGAAGAAATGGAAACACTAAGAAAAATTGCATATAAACTGTTAAGAAAAACAATAGAGTCAAACTCACTTGAAGCTCCATTTTACCCCCACTTTGTGTTTTGACAGACACAGGATAAAGACGGAGTTCACCTGTGAAAGCCAAAGCAAAATCAGACACTTAAAGCAATACACAAGAGAGGGTGTGGATGAATCTAATTAGCTTACGAGAAAACCACACTGACACATTAAATTTGAGATATAATATAAATAGGGTGCTAACCTTGCTTAGGTTGGGCATCATTATTTGCTACTTGTGACTCACTTTCGTCAGCCTTAGGAATCGTAGGGGGAACTTCATTGGCTTCAGGCACCGCAGAGTCAACATCATTGAGAGTGCCATTATCGGGAGCAGTAACCGGAGCAGAAGCAGGGGCAGTAACAGGAGCAGTACCCGGAGCAGTAACAGGAGCAGTAGCAGGAGCATCTGATTTAACATCATTAGAATGGGTGGTAGAGCTTTGAGCCGCTCTCTTGGCCTTCGATTTGTTCGACTTCCCAGCCATTTCACCTATTGGAGGAAAGATTCAAAAGTGATTGAATTGGAGAAAGTAAGATTCATTTGACGGAAACAGAGGAAGAGGAGCAATACAATCCAAAAGGGGGAAAAAGTCACAGATACGTAATCAACAGCGAGAGAGTGAAAGAACAATTCGCAAAAATAAGTAAAGGATATAGTAGAGGATCTGAAAAGGAATTACCTGGAGGGGTCGAGAGAAATGGAGTGACGGCGGAGACGACGGAGAGAGCGGCGGAGTAGGAAAGAGATGAGGTTTAAGGAGGGTTGAAGTGAAAGAGGCGGCTGATGATTTTCTGACTCCTCTCTATGTGTTAGAGCTGAGTAGTAGTAAGAGAGAGAGAATAACAGACCAATCACTTCTTTTGGGTTTCTAATGGGCTTTGTTTGGGCTTTTTAAAGCGGGAAATATGCGTAATTTAGTGCAAATCATCTGAAATTATTAGGTGAGATTATCTTTTGTTTTTAAATCCATATACATATTAATATAACATCAATTTCATAATCAAAAAAAATATTATATTAGCCACACTATATTCATAAAGCATTATGACAAAAAGATATCATATTAGCCATAATAGGTTGATTAAACAAAAAAAAAAGCATCATTATCACATAAATCATATCATATATATGTTGCCATACTATGCCCAACCCAACCAACATGTTTCAAGCCGAAGTTGAGACCACTAGCGTTAAAGAGATGCTTTGTACCAACTACCAACAAAGCAAAGATAGTTAACTTAACTTTTACTTTTGGAATTCTTTTTTGTTTGCACTGGTGTCTAAAGTCTCTATAACTTATAAAAGATTTACATGTTTTATTTAATTTTCAAATCTTGTATTTAAACATTTTCTTACGCACTTAAGATTATTCAAACCACAATCATTACCTATTAAAGTTATGCTCTAAACCTCAATCTTCGACTGTGCTACTATTTTTTACCGTCTACTATAGCTAATACCCTCTCTTATCTAATATCAACAATCAAACCTTCTAAGCATCAATTATACACGGCAAGTTGTCAACATTTTGGTAAATGGGAGTTGTAAATTTTGTGAGTTTGATCGAAGATTAAAGCTCTAAAGAGTGGGAAACACACAGAGTAATCGTGAGGCTATTTGGTTGTGAGGTAGGAGAGAGGTGTGAAACGGCATGACATGTAACCCCTTTCATTGTATGGTATATAAAGAAGCCTCATCTCGTTGTTGCGTCATCTCATTACCATCACTGTTTACATGATGATGAAAACTATGAGAGTTCGGTTGGCAATGGCGCTGCTTATGATCATAACCGTTCTTACCATTGTCACGGCGCAGCAAACGGACCTGCAACAACCACCTCCCCCACCGATGTTGCCCGAGGAGGAAGTGGGAGGATGCAGTAGAACATTCTTCTCCGCGCTGGTGCAGCTGATACCATGTAGAGCAGCAGTAACTCCTTTCAGCCCAATCCCACCGACCGAGATGTGTTGCTCTGCCGTTGTCACACTTGGTCGTCCTTGTCTTTGCCTTCTTGCCAATGGACCTCCACTCTCCGGCATTGACCGCTCCATGGCCCTTCAGCTTCCTCAGAGATGCTCTGCTAATTTCCCTCCCTGCGATGTCATCAACTAGGAAGGACATATCATCTTTCTTTTCTTTTCTTTTTTTCATTTACCTTTCACTCTAATAAACTTGCTGTTTAGTGTATTATGTCCCAGACTTCCAAAACATTAATAAAGTTATGACAATCGAATCAAAATCTCCGTAGTTAGCAATAACAATTCCATTGTATTTCAACTGATATGTCTGTCAAAGAGATCTATTTGCACACTGAATCGCAAATTCAATCCATAACACTTCAATTTATCAGCAATCTAAAAACTTGAACATTCTTTTTAATAGAAAAGCAAAGCTCAGCCGGCGCTGAGGTGAGCGAAAGATAACAATTGTGCGCAGCACATTGACTGATCCTTAGTAATACGCCTTCCTGGGATTTCCCTGTAGTACAATTGAGACAGAGGGTGAGTAAAGAAGTGCTATTACAAAAAGAATCGAGCTAAAGATGGAAAAAGTACCAGTGGATTGGGTCTGTGTTTGTAACCCAGCATCATCCGCTTCTTGTACTGCTCGTATATATCATCCTCAGGCTTGACTTCTCCTGAAGCGGAAGCACCAACTCCCAAGTTGTTTGTCTTTACATCGCCTGCCATTATAGGGTCTGCCATACCCTTTCTGGAGCTTCCTATACCTTCACCTGTAATCCACTCCTCCAATTTTCTAAGCTCCTTGTCTCCATAAAGGCACAAGATACAGAAAGAAACAAGGGCACCAATTTACAGATAGAGTGAGGCAAGTAAGCACCTTCTTTCCAACCCATTTTTGACAAGAGTTTATGTCCAACATTATCTGCTTGGATCTTAGCCTTCTCAGCAGCCTCCTTTGTGGCTTTTTGTGCAGCTGCATCATTGCACTTTGAAAGGAATTTATCTAGCTCCTCAAGTGGGATATAATCACCCATGTGATGACCTCTCTTTCCAGGGTCTGTGGAGGAAGTTTCTGAAATCAAACGTGGTTGAGCGATAAGACATTACAGCAGCCTAAAACCAAAAATAGCAAAGGATTCATTCTCACCAGATGGGCCTTGAAGGGAAGCTGGTGGAGGCATTTCATCTTTTGACTGCCTAGGACGTCTCTTTTGCTCTTCTTGGGCAGCCTTCTTCATGTAAAACTCCATCATTGATATAGGGTCTGCACCTCTCGGCCCACTACAGGAGTCACCTGCAGATCAAACACATGTTAATCAAAGCTAGATACCAGTGAGGCAGTGATAGGAAGGAACCTAGGTCGATAAAAGGCTAATGAACATACTGTTGCTGGGTCTTGTAATTGATGCCTGAGCAGATCTAGAAGAAGCTCCAGGTTCCTCAGGAGCATCATAGAGAGCTGAAGCAGGGATCTGATATCCTGTTTGTTGATAAGCTGGCTTTTGCAAAGTGATTGCTGCTGTGGACGTTCGCGGGCCTGCATCACCTGGAGAGACAAACGAAGGAAATCGAAGCTAAGAATACAGTAAGATATGGGAGCAGGAAGAGCAGCCTCACATTATCTCTCATACTACAGAACACATATAAATTTGTATTGTAGAAAATTTTTCGGAAAATAAAAAGAAATGAGCCAAATATTCCTTGCACATGCTTAGCTAAGCATATTCTGAAATAAATATAAGGACAAATAAAAGAGCGCAAATCAGTTGCGACTTTTGGTCTATAGAAACACAGGTGTCTGATACTTACCACTGTGAAGTACACCAGAATCCTTGGTTTGTGAAATTGATTTTTCCTCTTCAGACAGCCTGAATACATAGTACTTGTAGTCCGCACAGTTCTCATCAAAAAGAAATCTGGTTGGGGAACAGGACACAAGATACATAAGGTCAACAAACACCGCCAAGAAAATTCAAGTACCAACATAGTATGTGTATAAAAGAGAGAATCCAGAAACGTTAAACTATAGATGCTCCAAAAGCAAAGAAATACGTACTTAAATGGTGTATCCCCAGGATTCTTTTGCCGTGTAATGTGCTCAAATGGCCTTCCATGCTTAGCAACAAAACTTGCTAGTTTATCAGCAACTTTCTTCACAGTAGGATCACTGGGCGGAGGTGGTGCTGCATATCACTTATAAAACTGATTAATACCGAGTCCATGAACAACGAATGCAAATCACTCTTGTAGCAGGCGTGGGAGATATTCCAAATCTTTCCAGCAATTGGATTGTTGGTTAAGGAAGACACTGCATTTAAGTAGACAATTAAATTTGCAGACTGTTTTTTCCTCTCCATTCCAGCGGAAAAACGCAGCTTCATCAACTAAGACATACACTAACAGGAACATGAGACTCTTGAAATCTTAGGACTCATAGGCCTTCCTCAGTTTCAGAAAAGACACACAGATTCATCAACAAAGACATACAATGGACATGAAACTCGGGACTCTAGACATCATATGGCATAATTGTACAGAGCCCTCATGGAACACTTACTAAATGGAACAGAGAACCCCTTAGGAGAATATGGAACCATAAAAAAGAAAGACAAGTAGAACCAGCACAGAGACTTCCACAAAGACCAACTCAAACAAAGATAATTATATAAACAGCCATTACCAACATCAGATACTCTTGCTGACTTTACAGGCGTGTCTCTCTGCTCTAACTTTTGACGCTTTACAGATCCAAAACCTTGATCATTTCTAGCATCCTCCTCATCCTCATCTTCTTCAGTACCAAGCTTCACAGGAGGTGCAAGAAGCTTAGACTTTTGCTTCAAGCTAAAAGCAAGCTTACCACCTTTCTTCTGGGCATCATTGGTCTTTAATCCAATGGAAATTTTATTAGCAGAAGGTTTGGGATTTGATATTATCTTCACCGGCTTAGAATCCTCAACTTGAACAACCTTATCCTTGTCTTTATCTTTCTCCTGTTGAAGCTGTCTGAATCTTTCCATGAATGACCCATCATTCACAAAGATGCTAGGAGGTGCTCCTTTGTTGTCCATTACCAAACAAACCAAGATGCTAGGAATTGCAGTCACTGTTGAACAGAACTATTTAGCAACCAATATAACTATTTAAGGCTTTTAAGCTCAAAGAAAATACAATCGCACACAGATTCTTCTAATAGCATTCAATAAAATTAAATACTAAAGAAGCATTATCTTCCTCGATTCTATAGAAGTAAGAAAAGCACATATTATATCCTATCAAACGCCTAAGATATAACGAAGAAAGCAACTGGTGGTGGAAAACCTAGGTTACAACAATTCAATCGACTCGGAAAGAAAACAAAATTATAAAAAATAAGATCCATAGACAATTAATTCAGAGAAGAAGAAAAAAAACGAATTAGACAAAATTAGCTTAGCGATCTTGTTACCTGCGTCGATTACCGGTGAAAGGTCGTCGGAACGATGTCGAACAAAACGGAAACAGGAGGCCAACGATCGGAGGGATTGAATCGTAAATCAGAAAGAAAAGTCGATTGTTGTGCGTCTAATATATACACGTGAAGGAGGCCCCTATTTGTTTGTTTTTTCAATTGGATACATAAGGTTTCTTATATTTACATAAAGAGCCCGAATGTTTCAATAGAGTTAATTTTTCATCTTTTTGGAAGTTTTCTATTAAACCCAAAAATTAAATGGTGAGAGTTTAATTAATTGATACATTAGGATCTAAAAAGTTAATTAAAGGAAAAAACAGAACAAATTTTAGTTTGTGACTTTGTGCACACATTTTTCTAGAGCGGTTGATATTTCCAAACTTTTTGTTGAATGATGTTTTTGTGTTGCATAAATTACTCATTCTAAGTGTTTAGTTACCATTTTCTTCGAGAAAGCAGAGAATAACTTTATTATAGTCTTCTGATCCAAAGAACCAAACATTAGATGCAAAGAATGTCAAAATACAGAATCACATTTCGGATTCAAACCCGATGTTCCAAAATCCTTCAGGAGTCATTGGAGGAGCATATCTGTAACGATGCCTCGACACACCTTCATGATGCTCACATCTCAAGCTTTTGTTACCATTTCCTTCATTCTCAGGATGTACAGCATCATAGAATTTCTTGCACTGCTTACACTCTATCCCTTTCAAATTCTCCCTCTCAGCTTTTTTCCTCACTGACTCCACATGCTTGAAACTTTTTTTACTCGTTTCTGCAACTTGAATTCGCTGCCTTGATGGACTCGGTTTTGGATTCATGTCCTGTGTCTCATCGTCTGAATCATCTTTCTTAGCAACATTATGAACATGTTTTTCTTCCCCAGCGACCCTTTTGAGATTCTCAATGGGAGTATCTAGAAAATCATCATGAGGATCATGGCCTCCAGGAGATTGGCGGGACCTTGTGTCTCTCCAAATGGAAGCTGGACGCTTTAATCCACTTAGCTGTGGAGATTTTGCAGCAGAGGGGTCACTTCTAACACCAGGTGACCGCAAAATTGGTGAGATTGAAGTGGTAGGTGTCTGCACCGGTTTGATTATACTCTCTTTCTCGCAGTTGTTGCCACTCGAGCCAGTCCCAATTCTCACTTTGTCTGCTCCTTCAGCAGTTTCTGAGTGTTTCTTTTCAAGAACTGAAATAGAAAGCGTAAAAATTAAGCTGGATGAGTTTACTAATACCAACAAGAAACCTGCAGCCGAAGGATGACTGATTATAGCAAGTAATTTTAACATGAGAGGTAGTTCAAAGTAGTCTAGGTCAGAGACGGCTAATACTTACAACGCGAGATTGCTGGTTTCTCATGTTGACCCATTTCTTTATCCTCGTCCTCAAAGCTGCTTTGGTGAAGAAAACTGTCAGGAGTAAAACCAAACCTTTTGCAGAGAAAACTATATTGGGACTTCAGCTTTTTGCAAGTACTATAGAGTTCTTTTCTTTTCTTTATCTCCATAGCTAACTCAAACGATTTCTCTTCATTCTGGCAACGTAAAGCTTCTAACTCAGCCAAGTAGCTTCCGTGTCTTCCCTGCATCATAGGCATATCGTCCTTTGCTTTTCCCATAACCACTTTCTTTTCTTTCTCATGATCTACTATCTTCTGTTTACACTCCAACATTTCCCTCTCTGTCAAGTTGAGTTTACCCTGCAAAACCTCAAGAGCCGTCTTTCCCTCCTCAAGCTCATCGTTCTTCTGCCTAAGCATCTCTTCAAGTCTACCAACATTCTCCTCAAAAACCTGCAACCTAGTCTTCAATCTTTGTTTCTCTTCTTCAACGCTGCTCAACTTCCTTTCACCGTCCGCAGCTTCTGTAGACAAATACTCCAGTTTCTTCAGCAGATTCTCCGTCACCAATGTCTTCTTCGAAAGTTCCTCCTGAAGAAATTCAGGCTTCACCATAAGGCTCTTCACTTCCGAAAGAATCATATTTATCCCATCCTCGCTAAGCTCATCCGAACCCTTAACCTGTAACAACTGGACTAACCTATAATACAATTCTCTTGCATCACTAACCATCTTAGATCTACTCTTGTGCTTCTTTTTCAAATGAGCAATGTAGTCTTGTAGACTTGTCAATCTAAGAGGCATAGAAGCAGTTTTATCAAGTTCTTCTGCTAGCTTCTCCTTATCCTTGATCAATTCCACATTCTCAGACTTAATCTGTTGATTCTCTACCTTAAGCTCATCAATCTGATCTAACAGAGATTTCTCTCTCTCTTTCCAAGCATCACAAGCAGCAAGACGAGCTTCTGAATAAACTTTTTCAAAGGTTTTGGATTTGGATTGAAAATTTGGGAATAACTGGCTACAAAAAATATACTCGATCTGAGAAATTCGATCCTTGGCTTCTTGAATTGTAGCAACCATTATGGTACTGAGACCAGAAATATACTTGGCTTCGATACCATCAACAGTTTCATCTCCCATCTTCAAGCTGTAATCAGAACAAATGGATTCAATTAGGGTTTTTACTCAATTCAACGATTCAATAACTGGGTTTTCTGCTACCTAAACATTACAATAAATTTCGATTTCTAACAATTCGATCCCGATTCTTCTACAAATCAAGTGGATCTAGTTTTGAGATCTCTATAACAACTTTCGAGAATAAAACTTACATTTGGAAACGAAACGACCTCGAGGAAGATCGATTGAAGAAGCTTGATTGATTCGGGAGATGAAATTCAGAAGAATAATTTGGAATTGAGTATCTACAAATTTTTAGATTGTGGCGGTCTCTTTCCCTCTACAATTTCGGAATTTTCGCGCGTTGTAAAACTACTTATAAATTTCAAGTTTCAGTGGAGGCTTACCCGAGAAGCTTTCTGGAAGACCCGACCCGGTTTCAAGTTGGGCCTTAAAAGTTGTTGGAGCGGATAACTCGCAAACCTGAAAGCATGTGATTTTTCTTTTTCTTTTTTGGTAACAAGTGATTTATGTTTTGTTGTTTTTTGCCGACAGACTGATCTTTTTTTTTGACATCATGTCGACAACTGATTTATAATGTATTGTGAAATCTGTAGACATCTTTGTTTTTTCTTTTATTTTTCTCAAAGATAAATAATTTAATTAGGTGATTGTTAGAATTTACCTGGTGATAAAAGTTTAGTTTAATCCCAATTTGACTCGGCCGGGCCGTTATGGCCCAATAAGCTCGTTTATGGTGCGAGAGGCAGAGACCACATAGGCCCATAAAAGAGAAACTCATCCATGCCCACGTCTCGTTCTTTCTCCACGTGGATTGGCTAGTGGAATTAAATAAAGCTGCAACGGTAACAAGAGAAAGCCACGTGTACACATGGCTCTGTAACGTTCACTCCAACGGTTACATTCTTCTTCTCCTTTTCCTTTTTCTCTCCAACCAACAACTCCATTCTCTCTCTCTCTCTGTGTATTCTTCTCTAATGGAGCCTGCTCATATCGATTGGAAGAGAATCGATTCTCGTTTTGTTGAAGACGTTTTCTACGAACACATCAGAGCTCCTAAATGGTTTGATTTCTTGGCCCCTACCCATTTAGATTCCATTGACGACGATGCTTGGTTCTGCAAACCTGGTAATCAAGAAACTCTTATCTCTTTCTCTCTTCCTTTTCTTCTTCTATCTCTGCTTATCTTTGATCGTTCTTTACTGATTCTGTTTTTTTTTTTTATATCTCAACTCAAGAATGTAATCATCCCAAGAGACCCGAGGACTTTTTCTCAACGCCAACTTCTTCCAAGGTTTGCTTCTTCACTTTCTTGTTTCCTTTATAAAGATATGAAATTATAGTTTCTTGACAAGCCCAAAGGTTTCACCTTTAATAACTTCCTGCGTTTCTGTTTTTGAAGCATCCAAGTCTGCGGGATACGAATGAGACTCTAACAGAGCAAAATCAGAGGTACAATGAGAGATTCTCTTTAAATCTCTACTTGATATCTTCAATTTTAATGTTTTGCTATAGCCTTTGAATGCTTTTTGGTTCACACTCTGTATCCATTTGTAGGAGGAGGGGATATGCTTTATCACCTTCTACTCCAAACAACCAAGAAAGTGAAAATCAGAACCCAAACTTAGCCACACCTCCAAGCTACCAAGCAAAATCCTGGAGAGCAGCAATTAAATCAACTTCTGTCAAGAAGATGAATAAAGAAGCACCAAGACTAAAGAGCACACAATCAGCTAGAAATCTGTTTTCCGGGAGAGACATATTTGGTCATATCTCGGATTTCTGCTATGAGTTGAAGAGATTAGCCACAAGGGTGACTGAGAGAGAAGATACTGGGAAATCTGAAGTGAAGGAGAGTCATCAAGTGGGTGGAGTAATAAATCAGCCTTACTCTGTTCATGACTTGGAATTGAAAAAGGAAAGAAAGCCATTGCTTGAAGTAAGCAAAGATAAGCTCCCTGAGTCCACGGATGTTAAAGGAAGCACCTTTAAAGAGAACCGTAGAAGAAAGAAGTAAGTTTTGTCATTTTGCAGTAAAATTGTGTTATGCAGAACCAACACAGAAGTGAGTTTAGTACTGAACTTTTAATGATGATTTGCAGGAGAGTGGATGATGCGGAGAACATTCCTGTCTCAGTTAATGTGGAGACTGTAAAGAACAAAGGAGATGAGAGTAGTAGAAGAAAGAAGTAAGTTTTGCTTCTCCATTAACTTTCTTTATATGTTTGAGCCTAAAATATGCATACAATTGATGAGTTTAGTAAATAAAGTACTAAACTTTGGATTCTGTGAGGATTTTTTTAGGAGAATGGATGATGCAGAGAACATCCCTGTTCCTCTAAAACTGGAGACTGTAAAGAACAAAGGACACGAACGATTCCTGCAGCAAATCAGGACAAATCCACCATCTCCTCAATGCTTCTCAGAGAACCGGACAGCTACATTGAAACCCTTGAGGACCAAACCTACGGTATGTAATCAAACCTTTCCTTTTCCCTGCTAAAAACAGACACATACGAGCTTAAAGTCTAACTCTTTTAGTCAAATCCTTCAATACCAATTAAAGAAAAAAGAACAACAACATAAAATGGGTGTTTTTTTTGGTGTACACAGGAAGTATTGAAGAGAAAGGAAGATGAAGCTGAAGAAGAGAAGACCAGGAAGAGTGGAGAAGGCAAAGAAGGAAGGGGCTTGGACGTTCTCTGGTTCTTAAAGCCTTGCACTTTAGCCAACTAAAAAAACTTATAATTTTCACCAAATTCTTTCTATATTGATTCATTCTTTTGTTCATTTCTTTTTTATTCAACTGTAACTAACGAGATGATGATCTTGCTCAGATATATAATTCTGGGCAAATTTGATTTAATCTCTTACTTTTACACATACAACGATTTGTTTAAATAAAGATAAGATTAGAACAAAAAAGAGGATTCAGATCCATCTCTAATCATTTATTCAGATCAACAACAACAGAACAAAAACCAAAAACCTAAATCTCAAATTGAAAACATATATGTGATCAAGGGAAATTGAGGGAAAACATATCTACAAGGAGAAGAAAGACGAACATAATTTAAGAAGAGAGAGGAGGTCGTGAAGAGGAGAAGAAGCAATCGAGAAGCCTAGACCAAGCAATTCTCGCTCGAGGAAAAAGTCTCCGGCTATAAACCCTACCTTCCATTCCCATCTCCTCCATCGTCTCCACAAACACCGTCAAACATCTAATCGGCGGTATGTACAACGTTAACGGCGCCGCCGAGAACGCTATCGTGAAAAACAGCTGTAACATAATTTTTCCTCTCTCTGTTTTTTTCTTTTTGGTTGTTTCAGGGGAAAACGCAGATCGTGAATTTTATTTGATTTTTACAAGTACCTAACAAAAATTGAAATAACGTAAGATGATTCGATTAGTGAAGAAGATAAGAAGATTTGTTTCATTATCACGTGTTACCCTTAATTCCACAACTCCCAAACTCAAATTTTAACTTTATGTTATATCACTCATATGATTCCTACCATTTCTAGCATCTACTGCTATATTTGTAGACCGACACTTTTTTAATTCCTAGTTCCGTATTTATTTCTCATCAAAAAAATGTCTTTTGGTGTAAAAAATTGGTAATTCTTATCCGCAGGAGGGTCCCTACGTCATGTCTGTTGACGCGTGGCAATTACATCATGTGTTGATGTTTGGTTGACTTTACAAGTCAATGGTTCAAAAAAATGACATTTCAATAAATTGTTCAATCTTTTACAATTTTAAACCTCTTATTCCCCTCAGCAGGTAACTCTTCTTTTACACTTGTTCCCAGGTAAAAAAGAAGCTAATCAAGTTACATACAGATTCTAAAAGTATAAAAAGATAAAGAAGAAGTAGAAGAAGCTCATGTTGTTTCTAAATGTGGACAGTCAAGAATAGATAGCCTCACGTTCTCGTTCTCTTTTGCTTCTGAGGAACAAATCGAACCCCTTGCTTCCCGAGCTCGACCGTCTTCACTTTTCCATTCTCCAGCGTCACCATCAACTTCGATGTGCCTGCTCCTCCTCCTACTTCACTTACCACTCCTTTCTCCCTGTTTTTTTGGTTCCTCATTCGTTAGAAACTTGGAATAATTTAATATGTTCAATAGCAAAAACAAAATAATCTCATATACCATGAATCATCTGAGGCCTCGTGTATTTGAACCTTTTTTCCTTTCGCATCTTTCCCCAACTTCTTCAGAATCCAACTAGCATCAAGCATTTCGTCTAACAAACTGTCTTCACGTGACAGCGATACATCTTCATCTTCATTGAACGCTGATTTCTCAGCTGGAGGTGATGCTCTTTTCCTCTTAGACCTATGTCCTTTACCAGATTTACCTCTTTCATATACAATGCTAGGGGCTTCACCTGCTTGGCTCTCAGGATTATGTTTTTTTATTCTAAGTTTCAGCAATCTCCTTGAATCTTTCTGCAATGAATCATGCGAGCCACTATTTAAATCTCCTTTACCATCTGAGTGTCTTCCTATGAATCCTCCCTCAGCCTTTGAAGAGGCTACTTCACCTCGAGACCCTCTCTTTTCGTCATTATTCTTCCCCAGCAAGCTGTGATGCTGTTCTCGGGAAGACGTTTCCTCTGATTGCAATTTTTCTTGCTTTCCTGAAATTACCAGAGCTCTTTATTATTATGTCTAATCTTTCTCATATAAGTTTACTGAGTATAAATGACACTACACCTACCATTGGATTTGGAAGTAAGCTTTGATACATCGCAGCTCGTAGAGTTTGTAACACCTGTCTTTCGAGGACCTATACTTATCACCAATTTTTTCGCCTTCACAGTGTTCAGCTCTGTAGCGTGTTTTCCAAATTTCTCACTATCTGAATCTTGAGTCCTGCTACTTTTTATCCTGAGAACTCTCAATGGCTTCTCTTCTTCACCATTGACCTTAGCCTTTTCAGAAACTTTTCTTTCCACAGAGCCAGGCTGATTCACAAGAGGGGCACCACTAGTTTGCCCAACAACCCGAGCACTAGCTTTCAGGCTAGCAATTAGCTCTTTATCAGCCATATCTTTTCGCTTCCAAATTTCTTGTACAGCATCCTCAAGATCCTTGACCTGGCATCATAGACACAAATCAGAGAGAGAAAATGAGATCACCAAATTGTCATTCACAGCAATCAACTAGAGCCTTGGACAGATATAAGACAGCAAGAAAGACCAAGGACGCACTAAACACACCTGGTAGCATTCCCCACGACAAGTAGAACATTTGTATTGAAGATTCCCATCCACTTGAAACTGCATATATTTCTCATCGCTGTAATGGTTGTTAACAAAGTTAGTGTTTTTTAAAATTGTTGGATACAGACTTGGGAGATATGCTTAACACAGAAGCACAATTTCATTAACGATATGTACCTAATTCCATCACAGTGGCAATGAACCCAGCGCTGGCAAAAGTCACAACACACCATTGGTGTTGCTTCTGAGTCCCTGTAAACCTACGTGATGAATACAAAATAAATTGTCAATTGAATCTTAAGTACGAAAATGCTGCATATAACTGCTTTTGAAATACAGACGACTGTATAGGGTAACAACTCTAAAATACATGAACCTCAAACTATGAACTATGTCAAAGCATAACTAGATAAGATGCATGGAAACAGAGCACACACTTTGCTATCAAGAAGGAGGGAATATGAAAATATACCTTCAAACATACAGGACAATAATTTCCCTTAACAAACAACCTTCCACAAGCATCACAACAAGTATGCCCCAAAAACCACCTGCAGATTTTAGAAGGAATGATAAGAGATAGTGCACTTTACATGAATCAATTAAAAGTATGCATCACAAAACAAAAATTTTAATACCGTAAGCTCTGGCCATTCCCAGGGACTGTAGACCCACAGCTGTAACATTTGGTGTGCTTAGGACACAAATAGGGTCCAGAACTAACGTTCTGTAACATTCAGAGATGAAAATAAACCAATTTGTAAAAGATAAGATAAGAACCTTATATAGAAGTAACAGATACTATACCTTGTGCCGAGGTTGTTGGCAATCACAATGATATGCATCATCACATCTTTTGCAGAACATAAACTTCTTTGGATCTCCTAAAGTCCCGCAGCCCTAAAGGAAACATGATCAAAAGAATGTAAATAATCAAGTGGCAGTCAAACCAATTAATCAAAATGTTCAACATGAATTTCTTTGAGATATATCAGAATTCTCAATAAAAAGGACACAAAAAAGCAGGTATATACCTCACAGATTCGGCAAGAGGGGCACGCCCAAGAGCTCCAATTAAACAGATCTGCTAGCAAAAACCGCTATAAGAATCTAGGCAAAAAGACTCGTAAACATTACATTCCTATGAAACGATACCTCTATGTTGAGCCCAAGACTTCAAGCAGTTTCTATGATACTTCTTGCCACAACATTTGCAAGAAAGCATCTTGGCCCTCTCACTCTTGCCAACTTCAACCAAATAGCACATGTGACATGTTACGCTTGCACTGTGATGATCATGATCTTCTACATTGAGCTCTTTGACAGAAACCTACATAGAGAAAGACATAACATTGAATTAGTTTCTTGAAGAGAATAGACATCATTATAAAGAGTTTACATAAATCCCGGTAAATCATGGATTAAAGAACCTAAGAAGACAGGACAACACCAAAACACATACACGAGAAACAGATAATCAACATCACTGACAACACGGTTCTCTCACAAAGACAGATTGCTATACACAAAATGCTGACATAAACCGTTCCACTGCATTATCAAACAAAGGCCTACCCATATACATGTACAACTAGCAAGAATATAGCCTAACTGAACGAACTCGATACAATTCTCAAGCTACCCACACACAAACAAGTTTCGAAAGGTAAAAAATCGAACCTCTAAGTCGCCAGAACCATCATTCACAGCATAATCTTCCACTACTTTCTTCTGCAACACCAACGTACGTTTAGCTGGTACCAAATTCGATGATGCAGCAACAACCTCCATCGCAGAATCATTCCCAACACCAACATTTCTAGCCGCAATGCGAGGACCAGTATCGAAAACAGCAAGCTTAGGCACATGGATCTGAACGGTACCGTCCTTGGAAACCTCAGCATTCCAGGGATTTAGCAAGCACTCTTCAACAGAATGGATCTGGTTGAGAAACACATCCTTGACTTCTTTACCATGAAGATTCCGAGGAAACCCCAAAACGCAGAAGCAAATTTTCCGGCTGCGAAGAAAGAAAGAAAAGAAGAAAACACCAAATTAAAACAATTCGATAAGTAAAAAAACAAACAAAGCCGAAGAGTATAGAGGAGGCGCCAAAAGAAAAGAAAAAAAAAGATTTGAGAAGAGGAAAAAAAAAACATACCATGTAATTGGACAAGCTACGTGAAAGGCCATAGTCGGTTTTCAAGTTTTACGCGTTCGGGTTCGATTTTTAGGGATCTGACTTCTTAATTTTTTTTTTGCTGAATTTTTGTTAGGTTTCTCTCCCCCAATTAAATCACTCGCTCTTTATTGTGTAAATAATATAAACCTAGAGGTCCTTAAACGGAAATATTTTAAGACTTGTGTGAGTTTTATCGGCCCGATCCGACCCAAACGCTATACACCAATCAAAATACAACACGTGGATAAACTATTTTTCTTCTTTTAAGATGAAACGACGTCGTAAGATTTAGTTTGTTGGCCAGAAAGAAACTGAAGAGCCCTTGACTGTCTCTGCGGCGAAAAAGAGAGCGAAGCTTGAAATCTCCGATTAAGCCATGAATGCTCCCGACCGATACGAGCGATTCGTTGTCCCTGAAGGAACCAAGAAGTAATTGAAGTTTTCTTACTCTATAATCCTCTCATCTTTGGGTATTACTGTGCTAAACCCTCACGATTTTTCTCTATGTTCTAGGGTTTCTTATGATAGGGATACGAAGATCATCAATGCTGCTTCCTTCACGATTGAGAGAGAAGACCATACGATTGGGAACATTGTCCGCATGCACGTATTCGTTTCTTTTTGTTGATTTTGCAACTCTTTGCTCAGAAGACAGCCCTAATTTTTGTCAGGTTTGTTCTGATTTTTTTTTGTTTTGTTTTAGGCAACTTCACCGTGACGAGAATGTCTTGTTTGCTGGATACCAACTTCCTCATCCTCTCAAGTACAAAATCATAGTGAGGGTAAGTTCAATTTTTTCAAGTTTTACCAGTTCATTGCTTGAACTTAGGATCCAAATATTGGTTTAGGAACTTAAAAGTAGTGTATCTTGGTTTAAGCTTCTAGTGTTAACAGTTTGCTCTGGGTGCGTTGTTTACTGGTTGCTTTAAGACTTATAGATATATCTTGTATGTTGTTGTTTAAGTGTGAAAGTGGTTCTGTTTGTAGATTCACACAACAAGCCAGTCTTCCCCAATGCAAGCATACAACCAGGCCATCAATGATCTGGACAAGGAGCTCGATTATTTGAAGAACCAGTTTGAGGTACCTAGGTTTCTCTCTTCACAGTTCTCATCGGATATATTATTGTTTGGAAGCCACTTATTTGATTATGTGGTTAATTCGCTACACGAATATCAAATGCTATTGATGTTGTTTGATGTACCTGGTCTTATGGTATACCCTTCTGTGTTTTCAGGCAGAGGTGGCCAAGTTTTCAAATCAGTTTTAAGGAAGGAGTTCTCCATCAGCACAACCACAAGACTTAGAATGAGCTTGTGAAATTTTCCCCAGTTATGCTTTGTATAAATCAGAAACAGATCGCCCTGTAACTTGTTTTCACTCTATGTTTCAACACCATTTGAGGATGCTATGAAGTAATGCTTAGATTACCTCTTGTTTTTACCACTCTATCTACATAAACCACTTAATGTTTGAACTATTGTACAAATTCTCTTTAAGAGCTGTGATGGTGAAGCTACTACTCTTCCCAAGCTACTACGTAAGTGCATTTGTACAGATATTCACAGAATGGTGAAATCATCATGAAGCCCTTCTAGCTGACCCCGAGTCCTCTGCTGCTGAATTATTAACATCGATGTGTTGTGTGAGAAATCTGATCCGGAAAGAACGTCACCTATGGGACCAAGCTCTGGACATTGCTGCCAGTCGTTGAGGCCAGTCGTTAACCCACTGCTTGCTCTTCCCCCTCCTCTTCCTACAATCACCAGCCCATACTCCCCATCTAGTGATTTAAGTGCTGTGAAAGTCTCTGAGGAGTTGGTGAGATGCTTCTCCATGTAAGACACTCTTCCACCTCCAGCTATGTATCTTTCATAGAACTCAGCAAAACATTCATCATCAAGCTTCATTTCCTCCTCTTGCTCTACCACACTCGCTCTGTTCAGGATGCTGCTTCGTTTTTGTGCATTCTGAGAGCTCTTGTCTTCCAAGAAACGTATAACCTTTAATTTCACAGCAGGATGTCGAGCCACTTGTGCCGCGAAGGCTAGTGCCTCCCGGTCGTCTCTGCCACCTATGAATATTATAGCAATGTCCATGGACGCTCCTGGTCTCCATGCCTCTTCTGTTTGCCCGAACGACCTATCCACAAGAATTCCTACCGAACATGGTGCGTTCTTCAGAATCTGCACACGCAAATGCCAAATTATCTCTCTGATTCTTCAGTGACTAAATGAAAGAAACAGAGTATTCCTCGGATGGAACAATTACCTTGCGGTTCACATGACGAAACCCGGCATGGCCAGAATCGAGAGTGCCATCAGGATTCAGCCGTTTATGGAACGGTAGAATTATAATGGAAACCATAAGTTCATCAGCCAAACCGCAGACGTCTTGCGCCATGGTCACAAACGTGGACAACGCCAACATCCGCCTCACTGTCACACCTTGGCCGTTACGGAGCTCTCCATACCCATTCACAGCTGCCGTTATACTCTCTCTCATTTCCGTCACTGACCTATCCGTTATCGTCACTGAATCATTACTCTGACCAGCTCCTCCGCCCTTTTTCAGTGTGGCTGCAATCTCATCAGTCAACTCCACCATGTCAGTGGCATAGAATATGGATCCTGGCTCACGTCCACCATGGCAAATCTCCATAAGGTTGAGCGTGGAACCGATGTTGTGGGGACCGTGGAGACCAATCAAGATACGAAGTTCAGTTGTTGGATCGAGCCACTGAAGTGCCATGATGTGCACTGGCACTCGCTTTCTAGCGCGTTTGATGATGTCCATGACCACGAAAGGGGAGTAGACAACCGTTAGGACAATAACAAAAATGATCATTGCACCGGTCGTATTTTTCACCCTGTTTGTCTGCATTTGCATCAAACCAAAAGACAGAGAGTAAAGATCTTGTTTTGATGATAGCTTGAAAAACAAAAACAAAAACAAAGGATAACGCTTGATGGTACCCGAATGGCTAAGGCTGCCAAGTATACATGAAAATGGCCTTTAGCGGTCAAAAGCAGTCCTAAGGATGCGGTTTCCGGGACATGATAACCGAGTAGTAAACCACACAAGACTGTTCCGGTGACTTTTCCGACTATGACAGTGCCGAGAAGAGCAAAGAACCTTGCCCACGCCATTTTGTCAGTGATGTCAAAGTTTCTCATGTGGATTATAAATCCAACCCAGAAGAAGAAGATAGGGTAGAAGACCGTGCTGAGCAAGTAATTGATTTTGTTGATGATCCATTTCGACATTCTTCCTTTGTTTGGAAGGAAGAGACCAGCCGTGAAGGCGCTGAGAATTGGGTTGTACATTGATTCAGGTGGCCAAGTTGGGAAACTGCAGATCAAGACTACAAATGCGAGGGACATAACGAGGTGAGATCCCTTGAGTGGTTTGCCTTCAGGGTTCTCGTTGTTGACCCAATTAAGAAAGATTGGGGATACGATGGAAGTGAAAGTGACCTGAGCGAGGAAGAGGCAAAACATGAGGAGGGCTCTAAAGAATCTGTGGAGAGGACGAGCGAGAGGTTTCTCTGTAGGGAAGAAAATGAAGCCAAAGCAGTAAAACAAGGTAGAGATCATGTCCGTATGAACACCTGCCGCTGATGCAAGTTTTCCGAGATCGGATTTTCTGATTTTGAGATTGGCGATGACGCGGGTTAGGATGGGGGAACCGGTGCTTGAGGCCATGAGGGAGAGGGCGAGGGAGAAAATGTAAGGAGCGGTTTTGGTATAGTGGAGGAAAGGAGTTGTGACAAAGGCGAGAACAAAGGTCGTGATCATGCTTGTGTATGCTATGAATGCGTCTTTGGTTGGTGGTCTGAGAAGGACGCTTGGATTCATCTCTAGACCCATCACAAACATATGGCAGATCATACCGAATTCGATGATGTTGTTGAGGGTTATAGAGTAAGGCCCCGAGAATGCCTCTCGAAACTTGGGAAGATTACCTAGAATTAGCCCTATCTGATGCATACGAAAATTGAGTTAATATAGAAATCAAAAGAGATAGACGAAGAACAAAAAGAGATTTGACATACAGCAAAGTCGGTGGTGAGGTAAGGTTGGCCTAGAGGCTTCATGAGATGATGGAGGAGAGTTCGGATGACGAAAATGGCGATGAAGCCAAGAATCTTCAATGCCTCTTCAGGCTTGTCGAGGTTAAGGTACCATTTGTCTCCACAAACGTTTTTTGTTGTAGTTGTATTCATTTTTCCTTTCTGTAGTTGCCTTATTCGTTTGTAGGGCTTATTGTTTCTTGGAGATGAAGAAAAGCTTTTCGATTTGTGTTTTTTTTTTTTTTCTGACTTTACAATTTGGTTTAGGGGTTTGAAAATGAAAGGATGTGATTGTTTTTACTCAGAAAATGGTGGAGACACTTGTGGATCCCTTTATTCACGTTCCTTCTCTCCCCATTATTCACCATTTGACCATTCATGAAACAAAGATGACAAACAAGTTCAGACAAAATGTAAAATACACTACTTCACATTTAATTACAATTAATGTTCTAACGATATAGTATTCTTTATATAACATGAAAACGTAAAATGTTTGTTTACTGATGGACATTCAATTTTAGTCTGAGATCTATTTTTGACTGCTGTTTTCTCTTTTAGAAGTTTCGGAGTTGACTGGAACGATAAGAATTTGTTCGTCTAGGTTCCACTTTTTCGCTTCATAACTTGGAACAGTTTTTAGTTGTTTGTTAGAAGACTTTAACACTTTTATTATACAGATTATTTATTGCGATCATAAAGGAAGGTCACGGTTCCGGACCATCCGAGTATAATAAAAGTGTTAAAGTCTTCTAACTGGTTTATCTTCCCTTTGTAGTGGAGTCTCTTGACTGAGTTTAGAAAATTGGTTAGTTGTAATTCTTACCCTTGATATGAAATTGGAATTGTCGTGCTATAAGGGGTTGTTATTCACGTAGAAGCGGGTTCAAATGTGGTAGTTTGGTGAGCTTTCAGTTATTGATAAAACAATTGCTTTGAAGTGTTTCCTTCTGACTGTAATGGTCCTGGATAGAATCTTCTTCAAGCTTATCCCTTTATTTGAATTTTTCTACCTGACCAATTTCGTATTGGTATTTGGCCATATAGTGCACTATAGGGCATAGACTAAACACACACATCATAAATTTGAAGATACATGGCATGAGCAGCAACCTATTGAATTGGTTCTAGGAAAAGGTATGGGGCTGTTGTGTTTTTACACTAAATCTTTCTTCCCGTTGGATGCATCACCATATTAGTAAATTGTTGAGTCAGCTAGCGTTTCATGTGAACCAAATGAAAAAGGATATTAGGAGGAAAGAAATTGAGTTTCCCTTTTTTTTGCTTTAAAGCTGATTCATGCATGTTTATGTTAGTATACAAAGCTTTAAACAGGATTCAGCACTAAAGGGTGAAATGTTGTCTATGAACAGAGAAACAAGTAATGGCTCGGTTAGCTATTGGTGTTTCTAGCATGAAGTCTGGTGAACGTGCGCTCTTGCATGTTTGCTGGGAATTGGCATTTAGGAAAGATGGAAACTTTTCTTTTTCACAATGTTCCACCTATGGCGGACTTGTTAGATGAGGTTGAAGTTATTGGATTTGATGAAGCAAAGGAGGCAAGTTTTTTTCTTTAAGATCATCTGATGTAGATTCTTGTTTCCTTACCTTAACACTCCACAACCAAGCTTTATACCAAGCTCAAGCTCGCAGTGATAGGACTCTGGAGGCAAAGGATTGGTGCAGCAGACAGAAGGAAAATGGATGGGGTTCTCTGTTTAAGGAGGATTAACTGAAGGAGGCCATCCATTTTCAGTTAAGAACTCATAGCAGCTTGCCTCATCAAGCTGAAACGATACGATGAAGCAATTGGTCACTGCAATATTGTGAGACCCATCAAGGCATTCATTGGAAGAGATCTCATTAATTGTTGTACTCAGTTTCTCTAAATCTAATCAAACTGTAAACCCTGTCAGGTGTTGACAGAAGAAGAGAAAATCCAAAGGCGCTGCTCAGAAGAGGGAATGCAAAGGCAGAGCTAGGACAGATGGACTCAGCTCGTGATGATTTCGAAAGGTGCAACAGTATGCTCCTGATGACAAGGCGATTCGAAGAGAGCTACAAGCAGTTGCAGATCAAAGCAAAAAGCAAACAGATATGTACTACACATGAATACTTGGAGGGAGGGAAGAAGGTGGTGCTAAGGCAAAGAGCCGTAACTGGTTGATAGTGTTATGGCAATGGTAAGTTTGCCTTTCCTGCCGGATTTTTCGACATCACAGAGTTAAAGCAGATTAAGAGGTATGAAGCTTAACAATTCAACCATAAAAGACCAAAGTGAGAAAGATCACAACTCTCAATTCTCCTATGTTGGAATTGAATTTCTTATCTTATTACTGATTTGTGCAGAATTTACAAAAGCTATTGTTGCTACTACCATGAAGGATTGGGGAAGCTGAGATGTTGCCAAGCGAAGTAAGCACAAACCAATAGTTGAGAGATATAAACATAAACTGCAAAAGAGAGACTCATAAGCATCAAATCCTTCACGTCTCCTTTCTTCTTCTCTGGCTTCAGATTCTTCCCAATTTTTCCAGCCTCTGAAATCATCCTTCTCACTGTTCTCCAGATCCCTCCTTCATTCTCTTCTGGTAATTTCTGCTTCCGACAAGACATCACTCTCATAGATCTAACGCCGTGTCTGCTTGAGGCTTGTCTCTTTGTACGGTGGTTAGTGCAGAGTGGGTGGTAGAAGGTGGTGGAGAGAGCCGCCATGAGAAGATGAATAGAATAATTGAAGAAAGTTTTTTGTTTTGGAATCAAAAGTGAGCAGAAAAATATCAAAATCTTGATAGCATAACCGGGCCTTGTGGCCTAGTGGTAAAGGGGTCACAGCTGTGACTTCCGCCACCAGGGTTCGAGGCACGGCCACTGGCAGGTTTACATAGGGGAATTGCCAGCCTCGTGGGATTAGTCCTTGGGCCTAGGAAGCCTTTGGGAGACCCGCGGTTATTCAAAAAAAAAAATCTTGATAGCATGACGACAAAAATGGGTGGATAGATCTCATCTAACACACAATGTTCACAGACTCACGGTTAGGCCAAGTCAGAACCAAATTGGCCAAATTTCAGTTCGGTTCGTTTCGATTATGAACTAAAAACCGATCGGCTATGAATTTTTCTAAACCCGAAATTTTTGATCAGAACCGATTCAAAGTTTCTGAATGGCCAGGTATAGTCGGAAGCATCTAATCCAACCCATTTTCTCTATTCACACACACACAACACATTTTATGACTTGTGTGTGAGATAAATGATGACTCAGTGGATAAGCAAAGAATAAAATAATTTTTTAAAAAAGTCAAGAACATGTCTCTGTGACTCTATCTCTATCCTATTATTAGATTTAATCAGATAACTTTAAAATTGGTTGCTGAAAAAACCGTATCAACAAGTCTCATTATTTAAACAGAAAGAGAAGAGCCCCACGTAACAAATAGCGATAGAGCAACTGTGTCGATTGTCCCACATATTTTAAAAATATTTCACGTGTCCCCATTTTGCTGACGTCATTATTCCCCTTTTTCCTTTTTATTGTCACATCAGATTTTTTTTCTAATTCATTCATCAATCATCTTCTTCTTCTTCTTCTTCTTCTTTCTTCATCTTCTTCCTCCTAATTCTGTGTTGTTGTTTCAGAGATGTTCTCATCTTCTACACTCGTTTATTCTCTATCTCTCTTCCTCTCTCTTTCTCTTCTCTTCTTCCTCTTCATCCTCTCACCACACATCCTTCTCTCTTCCTCCAACCTCATTTCCACCGCCGATGACCTAGACGACCTCTCTCTCTTCCACCGCGCCGCCGTCTCCTCATCCACCAACAACCGCCGTCTCATCTCCCTCTCTCAAAATCCTCCCCCGAAGATCGCTTTCCTCTTCCTAACAAACTCCGATCTAACCTTCTTACCTCTCTGGGAAAGCTTCTTCCAAGGTCATCAAGATCTCTACAACGTTTACATCCACGCAGATCCAACCTCCTCTGTCTCTCCTCTTCTCGATTCGTCGTCAATCAACGCTAAATTCATCCCGGCGAAAAGAACCGCACGAGCTTCTCCGACGCTAATCTCCGCCGAACGACGATTACTAGCAAACGCAATCCTCGACGATCCTAACAATCTCTATTTCGCTTTAATCTCACAACACTGTATCCCTCTCCATTCCTTCTCTTACATCCACAACCACCTCTTCTCCACCAACTCCGATCATCACAAAAGCTTCATCGAGATCCTCTCCGATGAACCTTTTCTTCCGAAACGATACGACGCAAGAGGCGAAGACGCGATGCTTCCTGAGATCCGGTACCAAGACTTTCGTGTCGGATCTCAGTTCTTCGTTTTAGCGAAACGTCATGCTTTAATGGTGATCAAAGAGAGAAAACTATGGAGGAAATTCAAATTACCATGCCTTGATGTTGAATCTTGTTACCCTGAAGAACATTATTTTCCGACTTTGTTATCTCTTGAGGATCCTAAAGGATGTAGTCACTTCACACTCACACGTGTTAATTGGACCGGTAGTGTTGGTGGTCATCCTCACACGTACGATGCCTCTGAGGTCTCGCCGCAGCTAATTCACTCGCTGAGGAGATCTAATTCAAGTTTAGACTATTTCTTCGCCAGAAAATTCACGCCGGAGTCATTGCAACCGCTTATGGAGATTGCAGATGCTGTGATCTTTAGGGATTGAATTGGTGAAAGTAAATTAGGTAAAACACTGAACCTGAATCTGAATGTGTATATATGAGTACAGTTTGAGAGTTTGGTCAAAGTGGCTTATCTTTCTTGTTATTGTGTTGTGTTTCAGGTTTCAGGTATCATCATCAGGAAGGTTTAGGAAGAAGTTTGTGTTGGCGCTCGAAGAAGAGTGGCAAATAAAAGATGGAACTCTGTGTGTGTTTGTTTTCAATGACCCTTATAAATGTGAAAGGGTTGTGTGAAAATTGCTGTGTTTTTTTAAGCTTTTGTGTGTCTTTTAGGGAAGGTTAGATGGATGTAAAAAAATGTAAATAGAGAGCCCCAAAGGCAAAGTGAGAGCATCATCATTAAGATAAGCCAAATCGGCTTTCTTTTGTATTTCAGCTCCTTTCCACGGGAGAGAGAGGGAATGGCAAAAGGTTATTCCCTCTCTTTTGTTTCGATTAAGTGTGAATGAAAAAATCTTTGGTATTTCAAGTGTTTTTACTTTGATGAATTATCAATCGCAAAGTAACAATAGTGAAAGATGCACCAAGTTATGGTGATATGTAAGATTAAGAAATCCAACATCCAAACACTAAAAACCCACAGAGCCTAAATTAACTGGCTAAAACAAGTGATATGGTTTTAATTAGCCACTCGCGTGGTGCGGAGCATCCGAGCTTATGGATGACGTTACTGCCTTAAACAACCCCTACTCAACATAATTGTATTTAAGTTGTGCTTGGGGTTATTATAATTTGTAAGGCGTGTGGTTCAAGTTGGTCACAATTGGTTGACCATTAGAACAATCAATAAAGCTTCTAAATTAGTATCAACTTCATCATTCTCCCTAGTTTCAATAACAGCATGCTTTACAAAAGGATTGTGAAAGTGACTTAGCTTTAATGTTTTGTAGGAGAACTCTCTAAACTTGAGCTTACTCTATTTTATGTACCCAATACAAAGAGACAAGAGTAAGAAAAAAGATGCATAAAAAATATCATCATGGCATTGCTTCCAGTTTTTCCCACAACCTGTAAGCTCTTCTGATGACTGGATCAGCTGAAAATCCTTCTGCATAATCCGCAATAGCGATTAACAGGCTACTCAATTTCTCCCCGTTGTCCTGTACATTGCACAAATAATCCTCTGTTACTAATCTTTCTTTTTTCAATTAGGATATTGTAGTAGATGTAATAATAATCACTTTTGACTAGATTATCGTCAAACGAACCTCTGGTTTCTTAAAAGTGAGATCTTTCGTGTCAAATGGTACTATGTAATCTGGGAGATCAGACCGTAACAGTGCCTGCCATTAACACAATTCATCATCCCTACCTTGTGAAATCAACAGCTGAATAATGAATGAAAGTACGAAACAAAACAGAAAAACCTACTAATTTCTTGCTAAGAATTGCTTGATCCGCACTAGCTATTAGAGACTGTTGCAAAGACAAGGAAGAGGGTAATATTAGTCCTTGCATATCACAGAAGTACTAACTTGCCTAGCCTATGCAACACCACTTCACTCACCTCCTTTATTTTTCCTTCCTTGATCTCATCCACAGACTGCAAGAGATTCTCCAACGTGCCTGATAATGCAATAAGAGTGATTAATAGGAAACATGGGGCGCAAATCAATGAAATCAAAGCATATAGCATGACTCTGTGACTACCAAATCTAGATATCAGTTCCACTGCGTGCACATTCCCAATGCCATCAACTCCTGCATAACACAAACATCATTAGATCACTTTAGCCTTTTTCTGTGTGCACTTTTGCTAAACGTTTGTATTTAGCCAATTACACAAATGCAGCTAGGAAAGGAACTGGTGAGGGGTAGAGGAACTGGTCTTAACCTGGAATATTGTCAGACTTGTCTCCAGCAAGGGCGATTATATCAACAAATTGTGCTGGTTCCAAATTTCCGAACTTTTTAGCAAAATCTTCCATTCCAAAAGAAGCCATCCTGCCACAAGAAGCAGTAGCATTGACACAATTGTGTGGGAAAAAACATATAAGATAATCTAGAAAAAACATACAAGATACAGAGCAACCATGGAATATCTGAAGGAAATATCTCAGCAAAATCTATCTTAATTACATAAGAAAACCTCTCTAGTGTCTAGCAAGAGTTTCATAATAGGCAAATTCTACGATGAGGCAATGATCCATCTAACATGAATTTCATACTCTGATCCGCGTGGTGTTAGTCGAAGAAGACGCAACGAGGGAGAAAGAATCTGAAAGAAGTCTTTGTCCGGAGAGACAACTCGGACCTGTAAGGGGATATCAAACAAATGATCAATCCACTTCTAGGAAAAGGACAAATTAGATAGGCCCTCAGGCATTAAATAAGCAGTGAACATTTCTCGAATAGCTTGAAATGAGTACTTTGAAACCCGCACTAATGCTTCGCATAGCCAGAGTTCCAATAACATCATCAGCTTCTACACCTGGCACCTGTCTTCATGGAATTTCTGCCCATTAGTGAGAAATCATCACAATAAAAGGAAATAAGGCAATCATGTTTATGATTTACCTCTATAACCTTTATAGACATTGCCTTGATGGACGCTTTGAGATATTGAAGTCCTTGTACTATGGTATCAGGTGTGGGAGGACGATTACTTTTATAGGCAGGGTAGAGAGTATGACGGAAGTTCATGCCTGTAAAATTTATAACACAGAATAAAAGAAAGGTTACTGATGAGATTACATAAAAATTATCCTTCACACTCTGCACAAAGAAAAGGGAGAATTATGTCGAGATTTAGAATGCAAAAACGCCTAAAATTCAAAATTATGAGAAGCCAAGTGTTCCCATCACGTAAAAAGAGAGAGTATTGGATATGCATATCTATGTCAGCATGTACAGAACGGTAACAACAAAAGACTGCAGTATACTGGAGGGTCATCATTGGAGATGACCTAAGTCTTATTTTATATATAGCCAAAGATCGCCATAGAAGCGCCTATGACCGACCCTATTCTCTACACCAATGTTTTTGACTGCCCAAAAGCTGCAAGCAAAATACCCAAAGGAAGACAAAGCTGGCATTTCATTTTGAATGTCACTCTTGGCAAGTAAGCCATAATTTTAAAAATAATTTATCCTAGGCACACAGCAGAAAGTCAGTTCAAACTGCAAGTATATTTATACAAGCAATATACTGAAGGCTTGTATAACGATTTGAGATCCTCAACGATGATATTACATTCATCACCATCGAGTCAGCACACTAACTAAACTCTCATGCAAATTTTCTTGTATTGTCAACTGATAACTATAGTTTGACTAAGGACATGGAGCTTACCTTTTGCAGAACGATAACCTGTAGATGAATTAGAAGTAGTGCCATAAGGAACTCCTGAAAAAAGGCTCTATTTTGTTAAAGAGAGTAAACTAGAGACGTGCAGGTCCACAAACCATTTAATAATATTTTTGCCTCACATATGACATAACCCTGCTTACTAGATGATATTTGTCAGATTACCACTATCATGCATTACTAAAAGGTTTTCTAGATAACTTAGTAGAAGATTCCATGAATAGTAGAGTAATGAGTATCAACATTCAGTAATCAATTTTTGGTCAATATATCACCATCTAGATCTCCAGCTGATTACTCTTAGGTCTATAGAATTAAAGTTTTCAGTAGTGGCCAGAAGTTGAAATCTGAAACTTTTATCCATTCACTATGAAACAAATGAAGTTGAAAACATCAACACTCAACATAACCCATGTAGTTTTTGGGCATCAACATTCAACAACAAGCTGAGCACAATTATTTATCTATTCATCTGAAAGAGGATAATGAAAATCAAATCTATAGATGGCTGGCGGAGCAATTAGCATCAATCGATAAGAGGCAAGCATTCACATACTTGAGTAATAAAAACTAGGAAGGACAGAGGTCATAACTACTGAATTAGAACTAGATTAAAGGCTTATCAATGAATTTGTTCAAATCATCTGACAGGCAAACTGAAAGTGGTTAACTATAGACACTAAAAGTCCCCAAAAATCTAATTCTTCCTACACCACAACATGAAATAGCTATGTAACAAATTAACTGATGATAGTCTGGTTACATTAGGACTCACCATCATGGTCGAACACCACCTGCATGGAGACAGTTAATTAAGTCAGTAGGGGCTATCCAACATTAAGAAAACTACAAGAACTTCATTCGGTTATCACAGATATAAAGAAATGAGATATTAAATGGAAAGTGGAATATACCGCCACATGGGATGGGAGAAATTTCAAAACATCAATCAGCTGCAAATGAGAACACAATGGTAAAAGGTAAGAAGTCGTAAATGCAACCATGATTACTTAATCAGCCATCGTAAATGCTACAAGAAGCTTCTATAAATCATCAGACTTAAGTACAATATATAATGAACATCTAAAGCAATACCTAAGAATTCACTTACAAGAGAAAGAGATGAAAATATTGTTAAAACCCAGTCGGCGTTTCCATCAGCGTGAGCCAGATGACCATGATTCAACCTTGCTGCACATTCCCCAATCAAATGTCAGTAACTGCGATACTCAAAGGAAAACTTTACATTCTATGTACACACGAGTAGCAATACCTAAAAGCTTATAATAAGCCCTGTATATAATGGATGTCCCATCAATAAGCATCACTCTGCCATTTGAAGAAGCAGCAGTACTTGCTACTCTTTCTTCTAACTTGAAAGGATATTTTATCGTCTCTGGTGCAACAACATCTTCACTTTTATAAGAAGTCAACATATTGCCACTAGCTGCTTCATTGGAGAATTCAGATACAGCTGCGTCCAAATTACAGGTGGAACTGCAATAGTACTGAAATCCACATATGTGAGTATCAACATTAGCAAGGTCGATTTTGAGTTTATAGTTTTGAGTTAAGCAGAATTAAACAGCAATGTCGATTTTGATTCAGAAAATCTGAATATTACGCAACGATACAACACTATCCACTAATCAGCACAATAAACACATAGAATGAGCAAGAACACAGGTGATAATCTCAGAGTCGCATCACCTTCGCAGTGCGTGAAAGGGAAGGAGAGATGAGAGAACAGTTCCGATTACACAAAAATCCAATTCTCCGAGGAAAACAGAGATTTCTCCATAGCAAACGAGAGTGGTGATACAGATGTAGCGTCATGACGTCACTGAAAGTACTGTCATGAAGAAGAAGAGCGTTTAACCTGAGCGGAAACACATTCACCATGAACGAAAGTAACAGAATCAAAACCAAAATCGAAGAATCGAAAATCCGAAGAAAGGATTGTGGAAGAAATGAAGGATTTTAGGATTTTACCGCTTTTCTGTGTCTCCGTGTCTTCCTCGAAACAAAATCTTCTGCCTCCCGAAAATTTAGCAGTGTTGAATTTAGACGACTCCAAAATGGGCCTAAAATTGAACCCATATTCATACGGGCCTTAAGAGCCCATTATATAGGCTTTGAGTTAGCTAGTATTTTTTTTCTTTTTCTTCTATTACAACAAAAACCCTTCGACGGAAGAGAAAACCCTAGAAACGACGGTTCGAAGATGACGCAGAAGAGCAATCAGTTCAAGGGCCAACAGAAGAGGAAGACTATTGCTCCAAATCGCCATGGCAAATCCATTCAAACTCGCAAAGGTATTCACTTCTTTTTTTGCTTACAAATGAATCCCTCGCGATTTTGTACTTATCATCTTCTTCTTCTTGTTCCAGGGAAGAGAAATGTAAAACCATCAAAGATGACGAAAGAGATGGACACTGATCGGGTAATTTCAATATTCTTCAATCTCCTCCCTTAATTCTGTATCGATTGGATTTGTAAGTGAAAAAGTTTTTGGTTATTGATTGTTTGTTGTGTGAATTGGGCAGGAGCTTACGAAATTCATAAACCATTGCAATGAAGTGAAAGCAACTAATGCAGCTTGCAAAGAAGGTGGTCAACTTAATATCATCAAAGCTGAATCTCAAGCTGAGCCTTCCAAGAAATCCGCCAAATAGACAACAAATCTGTCCCTTTTTTTGTTTCCAGTGTTTCAACTTTTGTTGTTCTTACACAATCCAATCGGTTTTGTCTTTAAATCATCATTTATAATGCTATTGTTCCCAATTCTTGCGACTTTACGAGAGATTGAACTTCCATACACTTATGCATTTACCATTGTGAGCTGTTACTATCTTCTTCATCCCCATTGCTAAGCAACTGATTTGGGGCCGAACTTTCCTTTCGATTTTATCCATCTCCATATCTTGAGAAACTCTTTTTCCTCTTCTTTTCTCTATCACCACTTGGTTGTCCCTTCTCAATGTTGTTGAGACCTTATCGTCCATTATAAATCTAGATAAAACTCTTCCACTATTCTGATCAATCACTCGCAGCACACCGTCTATTCCACCAGCTACCATTACCGATGTGTCATTCCTCAGCTGTTGTATTGAGTACACGACATTAGGACTCACTCGTTTTTCCCACAACCGTCCCATTTTCCTGTGATAAAAACTTGGTTATAAACTTTATAACACACATCTTAAAATAGTGTTTTTGTACAACCCAATTTAAAATAAACCCAGTTGTTTCTTTTTAACATACCTAAGGTCCCAGCATGAAACATATCCACCCGTTGTTCCAGTGAAAGCAAGATTAGTGCCTTGGTTAAAACAGATGGTCTGTATACCTGTGGAGAAGAGAGGTTGCTTAAGGCATTTTCACTGGAGATGCAATCTGAAATGGAGTTTGAGCTTACCTCCAGCAGTTATTGTGGATTTAAGAGTAGCCACTGGTTGATCCAACAAAGGGTCAGATACTGTTACTCTCCCTAGTGAAGACCCACTAAGAAATACTTGGTTCTCACTCAAAGATAAGCACGTAATTGGCCCACCCTGAGTCCTGCAGTTAGATAGTTGACAGCATTAGCCAATTTGATAGGTAATTTGTGAATTAGGTTCTCAGATGAAATTGTAAACAATACTCAACACAGTAACCAATATGTTCAAATTTCACTTTCAGATGTTCCACAACATAATAGAGACAGAATATATAGCTTACCTAATGATCTGTGAACATGTCTTACTGTACATATCAAATACACGAGCTGTTCCATCCTCACATCCAACTACAGCTTCTGGGTCGATGTAACTGGTTGATAAAGAAAACATAAACCCTTATCAGTGTGGATAGAGAAGCCAAGCTTACAGGGGCTAGGTAGCCACGTTGAAGTATCACACGGACTATTGTCAGTAACATGGAATATCAGTTGCTCCTTCTATAGAAACAGATAGGTTCTCAAGAACTTGATATTTCAGGAGTATCGTTTGACATACCGCATACAAAGGCCTTTAGGAAAGGTGCCTTCACGAGATGGAAAAATGCTTCTTTGTCCATTTCTCCTCCATATGCTAATGCGGGTACCAACCAAGCCAACAATCTCGACAACAACAACAACAAAAAAATCAAAGTTAGGGATAATGCCCTTGCTCGAGATACAACTTCCAATTTATATATAAAATAGCAAGATTTAGCCAAAAGGAAACATCCAGTACAAGGTGAGGCAAACTGTGACATGAAAACAGATTATACTGCTATACTGGTGGTTTAAGAAATCCATATCAGTGACTCGACTGAGGTTTCTGTATAAAAATTGATCATTAAATTTTAGCTCATTCCCAGTTTAAGTAATGAAACATTTATTATGTACTTAAACATCCATGACCTTTAGAGATTTACCTTACTCTCATCAAAATCGAAGTCAATCAAGGAAGCAGCATCAGGAAGTGAGTATTCTTCCATGCATTTGTAGCTTTTTAATGACCAGAGGCGCATAATCTGATAACAGTAATCAGATTAACTTAGATAACACATAGAGAACAATACCTAATCGAATTGTATACTAAAAAAATCCAAACCTTATCACCAACACCAGTAAGAAGCAAACCCTTCTGCATTCGACACTGAGAAACCCTGACATAGAGAACATTAGAAACATGGCAGAGTAAGTAAAATCTCTGGGAAAAAAAAACAAAGGGAAAATTGCCTCACCGGTGTGAATGAGCTTCCCATCGCTCAATTTCGATTCGACCCCTTAACAATGCCATCTTGTGATGCTTCATCGCAAAATCGTCCACGTCTATCTCAGCTGACGTGGAACTACTGGGGAAATCAGAACCGAGATGGTGCATCTTCCGGCATGAAGCTTGTAGCAGCTTCAGCTTTTTGATGACAGCATGCCTCAATAAGAGAAAAGTTCGAATAGGGTCATCACGGGATTATGAAATTAGGGGAAAAAGAGAAGCTAGGGATTTGGATTGGAGGGAGTACCAGGAATTGCAGACGACGGTACAGTGAACGAGGTCAAACAAATTAAGAAAAGAGAAGATGATGCATAGTATATCGGCGTCTAGAGATTCGATCGACGCTGGTATTCTACGTCGCATCTTCTTCGCCGACGATTCGTCGCCGGTCTCTGTTATCCCCATTTGTTTTTTTTTACCAAGCAGAAATGTTTGTTTTAAATAAATGTATGAAAATTGATCCAAAAAAAATATATAATATTCAAAATATCAGAAATGTTTGTTTTTGATTAGTTACTTAAAATTATTAATCTTTTTTTGGTTCGTTTTGCAAATTTTCCTAGAACATTACAGTTGAAGTTTTAGCTAGAATGTGATAATTACATAAATGTGAAAAATAGAGTGTGTTTGGTGTTGTTACAAATTTAGTAATTAAGGGGTAAGAGGGAGAGGAGAATTAAGTAGAAATTGTTTAAAGAGAGTAAAAGCGACATTAGGTTTGTAAAGAGGAACTTCATGACCAGCTCCTTTCACTGTGGCATACCTAAAATTGCCTTTGTATTCCTCTGTGAAACCACCCATTTGCCCTTCGCTAAACCACGGGAGCCAGTCCGTAACAGCCGTTAGATTCATCATCTTCAGAGCGTACATTGTAACCGTTATCGGAATCACGGTATCGGTGTCTCCAGTGTACACCCAAACTCGCATTTGCTCATGTTTCATCAGCTCTTTGAGAATAGGTAGCATCGATTCAGATGCATCAACCTGGCTCCAATTAAATCCGAGGGCTTCATTACATAGCTTCCACGTGTACGGACGTTTTGTGACATGCATCGAACGCTGAACCTCGCCCTGGTTAAAGTAAGCATCTATGTGCTGCATTCCGCACGCATCATACTGCATCACCGTTGTGCATTCTTTGGATTGGTTATTCAACGTGGGGTTTAGGCACGTAGGAGTTAATATGTTGTATAGGTTTATTTTTTCTTTGTCGTCCTGGATTTTCATACTCAACTCGACGCAATCAACCTCGCCAGTTGGAGGGTTATTGCAGTTTTTCTCGAAGGTAAGAAAAGTTTCTTGTGAGAGTAAAGCATGGTTTACCAAAAACTCATTCGCACCCATTGTGTCGGCGGTGTCGTCCAGACTCGGGTTACCAATCAAAATGCCACGTAGGTTGATGAAGGTTTGGTTCTTGTTATGGACAAGGATGGTTTGTGCGAGTTGTGGAACATAGTGCCCGGCGTAACTCTCACCAGCGATGTAAAATTCTCTGCCTTTGTATTCCGGAAACCTCTCCAGCCATTTCACCAAGAAGATGTAGTTATCAGCTGCTGCTTTCATGTCCCCGGGATTCTCCAAATCCGTCGTTGTGTTCGTGTACGAGAATCCCGTTCCTGCTGGAGATTCTAAGAATAATATATTCGCCACTGCAAATATTTCACACGTGAATAATAAGATTTTTGTATACTCACTTTTAGCTAAAAATCTTATATATATATAGAAACTGAAGAAGTACTATCCAAAAAAAGAAGGTAAACTAAAGATTCTATAAGAAGAAGTTTTGTACATTTGTTCCATGAATAAGGATTGGTATAGAGTGTTTTGCCGTCGCTATGTGTGCGAAATGGGCCAAGTTCTTGAAATGCCCCATATAGGGAGGAGCAGCCAGGTCCTGCATATAATAAGCGTATGAATGTTTATGTTTTATGTCTGATTTCTCAATGAAAAACAACACATTTTTAAAACTAGATGGTAGATTCATACCTCCGTTTAGCCATAGAACAAGGGGTGACGACTTTTTGTTTTCGGTGGCTTCCACGAAATAATAGTACAAGGATCGACCTGCTGACTCATTCACGGTCACATAACCGCCATATTGTCTAAAACTAACTGAAGGCTGTCCGGGCAGATTCTCGATTAGATCTCTCTCCTTTTGCTCTTGTTGGTTAACACCGCTTGTGTTTTGGGGCGAAGACACGCTTAAGCGACGAATCGCATTTAAGTGGTTTGTGTCAACCGACGAACCAATCCCTCGCTTCGAGCGGTTCAGACGGTTTAGAACATGTGTTTGGCTTGTGCAATTGATTTGTGATGCTTGAAATAAGAAAAGGAAGAGACAAGTGGTTACAGACCAATCTTGTAGTTTTCCCATTCTATTATGTTTAGTTGAATCTTTATGAAAGAAAGCAGAATGACTGGATTTTATGGATACATTTTTGGTTATTGACAACTATTTTAATCACTCATTTAACCTTTTGTAACAACTTAACAATTAATTTCCCTCTGTAACTACTCCAAACCAGCTTAGCTTTTTTCCAATTTTTGTAGCCCTTAAACTAAAACAAAAAGTTTTCAGAAAATTTGTTTTCTAAAATTTGGCAAAACAGAGTTCTCTTTTTTCTAACTATTTCTTTTTATTTAAGAAAACAAAAACCGAAAACCCTTTATTTTAGACTTCCGTCATGAATAAGACCAGACAGCATGACCTTGTATTACCGCAAGACACGAATGATAAAATTCAATACATATCAACAAAAAGGGTGACCAAATTTACAGATCTCACACGAAACTTTGGAAAAATCTGTATTGATGATAATGCCACTTATTTCGCGAAAAAAATAAAATAAATAATAAGAGATTGCGGTAAAGCCGGTAACATGAAAGCTATATTGGTGCTTAGCTAAGGTTTATGTAATAATTAATCATGAATTTATTATTGATTTTACGGGAATTTTCCAAATAATACACGATTTTTTTTTTTGTGGAAGAAAACTACATGAACTTTTATGGGGCATCTCCCTCGTCCTCCTCTCTGGACCCTCTGATTATCTGACCAGACAGCAAGACACGAACGTTGATGCAGATTCAATACATATCTACAAAAAGAGTGACCAAATTTACAGAACTCACATGAAACTTTAGTAAAATCTGTATTGACGATAATGCCAGTAGTTTTGAGAAGAAATAAAAAACAAAAAAACAAACCAAATAAGCTTGCTAGGAATTCAGATTATTGACTTAGCGAATGTTTATGTAAATAAGTGAATAACTAATCTTGAATTTATTATTAATCCTATTAACTTCGAATGGTGATCAGTAAAACAACAGGAATGAAGGGAACAATTGAATATAGAAATTTTAACAAGTTATTTTTGGAAGAGAAACAATGCATTTTTGTTATTGAGAATTGTGTATGTAATGTGGCTACTGCTGTATTAGTCTTCTGCTTGATAATTTCGACATTTTTTTGCTTGACAATGATTAACTTAAGTATAATTTGTTGACTGTAGTATCACACACGCATATCATATCATACGTATGTCCATTTAGAACTTAATCAATGATTAGACGTACAACGTAAACAACATTGTTAAGGGAGTCAAATATTGGTTTAATTACACATCATAATCAACTTTAGATCATTCAATCACTGGACAAAGTGTCTTATTAAAGTTTACAAATCAGGGTGTTAGAGGGAGAGGAGTATTACGGATAAAGCTGGTAAAAATATTAAGAGCATGTATAGGTTGGTCCGTAGGAACACTATGACCTGCTCCTTTCACAGTTACAAAGGTTAAGTTCCCTTTGTAATCCTCTGCGAACCCTCCCAGCTGTCCTCCGGTAAACCACGGACGCCATTCCTTTACAACCGTCAGATTCATTGTCTTCAGCACGGCCACTGTAGATGCAAATGGAATCTCCAGGTCCACGTCTCCATTGTGGATCATGACTCGAACACCCTCACCCATAAGCTCGTGAAGGATAGGTGTCATTGAGACATCTTTAACATCAGTGCTCCATACCTCACTCAATGCGTCATGGCAAGAGGTCCACTCGTACGGTAATTTTGTGGTGTTGGCATGTATCGCTTTTTGAACCTTTTTTCTGTTAAGATAAGCCTTCATGTAGTCGCCACTGCACGGATCAACCTCCATTACTGTGGTGCATTTCTTGGATTTGCTGCTCAATGTGGAGTTTAGGCATACAGGAGCGTATATGTTGTAAGTGTCCAAGTGCTTTTTTGTATAGACGAATTTTTGTGTCAGCAATGTGCACTTGTCATTATCATATAAGTCCTCGCTCATGCAGAATTTGTTATAATTGTCCATTTGTTGTTGGGACATCAAACCATGACTTAACATAAATTTGTAGGTGAATCCCTCCTGGATCAGTGAGGCGAGTGATGGATTACCGATCAAAATGCCTTGTAGGTTGATGAAGGTTTGCTTGTTACGGTGAACGATGATCTGGGCAAGTTGGGGAACATAGTGGCCGGCGTAACTCTGACCGGCGATGTAAATCTCTCTTCCTTTATATTCCGGAAACCTTTCAAGCCAATTCACCAAGAACATGTAGTTATCCTCTGCTGTTACCTTGTCCCCTTGGTTCCCGAATTCCTCCAAATCAATTGGAGTATTTGAGTACGAGAATCCAGTCGTTACCGGCGATTCTAAAAACAACACGTTTGCCTCTGCAATTCCATACGTAATCGCATACTTAGTTGATCTCATCATCATATCTTGTGAATATATACCTTATTGGTTTCTAGTTAATATATTTTTAGAAAGGTACCGTTGTTCCATGAATAAGGATTGCGGAAAAGCGTTTTGCCGTCGCTATGTACCCGGAATGGACCAAGCTCTTGAAATGCCCCAAGTAGAGATGAGCAGGCCGGTCCTGTGTTTTTATAAAATTTTGTTCATAGATATGGTAGAAGACTTATATCTTTTCACGTCTTAGAAGAGTCCAATTAATAAAAAAAGAGTTTGTAGAGGGAATATATTTTCTCTATATGTACGTACCTCCGTTGAACCAGATCACAAGAGGAGTAGATTTATTGGGTTTGATGGCTTCCACGAAATAATAGTACAAAAACCGACCGGTTGTTTCGTTTACGGCCACATAACCGCCATACTGTCTGAAACTAACGCCGGAAGGTTGTCCGGGGAGCTTCTTGATTAGATCTTTCTCCTTTGGCGAGAGCACGCGACGAAGCACATTGAAGCTCGTATCACCTGACGAACCATCTCCTTGCTTCGACCGCTCCAAACGTTTTGAAAAATGTGTTTGGCTCCTACAATGGATTTGTGATGCCAAAGACAAGAACAGGAAAACCCAAGCAGTCACGGACCAATCTTGTCGTTTTCCCATTCTAGTATCTTGGAATCCTATGAGAAGGATTTGAAAATAAATGGAGACGATTGGTTTGGAAAATGAATGGCAGCATTTTATAGGTTTTTTTTTTTGGCTTTTGACAACTATTTTAATAACCCATTTAACCTTTTGTAACAACTTAACAACAAATCCCAGAACATAATAACTACCTGTCCTCCGTAGATAAAGCATAAAAGTACTTTGTTTCTATCAAAAAATTGCATGCACAAGAAAGTTCTATCGTTTCTCTTGCGACATGTTTACACCACGTGTCTTGTCTTTGTTGTTGACACCTCAGATACAAGAGTTATCCTTCTTTTTTTGATGTAATTGTTTGGATTTTCGGTTTCAATGATGTATTTATTGTAAAACAGTTTTTTTGTGAATAAATTTTATATTCATACAAACAAAAAAAGAGTGACCAAATTTACAAAACTCACAAGAAACTTTGGAAAAATCTGTATTGACGATAATGTCAGTAATTTTGAGAAGAAATCAAAATAAAAGAACAAAATAAGATATTGCGGTTACATCAATATAGATTACTAAATTTATATTGGTGCTTGCTGGAATTCAGATTATTGACTTGGCGGAGGTTTATGTAAGTACAACAACACGAATGAAGGGAAAACAATTTAATGCAACGAAATGGATACAAAAATACTAAGTTTAACAAGTTATTTTTGGAAGAGAAACAATGCATTTTTGGGATTAAGAATTGTGTATGTACTATGTAATGTCAAATGTGGCTACTGCTGTATTAATCATTTAATCTTATGCTCGACAATTTGGACATTTTGGTTGCTTGACAATGATTAACTTAAGTATAATTTGTTGAGTGTTGTATCACACCCGCATTCGTATATCCATTTAGAGATTATTTAGACGTACGAAGTAAACAACATTGTAAATAAAAGGAGTAAATTGCTTTAGATGTCTTTATATATATTTACAAAAGACATCATAATCATCTTTAGATCATTCAATCACTGGACCAAAGTGTCTTAATAAGTTTATATATAGGGGTGGTACAAGTTAGAAATCAGGGTGTTTGAGGAAGAAGAGTGTTACGGATAAAGCTGGTAAAGATATTAAGAGCATGTATAGGTTGATCCGTAGGAACACTATGACCTGATCCTTTCACAGTTACAAAGGTTAAGTTCCCTTTGTAATCCTCTGCGAACCCTCCCAGCTGTCCTCCGGTAAACCACGGACGCCATTCCTTTACAACCGTCAGATTCATCGACTTCAGCACGGCCACTGTAGATGCAAATGTAATCTCCAGGTCCACGTCTCCATTGTATATCATGACTCGGACACTCTCACCCATCAGCTCGTGAAGGATAGGAATCATTGGGGCCGCCATATCACTAATGTTCCATAGCTCACTCAATTCGTCATTGCAAGAGGTCCACTCGTACGGTAATTTTGTGGTGTTGGCATGTATCGCTTGTTGAACCTTTTTTCTGTTAAGATAAGCCTTCAAGTAGTTGCTACTGCACGGATCAACTTCCATTACTGTGGTGCATTTCTTGGATTTGCTGCTCAATGTGGAGTTTAGGCACACTGGAGCGTATATGTTGTAAGTGTCCAAGTGTTGTTTTTGAGCTCCTACTTTTTGTGACGCCCTTGTGCACTCGGCCATATCAAAGGAGTCCTCGCTCTTGCAGAATTTGTTATAATTGTCATAAATTTGTTGGGACATCAAACCATGACTTAACATAAGTTTGTAGCTGAATCCCTCCTGGATCGTTGAGGCAAGTGATGGATTACCGATCAAAATGCCTCGTAGGTTGATGAAGGTTTGCTTGTTACGGTGAAGGATGATCTGGGCAAGTTGTGGGACATAGTGGCCGGCGTAACTCTGACCGGCGATGTAAATCTCTCTTCCTTTGTATTCCGGAAACCTTTCAAGCCAATTCACCAAGAACATGTAGTTATCCTCTGCTGTTACCTTGTCCCCTTGGTCCCCGAATTCCTCCAAATTTATTGGAGTACTCGAGTACGAGAATCCTGTCGTTACCGGCGATTCTAAGAACAACACGTTTGCCTCTGCAATTCCATACGCAATCGCATACTTAGTTGATCTCAATATATCTTGTGAATAATAATATACAGAAAAATTTATAGTTAATATATTTTTAGAAAGGTACCGTTGTTCCATGAATAAGGATTGCGGAAAAGCTTTTTGCCGTCGCTATGTACCCGGAATGGACCAAGCTCTAGAAATGCCCCACCTAGAGATGAGCAGGCCGGTCCTGTATTTTTATAAAAAGTTTTTTCATAGATGGTAGAAGACTTATATATCTTTTCAAGTTTTAGAAGAGTCCAACAAAAAAAGAGTTTGTAGATGGAATCTATATTCTCTATGCGTACCTCCGTTGAACCAGATCACAAGAGGAGTAGATTTATTGGGTTTGATGGCTTCCACGAAATAATAGTACAAAAACCGACTGGCTGGTTCGTTTACGGCCACATAACCGCCATACTGTCTGAAACTAACGCCGGAAGGTTGTCCGGGGAGCTTCTTGATTAGATCTTTCTCCTTTGGCGAAAGCACGCGACGAAGCACATTGAAGCTCGTATCACCTGACGAACCATCTCCTTGCTTCGACCGCTCCAAACGTTTTGAAAAATGTGTTTGGCTCCTACAATGGATTTGTGATGCCAAAGACAAGAACAGGAAAACCCAAGCAGTCAAGGACCAATCTTGTCGTTTTCCCATTCTAGTATCTTGGAATCCTATGAGAAGGATTTGAAAAGAAATGGAGACGATTGGTTTGGAAAATGAATGGCAGCATTTTATAGGTATATTTTTTTGGCTTTTGACAACTATTTTAATAACCCATTTAACCTTCTGCAACAACTTAACAACAAATCCCAGAACATAATAACTACTTGTCCTCCGTAGATAAAGCATAAAATTACTTTGTTTTTATCAAAAATTGCATGCACATTTATAACCCATTTATTTGCATAAAGAACATTAAATTTTATTTAATTATAAAAAACAAAGTCAATCTACCGCTATATTTTCGAGGTCTAACTGTAACCAACTTAAAAATCAAATGAAACAATTTTTTTGTAAATAATGATAAAGTTGCCTAGGTTCGGATAAAAAAACATCGAATTTCTTCCAAGTCCCCTTGACTATTGAAAACTGTCCAGTTATTCTCAAATCTTAGACAGTTCCAGCTCAATATTCTCACGATTTAGCCTGTTACTTCAAGAGATCCACCGTCATTTTCCTGTGTGTGTAATAGCAATAGAGGATTTTACTATTTGAGACTGAATGATGCTTTAAAGAAAATGGGAGAAAGTAGAACAAAGTGTATTTAGGTTTCTTGACATTAACACTTCCCTTAAAATATAAATATATATATACATATATATGTAAACCCAATTAAATTTTAAACTAAATAGGCTCGTGAGAGCTTAAGTCTAATCGGAAAACTTAAGTTGAAGTTGCGATTCAGAAAAGATTTATCGGGAATCTCCCTTGTCCTCCTCTTTGGACCCTCTGATTATCTGACTAGAGAGCAAGACCTTGTCTTACCACAAGACACGAATGTTGATGTAGAGTCAATACATATCAACAAAAAGAGTGACCAAATTTACCGTACTCACACAAAACGTTAAAGAATCAAATTCACCAGAGAAATCAAGATTACAATTTTTGCACCAGACTCAATTGTTTTTTTTCAGACTCAATTTCTAAATACGACAAAAACTCGGAATTCACATGATTCCAAATGTATACATCATCGAGAATATATCAAAGACATTAGTTCCACTAACCAAAGATCTGGAAGCAGGAACCTTATTAAAAAGTTACCCGGATCTTAGCGATAACATTTTTCTTCTCTAGGGTTTCGAGTTACTAAGGTCTTGAGATCCATCATCTCTCTAGTATAATCGTCCATTGTTCTCACCGCCAATTGAAGGATCAGATGAAAATAACAGATTACCTGCTGGTGCAATCGGATTATTGGTCACCGGCCGGAGAATTCGACAATGCCGTTCTGAGAGAAGCCTTGCGTCAGCCTATGTTTACTTTTATTTTTTTCTTGGACATTATAGATTTGATTGGTAACATTTTACCTTATGGGAAAATCGGAAAGAATTAGCGATACCGAAAACAATATTACCATTTACCTCTTGCCGTTATTTTTACTTAGTTAATCTAGTTATTTTGTTATTGCTTACCCTAACTTTTACCGCTTAGATTGGCAAAGTTGATTGCACTGAATTCGAATCCAAACTTAAATCTGTTTTGGAACACAATAAACCCAAATAAACATATGGAAGCAAACTAAAAATCAGTTGCCACAACGAAATTTTGTTTGCTTGACAATAATTAACTTTTAAGTATAATTTGTTGAGTGTTGGATCACAGACGCATATTATATTATACGCATTTCCATTTAGAACTTAATCGCTGATTAGCCGTACAACGTAAACAACATTGTTAAACACATCATAATTATCTTTAGATCATTCAATCACTGGACCAAAGTGTCTTATTAAGAGCTGTTACAAATCAGGGTGTTTGGGGGAGAGGAGTGTTACGGATAAAGCTGGTAAAAATATTAAGGGCATGTATAGGTTGATCCGTAGGAACACTATGACCTGATCCTTTCACAGTTACAAAGGTTAAGTTCCCTTTGTAATCCTCTGTGAACCCTCCCAGCTGTCCTCCGGTAAACCACGGACGCCATTCCTTTACAACCGTCAGATTCATCGACTTCAGCACGGCCACTACAGATGTAAATGGAATCACCAGGTCCACGTCTCCATTGTACAGCATGACTCGGACACCCTCACCCATCAGCTCTTGAAGGATAGGTGTCAATGAGACATATTTATCATTTTTGTTCCATTCCCAACCCAGTTTCTTATTGCAAGAGGTCCACTCATACGGTAATTTCGTGGTGTTGGCATGTATTGCTTCTTGAACCTCTTTCGTGTTAAGATAAGCCTTCAAATAGTTGCCACTGCACGGATCAACCTCCATTATTGTGGTGCAGTTCTTGGGTTCGCTGCTCAATGTGGAGTTTAGGCACACTGGAGCGTATATGTTGTAAATGTCCAAGCGTGTTTTTTGATCTTCTATCTTTTGGGACGCCAATTTGCACTTGTCCCAATCATAGAAGTCGTAGGTACAGAATTTGTTATAATTGTCCATTTGTTGTTGGGATATCAAACCATGACTAAACATAAATTTGTTGCCGAATTCTTCCTGGATCTCCCTGTTAAGTGATGGATTACCAATCAAAATGCCTCGTAGGTTGATGAAAGTTTGCTTGTTACGGTGAATGATAATCTGGGCAAGTTGGGGAACATAGTGGCCGGCGTAACTCTGACCGGTAATGTAAATTTCTCTTCCTTTATATTCCGGAAACCTTTCAAGCCAATTCACCAAGAACATGTAGTTATCCTCTGCTGTTGGCTTGTCCCCTTGTTTCCCATATATTGGACTATTCGAGTACGAGAATCCTGTCCCTACCGGCGTTTCTAAGAACAACACGTTCGCCTCTGCAATTCCATATGTAATAGCATACTTAGTTGATCTCAATATATCTTGTGAATATACCTTATTGGTTTCTAATTAATATATTTTTAGAAAGGTACCGTTGTTCCATGAATAAGGATTGCGGAACAGCGTTTTGCCGTCGCTATGTACGCGGAATGGACCAAGCTCTTTAAAGGCCCCACCTAGAGATGAGCATGCCGGTCCTGTATTTGAAAGGTTTTAATTCTCAACAATTATGGGAGAATACAATCCTCAAAAACTAGATTCTGATAGAAGACTTATCTTTTCAAGTTTTAGAAGAGTCTAATTATATGAACAAAAAAATATAAGTGTTTCCAAGAAATTAAAAGGAGTTTGTAGCTAGAGGGAATATATTTTCTCTATATGTACGTACCTCCGTTGAACCAGATCACAAGAGGAGTAGATTTACTGGGTTTGATGGCTTCCACGAAATAATAGTACAAAAACCTACCGGCTGGTTCGTTAACGGCCACATAACCGCCATACTGTTTGAAAGTAACGTCGGAAGGTTGTCCGGGGAGCTGCTTGATTAGATCTTTCTCCTTTGGCGAAGGCACACTTTCGCGACGAATCACATTGAAGTGGCTCGTGCCGCCTGACGAACCAACCCCGCGCTTATGGCTTGGAAAAGGTATTTGGCTCCTACAATGGATTTGTGATGCCAAAGACAAGAACAGGAAAACACAAGCAGTCACGGACCAATCTTGTCGTTTTCCCATTCTATTATCTTGGAATCCTATGAGAATTAGGAGAAGGATTTGAAAAGAAATGGAGACGAATGGTTTGGAAAATGAATGGCAGCATTTTATAGGTATATTTTTTTTGTCTTTTAACAACTATTTTAATAACATAATTTAACCTTTTTGTAACAACTTAACAAATAAATACCAGAACATAATAACTACTTGTCCCTCGTAACTAAAGCATGAAATATATTTATTTTTTTAACAAACATTGCATCAACATTTTTTTTTTGTTTTAGCAGCAACTGCATGGCACCTTTGTAAATAAATTATTTAAATAAAGACATTAACTTTTATTTAATTATTAAAAATAAAGTCAATCTATAACCAATTTATAAATCAAATGAAACTAATATTTGTAAATAATTATAAAAGTTGTCTCGTCTCCAATAAAAAAAGCATCGAATTTCTTAAAAGGTTTCTTTTAAATGTAATGTGCACGCTACTACAATCGAATAGTATGTCAATATAGCACTTTAGACTCTAATCATCAAAGAAAAATGTCTTACCTCATCAGTTATTTAAAAAAATATTTGATTTGGTTTGTTCAAAGTTAACTAATCATAACCAAACAAAGATGCAAACTAAGACTTATCAAAGCATAAGCAAGCATAAAACATAAGGATGAATGAGTTTAACTAAGTTTATCTCTTAGCTTTAATATAATGAATTGAAATTTGTTGAGGTAAATATAAGAAAATGCCAAAAAAAAAGAAAAAATTAGGTTTGGTCACGGTGATTGTGTTCAAAATATATACTTCGAATGCAAGCATAGAGAATGCGGATCGGGGTGTTTGATCACATCTCCCCCTTCTCCTCTTTGGATCCCCTCATTTGTTGATCAGACCGCAAGACCAAAAGATACAAATGATCAAATCCAATACATGTCAACGATAGTTTCGCAGCGGAAGTCGCCTTGCGTTTTGGTGGGTGGTGCCGCGAGTGAAAGGCGAGTTGAGGCGTTGTGTAAGGGGCCTTTGTGGCTTTGGCGGTGGTCCGTTTTCGTTATCCTCCCTTCACCGGATCGAAGATGGCTAGCTGCCGATATAGAGGACATCTCTGTCTAGGGTTTTCTGATCTGTTGTGTAGGATCTACCGGTCTTAACCGGGGGTTGTCTGATTTCAATTTTGTTAACCGCTCTTTTATTCCCGGTTTGGGGTTAATTAATATATTATATTAAATAAAACTTAAAAAACAAAAGGTTACCAAATGTGTATTGACTTTAACTCTTTTGAAGAAAAGAAAATTTTCAGTAACAATGATCATGAAATTAATGAATGGAGAAAAAAAGCAATGAAATAAACAAAAGAGCATTAAATTTATAAATTCAAGAAGTTATTTTTGGAAGGCAAACAATGCATTTTTGTGATTGAGAAGTGTTTATGTGCATGGCTACAGGCTACTGCTGTATTAATCTTATGTTTGATGATGTCGCATTATGTTTGGTTGACAATAACTAACTAATGTATAATTTGTTGATGAGTGTTGTATGTGCATTTAGAAGCTAGAATTTAAGATCATTGTACTTACTTTTTTAACAGTTTTATTTATTGTGTAAGTAAACTTTTATGATATAATAAAATTGATTTGCAGTTAAAGAAAGTAATATCTTTGGTACCAAAATATGTAAATATGACTATCTGAGTAGAATATTGACTTTAATTACAATAAACATCATATTCATGTATAGACCAAAGTATTTTGTTCAGTCAATAGAGGTGGTACAAGTTAGAAATCAGGGTGTGTGAGGAAGAGGAGTGTTACGGATAAAGCTGGTAAAGATATTAAGAGCATGTATAGGTTTGTCCGTAGGAACCATATGACCTGCTCCTTTCACAGTTGCATACGTCAAGTTCCCTTTGTAATCCTCTGTGAACCCTCCCAGCTGTCCTCCGGTAAACCACGGACGCCATTCCTTTACAACCGTTAGATTCATCTCCTTCAGCACGGCCACTGTAGATGTAAACGGAACCGCCAGGTCCACGTCTCCACTGTAGATCATGACACGGACACCCTTACCCATAAGCTCGTGAAGGATAGGTGTCATTGAGACATCTTTATCAGTTTCGGTCCATAGCAAATTCAAGTCGTCATTGCAAGAATTCCACTCGTACGGTAATTTTGTGGTGTTGGCATGCATCGCTTCTTGAACATTTTCTCTGTTAAGATAAGCCTTCACGTAGTTGCCACTGCACGGATCAACCTCCATTATTGTGGTGCGTTTCTTGGGTTTGCTGCTCAACGTGGAGTTTTGGCACACAAGAGCGTATATGTTGTAAATGTTCAAGACTTTGCTGTCTGTATAATCAAATTTAGCCACCATTATCTTTGTGCATTCTTCCATATTGAATGAGTCGCCATGGCAGACTTTATTGTACTCTTCAATATCTTTTTGGGTAACCAAACCATGGCTTAACATAAATTCGTTTTCATTTTCATGCTCGGTAAGTGCGTCCAGACCTGGATTACCAATCAAAATGCCTTGTAGATTGATGAAGGTTTGCTTGTTACGGTGAAGGATGATCTGGGCAAGTTCGGGAATATAGTGACCGGCGTAACTCTCACCGGCGATGTAAATTTCTCTTCCTTTATATTCCGGAAACCTTTCAAGCCAATTCACAAAGAACATGTAGTTATCCTCTGCAGTCAGCTTGTCCCCTTGTTCCCCAAATTTCTCCGCATCAAATGGAGTACTCGAGTACGAGAATCCTACAGTTACCGGCCCTTCGAAGAACAACATGTTCGCCTCTGCAAATCCATACACACTCGCATTCTTATTGATCTCATTACATCTTGTGAATATTATATACTAAAATTTCTAATTATTATATTTTTTTAAAGGTATATACGTACCGTTGTTCCATGAATACGGATTGCGGAAAAGCGTTTTGCCGTCGCTATGTACGCGGAATGGACCAAGCTCTTCAAATGCCCCAAGTCCTACAGATGAGCAGGCAGGTCCTGTATTTTAAAAATAAGTTTGTACTTAGTTTAATTCTCAATGGCTAGAGGAAAATATACATCCTCAAAAACTAGATGGGAGAAGACTTATCTTTTCAAGATTTTAGAAATGTCTAATTATAAAAATATAAGTAATTCTAATAAAAAAAGAGTTTGTTTAGAAAATAAATATTCTCTAATATGTACCTCCGTTGAACCAAAGCACAAGAGGAGTAGATTTATTGGGTTTGATGGCTTCCACGAAATAATAGTACAAAAACCGACTGGCGGGTTCGTTTACGGCCACATAACCGCCATATTGTCTGAAACTAACGGAAGGTTGTCCGGGGAGCTGCTTGATTAGATCTTTCTCCTTAAGCGAAAGCACATTTTCGCGACGAATAGAATTGAAGTGGCTTGTGTCACCTGACAATCCAACTCCTCGCTTATGACTTGGAAAACGTGTTTGGCTACTACAATGGATTTGTAATGCTAGAGACAATAATAGGAAAATACAAGCGGTCAGGGACCAATCTTGTCGTTTTCCCATTCTATTATTTCTGAATACAAAGTTGGAGTTGGATTTGAAGAAACGAGCGAGATGAAAGGTTTAAAAAATGAACGGCAGCATTTTATAGTTATATTTTTGGCTGTTGACAACTATTTTTTACCAAATAGTGGAGTTTTTAAACGATCAGTTCTTTGTTTTTAGTTAGCAAAACAATATATCTTTTTAACTAACTTCTTGAGAGTAAATTTAAAAACCCTATAGTTTGGGTTTCTTCCAAAAGTAGGGAAAAAAAAAACATAACAAAATCAAGACACGGTGGCAAAAGAAAAAAAACAACTTGCAACGTAAATTCGATGTCCCTGCTTCCTTCTTCACAAAGTCTGAGTCATGTCATATTAATTTAGATAAAGACTAAATATCTTTGTGGTTAAATCAAGCTCAGAAATAATCTGGCCATTCTCTAGTATTCTTCTCTTCATTTTTTGTTTTTTGTTTTTTTGTTTTTTAGTTAATAAGAGGTTTGGTTACATCTCCTTAGGCCAGAAAGCACATCGTTTTATATAGACCCTTACAATTTTAATGAAGGATATTTTTGTTTTACTTATGAGGAATGAAGAGGAAAACACATGTGTGAAATTTGGAAACAAAAAAACTAATCACTTTAAATGTTGTAAATTTTGAGGAATCATAATGAATATAACATTACTCTTTAGTTTTTTTATTCCAAATTAGCCATCAATTAATGTCATTGTCAGTTAGTGTAATGCACATTTTCGTCCAATGTAGCTGAAACATCCGTAACCTTTAGAAAGTCGTACATATGATTGTACTTGAAGTTTACCTTATTCTCACCAATATCAAAGTCAATCAAGAAATAGTGTAAATACTTCTCTTTGGTGGTTAATAAGAGTTGTACGTTTGCAGTTTGGAATCAATTTAGATTTTTTTTTCTTAATTGGTTTCTGAATGCATCTTGCTTCATACGTTCGATTGATCATTTAAATCATGTTTTCGACTCCAATAAACTCATGAATGAATGTACTAATTAGTATTGTTTATTATAAGGTTTATGACATCACTTGGTGTAGTTTGATGATTTTAGTATTTGTTTGTTTGACAGTTAATAATTCGTGTAACTTGTAGAATGTTGCATCACAATAAATATGTAATATACATGGGCATTTAGAACATAAGATCACTGATTATAAGACGTGCAATTTGCAAAGGCGGGAAATTCATATAGTTTTTTTTTGTTGGTATCAATTCAACCACTGGACCAAAGTGTCTTATTCAGTTTATAGAGGTGGTACAATAAGTTACAAATCAGGGTGTTTGAGGTAGAGGAGTGTTACGAAGAAAGCTGGTAAAGACTAAAGAGATTAAGAGCATGTATAGGTTGGTCCTTAGGCACATCATGACCTGCTCCTTTCACAACCCTCCCAGCTGTCCTCCGGTAAACCACGGACGCCATTCCTTTACAATCGTTAGATTCATCTTCTTCAGCACGTCCATTGTAGATGAAAATGGAACTGCCAGGTCCAAATCTCCATTGTACACCCATCAGCTCGTGGAGGATAGGAATCATTGAGGTGGAATGAGATTCTTCGCTCCAACCTTTAAGGGTATCATCATTACATAAGTGTATATGGTAATCTCATTACATAATTTAAGACGAAGAGTATGAGGCAATCATGTTTTGAACAAAGATTTTTAGTGTGTAATTGGTGACTTTAATGACATCCTCATCAATGATGAAACTTTGGCGGTCTTCGGAAATATATGGCGTTTCCAACTCTCCAAAGAGTGCTAAAGAACTTGTTACATGACTAGGCGGTAGTGAAAAATGTTTTACATAGCTAGGCGGCCTATTTTTAGAACAAAGGTTAAATTATAACCTTATGATCCAGTCAAATACCATATGCGAACGTATATGCTTATTTTAAATCTTAGTTTGTATATATGTTAAATGAATAAATTGACCAAACCACAAAAGGTAAAAAAAATGGCTTCAAAGCGAAGCACTTGATTTTAAAGAAAAAAAATCATTGCACGGGTCGACCGACCGTCTCGACCATCATACACGGGTTTCCAATGCTTAAATCATCCCACCGTCGTGACCTAACCGACTTAGTCAACCCCGTGAGCCACCCAACCACTTCCTCCATCCCCGGCCGTTTCTCTCTACACGTTCTCACACACTTAGCCGCCACTAACCCCAAATGATTCCTCACACTTACATCAATCGGTGGTCCGATTCTCGGATCATAAATTCCACCGATTTTGCCTCTTTTTATCATCGGAATCGCCCAATCTACTATAAACGACGGCGAATATCTAACGTCGATTGCTTTTCTTCCGCTGATTATCTCTAACAACAAGATCCCGAAGCTGAACACATCAGTTTTTGTGCTTAATCTATCAGCCGTTACGTAATCTGGATCTAAGTAACCCATTGTTCCTGCAGGTGGTGTTGATTTGACCTTTTGATCATCTACATTGCATCTGATCGCTAATCCGAAATCGCCTAGCTTCGCGTTTAGATTCTTATCCATCAATACGTTTGCTGATTTGATATCTCTGTGTATGATCGGTGTCTCTTGTGAATGTAGAAGATGTACGGCTTTTGCAATCTGAAGAGCGATTTTGATTCGCTTACTCCAGCTCGAAATCGCACCGGAATTTAAAACGGAATCTGAGTGAATCACGTCGTATAAGCTTCCGTTTCCCATGAATTCAACAACGAGAAGAGGTTCTTTGGAGTTATCGGCGCTAAAACCTAAGAGATTCACAAACCTAGGGCTACGGATTCTGGAGAGAATCTCGAATTCGTTGTGAAACTCACGGCTGATTTCACGAGATTTCGAAGGTCTCTTGACCGCGACGAGACGTGAACCGATGACACCTTTGTAAACGCTTCCATGGCTTCCACGTCCTAGGAGATTGTTGATGTCGAATCCACCTGTGGCTGAGTCAAGATCGCGATGGCAGGAAACGGCGAAGTCTAGGGCGGTCTTCAATGGGAGACTCGGGAGGAGCAGAGGCTTTGCTGGAGGTGGATCCGGAGGTTGATGCGGAAGATGAGACGGCGATTGCGACGGCGGATCCAGCTTTGCAGGAGAGATAACCCATTGAATCGAGCGAAGAAGAATGTAGAAGGAAGACGAAGAAGAAGAATGTGAAAGGGAAAGGTGTATGTGGAGTTTAATGGCGTGAGTCGTGAGAAGTCATTTTTGTTAATTAAGGCACATTTGATTAGACTCAAGAAAGTGGAGGGGTCATGTTATTAATTAAATATGCCTTTTCCTAATTATTCCAAAGCCGCCCTTCTAATTTATTAAAATTCTCTTTTGTACTGATAAATAATAATTCGATCAATTTACACCATCCTTATTATTCAATTGGTCCCGCTGCTGCCACATGGCATTTTATTGTTTTAGCGCGATAGAAGGTGACGATGGATGAGATGACATGTATTAATCCTATTGGCTGGACACGCTGTAACGAGTATTTAGTTTCGTATATAAAATCTGAAACATAAATGGTAAAGTCGCAAAACGGGAAAAACCTTAAACCTTTTATTTACTGATTAAGTCTGCCGCCGGGAAGACTAAAGATGCCGACGATTTACTTTTTCCGATGTCTGTTACTATTGGTGGTGATCTCATTGGTGGGTTGTTCGATCGCTGAGAAAGTTAACTCTTCTGGGGGAATAGTTTGGTCTACTGCGAGAGATGAAGCCGAATTGGTAGAAGATTCCGGTGTGGTAATCGGAGAGCAAGATCAAATCGACGGTGGATTTTCTTCACTTGATGGGATGTTACACTGGGCAATAGGTAAATTATCTTTTCTAGTGTTTCTTCTTTCTTACTAATTTCATGTAGATCTGATTATATGTTGGATACCTCCGGTTAGGTCACTCGGATCCTGCGACATTGAAGGAAGCAGCTAAAGATGCAGAGAAGATGTCTTTGGATGAGTTACAGAAGCGTCAATTAGAGTTAAAGGTGCGGACTTTGTGATTTTGGTTTTTAATTTCTGTCTGCTTTTATCTCTGGAGTTTCATCCGATAGTACTCTTGAATAGGAGCTGGTGGAGAAGCTGAAAATGCCATCAGACGCGAAGTTGATGCAAATAGCCATAGATGACTTGAAAAATTCTTCCTTGTCTCTTGAAGATCGTCACCGTGCTTTGCAGGAACTTTTGATCCTCGTTGAACCTATTGATAATGCAAATGGTAACTGAAAGCCTGAATCTTGTATATATATATATATATATATGTGTGTGTTTTTCTTACTGCCCGGAAATTTAGTTCTTAGTTGTGGCATCATTCTTCTCTTGTGTAGATTTGAGCAAATCAGGAGGGCTTAGAGTTGTCGCAGGAGAGCTTAATCATGATGACACAGAAGTAAGGAAACTAGCTGCGTGGGTGCTCGGGAAAGCTAGCCAAAACAACCCCATTGTTCAAGAGCAGGTTTGTTTTCGTTGTGACTTGTAGAGCAGAACCGTGTGTAGAAGTATAAGCCGTCTGAAACAAGTCATGTTTCTTGCTCTATGAATTTGGTATCAGGTTCTTGAACTTGGAGCTTTAACACCACTGATAAAGATGGTAAACTCCAGTTCTGCTGAGGAAGCTGTGAAAGCACTCTTTGCTGTTTCTGCCTTGATACGAAATAATATAGCTGGTCAGGACATGTTTTATGCAGCACATGGATACATTATGCTTCAGGTGAGCACACCAGAAATACATCATGTCATGTTTTGTTCGTTTATTCTCTGGATTGGATAAACCCATCATGGTTCGTCGATCTGCAGGATGTAATGAGCAATGGGAGCTTGGATATTAAATTGAGACGGAAAGCTGTATTCTTAGTCGGTGATTTGGCTGAGTCTCAACTACAGAACACTGAGAAAGATGAACTTCCTATTTTCAAAGATCGTTTTTTCCTTAAGTCTGTGGTCGATTTGATTGTGGTGCTTGATCTTGATCTCCAAGAAAAGGTAGAATTATTACAGGGCCCTATGACCGTATTTTCCTCTATGAATCTTGGCGCACATCTCTTTCTAACTTATGCTACTCGGAAAATATGTTTCAGGCTCTTACAGCAATCCAAACTCTTCTTCAACTTAAATCCATAGAGCCTCGGATTCTCAAAGAGTTCTGCGGGTTGGAAGAAGCATTGGAGAGAATGAAGCTGCAGCTGGAGGAATCAATGGCGGATGAATACAAGAGAGACTATGCTGCAGATGTGGAGAGCATTCGTGGTGAAGTGGAAGTGATCTTCCGCCAAAAGCTCGGACTTTTATGAACCATGATCAGTAAGAAAGCAACTCCCTGTGCGTTAATTTCTGGTGGGAAAAGCTTTAGCTGTAGGAGTTGTAGACAATTCTAACTGCCTTAGATAGACTTAAGATGTGTAACTTAGGCGGATCTTGAAGATCCATTTTGCATGTTTTGGCCTCTACTTGAGCGGGCTTGTTCCCCTCATCTTTAATTTCATATCATGTTTGCAAGGTTTTATGTATAGTATTATAAACTTCCACAATTTTCTTGATTCGTGTTCCATGTAAATGATGGGTTGCAAAAATGTCGGGTTTACAGTGTTAGAAAAAAATAAGTCAAAGTAGAGATCACTCAAGCTTTGTCACACGGTAAGGTTATAAAAGAGATGCGGTTACTCTCCTCTTGATCTCGGCTGCAACTGCGCTTATGGCTGCGTACTCATCAAGAGCCCTCTCAACTATGTTGCACCGGTTAAATTCTGGCATGAACAACCACAATGTCGTCGCCATCACAAACCCGAGTGTCAAAACCCGACTGATTGCTTTCGGGAATCTCCACCTTCCGTCAATGGCTTTCTTGATGGCTATCTCCACGGTCGTGCAAAATCCATTTATGAGGAAGAACCACATCATCTTCCAGTCCGGCCTCAACTGTCCCATGTAGAAGAAGATGAGCTCGTGCATTATCCCAGAAACAACGAACGTCCCGAAAGCCGCAGGAACCTGGGAATAGTTCGGGCCCAAGACCGAGAACAGTTGAAGTGACGGTTCGTATACGGTTGGCCGTAAGATTCCGGTGACCATCAGGTTCCATCGTCTCCCCCAGAAATCTTGAAGTGATGTTGCGAGGTACGGCTTGTTGAACTGTGGCTCGAGCTCAAGATCCGACATGGCTCGAACCACAGCAGCCGTGGCAGCTAGGATGAGCTCGAGTGCGATATATATGTGGATCGCGTAGAGAGTCAACACGACTCTCTCGGGCAGTTTGGTACTGTATTCGTAGACTTTGATGAGAAGAACCAAAAAAACTGCCATTATGGTATAAATCAAAGGACCCTCTCTGGATCCTCCATGGGAGTGAGAATTTGGAGGTTTAGGCCTCGGCTGAATCTTGATGGGCAAGCAAGAAACAGCTAAGAAAATAGGGAGAGATAGGGGCTTAGGGTTAGAAGAGAGAGGACCGCGTCCTAATGCAAATAGAACGAGCTTGAAATTCGCTAGCCAAGCAATGAAGAAAGCCGTGATGCCGAGTATATGTATGGAAGATATCAACAAAGGAACTATGAAGAAAATAAGGACGACAGGCAAGATTAGTATCAGCCTTTTGATTCCTTTTGGAACCAATTTGGCAATGAAAAAAGTATAACACAGTGAGGTGATCACTAAACCCCATGCCTTAATGAAACTCGTCATTTTTGCTTCTTGAGGTCACAAATCTCCGGAAGGAAGAAGAAGATGATGATGATAAACAGCAAAAACTGGCACAAAAACGTGTCATCGATTAAATAATGATAAAGACGTGTAATAAATCAAATCCATGAGAAAAGTCTTACATATTTCTTTTTTCTATTCGAAAACAATTTGACAATTGACATTAAAGAACCAATTCTCTTTTCTTTTTTAATATTATTCATTGGAGAGATATGGTATGGTTTATTGATTCCATCGTAGTTTCTGGTCATAAAAACCATTTCTAAGGTAAAAAATCATCATCGGCTCTGCTCAACTTTTGTCTTCCATGTAATCTTAAAACCAAAAAAAATCTATCTATCTTTGAATTTGGACCTTTTGATCGTTGCAAGGATTTCAGAGGAAACCAACAAGTTTCTAACTTTGATTCTCTGTAAGATTTTTTCTTCCTTGGGCCATGTCAAAAATCTTAAAGAGTTGACTACTGTTGTTTTCATCCACTATGTTAATCAAGAACATATTCTTTAACACCATCTTTCCTTTAATCAAAAACCCTAATAATATCACCATAACTCCATATCCCAATCTTGAACAGAACAGGTGTTTTCTTTGGAGATCTTGAGTTTGGACTTTAGAATCAAAGATATATAAAGATGGATGAGGAAGAAGGTAAAGATCAAGATCGAGTAACGAGAGGATGTAGTCACACTCACAGCTGTAACCCTCCAGGCCCAGAGGATGCTTTTCATTCCCACACATGCTTCCACGCTCACACTCATCTCATCATCTCTGTAATAATATACATATCTTACTTTCTCTTGACTTATTATATGATATGGCTCTGATGGTATTTGAATGGATTGTTATAGATAATATTTATGTTGCAACAGGATCAGCAAGAGCATGATCATTCTGAGAGTAGCAACAAGAAACGGTCATGTGGTAATAGAGAGGCAGTGAGGAAGTACAGGGAGAAGAAGAAGGCTCGCACTGCGTACCTTGAAGATGAAGTGAAGAGATTGCAATCTCTGAATGAGCAAATGCTTAGAAAACTTCAGAGCCAAGAAATGGTGGAAAGTGAATTGATCAGACTCCGGACTCTTGTGGTAGAGATGCAGGGGAAAATTGATGTTGAACTTTGTGGCTTCTCCTTTCAGAAACAATGCAACGGTTCTGGTTTTGTGTTCAAAGAAGGTGATTTCTACGCTATAGATTTATCTTTTTGTAACGATAGAAAAAGAGTAAAACTTGAAATTTTGATGAATATGTGAAAGATATATAGCGAAATAGTAATCCGTTCATCACCATTAATTTTATACAAACTGCTTTTGAGATTTAGTTCTATCTATTAGATATTTTAGGTGTCTGATCTAGTCATCTAGGCCTAATCTTAACACAATTTTTATCTCGTGTAATCACACAGATGGATGCAGTGTAGCAACAAGTAATATGATGTGTGAAGCGGCAAGAGTGGAGTGCGAGGAGGGCCAAACAGTTCATGATCCTATTCACTCCTTTGTTCCTCAATCACCACCATTCTCACATTAAGCTTTTAGGGGCTGTGGTATTGTATATATATACATATGGGTTTAATTAAGGGCATAGAGGTTGGATTCCAATATAGTTAACTTATACACAGATTGTAACTTATTCCACATGTCTATTTTAAGGGTACCAAAACATTTTGATGTAGATTTGATTTGAAATGAGGAAGAGGAGGATTGTAATTGTTAATGCATGTATGATGATGATTGTGGCTTGTGGGCTTAGAAGATCTTTGGGGGTCCATTTATAGATTCTCTATATGTGGGTATGGTGAATACCCAAACCAATAATAGATAAGGTATGCATCATACATGCATGTGTATTTCATATGTTTCAAATTCAAATGAATTCCATTGGTTTGGAATAGACTGCCCCAATCATTGATATTTTTTTCAAATTGCCTCAAACATTTGCACATAATAATCATTCTCCCATGTAAATTTACATGCGAATCAAATATTTCTGGATGGGTCAATGATAAGGCCGCAATGTTAGATTTTTGGGGTCAATTATTTAGCAAAGAGTTTATAATATTGTAAACACATAACATAATCATAGAGTGAGGTGTTAGGTGCCTCGGCTCTTGTGACTAGACTAGACCACTGCTTTTGACACCCTAAAAATTACTATTATAATCATTGCTTTCCTTTGTGGGTCACTCTTCTTTTACAAAAAGGTCCTTTCGAAATTTTAAATTTTCAAAAATAATAATTCTTTTTTAACCCTACATTAATTTAGAACAATCATGTCTTTTCATCTTTAATCGTACCCTCTCATGAATATTTTTATTCAAGAAAAAGAAAAACATAATAGTTTGAATATGCGAAACTACGTGTGTAAGATTTTTTATACTATGTTAGTTTCATTGCTTCAAACAAGAAACCTATGGAATTGGTCAACACATCCTAACAAGTAACAATGATTCATATGCCCATGAGATAATTAAGACAAATTTTAATTTTTAATCATGAAACGGTTTTATTTAATTTCATGTGATGGAAGCATGCAATAATGATTGAATGAAATAAAATTCAAGTGTCTCACCAAACAAATAAAACGACAATAAAAGCAGAGATTAAGCTGGGCAAGTGACAAATTTGGATATGACATGCTTTTTATGTTTCCCTAATTACTCAATTTTATCTTTAAATGACAATAAATTCTGCCGTTTCTTTTTAAATAAGCAAATTAATAAGCAAGTTGAAGAATTAAAAAACCAGGTGTTTTATTAAAATTTTAATTTTAACCAAAAGCTTAGTTATACTTAAATGTGTCCCTACAAAAAAGAAAAAAATGATGAAAATGAGAAAGGGACAGTAGGAGAGAGTGGAGACCCCAGCGATACAGCTGGTCTGCATATCAATCACCGGCGCGTGACCAACACATCCCAACGGAAGGCGCGTGTAGCTTTGTGTCCGAACGAAAAAAAAAAATGGGGTTGTGTCAGAGAACGTGCAATGCAACCATCTTTTGTTTTTTTAATTAGCTTTTTAAAAACAGTTTATTACACAATCTCTCTGTGTTTCTTTCTCTCTCTCTCTTTGTTCTTCCACTCGTGAAAGACCAGAGAGTTTTCTCCTGATCCACACAACAACACAGAGATCCCAAATCCGGAAGATATCTTCTTCTCTCATAACTCAGTTTACTCTGATCCACTGAAACATACAATTAAGTACGTACTTCTTCTCTTTATCTTTCTCTCTCTCTCTATAGAGATTATAAATTTGATGATAAGAAGAATCTAATAATATGATGACATCTTTCTTCATCTATTCCCAAAGGAGCAGTAACCGTCAGTCTCACACCTGCAGAAAAATTCACTCTTCTTCTAATAATGTTCCTCCACAGAGAGATTCATGTATCGATCATTTTGACTTTTTCAGGTAAAGTAAATCTTTATTTTCTTTTTCCTCTATTGAAAACTAGTAACGTTTTTTACTAAAACATAGAAAGTTACGAATTTTTGTTTTGTTTTCCATGTAAAAATTATCGGCATGCAAAAACTTTCCTTTTCTTTTTTTTTCCTAAAAAAGTTTTTACCTTTTCCTTTTTTTCTCCGACTCTTTTTCTTAAAGTGTTAATTTTTTTTCTTGTAAGCACGCGAGCGAGAAGAAAACAAAAAATGAATAGAGTAGTAGTAACTTTTTATACTATTTCTCTTTTTATAATTTTTGTTATTTACTGGTGTTTCGCAGGAATCAAAGATGAAAAATTATAGTTAAGGTTAGTAGTAGTAGATTGGTTTAATAAATTTGTAGTTAAGAAAGCCAAAAAAAAAAAAAAAAACATTAAACTAAAATCCAACACTAGAAACCAGAGAGACCTCTTAACGACAACAACCTCTCTGTACACAAGACAACAAACACTCTCTACAAAAACACTACTCTTTCCTTCTTCTCTCTACTCTAATCTAATTCAAAAGAGAGAGAGAAAAGCCATGGATGGGTATGAAGCTACTAGGATTGTGCTCTCTAGAATCCAAAGCTTAGACCCTGAAAACGCATCAAAGATCATGGGTCTTCTCCTTCTTCAAGATCACGGTGAGAAAGAGATGATAAGGCTAGCTTTTGGTCCAGAGACTCTTGTTCACTCTGTTATAGTGAAAGCCAAGAAAGAGTTAGGTCTCATGAACTGTTCAAGGTCTCCATGGAGTCATCAAGATGAGTTAATTAGCCCTAAGAACAACCGTGGCTCTTCTCTCAATCCTGCTTCTTTGCCCTTTTACGCTAATGGAGGAAGATCTTCTAGGGATTTAACCAACGACTTCGAGCTCATCGATGATGTTAACTCAAGAAGTGACTTTTTGGGCTCTGTGCATGCGAGAAGCGGTAGCTGTGTTTTGGACGGTTTAGGGTATGGTGGTGATTCTGATTTAGGGTTTGGAGGTGTCCCCTGTTCTTATTTCGCCAGAGGCTTCTGCAAAAACGGAGCTAGCTGCAGATTCGTACACAGTGATGGAGGAGCTGATTTGGTTGGCTCTCCAAGCAGAATCGAGCTTCTTAGGTCTAACTCGGTACCTCCAAGACTTGCTCACCACTTCATGACTCGCTCTTCTCTTCCTTCTTTTTCACCTAAAGGTGTTAACTTGCAGCAAAACGATGTTCAAAGGTTTGACCTTTTTCCCAACTGCATTTTTTTTGTTCATTTATAGTCAAAAGTGTTTTTTTTTTAACTTGTGTAAATTTCTGTACAGAGCTGCTGCTGCTTTGATGATAGGAGATGAATTGCAGAAGCTTGGAAGATGGAGACCTGAAAGGATTGATCTTTCTGCTATGGCTTGTCCAGCTTCAAGACAGATCTATCTGACATTCCCTGCCGACAGTAGGTTCAGGGAGGAAGATGTGTCTAATTACTTCAGGTAATTGCCAACAAAACACATTCAATTTTTCTTTGGTCTGAATGTATGTTATTGTGTGACATAAGATATTGTTATGGTGGGTATAGTACTTTTGGACCAGTTCAAGATGTGAGGATACCATATCAGCAAAAGAGGATGTTTGGTTTTGTGACATTTGTGTACCCTGAGACTGTTAAGAGCATTCTTGCCAAAGGGAATCCTCACTTTGTGTGTGATTCCAGAGTTCTTGTTAAGCCTTACAAGGAGAAAGGCAAAGTCCCTGACAAATACAGGTACTTTACTATTATTAGTAACTCTCATACTTGGGCTTGATTGTTCCTTTAATCTCTGTGTTTACCGTGCTTTTATCCTTGTGTAGAACTAACCAAACAACAGAGCGAGAATTGTCCCCAACAGGCCTTGATTCTAGTCCTAGGGATGTTCTAGGTAAAAAAAACACTAAAACTCTTGTCTCTTTTGGGTTTACTAAAGAACCATTTACTTGCCGGTATACTGATTTGCTTGTTGTGCAGGAGGGAGAGGGTTTTATAACAATACCCAAGATGTGTTGTGGAGGAGTAAGTTTGAAGAAGAGATTCTTGAGCTTCAGAGCAGAAGGCTGATGAATCTGCAGCTTCTTGACGTCAAGAAGCATTTCCAACTCAATTCCCCTACCAACATTCACTCTCCGAATCCTTTCAGCCAATCACTTATATCTCCACGACCATTGTCCGTGATCAAGAGAGAGTATGAAGGAGGAGAGAAAGGGAAAGGAAGTTCTAAAGAAGGATCTGATGATGATACAATGAATCTACCAGAGAGGTAGGTTTACATATGAGTCTTCTGCAAGGAAACTGTTTGTGTATTTGAAGCTGAAGTTTTTTGGGTTGTTTCAGGTTGGAGGATAGCTTGCCAGACAGTCCGTTTGCGTCGCCCGCCCATCATTTGCTTCTGTTTGCTGATTCTGCAGACAATAACGGATCGGATTTGTGGTCGCCTTCTTCTGATAATGATGATAATTCTACTCCTTCTACACTCTCTGACTCCTTCAACTCTTTCAACTGCCAAATGCCGAGGTTTCGAGATTCAACCACACTTTATGTTTCTGCTATCAAGTTAATGGTATCTAACATTGCGTTCATGATTCTCAATAGGTTACCGGCGATTGGAATGTTACCCGGTAGGGGTGGACCAACCTGTCGTGTTGGGATATAAACAGGTAAAAAGAGTTCTTAATGGATGGTGAAAACACAAAACAACAATTTGGTAGGTTAATAGTTTGTTTCTTGTTGTTGTTGTTGTTGTTGTTGCAGGAAGAGAAGTAAGAAAAAAAACTGATAATATAGAGAGACCCTTAATAACCAAAAAGATGCAGAGGTGTATAAAATAAAAAGCAGGAAATTTGATGTAAGAGATAGAAGAAGAGAAAGAAGGAAGATTGTTGTACCATTTCTCTAGTTTTAATGTTGTAATGTGATGGACCACACAAGATGATGTAATATGATATGATATATATAATATAGGACAAGAAGTGTAATCTCTCTAAAGATATACAAAAGAAAAGAGAGATTATCATTTGAGTTTGAAAAGTCAATATGTTCTTGTCCTTGCTAGTTGTTACCCTCTCACTCTAACTAGTAACTAACTACTCTCCAACTTGGGAATCCAGAGATATCAACTTTTGGTGATTTTTTCTTCAACTACAATCTTTGATTTCTAGGGTTTGTGTCCCCGTTAATAAATGCAACTTTGTGAGGTGGAAAGTGTAAAAAGAGTAGGTGATACATCCATGGTTATTACCGTGATTTAAGGCAAAGAAAAGAAGAATGTTATGGTCATATTATTGCATGTAAAGACTAAAGTTATGATCGATATCCAAATTGTGTGTCCTTGATGACTTAGCAAAAGCAAGGACAGTGGTGTGTGTGGTGGGACACGCGCGAGAGAGTGAGTGCCAAAAACTAATAACACAACATTACAAAAATAGTTTGTAACTTGTGGTCTACTTACAACTATGTCGCTTCTATTATGTGAAAGTTTGAAAGAAAGTGTTTCAATTCATCATATCACCACCCTATGATCAAAAAAATGTGAAGGCCAAAATCATTTGAAGCTAATAATACATATGTATGATTTGATATGTGTGTACACAACGATTTTCAAGCTTCTTGCCATGTATATGTATAATTGATCAAATTTAGGGACTAGGATGATCGTTTTAGGATTCTTATGGTCCAAATAGAGAAATCGTTGTAAAAGTATTAGAAGCTTAAGTATGTATGTCGCTTCCGAGATTCCGCTTAATGCTTATTTTCTGGTCACAAACTATTAAAATTATTGTATAAAACAAGAGGAATAAAAACAACTTCTAAATAGGAAAAGAGGAGGAAGAAAATAATGGGATCCCACGAGCCAACACACAGGCCATGTGGTGTGGGGGATATATATTTCAGAAGTTGTGTTTTGTGGAGACATGTCCACATATATACTTCCAAATATCGGTTTTAAAAATATTTATACATTTCCAAATATCGGTTTTAAAAATATTTATACATAATGTATAAATTAGATGATACGTGAAATGTCAACTTCATGATGACTTCAATTAGTTTTATCGCTAACTAATTTATCCTACCATCTACTCAAAACTCTACACAATATTATTTTGATTCAATTTTTTATTTATAGTCTACACTACAATATGCACATTACTAGATTTAAATTATGAGACGTAGATAACACTTAGTAAAAATCACATGATTAACCTCACCTTATAAAACTAAATACACAAACGCAAAACTTAGATGGCACACATATTTGTACATTTGCCAGTTTCATAACATCTTTTGCATTAAATTTTCTAAAAGTGACCAAAAATGTTTTACCATTCCTTAGAGACAAAGGCACTCTCATAATTCACATCCGTACAAATAGTTAGTGGCAATTAATTTTGAGGACAGTGATGAAATAAATCGATGGTAGGGATCTTTGACCATTGGCATTGGTTTCAAAGAAAGAGGCATGACACACTTGGACTTGGTCGATTCATTAGAAATGGAATCCTTTACCCAACCCAAACCGCAATTAAATGGAGGAAACGAAGAGAGCTCCAATCATCGGAGCGTGAGAGTCACAGCCAACGAGAAGCGAGTGGATGTCAGGGAGAGTGGAGGCACTGGAGAGTGAGAGAAAGTTAAAAAAATGATGTTGTCAGAGGGGTTGAATGCAACACAACGTGCAATTTACCTTTTATTGTCTTAAAATTGGGCCCATTTTCTCTCTTTTCTTCTCTCTTTTCTTCTCTCGTTTTTTTTTTGTATTCTTTTCAAAATATAGCAATTTCTACGAAAGTAGAGTAGAAAGATCTGTTTGAGTAAAAGTAGCAATATTAAGAGCGAATCGAATGTGGAAGGCGGACGTCATTTTACTGATTGGTGTAGAGCTAGTGAATGATGAATTTCTTTTATACACCATTGACTTAACAAGCGTGAAGTCATTTATTTTGGTTTTAGTTCATTAGTTAATCAATATTCTTTTGTCAACTGATAAATAATTCAATAGTTAATCAATATATCCATGAGTTTTCTTTTGGCATATTTCTCAGACATTGTGCATTGTTTCCCAAACATTTACTAAATAGAGTTTGACAAAAAAACATTTACGTAATAGGAAAATGGACCATTTTTACCTTTTTGCAATAATAATGAAATATTATGGACAAAAAATAAAGAAATATTATGGACATTGGAAAAGAGAGCTCAAAAATTTGAAGTTGGTCTTGAACAAATTCCTAGGATAGGAGCTATGATTATGATCACGTGCATTGTGGTTGCTCATTTAGAAGCATTTGATGTCAAAAAAAAAATGAAAGAAAAAAGAATCTGATTCTGTTTAATTCATAGACTAGTAAGTTTCAAGTTTGATAGGTTTGGTCCCGAGAGTAAGACCAAAGCCGATAATACTTTAATTTTTACGTGATGGTCATAAATTTCTAGTGATGACTGGTCAGTTATCTAATGGGTTGATTAGGTCTAAACAAGTTTAGGTTGTTGATAATTTACTTATGCAAAATAGGGAAACGGCTCATCTTCCTACCTTATGTAATTAGTGAAGTGGGACAGAGGATCCATCTCTTATTTATCTGTCTCATAATTGGAGATATTTGGCCTAACATTGTCGGTTGAAATTCAATTTTTTCACTAGATAGAAACAGTTAGAAATCTTCTCAAATTTACTTTTCAAAATTCATTTAGTATCATTTACGGAGTGAGCGTAATAAAATGTAGCATGATCCAAACTATTCCAATAAGCCATATCATTCACACCATTAATTAATAAATCAATACATGATAAATCAATACATGATCAAAAGGATGACGATCTTATCAGCCCAGTTATATATGGGCCTACTATATTGAGCCCATTGATAGCCCATACGAAATGAAATCGGGCCGTTAGAGAACCGGAAGTTGAATAGACGACACCACCGACCGACTTCACTGCTTCTTCTCCAATTTCCAATTCGTTGCGTCTTCAGCTCCCAAATTCTCCCGCTGACCCCTAATTTCTCCAAAATCAATCACCGTCGATTGAGATTTCTCAATGGGAAAGTGGAATCATCGATCCCGATACCACCTTCGTAGATCTCCTGAGCGATGGTATAGCGAACGTCACTCTTCTTCTTCTTCAGGTATTCTCCTTCTTGATTTCTTGTTTTGTCACTTAATTTGGTATCTTACAAGTGTTTGATTGTCAAAGTTTATAGTGAAGAAGATGGGATTCCGAAATGGGAAAAGAGATTCTGTGAGGTCATTGGATCAGTACCATGGCAAAAAGTTGTTGAAGCTAAAGACTTTAAGAGCTGGTATAATGGTAATGTTATCACTTGGAATGACTCTGCTTGCGAAGAGACTTTTCACAATGAGAAGAAGAGATTTTGGTCACAAGTTAATGGTCTTCATTGTGATGTTTCTCTTCCTGATCCTGATCTTTACATTAGTGAAGTAGATTGGGATACTTTTGTTGATCCGGAACTGATTAAGGATTTAGAAAAGGCTTACTTTGCTCCTCCTGATGAAGTGAATATTGGTTTAAAACGAGGGCGTCGAGACAGGAGTTGGAGTGGTTGTGAAATAGTGCCTGTTGAAGAGGCTCGTATGTTAGAAACTCCATGGAAAAATAGTGACGACGTCCATGATGTTAGTGCATCGGGGATGAAATCGAATGGATGGAACCTAACAGATGGTAGTACTGATTATCCGATAAATAGGGGGAGTTCTTGGGAAGGCAAGCCTAGTTGTGTAAACGAGAAAGTAAATGATACAACATCTGGGGGTTGTTTGACAACTGAGGAATGGAAGGAGAACCAGTGGAGAACAAAAGATAGGGTTAATGACTGTTGGGAGAACTCGGGCCAGGGAAACGATGATGGATGGGATAAGTCAGGGCACCAAAACAAGAAAGTAAAAGGTTCTGAAAGTGTCCCAGCCGAAGAGTATAAAAAGATCGACAATCCTTGGGAAGCGCAACCTAGTTGTATAAAAGTGACAGCAAAAGACACCACTTGGGGAGGTTGCTCTGGTAAGGGATGGGAGGATAGAGGTTGGAATAATGATTCTTGGGGTAGTGGTGGATGGGAAAACCGGGATTTAGGAAATCAAGGTGTGGAGATGAAGGAGTGGCGTGGTAAAGGATATAGTCGAGATATTCGGCAGCCTAAGGGTTATAATCCATGGAAAGGTGGCTTTGCACCTGACAATGTAGCTTTCAGAGAATCTGGGGTGAATGCAGGCGGTTGGCAAACATGTAGAGGGCGCGAGACAAAGCAAAGAAATTGGGATGTGAAACAAGCCAGTGATGGTTGGGGTAGGCAAAATGACAATGCAGCTTTGAGAGGATATGGGGCAAATGCAGGCCATTGGCAAACACGTAGAGCGAGTGAGGCAAATCAAAGAAATTGGGACGCAAAACGAACGAGTGATGGTTGGGGTTGGCAAAATAAGGAAAGAGATGACTCATATGGCTACCATTCTAACTACAAAAACTCATGGCCCAGAAGAGATGATTATCAGAACAGGAAGGTCAATTTCTCAGCTAAGTAAACCAAATGATCCATTGTTTTTTGTGATGTGTTTTTTGTGTTTGAAGTCTTAGCTTGTTATGGTCTGTTCAGGCAGTGTAGTTTTAGCTTAGCCATTGACCTTCCATGTTATCTCAAAGAGTCAAAGGCATGGTTTTATGTTTCCACTTCAGAATTAGCATATGTAGAATATATACAAGTAGTCGGAGTACCTTTTTGATGATAATGTTTCATACATACTAAAAGTATTCAAGGTTTTTGCCTTTTGAGGCTGGATTGATAATGATTGTGTTCTTTGTGAAGATGATTTATTCACACTTTGCTTAATTTATTCCAACTTCAAAAAGAAAGGCATATACACACATGAATACATTTATGGTTTGGCTCAATGCATCCCTTAAAAGCTTCCTCATCTCATTTTTATATTCAAAACTGAGATATTTGAGTGTGTTTTTGGAATAAACAAAGTTGGGTATATGCTTCACTTTCAAAGCAATGGGTTGGTCCATTATGATGGGTGCGTCTGATTATTAATAGATTAATTGGACATGGTTAAAGACTTAAAGCATGATGGTGATGGAGAAAGTTGTAAAAACTCTGCTTTGCTAATTGGACGGTGATCAAAGCTCAAAAAGTGGCTGAATTACAATATTTTATCCAACCAAGAAGCTATCATCCTATTGCTACAGTTTCAATACAAAGCAAAGGTATCCCCAAAGCACCAGACTTTACTCTGTTCTGTATCATTAGGACCAAAACAGTTGGTAGACACAAATGTTAACAAAATAAGAATTCAATTCATATATTTCTTGAAAAAATCCCTCATGACTTTACAAAATGAATAACAAATTACAAATATAAACCAAAACGTATATGAAACCATTAAGAAAACACACATCTTTTACTCATCCCTTTTGCATCAACAATGTCTTAAAACTTGATTTCTTCTCTTCTAAGTTGTCATGTTTTGGTACCCACCAAACCCTGAGACTCTTGTCAAGGCCTCCACTGTAAAGCATGAAGCCAGCACCGACATTGTTAGGCGAAGCTTGCAAGCATTTGACCGGACCTTCATGGCCATGTATGACTCCAAATTTACAGAGTATGCCACTTGCTTCTCTCCTCCATAACCCAATGCTCTTATCAGCCGATCCACTACATACCATTTCCCCAACTACACACATACACAGAACTGCCATGTTATGTCCTCTTGTCTCAAACCCTAATCTCCATTCCTCCAAGTCCTCACCTTTCTCTCTCTTCTCCCATCCCATCACAAACCCATCTGATCCTCCTCCGTATACCCAATTCCCGTCACCTGAAACCACCACCGAGTTCACTGAAACCTCTGCACGACCCTCCAATGTAGCCTTCAGAACATGTAAAGAAGAGGAAGAAGTAGACTCAATCTGCTTTCTCTTCTCTTTCCCCCAAATCTTGATCTTTCCGTCTGCGGAAGCAGAGTATACTCTGCCATCTCCGGCGACAAGACCATTGATTGCGTCGTCGTGAGCCTTGATCGATTCAAGACACTTGAGATCCGATAATCTCCAGACTTTGAGAGTCTTATCCCACGATCCAGAGTAGATTATCCCAGCGTGGACTGCAAGGCACGAAATGCTATCGGCATGTTCGATCCAGAGACGCTTATGATTCCTCCTCGTCTGAACGTAATTGCTCTGTTTCATGAACTTCCCCAAATAGTCTTTAGTCGTGGGAAGTGTGTCGACAAGCCTGAAAGCATTCTCAGAGTTTCTCCGAGAAACTTTCCAAACTCTGATTCTACTGTCTTGATGCGCCGTGAACACTTTGCTTCCCACGCTGACCAGAGCCTTCACAGATCCATCACCTTGTCCGAATTTCGCAAAGATCTTGAGATCAGGCTGTTGCCAAACGATGATATCTTTCCCCTGAGACGCACTCAGCAAGAACTCACCACAGAGCGCCAAGGAAGAAACAGAGCCGACGTGAGCAGAGAGGACTGCGAGCGGCTTGTACGCGCCGGTGATTGGCGGACGGAGAGTGTTGAGGACGAAGCTTTTGGTGGAAGCAGATGGGCTGAGGGAATCGTCGGAGTCGTTGTTGTTGCTTGTGGTTGAGGAAGAAGATGAAGACATCAAGACTCCTTCTTGGATTAATCTCACCATCGCATCAATGAGATTCAAGATTTCGTTTCTATTTTGGAACAGAGAAACCAAAATTGGAGCGTTTGAGGAAATGTTAAAAGGGTATTTAAAAAGGAGTTAAAGGAAAGGAGAAGGTACAACGGCTACATTTGACAGGTGGCGTAGCTTATCATTTGCGCATTTTTATTTTATTTTTCTTTAAGCTATTTTTAATTGGTAACATTTTATTTTTAGCTCATGGAATCTTATAATATATGAAACCATTTCAGGAGCCTTGAATTTAACGCGAGCTTATAAAAATTGTATATAGTAACCGATTGTTCTCATGTTTGACCAGTGATGTTAATAGAACCTGATAATGTGGATACTGTAACGTCAAGGATTATGATAATCAAGATAATATATTGTATACGATATACCAAATTAGTTACGACTATATTCTAAATGCGATTAAGTTGGTAGTAAACATAAAATACTTTTTTTTAGTTGTTAGCATCGTTACATTTCATAATTACGAGTCAATTGTCAAATAATAGTCCCAAATGAGCTTATTTTCTTATTGTGTTTATAAATTGGTAGATAGGCCTATGGATCTATTCAAATCGATTTGATGCGTGTTTTTTTCGACTTTCCATCTTTTTCCCCTTATTTGTATATGTATTTATGGTTTCCTAATATTGGTGGGAGAAGACAAAAGATAAGAGAGCTCTGCCATCTAATATGGAAATCAATATATAGGTTTTTAAATCAAAACTTAAACTAAACTAGTGCGATGAAATGGTAAGTTTAGTTAACAACAGTAAAAAATTAGCTGAAAAAGTGACTAACTAAGCCTAGTGGGAGCGTAAGCTCACGTGAGTCCGATTCTGAATTGTATCGTATAATACCAAATCAAACAAATGTTTATGATCTTGATTCTTATTAGGACACGAAATAATAGAAAATCAAGGGTTACATTAGAGAAACCCTTGCATCAATTACATCTTAAAATGCAACTTGTTCTTGGTGCACGACTTTTAATTCTTGACTCCTCAAACCCGAGCATTACTCCACCGGTCCACCCTTTCTTTTCGGAATAATCAAGATCCGAATTTATTTTTCTTTATATATTTCCTAATAACTATGAAAATAAGGAAAAAATAAGCGTTGAAGTCATAAGTTTGAACAAAGACGCGTGACCTGGAAATCGTGCTCCAGAAAAAATATCACAAATAATGAAAACGCAAGGTCATGAGTTTTGACCTTGACCGGGCAAGAGCCTAGAGCCAAGAGGTAATCTGTACTTAAATGAGATAGAAGCTCCCATCTTCTTCTTATCTTCATCACAAACAAATCAAGAGAAGTTGATCATCATATCAAATCAAAGATAGACTTTGACTTTTCTTTGTGATCGAAGATGGCTGATGCTTTCACAGATGAACAGATCCAAGAGTTTTACGAAGCATTCTGTCTCATCGACAAAGATTCCGATGGTCTGCTTTGTTCTTTCTCTTTCTTGTCTGATTTGATACACAAATTTTATTCAGGGTTTGATGATGTTATGATGCGTGTAAAACAGGGTTTATCACGAAAGAGAAGCTAACGAAGGTGATGAAGTCGATGGGGAAGAATCCGAAGGCGGAACAACTCCAACAGATGATGAGTGATGTCGACATCTTTGGCAACGGTGGCATCACTTTTGATGATTTCTTGTATATTATGGCTCAAAACACTTCTCAGGTAAATATATACACTTTAAGAAAAGATTAAATTATTATAGTCAAGATTGGTAAATTTAAGAGAAAAGTTTATAATGAAAAAATTGGTATAGGAATCGGCATCGGATGAGTTAATAGAGGTATTCAGAGTGTTCGACAGAGACGGAGATGGTCTCATATCTCCACTTGAGGTAACAAAATAAAAAATCAACGTTTTTCTTACATTATCTTAAACCAAAAATTACATTTTCCTAACACAGAAACAATAGTATAAAAAGAGTTAGATAATAAGTGATCATGTAGATTTTGATGTAACTAAAGAAGACAAATTACTAAATGCTACCTTTTGGAAGACCTTATTATCTTTATGATCGATTATCATCCACTTGTTACAACACAATTTTTTGTCGCCATAAGAAACTCCATCCACTTGTTATGGTCTTGTTTTTTTCTCAAACCGACACCACAACAATCGAGACACACATACTACTAGAAAAATATGTCGTCTGAAATAAAAAGAACAATTTATCCCCAAAAATAATGCAAAAGATTGGTCATTTAACTTGGTCATCAAATAGTTATTAGCGTACTTTATATATAACCATAGTCTTTTTAGTCATTTCTCCTAATTTCTGTAAACTAAATGCAGTTGGGAGAAGGAATGAAGGACATGGGGATGAAGATAACTGCCGAAGAAGCGGAGCATATGGTCCGAGAAGCCGACCTCGATGGCGATGGTCTTCTTTCATTCCACGAATTCTCTAAAATGATGATCGCTGCCTCTTATTAGCATTGTGAAATGCCATGATATAAGAGTTTGTTTTTGCAGTTACAACTATTTTTCCATATGTTAAAGAAAGATCCTATCCTATGTTACTGTAATTTCCCAACATAATCTATATATAATAGCAATCTAATAAATACCATTTGCACATCTGAACGGTTGCGTCTTTTTATCGCAACTTTTCGTTAATGTTTTTATTAATTAAAATATATATTTTACGGTTGTGTTTCTTTTTTATAAATTGCATTCTGAATGTTTTCTATGGTTGCGTTTTTTATTGTAACTCTTCATAAACAGTTGAAACCGCTTATTCGAATCATTGCAATATTTAGTTTATTTTAGGAACAATTGCAACATTTGGTTTATATATTTAGTTTATTTCACGAACAATTGCAATTTTTGGTTTATTTTATAAATAGCTATAACATTTAATTATCTACCGCCGCGTCTCTCGGTGTAACTTTTCATAAATTATTATTTTAATTCTTAATTTTTAATTACTAAAATGTATGTAAATGAGATTGTAACTATTTAATTGAACTATTTCAACTTTTGGATTATTTGACGAATTATTGCAACTTTTGGTTTTGTGTTACGAATCATTGTTATCTTTAGTATATTTGATGAACTATTGCAACATTTGGTATAATTGACGAACCATTGCAGTTTTTGGAATATTTGATATCTACGGTTGCGTTTGTCGGATAAGTTCGTCATATTTTTAAAAAATATTTAAATACTAAAATATATTTAAATGAATTGTTGTTACCGTTTAATTTAACACAATAGCATTTGGTTTATTTGACGTTGAACGTTTTGGCTTATTTATCAAACCATTGTAATATTTGGTTTATTAGTTTATGCTTTTTGCACTTGGGAATAGTTTTTTAGTTACAAATTATTGTTTTTCTAATATTAATATACTTAATAAATGCTGGTGAGGGTTTTTTTCATCATAATTTTTAGTAAAATATATATTGACTAGATAACAACCCGCACTATGTGCGGAACAAAATGATAATTAAATATATTTTAATGTATTGATGATATTGAAGGCGTTCAATTTCTATATTATTAGACAAACGATAGTGTATTATTAATTATCAAGATTAGTGAAATTTTTATTTATGTATTAATATTTTATGTTTATCATGATTTATGATATATATCTTGTTATATTAATAGATATACAAAATATTTGGTACTCCATTTTGTATTTCTTAATTATATATTTTAATTGTATTTTCGTTTTAATTAATTAAGAAAAATAAAAAAGCATAAATTAATTGGAAAAAATACACATAAGTAAAACTAATGGCAAAATCTGTAAATATCCTAATAAATGTTGGGTCTTTAATTAAATGGATTGAGAAGCTTTGTGAGAACGACACATCAGCATGACATTTTCGTTAATCACACATGAAAGTAAGGTTGTTTTTTAACAATGCTTCTCAATTAATATATAAAGGATTTGTTATTAAAAAAAATCAAAATTATTACAATTCATTATGATTTTTTCGTTTGATATTTTTTTTAATGATTTTTGAAATATATTTCCCCGCGACAGTGTATAATAAAAGTGTCAGGTTCTATTCCTATATTAATGATTTTTTTTGAGTCGACAAACAACTTTTTCCTATCCAAAATCCGAACCAAACCAAAACAAAATTATGTTCTATTTTTAGACATATTTTCTTAAAACCGGAAAATTCAAACCGAACTAAACCGAGAGTAATTATCTGACTGGTGTCCTTGAGTTCCATCTTCAATCGGTGCAAAAAACCCTAATCAAGAAGCAGTGTGAAGAACCAAAGATCAGTGGTTGTTTGATAAGTAAATGGTGAGAAAATCGGTTGAATTGTCGAAGTTGTTCATAACCTATTAGCTTTGCTATAAACTGTTGTTCCAAATTCCTATTCAAGTCCCCATCGTTGAAGGTTAAGTAGCTTTGCTTTTCTTATTTTTTTTTCTGCCGACGGTTGTTGTTGATATTTATGGTGTTCTTGATGCTTGTCACTTTCACTCATATTTAGATATGTCTCAATTCAAGTTCCTATATCACAACGGACACAAAGATATGACCTAGAAGCTGAGATATAGAATCTTTACATTGAGTATAGCAATTTGGTACTTGCAATGTTAGTTTTAGTAGTGTCTAATTAAAAGATATGGCTTTGGTTGAAGGAACTCCATTCTACAACCCTTACGACTGATTGAGCAAGACTCTTTACATTGATTATAGCTTTGTTTTCATGGGCAAGTTTCCACAGTCCAGCCTTGCAGACAAATTGATGACAACATAGCAAGGAGAGTGGAGATTAATAGAATTTCAGATTATAAGAAATTTGGGAATGAATAAGCTCTTGAAGAAAGGATGTGTTTTGTCTAAGAAATATCTTGATTCTTATGAGGGTCAATAGGTGGCACTCTTTTTGAAGAATATATACTTTGGAGTCTTGATCTCGAGTGTTTCCTCTTGTATTCATCTTTTATCTATGATTCCTTTTTAATTTTCATCAATGGTCCAGCGTGCCACTGCTGCTGGAGATGTCACGGATGTGATGGAGAAGGAAGAGTCACGAGTAGCTGTCTAAAGTTTGGGATTACATGGATCCAAAACTAGCTGCTGTAGAAGAAACTTAAGATCAGAAAACAGAACTGCTAAATCACTGCCAAAGAGTTTTCTCTCTTCTTTGTCTATGAGACATTTCTCCATCTTGGATTCTTGATCTTTGTAGCAATCTTCTTGCTCATAGTTGTCTTTGCTCTCATCGTTAAAGTTATTTTCTTGAAGATCAAATTGTTTGTTCCTGTTATAACGAGAGAGTAAACTATCTTGAAATTGATCACAAGGATAAACCCTTCTTTTCTAGGATAAACCTTGCAATAGATGAGTGAGCTCCATGAAACATGATTCCACTGTTACAGTTTAGAATCACGTACATGGATAATTGCTCACTCATGTGGACTTGTCTTGACACTGACCCAAATAAGCCAAAGCTCCTCCAATAGCATTAAATGATGTGAAAAAGAGATATCACATTTGGAAAAAGGGTTTATGTAAAAAAAGTGAAAGCAGACATAGACATCATTCAACATCATCAACAGGTCTTATATAAGAAGAGGCCAGAGAAGAGTTTAGATGGAGTTAATAACAATCATATTTATCACATATATATACATATATGAAAGAATCAACCGTTTTTTTTGTTTACACTACTACTACTATACTACTTGATGAGAAAATTACTGGAAATTAATCAAACAAACAAAAAAAAAAGGTTTTTGCGACAGAAGAAACTGAGATTGAAAGTAAAGAAACTTAAAAACAAAACCAAAAGGATCCATCTAGTTAGAAGTAGAAGCCAAACTCTCATCACTAAGCAACTCTTCCCAAAAACCATCATCCAACTCTCTCTCTACCACCAAATGATGATCTTCTTCTTCCAACATATTCCTCTGTTTTCCACACCCTTGCATCTCCAAAGCCAAAGCCTCCAATTCCGACATCGAAGAAGAACCTCTTTTCCTCTTTGCTGACTCATTATCTTCAAGCTCCTTAATCTTTTTATCTCTCTGTTTCAACAACTGATGCAAAAACGAAGGACTCTGCATTGCTCTAGCCAAAAACGACATCATCTGTCTCTGTTTCTTCTCTGCTCCTTCTATCCTCTGTTCCATAGCTTTGACGTAGCTTTTCGTACTTTGTTGCTGCTGTCTCAGATTTACCAGCTCCATCATTAGCAATTGTTTCTCCCTGCGAAGCTCGTTGCAAGCATCATGGCTTGGTGGAGATGAAGAAGTACTAAAGGTTGCTCTTCTCTTGATGTTCTTCAACAACTGTCTTTGTCCTAACAAGAACCCTTCGTTTGCAAATTCCCATCTCTCTGCTTCTATCTTTCTGAAACCCTGTAATTTTTTTTTAACATAAATATTCAAAATTAAATCTTTTGAAAGTCTACATATTCTCACAAACATCAATAATTGGAGTGAGAGTGCTTTGATTCTTTTTTCTATGTTTTTTTATATTAAAGAATGGCACAAGTGGGTAACCTTAAAGCTGATTAGTGAATAAACAATGGCTATTGGGATAAGATCGCTGACTGTTTCTTTTGATTATTTTAGTAAGCAAGTTGACACGAAACAAGCTTCTGGAAGTTACTAAACCTTCTTCTACTCCACTAGCCATTACGGAATCTACATTTTCGATGTTTCTAGAATCCGAAATTAACAACAGATTCTACAGTAAAAAATTGAATTTTTTCCATTACCAAGTTAATTGTAAGTAATTTTTGTAGTAGTATCCAGAATACTTGACGGTAATTTTCCAGAAACTATGATAAGATCAAGGGAAATGAAGGTAAAAAAAAACAGAGCAATGCTCTGTTTTTTCTTTTGGTCAGAGAATAGAGAAGAAAGAAGAACAGAGAGAAGACTCACATAAGTATTGAGTTGTCTGATGAAACTTGAGAAATTGCTGTGTTTGAAATGTCGAGGGAGAAGAATCGTAGAGAAAGAATGCAAATCCCAAACGACAAAACTAGTGCCTCCTCTGTTCCAAGAAACGATGTGGTCAGTGTTTGGATCATCCACCATCTCAAATGTCTTGGTCAGAAATGGAGGTGGACCAATTTCGTGTAAACCCTCCATTGGTTGTGGTGGTGGTGGTGGTGGTGGTGGATCGCCGCCTTCCGGGAGAAACGGATTCATCATCCTGAGCTATACGGGTTTTTGGAAAACCCAATTGGATTAAAAGACAAGATTCTTGATGATTTCGAGTTAACCAATCTCCGAAGTTGAGTTCATCTTCGGATTTTGAAAACTGACCTGGTTTGGTCGGATTAAGTTCGTTTATGGCAGTTGATGAAGTGAGGAAGGTAATGTCCACGTAAGATAATTTGAGGTGTGGCTTTATATAGGAAGAGTAGAAAGTGAGTGATGATATTTAATTTGATTAAAATAATTGTAAAGTATTATTATAGTACACTCAACTTTGAAATTAGAAAGTTCTGGAACGGTTTTTTGGACCTTTTGGTGCACATTCGAATAGCCGAAACTTCTCGAACTTCGTTGTTGAGGACTGTACGGTATGGTTTTCACATTGGACTATTTAGGACCCACCATTTGTATTTTACAAATATAAAAAGAAAGAGAAGAGAAGAGTAACGCAAATGGGAATTTGTAATTGGTTAAAATTGTTTTTTTTGGTGATGTGGCGGTTGGTCCATCTTGACATTTGGCTTGGGTCTAAACCGGATTGGTTCAGGCTAAATTAAAACCAAACAGTAAGTACTTCAAGAAGTGACAAATTGTCTATTTTGCAAAAAAAAAAAAAAAAGCCTCTATTAATTTCTGACTAGTAAATATCTTAGAGATTTTTCTTTATACAGAAAAATATAAGTTAGAGTTTTTTTACAAAATATGCACTTTTTTATATGAATATTGTGACTACAAAATCTATTAAAGAAAAAAAAAACTTCAGTTAATCTGAACTGGCCGGTCAAAACAGTATTTGGAGCTAACTTCGTTGTTGTATATTTTTTTTACATTTGCAAAACATAGTTTTAAATCAACAACAACAAAATACAGAAAAAGATAATAGTAATTCACTAGCAAACAAATTGTAAATAGTGTTTGTCTTTTGACCATCAAAAATGGGTACATGCCTCATAGTATTAACTACTTTATCAGTTTACTCTGAATTGGCCGGTTAAAACAGTATCTGGAGCAGAACATCGTTGTTTTTTTTTTAACATTCGTAGAACATAGTTTTTTATCAATAAAAAAATACAGAAAAAGATAATAGCAACACTAGCAAACAAATTGTGACCATATAGAGCCAAATCCTAATTGGTCCGCTTGGACTCTTCCTAGAAACAGTACACTCCGTAGCCACCTTTTTGATTCAGTCCTCAGACATGTGTCGAATGGTCTAAGTGACACTTGATCCATTGCTGCGATGCCTCATGGTATGTGTTTGAACTCAACATCTGGCTTATAGTGTTTTGTCATACAAGATCTCAAGAAAACTACAGTAGAGAGATTTACGAATTATTTTAAATTCGAAAACTGCTAAACAAAAAAATATTGGAGTTATAAAAATAAAATTGTGGAGACATTTGATTGAATAACTTCTTTTCACCTTTTTCCTAATATTTTTTTTAATCTTAACAAAAAAAGATTTGAGTACTTGCTAGTTTAATGACTTTACTCTATTTTGGTACTGATGAGTGCTTAACTGCTTATTGATGATTTCTATGCGTTTATACTTGGTTACATATACACATCAATTTTCATGGTCTATTTATTTCTCAAACACAAAAATTCTATTGTCTATTTCAATGTAAAATCATGACATTATTTAGATTTCTACTCCATTTTAAACAAATGTTGATTTATGTTATTGTTTGTTTCACAAAACAGGTTTTTATATTTAAAATGTTAAATTTACTTCACGTTTGCAAGTAAATGTGTTACGTACAGAGAAATAGTTGCATAATGTTAACTCCTCTTCGTGGAAATTTATGAAGATTTGTTTAGAAAAATGTTCAAGTTTGTTAAGAATACTGAATAAGTAATTAGTAAGATATCTGGCCAAAAAAAAAGTAATTAGTAAGATATTGGCATTTGGATCCTCGCAAGGGCTGTACCATGTTTGATCTAATGTCAAGGCCCAAAAAAAGAATAATGGGCCTACCTAGACCCCCAAAACATATAAGTTGTCATATTTAAAACTTATGTAGTCTTTTTTTTTCTTTTTTTTCTTTTGGCTAGAAAACAACCATGAACCATCCATGCTAGAAAGTAGAAAACTTATCTACCTTGGTTTTTTTTTTCTCTTTACTACGCGAGCTCTGTAATGTATTATACACTAGTCATTTTCTAATGCCTTCGAGGCAAAAATAACAAAAATCTGTTATTTTTATGGGACAAAAAACACACAAATCGAATAAGTTAATCGGGCCATATGTTAAATCGAATAAGTTAAATAGTTTTTTTTTTTTTTTTTTTTTTTTTTTTTTAAATAAGTTAAATAGTTAATCGTGCAAAAAACACAAATCGAAAGATCGTGTATTTTTATAACATTAATTACAAGTTGATGTGATTTTTAAAAAAGTTTGTTAAATGTTAACTAGCTTTATTTGCATTGACCATCACAACAAAAACAAAAACAAAAAATACCAGAATTCTATGATAGATTCTGACGTTTTCAGAAGAAAAAAATCTCAAACTTTGTATTCTACATTTTGTTAGATGTTTATTCAAATAAAAAAGTATTGTCGCATGACGCATGATACCAAAGTCAACTTAAAAAGTTTTATCACATGTTACAAAAAGATAGTAACAAAATTGAAAAATGAGTGCTGTGTATAATGATACGTAGTTTGACTTATGAGGGCACATAAATCTGAACTTATACATAATTTACTATAAACGTGTAGTTTTTGGTAAAACTGTTCATAAGTTGTTTAATGAAAATCACTTGTTAAGATGATGACACTTAAAAGTAGGTAAACTGAGAAATTAATGATTAATCCAGTTCGACCAGACATTTGCGATCCATGTGTATTATTTGACTTTAAACTTTAAAGAGACCGCCTACTTTATCTCCCATGCAAATGCTCACCGAGACATCACACGATTGCCTTATTCTCCTATCCAATGTAGTCGGTCCGAATAGAGCATGCCAAGACACAAGGAGAAAAAGGTGAATAATCATATCTGACACAACCATATTTATATAACAACAAAAAGTTTTAACCCTAAATAGTAAAAAAAAAAAAACTATTGTTACTATAACTCTAACTTTGCATATGACTCTTAAACTTTGCAGATAAACTACCCAACCATAAAACCTTTAGTAGAAGTCAGTGGGTCCAATGCCCCAATTCCATGTATTGGGAATCTCCTTTTTAGCCAAAGTGGATGGGACTTGAAGAAGACTTGCCCACTTTTTCAAATTATGGAGGTTACAACCGAAACTTATGATCATTGCAATTCTATATACCTCTTAAAAAAAAAACTTATGATCATTGTATAGATCATAATAATGAATAAAAAGCCTATATAGCTTATTGGTTAAAAGATTTAGTTTGCGGTTGGAGAATTATGATTTTTTTTAATTGCGGTTTCAATCATTGTTGGCCACTATATATGGTTATTATGTACATCTTAAATAACAAGAATTTTAGGCTCACTTTGAGAATTAATCTGGATTTTGACAACAATAATTTCCCATTTTGGATTCATGCAACGGTTAAATTACCAATTTCGTATTTTATATAAATATGTACAAGTCCTTATTTGACAAACAGTAATATTATCGTAGGTTCGTGTATCAGCCAAAAAAAACTAAAAAAGAAGCAGTTTTAAAGGTCATGTCAACTTCGATTTTAGTTAGTGCTCAATTAAAGGAAATCCACGCAGGCGTTTCAGTAGATTTTCTTGATGCTGCTATATCCACATCGTTTTTATGAATTGTTGCCATATCATGATATAACTTAGTTTATATACATATGACATATCCAATTTATTTTACTCATAGACACGCTCACATGTGTAAAAAAATTGATGGGTAAAATCATCGAGTCATCAAAAATTAAAACTATGCTTGTTATAGCTTTTATTCATCGAGTCATCAAAAAGAACAAAATTTCATCGAGTCATCAAAAAGAACAAAATTTCAGCTGAAACACCAAAAAATAGAAAGTTATGTGCACGAGCATATGGGTAAAATCTAAAAAGAGATCTCAATTGATACTTAACACGAATGTGACTAAACATTTTTGATGGTTTAAATCACCTATACTTAACATATATAGAAACACTAAATTATATTTGGTGATTTAGATGTCTGACATGCACGATGATTAGATCCATTGGAATTAATTATAAACTATCTTAGATTCAAATTTGTGTTGGTTAGACACTTAGACGTAGTTTATTCGTTTAGGTTTAATGATTTCACTTAACACTTTATATTCAAGATTTTATTTAGATTTCGGTGATATATAAAAGGTAAATCTAGCAGCACTAAACAATAAACATATTCTACTATAATGAAACACCAATAAAAATATCAACACCATCAAGTCTTTAAATATTCTCTCTTAATTCTTATCAAAAGAAAAAAATCTTATATATGTTTCGCAAAGATCTATTCTATATTCGGGATGTGCCTTTAGTCAAGTGGTTAAGTTCATTTGACTCCGCCTTCCCACCGGAGTTCGACTCCACTAAGTCGCGTTACCCCGCGTAGTAGGAATGACTATGGATCGGGCCTTGTCGATCCAAAGATGTCAAAAAAAAAAAAGATCTACTCTATATTCAAATTTAATATATAGTGACATCGAATTACAATGTATATATGATATATATTTAAAGCATAATTTAGATCTTGGTAAATTGGTAATTAAGATCTCATATAACTTATATAGTTCATGGTTAATGTCAACTATTCAAGATAATTCAAAGGAAAAATTCAACTTCGCCATTAAAAAAAGAACGGACCAATTATTATTTTTTGTCAAAAATATTCCATATTGGATCGAGATATGAATTAATTTACTCACTATCAACTGATTTTTTTAGATGAAAATCTATGTAGTTTTACATTTTTGAATGAGCTAATTTATTACAAATTTTCTTTTTATTTTGTATTGTATGTCTAATTCTATTTCGCAGTTGTTACACGAGACTCCTCATAGATAAGTTTTAATTTAAGCGTGAAACAAAGGCCATTGTAAGTGGAGGATGATAAAGGAATTAAGTACGTCGCAAGCCGATCCATCGTTTTCATGGAGAATTGAGAATTAAAAGAAAGAAACAAAACAAAATTACTACAATATGTGGTGGGAAATAAATAGTATACAAATAACACAAAAACGTTAAACGCTAGGTGTCATGATTTTTGTGGTGTGGATAAATTCCATTTTAGGCAGAAGAAGCACCTGTTGGCTGTTGCTGCGGCTGCGATTCGGAGCCGCGTCAAATATTGCCTGTTTATATTCCGGGACAACAACCGTCTCTCCTTATTTGACCAGAGTCCTTCTGTTTAATTTTTGTTTTCTTTCTTTTTTGATAAACAGAAATAATTAGGGGCCAAAATACTTATGATATGTGTAATTCCAAAAGACCTAGCTTTGATCACTTAAACAAGCCATGCCTAGCCAATTGGCTGTTTTATAAGAAATTAAGAATAACATTTTCGCCTTTAATTTAGATAAATAGAACATTTGTTCTAATTATGTGAATCATGCGATTAATAATTATCTCAATCAAGACCAATATTATAATTCTATACTTTCTCTGTCTCTAAACGATGTATTTGTTGCTTATAAATATATTATTTTTTGTAATTTACAATTTTCTATAACTCTAAACCAACAATATTCAATTATTCTTTTGAAGTTTACAATTCATTAATAATAACCAATAAATATTGCATATAAAACTTAAAAAAAATCTATCTTTTTGTAACAATTTTTTCTGAAAAATAGATTAATAAAGAACAGAAGAAGTATATCGTTGTGGTCGCTTTTTAACGAAAAATATTAGGAATAAAATATTATAAGTGAATTTAGACGAATACAAGTTGGGACAATTTAATCCATGTAAAGATTAATATTTTGTATGGCATCAATCTTACAACTTGTCTAGACAACTAATGTTCAACAATATATAGTTTTTGATACTGCAAAATTTGTTTATGTGAAGTTACAGAATTTGTAGGAGTTAAATTGTTAACGTTACAATACTATATATAGTTGATTCACGTGTTTATAGGCAACATATCAAATTAACATGTTTGCTTTGCATATAAAAATTGTTCAAGAAATAAGCCAAGTCATAGACAAATTTGGAGCTAGGGGAGATTCGGTAGGTACAAGCTATACAAAACTTATTCAAGTAATTAACAACTAAAATAAATAATCGTTAACCACGTGTGATTCCACTTCAACTTCTGACTAAGGAACGGAAAGGCATACCAAGTTTCCTCAATTAGGCTCAACTTTTCAGAGGTAAAGGATTTAGTATGTGCAAAATAAAGTATAGATTCACAAGTTGATATATAAAATCTTTTCAATTACATGGTTACTCAAGGTAAATAAATTAGTTTTGGAAGGGTCCGAAGAGATTAATTACTAAAGCAACATGGAGTTTCATGTGTTTGCAACCGTTACAAACACTCAACAGTTAGTTAGAACCTTATAAGGAATTAAAATAACATTAATGACATAGTGTCAAAAATGAAGAAGAAGAAGAAGAAGAAGCATGATATTTTCTGCCGACTAAAGTATTGTGACCATTTGTTGTTGCTGAATCGTCATCTCCAACTCCTAACGTTAGGCACGTTCTTGAAAAATATCCCATAACGCAAATTCTAGATTAATCCCAGTAAAGTAAACTTGAAAATTTATAATATATAGTTTTGAATTTAAAGGAAAATGTGACATGGCAGTGAGGAGAAAGTAACTAACCCATCCTCCAAATGGACAAATGTCAGCAGAGCCATACATTTATAAAGTATTTTAATGATTAAGGGGACGATGATGATGTCATCAGTAGTTGAGTTGGGGGTAGAATAGGTAATTAACGATATATGTGATTGAAAGTGGAAACGTAAGCTTTCTGGCTTTTGTGTCCTCTCTGAGTCTCTGTGTCGGGACAAGACGTGCATCAGAATCACACATCCGTGATCGGTGCTTTAATTTATCCTCTTCTTCTGTCCTTTTTTTTTTAACTTCACGATTAGATTACACAAATTGATTTATTTTAAAAAATTTACACAAATTGATGTGAACTACAGTTTATACGCTGAATGATAATTATATGTAGTAGATAATACAAATTAATCAAATTAATTATAAAACGGTCATAGTCTAATGGTTTATGATCATTTCGTCAATGTTTTATCACTTATAACTCAAATTCAAATTTGGACAAAAAATTAATTATAGAGCTAGTCGAATTTTGATGATTTTATTTACTTAGTGACATTTATTATTTCCAACGTTAATTTAAATCAGAAGTATATCGAATCGAACTAAGTTAAAATTTTACTAAAAAGATCAAGAATATGTTTTTTAGAAATGGATATTTTAAGTCTTAACTATCGTATCGTCCATAGTTTATATTTGGCCTTTAATAGCTGGCGTCAATTACAATCATAATCTTATAAGACTGATTAAGATAGATGATAACTTTTCACCGGGTGATATATTCCTATAGTAAATTCAACGCTTTTGAATAATTTATTTACCATACACACACTTCGCTCAAAATCACTATAAAAAATCCCTATAAAAAGAAGAAACCACCATAGCACTTCTCCTCATTCCTCACTTCCAACCGCCAAAGGAAAAAACAAAAACTCCAACAAAAAAAAAAAAACTTCCCAAACCCTACCCGAGAGGTCTTCAAATGGGTACGGAGGACTACACATTCCCTCAAGGAGCGGAGGAGCTGCACCGCCACCACCACACGGTGGAGGCTCCACAGCCTCAGCCGTTCTTGAAGTCACTTCAGTACTCAGTGAAGGAAACTCTGTTTCCGGACGACCCTTTTAGACAATTTAAGAACCAGACAGCATCAAGAAAAGTTGTATTAGGCCTCAAATACTTCCTCCCGATTTTCGAATGGGCTCCACGCTATAATCTTAAGTTCTTCAAATCAGATCTCATCGCCGGAATCACCATCGCTAGTCTCGCCATCCCTCAGGGCATCAGTTACGCCAAACTTGCTAACTTGCCCCCAATTCTTGGCCTTTGTAAGCGTTATACATCTTTTTTTAATTATTTTTTCCTTCATAATTAACCGGTTTTCTGTATTTCTTTTTTGTTGAAGTAGCGTTTGTGATACAACGAAACTCTTGATAGATTTGTACTTATTGTACTGTTTCTGCGTTTAGATTCGAGTTTTGTACCGCCATTGGTGTACGCGGTGCTAGGGAGTTCAAGGGATTTAGCGGTGGGAACGGTTGCGGTTGCGTCTCTTTTGACAGGTGCCATGCTGAGCAAAGAAGTCGATGCTGAGAAAGATCCTAAGCTTTACGTTCACCTTGCTTTTACAGCCACTTTTTTCGCCGGCGTTTTCGAAGCCTCTCTTGGAATTTTCAGGTTCTTTTTTACTTTATTCTCCTTAGTTAATTTTTGTCCATTTTATATGGTTTTACTTACATAATATTGTGAGTTATATATTCGGCTCAATGCATGTGGAAAAAGATTCCGGCATAAAAAATATCTACCAAATAGTAACTTTTTCTTACTTTTTTTTTTTTTTTTTTTTTTGTATTTCTTACCTTGATTTCTTACTAAGACTGAGTGAAATGCGTCATCGCGAGTTACGTCACGTGAAACAAGATATAGTTGCTGACAATCGGGCCAATAGGGACAAAGCTAGATAACTATAGAAAATCTTACGGTAATATAATTACTTGACTGGTATGATCGGTTTAATAAGTATATACTAGAATAATGTAATTACTTTACTCGTAATAAGATCGGTTTAATAATATTTGCTTATAATCTTAGTATGATTTATTCAAAAGCAAATGAGAGATCATTTCTGTGACGTATAGATATTTAGTATATAATAGGTAGAATCTTTCATTGGCTCCACAAAATTTCGGTATATCTGGCCAGAACTGGATTAGGGCCTAGGGGTATTAACTAAGGTTGGTGAGTTTGATTATGATATGAGTTAATAATGCAAACTGATTATTTGATTGTTTAGTAGCTACACGTACATAATTAAATTAAGAGAAAAAAATAATGAAAATGAAATTGCAGGTTAGGGTTCATAGTGGACTTTCTATCGCATGCAACAATAGTAGGATTCATGGGAGGAGCAGCGACGGTGGTGAGTCTGCAACAGCTTAAGGGTATTTTCGGACTTAAACATTTCACAGACGCCACTGATGTTATCTCCGTCATGCGTTCCGTTTTCTCCCAAACTCACCAGGTGTCTCTCATTTCCGTTATGTTCGTATTATCATTAATTTTCTAATACATCCAAAATATCATTCTCAATGTCGATGATTGTTCTCCTAATTAACGTAACGATATTATTACTAAACAATAAACATGTGTTTCTGTTTGTTTGTTTGTTTTTGTTGTGTAGTGGAGATGGGAGAGTGGCGTTCTCGGCTGTGGTTTCCTTTTCTTTCTTCTCTCCACCAGATATTTCGTAAGATTATAATTCTCTATCTTTATATAAATATCATCTAAATAAGGGACATATTAATATCATTTATTTCCACTAGCACACGCTACAATGATCTTTCATATAATTCCATTACTTTATATACTCTTCGTCTTTATCAATCTTTTCCTTGAAAGAATAAGAAGTATACGATGGAGTGAAAATGTAAATAACTAGAAAATCAAAACGTTATAAATTGTGTTTAATTACGAATTGATGATGCAGAGCACGAAGAAACCAAAATTCTTTTGGGTGGCGGCGATGGCTCCTTTGACCTCAGTGATTCTTGGAAGTCTCTTGGTTTACTTCACTCACGCTGAGAGACATGGTGTTCAAGTGGTATTTTTCGATCTCTCTCAATCGGATCTATTATCTTATAATAAATAATGAAATATATAAGTTATTTTCAGTCAAGACCATGGAGATAACGTGTATGAATTTCACCGAATCTTAAGAACATTATATTTTTTAAGAAAAGGAAAAAATAGTTAGGTAGAATATTATGGTTAGAAAAGAACAAGAAGCATGAAGTTGAAGTGATAAAGGAATTCTATGAAAAAACAAGTGGGCTCATGGGCTTTTTGTAGTTTTGTCCGAAAGGGAGAGGAATTATCGAATAAAGAAAGGTGTACTCATTGTGCAGATAGGGAACTTGAAGAAAGGATTGAATCCACTCTCCGGTTCTGATCTCATCTTTACTTCGCCTTATATGTCGACAGCTGTCAAGACTGGTCTCATCACTGGCATCATAGCTCTCGCTGTAAGTCGCTTTTCTCTTTATCCTAACCTTTATACAAATTAAGTTAGATATGTTAGTTATTATGGTATGAAACTAGAGATAATTAGTTGCAAGTATTGAACGTAACGTGAGAAATTTGAAGATTGAGAGTAGTAGTCAAGAGATACAAATAAACACTCACCAAAACCAAAAAAAATCCTATAAAATGTAGGAAGGAATAGCTGTAGGGAGGAGTTTTGCGATGTTCAAGAACTACAACATAGACGGAAACAAAGAGATGATAGCGTTTGGAATGATGAACATTGTTGGTTCCTTCACATCTTGTTACCTCACAACGGGTAAGTGCTCACACACACATAATCACATATGATTCTATAATATCACATTAGTTACATTAACTATAAATGAAAAACCTTATAATATTAATTACGACGTACGATATACTATCAGGGCCATTTTCAAGGTCGGCCGTGAACTACAACGCGGGTTGCAAGACGGCAATGTCCAACATAGTGATGGCGATTGCGGTTATGTTCACACTCCTCTTCCTCACGCCCCTTTTTCACTATACACCACTCGTCGTCCTCTCTGCCATCATCATAGCCGCAATGCTCGGACTCATTGACTATCAAGCTGCCATCCATCTATGGAAAGTTGACAAGTTCGACTTCCTCGTCTGCATGAGCGCCTACGTTGGGGTCGTGTTCGGCAGTGTAGAGATTGGACTCATTGTCGCAGTAAGTATATACTTTAGTGCAGAAATTACCTAGATTTTTTTTTCTATTTGCGTTTGGCATTTACTGATTTACACTTCCAATTTACGAAATAATTTATAAAAGTGATTTTTTATACATTTTAAAATGTGATTTATTTTTCGTGGTGATGAAGGTGGCGATATCGATAGCGAGGTTGTTGCTGTTTGTGTCGAGGCCAAGAACCGCAGTGAAGGGGAACATACCAAACAGCATGATCTATAGGAACACTGAGCAGTACCCTTCCTCAAGAACTGTCCCTGGTATTCTTATCTTGGAGATTGATGCTCCCATCTACTTTGCCAACGCCAGTTACTTGCGTGAAAGGTAACTTAATCGTCATTCGTATATACATGCCAAATATCAAGGATTGGTTTTGAATTATGTTTCCAATACACTTACAGGATCATAAGGTGGATTGATGAAGAGGAAGAGAGAGTCAAACAATCAGGAGAAAGCAGTTTACAATATATTATACTCGATATGTCAGGTAATGATATGATCTTCATTTTCTCTGACACTAGCTAATGCTGTTTTCATTGGAAGCTTACTTTGTGTGTGTTTATTGAACAAATCAGCTGTTGGTAATATCGACACCAGCGGTATAAGCATGATGGAGGAAATAAAAAAAGTCATCGACCGAAGAGCGTTAAAGGTAACGCAGTACATGTATAATCCATTTTAGGATATGTTAAGCGTTTCTTCATATTAATATTCTTTTGTTCTTTTTTAATCTTCAGTTGGTATTGGCAAATCCAAAAGGAGAGGTGGTGAAGAAATTAACCAGATCCAAATTCATCGGTGATCATTTGGGCAAAGAGTGGATGTTCTTAACAGTAGGAGAAGCTGTGGAGGCTTGTAGCTACATGCTTCACACGTTTAAAACCGAACCGGCTTCCAAAAACGAGCCTTGGAACAACGTATAGTTCGTTATTAACTAGTTCGATGTGAACTAAAGTATAAAAAATGAAACTCATTTTGTAATATTGATGATGAGTCACATGCAATATATATGTACTCTTATTGACTATTGTAGTGAGTGTTCTGGATGTTTAAGGAACTTGAAAGAAATTGGTTCTGAATTCGACCAAATTTAGTTCATTGTTACAAATATCGGTTATTTAACAATGAACCAACTTTGATGTATGTTAAAAAGGCCACAAAACAAATCTCTTATCCCTTTCTGTTGATAAAAGCCCATCAGGCTAGAACATTCAAGCAAGGAATCTGACGATAATAATCGTGTACGTCAAGGTCCACCATAGGGATGCTTCTTTGCTCCATCTAAAACATGACACGTAAGCGTACAATCAGATTAGCGGCAGATTCACGATACACACGATGTATCTTTCTCATTGATTTCGTGTCTTTACTCTCCAACCAATTATAAAACGCCACGTAGTTCTTTAGAGAAGAATTCGTCCTTACGAAACCAGTGTGGACACAAAGCAGAGCAAAGAAGACTTTTGTGAGAAAAAAAACAGAACTCAAGAGATGTCGTCAACCTTGAGCAACGAAGAGTCAGGACTCGGTGATTCAAATCGTTCGACGGAAGTAGATGGTGGCGACGGAGGAAACTTCACGGCTTACGAGTCTCGATTCCAGTCGCAGCGGTTTGACTCGTCCTTCTCGAATTTTGACTCCCAACCGGAGAAAGAGTCAGACTTACTAGGCGACGATTCGTCTCCTCCATCTAACCAGAAGGAAGTACCGGAAACTCAATCTCCGCCATTGATAAACAGTTCCGATGCTACGAACGGTTCGATCTTGCCTCCTCCATCGGCCATGGAGAAAGAGGAAGGTTTTGCTCTTAGAGAGTGGCGAAGGTAAAAAGCTTTCTTTGTGCATGCAGCTTTTTGATCCTTTACTTGATTCACCACTCTGTTTTCGTTAGTATATTATATAATCTTTGAATTGTCGATTCGATTTCTAGAGATTTTCACGAATCTTGGATTTGCTTAAAACCTTAATTTAGCAACTCTGTCTAATTATCCATTGACCTAGTCTTAACTCCAAACGTTGACCAAATATTGGTCCATGGAATCTTTTAGTTTGTTTAAGATAGTAAATTACACAGAGAACATTGGTTGTGTAGTCCATGTGATTGTGGTTGATTTGATTATGTCTATTGAATAGCTTATATGAAGAGTTTTGTTGTGTTTGTTTCAAGGCTAAATGCTCTGAGACTGGAAGAGAAAGAAAAGGAAGAGAAAGAAATGGTTCAGCAAATTTTGGAAACAGCAGAGCAATACAAGGCTGAGTTCTATAGCAAGCGTAACGTTACTATTGAAAACAACAAGAAATTAAACCGCGAGAAAGAGAAGGTAATTTTGTCTTTGTAATCTTGCTTTTGTCATTCAAGATTGTTGTTGGTCCAAGAAACACTGAATTCTTAGGCTTATCATTCAAGATTTGTGCCTGTTTTATATTACCAGTTGTTTTTGGAGAATCAAGAAAAGTTTTACGCTGAAGCTGACAAAAACAATTGGAAGGCGATTGCGGAACTCATTCCTCGTGAAGTACCGGTTATAGAGAATAGAGGGAATAAGAAGAAAACAACAACCATAACTGTGATCCAGGGACCAAAGCCAGGGAAGCCCACTGATCTGTCTCGTATGCGTCAAGTGCTCACGAAGCTCAAGCACAATCCGCCAACTCATATGAAGCCAAAATTGCCCTCACCATCTGGAGCTGACCCGAATGTGAGTGAAAAGGTCACAGATACAGAGAAGTTGTAGTTTTTGTTTGTGACAATTTTACTTCTTCTTTATTTGTTGAAAACCGTCTTTACTTTGTTAGCTTCCCTTATGTTCAGTCTCGAATTTTGTTTGTTTTGGTTTCGTATTTGGTCTTACCATTGTTGGTTTCCCACACAGTTTTCAACTTTGATGTATATATTCAATAAAACATGCTAGAAGAACTATCAGTTCCAGTACGTAGACCAAATAATATAATGCAAGCAAAAGTTCCTTTATTCACAACATATTTTTCAGCGGTATCAATTTGGTTTGATTTCGTATAAGCTCATTTAGATAGAAACATGATTCTTGTGATATATCATTTAGTTTTGAGCAACAAAATCATTGGTTAAGTGCATCTAGTTAAGTGGTTAAATAGCTCCGATTGGTAACCATTTTTGAGGAAAATAATGAGTAGAATGTCTTCCTCCTCAATTTTTTTTTCCGATTTTCAGACATGTGGGTCGGGTCAGGCCTTGTCGATGCAAATGACTTGTCAGAGGAGGAAAAAAAATCCTTAATTATTTCTCCTAGCTATTGATTAAAGTCTGGCCCATAATATGCCCAACAATATGTTTATAAAGTCAGGCCCATATTAGACCCACACAGCACGTGACTTTAGCCGCATCCTTATCGTATCTTGTTTCATTTGGCGGCAACCGTTTGATCGCAACCGTTCAAATCAACGACCTTCCTTCACATAACCGGCTATAGCAGGTAAAAGCACCTGGGATTTACTTGACTCTTCCTATTTCTTAACCGGCGATCGCCAATCCTAGGTTTAACAGGTAACCGGTAATAAGCATCTCTTTCTTTTTTTCTCCTTGAGGCCTCATCTCTTACTCTCTCTCTGATCGTCTTTTTCCTTTGATTCTACTTTTTCCGCTAGGTTTCTGAGATCTTCCATTCGTCTCGAATTCTCTTTAGGTATTGGATTTTGTTTCCGAATCTCTTCGGAATTTTTGTTGTTGTTCCGAATTGGTTTCTGCGTTTTTCTCTTTTTGGGAGAATCTGGAGCTTAGCTTGATTGATTTGAGTTTTTTTTTTCCTCTCGATTTCAATCGAAACTAGTTGTTTAAGCTAAGGATTTAGTACTTTTTGAGCTTCGAATCTGTTGTTTTCCTCTCATCTATTGATTCTGTTCTATGTTGAATGCTATGACATATTCTCTAAAATCTGTGAAATTGATTATTATACTAAGAAATTGATTTTGTTGGTTGATTCTATAGTTGCTACGATGAAGACAGCAAAGGGGAAAGATAAAGTTAAGACCACAAAAGAAGCCTTGAAGCCAGTTGATGACAGGTTAATCCTTTATCTCTCTGCAACTTATACAGTAATAATGAGAAATTATGGCCATTGAGAAAGGTATAGCTTCTTGCTGAATCAGATTTTTAGTCTCTTTGCAAATCTGGCTTAGCTTCAGCTATAATTGAAACAGTTAGTGATCATCATACTTGGAGGCGTTGTTGACTTGGTAGCTTAGGTTGGACAGACTAGTTTTAACATTATTGCTTGTGATTTGGTCTCAGATACTTGACAAAAGCTTTTGTTTCTGTTTAATTTTCAGAAAGGTGGGAAAGAGGAAGGCACCGGCTGAGAAGGCTACAAAACGAGAGACTCGTAAAGAGAAGAAGGCTAAAAAAGACCCAAACAAACCGAAAAGAGCTCCTAGTGCCTTCTTTGTCTTTCTGTAAGTTTTGTGTATGATTTCCCTCAAGGAGATTTCCACTTGTATTGTTGAATTTTCTATAAAATCTTACTGATTTTTTTGTTTCTTTGTTTCAGAGAAGATTTTAGGGTCACGTTCAAGAAAGAAAATCCAAATGTGAAGGCCGTCTCTGCGGTAAGCATTTGGCAGATTCCTTGATATTTTACTTGTACTTAGTCTTTATTAGGTGAAGTCCTCATGGTCTTACCTTCTCTTTTCCTTGTGAAGGTTGGGAAAGCTGGAGGACAGAAATGGAAGTCAATGTCTCAAGCTGTAAGTATCTTTGAAACTTCCCTGTCTGATACTGTGAGGAAAATAGTGTGAGATTGACATGAGTTTCACTTCTTCCTTTGTAAAGGAAAAAGCTCCATATGAAGAGAAAGCTGCAAAGAGGAAAGCTGAATATGAGAAGCAAATGGATGCATACAACAAAAACATGGTATCCCCTAAGCCTTACCTCACATATACAAACTCGTACATGGCTAACTCTGATTTCCTTGCAATGGGGACAGGAGGAAGGGAGTGATGAATCTGAAAAGTCTAGATCTGAGGTGAATGATGAAGATGAAGCCAGTGGGGAGGTAACAATTTCACTAAACAAGATAAGAGTATCTCTATATAGTGTATTTTATACATGACCCATTTTCTTTTGTACTTGGTGTTTGCTTTCTGAAGATATATGTTTGGCTTAATGTTTCTCTCCAGGAAGAACTACTAGAGAAGGAAGCGGCAGGTGATGATGAAGAAGAAGAAGAGGATGATGACGATGATGATGACGACGAGGAAGAAGACTAAATCGGGGATAGAAATCAGATTTTGTATCTCAAGCTTAACTGCGGATCCTTAAGCAGAAGTAAGTATTCTGTAATTTGTGTGTCGAGAACTATAGATCTAAAATCGTGTGTTTTTTTGTTTTTCTTTTCCTAAGAAAGCGAAACAGTTGTTAGCATCTATCAGGATGTTTGGTTTCAGCTTTTTTCCACAACAAACAATGTACCAATGTCTGCTTTAGTGATCACCCAAACCAAAACACAAACTATGTACATGTTAAACTCTCCCAAATTATCTCCGGTCTCTTGACTCTTTAAGGTTCTTTTAAACTCCTTCAAACTTGTTGAATAGTAAAGAATTTCAGACGGAATTTTGCCGAATATACATATCGTTTCTCAAACATGAACTAGCTATGAAAAACCGAACTATGTTTCGCTCTAATAAAATAAACTTCTCAAATGTAAAACTAGCACTCGAGCATAAATATTCTAGCGGCTCCAAAATTTTCATGTGAAACAATTATATTTAAAAAATGAGGCTATTGAGCTTGGTCTCGATTCCGATTATCATCGTTGATCTTTTGAAGCTGCTTCTCACTTGTGGCGATAAGGCGTTTTACCATGTCGAAAGCTGTAAGCCTAATACTGCAAAACAAAACATAAACGGCAATGTGGGAATGAGATTCCCTAAGACCTCAACTTTAACGATAAGACATGTTCATAATTGTGTTTTGCATATACTAGTCCTACATAAAGAGAATCCTTGAGATATTATCAAAACATCAAACTGATATCACCAAAATCATAAAAAAAGTATACGATCCCAATTCTTATAACAATAGTTTGAGCTTCGTTTTGTAGATACATCTACACCTCAAGGCATAAATAATGCATGGAGAACGCTATTCCTATGTTTAAGAAGAGTCTAACCTGCTGTTTGGTAGAGTTTTCAATGCATTGGGTAAAAAGCCGCGGTACAAGCCTATAAGCCCATCACGGTCTATAATTCCTGCATAACCAGAATGTCAAGATGACTCAGTTCAAATTCCAAGTATTTTGCTCAATACACAACATGAATTGTAAGTAAATAGACCCGATATGATTTGGATGAAGATTTTGCTCTAATGAGTTGCATGATGATATATATTAACTTACCAGCAAATGCCTCCGGAATTGATTTGTATGGAGTTCCTCTCATTTGCATTTGTCGTCTCACAGTGTCTAGAGGGTAACATGTCAGTGTTGCAATACCAGCTGAAAGAACAGCTGTGAGTAGGGACGATTGCGCCTTCTGTCTATATTCCTCCGGTAAAGACTTCTTCACCCTGTTGCCAAAAGGATATTAATCCTGGTTCAATTTCTTTTTCCCTATAGGTACTTAAAACAGATAGAAAGAAAGTTGGGAAGACTCACAGATCGAAGATACAAAAGTTTACAGCAATGTATGGAGCTATCCCCACTAGAGAAGGTCCTAGACCGTAATAGAAAGATGTGATTCCTTCATCACGGAGCATACTCAAAGCAACCTGCAAGAGTTTACATTGCACAATGCCTTTTAATAAATGCATGAACATGAACGATATAATGAAAACCCATTTCACCTGAGACATTGTTCGATACCCAGGTTCGACAGCCAACCTCAATCGCAAAACATCTAGAGGGTATGTCAACTGCATAAAGAATCAAAATGTAAGAATCAGAATAAAAAAATAACATATCTATATACTTGGAGCAGTACATACTTTCACCAAGTTTTACTTGAAACCCGAAATAAAATGGGTTGAAGTAACTTTGATTAACGCTTTAACAGAAGGTAAACAACACAAAACAACTACATTTCAGTATATATAACGATTTAGTTTTCAAGTAGAGAGGGAGGAACTTATGCCTATTTTACAGATACTTGTGATGGAACCAATTGGATGAAAGAAGTAGATTCTACAAATAGATAGGTAATCTTAAGAATTTGTAAACCTTAAACTTGACAGTTAACTTACGCCTACAAGTGAATAAACCCGAAAACGGATAAACAAACTTAGCAAGCATTAAATATATCAAACCATAATTCCTTACCAAAGTAGATGTCATGCCAGCACAAGCACCAGCCGCAAGTCTTCCGATTACTGAGAGCTGATCATCTTTACCTTTGAACAAGTTCTGAATACAAAATACGGAAACATCAGTCAGATTTCAATACAAAAATCTTGCTTTAAGATGAATGCTGTCAAATTCAATACAGAGAACAAAAAAACTAATGCAATCAAGCAGAGTTTCCTGAGGGCAAGCTCCCGGTGGTTTATCTATCTAACTATAGACCAGAATCATCGTTCAATATGTCATTCCAGACATAACTTATCATCCCAGGGCAATGCTTGTTTTCTAGGACAAGTAGCTACAGAAGTTTCTGTGACTCTGTAGTGTTGTACAACCATAATTTTCATTTCTGTTTAACACATATTCCAAATAGCTAATAAGCTAGTGATGAGACAGACTCACCTTGTAACTCTCATAAGCCAAAAGCTGGACCGCACTGTAAGGTAACACTCTTATCACCTGATGTCACATTTTCAAACACAATTATCCAATAAGTCAAAGAGAAACCAAACACTTGATATAACAACCAAAGTCCAAACAAAACCTGAGGTAAATTTCCCTTCCAATAACCTTTCACTCCTTCTTCTTTAGCTATCAAAGTGATTGCCTGCAAAATTCAATTCCAATAACTCTTGCATCAGTTAAAACATGAAACAATAAGCTAAGAGTGAGCGAAAAAGGACACGAACATCGACACACAAACTTACCTCGATAAATCCTATCGCCTTCTTGGCAGTCTGATGTCCAAGTCGTATACCATGTGTCTGCAGATAAAACCATATTTAAATTAGAATCAAGAACAAACTCATGACAAAATAAACACTTGTCAAGGTTCATATCCATTTTCTGACAATTAAGCTATTACAAATAACCTAACTGACACTCTAATCATATTTTAATACATGACTAATCAGTTACTCTTGTTTGCTACTATGTAATAAGAAACAAATCACTACCACAATTATATATCATTCAACAGTTGTAGCCATTACTAATTGTTATATAACGTTACAATTTCGTTTGTTTTAAAATTACGGTAAATGAAATACAATCAACCTCAGAACAAAAGTATCAAAGGGCCAAAACCTGCATAAGAAGTTTGATACGGTCAAGAGGAGCAGTAACAGTTTTAGCGGCGGCTCCGGCAATAGCACCGGCGGCGAAGATAGCAGCATCTTTTGGAACAAGAGCAAGAATAGCAAGAGGATTGTTCAAGAGCTGAGCCGTCGTCGGAGCGAATTCTCTCTGCTCACCACATTTCTCCACCAGAGAAATGCACGCGAATCTACCTAAACCGAAATCTCCGCGAGGTGAATTTCGCAGGACACGGCGGCGAAAGTGAACGGTGCCGGATTTGGCCGGAGAAAAGGTTAGTAAGGAGGAATTGAGGGAAGGGATACGGTGAAAAGTGAGAATCGCTCTGTCTTCTTCCATGGTTTTAGAGAGGGAAGAAGAAGATAAGACCCCAAAGGTTTGTTTTCAAAAACAAAACTTTAAGAATTAAGAAAAAAATTCGATACTGGGTCCCACACTTTTCCTTAGAAACGAAATTTTAATTTTTGCTGAATTTGTGATGAATCTAACAAGAGTTTTTTTTTTTTAAAATGAGGTATAAATGGGCTTTTATTTCTTTGGGAAAAGTTTTTATGTTTCTCTTTTGTTACTCTGTCTCTTTGAATACTACTGATTGATGTCTTCACTGTAAAGGTAAAAGAATATAAGAAAATAGTCCACATTACTCGCAAGAACAAGTATAATAAACAAGATAAACTTAAAATGCCAACAACAAACAGAAAAAGAAAGCAAACAGAAATTAATGTGATCACTTTTCAAAACACCGAGAACCTGTCTTCATCAAGCTCCCTCCCTCATTTTCATGCTTGAGGAATCCTTCTGACAAAGTCTCTCTGTTTTGGATGACGAATCAATCAAATCATATTTGCTCATTTATGCCTTTTTTCAAGTCATTTGATGATTTTGTATCTCCATATTAAGCTGAAAAAACTTGTCCCAAATTGTTCATGGGTTGAAGTCCCACGTCTATACCATTTGGTTGATCTGTGAAACACAAGGATCATTATGTATTTTGGTCATCTTTCAGTGATAATTAAGTTATATTTGGGATTGTTGTTCGATTACTTACGTTGGGGAATTTGGTCGAAGAAGAAACAGGCCGCGATGATGACATAGCACAACAATAGAACCAGTCCCTTCATGTAATGAGAAGTTCCATCCTATTTAACCAGCCCAAAAAACAAATTATGGTGATTAATTATAGGGATATGCTGGTCAGGTCAACCAAATTAAACTTGTGATTAAAGCAGAACGTTTACCTGTAAAGTGAAGGCTGTGATGATAATGGCCAAAGCTAGAGAGCTAGTTTCAAGGATGTTGAAGTTGAGATCCATTTTTATTCCTAGGATCCACGCAACGATAACACTCAATGGGACCTGAGGAAACACACACATTAACATTGCCTTAGATTTCTTATATTGCACGCAACATTTGTAGAATCTTTCAGAGTATAACATAATATAAAAGGCGAAGAAGAACTTACCACGAACAAAGAAATCTGAGTTGCAGAGCCCAACGCAACCCCTAGAGATATGTCCTGTAATTATAACAATTCCACATAAAGAGATTTCAGGCAGGGTTACATATTGAAGTTGTATAAGATGTTTTTGCAACAAATAAATTTTGTTCACAATGCTAAATATCGTGGGTTCATGTGGAAGAAATGCACACTAAACATAAAACCAAGCACAAACAAAGAATACTTGTAAAGCAAGAAAAAAGGGATCAAACTTACGAGCTTGTTCTTGAATGCGAAAATGATGGCTCCAGCGTGCTCAGCCGCGTTCCCAACAATGGGAAGCAATATGATGCTTATGAAACTCACTGATAGTCCCCATGAGTCCGATGCATCCTGACCAAGATGAAACCTCCATATTAATATTGTGAGTTTTTTTTGTTTCATTTTGGGGTTTAAACGTATATCGACATAAGTAATTACCTCGATCGTGGCCACAACATACTCTGATAGCAATGCGATGAGGATTGTCATCCCAACGAGCCAAGCAAATCCGCTCCAGAATCCTATCACTGGAGTTTCTTCAACTGTAACCTCATCATCATATGCATCATCATCATCATCCTGGATACCAACAAAATTGATTATATATAGTTACATTATTATTCGCATTAATTCTACTTGTCGAGTAAATAAACATACTGTAACTCTTAGATACCTCTTGTGCCTCAAAAAATTGGCGGTGAGTCCAGAGCTGGAAGATGAGATAAGCAATGTAAGCAATAAGCATAACTATGCTGCTTGTCCGCGAGAGACTGAGCGACATTTTGTTAATCAGAGAGGTCGATGCTTCACCGGTTGCTGCATATTTTAACAATAATGGCAGCAAATGGCACAACAGACCCATAAGCAGCAAGAAGAAGTTCACATCGGCTTGTTTCTGTAACAATCAAGAAGAGAAATATCACATAACCATCTTTGATTACCGGTATGATTTTTATATCCGGTTCAAGTCAACACAACCTGAAATTACTCAAGGGTTACTAACCGGTTTGGTTATACTAAATTTGGTATTGGTTTGGTTTGGTTCAGAATGCAACTTTTGTATCCATGTTTCCCGGTTTGGTTATGTCAAATTACCATAAAAATTAATTAAAACTAAAACCGGAGTGTAGTAAAGGGTGGGTGTATATGTACCCGGTCGAACCGCTGCTGGCGGCGGATATTGGCGATACCACCAAAGAAGAGGGAAGTGCCAAGAACCAAGAGAAGGTTTGAGAGAATTGAACCCAATAGAGAGTATTTCACCACTGCCACTTTGTTATTGGCCAACGCTAGTATCGCGATTATCAGCTCCGTTGCGTTTCCACAAGTCGCGTTCAACAAACCTCCCACTGCCAAAGTAAACATTAGTTAGGTGATGTTATTTGATTAGAGATTTGATTCGGAGATCATATGATTAATAATATTGTTTAGTATGAAAACGTTACCTGTTGGACCAGTGTAGAAAGCTAGTTGCCTGCAAGGGTTAAAAGCACTACAAGAAAATTGAGTATTCTTAGCGGCCAAATAACGCTATCTAACGAAACGATAGCGAAGTAGAAAGCGCTATATCTTCGCCCATGATAATAGGTCGACGGTTTTCGATAGCGTTTTTTTGTATTGCTATATTTTATTTATATATTATAGCGTATTCTTTTATGCAATGTAATATTTTTTAATAGCAAGTATATTTTGTTATTAATTATCAAATTACAGCATTTATTATATGCAATTTAATCAATTAGAATAGCATTTATAATATGCAATTTATTTAATTAAAATAGCATTTATAATATGCAATTTTATTCCACTAAAATAGCATTTGTATTATACATTATTTCGATTTATCAATTTTTTTATTATATTTAATTTTAATTTATTAGGTTTTTTTGGATAAATTGACATATTAAAATTTCAATATTTTATTATATTATATGAAATCATAATACAAATAGTATATTACAAAGTATAAATACAAAATTTTAAAAGTAAAAGTACAAAGATTAATAGATTAATACAAATCCTATACTAATATCGTAAGTGCTGCCAAGTATTAAAACAAAATAAAACTAACAAAGATAGAGACAAACTTCATGAGGCCAGCTAGCTTAAAATAGTAAAAGCAAGCAACTTTTAGAGGTGAAGGAAAGAGACGAACTTCTTGAAGCCTAACTAGCTTTCTCCTGTTCCTCTCCCCATGCTCAAGTTGATTAAGGTCTCCAAGAACTGCATCTATCAGGGTTGCATAAATGAGATGATTAAGGTCTCCAACTGAACAAAACACCAAAGCTCATTACATAAGTGAAAACAATCAACAGCTAATCAAGCAATACATCAAAAATGTTGAATAATCTTAGTCACATCACATGTATGATGTATCTTAGTGTTCCATGTTTCCTACTTTATAGCCTCACATTCTTAGACAAGACAACAATGTGATAAGAATTGAAGATAGAGATGCTATAGGAGGATGCAAAGTTTACCTCAGACATGAGTTTCTTGAGAATCTCTTTCTTCTGTAGTTCGTCTCGTGTTAGGTCAAGGTCATCTAATTTACTGGTCTTTGGTCACCTTTTGATCCTTTGCAAAATATCACATTGAACACTATAAAACAATTAGCACTCTTGTTTATCACCGATGAAAGTCAATTTATAGATAATTAAAATTTTACAAAATTTAGCATAATGATAAAACTTTGGTGATAATCATAAAACCCAAATCAAGTACTTACATATTTAAGCATAATGATAAAACTTTATCTATATTCCCTGCAATTATGTGTATCATCATCAACTTAAAGCTTATGTTTCCGACTTCTTTGTCATTAGAGTTCAAGAGTATACATACCTTTACTCCAAGTTCCATCTTGTAGAAGTTTTTTTACCATGAATAGCCTGAATTAAAAGAAGAACATTGAAAGAGTTGCATAGCCTATACGTCATAACCTTTTTCACAATTGAAAAAGACATTTTCTTTTACGTAGAGTCTTAAAGAGATTGTCACACTAAGAAAGACAAATCACGAAACAATTAAAATGACTAAATGCACGAACCTGGCTTTTCCTCTGTTGAATCTCCATCTCTCAGCCACCAACATTCTTCCTTAGCGAAAATTGAACCAAAACCAAGTTAGTTACTTTAATATTCTTGGTTTCCGTCTCACAGTCAAATCGTCGAACACCTTGTGTGCACAAAGAACTCTAAAACAGAACCCCTAAGATTTATTACAATACCTTCTCCATGAGGTAGAACACAAATCTCCAAAAAGGTTTGAATTTCCTCTTAACAAAATTAGGCTAAAATCAAACCTTTGCAACTTGCTCGGCTCATCATCGTTCCACACCGCAAGATTAATGTGACGTGGCACCAACCTAGTCTTCTTGTTATCCCTCGCTGCGTTTCCAACCAATTCCAAAACCTAGACAAATCCAATATCCCAAAAACAAACAGGTTAAAAATTAGGGTTTTATGAAATTGAAGATTGAAAGAACTGAGAACGAAGGGGATAATTAGAGTTTTTAACCAACTTTTCAATTTCAATTGATACGCCTTGCAAAATTAGGGTAATGATAAGTAAAAGTGACGGAAGAAGCTAGAGAGAGAGAGAGAGAGATAGAAGGAAACAAAGGAAGCGAGAAAAGGAAAAGACAAAGTAGAAGAATGAGAGGAAGGAAAATGAGATGAGAGATCTAAAGAAGAAGAAGATGTGAAGGTGAAATGAAGAGCTGGAGTTGCAAGTGTCAACGAAGGAGGAGAGATGCACGACGGAGAAGACGATGAGGAGAATCCATATGTGAGAGTGAATAAAGGATTAATCGATTTGAGCTCACTGGCGGCTTAAGTGAATAATTTTTGCTAAGTGTTGACGGAATAGGTCATTTTTGTTTTCCGCTTAAAGATTTTCGGTCTTAGCATTTATCAGGTGCTATTAAAAAGTAACCAAAATCACGAGCTCATCTATTATAGCAGTTCATGAAAATGCGCTATCGTCTAGTGCTATCAATATGGACTTTTTTTGTAGTGATTCTATCATAGCGTTTGCTTTTTCGAAAACGCTATGTAAATTTTTCTAAAACTCAACTATAGCAGAACCGTTAAAAACGTTATACTATACTGCTATTAATACCTTCATTTCTTGTAGTGAAGGACAACAATCACGTTCTATTTCACATTATATTTTGAAACATGTGGTTACTGTTGATCATAATTAATCATTTTCATTTTGATTCATAATTGATCATTTAGTCAACACTACAAATTGTTAATTACTTATAAAATAAACTAAAACATACTAAACCAACACACTAATCTGTGAAAAATATTGACAAGACACCTGAAGAATACGAAATAATGAAATGTCGAAAAGAATAAATAGTAGTAATATACTATGAAAATATCTCATATTTACACATAAAAAATTTGTAAGATAAGACGATAATAACTTACTCTGTCAAAAAGCTAACTCGCTCAGCTAGAGGTGTCAGCCCTATCAAGCTCAGGCCAAATATCAACGGCTGTCACATTTGTTGTACACATTAGTCTTTATTTTTGACGAATATTTGGTAACGGATAATTACGTGGCATAAATGCACCAGTCTCGAAAAACACAATTCATTAATTTAGTACTGACAAAAAATAGTAATCAAACACGGGATTTATGCTTGTAGCAAGAGATATGATCAAGTGAATATATGTATCTAGGAAGTTTGCTTTAACGCAAGAAGAACAAGTATGATTTTGTACTTTGCTACTATTTTTAGGTATAGTGCAACTAAACTCTAAAAACTCCATCAAAGTTGTCTCAATTTTTAAATTTATTTTCTAAATCCATAAAATTGGTTGGGAAATTCGTATCCCCTTCAACTAAAATCCTAAAAGAAAGTCATTAGGAAACTGAACAAGAATTGCCTAATTTCTTTTTGATAATAAAATTGCCTAATTTATAACACTAGTACATACAGTACCAAACTTCTTCACCAACATACATAAAAGTAGAGAAAGAAAGACGAATTGAGAAGAGAACTTACACGACCGTAGTGGTAAGAATTGGCGAGAATGGCGAGAGGGATGGCGAGAAACAAGAGAGTAAGCTTAGTACCAAGAATGACTTCTTGAAGATTAGAGAGAATGTTCTTGAGAGTTTTGCATGGAACTTTCTGAATCAATCTCAGGTCTGATTTCTTTCTTAACGACGATGAAGACATGTTGTGTGCTGTTCTCCCATGTCGCAGCTCCCTGCTTAACCCTTTTGCGGTCGCGTTTGCGTTTCCGTTCTCGGCGATTGCCCATGGCTCCACGATACTTCCCATAGTTTTTAAGACGTACGTTTTGATTCTACTACATCTGTTTGTGTTGTGTCAGATTGGTTTATATATAGGTGGCGACTATGTCTATGTGTTATTGTTTTGATTTATGTTGGGTCCATCTATGTATGCAACTTCCCGGAAGTTTCCTCTCTTTTTTTTTTTTCCTGTTTTTTAAGAAATATTTTTTTTGGTAGGTTACGTTTTTGCTTAGGTTTGACGAAAATCAAATTTTGGTAGGTTTGTTTATATACGTATCTCTCATGCATTTATCCTCTCTATTTAGGGAAATTTGTATCGAGTCATCAACTAGTAATAAGTGAGATGGCACAAAACTCGAGGATAACGACTGTGGTTGTATTAAGAAAAGAATTAACGACTGTTGTTTGTATTTAGGAGAATACGAGTGATTCTACTGAAAATAAAAAGTTACAATTAAATAATACTAGTATTCACTTAAAAGTGAAAAAAATCAAGTTTTTTTTTAGATTAACACAAAACTATATAAATAATGTATTCATGTATATTTACGATATCTTCTAAGTTTTTGAACATTCAATTCACAATTTCGATTGGTAGCCAAAATATATCATCCTTTTGAACGACATTTTCTGGTTTATCAAGTGTTGTAGTCTATTTTTTAACGTAAAAATATTATTCATTTTTTGATGTGGATCTGATCTATAGACTAATAATAATTCTATTGTGCTTAAACATGGTAATTTGCAATCCTCGCTGACACGTGTATGGAAAATCTTTAATTTCCACTCTTTTTGTATAACTTGCCATTCTATATTGCATTTTATTTCTCACTGATATGTGCCTATGAAAATGTTGCCAACATTCCGATCTATTTCTCCTTTTCAACATTCCGATCTTTTGTTATATAGAAGGTCCAAATAAATATATGGTTTTCTGTTTGTGTTCATGTGAGTATATATCTCTCTGTTTACATTCTTCTCGTGCAAATGAATTTGAATGTATGTTAGGGATTACCTTTAAAGAATGGATCTATGATAGTATATAATAAGTTATGCTTAAAGCATGCTTAAACTGGCTCGAATTAGAAATTGTGATGATTTGACATACTTTTTAACTCAAGATCATTGAGTTTAATGATTTCTTTCACTTATGAGTTTGAGACTTTCACTTGCCTATGGCCTGTATCTGTATGAAGGATCTAATGAACTTGTAAATTTTTTTAAGATAACTATGATTAAAACTACATGTGTTGTTCTGGTTTGGTTTGATAGTTTCAAACTTAAGGTATAGTATTTGCTTGTCATTAATTGATCATGATTTAGTGGGTTACGTTTTAGGTAGGTATGATATGGCTATTTATTAGAAGAGAGGACAAGAAAAACAGAAGGTTGTGTTGTACACTACACGTGTACTTTGTGTATGGACTCTCAAAGTGTGGTAGCAGTAGCATCACTCGTTATCACTTTTGTTGTACCAAATCTGATTAACGCTTTGCCTTTGGCTTTTCAAAGCGGCAGCAGTTTTAGGAACAAGACCTAAAGGCGATAAGCGGCTGCTTGCTTTTTGGCCACTTTCTTTCATCCAAGTACACTAACAATTTGAAAGTTATATAAATTAATTTAATTATTAGTTTAAATATATTTCTAAAACTATATAATTAATTTTATGGCATTGGATCGATTTTTTTGAAAAATCTTGAAATCCAACTAGATGAACATGTTTTAGTCTAATTTATATTAAAACAAGGTGATTTAACTATGTATTTTGGCTTTAAGAGTTATAGATATTTTTTTTACAATTTTTTAAATATTTCTTGGTAATCACATATTGATTTCTTTGCCTAATCATATATTTAAATTTCTCAACTAAATCTGACTATAGAAGATAATATTTCTCTGATCAATCATCTATTTATGTTTGTGATGTAAGAACTTTTGTTTTCTTTTTTCCAAATCTGCATTGTAGTTAGAGATTTGACAAATGACAAGGGACATGGAATCAAAAGAGAATATCCACTATCACGGAGAGACCAAGAATGGGCCAATATTAGTCAATAATTGCAAAATCTCTACAAATCATAGAAGACGTGACTCCAAAACTTATGTAGTTGTAAATTGTAACTTGTTAGCAGATCATACCACGATGGCTCTTATCAACTCAAAATAGGTAATGGTTAGGGACAAAGATCTCGTAAATATCATCCAAAAATGATCCATCAAAATCTCACATATGCATGCGAGAATTCTACATAAAGAGGTGATCTTTCTCAAATAGAGACCTTCCTCCAAGTTTCTTATCTCACAAGCTTACAACGATAGCTTAGTTTTTGTCCAAAACACAACTTCAAATCATTATTTTATATGCCTTTCATCGATCGTTGCCCATACGTACATCAAACCGAGCCAAACGAGATATTGGGGAGACAATTCCTAAATGATTGAGAGAGTAGTGGAGCTTTTCCGGAATAATAATAATAACATAGTACACAACCATTCGTACAACTGTACAAAGTCACATGTGTCTTTGAGTTGAGTTGTGTTGTGTTGGCGTATCTGCATCTCATGGTGCCCACTTCAGTCTATATCTTGACTTCTTGTAACTCTGATCTCTTTTAAAAAAAAAAAACTTCTTGTAACCATCTTTCTTCTTTGTTTTCAATGATTTTAGTGAATAGTTTGTTTTATTCGGAGAGAAACAAAAGAACATATTGAGAATAATTAACTCAAGCTTGGAGTTTTTCTTTTTTGGTTTATGATTTTCACCTATAATTATTTTCAGCAATATAGATTATATAACCTGTATTCCAAAATCATAAATTGAATAACACTAAACTTTAACTTATAATTGTGAAATAGATTATGTCAATTAAAATATAAAAGTCATTGATTGAATAACACAACACTATAATTGGATTTCAAAATGCAATGCAAATATCCAATCCAATTAACTTTGTGAGTTCTCATTTTTTGTACCCAAAAAAAAACATTTTTATACCCTTTCTAGGTTTTATTGTAGTTTCTAGAGCAAACAGAGGGATTGGACTAAAGATTCTGCAGACACTTAGGTAGCAAAAGGATTAGGGTACTTTTGACTTCTGCAGACACTTGAAGTTGTAGACATGGCTTTTATAATCAAAACCTTGTCTGTCATCGGCTCCATGTGTTTAATTCTGTTAGTGTCACAACTCTTTACAAATTTGTGAAATTGGAAAACTTCGATATCTTGGTATGATTAGTACAATCCTTGATCTGCTTATTTGCTCTGAAGTAGGTTTTAGATTTAGCATACTCAAATCTTGTTGAAAAGGATTGGCACTAGCTAGGATGTTACTGTTAACCTTTGAAAAGAAAGAAAGTCCCTTTTGTGTGGTTAATTTGTTCCTATCAGATGAGAGTGATTGATCTCCAATAAAGAAAGGCTCATGAGAGTTGGTTAAGATTCTTGTATAACGTTGAGTGATAATTCAATAATGCAGGGATTGCTGGTTTAATCACTGATGTTGATGCTCAGAGCTGAGATGGGGAAAAGTAGGTACTAGGTAGCTTTCGTTTTTGATTTGAATCCAGCGTCATGATATATGTATGGATAATCTCTATAAATAAAATGCTGGAGATGACGTCCTTTAAGTATGGCTTATGACTTTTGGCTAATAAAACAAGAAACTCATAATCCCAACTCTAAATATGGGGTTTAACTCTAACATAAGGAAAACAAACAGGGTTATGTACCGTAATGATGTCGTCAATACATGTATTAGAGTCATTTGAATTACCTGTTTTGAGCAAATAAAGGTTGTGTAGGACTCATATCATTCATAGAGGTTAAGGAAGACAAAAGAATATTACAAAATCATTACCAGAAAATGGTCTTTTTTTTCCTTCTACACATCAAACACTGATTCTCATGTCTTTTGGATTTCTACCACAACAAACTAAACAAACACAACTCAGCCCATGAACCAATAATAAAAAAAGAAAAGAACACAAATAACATAATCACCAAAAATAGAAAGGTTAAAAACGAAAGATGTACAAAAAGATATGAATTCTGAATCCCAAGATTTACCTTCTCTTGGCTGAATACTTGACGTGAGCGAGGACGTGGCGTGAGAGACATAGACACTAAAAACCCTAATGCGGCTTCTTCACTCTGATTCATTATTCGTTGCCTAGGTTCAAAGATCCGTCCTTCATTAGCTTGATGCTTAGGCTATTGAATCTCCCTCTTGAGTAATGACGAGACGCCTTTCTCCAATCAGTTCCTGTTTTCATCATTGCCGCAAACTCTTCGTAGCTTATTCGCCCATCCTGAAGTCAAAATTCCATGTCAGGCATAACCAGAAGAAACATCTTTTACACTAGCTACAGTCTCTAAGGTTCTGTTTAACGATATGAGAAGTGAGCTCTCTACACATAGCATTTCCACTACAACATAGCAATCATTTGCCTTTAGTTTATGGGGACCGCTTACACAACAGACAAAGGCGAAAAAAGAAAACAGAAAAAGTGTTTAAAGCTACATGTTTTGTCCTCGCAGGCTTTAAGAACTTTTTGCAAAGCATGTTTCCATTACCTATGTGTAAGACTGTAAATTCAAATGGTTTGATTACTATCAAACAAATAGCGCAAAAAGAAGATTTAAAGTCACATCTCCTGTCCTTTGTGCCTTTTTAGGACTTCCCTCAAAACTTTGGTTTCCTAACACTCTTGTAAAAGAATGCTCTTTTGAACATGATATCATACCATAGATAGAAGATTTGACACTTACCTTGTCTGTGTCAACTTCTTGGAATATATCATTGGCGACATCCACACAGTCATCTCCTCCATCTTCCTTTAAGGCGTCACAAAGCTCCTGGGGTAAAATGTACCCATTTCCATCCTTGTCAAAGTATGAGAAGGCTTTGCGGAGATGCTCATCGTTTGCTACCTTTTGCAGGTGGAGAGAAACTGCAACAAATTCCCCATAGTCTAGAGTTCCTTTCCCTTTAGTATCCACCTGTTTTATACAAATTTGAATTATGAATACCATAATTTAGTGAACTTGGATAGTGAACGTGTAACAACAAAGATCACTGAAAAATGAAGCGGAATTTGAATGATCATGCAAAGAAGTTTAACTCTACTTCTTCAGTCAAGCAATCAGTAATAAAAGTACGGTGATGTAGAAGGGAAAGTTATGTGCACCGCTTCAATAAGCATCTGAACTTCTGATTCCGCTAGCTGTGTACCAAAATCGCGAAGTCCGGCTTTCAACTCCTCAATGGAAACTATGCCATCATTATCAGTATCCATCTTGTTGAACATTACTTTGATGTCTTCTACTTCTTCGGTAGATAAGAATTCGGCAATAACCTGGTTTGAATAAGATTAGTACGATAACTTTGGTTTAAGAAGTGACTCATGCAAATAATTAACAATGAAAATTTATCTGATTAACAAACCCTCAAAGCTTTTCTCTTGAATCTGTTCATCACTGAAAATTGCTTCAACCTGGACTTCACAACATCTCCAAGAGGAACATTGGGAGCTTTCTTTGCGTTCTGAATCCATGGGTGCTCTAACAAATGAGAAACGATAACAAAAGCAGGAATAAGCATAAAATTCCAGATCAATGAAGTGATTGGGCAAATAGATAATAACAGATGCAGAGAGAAACAGCAGAAGGCAAAGGTAGATTCTGTGTACCAAGCACTTGTTTTGCAGTCAGCCGACGCTTCGGATCAGGCTCTAACATTTGTCTGACTAGATTCTTAGCGGTCTCAGAAATGTTTGGCCACGGTTCCCTCTTAAAATCAATTACCCCGCGCAGAATAGCCTGAGCAACTCCCTGTTCTGACTCTGTGGTTGAAAGAAAAAAACTGGCTGAAACTACAGAAGACTAGCATGCTAGAAGAGATATTATAAGAATCAATAAGCAAAAGTTACTTTCTGAGAAATGACATAGATATGTATGATAAGAATCAATAAGAAAATGCTCAGGCAGATGACATCCAGAGTATAAAGAAGAGAAGAAAGGGTAAACAGACCTGCCCAGAATGGGGGAACTCCACACAAGAGAATATAAAGAATCACTCCAGCACTCCAAATATCTATTTCGGGTCCATAGTTCCGCTTAAGCACCTCAGGTGCCATGTAATATGGACTCCCAACAATCTCTGAGAATTTCTCACCTGGAAATGTGTAAGCATTACAAAAATAGCATCAACACCAAATAAACTGGTCAAGATACATCTAAGGTATCAATCAAGAAACGTAAATCCTACAGAAACAAGAACCTCCCTCTATGACCCAGTATTCCACAGTAATAAACTAATAACACTAATAATCAGTGTTCAAGGTCGTCGGTGGAAACATCCAAAAGCTAGAGACTTAAAGAATGTGAATCCCTCATATGCTGAGACTCTGACACTAATCTACTTTCAAATCAACGCAGTGACACACCTGGCTTGAAGAAAATCGACAATCCAAAATCAATAGCTTTCAACGGCGAGTTCTCCTTCTTGTTAGCGAACAAAAAATTCTCCGGCTTCAAATCTCTATGAATCACACCATGCTTATGACAAAGTTGCACAACCTCAACAATCGTCTTAGTAACCCCAGCAGCAGCACGCTCCGTATAATGCCCTCTCGCAACAATCCGATCGAAAAGCTCACCACCTTCACAAAGCTCCATAACCAAATGCACAGCATTATCATCCTCACAAGCTTCCTTCAAAGTAACAATACTCGAACTCTTAGGCAAATGCTTCATAATCGCCACTTCTCTCTTAACATCCTCAATATCCACAGCAGTCCTAAGCTTCCTCTTCGAGATCGACTTGCAAGCGAGTAGGTCACGCGAAGACCTCTCGATACAGAGGTAAGTGACACCAAACTCGCCGCGGCCGAGTTCTCTGTCGAGTAAGTAACGGTCCTCGATGTTTTCCTTGGGAACATCGCTGAGAACTCGAATCGGCGCCGATTTTTTACCGCCGCCGGCGTCTTTGCGGGCGTGATCGTGGCCGGAATAGTTGGATTTCACGTCTTCTCTAGCTACAGCTGCGGGAGATCTGCAACAGTTCCCCATCACTGTGTAGCTCTTCTCAGAGCTTCAAAAGTAGAAAGTAATAGAGGTAAAAGTAGATAGATCTCTAGCTGAATTTGAGGTATCTAGGGTTCCACATTCTACGCTTTGGGAGGAATCGTAACAATGGAAGCTATAGCTAGAGAGAGAGATAGAGAGAAGCGTAGATCGAAGAAGCAAGCGTACGGTGAAGATGAGAGGAGCTATAGAAAGAGAGAGAGAGGACTCTTTTTGAGTTTTTGATATTTATTTATTTTCTTTTTTTCAAGTGATATTATATTTTTTTTTGTATTTGTAAAAAACTCAATCATAATTTGGTCTCCTTGCTTTCTTTTTCTTTTTGAAAAACGGTCTTTGCTTGTTTGGTAAATTTACACTTTATTGGATTTTATTTTTAACATATAAATTCCTTTAGATTCTAAGAAATTAATTTATTGAGGGTTGTATATATGTTTGACTAAACAATTTTTTTTAGTAGTTTTGATTGACAACAGTATTACATTTTGAAAAATTATGAAATCTTGATATGACAGATCATTCGAAAAATCGTTAGCAAATATCACATGAACTCGAAATTTTTATTTTCGATTAAAGAGATACATGCTCCGGTCAAAATAATATTTTACGTTTGATTCTGAAATATTATGTGCATTCAATATGTGTAATCATCTAATATACATCTCGAAGTTAATAAAAAAGAATAACGACAACTATGAATAAAAAATATAGAAAATAAAAGACAATAAACAAAAATAAAACAAATAATATTGTTATAAGAAAATGAACAAATGATAGAAGAAAATCTCGAAAATGTTACCATTCAAGATTTTGAAATGCCATATGTTTTTTTTGTTCTAATATGCCATTTTTAGACTCTAAAAAAGCAAGTAAAGATATTTTTATCTGGTTATACTAGTTATATATATGTGTATATATTTTGTTAATTGTTTTTTGATATTTTCATAGACAGAAAATACTAAAACGAACATTTCTATTTTTTTAAAAAAAAAATCTAAAAAATAGATGCAAATTTTTTTCCCCAATAGTAAATCCAGTATTCATTTCATCAAAAATGAGCTGGCCAATTCAAAAAAAGGTATGTAACATGCGAACGTAAGTGGTAGGAGCCTAGGACTAGGAGGAGATTGAAAATTTTGAGATGTTTCAAAACGATCGTGTGGTCAATGTCAACAATCATTTGTTTGGCCTTTGAGAAAGTCCTCTTTTTTTTTGGTTATAAAGGACTTGCATTAGAGTGGTACATTTATATACCTAAATGGAATTGAATCATACACTACTTACTTTCTGGATATCCATAAAACTCTATGATGTAATATGTATCTTCCAATCTCAACATAGCAAAGATAGTATCATATTTTCTACTAGAGTCGTCTACACATTATGGTGGTTTAAATACATTTCCATCTATATAAGATTGAGGAAGATTAGTGAGTACTTCATTAATTTGTAAACCCGCAATGGTTGCTTTTGAGTTTTGAGAGCAAACCAATGTCTACTTTCCATATTTGGAAACCGACCAACCCATCAAGTTGCAAATGTCCACCACATATCTTATATATTTGGTGGAGCGTGGTTCACAAAAATGTTTGGAAATGTAACAAACGTCCATTTACTACATACATCCGAAGCACCAAAGTTGCGTTCACATTTGACCCAATGTTAACCAACCAAATCTCAAGATGTGGAGATGCATTCACACATGACACATACAGGAACATATCTACTTAACTTATCTGAAATGCGTTCACACGTATAGTACCAGAGACTTGCCATGAATAAAGATAAGATGGGAGATCAATATGTAACGGTTATCTTCCTTTTTTGACGTCCAAAAGATCACTTGAACTTAGTGTCATTTCGCGGTGACGATTCCATTGGACAACGTGTGGCTATATTTTTGGCTCATCACTTGTTAAATTTGGGCTAATTCTGGGCTTCCAACTAAAAACCAATTGGCAATTAGTGGATTGGCCCTAACCCTTTATATATTATTGATTGTCCCATCAAACTTCCGATGTGGGACTTGGATTGTATCTCCAACAATCTCCCCTTCAATCCAAGGACCACATGGATCTTAACACACCTCCTCGATCCCTCACTCGGACCGATAATAAGCCCCTTTCTCGGGCCCCCATTACTCGGGTTTGAGGTATGTCCGTATCCACTTTTCTAGGTCCACCAGAATTTGAACCTTGGGCTCTGATACCATGTTAAATTTGGGCTAATTCTGGGCTTCCAACTAAAAACCAATTGGCAATTAGTGGATTGGCCCTAACCCTTTATATATTATTGATTGTCCCATCAAACTTCCGATGTGGGACTTGGATTGTATCTCCAACATCACTTTTATAGTAGTATCACACACACTAGTGATTCCTCAAGAACCCATCGATATTCTTTGCTTGACCGGTCACCAGTGACCGGTACCGCTTCTGTAAACTATCCACTCTGAAGCTTTTACATCATATTGTCTTTGTTAATATAGGAAAATACAGACACAATTGGTCAATGATAATCATTACAACTTCTAAAAGAATTTGGTAGTCAAAAAACTTAAAAGGCAAGATTTATCGGGACATTAGGACAAGGTAGATGAATGCATTATAGAAAAAATAAAATAAAAATCATAATCATACATTATATATATGTTTTTATAAAACCCTTTAACAAAATTTGTTTGTTTGTTTGTTTTTTCTATATAGAAAAGAAGTAGACGTTGATTAGTTATTGTTAAAGTAAAATGTGTTGGGCTTGTCTTTTCCTCAATTGTCGCGAAGTCTATGGTATAAGCAAAAGAGAAAGCATAGCATGATGGGCCATTTATAAGTAAAAACTCAAGTATGCTACAAAAACAAGGTTTCAATGCACTCAATACTCATCTCGTATAACATTTTCTAATTTTATTCTTTTTATGTGTCCCCCATTGGCTTGGCAATAAAGTTGAATTTGTATTGATGGGTATTTCAGTACGAGCTAAAATTCTTAATTTAACTAAAAGTATGCTAGAATATTTCAAATGATTGCAAGTCTCACCTTGAACTAACATTTTTTCGTAGCATATTTTGCATATATAGCTAAAATTACAAATTTGGCGGATTAAAACTGTTGACGACTTCATATACAGTCATAATGTTTTTATTCTCTTACAAATGAATGATCAAAGGCTTCCATAATTCATGCGACAACGACAAACGGATAGCAACGATTTATGTTCATTTTTCTGTCGTTTAATTCAACAACGACACGATTTTGTCGAGATTTTTAAACATCGTTTTCAGGTTCTACGGCTAAAATTCCTAACATTTCATCACCTGTCGCTATTGTTCATAAAAAGAAAACTATCGTTGCTTGTCAGCAGAAAATAAAGAAAGAAATCAGGATAAGTTGATAACTCCAATGAAAAAGGTTTTTTAAATTCTTATCTTTAGAAAAAATATAAATAGACGTAACCGGGTCGGATCCTGGTTAGTATCTATCTCATTTCATCTTCTTTCTTCGACAATTCGTTCATCACGAAGCCAAAGATATTTCTCCATCACGATCATAGCCATGACGGTGCTTTCGTCTGCAGATCGAGGTTTGTTTTCTTTTTCCACGGTTTCCTTGTTCCGTCTTCGTCTTCGTCATCGTTTGATGCAGCTGTTCTCGTTCATATTTTTTTTGGTTGTCTTGGATGATTTATGTGTCGATCATTTCAATCGAAGAGGTGATATCGTTGATTAGGTCAATGAGATTTTGTTTTGACGCGGATGATGAATTTTCTGGGGATTTTCGCAGACTGTTTTATTGAAATTTTTAGTATATAAGGAATTAGAAAGGAGATTATGATTTATGAATTGAATTTTGGTATTGAGAGTTGAGAATTTTGATTATGAATTGAATTTTTGGTATTGCAGCTAGTACTGAGAAGAAGGTGAAGAGTTCATATTTTGATTTGCCGCCTATGGAAATGTCTGTAGCATTTCCTCAAGCAACTCCAGCTTCTACATTTCCACCGTGCAGTAAGGATTTCTTCTTCCACAGGATTTATATTTCGATGATTTTTTGTGTGTTTTTGTCTCATATGTGGATATACTGCTACAGCTTCAGACTATTATCATTTCAATGATTTGTTGACTCCGGAGGAACAAGCCATCCGGAAGAAAGTGAGGGAGTGCATGGAGAAAGAAGTTGCCCCGATAATGACTGAGGTCTCTATCTTTATATTCGACATGTTTTTTTTTTTGTATTGTATAGTAGCGTTACATCATTGTTCTTCCTTTGGTTTTTACTACTCAGTACTGGGAGAAAGCAGAATTTCCATTCCATATCACTCCAAAGCTTGGGGCTATGGGTGTTGCTGGTGGCTCGATCAAGGTAATTTGCATTGCTTGTCTCTGGGCTTTTGTTTGTTTAAATTATGTGTATGGAAGCTTCAATATTGATTTGGTTTGAATTCTTAGGGTTATGGATGTCCTGGCCTATCCATCACCGCCAATGCAGTTGCCACTGCAGAAATAGCTAGAGTTGATGCAAGTTGTTCGACTTTTATTTTGGTGCATTCTTCTTTGGGCATGCTCACTATTGGTAAGATCTCCTCATATTTCTTTCTTACCTTGTTTAATATGTAGTTGTCATGATAAAGACCATACTAGGATTTGCATAAGCTTAATTACTTTTGATTTTGTCAAGAATAGCACTTTGTGGATCAGAAGCGCAGAAGGAGAAGTATTTACCTTCTTTGGCTCAATTGAATACCGTGGCTTGTTGGGTGAGTACTTGGATCTTGGACTTAGACGATTTGCATCCCTTGAATAATTTATTGTGTTACATAAACATGATGTTGATACCATTACATATATTGGACTTGTATAAAGGCTTTGACAGAGCCCGACAATGGAAGCGATGCAAGTGGTCTAGGAACGACTGCCACAAAGGTGGGGCTGGCTTCTCTCCTAGTATTCAGTTGCTTGTGTCTTTCTTGCTCTACTACTGCAATTACAGGAATGTTTCATTGTTTTGACTTGTTTTAATTGTCTACTGTATAAGGTTGAAGGAGGTTGGAGAATTAAGGGACAAAAGCGTTGGATTGGAAACAGCACCTTTGCAGATCTGTTGATCATCTTTGCTAGGAATACAACAACTAACCAAATCAACGGGTATGTCAGATTATTGGCTTTCTTAGATCTCTCAAATTTTGTATCTTAGGTGTAGGGGTCTTTTCCCAAAAAAACTGAAGGTCATGAGGTGGCTCTTGATTTTAGCTTATGGTAGATGCTAAAATCCATTTTCAAAAACAATGCTAACTTGGTTGCTCTACAATTGAATGTTCTGAACAATAAATGTTGTATGGACCGTCATCAAGAGCATACTAGACTAATGTGTTTATTCCAAATACATGGCTCCTCATTCATCTTATATAGACTTCTGCATTAGAAACTTATCAGCAACCCTATTTCAGATTCATAGTCAAGAAAGATGCGCCTGGCCTAAAGGCTACTAAGATCCCAAATAAAATAGGTTTACGTATGGTTCAAAATGGAGATATTCTACTACAGAATGTCTTTGTTCCAGATGAGGATCGGTTACCTGGGGTAAATTCTTTTCAGGACACCAGCAAGGTACTGTTGTGATAATTCCACATAACCCAAAAATGCTCTTTAATACTTTATCACCAGAAAAACGTCACATCTTCCAATTTTCTTTGTTATAGTTAACTGTTTGTCTATACATGAATAGGTCCTGGCTGTCTCACGTGTAATGGTGGCCTGGCAGCCAATCGGCATATCAATGGGAATCTACGATATGTGTCACAGGTGATTCCCGGAAACCACCAGATCTCTGTAATCATAGTATGAGCTTTCATTTCGTTACTTACAGTCTTCCATTTAATATGTATTGTTTCAAGGTATCTGAAGGAGAGGAAACAGTTTGGAGCACCGTTGGCTGCTTTCCAGTTAAACCAACAGAAGCTTGTGCAGATGCTGGGTAATGTTCAAGCGATGTTTCTAATGGGTTGGCGCCTCTGCAAGCTATATGAGACTGGTCAGATGACTCCAGGTCAAGCCAGTTTAGGAAAGGTACTATAACAAGAAATCCTTTTTTACTTTCATAAAACACAAGTTTCTCTTAACTGATTTTCGGTATAGAGAAACATGGTGTCTGATTACATAGTCAGTAAGCTAGCCAAAATAAGTAGAAGTAGGATAATTTAAACAACGATTGGAGCTCATGAGTTATGAACCATTTGCTAGAAGACTTGTCATATTTTCTGTGAGATGCATCACTTGATTACTTGAATAGAATGTGTAGCAACGGAAGAATATAGTATTTGTGTATAGAGATTAGGGAAAGTTGTGAATGTATCTGTGTTGCGCTTAGAGGCCTGTCACGTCTTCTGATATTCGTGCATAGTCGTGAACATATGAGGGACTATTCTATCCAAACGTAGGAAGGTCATACTTATTATACTATGTTGGTGAGCTGAGACAAGATACATTTGCTCATGATCTATTCTACTAAATTGAACAACCGCAAGTGAAATAAATGTAGTATACAATCAATCATAACTCAGTAAACATTAAACAATATCGTTTTCATGACCAAATATGTGTTTCCACTAGGCATGGATTACATCTAAAGCGAGGGAAACTGCTTCGCTAGGTCGGGAATTACTTGGTGGGAATGGAATTCTAGCAGATTTTCTGGTGGCAAAGGTGAGCAAATCTTCATATTTGACTTGGTTGCTGGCTATCTATAATTGAAGAAAGATCAGAGTTAAGTGGTAAATGTGAAAATTTTGCAGGCATTCTGTGACCTTGAACCTATTTACACATACGAAGGGACTTATGATATAAACACCTTAGTAACAGGGAGGGAAGTAACGGGTCTTGCGAGTTTCAAACCGGCTACACGGAGCCGTCTCTAAGTTAAAAGGTTGTGCAGTGTTTGTTGTTGCTGCTGGTTAGTATTGATATTGTAATGTGGGGTTTACATCTACAAATGTGCCAAATAATCTGACCTTAAAAAATTTAGGGTCCAATGGGGGAATAATATTCGTTGCTACTTGCAATACATAATCCATATGTTAACGTTTTATTAATTCAAAAATGAAATAATAAATAACTGTTGGTCGATGTCAAATTGTCAATTACTGTAAGTTGTTTTTCTTGGTTTACAATGACCAGTGTTCGGTTTTTGGTCAGTTGGTTTTCTAAATCACAAGAATTTACCAACTTATAACAGAAATTTTGTTTTTAGTAGAATTTTTATATTATTTTGGTTTATAGAACTACTAATTGCATTGTATTAAGAAGTTCAGTACTATGGACTTTTAGTTCGAATTTTTTTTTATGCGGACGTTGAAAAGAGGGACAGTGGGCTTGGGTTTTGGGAAGAATGTGAGACACAGAGAATCTCAGATAATATTAATCAAATGAGATGGCAAAGACGAGGCCTTGAGCACAAGTGCCTTCCATTGGCTTTGATCATTGCCACAACTCCTGCAGTCACTCCAGCCCACAATGCTGACGCCAGATACTGCTGCGTGTTTCTTCCCGCTGTTTATATAACCCAACACACACATACACACAAAAAATCGATCAAAATTCAATCATCTAATGTATAATCATATGAATTAAAAGCCTTTACCTTGATGAATTGTGAAAGATGTCACTGTTACACCACCTATCAACAATGCTGATGCTACCGGCAGAAACTGTTTTATTTTCAACCAACAAACAAAATCCAATCAGCATCTTTTGATCGAACGAATTGTTTTGATTATATGGTCTCCATCGTTCCAATCTACATTTGCGAACCATTTTCAGTTTTTCAGTACAGTGCAAATGCAAACGCCAACCACAAACGGAAAGAAGTTTTCCACTTTCATTTGACGTTTAAGGTTGTGGGTTCATTTGAAAGAAAGACAATTATACACTAAAAGTAAACGAAATCGTAAAACGGTTAGGAGGAACATACAGACGGTTGTGATCCAATGGGCTGGAGTTGTGAAGGGCTGTGTGTGCCCACTGTGTAGCGACCACTTATGAGATCCAAAGCATCCTGAGAAAAAAAAAAAAAAATGTTTTCTCTACCTTCAGTTTCTCATCTTTTTACCTCATCTCTAATTTGCTGATTCAATTATAATTGTAGCAGAAACTTGCCTGCCTGACACCATCCTGGAAATTATTCAGATAATATCTCGACATCGCACTGAGGCCATCTTTGATAGCTCCAGTCATAGTCTGCTTCCCGTACCTGCACCAAAATACCCAATAGCAGATATTGCTAATATGTAAATATTATTATTTACATGGTCTTTCTAAATTAGTGTATTGATTCAAGCGGAGGACTAAAGCAATTCAGAGAAAACTACATCCAAGAAAACAGAGAACTCAAGAATGTTATTACAGGTTATCAATCTAGTAATATGGAAAGTATATTGATGTTAACAGCTTGGAATATTCTAACAATGTTGATGTATGGTCCCTTAAAAGAAACAGCTTAACAGTAAAATTAAAAAGTCAGCATCACTATCACAAGACTGTAAGCCAACTGTAATCAATATGATCTTACGAAGGATCACAGAAAGAGATTACTCACCTTACGAGGTCGCCCTTAAGAGCATAGGTCCCGGCATATTGCAAACTAACCTCGTCCCCTTGCTCAGCCCAAACTATTAGAGAACCCAAAGGATTAAATTTTTGATGTAAGACAGAAGATATTCTACAGCTATATAACTGGAAACTGCACTGGGATTTGAAAATAGTGACAACCACTTACTTGTTCTGAACTTTGTGTAATCTTCTTCAAACGTGGATATACACTCTGTGGAATCAAACACTTCGATCCTTTGAAGTTGTAGATTCACACTTTTCTGGCCCATGTAACTCTTTTCATATGATGCAACAAAAAGATTATTGATTGCAATCAGCAGTATTTCAATGGAAAGTACAAGTTTTCAAACATCTAACAAGCTTGTATGGCTTTACAGCAACTCGTTTTTAGCCGTTATGTGCAACCAGAGACGATAATGCATGAAGTTAAATATGTAAACAAATATTTTTACGGCAAACAAATTAGTTTAAATGCACAACCAAGATCCCAAAAGCTCAGATGACACAAGGGGATTTACCAACGGTGCTTTACATGCCCCACCTGATCACCCATGAGTTGTATAGAACATACCGTACCAATCAAGATGCCTACTGGAAATGAAAAATGAAATAAGAGTAAGAAATAATTCAACAAACCTGAGTAACATTTGTGCGGTCAAGACAGTCGATGCAGTTAGATCTGATAACGCCTTTCTGCTCTTCTAGGATGTTCTCGTCTGCGTCTACAAGGAAATATCTGCTCAGCTTGGATTAGTCGCAGCTGAAACAAAATTCTCTACATACCACAGCTAGCTAACTTGAACCAAACGAAAAACATCTGACTGCTAACCATATCAACTCAGTGTCTAAATCTGAAATTAGTAGAACCAAAACCGTAATTCGTCTGCTTACCCTTGCTTTTCAAATTCATCCCCAATCTGCTCATACAGTACCCCCAGGTTGTCGAAATTTGTAGTTCCACAGATTTGATGGAAGTCAAAGGAGACATATCTGCATCATAAAATCTCATTAACTTGATGTGTATGATCGAGGAATACTTTGAATCAGTAGAAGGTGAAAGATATACAAACAAACGACAAAATGGTCAAGTATCACGAAACACCAAAAATTCATAGTGTATACGCTAAGAGGTATCCCGAAAGATAACCAAATACAGAAATGATAAGACGTGACTGGTAGAAGGTAAATGCGTCGATGTGCATACAGATCTTTACCTCACATCTGGAAGCTTCTCCATTTCGGTGGCATATGCTTTGCTTAATTCACCTTCATCTCCATGCTAATGTAGTCACGTGTGAGAGACAAAGTTAACCATATAATGAAAGTAAGTAAGTGAAAATTGCATAGCAGAAACCATATTAGAGTTGGAGCTCAGATGTCATAGATTTCAAAGTGCACATATGTTTAGTGCCATTTACTTTTGTTTTCAGGAAAAAAAATCAACCTGATCTGTTAGGTCAACTGCAATAATTTCTCCATATCTTTGGCAAAGATCATGGAAATGGCGCTGTACAACTTTTGGCTGGAGGCAGAAATTTAGCTTATCAAGGTTGAGGGCTGGACATAATATAATTAATCTGGTAACAAAATCATAAAAAGTTACCGTCTCTTCATGCTTATTTATCTTAAGCCGTGGCTTATAGCTCAAATCAACAATCTGCTCCCAAAGAAGTGGGATTGAACCTCGAACCTAGTCAGTGAAAGCAAGACAGTTACAATCAGCAAGAAATGAAAGGGAACCTTAAAAACAGAGAAAGAGAAAAACAAGGTATAAAATAAGTTGAGAGATGAAGAACCAGAATAATGAAACAGTGAATTTCAAGCATATAAATTTTTTTTAAAAAAAAGAAACAGTAACCATTCAGCTGAAATGAGCTACATACGATATTAGTTTTCCAGGGCTATGAAAGAAATCTCACACAGCATTTTATATCAACAATGAATATCATTCCAAAGATACTGCAAATAAACCAGTACAGTAACAAGAAACTATCATTTTACAGGAATGAGATCCTAACAATGATATACCTGCAATAATGAGAACTTGAAACCATTAATCTCCATTATTTGTTCAGATTCGACAAAATTAGCAGTGTCCCCTTCAAGATTGGCTCCTCTTCTCCACATACGTGTACCTGGGATGCCAATTCCAATAAAACTGTCAAACAAACATGGATGTAACTGAATTTTCTGGCCGCACTAATTAAACTCTACCTAGACGTCGTGTACAGCGCCTGGAAATTATCGATATCACAGCAGGAGAATTCTTGAGCTTCAGCTCAGCAACTTGGTAGCTTAAGCCTTGGTTAATATTAGACAACATGTATTGGAGTATGGTCTATTTAAATGCAAATTTGAGAGACACAACATTACATATATAAACAGTCCAAGAAGAAGCGAAACAGAAGATTAAGAAGATAAAGAAAAGGATATTTCCTTGAAGTAGAGGAATAATAAAACCATCCAGCTGCCACAATAAGAGAAGGTTAGATCATTAGCGTTTGACATGGAATGAAAAGATCAGTTAAATTAAAATCACACAACTTACTTTGCATTCAATTAACTCCTCCAAAAGATGCCAGTTCCAAACATATCGGGGGTCAGCCTGACAAACAAGTAAACCTTCAGCCTAACTTTAACTCGATGAACTAAATTCAGACAACATTGTAGTACTAGAAAAATTGAAGTTGCCCAGGGATCCAAGAAGATACTTTTTTTAAAGATAAAAATCAGATGAATAACCAACCTGCTTCCACATAGGCTTACGCTTCCAACCTTCAGCTAGCTTGCACCTTCTTTGCAGGCTGTAACATTGAATGAATGTATCTAATAAATATTCTTCAAGCCGTGGAACTACGTAACACTCTTTACTCAAGATCATCAGATAGTGAAACTTACTTCAATGTTAGATCTGTTTCATATGAAAAATACAATCCAGGGGTTGTCTCAAGTGCTTGTAACAGAGTCCTAAAATATGTTTCGTCCTTTTTCTGCAAAGCCACCATTTCCAAGTTCTTTAGACAACTTAACTTGTTCATAAACTCCAAATAAAATAAACCCCCTAAATTCGTATATAGATCGAAATTTAAACAATAACCTTACTTCTTGAGCAGTAGCAAACCTCAAAGCCTCATTGCAAGGTAGGAATTTCATAGCCGTAACTCTAAAAATCGGAAAACCGAGAAAATTCCCAACTTCCTCCCGAGACGTTATAACGAGCAAGTATGTTCCTATATATGAATGAAGTCGAAACCAGCATATAAAAAATCACTGTTGGATCCCAACACAGTACAAAGAGAAATGTTGAAAAGTATTTTTCAACCTGCCAAGAGCCTAATAGTTCCTCCTACGCCATATATAGTAGATACTTTAGTAGGATTCCCAGAAGATGCGTTTTCTGCAGTAGCAAAGAAACAGTGAATCTAATGAGAAATTGAATCACAGATTCCTCTTGCCAAGTTTTGTCTTGAAATCAAAACAGTAAACGGAGAGAGCTGAGAATGACGAGTGGGAAAACGATTACCATCAAGAGGTTTGATGTTTCCATCGCGCCGATCGACGGAGAAGCCTTCCTCAGGCGATTCGACGGGTTTGACGACGTACTTGTCAGGAAACTCTAGAAGCTCAAATTGATCGTAGAGCTTGAATCTACTTGAAGATGGAGCGATCTCCATTAACGCAAATTCTGAGATTTTCAAATAAATTTTCCAAAATTTGAAGGATGATGATGAATGTTGTTGGAGTTTGTTCAATCAATAACTGGATCAGGAGAAAAAATAAAAAAATTGTCAATGATTGTTCCATTATTTTTTCTTCAAAGTTGACTGTTGCCACGTGTCTCTCATCGGTATATTAATGGGCTTTCTTTGGGCCTGAAATTTAAACCGGTCCCATTCTTGCTTCAATGAAGGTCCTTTGTCCGGACAAATTATCATCCGACACAACCAGTATTATTGCCAAGAGGATCTTGCCACGTGGCAGTAGTTAAATCAAAGGCCGCCAAAACTGTTATGTAGACACTTATCGCCGGGAACATACGACCACTCGTTTCCCGAAACAGCAACTGCCAACAAAGAGCTCACTCACAGTTTCCGGCCAGAAACGATTCTCTCCTCCGTCGTTTCTATGACTTCGATTCTCAACACCGTCTCCTCCATCCATTACTCCAGAGTTACCTCCGTCGACCGAGTCGGAGTTCTCTCTCTCCGGAATCCGGATTCCGTCGAGTTCACTCGCCGACGTTCTAGCTTCTCGACGTTGATCTTCGAATCACCCGGTACTTTTTAACATTCCGTTAGATAGATTGCTGAATGCTCTCTTCAATTTTCTTACTGATTTTGTTGTGTTCATAGGGCGGAGACTTGTTGTGCGTGCGGCGGAGACTGATACTGATAAAGGTATGATTTTTAGTTACCTTTTCTTCAATCTTCAATCTTAATTAACAATGTTGGATCGACGGCAGTTAAATCCCAGGCACCTGACAAGGCACCAGCCGATGGTTCAAGCATTAACCAGCTTCTCGGTATCAAAGGAGCATCTCAAGAAACTGTAATTTTTGTTCATCTTCTCGGACTTTTTTAAAATTGGTGGAATTGAGAATAAAATTATCATAATTGTGCATAATGATGTGTAATTTGACATAGTTTAGGAATTTTCTAGTAAAGGTAGTCTCTTTTGAGTTGATAAGTCTCTTAACATAACATTTGTATATATTAACGTTTTAGCTTACAAATTATGTGGAAAATGTTGTTTGTTAGCTAAAAAGAGTTGTGTGTTCAGAATAAATGGAAGATTCGTCTTCAGCTTACAAAGCCAGTCACTTGGCCTCCATTGGTTTGGGGAGTCGTCTGTGGTGCTGCTGCTTCAGGTAACCATCTGAACCTTTTCTGGATTATGCAATACTGTTCAGAAAGTTTTTTCATTTTCTTAACCAATCTTCTTGATGGTCTTCTGAGGAATCCCCTGACTAAGAAGTAGTTTGGTCAAACACATTCTTACTTCAAATTGTTTCTTCTGGCAGGGAACTTCCACTGGACCCCTGAGGATGTTGCTAAGTCGATTCTTTGCATGATGATGTCTGGCCCATGTCTTACTGGCTATACACAGGTCTGGTTTTACAGAACGAAAAGCCTGAGTTGTTCTTATTGTAGTGCATTTGCTTAGTGCTACATAACCTAGACTTGTCTATTTTCAGACAATCAACGACTGGTATGATCGAGATATTGACGCAATTAATGAGCCATATCGACCAATTCCATCTGGAGCAATATCAGAGCAAGAGGTACTGAGACAGAGAGCATTTTGAGCTTTGATCACTTTTGTGATTCTGATTTGTACTTCTTGTTTACAACTCCTTAAAATGCAGGTTATTACACAAGTCTGGGTGCTATTATTGGGAGGTCTTGGAATTGCTGGAATATTAGATGTGTGGGTAAGTTGATGGTTCTGACATAAACTATTACAGTTAAAGGACACATCAGAATTACTAAATCTTCCCTTTTCAGGCAGGGCATACCACGCCCACTGTGTTCTATCTTGCTTTGGGAGGATCATTGCTATCTTATATATACTCTGCTCCACCTCTTAAGGTAACTTCTATTCCTAACTTCCTCTCCTGTAGTGATATGCACTCCATCTAAGTTTTGGAGTAAAGAACTTATCAATATCTGAACTGATCTGTTTGCAGCTAAAACAAAATGGATGGGTTGGAAATTTTGCACTTGGAGCAAGCTACATCAGTTTGCCATGGTAAGATATCTCGTGTATCAATATTTGGCGTTCTTCTCATCTCACTGATTTGTTTCTTGCTCACTTGACTGATAGGTGGGCTGGCCAAGCATTGTTTGGCACTCTTACACCAGACGTTGTTGTTCTAACACTTTTGTACAGCATAGCTGGGGTACTCTTCTTGCAACCTTTTATGATGCATTTTTTTGTTTCTTAAGTAATCTACATTTGCTTCATGTTGTACCTGTGTGATAATGCAGTTAGGAATAGCCATTGTTAATGACTTCAAAAGTGTTGAAGGAGACAGAGCAATGGGACTTCAGGTATTATGTATTCTCTTTTCCTGAAACAATGTAAATATCTCAGAAATGGTCTCTGCAGTGATTTGTCTGATTGTTATCTTATGCCCTAAATGGACAGTCTCTCCCAGTAGCTTTTGGCACTGAAACTGCAAAATGGATATGCGTTGGTGCTATAGACGTTACTCAGCTCTCTGTTGCTGGTATGTAGTATTCATAATTTTGTGCAGATGTGGCTTCTATTTCTTCTGCTTGATCTTATCAATTGGATATTCACCAATGGTAAAAAAAACACAAGTCAACGAAATGAATCAACGAAGGTAAAACATAAAAGTAGATGCCACATTCTAATGAAATGAGCTAATGAAGAGGTGGCATCTACTTTTATGTTTCATTTGTGTGTTTCGTGGATTCTCATTTCATGCTTCTAAAACATGTATGTCCAAGAGTGTCATGGAATAACAGAACTTATATGTTCATCTGCATCACCTACTGTCTTAAGTTTTTGGGAAATCCCTCCTTCCTTGATTTGATTGTTCCACATGTAGTAAAATAAAAGGTAGAGATCATCACTAGTAAATGTCTATTTGGTTGCAGGATATCTATTAGCATCTGGCAAACCTTATTATGCGTTGGCGTTGGTTGCTTTGATCATTCCTCAGATCGTGTTCCAGGTAAAGACGTTAACAGTGTCACAACAAATTAATCTTATTCTTGTCACTCGTCTGATTGTTATACTCTTCTATAATCTGCAGTTTAAATACTTTCTCAAGGACCCTGTCAAATACGACGTCAAGTACCAGGTAAGTCAACTAAGTACACATAGCTATCTTCTTGTGAAATATCTTTGAGTGGTTTTTTAATCAGAAGTTGCTTGAAATATACATCTTGTTTACAGGCAAGCGCGCAGCCATTCTTGGTGCTCGGCATATTTGTAACGGCATTAGCATCGCAACACTGAAAAAGGCGTATGTTGATGGAGTTTTGGCGAAAACAGAGGTGTTGAAATCCCAAATGTGGGCAAGTGATGGCATCAACTAGTTTAAGATCTTGTAAAATGTATGTACCATCACTAGAGACAACTCTTGTTGTATCAATTTAGCGGAACGGCTGAGAAATTGTAACGTCTCTCGAAATAAGACAGGCATATTATTCTGTCACTTATATCTGCGTTCAGAATTGTTTTTGTTTTCTGTAGTGTTTTAACTATTTTCAGCACTTTTTGTATTGATTCTAAACATAAATCACATAAAAACAGTAATAACAAAATGATACTTCCTCACTTGTTATATTCTAACAACTAGTACTGTTAAGAAGAACCCAACTAATATCGTACATGTCACATGTGTATCTTGAGAACTACAAAAACTGGAGTATACTCTTTTTTGGGTTCAAAACTAGACTATACGTATGTTACTGTTTTTAACAACCTGAAACTGTGTTACTACATTACTGTAGCTTCTGATTCCACAGCTTTGTGAGTAGTAAAAAAGTATATCATTTTGACTGGCTTCTATAGGAGTAATTAAAAAACGAAGTTACTAAAGTGGAGCAAGATCAATGTAGAGTTTAATTTGAAGAATCTACCGTTAAAGAGAATTATGTGTGTTTGATTCTGCATGTCACGATTTGTGGAGGAGGACAATTACCTTAAAGAATAGACTTGGCATACATATAGTGAATGTTGGAAAGTTATATTAATGTTCCACTTGATCAGCTCAAACCCATTTGATATGCAATCTCAACATATCAAGGCTCTCGTTGTTGGACCAATTATAATAATAATAAGTAGAACACCGAGTAAAACCACATTTCAAAACATAAACGCATATCATTTGATTGCACCCTCCAAACACTCAAAAACCTTCCGAGCGGTACAATCCTGCCGTTAGTAGAAGCCGTGCGTAGTTATATCACACACATAAAACAAAACAAAAACTAAACGCACTACATTAAAACCCTAGTTAAAACCCACGCTGCCAACCACAGAACCTACAAGGTTACTTATTCAGATTATCTACTACGGATTGTAGCAGCGGACACTACAAGCTAGTAGCTATACTATCACTTGTTGGTGAACTTGGACTCGTCGATCTCAATCCCTTCTTCCTCGGCACGCTCTCCACCAGATTTTTCCATTGTACTGAGTCCTCCTTTGCGCCCCATCTCCTGATAGCCCTCGTGACCTAGCTGCTCCTTTCTCGCCTCTACGTCCCATCTCCTGATAGCCCTCGTGCCCTAACTGCTCCTTTCTCGTCTCGTCCCCTTTATGTCCCATTTCTTGGTAACCCTCCTGCCCTAGCTGCTCCTTCCTCGCTTCTCCTCCTTTATGTCCCATCTCTTGGTAACCCTCGTGCCCTAGCTGCTCCTTCCTCGTCTCTCCTCCTTTATGTCCCATCTCTTGGTAACCCTCGTGCCCTAGCTGCTCCTTCCTCGTCTCTCCTCCTTTATGTCCCATCTCTTGGTAACCCTCGTGCCCTAGCTGCTCCTTCCTCGTCTCTCCTCCTTTATGTCCCATCTCCTGATAACCCTCGTGCCCTAGCTGCTCTTTCCTCGTCTCTCCTCCTTTGCTCCTTCCTACCAAGCGTTAACACATGTGTTCCATGAAACATGGAGATCTTAAGAGTAAACTTTACGTTATAGTCGCGTATAATACGTAGATTATAATCTTATATTAAGATATTAACATCTAATGTTTCTAGCCTTATATAACCAGTACTTATATACTTAACGAAAATAGAAATTAAATAGTGTCGAGAAGTTGAAGTTTAAGGCAATACCTTGATCAGCAAGATGCTCTTGGGCTTCGAGGCTGTGGCCGCCGGTGCCACTTTGGACGACGGTCTCTCCTTGCTTCGCCTTCTCATCGAGCTCTTCTCGGCTCAGTTGCTTTGACGCCATTTTTTTTTAAAAAAAAACAATGTAATTTAATTAAGTTGCTTCTATTTTGGTTCTATGTTCCGACATAGATACGGACGACGTATAATTCCTATAAATAGAAGAAACGTTTGGGTTCAAAGGAAACAAAAAGTAGAGAAAAAGTGAAGTGCTACGTGGGAGAGAAGACGCGGCGAGACTAGAAATAATGGGCTTTGTGGAGATGACACGTTGATGCTTACTCAGTCAACTTGCTACAGTTATTAACGAGCTGCTTGACACGACTCCAATTAATCTTAATCCATTCCCTAAGAAATCAAGATAATTTACCCACATTGTCGGATTTTCTTTTTAAAAAGCTGTTTTCCATGGTAGGTCTTTTTCATATCAGTTGAAATAGTGTTAATAATCATTGATTTGAAAATCTAATAAGTGCAATCTTTCCTATTCTTTTTGTAATGTAATAATGGGCTTTATAAACCTACATTTGTAAGTTTTTTTTGTTTAAATACTTTATAAACCTACAAAACATTGTAAGTTCGTCACAAAATAATAAGATTAAAAAAAACTAAAAATACATAAAAACACACACAAACTAGAAAAATGTTCATTAAAATGATAAACAAATGAAGTGTACAAAATATACACACCAAACTACCTATATTTTTAAAAATAATTTTATATTTCTAAATATGACTAGCTGTTTGTATGGCTTATGCCAAAGACCAGTGTTCAAAAATTTAGCTTTGGTATATATAGCTTTGGTATCACGCTTTCTTGTGTTCGTATGGTTGTTGGCTTAAAATGTTCGTATATATAGCATGGCATATATAGCTTTGGTATCCGGCGCAGGAGAGAGAGAACGAGACGGTTCTGGGGAAGTGGAAGAAGTTTGGTAATGCTGCGTTGAAGAAGATAAAGGATTTACTCGGAAAAACACCTCGTCCTCGTCCCGGCGCCTGATTTGAGGTTTGTTCTCGTTCGTTGTTGCTCAAAGTGGTTCCTCTGTTTTGTTGTGAAAACCCCTAATTTGGATCCGGTGGTTAATAATCTGAAACCTAATACAAAGTTAATCTGGGTCCGGTGGTTAATAATCTGAAACTCAATACAAACTCTGATTTAGTTCCTCTTTTTTGTTGTGCAAGCAAAACTAGAATGAAAATCAATTTTTGAAATTTGGCATCATATTGAATCTGCCATGGAAAGTTTCATTAACTAAATTGAAGGAGGCGAAAAGAGAATTACATATCTTTCCAAATACAACTGATTTGACCTTCGTTGAATGAAGTTCGGGACGAAGTTTTTCGCAAAATGGAATTTGTATAGTGGGTGAGTTCTTTTGCAAGTCGGCTATATGTGTCGATATCATATGGACACCAAGGCTAATATAGCAATAAATTTATAGTTCTAGCGATGAAAATTATTATAAAAAATGTATAGATAATCCATCAAAAATCTACTAAAGCAAAGGATATAATTTATCAACGATGTACATATATGGCCGTCATTAATTTTTTTTAGGTAATATTAGATTAATCAAAAACAAAATGAACGTTTAGAAAAAAGACTTTAAACATCACTATTCGAATTATATGAATATATCCTTACCATAAAAGATTTTCTTAACCCAAAAAATTAAATAAATATTTAATATCGAATTATATGAATTTATTGTCTTGAAGAATAATGAGAGCCACCTGACGTGGGCTTATCTGAAACAGCTTTCCTTCGGCCCATGTTGAGTATATAAGTACAATTCTGAAACAGCTTTCCTTCGGCCCATGTTGAGTATATGAGTAACGGCAACTGGAAAACGTAAAAAAAAAAAAAAAGGGATTAATCCAAAACGGTGCCGTTTAAGAAGAGAGTACACAAAGCGAAAACCCTAGCACCTTTATTTGAGCCAACACTTTCATTTCTCTTCTTCACCACCATTTTCCCCCAATCGCTCCTCCTTAAACCCTAACATTTTGCTTCCCCTGTTTCGATCGTCGAGAGTTATCAGAGATGAGTTCGGACGATGAGAGAGACGAGAAGGAGCTGAGTCTTACCTCTCCTGAAGTCGTTACCAAGTACAAGAGCGCCGCTGAGATCGTTAACAGTAACGCCCTCTCTTTCTCTCTTCTTCTTTCGATTTTGAGTCCGATTTGGATTTAGGGTTTTCACGGTGTAGCTTTATCGAGTATTGATTTCTTTTTGGTTTTGAATTGCAGAGGCGTTGCAGGTTGTTTTAGCTGAATGCAAACCAAAAGCTAAGATTGTTGACATCTGCGAGAAAGGAGATGCTTTTATCAAAGAGTGAGGATTTTTATTATTGAAATGGATTTTGATTTCGTGATTACTTTTAGATATTTATGTGTTTGTTCTTTCTTTGGTTTTTAGGCAAACAGCGAGCATGTACAAGAATGCTAAGAAGAAGATTGAGAGAGGTGTTGCTTTCCCTACATGCATTTCTGTGAACAACACTGTTGGTCATTTCTCACCGCTTGCCAGTGATGAGTCTGTGTTGGAAGATGGTGATATGGTTAAAATGTAAGTTGTCTTCAAGTAATACCCTTTTCTAGATGTGTCCGTATGATTTATCTGTGTTATTACTGATGCTGTTTTGCGTTTCAATCCCAGTGATATGGGATGCCATATTGATGGGTTCATTGCTCTTGTTGGTCACACACATGTTCTTCAAGAAGGGACTGTTACTGGGCGTAAATCTGATGTTATTCGTGCCGCTAGTGATGCAGCTGACGTTGCTTTGAGGCTCGTACGTCCTGGAAAGAAGGTATCCCTAGTACTATTTTTACATGAAAGTTGAAAGTATAGGCTTTTGGTTTATTTGGTTCTTGAATGATTGTCAAAGTTTTGTAAAGCCCAGATGATGAACACTTATAAATGGCTATGGATTATTATCCATCTGATGCTTTTTTGTCATAGTTACTCTGATGGGATTTTTTTTCTTTCTGAACTTTAGTATGATCCCTCATTGGATTTACTATGAGGCGATGAAACTTTGTCTATGTTGCACGATGCTGAATGGTTTGTTTATTTTTTAACGGATTTAACCTGTAAATTGTTTTGGGAAGAGATTTCTGGATACAGGCCGTAATTGCTATGGATTCACATCCAAATGAGGCCATAGTTACTTTGATGTGGGAATGTTTTTTAAATAAAGTTTCTTGCTATGAGTTTGTAGTTTCTTGTTTAATCATACAACATATTGCAATCAAGACATTGATATTCTGTTTTTCTTATGGCAGAACACTGATGTAACTGAAGCTATTCAGAAGGTGGCTGCAGCTTATGACTGCAAAATTGTTGAAGGGGTTCTTTCCCACCAGATGAAGCAGCATGTGATAGATGGAAACAAGGTTGTGCTAAGTGTATCCAGCCCTGAAACAACTGTTGATGAAGTGGAATTTGAAGAGAATGAAGTCTATGCAATAGATATTGTGGCAAGCACTGGTGATGGCAAGGTAATTGCTTTTGTTTATCGTATCTTGATCACTTTTGGTGAACCTTTATCTATTGCCATTGTTCTCACAATCTTTGACTTTGCAGCCAAAGCTATTAGACGAGAAGCAAACAACTATTTACAAGAAAGATGAGAGTGTTAACTATCAGTTGAAGATGAAGGCCTCCAGATTCATAATCAGCGAAATTAAACAGAACTTCCCCCGTATGCCATTCACTGCAAGGTGTCTTTTGTACCCTCTTGAGCATTTTATATTCTTAAAAATATTGTCTCACGCACCGTTACTATCAATACAGGTCACTGGAGGAGAAAAGGGCTCGTCTTGGGCTTGTGGAGTGTGTGAACCATGGTCATTTGCAACCATATCCTGTTCTTTACGAGAAGCCTGGTAAGGAGGATGAAGTTTTTTTTTTAATCTATAGAACTCTTTTATCTGAATCTTGACATCAGGACTCGTGTCATTTTTCAGGGGATTTTGTTGCCCAGATTAAGTTCACAGTTTTGCTGATGCCAAATGGATCGGATAGGATCACTTCACATGAACTTCAGAAGCTTGAAACTAAGACCTCTGAGGACCCTGAGATCAAAGGGTGGTTAGCCTTGGGTATCAAGAAGAAGAAGGGTGGTGGAAAGAAGAAGAAAGGTAAGAACTTAAAACTAAATTTCCAGACTTTTACTTTATATAATGCGATCCACATGTTGATTAAAAAGATTCAATTTGGTGTTTAGCAGCCAAGAAGGCAGGAGAGAAAGGAGAGGCTTCAACAGAGGCTGAGCCAATGGACGCAAGTAGTAATGCTCAAGAATGAGTAGGAAGATTTGTCTTTGTTTCTTTTAAAGAATTTTTGAAACTTGAGGTACCTCTTTCTTTGTATGTTTCGGTTTCAAGAGAGTCTCTTCTTAAACAAAAAAAAAACAACAAAAAAGAGTTTATCACCTTTGTGCATTTTTTTGCACAAAACACCTTTCATCATCATTTTTCTGCTTGTCCTAAACGTGTATCTCATTCTCGAATCAAAAATACTTGGTGGTTTCTAAACTTAGTTTATCGGTAGTCTTTTAACCAAAAAAGTCAGCATACTGATCTTGTACATAGCTCAAGTGCAATGCTGTTTGTGCTACCAGCAAACTTACTCTTTTAATGTGTGTGTTACGTGGTAAGGAATTTGATTTCACAGAAGAGAAAAACTTTCGACACTTGCATATGCATCTTTGGAAAACTTTGTGACAGAAGGACAAACACTTTAGCTTTGTGATTAAACCCTCTAACCTATACAGAGGTTCTTGACGTGGTCCATAGTTCAGTGGGGCGGCTTGTGGGTTGTGGCTTCTTCCTCATTTTTCCAGAAAACCTCATAAACCTCTTCTCACTTTCTCCGGAATTTGATTGATTCCCTCGAGGAAAAATCAATCTTCCCGGGAAAATCAGAAAAAATGGCGGCTAGATTGTTGTTCCGTCGAAGTTCCCAAATCCTCCGATCTATTCAAAGAAATCCTCAAATCTCATCATCATTCGAATCTCCTTCCCCGATTTTTTATTCATTGACCACCTCCTCACCAGATCCATCGCGATTATCATCCTTAACCTTCCTCCGATCTCTCTCCATCGCTCGTCGTGGTCCAACGCGTCCTAAGAAGATCGACATCGGAGCCAAAGCGCGTCAGATGCAGAATCGCCGTTTGTGGACCTACGCGTTAACCTTCAGCTGCATCGCCGGCTTCGTAGTTATCGTCCTAAACCAATTCCAAGATCAGCTTGTCTTTTACCTAACGCCATCAGACGCTATGGAGAAATTCGCAGAGAATCCAACCAAAAACAAATTCAGACTCGGTGGTTTGGTTCTAGAAGGTAGCGTTGCGCAACCGGCGGCGTCACAGGAGATGGAATTTGTGATCACCGATCTGATTACAGATATTTTGGTTAGATACAAAGGATCTTTGCCGGATCTGTTTAGGGAAGGTCACTCGGTTGTGGTTGAAGGATTCATTAAGCCGTATACGGATGAAGTGAGGAAGGAAGTTTCTACAAAACCTGTTTCGCAGAAAGCTAGGAATCTCGATTGTTTCTTCTCGGCCACGGAAGTTTTGGCTAAGCATGATGAGAAGTATATGCCACAGGAAGTTGCGGCGGCGATTGAGAAGAATAAGAAGATTATTGAAGCGGCGGCAGCCACTGAACAAGCTGCTCAAGTAGTGGCTTCTTAGTTTGGTATAAACTTCATTCTTTTTAAGTTTATCAAAATTTTCCCCAAGTTCGAGCTTTTGGTGGGTATTATTGTTCATCTTATAATGATATATTTGATTATAGTTTCTGGGAAAAGAGTAGGAAGATTGGAATGGTTTATTCCTGGAAAACAGAGATTTGATTTTGAGTCTATTTGAGAATTAGGAGGAGAAATGTGATGATACACACTATACAGTAGCTTTGTTTGATCCCACAAAGCTATAAGCTAATCTACTTTCTTGTTATGTTGATCAAATAAAGAAACAATTTGACGAGGGATCAAATTTGCTGCTTCGTTTCTTGTGTTTTTGGATGTTTTGTTTGTTGTTGATTCTGTACACAGATTAGGTTTATTCAGTGAAGTTATGTTTGTTTGTTGTTGTTTCTCTGCTGCACACAGATTAGATTGATCTAGTGAAGCTTATCAGCTTGACCAGGTCGTGGGTATATAAATTGTAAATGTATCACCAAAGTAGTAGCTTGTGTGGCCTTATCATGACTAGGTACTATAGACAAAAGATTTGAAAATATCGATCTTCCAGAACTTCCTGTTAGTTGTTCTGTATGTTCCAAGATCTTTCTTTGTTGTTCTATACATATGTGTCGAGCTTGTTGACAATCTCGAAGATGGTTACACATTCCTTTTATGCATCTTATGTTCAGGCAATTCTGGCCCTGGAGATTTCAAGTTTGTACTTTCTGAGTCCTTTTTGGATGCCTCTATTTGCCTCTAGAATTTTCATTTTCAAAGTTTTTAGCCTTGGAATCATGGCATTGTGCTTCTCTTGGGCTTGGTGTTAGATAACCAACTACTAATATAGCTTTAGCATAAATTGTTCCTCTTATAGCTTTTGCAGTTTTTTAACTGCATCTTTATATATGTAATAGTCTTTCAGTGCATAGCAAGTATGGAAACGAGTGGTATATGATTCAGTCATCAAAAACTGACTATCAAGTAGGGAACGAGGCATCACAATATTTGTCGCTACCAGGTTCGATTGCTATGGACAAATCGCCATTACTCTACTTGCTGCTCTATTTCTACTTAACTAAATTCTGATCGAGGCCATGCTACTCTTCGATAGTTTTTGGTTTTTTAGTTCAATCAAGAAAATTCCTATTTTAGGCCTAAAAATTCCTTTTGGTTGGGGACCATGCCAAGTTCAATCTCTCTCTATATGCGTTGTGGTGGTTCTGCCGGCCTGATCTGGGCACAGTCTTGTTTCGGCCTGTTCAAATTCTGCCAAAATGAGTGTTACGTGCACAACTCGTTCCATTCAAGGCCGGTTGGTTGGATCTAAAACCAGTCGTTAACTATTTTTGGTAATCTTAAATAATACTAAACAAAAGAAAAAATTGACGTTTCACAATTTATTTGAAGAATCATCATGTATGTGAAATACCAAAATTATTGTTAGTATTTCTGAAGATATTTTTGTTCACACCCAAGTCGTAAGAAATTCTAATTACCGGAAAAAGGGAAAATAATAAAAATTGAAAACCCGTGTGTGTATCAGGAGAATTTATATGGCCGCTTGAGGAGGTGTGAATCATCATCCTCCGTCAAAAAACCCTAATTTGTTGCTCCAAAAGGTTTTATCTCATTCTCATACTCCAATTCCTTCTCGAAAACAATGATGCATAATTCAACCGACGAATCGGAATGGGAGGTGAGACCTGGTGGTATGCTCGTCCAACGAAGAGACGACACCGCTTCCTCCGACCAACCTCTTCAGGATCCCGACTCTGCTTCCGCCGCTTTTTCTCAGACCATCAGAATCACTGTTTCTCATGGCTCATCCCACCACGATCTTCATATTTCTGCTCACGCCACTTTCGGTAACAAAACGCTCAGCTCATTTCCCGATCCGTTTCTATTCCTTCGCCTTGAAATTCCAAATAATGGAAGCCTCAGAGAATTTATCGTGATTCATTATGGAGTTTATGAAATTTTCCTTGCTTAATCTAGTTTTTTTGTTGAGGTTGTGTTAATGTAGTTAAGATTGATATGTTTAAGCTCGAATGTGATAAATAGGGGATGTGAAGAAAGCCCTTGTCCAGAAAACTGGGTTGGAAGCTAGTGAATTGAAGATCTTGTTCAGGGGAGTTGAGAAAGATGATACTGAACAATTGCAAGCTGCTGGTGTTAAGGATGCGTCTAAGCTTGTTCTCGTTGAGGATACGAATAAGAGAGTGGAACAAGTTGAACAGCAGCCTCCTCCTGTGGTGGTAACCAAAGAGATGGCAAAAGCTATTGCTGCACTTGTTGCGGTTACAGAAGAGGTCGATAAGCTCTCGGATAGGGTGAGTTTTTTTTAAAAGGTTTTTGTTACTGTAGGAGAGGAAGGAAGGATTGTGCTTAAGCTAGGTTTGTTTCTTATTTTGAAATTAGGTTGTTGCTTTAGAAGTTGCTGTGAATGGAGGGACGAAAGTTGCGGTGCGGGAGTTTGACATGACTGCAGAGCTTCTCATGAGGCAGTTGCTCAAATTGGATGGCATTGAGGCTGAAGGGGAAGCTAAAGTACAGCGTAAGGCAGAGGTTAGTTTTTAGTTTATTACTTTGTTCATCTGCGTGCATAATAAACTTGTTCAGACGATAAGAGTGTTAATAGAGTTCAGAATTATACTACTTTTATAAGCTAAGATTAGTTGCAACGATCTAGATGTAGACTTTAGTAAAGACACATTCAGATTTCATATATCGTTTTTGTTTCATATAATTGTAAATGTAGAGACTTTGGTTAAGATACATTTATTAGTTTTCTTAAGATTTGGGATTGTGCTCCTCTGAATCATCTTGTCATCTTTCTTCTATCTTCAGTCTAAATTAATCATAGACTGAAGAATGATTGGGTTTTGTGTTGGCAGGTACGTAGAGTCCAAAACTTGCAGGAGATTGTGGATAAGTTGAAGGCAAGATGTTCAAATCCGTTTGTGGATCAGAGCAAAGCCGCAGCAGTAAGCACTGAGTGGGAATCATTCGGAAACGGTGTTGGAAGCTTGAACCCTCCTCCGCCAGCTTCGCCTTCAGCCAATGTAACTCAAGATTGGGAGAAATTTGACTGACTTTTTTATTACTGTTACGTTGCCATGAAGGAAAAAGTGCTTTTGGTTACTGTTTATCTTTTTGATTATTGTTAAATTGGAAAATAACCATAAAAGTATCGGCTTTATGCTCCTCCAGTGTCTATATAAAATTCGAATAGTATCTGAATCTACATCTTTTGTACGAAACGAAATGTTCAAATAATATTTGATGTCTCTGTAGTGCCTAATTGGCTAATGTCGTTGTAGTAAGATTATGGATACACTTTTTGAGTTTTGGGAATACTTTTGCATTTTGTGTTCCCATGTTATAACAATCGGGCGTTAAAGTTTGATTGATAGAGATAAAATGTAAAAAAAATAATATATGCTTACTGTTGCCTGTTTCAGTCACTTTATACATTTTAACACTGTCAAAAATGGATGATTTATTAACCAAATAGATTGAATGAGAGTAATGGGTGGGTTGGGTTAACCCATTTGAAATTTTTGGGCCAAACTAGTAATGGGTCGATTCGCAGTCTTTTTTATTTCTTCAAATATTTGATGGACCTATAGCTTAATTTATTATGGCTTATGGATGTTGAGCATTCAAACTTAATACAAAATCAAACAACACTTTAGTTTATTATCTAGATTCGACATCATAAAATATATGATATTATTTTCTAGAAAAATCTCTAGTCAGAAATTTCCCAAGACCTATGAGCTTTTCCATATCTCGTATATTGTCTTTTAAAAATCCAATTATTGCCATACAAACAAATTCACCAAAATTATTGTGTGTGATTAGTAACCCTATACCAAAAAGTAAATGGTGTACGTTATCGCTAGTATAGTTACCAATCATATAACGGTACAAATTAGCGGTACCATCAATCATTTATGTATTACTAATTTTTTTACCATAATCTTTTATGCCAAAATTTGTGTTATCTAATATTTGAACAAAAAAATGATTTTATTGAGAAGACAGTAAAAAAAAAAAAAAAAAAAAAGAAGAGAATTATGTGGGGACATAGAGAAATAGACAAGTGATTTAGGTGGGTAATGTACAAAGTGTATAGTACGATCCGTGCTTTTGGATAAAAATACATTCTTACCCGAAACTAAAAAGACATTCTTAGCTGTCTCACCCACATGACCTTAAGTTTCATTCTCAATTATATGTTTCATAGAATTATATTTATCTATATAATAATAATATTCGTGTGTCATCACATAAACTAATAATCACCCATCAATATATCAGACTTAATCATAGCTTAACACAGATTTAATTACGATTACTTCCTTAAGCATTTATATATAACAAAATTAACAGTAAAACGTGTTGACATGACTTCGCCGCTTAATGTGGGTGGCAAAAGCCCTTTGCCGGCTATCTAACAGCACATACTAATTTTATTATTATTAATTTTCTCGACAATTTATTATGTTCTGTCAAATAATATTTTAATTTTAATATATATTCTATTCTATGATACGTTTCTTACGTTTTGTATCAGTAAACATAATTGGTTTTGAGAGAAAATATCAGCAATGTAATTGTGTCACGCACAACCGGTATATGTGGTAGCCTCAAACATTTTAAAGATACTTTACATTATTAATATAAATGATAACGACGAATCTCTGCAGAAATATTGTTTATGAAAGATTCTGACAGATCTATGGTGGTGTTTTTTTTGCGTAATTTAAACTGGCTACATAGTGGTAAAATTATAAATTTATTTGGTCAAGCGGATTATAGTTTTGACATATTCTAACAGACAATTTGATAAGTGATTTTAGTAAAAATACCATATCCACTCTTGTCTTGTTCAAGTTCCACTTTGGGTAAAATCGGACAATCTTCCGCTTATATTTTAGATATAACAAAATCGATAAATATGATCTAACTTCATAATTTTGGTAAAAGCATAAGACCCACCCAAAAGTAAAAGTTCAAATTCAGTAAGAGAAAAAAAAAAAAAGAGAAGGGAACACAACAACGAATACACATTTGAGACTAAACAAATAGAAAAAAGGGAAACAAATGTAACATAGAAGCATGCTAAAGAAAGTGGGGATAAATAAATAAACTGTCAAAGTAAATTAAAGGCCAGTACTTTCATATAAATGTTTAATTAATTATGTATATTTTTTTCAACCTTTTTGGAGATTGTAAAAACTAAAAAGTGCCGCGAAAATCTAAGAAATAAAAAATGGCAGTTGATAACGTTAGAAGAGGATTAATTTAAGCTTTAAATGGAAATAAAATAAACTAATCAAATTACTTTCCACAAAACTAACAAGAGGACAAAAATTAAAAAGGCAAAAAAAAAAAGAAGCCACACAAACAAACACATATAATAATAATAATTTTTAAAAAAATTTAATTTTGCATTATTAGAACACATGACTTCTCTCTGAAAACAGATTCGTAAAAAAAAAAAAAAAAAAAACAATAAACCAAAACTGAGAGAGATCGAGCGGAGGAAGATTCTTCCTCCAATTACCTCTCTCTATTTTTACGGATAGATTCGTAAAATTAGTGCGAACAAAAAAAAAAACGAACCGGATCGATGAAACTTACACTGCAAAAACACGATTTCCGAGAAGAAGAAGACGAAGAAGAAGAGCTTCGTTGAGGAAGATATAAAAAACACAAACTTTGTAAAATATTTTTTGATTTTTATTGGTTTTGCTTAAAGGGTCTGAAGCACCGGACTTTTGGATTGGCTCCGTGATCCAATCCTCGGAATTGTTTTAAAGGTGACGGAAGAAATTTGTAAATCTTGTATTTTGCTTTGACCCAATTCAGATCTTTGGATAAATTTGAAAACTTTGTTTGCGTTTGATTGAAGATGCAGCATAATCTCTTCACAACAATGCGAAGTTTGAAGCTTGCAGAAGGTTGTAAAGGTACACAAGTTTACGCTCTTAACCCATCAGCTCCTCCTCCGCCTCCTCCTCCTGGTAATAGCGGCGGTGGTGGTAGCGGTGGCACCGGAGGAGGTGGAGGAGTTGGGGATAAGCTTTTACAACACCTTTCAGATCATCTTCGTGTTAATTCAGTCCGATCTAAATCAAGCCGGACTTATCCTCCTCCGAATCAAGCAAACGCTGTTGTTTCGCCGGAGTTTCTTCTTCCCTGTGGACTTCCTGTGACGGATCTGCTTGAACCTCAAATCGATCCTTGTTTGAAATTCGTTGATTTGGTTGACAAGATGGCTGAAGTTTATCGGAGGATTGAGAATTGTTCCCAATTTGAGAAATCTGGGGCGTATTTAGAGCAATGCGCTATCTTCCGGGGAATTTCTGATCCGAAATTGTTCCGGCGGAGTCTCCGATCGTCTAGGCAACACGCGGTTGACGTTCACGCGAAAGTCGTGTTAGCGTCGTGGCTTCGATATGAGAGGAGGGAGGATGAGTTAATTGGAACAACTTCTATGGATTGTTGTGGGAGGAATTTGGAATGTCCAAAGGCGACTCTTGTTTCAGGGTATGATCCGGAATCTGTATATGATCCATGTGTTTGCTCTGGAGCTTCTAGATCAGAGATGATGAATGAAGATGAATGTTCTACTTCTGAGGAAGTAGACTATGATATGTCCTTTTGTATTGGTGATGAGGAGGTTCGTTGTGTGAGGTACAAAATCGCGTCTTTGTCAAGACCTTTCAAGGCGATGTTATACGGTGGGTTTAGAGAAATGAAACGAGCCACGATCAATTTTACGCAGAACGGAATCTCTGTTGAAGGGATGAGAGCTGCAGAGATTTTCAGCAGGACCAACAGGTTAGATAACTTCCCTCCTAATGTTGTCTTGGAGCTTCTTAAGCTGGCGAATCGGTTCTGTTGCGATGAATTGAAATCCGCTTGCGATTCGCATTTGGCACATCTTGTTAATTCTTTGGACGAGGCAATGTTGTTGATCGAGTATGGATTAGAAGAGGCTGCATACCTTCTGGTGGCAGCTTGTCTTCAGATATTTCTTAGGGAATTGCCAAGCTCTATGCATAATCCGAATGTTATAAAGATCTTCTGCAGTGCCGAGGGACGTGAAAGACTGGCATCTCTTGGCCATGCTTCTTTTACATTGTACTTCTTCTTAAGCCAGATTGCGATGGAAGATGATATGAAATCTAACACTACTGTGATGCTCTTAGAACGTTTGGTTGAATGCGCGGTGGATAATTGGGAGAAACAGCTTGCGTATCACCAATTAGGAGTGGTGATGCTGGAGAGAAAAGAATATAAGGATGCTCAGAGATGGTTTAACGCAGCAGTTGAAGCTGGTCATCTTTACTCCCTCGTGGGCGTTGCTAGGTCTAAGTTCAAGCGTGATCATAGGTACTCGGCTTATAAGATCATCAACTCACTGATTTCGGATCATAAAGCTACTGGGTGGATGCACCAGGAGAGGTCCTTGTATTGCAGTGGTAAAGAAAAGCTGCTCGATTTGGATACAGCTACCGAGTTAGACCCGACTTTGACATTCCCCTACAAATTCAGGGCAGTGGCATTGGTTGAAGAGAACCAGTTTGGAGCTGCGATCTCGGAACTGAACAAGATTCTTGGATTCAAGGCCTCTCCTGACTGTCTGGAGATGAGGGCATGGATTTCTATAGGTATGGAGGATTATGAGGGTGCTTTGAAAGATATTCGGGCGCTTTTGACATTGGAGCCGAATTTTATGATGTTTAACTGGAAAATCCATGGTGATCATATGGTGGAGCTGCTCCGTCCGTTAGCCCAGCAGTGGAGCCAAGCTGATTGCTGGATGCAGCTGTATGATCGTTGGTCGTCTGTGGATGATATTGGTTCTCTAGCAGTTGTTCATCATATGCTTGCAAATGATCCAGGGAAGAGTCTTTTACGATTCAGACAGTCTCTTCTCCTGCTACGGTATAATCTCTCTTTATGCTTCTCAATGAAAACGTTTATCTTATGGTGCATGTTGTGGCAGACTCTAATTGATTCTAACAAGTGCTGCTTGCATACTGACAGGTTAAATTGTCAAAAGGCAGCAATGCGTAGTCTAAGGCTGGCTCGAAACCATTCAAAGTCGGAGCATGAGAGACTTGTGTATGAAGGATGGATACTGTATGATACAGGTCACCGCGAGGAAGCCCTTGCCAAAGCCGAGGAGTCCATTTCCATACAAAGATCTTTTGAAGCGTTTTTCCTCAAAGCTTATGCCCTTGCGGACTCCACGCTTGACCCGGATTCCTCAAATTATGTGATTCAGCTACTTCAAGAAGCACTTAAGTGCCCCTCAGATGGTCTCCGTAAGGGACAAGTAAGTAAAGAGTTCAACAGTTTTCATTTATGTAATTCGATTTCTCAACAAGTCAATTCTTTTTCTAGAGGGTTTACTTGTTGGATCATCCTTCAGACTTTTCCATAAAAAGATTCCCAGTTTAAAACTTTTTGCACTTGGTGTCTGGAATAATTTGTTGATAGTGGAATGTGGTCGCATCTCAGGAGCCAACCGTCCTAAAAAGCTTTTAGTATATTTGCTCAAAAGGTTATCCTACTAAATCATATGACATTATCATGAACTCCTGTTTGGTGCAGGCTTTGAACAACCTGGGGAGCGTATATGTGGATTGTGAAAAGCTGGATCTTGCAGCTGATTGCTACACAAACGCTCTCACCATCAAGCATACACGAGCTCACCAAGGTCTTGCACGTGTTTATCACCTTAAAAACCAACGGAAAGCTGCCTTTGATGAAATGACAAAGCTAATAGAGAAGGCTCAGAACAATGCTTCGGCATATGAGAAGCGCTCTGAATATTGTGACCGCGAGATGGCACAGAGCGACCTTAGCCTGGCAACACAACTTGACCCTCTCAGAACCTATCCTTACAGATACAGAGCCGCAGGTATGCAAATGACACAACCAAGTTCTAGTTTATCCTCCTTTTGTTTGTTGTTTATAATTGGATGCCAGAAACACGACAACAATGGCTGATCCTTTCTGAGGGATTCACCCACGTATAATTCCATGCACAAAAGTGTTAGAAAAACGTAGAACCCAGCTTGTGTGGTGATGGAAACAGAAATGAGAATTTATGACCCAACTGAAATTTCCGTCATCTTTCTGGAGATAGAAACAGAACTGAGAGTGTTTATCTATTTCTGTTCTTAAACCGAATTGATATGCAGTCTCTCTGGTTTGGTGAATGTGTATAAGAACAGTAGTTTTACAGCCTCTGTTCTTATCAATGTTATACTCAATTTGCTTTGCTATGACTAGCGTATTAAGTGTTCTTTTTAACATGAACTCTTGGTTGCAGTTCTTATGGACGACCACAAAGAAAGTGAAGCCATAGACGAGCTTTCAAGGGCGATATCTTTTAAACCAGATCTCCAGCTGTTACATCTACGAGCAGCATTCTATGATTCAATGGGAGAAGGAGCAGCTGCTATCAAAGATTGTGAAGCAGCATTATGTATTGATCCAGGTCATGCAGATACACTCGAGCTCTACCACAAAGCTCGTGAACCAAACGACCAAAAGTAGAACAAAACTATCGTTTTGGTTTGATGGGCAAAATCTTTCTCTTCTTCCCTCCTGGTATGCTTCTACACTGTTTCATTTTCCTTGTGCAAAACAGAAACCGAGTAAATCAAACAAGGCTTGGTTTGAGTGAACCAGGGAAAAAGCAAGCATAGCCATGTAAATAGAAACTTTTTATATATATTTTTTTTCTCTATAATTTTGGTTATTGGGGGGTGAGGATACTATAAAGTAGTGCAGAGAGTGTTTCTTGCTGCTTAAGATAATACGTTTTCTGGCCAAAAAAAGGGAAGAAACCACGAAGAAGAACTTACCTCTGGTGAAATTGGACTTCTTCTTCTGTCCTATTTCTAGATGTATTATTGCTTCTTTCTTTTTATTTATTTTTTTCACTGGAATTATGTAATTGTATCTGTAACTTCTTCAACTTTTTTTTTACATGTTTCTTGTATTGATTCTGAAAGCATCTGGGGATTTGTTTTTTATCCTCCTGAAACAAGAAAACAAAAAGAAACTATTCATTCATACATTTCAACATGTTTCACCAAAATTATCCTCAATATTTCAACATTCTTTTTTATCACTTAATGAAGAAACCATCTCCTTAATTCTAATTTTGGCTCTGAGTTCTAATGTTTGGTTTCATGATCGATTTTATCACCACATGGTTGGACACTAACTTTTTCTAAAGCTCTCTCCTGACCTGTGAACACAATAAAGAGGCCACAAATATCGGTTTTGCACACACGAGAAAGTTTCAAACTTTCAACAACTTCTCATTAAATTTCAACTTTCAGCTAACAAACTAGAAAAGAAGAGTGTCAATACAACAAAGCTGATCTCTCCCAAACTCACAATTTTGCCTTCTTGGGGTCGCAAACAAGAAACACTTTATACCCTCAGATGATTTTGTATCTTACTGTTGAAGAAATGATGGATGTTAACCGATCCCGAAGATTGAACTTCAATGCTCCATTCTTGTCGACGAAGCGCCATGTCACCCAAGAGAAGCTTCCGGGTCAGTTTCCGGAAGCTTCCGTCCCGTTTTGCTGGGAGACCGCTCCCGGGATGCCCAAGAACTCGTCTCATTTGAAAAATGACGCTGAATCCGAGACGCCCCGCCTCAAACTACCTCCTGGAAGATTGAAGGTTTATCATTCTCGCTCTAAACCATAATATATTTTCTCTGTTTTCCCGTTTTAGGTTTTTCAATCCATTCATTACCAATTAAAATTTTGTCATTCGTTCTACATCATATATAGGTGCACGTTAAAGGTGAAAACGACGACTTTGATGACGCCAGTGAGAGTTTAACACCAGCTAGATTGTTGCATATGAAGAAACGCAACAATCACGAACATTTCCATCAAACCAACCAAGACACGGTCGATGTCTTGTCTCTCACGCAAGCCATAGACATGGTCGAACTCCCAAAAGATAGCGTATCGGAATCGGATGGGAGCAGCGGAGCAGGTGACTCAAACGGCTACTTAACTATGGAAAGCACAGAACGAAGCGAAGACATGTCACCGAGTTACATAATAGAGCGGTTTCTACCGGATGCAGCGGCTCTAGCAGCCGTGACATCAGCGGCTAGCCAAAGAAGGAAGAAGAAGCTCTCTTATTTGAGTGGTGCAACCGTGAGGCAGTCTTGTTTTTCACCAAAAGCTTGTGGCTTACATGTATTGCTGCCTTGGAGCACTAAGCATAGAATCTGTGGCGTCAAAAATGCATTTTCTCCATCTTCCCACGTCCACTTGCAACCCAAGTTTATTACAAAAAAATAACTAGTTGAATCAAGCTACTTTTTTGGTTTCTTGAAAAAAGAAAAGAAAAGCATGTACAAAACATAAGGCCCTTTAGCCAAAATTGTTGCAGCTAGCTTTAAAATTATCATGTAATACTTTTATATATATAAATCCACAAATTAGACTTTGGATCTGTTCTGACCAAAAGAATTGTTTGTCCAGATCTCATGATTTCTTAAAATAGGCCATCAGGCTTACAGATCACCTCATTTTTTTTTGGGTAGTTTTAGAGAGTTTAATGATATGATAAGATGTCCAAGTGCAATATCTGAAGATTTTTTTCTCTTTTTGTAATGTAAAATTTATCCAGCAAAAGAAATACTTAAACAAATGACTTTGCCTTTTTCTGAATTTTTTGGAAGAGAAAAAGAAACCAACTTTTGCAAAAGAATAGGAAAGAAATCTGAGATTGCAGAGATATGAAACTTGACAAAAACAGAGTGGCCCATTTTTCAAAAGATTAAATCCTAATTATTATTTTTCTCAAAAATCCTAGCTATCTAATAAATAAAAACACAAACTTTTTTTTATGGGCAAAATAATTATGACTAGTTGTTGTTATATACTCCATATAAAAAATCTTGGAAAATGGTGGTGACAAAAAAAAAACTTGCAAATTGGTAAAATTACACAAATTCACATCTATTCACAACAAGGGACGTGTGGATTCGTGAAAATCAGACAAAGAATATGAAAATGCTTTTAGTTTTAGACAGTTAGCTGACACGTGTAATGAAATATATGGTAAACAACAAGTTACGAGGTACGTGTAAAAACCACATGACCGCTTGTCAGAACAGTGGACGTGTCGCTCTTTTCTAGATTTTCTACCGACTTAGTACAACTTTAGTTAATTAATATATTATCTCATTGTATATTAAATCACTATTTTGCATCGATAAAGTTCAACATCAAACTACTTTTACAAGATTAAATAAAATGGCACTGTCTTAAGGAAAAGTGGAACCAATGGTAAGGAAAGAAACAATAGGAAGGAAATATGGAAGAAGGCGTTCCAGAAGCAGAGAAGGTCATGTGTTTAAAAGAAGTAGAAATGAACAAAGATAAACAAGAACTAGAAGAAGAAGAAGAGAAAGGAGCTAAAGGTGGGATTTTGAACAATCTGATATCCAACTTTATGGATGCAACAACAACAACAATAGTAGAGGGAAAATCTGGTGAAAACATTCAAAAATTTGAATGTGAAGATGAAAATGACAAGGAAAAAGAGAGCTCGAGTGTTGGAGTCTTAGAGAAGATTATTTCTCATCTGCCAGGTACGGTACTCTCGACTTTAGTATTGTGTGTTAACCTTCGATCTTGCAATTATTTTATTTTTTGGTCAAGAGATTGTTCGCACTTTAATTTAGATTAGTTAGACGCTTGCTTCGATGGAACTCTAGTGTTAAGATTATGGAGTTGGCAAATGATTTAAGTAGATAATTGTTAATTTGTTTGGAAATGACTTTTGGTCCCTAAACGCAGAAGACGCAGCTCCAACAACAGAGGAGGCAGCCATTTTGATCCACTCTGCGATTGACTGAAGAAGATTTCAACGACGACGTTTATAATTATTTTTACTCTTCTGTTTTGTAAGTTTGATATTGATCTTCACGTACGAGGCTATTTTGTATGTTTGTGTCTTTTGTGAATTCGATATCTTCTTAAATTGGTTATGCAGTTGTTTTCTATAGTCTATAGAAAATTAGAGATGATTATTTTGGCTATCTGGACATTTGGACTAGCAAACAACGTTGAAAGGAGGAGATCTATATGGTCAAGAGTTGGACATTTTAGTTTCCGTGTATTCGGATGTTGAAGTAATGTAGTTTACTTAGAAAAGTATCAATAACTAACAAGTATATTATATGTAAGTAGTGTATTTTAAATTTGTATAAGATTTTCTTTTGATGATTATGGGTCCGCTAAAATCTAGATTAATATATTATACTATTTTTGAAATATTAAAACATTAATATATATGAAAATAAATTTAGGAAAAAATAATAGTCCAACTCCAATATATAGAAAATAATATAAATATTCTTTTATGATATCAATTTATATTATGAAAGAAAAAAAAATGGAAAATTTAAGAATTTATTTAGAAGTTGTTATAAGAAGTTAGAATAGGATAAGCATCTATATATGGTTTATTTGCAATGTTAATTGCGATATTGTAGAATGCTTTTGGAAAAATGAAAAGTTATTAAAAAAGACTGTAATAACCCTTGTCACTACAGTCTACAGGTAGAACAAATCTACCTCACTTTTATTTCCATTCACATTTAGATAATGCTTACGTATGTCCTTACATCTCTATAATTAACAATTAAAGGAATGTAATCAAGTACTTCAAATATATACATAATCATATATTAAAAAATTTATGGGAAAATATAAATTGAATGGAAAATATGTACATTACTTTTTTTTGTTAAAGAAAAATATATGTGGTTGTCTCCACACATTTAAACAGATAAGAGTTGTGTTTAGTTGCAGAATTTTTTTTTTCAAAGAAATAGTCACATTATACTTTTTTTCTTTTGTCAACGAGAAAGTCATATAATACAGTCGGAAAATAAGATGGGAAGTGCAAAGGAAAACATTTCGGGGATCCGTAGAATCTTCAGATCTTTGGTGAGAAAGATACTTCCTAAGAAGCCAAAAGATCATGAAAGCACAACCGAAAATAGAGGTATTTTTTCCCCCGGTATTTGCAGTTTGAAAAGCTATGTATTCAATTTATTATAAATATATCAAAAACTACTTTTCAAATTTGTTAATTTCATAAGAAAACATAAACGGAGGAAATTTTTTGGGATAGTTTTTCCTAGTATTGAATTCATGTTTCTTATGTAATTGTTGATGTGATAAACAAATAAAAATCTTACAAGATTATAAACAAATTGATCACTTTAAGAGATATGAAAGTATAAAATGGTTACTAAGAAGAATTATTTTCTTAAAAAAAGTACGAAACAAGAAAAATATATAAAGAAAAACACTTAGCCAAACTTTTGTTTTTACATTCATTAATCTTACGACATGCTCGACCCAAGTTGGATGAGCAAAAATGCACTGATCCAAAGATTTATATGTCTACTGAAAAGATTTTTTTTTTTTTTTGACAGCCATCTACTGAAAAGAAATTAAAGAAGAAAAAATATCATATTTTTCAAGGTCAAATTGAAATGACCTAAAAATTAACCAAAAACGAGTTGGTCTAGTAACTAAGTTTATGTATTATCGAAAACATATATAAAGACTTTAAAAATATTTGTGTAATAAGTGATCTGTTTTCCAAAACATAGTAATTATATGGTCTAAATTTCGTCTTAAAAAATATACGACTCAAAGGTCTTTAACTTTATAATCATTACAAAAAAAACCAAAAAGTACTAGTAAAATGATGTCCCTATAAAGATCCAAATTTTTTTAAAAAGTATATCTTAAGAAAACACAATTTTTTTTCCATATAATAGTTTTTTTATTTAAAAAGGGATCTATTTGAAAAAATTAAAAATTTAAACAGCTCTTAGATTACTAAAAACTATAGGTTTCAAAATATCAAAAACAAAGTCTCTCGTTTTAATGTAAACAAAGTTCATTTTTTTTACCCCTAAGGCCTAATATATATTGGGTCGGAGATGACTTACGATATATTGTTTTGTTCTTAGCAGAATTGGCGATGATAGACGGTTCAACCTGCACTTTTCCAGAAAATTACGGTAATATTGCCGCCCTTAATCTTTAATAAGCGTTAAACATATTTAAAATATCAACTTATTAAAATATAGAAAGAGATTATTGAGAGAAAAAAGTTAATCAAGAAACAACCCATTTTGTTTATAGATTTTATAGAGTTAATGACTTATTTTTTAGGACTTAAGATGTCATAGTCAGGGTTTCTTTTTATGTGAATTTTAGTTCTAACGTACAAACTAGACCAAGACAAGTGACTTCTCGATTTGTGCTACTATCATCGATGATGTGTCACGAAGTCTGCATATTGAATATTGTTGAAAAAAGAAGGGATTATTGTTGATTTTGCCCTTTTTTATCAAAATCTTTTGAAAATGTCATTTTCATTAAAATCTTATGGATTTGCCATTTTTTACACTTAAAAATGTACGTATTTCGGATTTTTTTTGGTAAAAATACGTAGTTTATACAAAATACTAAACCCTAAGAACAACCACAACCGACTAAACCCAAACATAACGAATAAAACGCATGTTAAATCATATTTCCGTAGCCTGAAAAAAGGCAAAATCCATAAACTATTCAAAAAAGGGCAAAATCCACAAATGCCATCCCAAAAAATGGCAAATCCATAATTGATTCAAAAAAGAAAGGTTGAGAAATCACGATGAGATCACTGCACGGTTAGAGGGTGTAAAAATATATGTAACATGCCAGAGGATTATAGAAGATTTCCCAAGAATGAAACTATTTTCGTAGATGATAACGATCCTTTTTCTACCCATAAATTTTTGATCAGAAACTTTGTTTCTCGAATTTCGGCCTACCTATTTTAAAATAAAGTAAGGAGGAAAAGTATATCCATCGTCAAATCTTTGATTCTTTTTCTTATATATTACATAAATAGAGGTCTGTTATCCTATAAGAATAGGACCACAATCCAAACTTTATAAGAGAAAACACATTTCAAGATGAGGTGGTTCCTTGTTTCCTCTTCCAAACCACATAACAAACATGTGTGTACAGCCAAAAGTCCCTATCTATCTTGAGTAGGAATGTGACTCTGCTCTTATGCTAAACCAAATTTCCCCAATATATATACCTCTTGTATTGACTATTTCACATAGTGAAATGCTCTATTTGGAATATAGTATGAAGTATAAATTCACCAAATATCTTAAATGTTTGTCATTAATTTTGGTGGTATCTTTTGTATCACGTCGATCTCCCATCATTTCTATAATTTCTATAGGTTTCACCTTCTACTCGACTAATTTCGGTAAACTCATACGTAATAACACGTATGAGATTATCTGTTCTTGGTGTTTCCCTTAGGATTAATAATTATGTATTAAAGATATCGACTATATATTTAGTTGTTATCATTTCAAATATAATATATATGGCCAGTCGAATCACCATTACCATAATACATCATAACTATATATACCCTAACTGTCATATAAATTTGGCTAAATTCAGCCAAATATATGACAGTTAGGTCATCTCGGTTATAACATCTAACAATTAGGTCTTCTTAGCTATAACACTCGACTACAATAGTAGAAACACTTATATTTTACGGTATACATACCACATAATACAACTACAAAGTTGATAACATACTATATTTGTTGTTTAATGACCTCTATACTCTGTAGTATTGAGTGGCAGCTGGTACGAGTCAATTATTAAAGGTTGATTCGGATCTAGGAGAATTTATGAGTTTTGGTCCACAACCATATAATTAACACTAAAAATAATTTTTAACGTACATAATCGTTGAACCAATACTAAATCAGAATAGGAATCAGTTTTCGAAAAATCTTGTAATGTAGTATATAACATAATAACTTCCCAAATATGTGAATTTTTTTATTTTATCATCTGAAATTTAATTAATATTTGTTGTGGAACATAGTAAAATACAACGTCCAAAAAAAAGAAACTTAAGCCAACGGACAAAGTAAAAATCTCCGAAAGAAATAATATTACCAAATATGTGAAGGTTTGATGAGTATTTTGAATTTTGGAAAGAAAAAAAAATAGGAATCCTATTGTCAAAATATAAAATTATGAAAATTGTATATTAATTATCAATATAGACTTTATAAAAATAAAATAATTTTAAAAGTAGAAATACATCAGTTTCTTTTCCATTAGTAAGTATGGGCTTAGAAATACGTCAGTTTCTTCTCAAGAGTAGAAGATTGGCACAAACTTTTATCTTGCTTACGAAATCTCCCAACTTCCGATGTGGGATAATTTTATACTCTAATACATTTTCTCCCCCTCCCCCAAATGTTTAAGATTAAACATTTGAAACACGAAATTTGTAGGAATGACCTCATAATCAAAATATTAGACATGCTCAGTAACTCATACTAAAAAATAAATTTAAGAGTGGAAAATTGTAATATACTTACATATTACTCATAAAATATCTCAACTTTCGATATGAGACATTCTATACTTTAATATTATCCGATAGTTATCGCATCAATGAACAAAAAAAGTTCTTTTAATATTTTCCAACACTTAATATATATGGGATTTAATAACGTATTTGCTTAATATATATTCCAGGAAAAAGTGACTTCCTAATAGAAATTTTCAACAAATTAGTGCTTGTTGAGCCGAGACCCGCCGATCTTTTAAAGTTGTGGAAGATGTTTGATGTTTATTTTCGTACTTCGCAAGATGACCACGAACCCAACATGGTTGAGGCTGAGGTAGAGATCGAGATTGTACCGGAAGCCGAGATTCAAACTGAACCTGAAACTGAGACACAAATTAGACCTGAAATCGAACCTGAAGCTGAGATCCTGACTGAAACCAAGACTAAGCGTCAACTTTTTCGATGGATATGTTGTGTCAACCCATAAATTTATATATCGATTATTTATGAGTGAGCGAACTATTGATGTTATGAGAGAGACAAAGGTGAAATGGTTTAGAAGAGACTTTTGTAAAAGATATTTTTGTTTTCTGTTTTATTTATATCTAAAAAGCCGTTTTAGAGATCTCTTAGTTATATTTCTTTTTTTCCTTTCATCATATTTTAAAACCAACAAGTCGTGGGTGTTGTTATATTTGTTCCATATATAATCTTGAGCATCCCCGACTCACAAACTATTTACTGTTATATTTGTTCCATCATTTTTTTTTACCACCACTCTCTCAAAAATGGTGGTGTTCTCATGAATGTCGTTTTGAAGTTTGGTAAAAATTTCTTCTCTTCTTTTAACCAAAAAAAATAATCAAAATTACACATCACAGAAAATAAGTAAATTCCAAAATCAATTATTATATTACTTCTTCAACCAAAATCAATTATTATATTACTTCTTCAACCAAAAAGAATGAATAATCAAATTACATTACAGTACTAGCACAAGCTTCAAACCATTTTTATCTACAAATTACTTGAATCAAAGAATGAATAAAAATGAAAATAAAAATGTGGTATTTGTATATAGGTCCCTTCTTTTTTATTCTTCTTCCATAAAAACCCCCAAAACTTTCCTTTAATCCTCGTTTGATCCTAAATCTTTACCTCCTTCACCACCAGATCCAATCAGCGTCGTCTCCATCTCCGCTTCAGTCTCCGGCCTAATCTCCTCCAACTGATTCACCACCTGATTAGCTTCTGGCCTCGCCGCCGGAGACGGATCAACACAATGTAAAGCCAATTTCAGAGTATTCAAAAGCTCATCACCAACGCTTTGTGTCTCTCTCATGAGCTCCAAATCAAAAACTTCATTAGTCCACTCTTCTTTCACAATCGAAGCTACCCATTGAGGCAAATCCATCCCATTCGTCGGCTCTCCTGGAGATTTGCCAGTCAAAAGCTCCAATATGATGATCCCTAAGCTGTAGACATCGGTCTTAGTGCTTGCGTTCTTGATTTTTGAAAACTCCGGTGCTCTGTATCCTAATGTTCCGGCGGTTGCGATTACGTTTGTGGCGGCGGCGGCGGTCATGAGTCTTGAGAGACCGTAATCGGCGATGTGTGCGTTGGTTTGTTCGTCGAGGAGAATGTTGCTTGCTGTGAGATTCTCATGGATCATGTTCTCGTTGCTGTGAAGGTGAGCTAAACCACGACTGATTCCTTTTGCTATCTTCATTCTTGTTTCCCATGGAATTAGGGTTTCTGGTCCTCGAGCTGTTAAATTCAATTAATCAGATCAATAAAAATGTCAACTTTATCAAATCCAAAGTTTGGGTTTTTGCTTACCGTGAAGAAACGCAGAGAGACTTCCTTTAGACATGTAATCAAAGACGAGTAGCTTCTCTCCTTTAGGTCCTAAGTAGTAAGCTCTTAGTGCAAGAAGATTCTGGTGACGAATCTTGCCTAAAGCTGTGACTTCTCCTTCGAACTCTTTGACTCCTTTGGTTGTTTTCTCTCTCAGCCGCTTCACAGCGACTTCATTTCCGTCCTCCAATGTGGCTTTGTATGCTGTGCCGTATGTACTTTTCCCCATGATCTCAGCTGTGGCACAGAGGAGATCATCTGCGGTGAATACAAACGGACCATCGAAATGGACAAGCTTTCCTCCCATTTCACCTCCTCCTGATGCTGTTCCTGCAGCAGCTGCAGAGACTGTCTTCTCTGAGATCTTGTCCTTTCCATCTTTTTGTTTCAAGGCGGCTCGTTTCTTGATCAGACAGCAGAGTAGTATGCAGCATAATAGAAGGAGGATGGCTAGAAGAGCTCCGATGGCGATTAGGATTATGTCTTTCAAAGAGAGTTTTCTGTGGTGTTTTCTTGGTTCTTGTGATGAAGTCGGTGAAAGGGTGAGAGGATGATGAGGTTTTGGAGAAGGGCATGGTTTTGAGGAGCTGTAGCCACAGAGCTGAATGTTCCCCACGAAAGAGCTTGAGTTGAACTTCTTGGAGAGAATAGGTGGAACGGGGCCAGAGAGGGTGTTGTAGGAGACGTTGAATGAAGAAAGGTTCGCCAGGTGGACTAATGACAGCGGGATTGGACCTGTGAAGTTGTTTTCTGACAGATCAAGCTGTTTGATTCCAGATATGTTCCCTATTGTCTCTGGGATTGGCCCATTGATCTTGTTTCTCTTGAGGTTAAGCTCTGTCAGGTTGTGCAGTCTATCAATGGCATCTGGGATTGGGCCTTTGAGGTGGTTGCTTTCGAGGTTTAGTGAAACCAGAGATGAAAGGTTGGAGAAACTGTCTGGGATGGTTCCGTTGATTGAATTGTAAGAAAAATCAAGGCTCTGGAGGTGTGGAAGAGCTCCACATTCTCTGGGAATAGAACCTGAGAGCTGGTTATGGCTTAAAGAAACCTCTTCCAACAGACCATGCTTGCAGAGAGACAAAGGAACAGCTCCAGAGAAGAGATTATGGTCAAGATTCAACGTTTTGAGAGGGTGGGAGCCATTAACCAAAAAGTCGGGTATCGAACCAGAGAGGTTGTTATGCTGAAGATCGAGAAAAGTGAGGGTATATGATCTGGCTACACTAACCGGAAGGGGACCGGATAGTGAATTGAAGCTGAGATTGAGCCTATAGAGCCTCGTGGCTTCAGCAAGACTAGCTGGGATGACTCCAATTAGCTGGTTACTGCTAAGATCAAGATTCTGGAGAAGAGGGCAGTTACCCAGTGAGGCTGGGATGGAACCGGAGAGGCGATTGTTGAAGAGATAGACTCCACGCAAGCTCTTGAGGTAGCCTAGGGAACGAGGAACCGAACCGGCGATAACATTATTGTGGAGGCTAAGTTTTCTGAGGCTCCCAAGCTGTCCAATCTTTTCGGAGATAGTGCCACCAAGTCCCTTCCAAGGGAGCTGAATGGCAACCACTTGACCTCGGAGGCATTTGATTCCAGCCCAGCCGGAGCAAACTTCAGAGGAGGCAGAGTTGTTCCAGCTTCTGAGAACTCCGGTGAAGTCAATGAGTTCGTGCTTGATTGCTTGGAGCGCCTGATAGTTCGCTTGAGTCACCACGATTCCATCCCAAGAGTGACCACCACCACCTGCAACAGCTTGAGCAGAGAAGAGTAAGAAACACAAGAGGAGACTCGTGCAGAAATGGAAACTAATTTCATAAATCCGAAATGGGTTTTTGTAAAGATGATTCATTTCAAAAGAATCAAAAAGTAAATAAGAAAAAAAAAAATAGAAAACGAAGAAGAAAGATGAGAAGAGCAGGGAGCTTGAGTTCTTGGTTTGTTCTCCTTCCTCTGTTTTTTGGAGATAGAGAGAGAGAAGATTGATTTTTAGTGAGAGAGGAAATGAACAAGTGAGTGAGTGAGTGTTGTAGCAAAAGACTAATTATGGTTGGAGTGCCGAGGAAGAAGACAAAGACAAAGAGTTTAGTTTATGTTTTTTGTAAGAGTAACGGCTAGTTTTTACTTGTTGGTCCTGCGCCAAAAAAACGGTAAGCGAGAGAAACATGACCAAGACCAACGGCTATAAAGGTTATTTCGACCGTTTTTAATCATTCATTATTACTAAATATGTCTCGAGAGTCGTTGGGGCATCAAATTAATTTATTCCAATGGAATTCACTAATCTTATATGACTTGGTCAAATCTTAGACACTTTTGGCCACGTCAGTCCTAGTACCAATCGTGTGGCACACTAGAGATATTCGTGATAATATATGTAAAAACTTTTGAGAAATCCTTCAGACAAACATATGTGGCAACTACACTAAAATTTCTTTAATTTAAATTAGAATTAAATAATATTATGTAATTTGGTGTATCTATCTATGTAAAAATCCTTTTTGATTTTGCGTAAGTAATTAAATTTTAAACGTTAATAATTTGAGCGTTTCCGATTTTAGATTTTAATCGCTAAATTTTGGCGGCCATCAGCAACTGCCAAAAAAACAGACATGGTTTTATTCTTGAAACACATAAATTTGTGTAGACAAAATCCTCTAGAAGGCTAAAATGAAGAGTCGTTAATTCCAACACAGCACAAACTTACCAAAGGTTTTTTTACCAAAAACGAATTGAAAACAGTCAAACACCAGCGGTGAGATAGAAGAAACATAAAAAAAAAATCTCATTCTTATAAAATGTAACAAACCTGAAATAGAATACAGTGATATCATGGTAGAGGTACAATCGTTGTAGCGATCATTATTTACACAAACGCAAAGAGACATTTTGGAGGGTGTGTTTGAATCCATACATATAGACACTACACAAAGTCTGCAACCATTCTTATGGAGCAGCTCGTGTTCCTACTTATAAGGAATTAAGTCTTGCTATGGCAACGTTTTTAACATTCAAGAATCCGCCAACTCCGGCTGCCTTGAAACCGATTTCTCAGCCGGACATGCGCGTAAGAGTGTGCAGACGTCGTTTTTCACTAGGAATTCCTCTGCATTTACGAGGATCAGAGGTCCATATTCGAACACCAACGTCTTGCACTGTAATAACACAAGACACAACACCGTAAAATCAGAAAATCCTAAGCCAACTACACTATGTGATCATGCAGTTGTGTTGCACAAGTTCAAGAAGAAAATCAACAGAAAAAGTAAAATGAATTGGTTAATTTTTAAACACGTAAAAGGCGATGTTATGGATTTGAGTTGATCATTCTAACCTTCTTCTCGTAGTTCTTGAGCGATTTACATCCCTTGAGAAGCAGTTCAACGATATCCAGCTAGATAATCACGAGAACACAAAGTCAATATAAAAAACTCATCATCAGTATAACAAAAGAAAGAAAAGTCTTCACGAGGATTGCCCTGATATTTAAACTCTAGTTTCAGTTAGACTGATCTTAGAACGCAAACACGACTAGACGAGGGCATAGCAGCTTGTACTGTCATAGTGGGTACTCTTACGTTATGACTTAATCAGAGTGCTAGTCTATGACACAGAATGCGTAAATAACAAAATAAAACCTGTGATAGAAGACATAAAGTCATCATCTTGTAGTTACTACTAACCTGAGTGTCGGGATCTTGTAGTTTGATGAGAATCTCTGAAACAGTCCTGTGGCATACACCGCAGCTGTCCTGACGGACTTCTTCCACAAGAGCTACAACTTTGCCACAAAGATTCATCCTCTTGCAGAAATAGTGAGGTTGAAACGACTCCAGTTGTAAGAAGAAGAGAGGAACATAGTAATCAACCAAAGTTATGCACTGCATCAAATCAAAAACATACTATTTATTCAACACCTTTGATATATTAACAAAACAAACAGTCCAAGTGTAAGGTTCAGCATCAGCAAAATGAGAGAACCTGCTGCGAAAATCCGCGCAATTGGGAACACCGATCATGAAGATCCTCAATAATCTCCGCTTGTGTGACATTTTTCTCAAGGTAGCTGAGAGCATCAGTAACATATTCCTCACACAGAGTGCAAACGTCTTCCTTGTTGGAAACTTTTTCTACACAGAGACAAAAGAAAAGTTGAAAAGTCTTAAAACTTCTACTCAAAATAAGACTATCTCAGTCTGAGCCATTCTTTTAGCTTTAGGAGAACTTGGGTGTTGAAAAATACAACTACCTCATCATCTCCAGCCATAAAAACAAACTATTTCATTAAAAGTATCAAACTTTAACCCTAAAGACCAAGCTTCTATCGAATCAAGCATGAGTACGAAATTTTGTCTAATTTCTTACCTGAGAGGGTGGAGTCAACGAAAGATCTAGCGTCAGAAACCAAGATCAAACCCAACAAGAGAAGCACAAAGGTTCCAGCTTTAAGACCCATGATTCCTGATAAAGAACAAAAGATCAGAAAGAAGATTCAAGTAAAACTCTTTACGAGAGATTTAACGAAATAAAAAAGATTCAATCGAAATTGTAGAGAAAGATTTTACCTTTTTGAGCAAATGATTGGTAGAATCTGGTATGTGTAGGAGAAGAAGAAGAGGGTTATCAAAACAAGAATCAATGCGTAAGCAGATCCGTGGAATTAGTCGATTGCGTGGATTGTCGAAAGGTCAATGAGGTATTTTCACACTACAAGCTATTATCTTCCACGTCATCTCACCGGCATGTGGCTATTATCTTCGAATATGCAATTAGTTTGGACTTTGGAATTAGCATAAAGAATAGAAATATTTACTCAGATGTTAACCAAAAGTTCGAATATTACTAAAATATCATACATTTTCTAAAAATTACTCATATGTTTTGAGCATTTGTGTAATTACAATTAACACCCTTCATTAGTTTTTTTTAATTAATAATTTTTAATTCGTTTTTAATTAAAAATAATAAATAAAAATTTGATTATCCATGTCATTAATCCACATCACCAATCTCACACACCTCAAACTCACGTTATTTCTCCTCTTCTCTTTTTTGTCTCCAAATCCAAGAAAAGCTTTTAGATCATTTCTCCTCTTCTCTTTTTTTTTGTCTCCAAATCCAAGAAAAGCTTTTAGATCTAATAATCTGCAACTAACTTGGGTACAACATTGACAGAGATCTTCAAATTGCAGGATTGGGCTGGATCTTCCTAGACCTCACAGCCACAACGCTTGCCATAGGGTCCCAAATCAAAAGCTTCGTCAGATCTACTCGCAACCACGCTCACGAAAAAAGTCATCAAAAATCAAAACCCAAAACAAAGAGATCTATGGAATTCTACATGATTCGTTACAGGTTTGAGTTGAAATCAAGAATAGCTACTCTTTTACTTTGATTTTACATGTCTCTCGTTTAATCTTCCTCTCAATCGATCTATTTGGAGACATTTCTACTTCTATCTATGTTTTGATTCATACGGTTTAGTCTTCCTCCTATGTATCCCTCAAACATATTTTTACGAATCTTAATTTGATTGTTGTTATTTGACCAATAAATTTCATATTGTCTTCTCCAAAAAAATGTTGCTTTCCGATCTGTATTATAAATCAGCTGTAAAGTGATGTAACTTAGCCGTAACGTGATGTAACTCAGCCGTAACATATAATTTACACAACCTTTCGTCTTCCCTAAATGATAACTCAGCCGTGACATGTAATTTACCGAACCTTTCGTCTTCCCTGAAGCATATAACTCACCCGTAACATATAATTTACACCCATCTATCGTCTTCCCTAGAGAATATAACTCAGCCGTGACATGTAAATTTACCGAACCTTTCGTCTTCCCTTAAACATATAACTCAGCCGTAATGTAATTTTACCGAACCTTTCGTCTTCCCTGGAACATATAACTCAGCTGTGACATGTAAATTGACCGAACTTTTCGTCTTTCCTTAAGCATATAACTCAGCCGTAATGTAATTTTACCGAACCTTTCGTCTTCCCTGGAACATATAACTCAGCCGTGACATGTAAATTGACCGAACCTTTCGTCTTCCCTTAAGCATATAACTCAGCCGTGACATGTAAATTTGCAGCGAAACAATAAGAGACGCAACATTTCCTCTAACTTTATCATCGAGCACCAACTTCACAAGTTTTTCGTGCGTTGTTTTCGCATCTATCTGCACAACTCTACACCCTCTTTCATCGGTGTTAAATACGTATTTGTGTTTTTATACCCAATTACCGGAACCGGATCAACCATATCGGGAGAAGGATGCAAGAAATTGAAGAAGAATGAGGAAGACGATGAGGAATTGGAAGTTCCGGTGATGTGATAAACTCAGGTGAAGAAGACGAGTTGAAAAAATTTGGCCCTATTTTTTTGTCCTTTGATGATGATGACATGGAATGATGACATGGAATGTTGCATCCACGTCATTTTTTAATTGATGAAGTGGCAAGTAAGCCACCAAACGAAAATGTAAATCAGCTTAATTAAACCAGCCATCAAACAAAACTTTAACTCAGCCGCAACATGAATACTATTACAGTAATTAAAAAACGAAAAAAACGGCAGCCAAATTCAGCCGTTTACTGTCGTAACTCAACCAAAAATATTTAACTCAGTCGTGTTGTTTAATAAGTCGGCCGTCATTGCATGCTATTCTAGTAATTAATCTTTCGCTACTAAGTCAGCCATAATAAGGCCGAGTTTTCCGTTAATCCAGCTCATTACGGCTGATTTATGATACTCGAACATAAATCAGCCGTAACGTCATCCCATAACTAAGCCGTCTTTGATAACTCAGCCAGCCGGAGAAAGTTAAGTCAGCCGTGTCGAAGCAAAAACTCAGCCAAAAATTTGACAAATCAACCATCGGGTGAAAACTCAGCCGTAACTTAGGCTGGGTTATGCTCGAAAGTCAGCCATTTTATCATAACTCAGACAGATTTCAGTAAGTCAGCCGTAACTCCAGGCTGGGTTATACTCGTAAGTCAGCCGTTTGCTCATAACTCAGCCATTTTTCTTAAATCAGCCGCAACATACCGTAACTCAGCCGTCACTGCCGCTATATCGCTCGACGGCTGAGTTCATTAATACACGTCAGCGATTTCTGACGTGGCGACGCGGCTTTGCTGACGTGGCAGTGACATTCTTTGTAATTACGTTTTTTCCTGTAACGTTTAACAGGGGCACGCTGGGTATAAAAAATATACCCGAAATATGATAGTAATAAAAAAAAGATCTGTATGTTTCTGGTAATTTCATATAAAATGTATAACATCTGAGTAAATCTCCCTAAAGAATATGACAAATCTTGTAGAACACAAATCACATCTCATTTTTTAGCATAACCAATAAACATCGAAAACAAATAGAAACACAATTGATTACCATAAGACAAAGATTAGACCATTTTAATCACTCACTCATCACATTAAGTTCAAATCTATCTTCTTCTTCTTACTCTCTTTATTCAACATCACAGACAAGTTTGCAAATCCGAACCGCTTTCTCTTCCCATAGAACCTTTTTTCCTTCTACTTCCCTTCACTATTTCTATCGCCAAAGTTAGTCTTTCCAACATTCGGATCGGTTTACAATTTTTTTTTTTGAAAATCGGAAGTGTAACCGAAACTTAAATAAATTCGGTTTCGGTCCGGATTTGGATCCGAATTATCCGATTAAATCCGAAATATTCGAATAACCCGATCCAAATCATCCAAAATATCCGAATTACCCATAATTTATCCGATCAAACTCAAAATATCTGAAATATCCGATCCGAATTGAACATAAAACTAATAATATGTATGTATTGTTTCGGTTTAGCGCATATCGGATCGGATTATAACCAATTTCGGTTATAATCCGATCCGAACTGAAACCCGAATCACATTCTACATGAAATTCGATCGAGTTTTACTAAAAAAACCGAAACCGGTTCGGATCGAATTTGAGGATTTGGATTATGTGCCCAAGCCTAGTCCAAACTCTCAGCCCTAGCTATAAAAACAAACTTGTCAAGGGAGCGTCCCTATTCTGCAGTCACATATTTAACTTTTATTTTAGCTTTGTTTTGTCGCCAACTATATAGCCTCTACCTCTCTCTTATCTCTGTTGTTCGACTGTCAAGATCTGCAATGGCCTTAATAAACGAACCCTCCTCTTCTGTTGCTCCTCTCGATGAGACTAAGCCATGGAAGATCAAAGTGCAGCTCATGAGGATATGGAAGGAGGGATTGAGTAAAAGAGCCGCAAACTCGATCGATATGGTTTTACTCGAATCATCGGTATGGTTTGATCACAACTATTTATATACGCTTTATCATTTTTTTATTATTATTTTTTTTGGTTACGGAGTACTTGTAACGTGTCTTTCGTAATTTATATATAGCAGACTGATTTGCACTTTTGATACGTAATTTGACACAAGGTTTGTTTGATTACAATAAGTCATCTGGCATTTGATATCTGACTATGATGCAATATTCACGCTGTTTTCTTTTAATTCTAGACAGCCGAACAAGTTTGTTGACTAGAAAATTCATATTATTTTTTTTTCTTTGTTTTGTTTATTGAATTATAGGAATCAAGAATTCACACAACAAAAGATAAAGCTTTCTCTGAATGGATTAAGGATATTAATGATGAAAAGATCAATGATGGAGATGATCACGCTGATATTGATATCCCTGAAAATGCGTCGCCAATTGAGTGCCATGATCCTATCGAAGAAATAGTGAGCCAAGTTTATGGAGACTCTTTTCCTAAACAGTCCTCCTATTGCCGCGACACAGTTATTTTGTGTCATACTCAATCTGACGTGGATCAGATTAATGCCTATATGCTTTCACAATTACCAGGTAAAATCCGGTTTTTATATATACCCTTCGCTTTCCACGCCACCATTTTCTGCACATACTAACTACGACTTGGTTTCATATCATCACATAAAGGTAAAGAGATATTATCTCACTGCGATGACTGTCTTGTTCCGGTGGATGAGGATACCCCAAGCCCAGTCGATTACATGTTAATAATTTCAAGTATGTTTAGTAGCGTCACAGTCCCCGGAGTGCCTAACCAGATTTTGAGACTCAAGGTTGGTGCTCCCATCATGTTAATTGCTGATGTTGATGCTAGCCGTGGGTTATGTACTGGGACTAGACTTCAAATTATTCAGTTGGGTGATTCTATGCTTGTGGCTAGAGTTGCAACATCACAACGTAGTCCTCGTCCCCAGGAACTCCTGATCGAAAAGATGCACATGTTCTCTGAGAAAGATTTTTTTACCCCAATGCGGCGTACCCAGTATCCTTTCACACTTGCATTCGCCATGACTATAGATCAGAGTCGAGGCCAAACATTTTCCAAAGTTGGTCTATATCTACCAAAACAAGTACTGTCACCTCCTGGACAAAGGTATCTTGCCATATCCAAAGTTAAGGCCGCAACTGGTTTGACCCAAGTTCTTATCACAGAAGAAGGTGAGAAACCCCACGTAGAAGCCCAAAATGTTGTCTTGAAGAAGTTGTTTTAGTCTACAGGTCTTGTTTCAGACTATTTATAACGTTCCCTAATTATGGTTTGTTTTTTCTTTTTCTTCAAAACAGCATAATTAAGACTTTGGTTTTATCGACAATGCGGTGTTTATGCTACACTTAAATTTGAAAACAAATAGAAACACAATTGCTTACAACTGCAGGAAAACACCTAACAACTCCTAAGAAAAATAGATAAAGATAAGACCACTCCAATCACTCACTCACTCATCACATTAAGTTCAAAGCTATCTTCTTCTTCTTATTCTTCTTCTTACTCTCTTTATTCAACATCACAGACAAGTTTGCGAATCCAAACCGCTTCCTCTTCCCATTCAACCTTTTTTCCTTCTCCTTCCCTTCACCATTTCTATCTCCAAAGTTAGTCTTCCCAAGAATCTGACCCAACGAAACTCTCCCGTTCATCATCATCGCTGACTCATCTGCAAGAAGTAGTTTCCTACTAAGTATCTGCCCAATCGACATTGTTGGTTTCAAGACAGCAACTGAGGACGATGTTCCATCACCATTCATCATCATATTCAGACCATTTACATCCATCATAAAAGGGTTCTTGAACTTGGACGAACATGATGATCTCCTCCTCTGTTCTGTCCATCGCCATTTTCCTTCTTCTGCTTCCATTTTCGTGATATTCACTTTCTCCAAACCTTCCTCAAGTGTCCTCCTACTACTTCTGATTTCTCTAGCTGTTTCTTGAATCGTCTCAAGAATCTCCTCATGCAGCAGCGTCTCCTCATCACTTCCTCTTCTTCTTCTTCTTCTTCCTCTTCTAGTAACCGCCTTGATTTCAGCGATTGCAACTGCTTCAGCCGCTCTAGCAGCTTCCTTCATCTTTCTAGCAGCGATCAAACGCATCTCAGCAGCTTCAATCTTGTTTCTCGTTTGTTCAATCTCAACCACAGCTTTATCAACCGCATAACGAGCATTCTCTCCTGTTCTACTAAACTCCTTGGCTTCATAACTTAGTCTCTGAATCTCCTTGGAGATTTCAGCTGCATTCTCAGAGTTAAGTCTCTCTCGTGTCTTCTCAAGTGCAGCTCTTTCCTCTTCCAATCTCTTGTTCAGTAACTCAACAGACTCACGAATAGCTGCCAAATCTTTAGTTGTCTTGCACAGATTCATCTTCGCTTGATTCAATTCCTTGAAAACATTCATGTCATAGTTTTCTTTCTCTTCCTTGTTCTGTAGCTTTGATTTAAGCTCTTCAACGATCGCTTTAGTGGACTCGAGTGACTTCAAAACCTTTAAAGTTTCTCCTTCTTTAGCATTCAGTTCCTTCTCTAACTCACTCGCTTTCGCCACCATACCAGCTACATCATCCACTTCGTTCTGCAACCAAAAAATATTCCAACTTTCGCATCACAAGAAACAACTAAAGACAAGAACTTTCTAAAAATTGATGAATCTAATAACCCAATTCAATTAAAAACCCTAAAAGCAAAGAGCTGGACAAAATCAGTGAGAAAGACAGAGACTTTGAGGGAGAAGGAGAGAAATAAGACCTGAGAAGCTTCGGAGATGTTAAGGGAAGAAGGTTTCCAGAAACCAAAGCCGCCAAAGCGAGTGGCGGCTTCTCTCACCGACTCGAATGGCGCAGAAGTGTCGATTTCTCCGACGAGGGAGGGTTCTAGGGTCTCGGCCATCAAAAGCTTGGGAAGAAGAAGTAAAGAGAGAGAGTGATCAAAGTTGTTGTTTTCTTCGATACTGTGTGAACGAAGACTTTATATATATCGCAACGGTCTTTTTGTAATGAAGGGGATAATTAAAGTTGAATAAAAAGCTACAAGTATCCGTTTTCTTCTCAGTTACTAGTTTTGTCTTTATTTAAAGTTTACACACTTTTTCTAATCCATTTTTTTTTTGTCTGAGGATATAGTTATAGTACATAAATCTTTGGACCGTGAGATTAATTGATTAAAGTAATTTGAAAGTATTTGTGAAAGAATCTTTGGACCGTTGGATTTGATAAAAAAAAAGGTGTGAACTTAGTAATATTACAGTTGTTTTCTGAATTGTCTTTCTAACTTATTATAAAGATTTCACAGTTAAATGATTTTTTTTTTTGTGCACCAATTAATTGTTAAATATTATCAACCTTTTCTGTCAAGAATCAAGATTGGTAAAATTCTACCCTAGATTTTTCTTTTATAAGTCTCTTAATCCTAATATCAATATGTGATTAGAATTATAACTTTAGGTGGACAAAAGAGAAAGGGCAAAAAAGAAAAAGTGAAAGAGTATTTGGACCGTTGGATGATAGAGGGAGTTGTGCCGGAGTTGGCTGCGTCAATGATGGAGTTTGCGGTGGGGATCACTAACGGTCATAAAGCAGGGCCACATAATAAAAAAAGTCTCAGTTTTTAAATTGTAGCACTCTTTCAGCTAACCGTTGGACGTTAAAAGTAAAAAAAAAAATGGCGTTCATGCCTTGGTCTGCGTTGCGACTAGTGCGTACAATTCGACAATGAAGAAAAATAATTACTCCGTATTCAATATTCATGATCCCTAAATTTTATATATCCATACCTAACCTACCAGTAGGAATGTGGAAAACACTGTTTTCTTCTTCCTTTTTAGATGAAATAATTGAGTTTTGACTTATATGTTAGATGAATAGTGAATATGATTCACTAGCAAAAATATTTTAGCTAAACAAATGTTACTAGAAAAATCATAAAACTCTAAAAAATCATAGTAAAAATTAGTTACTTTGATGGACTGTTTATTCACCAATGCAAAAATGCTTTCCATATCCTAGAACATGAAAACCTTCAAAGATCCCAATTTTTTTACAATTGAATAAATACCTCATACACTAAGTCATATCAATACATTTTTCTTAGGCTTTACAATTTTCGAAGTCGCAACTGTTTTCACTATAAAAACGGTATCAATGTTTACATGTAGGACACAAATTAATCTGAAATTTCCAAAAACAGAACTATCAAGAATCTGTATTGGCCGGCTGCTGCGGTAGCGGTGGTGGTGGAGGCAGTGACAAGCTTTTCCGTCGCTTTCTAATGAAATAAAAAGCAAATCCAGAAAGAAGCAACAAAATCACAAAACCATCAATCCCTCCAACTAATCCCACAACCCATTTCCTCACATTAGGTTTCTCATCACTTAATCTCACTCCTTTAGGAATCTTCACCATATAACTTAATCCACTAACTCTCTCAATCTGTTTAACACCCATCACAATCCCATACATGACACAACTCTCACCAGAAACAGAGTAACTCGCAGCTCCACACTCACAATCTTTCTTACACAACTCTTCACATCTTTCTTTGCTTATGTTTCTTACTTGTGTCCCGTTTCTTAGCACTGTAGTAACTCCGTTTAGCTCAACCATCTCGTGGTCGCATAACCTCTTCACCGAAACCGCTTCTTCCACGTTGATGCTACTACAATCTCCATTGCTCACAACCTTAATGCAAGAACAAGACTTTGAGAATGTGCAGATTCCATATGGTTTACACGCTACAGGAAGATCACAAGTGTCGCTCACAGCTTGAAACGTTGCCTCGAACTTTCCCTTTTCCGGTTTATACGAATAGAGTCCTAAATTACCGGTTCTGTTCCCAAGCGCCAAGAATCTGATCAACGGTTGCTCGATTCTTCCGATTCTGTGGCTGTTATCGTCGAATAGGTCAAGACCCTTTAACCCTAACCTCACGAAGTTGACCGTTGTGTTCTTCTCTATAGGCTTGTATTCCCAGTAGGAGTACTTGAGCTTGTTCAAATTTAGGAACAGAGCAATCTTGTCGCGTAAAACTTCAAATGAATAGAACAAAGTCGAGTCATTTGGGAATGAAGTTAGTTGCGTAGCCACGTCTAGTTTCTGACCACTCAACATCACATCTGTTGGGAAATTGAAACTTTGCCATTTGATCAAATTCTTAGCATCAACCAACACTAGATTCCCTGTGCTTTGTATCTCCAACCTCTGCAAATTTTTGTTTTCAAATTAAACAACAATTCTTTTACATGTTTCTGTCATTAGAAATTATGTTTTTCTTCAAAACCAATCAAATTTTATACCTCCACGTCTTGTCCTGAGGTTCCACTTCTCCATCCAACGTGTTTATTGCTACTCTTGAGCCTCAAGTCTCCATCTTTTGTGAGCTCGATGATGCATTTGCTAGAAACGTACATCTTCGAGTAATGCCCTGAGCTCCATACTCTTACATCTCCAAGAAAAATTTGAAGGGAACACAAATATCGTCCATCATCTTTGTCACTTGATTCCATTGTTAACGCGGCTTTGAAACCGGGTTCTCTTGTTGAAGATGATTCTGTCTCCATAATATAAGCTTTCCCCATAAACCCGGGAGTGTATTCTAGAGGAGAAGTGAGCGTCAGGGAATTACCAAGGCTAATATCTGATTTGCAGTGGCCTTGGAGCTTCGAGAACAAGCAGATTAAGAAAGTGAACGTATAGAACTTCATCATCATGATCATGATATGCTTCTGCGGCTGTTGCTCTTCTGAAGAAAAGAGGAAAGATGATAAGAAAAAGAAAAGAAGGGAAAGTTTGGTTAGAGTGTGTTTTTCTATACACTTTTGCAAGGAAAAGGTTTCTGCTTTCATGTTGCCTTTGTTTTGTTGTTTGTGAATTCTTCTTATTATCCTAAACTTCTTTCTTTCCTATATTTGGTATATATATATTTTTACTTGAAAATGATTTCCGAAGAGACACATATTAGTATGATCAGTCTTTCCACTTATTTGTATAGTTACTTAATAAAATTTATAATAACAGAGCAAGAGAACAGAAGATGTTGCACGCTTGGTCTTCCACAGGCTGTCCATGTGGGGTTTCTGCTCTGCATTCTAATTTTCATGACACACAATGTAGTTTCTTTCATAGAGTAGACCAAAAATCTTAGTATAGGAATTATTTCCTTTTTGTTTGTAAAAAATAAGATATATGTACATTTAGTTTAACATATTGGAAAATGGATTGTATTAGGCATCATATATAAAGGATATGCGTTTCTCTACTTATCGCCAATTGATTTTGATTTGTTGTTAGTAAGATAGTATCAAAACGATGTTTTAAGATTAGGGACAAAAAGATCGATTTTCTAACGATAATGTATTGACTAGTAAGCTTATATGTAGGACTTGAGAGTGGGGAAGTAAAGCAGGTATGTGTTGGGAATTAGGTGAGATTTGTTTAATACTAATAATTTAGTTGGACTATAATAATTGATATTGGCTTAAAGATGGACCACGAAAAGTGGCGATCCCTGTCATTGTATGTTACGTGTAATTTAGTCCCTTTAAGTGCCTGATGTCAGCGATGCGTATAAACACCCTGGCCTCCAGAAATAACCAACTCCAAATTTGACACTTCTGGCTTCCAAGGCTCCCTATATATTGGCCCACGAATTGTCTGCATACGCAATGCGACCCATTTTCTAAAGGCTTGATTTCGTATTTTGATGCTCCTACCATCTTCTTATTTAAAATTGAAGCCTCTAAAGCAACTAAAAGGTATGGTTTTGAAGAAAAAATCCGACTCAAATCATCCAGTGTATGTATATCAAATTTTTTTCCCGCATCCAGTATATCAGTTAAGGAAATAATATGTTTTAAGAAAATCAAATACGGAAAGATATATATTATATATATTTTCTTACAATCTATCTTAATTATAATGTTTTCAAATTAAATGGAAAAATAGAATTTAGTAGATAAAAAATCTTTCAGTTCCCGGGGGATGAGAGAAAAAGATCTCCGTTACTTTAAAGTTTAAACAATTAATTAGAATTTCCTTTTGTAGTTAAGGAAAGAATAAGAAAAGGAAATCCTAATTAAACCGATACTTAAAACTTCCGTAAGAGTAAGAATATCATTTCGTATTTAGCCAAATTCATATACCGCTACAATAATGGCCCTAATTCGTAACGACTCCTCTTCTGCTTCTCTCGATGAGATCAAACGATGGAAGATCAAAGTGCAGATTGTTAGAACGTGGAAGGGAAATAACAAAGAATCAGACAACTCCATCGACATGGTTTTACTCGATTCATCGGTAATGGCTTTATCTGAATTATATACCTTTAACATGTATCTTTTGTAATAGTTATATATTTACCAGAATGATTTGCACTTTGATAAATAGTAATCGATTATTCATGCATGACTCAAGTTCTGTAAGTAGGTTTGTTTGATTACACACATGACTCGTGTTTTAGTTGACTCAATCATCTAGATGCTTGATCTGATTTAGATGCAACAATCTCGTTTTCTTACTTATATTAATGATTTAATTTGAGTTTATGGTTAAACACCATACATATGAATCATTATATTCATATATTATACATAATGATTTCCATACGTTTTTGTGTACTCATTAATTAGTTCAGTAATTTAACGTTTTGTTGATTGAATTGCAGGAGACAAGTATACACACGACTATAGGTGAAGCTTTTTCTAAATGGATTTCGGATATTGGTGGTGATAATATCAGCAAGCCAAATGATGAAGAAACTGAAATTGATATTGCTGAAGATTTGTTGATTACTGAACGCAAAGATCCTATCAAAACTATAGTGAATGAAGTTTATGGAGAAACATTTGCACAGTCCTATAATCCTGATTTTTATCAAGAGAGGGCTATTTTGTGTCACAGTGATCGAGATATGGATCAGATTAATGATTACATGCTTTCACAATTACCTGGTAATGATTCTCTTTCCACCTATAGCCATGTTTTGCACATACTAACTTAGACTTCTGTATATCATATCAGGTGAAGAGACAGAATGTTACAGTGCTGACACTATTTATCCATCGTATGCAAGCCCAAATGGCGACATGTTATACACTCTAGAATTTTTGAATAGCATCAAAGTCCCCGGATTGCCTGATTTTAAGTTAAGATTAAAGGTTGGTGCTCCTGTCATATTACTTAGGGACCTTGCTCCTTACGGTGGGTTATGTAAGGGGACACGACTTCAAATTACTCGGGTGGAGACTTTTGTGCTTGAGGCTATGATTATAACAGGTAATCAGCATGGTGAGAAAGTCTTGATCCCTAGGATTCCTTCACACCCAGTCTTGATCCGTAGAATTCCTTCACACCCTACAGAAGCAAATTTTCCTATCAAAATGCGGCGTAGGCAGTTTCCTTTGAAGCTTGCATTTGCAATGACTATAGATGAAAGTCAAGGCCAAACACTTTCCAAAGTTGGTATATATCTACCAAGACGAGTGTTCTCTCATGGACAGATGTATGTTGCGATATCCAAAGTGAAGTCCAGAGCTGGTTTGAAAGTTCTTATCACAGATAATGATGGGAAACCTCAGGAAGAAGTGGAAACTGTTGTGTTCAAGAGGAGTTGTCTCAGAACATTTATCAGAACAATTTAGTCAACATGTGTTAGACTGTTTTTTTTTTTTAATCTTTTTTTCAGGCTGCAAACTGCTTTTACTGTTTTACATAATTTTGATTTTCATGGTGTTTCTAATGGTATAGGCTGTTTCAGACTATAATGTTTTACATTCTGCTCTATTATATATTGTTTTTTCGTCTGGGCTTGTTATTTTTCCAAAACAGGATCAGACTTTGGTTAAAGATTTATAACAGAAGTCCACACCTAAAAGGCTATAACAATAGATGATTCTCTGCCGTTTTATATATCACAAACACTGTTTTAAAAGGAAAAATGGGTAAAAAAACCGTCACTTTTCTTAAAAACATAGAAAAAACCCTCTACTTTTTTTTGTGGGTTTTTAAACCCTCACTTTTTTATAAATGGTTAAATAAACTCTAATATTAATAAACTCAATTTAGTTTTTTAAAAAATCATTATATTAAAACCGTAAGAAACAAAAACAATTTAATTTATGATTTTTTATTTCAAAATCGAGTTTACGATTTTTTTTCTAAAATTAGGATTTATGCGCTATGAACATTTATTCACCATTTGGTTGAGATTAGGCAAATTATTTTTGTAACAATTAGAAGTTATGTTATATAAACTACAAAAAATTTATAGGATATCACATTTGATTTTTTTTTTATTCGAGTGTTCAAGTTTTGGATAAAAATATAATTAAATAATGATTAATTAAATATAATATATATTATATTTTAATATATCGTATTATATATATATAGAAATATTAATTGTTAGTAAATCTTATTTAGTTTGTCCAATGAAAATATTTTGATGTGAAAATTCATGTACTTTTCGTAGTATTATAAAATTTGGTTTGGTTTTACGATGGTAAATTTGTGTGAACAAACCTAATAAATCTTTATTAATATAAACTCATATTCAGTTTCGATATAAGAATTTACATATAATTAGTAAAATAACCTGTTTGGTTTCACGTTGATGAATTTTTGTAAGACACCGAATAAAACTTCACTAATTAACTTTTTTACATCATGACTTACATATTTTCAATTTAGAAAAATAATGTAAACTAGAATTTTAGAAGAAACACCCTAACTCAAATTGTTTATATTTATTTATGTTTTAGTATAACTATTTTTTTGAATTTAAATTAAATTTATTAATACTAGGGTTTATTTTACCATTTATGAAAAGTGGGAGTTTAAAAACCCATAAAAAAGTTGAGGGTTTTTCTACCGATTTTTCCAAACATCAGCTCTTGTTTTTTTGTTGCTATGCACATTCATGTTAACATTACTTACCATGACGTGAATGAGCATTTTTCTATTTAAACACAAATTATTATTCAGGGACAGTTAATGATTGAATTGTCCACAAACGGCAATGCGACCCATTGTTTTTAGGGTTGATTGGTTTAGTACTTTATATCTCATTTTGATTTTGACTTTTGAGGCCATATACTAAAACTGAAGCTTCTAGAGCAACTAAAAAATTATCCAGTATATATCAAGAAAAGGAAATACGTACATGTATATTATTTTTTACAATCTATATAATCCTTTATTTAATGGAAAATTAAAATTTAGGACTTAAAAAATCTCAGTTACCGGGGGATGAGAGAAAAAGATTTCCGTTACTTTAAAAGTTTAAACAATTTAATTAGAATTTCCTTTTGAAAATTAAGGAAATAATATACAAAAAAAAAGGAAATCCTAACTAAACTGATAAACTTCCGTAACAGTTTAGATCGTGATATTATACGCTTATAAAAAGCTACACAAGCTTTCGTATTTAGCCAAATTCATAACAAAAACAAAAAAAAAAAAAACTATTTACAGAGCGCTACAATAATGGCCCTAATTCACAAAAACTCTTCTGCTTCTCTCGATGAGATCAAACCATGGAAGATCAAAGTGCAGATAGTTAGAACATGGAAGGGAAATAAGAAAGAAGCAGCCAACTCCATCGACATGGTTTTACTCGATTCATCGGTATGGCTTTATCTGAAGTATATACATTCAACATGTATCTTTTGTAATGGTTATATATTTATTTGAATAACTTACACTTTGATACATAGTAATCGATTATTCATGCATGACTCAAATATATTACATGACTCGTTTTTAGTTGACTCAATCAATCATCTAGATGTTGACTCAATCAATCATCTAGATGCTTGATCTTGTGAAGATGCAATAATCTCGTTGTTTTAATTAGTTTATGGCTAAACACCATAATAATTTCGTGTTTTAAATCATTATATTCATATATTATAATGATTTGCATACGTTTCTGTTTACTCATTGCTCATGTTGTTCTTTTTACATGTAGAAAGAAATAACTTTATTATTTTAATTTCTATATTATAATGTTTTGTTGATTGAATTCCAGAGGACAAATATTCACACAACTATAGATGAAGCTTTTCCTAAATGGATTTCGGATATTGGTGATGGAAATATCAACAAGCAAAATAATGGAGAAACTGAAATTGATATTTCTGAAGATTTGTTGAGAACTGAGTGCAAAGATCCTATCAAAACTATAGTGAAGGAAGTTTATGGAGAATCTTTTGCAGCGGCCTATAATCCTGATTTTTGTCACGACAGGGCTATTTTGTGTCATAGTGATCGCGATATGGATCAGATTAATGATTACATGCTTTCACTATTACCAGGTAATGCGTAATGTTTTTCTCTTTTATATCCATTGTATGCACATACTAAGTTACTAACTACGACTTCATTATATCATATCAGGTGAAGAGAAAGAATGTTACAGCGCTGACAGTATTTCTCCATCGCATGCAAGCCCAAATGACGACATGTTATACCCTCTAGAATTTTTGAATAGCATCAAAGTCCCAGGATTGCCTGATTTTAAGTTGAGGTTGAAGGTTGGTGCTCCCGTCATGTTACTTAGGGACCTTAATCCTAGCGGCGGGTTATTTAAGGGGACAAGACTTCAAATTACTCGAATGGAGGGGTTTATCCTTGAGGCTATGATTATAACAGGTAATAAGCATGGTAAGAAAGTCTTGATCCCTAGGATACCTTCATACCCAACAAACGAAAATTTTCATATCAAAATGCGGCGTAGGCAATTTCCTTTGAAACTTGCATTCGCAATGACTATAGATGAAAGTCAGGGCAAAACACTTTCCAAAGTTGGTCTATATCTACCAAGAGGAGTGTTTTCTCATGGACAACAGATGTTTGTTGCGATATCCAAAGTGAAGTCCAGAGCTGGTTTGAAAGTTCTTATCACAGATAAAGATGGGAAACCACAGGAAGAAACCAAGAATGTTGTGTTCAAGGAGTTGTTTTAGAACATTTAGTGTTCAACATGTGTCAGACTGGTTTTTTATTTTGTTTTTCAGGCTTGCTGCAAACTGATTAATTTTGGTTTTTTCATGGTTTTTCTACTGGTTTAGTTCAGACAATCATGTTTTACATTTTCTCTATTATAGTTTGTTTTTTCGTCTGGCCTGTTGTCTTTTTTTTTTTGCAAAACGATCAGACAAACCTTTAACCTAAATGTTTTGATCTTTTATACTAATTCTTTTTTGTCTACTGTAGGAAAAAAACTACATTGTTTGTCATGAAAATTAGAATGCAGAGCAGAAAACTTACATGACTTGTGTTTTATAAGAAAAAAAAGGTATAAAGGACCTTTTAACCTAAACAACTTAGTTTAGCTAAACCAAGCCAACGAAACCCATTTAAACTTCGTCCAAACTCTCAGCCCTAGCTATAAAAACAAACTTGTCAAGGGAGCGTCCCTATTCTGCAGTCACATATTTAACTTTTATTTTAGCTTTTTTTGTCGCCAACTATAGCCTCTACGTACCCCTCTCTTATCTCTGTTGTTCGACTGTCAAGATCTGCAATGGCCTTAATTAACGAACCCTCCTCTTCTGTTGCTCCTCTCGATGAGACTAAGCCATGGAAGATCAAAGTGAAGCTAATGAGGATATGGAAGGAGGGATTGAGGAAAAGAGCCGCAAACTCGATCGACATGGTTTTACTCGAATCATCGGTATGATTTGATCTCAATTATTTATATACACTTTAAATTTTATTTGTTGGTTACAGAGTACCACCTGTAACGTGTATTTCGTAATTTATATATAGCAGACTGATACATGATACAATTAGTAATCGATTGGTCATGACTCAAGGTTTGTTTGATTACAATAAGTTGAATCAATCATCTGGCATTTGATATCTGACTATGATGCAATATTCACGCTGGTTTTCGTTCTTTCTAGACAGCCGAACAAGTTTGTTGACTAGAAAATTTATATTTATTTTTTTCTTTGTTTTGTTTATTGAATTCTAGGAATCATCAAGAATTCACATAACAATAGATAAAGCTTTCTCTGAATGGATTAAGGATATTAATGATGGAGATGATCACGCTGATATTGATATCCCTGAAAATGCGTCGCCAATTGAGTGCCCTGATCCTATCGAAGAAATAGTGAGCCAAGTTTATGGAGACTCTTTTCGTGAACAGTCCTCCTATTCCTATTGCCGCGACACGGTTATTTTGTGTCATACTCAATCTGATGTGGATCAGATTAATGCCTATATGCTTTCACAAATACCAGGTAAAATCCGGTTTTTATATATACTAATTACGCATCGCTTTCGAAACTATAGCCACCATTTTCTGCACATACTAACTTTCATATCATCACATAAAGGTGAAGATATATTATCTCACAGCGATGACTGTCTTGTTCCGAGCCTTAAGGATAACTCAAGGCCAGGCCATTACATGTTATTACCTCCATGTATTTTTGGTAGCATCACAGTCCCCGGAGTGCCTAAACAGATTTTGAGACTCAAGGTTGGTGCTCCCGTCATGTTACTTGCTGACGTTGATCCTAGCCGTGGGTTATGTACTGGGACTAGACTTCAAATTGTTCAGTTGGGTGATACTATGCTTGAGGCTAGATTTGCAACAACACAACCTGGTCATCCTCCCCGAATGCTTGAGTTGATCCCTAAGATGCACATGTTCTCTGGGAAAGATTTTGTTACCCCAATGCGGCGTACCCAGTATCCTTTCACACTTGCATTCGCCATGACTGTAGATCAGAGTCGAGGCCAAGCATTTTCCAAAGTTGGTCTATATCTACCAAAACAAGTACTGTGCCCTCCTGGACAAAGGTATCTTGCCATATCCAAAGTTAAGGCCGCAACTGGTTTGACCCAAGTTCTTATCACAGAAGAAGGTGAGAAACCCCATGTAGAAGCCCAAAATGTTGTCTTGAAGAAGTTGTTTTGGAACGTTTAGTCTACAGATCTCTTGTTTCAGACTATTTATATATAACGTTCCCTATTTATGGTTTGGTTTTTTCTTTTTCTTCAAAACAGCATAATTAAGACTTTGGTTTTATGGACAATGTGTATTATTTATGCTACATGTGTATTAATTAGAACATCATGGATATTTATAATTTGAGGCTAGATTTGCAACATGTTGTAAATGTTTCAAGGAATTCTTGATCCCTAAGACGCATATGTTCCCAACGGAAGGAACAAGTTTTCCTTTAAAGCCGCGTACGCAGTATCCTTTGAACCTTGCATTCGCCATGAATATAGATGAAAGTCAAGGGCCCAAACACTTTCCAAAGTTGGTCTATATCTACCGAGACGAGTGTTCTTTTATTCTCACAGACAGATGTATGTTGCAATATCCAAAGTGGAGTCAATAGCTGGTTTGAAAGTTCTTATCACAGATTAAGATGGGAAACCTCAAGAAGAAACCAAGAATGTTATGTTCAAGGAGTTTTTTCAGAACATTTAGTCGTTAACATGTGTTATAGACTGTTTTTTTTTTTTTTAATCTTTTTTCAGGCTAGCTGCAAACTGATTGCTTTTACATAACTATCTTAAACATTATTTTCTCCAACTATCTCAAATAGTTCACGTTCTCCGAAATGTGGGAAATGCCATCGAAAGCCTTTTCAACAATTGAAGCAAAGGAGACGTAGCAAGTATTTAAAGCATTGATTGAACTCAAATGGGCTTCATCACAACTAACATGCAATAAATAGCCCAAAAAGATTTTCAAGTAAAACAATAACCTGAAATTTTATAATGTTAGTTGTACGGCATTGATATGAATCGTTTTGAACAACAAGGAAAAGGTTTGGTTGAGCTGTGTTTTCCATTTTTTATATGTGATGATACAATTAGTTTATTAACACTATTTATTTCTAATCAAGAATGATTGAAAGGCTATATATATGATTCGATCTTAAGAGATTTGCTTAGCGAGATTTACATAAGTCTACTCTATTTAAAAATTAAGAGAAGACTATATACCGACTAAGTCGTGTTTCTTCTAGAATTCGGAATCTTGCCAGACCATCGCCACCACCATTTCACATATGGAGAAACAATATAAAGTTGTTAAAACTATTGTTTGATATTGTTTACCTAAACTATTTGTCTCCGCTAAAGAAACTATCCACTTTCTAAGGTCACTTAACTCTAGAGATGTTAACGCCCAACATACAACAACCATTAGAAGTTTAAAACAAGTATTTTTGATGATACACTGAGCATTAGAGAAAGAAAATGCTAATATTTTATTGTGTTTTGTACGGTAATATTTAAGTATCTACCTCAGTCCTTTTTAAATTTGAGAGAATGAGGGTGATGGGGGATCCGGTATTTAATAAAAGATTATATCTCATTTATAAACTACAGCTTTTTCATTGCCAGCATAATAAATATGAGCAAGATCTCAAATCTAATTACTACTAGTAGTATTTAGTATTTTTCTTCTAGATTCTTTCTAATAATAAATCTGATATCAAATCATCAATGATATATTCCAAAATTATTTTGCATTAGTTTCAGCCTGACACATACAAGTTTATTAATTAGTCTCTCTAAATTAAACTCAATTTTATTGTTCATCTAATTTATAAGCATCCAATTCAAATATTTAATTTTCTTTGTCTTTCTTCTATCTGTTAGCTTTTGTACATACTAAATTATTATTTTGAATGATTCCAGAACTTGAGCATAATTGGATGTTTCACACTGGTTTTCCGAACTTCACATCTCTAGGTATATAAATAGACTCAGAGATGTGTGTATCTACTATTCAATTCCACTTTAAGCTTCAAAGTCTCTCCCTGTCATCACTTCTTTCACTAAAAATCCGCCATGCCGGCCCAAGTGATCCCTGAGCAGATCTTTCACTCCATCCACGACACCATGATGGAGGAGACGAATACAACTTTATATCATAAAAGGTACATTTTTTGTCCGACGAACTTAAAATTAATTAACAATGAGTGTATTAGTCCATGTCACTTTTATACTATAGTGCTGGTTAATTCTCAAAATTCTTATGGACTGATAATGTATACACTTTATATAGGTTGGAAGGAAAAGTAGCCATTATCACCGGAGGCGCACATGGAATAGGCAAAGCAACCGTCATGCTATTCGCTAGACACGGTGCCACGGTGGTGATTGCTGACGTGGACAACGTAGCTGGCTCTTCCCTGGCTAAGTCACTCTCATCCCACTTAACCTCCTCGACGGTGGCATTCATTAGCTGCGATGTCTCGGTCGAAGCTGACGTGGAAAACCTCGTGAATGTAACCGTCGCGCGGTATGGTAGGCTCGACATTCTATTCAACAACGCGGGAGTTCTCGGAGACCAAAAGAAACACAAAAGCATATTAGACTTCGACGCGGACGAGTTCGACCGCGTGATGCGTGTGAACGTGCGTGGCATAGGACTCGGCATGAAACACGCGGCACGTGCCATGATCAAGAGAGGGTTCAAAGGTTGCATAATCTCCACGGCAAGTGTAGCCGGTGTGATGGGTGGAATGGGACCACACGCTTACACGGCCTCCAAACATGCGATCGTTGGTTTGACCAAGAACGCAGCTTGTGAGCTAGGCAAGTATGGGATTAGGGTTAATTGTATATCACCGTTTGGAGTTGCCACGTCGATGCTGGTTAACGCGTGGCGAAAGACGAGTGGTGGAGACGTGGAAGATGATGAAGTGGAGGAGATGGAAGAGTTTGTGAGGAGTTTGGCTAATTTGAAAGGAGAGACATTGAGAGCGAATGATATAGCTGAAGCAGCGTTATATTTGGCAAGTGATGAGTCTAAGTATGTGAACGGACATAATCTTGTCGTTGACGGTGGTGTTACGACTGCAAGAAACTGTGTTGGTTTGTGATCAAATGTGTCCTTTTTCTGTCTTTTCTCTAATTGATCATCTGCTGTTAATTAACTGGTTTTGGTAAATCTTTTTGTTGTTGTTGGAATAGCTGGTGAATTAATAAAACAGTGACTTTAGATGTCAACAGGACAATAAAGTAAAAAGCTTGTTTCATACCAATCCATATCGATGACATTATTATGGCAGATTCCGAAATTTTTAACTGATAGTTAGTTATTTATATAATTTCCATCTGTTTAGTATATGGATATGCTTAACTGGCTTTATATAATGTCGAACAGACTTATTATTGTCTAAAACAAATCAAATTTTTGTAACATAGTGGTTGTGAAATACAGTATATAGCTCTAATTAATTGATTGAAATAGATTCTTCTTTAAGTTAAGCTAATTTATGAAGAATAATGTGTAAATGCAAGTTTAGTGTTGATAAGTAATGTAGCTTTTAATCGACAACTGCCAAAGTACACAATAAAGATATCATTTGAGCCATAGACCCATAGTAAAATAGACTCTTTAATTTACAGCCTTAAGATATGTTTACGTCAAAGTACAGAGTTAGTTAAAAAAAGGATTACGCAGAGAGTTTGTTGATAAATCTGCATTTTGAAAAGAAATCGAAAAACCGACCAATGCAATCGTTTTTTAGGAACAATTTCTCTGGAAAATAGTATAGTAGTTAATAATAAATAGTACTATATATAATTTGAAGGATAGAATCCGAATCTCTTGGACTAACTCAGAATTTGTTCTTGTATTGTTATATTGAGCAATAACGTATTATACTTTCTCTTTTTCTTTTAACATCCACGTATTATTTTTTATTTTACACTTTAGTTTACGCAAAGTTTTAAATGCAAATTGAGTTTTATAGTCGAAGCTAAAGGTTCGATGTTTTTTTTTTCCTTTTCTTTTCTTGATAAAGTAAAGGTTCGATGTTAGTGATACTATATATATATTTTTAAATATAGTGATACTATAATTTAATGAATGCAAGGGTGTATTGGGTTGTAACACATATGAAATCAACGAAAATATTTAAAATCAGATGAGATTATGGCGTAATGGCGTAATTGTGGAATCATTAACTCAGATCAAATTATAAGAAAATCACGAAGTAAAGATTGGTTCCTAATGGTCAAACCCACAGCTATACACTAGTACTATTTTCTTTATTTAAAGAAAGAGGAAATTAATAAAAATCTGAGTAGCCTCCATTTCTTGAAATCGACGATTCGCTTTCTTCGATATGCTAAATTTGACTATTTGGTCTATTATTCACTTTTGTAAAAGTTCTTTATCTCCAACGATCATAAGGAAAAACCGAAAGAAACAACGTGTTATCAATAAGAAATTTATGGGGAAAAAGTGAAGAAATAATATTCGACATCAATGCTTTTGAGGCTTTTGTAAATCTGATCAGGGACGAATAATAAACTTATTGGATTTGAGGTGCTTATGTTAAAGTAGGTAATGTTTTAAGAGGTTCGATCGTGGAAACCTCCCAAGACTTGAGATCATGTCAGAACAATAACATTGTAAAAAGGTCCCAAGTTCTTCAGCATTACCTTTTTTTTTTTTAATACATAACACTTCCTAATGTTTTTGTAAGGAAGAATAATTTATTGTTTAAGATTTGATTTCTTAACTCTGATTTCTTAGAGTTGGCCACCTAGCCGCTCCCTTAACGATGGGGTAAAGCGTACCCGGATGCAAGGCCTCGTGGATTAGTCTTTGGGCCTAGGAAGCCTTTGGGATCCCACGGTTATCAAAAAAAAAAAAAAAAAAAAAAACTCTGATTTCTTAGAAATGAAAGGAAAATGAAATTAGATAGTTCATTAATGAACTTTATTATGCAAGACATGTAAAAGAGGAAAACAAAGATTTAAGTTGTCACCAAAAAGGCTAAACAAAAAAAAAAAAAAAAAAAAAGGCTAAACACAATAAATTTAGATTTGATTTTATAAAAAAGAGAAATAGGGTAATTTCTCAAAGGCCTAAATCATGAGTTAATTGCTTTCATGTTCATTACAAAACTATATATATGAATTTATTTGTTTAGAATTAATCTTATGGACTAATGGACTTCTCATAAGACATAATTTTTGGGCTTTTTATAGTCTCTATTAGATAAGAAGTTTTGACAATGTTAGGTATAAAGCGTATCATAATGTGTTAAATTTAATTTTATTTTTAAATTTACACTTTGTATAAGCTCAATCAATACACTAGCGATTTTTAAGAACAGAAGAGATATCAGATTCTCGTATTAAAAAAAATAAAAAAAAATTAACTCATGCGTTCTATCTAAGCTTATACATTCTACTAATTTCCTTTTATTTCTCATTTAAGTTGATATCATTCACAGGTAACGTAATAAAAATATATCAACAAGATTTCAGATTTTAAAGATACAAAACTTCTCATAGTTTCATGAAATATTTTCATAAAATATAGCACAAACAAAAGTTTTTCTCTGTTTGTGTTTGGTTTGCAATTTTTTTTTTTTTAATTAATTATAGTTGCGACTTTATTTGACTCAAATCGAAATTAAAAAAGTTACCTGCCAAAAACTTTTGTCTTACTTTTCGTAAAATTACTTCCATAGCTTTGACTTGCATTCAAAAGTCAAAAACACTAAAGTCAACCATATAACAAATTTTCCTCTTACTCGTAGCCAGACTTTATATTGGGCCGGGCTATACCAGCACCTGACTAAGTATACACGGATTTTGGGCCGGGCCGTACTCTGTGGTATTGGTCAATGTGTTATTTGATAAGTTCAGATTGTTGTCTCTCTATCTCACTCCCTTTCTCCGTCCGTGAACTTTTTTACTACCATCATTCTCCGTGCAAAGTCGGTCTTGACGTAGTTTTTGCTGCTGAAAATGGAAACTGCTCATTTGGGAAATGAAGATGTACATTTTCTTTCCACAAATCAATCAGTAACTTTGAATCTTGCAATGATTGGTTAATAGTATGATGCAATGATTGATTCTTCAAGTTTGGGCGCCTATTGTGGCCGTTAAAGATTCAGATTTTCTTATGAAATTCCATTGCTTAGTTCAGCTTCTGAAACAAAACAACTCAATACTATCACTGAGAATGCAGCAAACATAAGCACTGGACCACTGGTGTTCAATAGCTAAACATGGTACAAGGAGTAAATAAGCTTGCACTTTGCAGACTGACATTTCAATCTTTAGTTAAAATATTAAGCCAAATATTCAAATGTCATACAAATCATTGTATTTATACATATGATTTCCTCGCAAACTTTTCGATATTTCGGGTTCAACATGACCGCTGAGCAAGCAAACAAACCTAGTACCCAAACCCAAGAAAAAAACTCTCAACACACCCAAAAAAGTAGTAATAAGAAAGAAACCAATCTTCCGAAAAACCGGTCTTAGGCGGTTGTAGTAGATTTCCGGACAGTGTAACGGTAAGCAGCGACTTTCTTCTTGCGAGACAGAGTATTGTCAACAGAGAGAATGAGTTTCCCAGCTTCTACTGTTGTGAAAGAGTTGCAAACAGCTTCATCTGAAGCTTTCATCTTCTTCGGTTTCTCCACCACAATCGTGTAACTCTCTTCAGCATTTGGAACAAACTCTGCACTGTACTCTAAATCCCATCCTCCTACTACAATATCCCATGTTATGGTTGCTCCACCCTATAATGTTACAACCACACAAACACTTTTCAGCATCATCAAATCATTTTTCACTTACTTGGCTATCTGTAAAATGCTTACTGATATTACCTCAATGCCTTCAATCTGAATGTTAACTTTCTCACCACCCTTGATGGAGAATTCAGACGCGGGTTTTGGCGGTCCGTTTTGCGAATCTGTAGGACGGCTAAGACCGCCGTATTGCACTGGAATATCTTCTGGCCTTATGAATCTGAAATAGCAACAATGGTATGCATATATTTAACCAAAAAGGTTTATTATAATACCCAAAACGAAATTAGATTGGTTAAGAGTTTTAAGTTTTTACTTGTAGAGTGTTTCAGCTGCATTGCCTTCTTTAGACATCACAAACTTGCTCTTTGTTCTGTGAGTCAGAAAAGGGCTGAACATTGAGTAGATTACACTGAAGTACCAAGGCACGTTGATGAATATCTGCAATAGAAAAAAAATATGGATTCATCAAAACTTGAATAGTTGAACTGAGATGTTATGTATTGTACCTTGTAGATATTATGCAATGTATGTGTTAAATGTTTGTGTAGTAATCGAGAACAGAGACTGATTTAATAACTTCAATGTACGGCCACACAAAGAATGCTTCAATTACACTGTAATAGAAGAAGACAAAGCTATGGAAGTAATTTTACGAAAAGTAAGACAAAAAGAGAATCAAAATGGACAAGACATAGAATAACGCCACACAGTAACATCTAAAACCATTCATATTTCTCCCATCCAGTTTTGAAAATTTGAACGGAACTTAAAAAAAAAAAACACAACTAAACCAACAATTTCCAAAGATCTAGAACAAAATGTTAAGAAGATTAAAAAAATAAAGAACAGTTTTCTTGAAACAAGCATTCAAATTTTCAGATTTTCTTGAATGAGATTCGTTTCTGTTTAAATGCAAAGAGAAGCAACCCAACACGCAAAACAGAGCAAAACCACATGAAAAAAACGTAACAATTTCGAGAGTTTTTCAGACAACAAGTACAGAAACATAATTTCGAAATTAAATGTTCTGTCTCCAAAAGAAACATAAGAGAAAAAAATGGAGAAAAGTTTATACCTTAGTAGCAACCATTTCAGGGTAATTGTCTTGAAAAAGAGAGAGAATCTGATTAGAAGCAACTCTAAGCTCTCTCTTAGGCATATCTTTAAGATCTGTAACTTGAATAATGGAATTAACACCACCAGGTTTAAAATGAAGCATTTTAACACCTCTCTCCAAAACCTGAACTCTCCATCTCAGAAACTTGTTAAGCTTCTCTTCATCACCAAACACTCTCTCATACATCTCTCTCTCTTTAAACACACCATAAGCATTGTAACAAACTGGGTGTCCTTCTTTGTCGTAGCCTCTCATGTAAGCAACTTTACCTTCCAAATCTTTGAAACCCAGATCTTCTTCAGTCAATTTCTCTGCTTTAAACTCTTCTCTCCACTCCAAACACTTTTCAAGCATCCTTAAAGAGTCTGCTACTTTGAAATCTCTTGCTCTGAGGAACTTGAGGAGGATTACGTCAGCTTTGTCGTCTCCACCGAGGAGTGAGACTCCCCACATTGAAGAAGCTTTGGAAGATGAAGCTTTGAGCTTTTCTTTAAGTTCTTGAAGTGATTTTTGCTCGGTGGGTTTGAGTTCTGAGACGAAGTATGTGTCTTCTTTGATGTTGTTTGAACGGAGAGTGATGAGTGAGGTTATGAAGCTTTTCTTTGGTTCTGTGTTTTGAGTTTTTTGGTGATCGAATGGAGACAATGAAGCATCCATTGTTTCTTGAGAGTTTTGCTTTCTTGATTTTGTTTTTGTTGGAAAGAAAGAGGGATTGAAGAAACAGAGGAGAGACAACGAGGATCGATGTAATAATAAGAAGCAGAAGAGGAAGAGTGAGAGTGACGGGAGAGAGAGAGAGAGATATAGGCGTGACTCTGATTTCTGAATTTTTGAACAGATAACGCGGCTTTTTACATATATAAATTATAAAATTCTGATAAAGCAATCTACTACTAATTTCCAATTCCAACGTCTTTTAATAAATTTTACATAAAGACTAAAATAGTAACTATATAAAACAATAAAGTATGTTTTTGGAATCAATGAAATGTTTTAATTTGAAAATTTCCGAATGTAAAATAAAAAATTCGTTATTTTTAGGTGAAAGAATATAAATTTGGTTCAAGTAAAAAAGATCTTATGGAGGTGGAGGAGCGTGAGAGTCACGTGCTTTTGGGGATGGAGCGTGAGTTTTGCAGGGAGGTAACGTGTGAAAGAGGTGATAATAATGAGATTAAGGGATGGGGCGTGTTTGGGTCTACCTTTTTCCTTTTTTAGGTTTTTATTTTTTACTCATTGAGACACCAAGTCGCCTCTACGTTCAAACACGGCCTTATCTGATTTATGAAGAAACTAGTAGGTCTTTATTGATGTGTGAAGGCTTGCTTTCACGTACGCATTGAGTTCAAGTGTATTGGAAACTTGATCTCTTAGGTAAGCATTTATAGAGACATTCACTTTCATAACTTAGCCGATGTAAACCCCATCGATGGTGGCTTGTGATGGTAGTTGAGTGGAAGCAAGGTGTATATACTGTACTAGTTAATGTTTTTTTAAAACTAGTTTTATGAGTCAAAATTTCTTTTTTCACAAATAGTTAATATCATTTTAATCACATATTTTAACCAAACCACACTTTCCATACTGTTTTTAACAGGTTTTAACCAAACCTTTTTGATTACCAATGGACTCAATATCTCATTAACTATAAGATGTTAATTTGATCACTACAATTAATTTTTATGATTTCAATATAAAATCCTGAAAATACAACGTTCCATCAGTTTCAAAATATATGATGATTTAGGTAAAAGCACGCAGATTAAAAAATATATATTTTTAAGAAATTCAACAAATCATGAAAAAGACTAAATAATATAAATAATTAGTAGATATTAAATTAATCTATAATTTGCATAGTAACTTGAAAACATCTTATATTATGAAACGGAAGGAGTATAATCGGATACCAACCACATGTTTTATTCGTTTGTATGATTGGTAACCAAACGAGTGGTTAAACTTTGAACCGTTTGAATGTAATCAATCAAAGCCATTGTAGTCATAGTCCATGGTTATAAGCAAATGGCAAAGTAATCCCAAAAAAATAAAGAATCATGTCATAGCCTCATAGGCATAGTTTTGGTAATCGCATTCGCATATTTAGACCTTAAAAATAAGTTCGTTATTATTTTGTTAGCTCCTCTAGATTCTGAAAAGCGAAAGGAGTTTTAGCTAGCTTAGCACTTTGATTCAAGTTTCAACGTAATAAGAGGGAGTGATTATGAGAATATATGGGGATCCGATCAAATTAGCATTATAAAAATACATTAGTTTAGCCAAAAACAATCATCTTTCCACCCATGCGGTTCAACTTTATTGCTTTCCAGTTCATTCCCATAACCTGCTAATTAAACATTTATTAATTAACAACGTTCACGAAATTGTAACTAATTTGAATAATTATTACCAACATGTGTAATGCTATAGTAGCGTTGGACCATATACAATATATAACTGAATTTTGCAATAATAGGTTCATCGGAATAGTTCATCATTTTTCCCTACCTTTGTTTTGTTGTCAACTCATTATTCCTTGCCTTTTTTTTTTCTTTTGTTTCATTACCTTGAAAATGAATATATTTTCATTTTACATATTTTCTGATCATACGTTAAAAAAGGAAAAATACAAAACCATGGCAGGCCACTTTCGCTTTCCTAGCTTTTCTAGAAAACTGAATATGAACACTACGAAAATTCTCATACTGTCATACATATATATTTTCCAAAAGAAAAAAACAGGGGCTTATTAATTAAAAAGTACAATAAATATATATATATATATTTATATATATATATATATATATCATAAAATTAATTTTACTAGGGCAGATCTTATCAATTTTTCTATAATTAAAAAAAAAATTTCACATATTCTTTGAATTTTTGTAAAATACTTTTGATATCCCAACCCTCTATTTAAGATTTTTTTCTTTCTATTATTTTAGTTATAAAATAAGTTAATTTCAAAATTTTCAATCTATTTATTCTTGTTTATTTATCTATTTTTGTCAATCTCTATATTTTAAAAAAATGGTTTTCTAATTCTCTATATATTTCAAAAACTAGAAATTATCAAAAATGGTTTGGCGTTTCTTGAGAACATGGTGGACCAGTATGTGCTAATTCTCGTGGACATACTTTGCTTTAACAATGTTTGAAAATTGAAACCTTTGGCTTTGGAGTTTACTTTTGACTTAGTGCTTACAGAGGAACACTAATCGATTACGTACACTTTAATCATACGGGATTTTCATTAAAGACAGCCTCTGTCCCTGTTTCGACAATTTTGCTATTTTTCTTCTTCTTTCTTTTATCAATTTGGTTTTCTTCCAACGACTTCTTTTATCCATTTATACTTGTCTATCAAAATCTAACTAAAAACTACAATTTTCTCATGTGTAACCAAGCCCGGCCCATGTGTTTGTCAGGCCCCACCCCACGCCAAAATTGTTTTCGTGGTCCATAAGTTTTAAAATATCATGAAGAGAAACCTTCCATACCTAGAAGGCTAGAATCTTTAGTGTTCAACCAAAGTTGCTACTAATTTCTTAAACATTGTGGCCTCCAAATTTCATTATATCTCTAGTGGTCCTAACCTTGAGCTTCTATTATTCCTGCTTAGGACCGCGTAAGCATATATCCTAGCACTGTCTATCTCCTTTTTTTTTTTTTTTTCTAACCCTTACAAGTCACGAACTCGATGCCTTTTCCATTTCTTCTTACTCGTGACTTCATCCCGAAACCAAAAACTTTATTGTCAATTTATGAAAATATGAACCTATGGGAAAAACACGTGATAAAGTAAATGGGCAAGGGATCCGGACGGTTGTGACTTGTGAGACACAAACCGAAATTCGACGGTTTAATTATTAATCCTGGTTGTCGATCGGTTTTATTGAGTTTACTTTATCCGATTTTTTACTATAGGTGGGTTTCATGACTAGCGACTCAAACCGATTTATTCAGTGGATCACAGGTTTACCGGATCGACATGCTGAAATAGTCCGGGTATGACTCTACTCTCTACATCGATGAAAAGTTAGCTTTTGATATACAAGTCCTAAAAAACTCACACCAAACGTTGAAATAAACATGTGTAACCATAAATACAACGTTTTCCATATTTCAAAAGTGATAACTGATAAGATTAATTGCAGATAAAACGTATAGTTGTGGGCAACCGGTTTATAGTGACAGTTGAAAAATAAAGAAAACAATTTTTTCAAGAAGAAGTAACGGCGCTACATACGCACCACATGGATGTATATGAAAACACAATTTAAAATAAATGGTCAATGATCTAAAACGAATCTCTTAATCATTTTCCTAACCCATTACGGAGAAAATACAAAAATTAACAACACTCAAGTTTTTATCCTTTATTAACATTGTTAACAAAAAATCACGGACTTGGTTTTTTTTTGTGTGTGGTCCAATATGGTATGAAAACAAATTTCTTCGAGGGCGACATAGTTGCGGTAATTGATTGAGTCACGTCCCCAAGTTGTCAGATTTGAAACTCAAAGATATTATTTCAAACATTGTTCACATCAAAACGAATTTTAAAATAATGCAATACAATAACTTCTCTCATTAATTTAGAAGCCGATAATTTAGCTCTATATATAATTGGCCATGTGAGAGATCTTCTCTTCCACAACTTCCAAACTCCATATAAGTCCTCTCTTTTGGTTTCTTGAGATTCTTGGCAACAAGCTTAACGGCATCAAGAAACGGACGGTGAGAAAATGCCTTGTCTTTACATTACAACCAACGTCAATTTTGACGGCGTTAACACCGATCCGTTCTACTCGGAAGTCACCAAAGCCGTCGCTTCCATCGTCGGACGACCTCAGAACGTAAGAACCTCTCTTAAACTTTAATCTCTCTTTCCTTCAGAAATCTCCTTTAAGTTTTAAAATCAAACAAAAAAAAATTCCTTGACTTGCAGATGCATTTCTTTTAATTTTTAGATGCACTTTTGTTATTTAATGGAATTCAATAGTGATCAAATACTCTCTATCCATTCTAAAGTTATTGTGATGTCTTTTCTGTCTTTTTAATAATAAAGTATCTTTTCCACATACACTCAATTATTTTGGAATTTAATTATATTTTTGTGAAACAAAAAACAATATTTCAAAAGAACACTTGTTGCTGTAAAATGGAAAGAGTTTATTTTAATCCTTTTTTCTTCTATTAGAAAATATAAGATAATTGAGACATCCTAAAATTCTCGGGTTTCGCTTAAATAAAACGAAAGGCAGTTATATTATTTAGTTTACTTGGATGCTATTAATAATAAGCTTTGTTTATTAGGTTTCACGTAAATTGCCTTCGAAAAGTTTAAGAAAAAAAAAGTCAACATCACAATTATTTATTTATTTATATGTGTACTTGACCCCCCAACCAAGATATTTATATGTATAAAACAGGAAATATCGATATGAATAGCATGTGGCCAAGATTTTTTCCTCTAAATATTTCATTCTTTGTGTTGTGAAGATGTAGGAGATAACAAATCTTCCAATTTATATGTTTACTAAGGCCCTGTTCGTTTCTCCATTCAGATGGATCATCTGGATGGAGATGAAAAATGATGTTCGTTTTTTACAATTTAACAGATCATTTGGATGAATTAGTTGGATGGATCATCTGAATGAGTTTGTAATTTTAGGCAAATTTGTCAAACTCATCTGGATGAACATGATTGGAGCATTTGGATGGAGATGATTCAGTCAAAAATAACAAATGACAAATATACCCTCATTTATAATCATAAATCAAATAATGTTTATTTTCCATAGATTTTTCATTTTATATTCTAAAAATTACATAGGGTCCGTTCGTTTCATCATTTACCATTTCCATCCAAATGGTCCATTTAAATGTTCCATCCAAATGCTCCATCTGAATGTTGTTCTTTTCAATTTTTGGATGTTCATTTGGATGGAACATTTGAATGAATTTTTGTTTGTTTGTTTAATTTTTTACAAATCTTTATCTCCATCTAGATGACTTTAACAAGAAAATGACTAAAATACCCATACTTTAATTTACTTATATTTTAAATCTTAATCTAAGCTATATTAATTTAATTATTGCTCTAAAATATATTTTCATCTAAATAATTTTTAAATTATTATTGTAACATATAAATTAAGTTTACGGTTTTGACGAAAAAAAGATAATTTTACGGTTTAGGCGGAAAACATAATTTTGCGATTTTGGCGGAAAACATAATTTTGCAATTTTTGGCGGGAAAATGTTATTTTACGGTTTTGGCGGGAAAACATGATTTTGCGATTTTGGTGAGAAAAAATGATTCCGCAATTTGGCGGAAAACATAGTTTTTCGATTTTGGCGGGAAAATATGATTCCGCAATTTAGGCGGGAAAACATAATTTTTACAATTTTTTGGTGGAAAATTAAGTTTTGTGATTTTGGCGGAAAAATATGATTTTACGGTTTTGGCGAGAAAACACAATTCCTCAATTTTTTCGGTTTTGGTGGGAAGACAGAATTCCGTAATTTTCCCGCCAAAATCGTGATTTTATAGTTTTGGCGGAAAAATATGATTTTGCACTTTTGGCGAGAAAATATGATTTTGCGGTTTTGATGAATTCCATAATTTTCTATCAAAAATCACGATTTCACTTTTTGGCGGGAAAAAACACAATTCCGCGATTTTATGATTTTGACGAAAAATGATAATCATTGATTTTACGATTTTTAGAGATTTTATTTGGTGCAAATATGTAATTTTTAGAATATAAAATGAAAAATCTATGGAAAATAAACCTTATTTGATATATGATTATAAATGAGGGTATATTTGTCATTTATTATTTTTGACTGAATCATCTCCATCCAAATGCTCCAATCATGTTCATCCAGATGAGTTTGAAAAATTTGCCTAAAATTACAAACTCATTCAGATGATCCATCCAACTAATTCATCCAAATGATCTGTTAAATTGTAAAAAACGAACATCATTTTTTATCTCCATCCAGATGATCCATCTGAATGGAGAAACGAACAGGGCCATATTTGCACCAAATAAAATCTCTAAAAATCGTGAAATCAATTATTATCATTTTTCGTCAAAATCATAAAATCGCGGAATTGTGTTTTTTTCCGCCAAAAAGTAAAATCGTGTTTTTTGATAGAAAATTATGGAATTCATCAAAACCGCAAAATCATATTTTCTCGCCAAAAGTGGAAAATCATATTTTCCCGCCAAAACTATAAAATCACGATTTTGGCGGGAAAATTATGGAATTCTGTTTTCCCGCCAAAACCAAAAATATTGAAGAATTGTGTTTTTTTACCAAAACCGTAAAATCATATTTTCCCGCCAAGACTATAAAATCACGATTTTGGCGGGAAAATTACGGAATTCTGTTTTTCCGCCAAAACCGAACAAATTGCGGAATCATATTTTCCCGCCAAAATCGAAAAATTATGTTTTCCCGCCAAAATTGCGGAATCATTTTTTCTCACCAAAATCGCAAAATCATGTTTTCCCGCCAAAACCGCAAAATAATATTTTCCCGCCAAAAATTGCAAAATTATGTTTTCCCGCCAAAAATCGCAAAATTATGTTTTCCGCCTAAACCGTAAAATTATCTTTTTTCGTCAAAACCGTAAACTTAATTTATATGTTAAAATAATAATTTAAAAATTATTTAGATGAAAATATATTTTAGAGCAATGATTAAATTAATATAGCTTAGATTAAGATTTAAAATATAAGTAAATTAAAGTATGGGTATTTTAGTCATTTTCTTGTTAAAGTCATCTATATGGAGACAAAGATTTGTAAAAATTAAATAAACAAACAAAAATTCATTCAAATGTTCCATCCAAATGAACATCCAAAAATTGAAACGAACAACATTAAGATGAAGCATTTGGATGGAACATTTAAATGGACCATTTGGATGGAAATGGTAAATGATGAAACGAACGGACCCTAAATATACTCAATAAAATGTGTATGTCCATTGCAGTTAGTGATGGTGGTGTTGAAGGGATCAGTAGAGATAGTGTTTGGAGGGAACAAAGAAGCAGCTGCATATGCAGAGATTGTGTCAATGGGAGGTATCACCAAACAAGTTAAGAGAGAACTTATCGCGACCGTTGGTTCTATTCTTCACACTCATTTTTCTATTCATCCCACTCGTTTTATCTTTAAAGTTTTTGATATCAATTCTTTACCTCTTCCTTCTAAACTATAGTACTGTTATGATCTTTGTATTGTTCATCAAACACAAATTATCAACTTGATTGATATCATTCAAGTTAACCAACATATATATATATACAGTCACATGTTTTTCTTTTCTTTATGAGTCTTCTCTATTTTTATGTTTACAAGCTTTTACTATTATATCATCATTTAATTAGATGTTGACCCTATAATCGTAATACAAAACTTGAAACAAAAGATACCGAGAGATGTCCTAATCTGAGAGACATAGACTAATAAGTCTTTGGACTTGGTCATAGTTTCATCTTTTTTGGATCTACTTAACAATTTTTAATTAGAGAAGAAGTAGTCTCCTTGAAGATTAGAAACAAACTTTAAATCATTGAGTTTCCGATTAGTATGAATCTATGATTCTATCGTTTAATTTTAAATAGGAACTAAAATAAATGAATGAAACTTGACAAAAAAAAATATTTCTAATAAAAAAATCACAAGTCGTACACATTAATTCTTCTTCCATATGATTGGAGCCAACAATTGGTATAGTGTTTACACGTTCTTGATTTTGGACCACAATAGAATGTTAGAGGTATCAAACAAGGGATCCATAGAACTGTAAGATGAGGTTTCAAAACTAAGCATGGAAAAAAAAATGCTAACAGTTTGAGACAACGTTTAACCGGTTTTATGAAGTCAGTCACCGCCGCTAACGTCAGTCACCGACGGGTATAATACAAAATGAGGGAAAACGTACGAGAGCCAATGTTTTTTTGATAACCGAGTGTCCTGCCCCCACCGAGGTGGTCCAGACTAGAGACCGAACACTTACGGCACGGACGCACACCCGAAGGTGGGACATGGCCAGGTAACGGTCTTCGGTCTCGGGCGCCAGAGCAAGTCCGCATGTAAATTCTCTGGTGGCCAGTGCGAATCGAACCCGGGGCCGTTCTTGCATCTGCAAGCCGTTTACCACCAGACTAACTCGTCCTGGTTACGAGAGCCAATGTTACAATCAAAACTCACCAAAATTAAGTCTCCTCATTTATCCGACTAGCGTGACTAAGTAATCAACAATCTTTTTGCCTAACAAGATACACTGAATTCATCGGGTGTCATATAATTTGGAGTAGGAAAAAAAAATGAATGGTGTGGTTGGTGACAGGTCATTGTGAAGACGTACAAGCTATAAGAAGAACAGTAGCTAAATTATTTTTATTGATAAAAATCCAAGAAATCAAAATGAAGTCTCAGAATCAATCACAAGTCGGAAAACAAGATATGTTAAAATCCAAAAAAAGATAGAAAATCTTCATACGTCTTGTACTAAGAAATTTCCAGAAAAAAGGTACAGGTCACTCCCTTTTACCTGCGGTGAAAAAATAGAGGTCAGCACTCAGCAGTGACATACAAAACTTAAAAGGTAAAAAACATCATAAAAAATCTTGAAAGTCCAATCAAATATATGCCAAATGATTTTTTTTTTTTTTTCGTAAATTGACATGATTATTTATCTTTCTTCTAAAAATAATTGAAAGTAACATATTTTGGCAGCCAAATCTCTAACTTTTTGCATCCAGAGAATTCAGTTTCTTTTATGCAAAGTCCTAACAACTCATTACCCATCAAAGTTAATAGTATCCAGATGTAGAGAGTTACCAAACTTACTACATGCAGAAAATACCTACAAACATACACTATGACATTTTGTTTTGTTGATTATTTTCTTCCTTGATTAGGTGAAAAACTATTCCCACTGGTTATATATGGTAAGTGATATTAGAGTAAATAAGTTGTGATTTGTGCCATTTTAAGAACACTAAAAAAGTGGCCTGACGAAACGATGCTTTTTTTTTTGTCGGGCTGTTGCTTTTGATTTTGTCGGCTAAACTTTTTTCTGTTTAGCTTGATATCGCATATTCGATTGTAATGATTTATTTTTGTCATGTTTCTGGCTAATTAAATATTATCACATAGGCATATTAAGTCTTCGTGCGATCGACATAGATGGGAACACATTCTATTACTTTGGCCGTTTTCAGTTAAATCAAAGAGTATATATTTAGTTTCGTTTATATTGATAGAAACGTGTTCAGAGACCAACCCAAAGCAAGTTTGTGAGAGAGTGATGTTATAAAGTAAAGATTACCTGATTATAATTATGCGTCGAGTGTTCATCGGAGATGTTTCAAGTAAAAACTCTTAGATCTCCATTGAAGACCCGAGAGGACAAAGACAGACACAGACAGACACAGTCAACGTGTGTGTATCTGCAAAAAATTTGACCTCAATTTGTTTGATTTTGTGACTACCAAAATGATTCTACATTTTTTTGGTGGTTCTCAACTTCACCGGCCGCCACAAATTGCTTCCCAGTCCCATCCCCTGAGCTCTTCACCTTCCTGCACATTCACAAATTCCACCATATCACTCCGCTCTTCATTGCTTTTGTTCAAGATTTTTAATTTGTCTTGCCATCTCATAAAACTACAGAAACATAAAAAGGTTTTCAGGACTTACTTGAGCCAGTGATTAGGAGACGGATGTTCAAATGGATTGTCTGGAGCAGATCCAGTTGGACTTCTGTACGCCGCCACATTGTTCAAGATGCTTTCTGTTTGTGTGGTGAAAGAAAAAGGACTCTCAATGCCAGATAATGCAGGGAAGAACATTTTCTGTGACCAAGGATCAGTAGTGGTTGGACCACTAATGGGGCTGAAAACGCCACTTCTCTGATCATGTTCAAGACAGTCCTTCCTTTGTGAATAAGCACCTTGATGAAGCTGACAATCCTCTTTTGAAAATAATGATTCTGTTCTGTGCTGAGGCACATGGTGCATAGCAATTTCCTCGTTAGATCTACTTGTTTCAGAAGGTATAATCCAGTTTGCTGACCCACCAACTAAACCGAGACTGTTTTGGCCTAGGGGACTCTTCCACATTTGCCAGCTTCCATCATTAGCTTGCTTTTTATCCGCAGCCCGTGATCTAGACAAGGGAGATTCAATTGGAGATGGCTTGTTGGCTTCACAAGGTGTATTCTTCATCGCATGGTATTTTACCTGTCTTATGCAAGTTTCATACCCAGCAGCTCTTAAATCAAGTGATTCTGAAACAGGTCCCAGTAGAGATATCGGATCCGGAACATAACACGGATCTTCAAAACGCTCATCTTCACCGGGTTGATGAAAAACAATCTCTGTTGGAGGTGAGAAACCTAAACTACTGGTAGTGGATCCACTAGAGTACACCGGTATGGTGAATGGCGATGGGAGCCCAAAACTGATGGGATTGTCGAAGGTTCGTATTGAGGAAACTTGACTGGGAACCTGTGAGGTCTGAACAATTGGCTGGGGCTTCGTACTAGGTCTACTTATAGTATTAACATTAGAGGAAACAGGAACAGGAGTTGAACGGACAAACAGTTGGTGCCATGATTTTCTAGGTTCTCTACTCGGCGTTGGCTCAGAAACAACCTGAGGAAAGAGTATAATATATTCAGTTTTTAATGATAAAAAGAACTTTGAAGTAAATTGAATCAGATTTTAATTGAAAATTTATCAAGATGAAAATGAACTTTTAAAAACATTTATAACAGAAAACATATGAGCGAAGGTGAGATTTATATCTTTAAGCACACTTTAAATTTGTCCCAAAAAAAAAAAAAACACTAGTTTACTCAAAAACTATAGACCACAAATAGATGAGAAATTTTGGAAAGGGTACTTACTGGATTATTAGTGTTCCTTTCCTCTTCATTAGGGACAGATTTCATAGCCACGAATTCAGGAGGATTAATATGAGAATGAGCATAGGTGTGGGAATTATCTGCAGAACCAATGGGCTTGTTTTCTTTTGCAACTGTAGCAGAAGTATTAACACCTCTCCCAAATAAACGACTATCAGTAAAAGCCTTTGAAGAAGACAAAAATGTACCCTTCATTCGATCAAAGTACCTACCACCAGATTTTGTACCGTTACTAGTGACATTATTCTCTAAACCATGTGCATGTCTTCTTTCCAAGTTGGGGCCCCTTAAACTATCAGATGCGTGTTCCAGATGATCGCTCTTATTAAGCCCACGCTTCTGCTCAGTTTCCTTTCTTGTTCTCTTGTCAACCTCTTCACCATCAGAATTGCTCTTACTTGAGGCCCTATCTGTCTCTTTTCTTCTCTCCTGACGCTTCTTTTCTGCCTCCTTAGTGTCTTTCTCCTTAGCAGCCACTGATAATTTGCTGCATTTCTCTGCCTCAAGTATCTCATCTCTCAGCCTTCTCCGTTCCTCTACTAGTCTTGCGACTTCTTCTCTTTGTTTTCTTTCTTCCTCTTCTGAAAGCTCTTTTTCTAGCCTAGCTTGTCTTTTCTCCTCTGCTTTTCTACGTGCTTTTTCTACCCTACTTTCATGATAGCTGGTCCCGTTCTCACCATGCCTAGCTAGCAACCGCCTCTGCTCAGGGTCAAGTGAAGAATCATCAACTGATGAGCTAAATCTAAATATCTTTCTCCAAAGCCACAACATGCTCATGAAAAAAGAAGTCAGCAACCTGCAAGCAAAAACAACACCACCAGAGTATGATTTTTCCACCAAACAATTTTCATCTCCTTCAAATGTACCACCACTATTATTCCGCCAATAGCTTGACCCGCTATTCCATGCGCTGCTGTCAGACCACTCTTGCATGTGCAAATATCCATTCTCACTCCATCCCTTCCCATTCAACATCTTTCCACTTTTTCCAACAAGATCCTTCAAAATCCCTGAACCAGAAATCTCTAATCCGGAAGACAAGGCCATGTCTAAAACAGGGCGTTTTGATACATGCCCACAATACGAACACATAAATTTCCCACCACACGGATTTTGGTCCTTGTAAGGTGTTGAGCAGTTACGACAACGTCTTGTCGCATTTTTCTTAAGCTTTTGCAGTTCAATAGCTTCTAATCTCTGTCTCTCCCTAAGTTGTGCATTTCTACGTACCCTCCAAGTAGACAGCTGAGGCATCAAAACCTCGTACCAAAACAAAGTAACCAAGAGCACAAACACACAAGCAAGCCTTGGAGAAGTAATCTCAAAACGAAAAGCTGGTGGAAGAAGTTGAGAGAGAGCCCATAGTCCAATCAAAGGAATCACAAACCAAGGCAGCATCGTTGCAACCTGACGAGACCACTTTTGTATAACGCACAATATACACATTATCCTCCAAAAGCCAAGACCTTTTCTTCTTCTTTAACAGACCAAATGTATCCGAAAACCCTAATGACTTAGAGAAATTTCAACCCAGGGGATGATGTAGTCTCAACAGAAAACCCAAACCCTAATCTTATTTTCAGGTTATACACCATCGAAGTAAACAAGTCTCCAGCTCCAAGCAAGTTTAGTTAAAGATTGTTATAGCCTTGGAGAATCAACAACATACCTAATGCAGCAACAACAACAACAATGGAATCAAATTAGAAGAACCACAAAACGTTCTACAAATGGAAATCGATGAACCCTTGTACGCAGAGTTCGGATTGACTTGTTGTGCAATCGAGAGAGGGTAAGAGGAGACTTACCGATAGAGAGGAGGCCATTGAAGCAAAAGCATCAGCCAAAAAGAGAAGAGCTTTGAAATTGGGGATGAAAGATGTTGGAAGGAGCTTCCTGATTCGGATCGTATTCGGGTTGAATCACGTAGTCTCGTGGCTTTCGTTCGAATCCTGCCAACGAAGAAACCGTAAACGCGAAAGATTTGAGAAGACGAAGAAGAAAAACGAAAGAATATGTTTACAAGGCAAAACCAGAATTAACCGGGTGGGTATTCGGGTCAAGTCGGTGTCTCTTAAACGCCCCACCCATATATATATCCAACGGTTTGTTGGGTGAATTGCACTAAGTAATGGACTAATAATGGGCATTTATAATCAAAGAAATGTTCAAATGACATATGAAACATTATTTTAACAAGTTTTTTTGTTGTTTGTTTAAAGAAGATAGTTTAAAAGTTCTCTTTTATAACATAGTTTAGATATGGTAAAAAGTTTAAGCATTGGTAAAGATTTTTATAGCACATCCAATCCAATCATGCATTATATACCAAATTGGTGAAATTATTTTCTTGGATATGTTTTGTCCATCTTCACAAAAATAATATTGGAAAAAACTGATAAAATGAAGTAAGAAGTTTCTTAATTTATTTTCTTATAGTTTTTACCTCATTTAAATACACATATTACTCAAAATCTGACCCTAAAGTTTGAATCTAAAACCCAAAGCAATGCATGTGATCTTTCGTCTGTGTCATGTCGTTGCTTTCAATCTTTCATGTCCTTCGTGCTGGTTGGTCGTTAAAGGTGGTTGCACGGAGACTTATATAACATCTCTTCTATAGACTCATTATTATGCAACTCCTAGCTAGGTTGTCTCTTTTATTATCATATTATGTTATCCCTACTTCTTTTTCTCTTATCTTGTTTTCACAGGTGATATATATGTTGTATTCAGTTTCTCTACATGGAAAATGAAATATGAGTGATGCAGTAATTAATTATTGGTTTAAACATAAATTAACAAAAAAAAAAACATAATATGTTGGAATCTTGCATGAGTTATCAAGTAGTTTAATTTTTCTATAAAAGATGTACATGTATATAGCAATATTTTGCATGAACAATCAGGAAAATACAAATTCCCATGAGAGAAACTATATATGTACAAGTCGAATAAACATTAGAGTGACTGAAAAAACCAGAAGGAGATGAAAAAAAGTGAAAGCAAAAGAAAGGATCCAAGACCAAAGCTGTCTGAGTCAGTAGAAGTCGTGGAAGCCGGAGATGGGAAAAGGAGAAGAGAAGGGAGCCATGGAGAGATCCAAGAAGAAGAAAAGACATGGAGAAGCAAAAGGAGAAGCAAGAGAAAGATTCCTACAATGAATGTTCCGGTTTGCAAGATTGGTAATACATAATCCTCTAATAGTGAGACAAGGTAAGAGCCGCACAGGAACCATCCGAAGAGTACAACAAGCACAAGTGGAACTATTGGCGATGGCCCTTTGCTCTCCATAGCTTTTGCTCAAGTTGGTGTTGAGTGAAGATTAGCTCAGATGTGCACTTGTGATTAAGTTTTTAAATAGACGTGGTTTTGTTTGGATGCATGCGGTTAGATAACCTAATTAGCGCAAATTTCCTTTGTATACTGCCTTATATTTTGTTCCTATTATATATGATCAACTATAATTAATTATCACTTTTTAATAAATGATGATATCATCATTTGGTTAAATAAAAGTAAGTCTTTATAGTTTTCGACGAATGGTTATACCAATCTAAGAGCATTTTCGTTTGTTAAATTGTTCAACTGCCTCTACGTTTGATACGAGAAGATAAACAACTTTCGTCGTATCAAGATTAAAAAAACACTTGCATATTAAGTTATGATTATTTGAATATTAAGTTATCAATGTAATGGTAAATGCATAAATGTAATCTCTAAAATGTCTCTTTAACACAGGGAAGAAAATACCTTCGTACTTTAAATCGAATTTGTGCGGTGTTGCATCGCTTTCTGATCGAGATAGAGCCAAAAGATAAACACTTCCCCAAGAATATCATATATACAAAGGACTCTAAAACATTTTATTTCATATAATATCAACAAATCAAAATGCTAGTACCAATATGAAGATCTGTCTTTATCATGAAAGAGCCACAAAAGGCTCTCTCTCATCATCCTATTATCAACATCGTCGAATGAAATCAGTGGACGACGGTTGAGGTTTTAGCTCGTTCGCATTCGGGTCGAAGCCACGCCCACGCCGCTTGTTGATTAACTCCATGAGCGAACGGTGTAGCACCTGCGTTCTTGTGTCCACCAGAGATCTCATTTTCTGTTGTAGCCTTACTCGTCTCCGCTGTTGCTGACTTTGATCATCATCAATGGCAGGTGAGTAGTGGTATGTTGAAGAATTCAACAACCTGTTAGAGCTTCTATTGCCATCATCCATATCTGGGATTACATCGTTACTAGAATCGTCATTGTTCTCTCTAACTGCTACATGAGAGTCGTGCGAGGAAGAAGCAGAGGAGAAAAGGCGCGTTCTTCCCTCTGCTTCGCCATTGTCCTCATCATCTTCATGACCAAAGCTTTGGTGCCGGATAGAAGAGTCATTGGCCCTCCAGTTAGGGACGAGCAAAGATATCTCATTTTCTATCATTGCAGCAATCTCCAAAGGATCCCAATCAGCGATCTCAAGCTCCTTCACCATCTCCAAAGCTACTTCTAGAGGTGTGTCACTTAAAATGTTGAACGGGAACTGAATGTTCCTCATGTGACCTGTGACACAGCCAAACAGATTCATTTAAACATTTTCCATCGGTGATTCTTCCATCAAAGTTTCACCATTCAGGTTACCCAAAATCAGAAGCTAATACTAAAGCTACTTCAAATCCAACAATTTTCATGTCCCAATCAAACCAGACAAGAACTTTGTAGTAAGTAGAATTTGAACGTACCATCGCCATCTAAAATCTGTACTTGAAGAAAGATGGTGTGGTCTTCTGAGTTCATCTTTCCTGTTATTGACATATCTGTTGTTCGCAGATGTTCTACCACCGTTCCATTTGCAGCCAAATTCTGGATTGCCAATTGTTGCGGCAATCTAGAAAGAGGTGCCAAATCTCTCTCATCAGTTGCGGCAAGGAATGGGTCCCCCAAGAGCTCCTTTGCAGGCAATCTTCTTGACACAGTTTCCAGGCATTTACCAACAAAACGTTGGGCCTCCGTGTGTTGGATTAGATGGAAAGAGTCAGGCAACTTCCCCTGAATCAAATCCACATCAAAGAAAGTTAACATATCAAAACATATTCTGGGAAGATAATGATGATTGAGATGAGCCTCAGGCCATTTACTTACCGATGTAACTTTCTTGTATATTTGGGCAGGGTTGGTGCATTCACTATATGGATACTCACCGGTAAGCATCTCTAGGACACACATTCCAAACGAATAAATGTCCACAAGCTCGTTGTAATCTTCTTCATATAGCTCTGGTGCCATAAATTCAGGCGTTCCTAATGGTATATTCAAGCGAAAGGCAGAGGTTAATTCTGGAACTCACAAAATTCTATATAAGAAGATGGAGAAAGAAAAAGAAAGAGAATACCTATGACGCTGTGTGCATTTTGTGATCCACGGAGTATTGCGGCTAAGCCCAGGTCACCAATCTTGACTTGCCCAAGGTGGCCGTTAACAAAGATATTATCGCATTTAAGGTCTCTGTGAATAACAGGAGGATCATGTCCATGCAAGTAAGCAAGACCATTCAAGATCTGGCGTGCCCAGCTCTTGATTGCCCGGATATCAACCTTTTGATACTTCCTTCGATACCTGCAGATGTAAGGACAAAGCACAAGCAAAGCATAAGGTATTGTTGTTAAATATTGTTGTTTGAGACACAAAGCATAAGGTAGGAGATTAGGATTACTCTCTAAGGGTGCCTGATGTGAAGAGCTCAGTGATGAAGTTAAATGTTCTGCGGTTGACATCGATCCAAGACGTGCAGTAGCGAATAATGGATTCATGATTGAGATTCTTAAGGAGATGAACCTCAGAGTAAAGGCGTTGTAAAGGCTCAGGTGATCTGAAGACCTCATTGAGCATAACTTGATTCCAAGCGACTTCCATTCCTAGAACCTGGTCAAATGCTTTGTAAACCGTCTTCATCGCCCCTTTACCAAGCACTTCTCTAAACTACACACCAGAATCAACCCAATGTTCAAGAGCAATCCCAATAATCAAAAACAAATCAAGTCTAGAAAATGCAAACAGAGGAAAGGCTACGATCAAAGCAAATTAACAAAGTGATCAAATTTAGCTTCCTCGAATTTGGGGATTGATCAAACTCAGAACAAGAAATAACCAATCAGGTAAGATAGAGTAAAGCCTTGCTTACACGTCCATAGCGACCGGAAGGATCTGTCTCAACGTAAGGGATCGAATCATCGGAAGCAGAAGAGATCTCCATATACATGGCTCCGTACCGGATCTATCAAAAGTTTTACAAAAAAAAAAAAAAAAAAAATCGAAAATTTGGGGGAAAAAACAAGATCGCAATAGCAAGAGAGAAGAGAGAAGAAGAGAGAAGAGAAGTGCTAGAAAATCTTGTGTTTTCCTTCGTGATTCTCGTAGGAGAAAACGCGGAAGAGCAACCAAAAAAAGAGTCTGGAATAATCAAAACAGAGCAAAAGAGAAGCCATTTCAACAACAAGACCTTGTTTGCGTAATTTGTATTCGTCCTGCTCTTCTTTCGCAATCATCTGAACATTCATTCAAAAAAAGCAGACCCAGAACCCAACCAAAAAAAAAAGGAACAAGTTTGGTGGGAAAAGTTAAAGATAGAAGAATATGTGGTTGCAGCCCATCAAAGTGGGCAAAAAGTTCACTCCTTTTTCTCCGGAAAGTTATTGAAAACAATAAAAGGAAGAGAATTTGGAAGAGAAGAGAGCAATTTAGACATTTCTGAATTTGAAAAACCTATTGCCACGCTTTGTATTCACCATCGATGATGATTCTGATTCCCAAAAAGCTCAACTTTTTTTCTCCTTCTTCTTTGTTGTGCTCTTTATTGATGATTTGTGTAACAAGTCAAACGAGATTTGATTAACGTTTAAGTAGAGATTGATTAACGTTAAGTGTGTATCTGTAGAGACGAGTGGTTTAAGAGTTATGTATGTAACCGATGATTGCGTAACTTTGACACATACATACACCTTTATTTGACTATTTCCCCTCCCACAATTTTTGTTTTTCTTATTACAATACTCAAATTCAATGTTTTTGAAAGTGATTTGCAAAATCCAGCACTGATTGAGAGAATAAACTGGTCAGATTTGCTGTCAACTAAAGCTATAGATAGAACTAACAAAAAACATTCATACAACATAAATAATTCAATGATGATTTTGACAATGAATGATTGGGAATGATTTATCATTTTGATTGTTACCAATCATAAAAGCGAAAAAAATTAGCGATAATTTAACTTTAAATTTTTTTTTTTATATAACTATTCTGCCAACGGTTACCGTTATAGTTTCGCGCTAATATATTCTTGCTATTTGATCACCAGTCGGACCTAACCATTTTGATTGTTACCAATCATAAAAGCGGAAAGAATTAGCGATATTAAAAACGATAATTTACCTTTAAGATTTTTTTTTAACTATTATGCTAACGGTTACCATTATCCTTTCGCGCTAAAATATTCTTACTGTTTCATGTCACCAGTTAGACCTTACCATTTTGATTGTTGCAAATCATAAAAGCGGAAAGAATTAGCGATATTAAGAGCATAATTTATCTTTTTCTAAGTTTTTTTTTATAACTATTCTGCTAACGGTTACCATTTTCTTTCCCCGCTAAAAAAAACTCTTACTATTTTATGTCACCAATCGGACCCAATATCAAGAATTTTTCTGAGGCACCTAATGACATATTTTACTAAAAGAAGACATGATATGAAATAACTTATAAACGTTGCTACTTTTTACCATCCACTAGGATGAAGAATCAAGAAACAAGAAGAAGAATCAAGAAACAAGAAGAAGAATCACGAAGATAGAATAGAGACTTTCAAAATAAAAACATCCTATAATACACTCAGCAAACCTGTCTAAGTAGAAAATACAAAGCTCTGCAAAGGTTTTGTCCAGAGAATTTGATAAAGATACATATAAATTATTCTATAGCACCAGAGATAACATACAAGAAAAAGCCACAGCCCAAAACATATCAGCTCCATTCTTTTTTTTTTCTTTCTTGCAGGAGGTAAAAACAAATAACTTAGGAGACAAACCAAGTTAGAAAACTATACCTGTTCCTATAACGGTCTAGAGAGCAAGCGTTTGTAATTCAGACCACAGCTACAAAGGAGGGAACTCATGATCATCTGTCAAATGGTATGACTGCGTAGGCGTTACCCTACATGTACATTACTACAGTGAATTAGATAGAGGCTTTGGTGATCAATGGTAATAATTCAATGAAGACAATATGTTTTTAAGGGTAAGATATATAGACTGTACCGATCTTCCTGTGTGGATGAGGGTATAGATTTTGGACGATGCGGCCGATTATGATGACCTTCAATGCTATCTCTTGGCTTGCTGCCCTCAGGAGGGGAGAGTACTTCCACTGGTAGAGGCTCCGTAGGCCTAACATCTGGAGCCTTTTCATATGGATGATTTGTAGAGCCATTGGTATCAGGAAAGCTTTCAAGTGAATCAGTGTGACTCATATCACATGAACCATTTGTTTGGTTGGGATAATGAAGCTGTCTCTCACGAGTGTTTCTGTCAGGAAAATTCATTTCTGAGTGCGCCTGTACCATGCTTCGGCCATTGTTACGCGGCGACCTAGCTTGGTGTGAGCTCCTTCCTCTTGGGGAGAACGGTCTATCCCTGTAATGGTTCTGCATAAAGGAGACGTTAGAAGCTTGGCCATTTACGGGAGTGGCTGTAAGAGATGTGAGAGAGGCGAATAAGTAATTACCGCATTGGGGAAGTATGTTCCAGTTCCTCGTGGCTTAGGTAATTCCTCGATACCAAAACCAGGACCTGGAATCATCTGAGGGTTCACATGAAAGAAAACCTGTCTCGGAACAACTCCATTGGCGTTTACTGGAGTGGGCGCATTTCGCCTGAATGGCAGAGCATGCCGAATTACTTCCCATGAATTGTTGTTCGGCAGCTGAGGCAGCCCAGGAGGTGATAGTGGAGACATAGGACCATTTTGGACATAATCAAACCACCAGCGCCCAAATCGCAAACTGTTAAGCTGACTCTCGTAATCGCCTGAGAGGTCAGACAGCATATTCGGAGTGCCAGAAACACAATGACCTGAGTAGTGGAGATGCATGTCCTCCTGTGGCCAAGGTACTGCCCCTGTAAACGGCAGGTCTTCATGACCAACATGCTCGTTCTCATTCTCATTACTATGTATATCTTTAACTCTTCTGGAATCAGCAAGCCAGGAATTCTCTTGCTGTTTCCCCACCCCGTTTCCATTTAAAACTTCTCCATTTCTCATCTGATGAAAAGAATGATGCTTACCATTCAAAGGAGAGACACTTTCCTTATCACTAAGGCACGGAGATTTCATTGCATCATCGGAAATCTCTAGCTTTTGGATCCTCAAAGTAGCCAAGTCTTTTGCGTCACCCGAAAATCGTTCCTCTGAAACCGATGGGGCTGTTTCACCAGGTGATCCACTTAATTCATGCCCAGTTGTACTCGATATACTTACTCCTGCATCCAACGAGTCTTCTTGGTCATGTCTACCATTTCCAGTAGCACCAGATGAACTGGAGGATTCTGATTCATAAACCACTTGGCCTTCTTGGAAATGGTTGGAAGCTGGTGATATGGCATTGTACCTGTTGTACCTTACAAATGGAACAGCATCAAGGACATCGGGCCTCTGGCCACTCCCATGCCTGAGTAGCATGTTAGAGAAGAACTTACGAAGCTCAGAACTTATGGCTTCATCTGACTGCATAAAAATTTGCCCAAGCTTCCGAGCACCATATGTGAATGCACTTCGTATACGATAAAAGTTACCTGTGTAAGAGAAAGTCAAATCCATGTGCTTTAAAAATTTACCAATAAAGAGAATCCTCTAGACCATAAAATCCACCGGATTACCAGAGCAAACTAAGTTTAAGTTTTTATCTCATGTTTATACATTTCTTCATTTCCAGGGTGAAAATACATACCAGAATATCACAATCTTAATTTTAGCCTGCACTTAAAACCTACATACCCTAGTCCAAGAATGTCAGGAAAACCCACCATAAATATTCTGTAACGCTAAAACTCTGGACAGGGACAGGTCAAAATCTACTGTCTTAGGCCTCTCAAACATCTAAATCCATAAACATAGAGATAGCAACAGGAAGATAAAAACTGTGATGGTTGGAGAAAGCAGTCAACCTTTGCTTACGCTGCGTCCAAGATTGTTAGTTTCTTTAAGCGGATCGACTATATTAAGATGCTTTGATTGAAACCCACGTTGGTTTGTCTCAAATCCTCGTGATGGTACAGAGTACATCTCCATGCATTCCTTGAGGAACTCACTGGTCAGCAGAAGATTTTCCCCCCCATTTTCCGGAGTCTCAACTACAGAAATCAAAGAAAGAAATCGCAGATACTGAAAGTCTATAAACGCAAAAGAAATCAATTTTCTGTATACTAGAGGAAATTCTTACCAACAATTTCTGGTAAAGAGGAAAGGCAGACAGGACCATTCAGGCTAATGCAATAGTTATCCCAGTCAAACTTGCTGAAGTAGTCCAAAAATTTGTATAGAACCTAAGGGATAAAAAAAGTTAAGTAACTCAAGATGAGACTAAAACATGAAGCATCCCTCATAATTGCTGAAGACCCTTACTGCTAGTGGACCATTCAATGATGAGTGGAACAGATGGAAGATATATAAGACCAATGTCTCCAAAGCATATGTTGATATTAATCCATGGAAAGCCCCGAGAATACGGCTCTCGTAGTAGCACCAAGCTTTAATTAGTATGATACTTCGCTTGAAGAGATGGTCCTTTCCAATGAGGTGATCGATCTGCGTAATCATATAGTCAACGTCAATTTTCCAAAAGTAAATCTTTTTCTTCTACAATCGCATCCTTCAAAATTGCTGATATGAATATTATTCTAGACAAATGCGCTTCAAACATATTATTGTACGCATGTGATATTGCAAACAATTTGCAATATTAAAATCTATTGAGTTACCAGAAAACTCATCAGGCAGTTGGGTGAAAACAATGTCAATATGGCAGGTTAATGACATTCAACTTCTGCTTTACATATATCAAACAGACAAAATAAGCCTAAACTGTATTTTACCTTTTAAAAAGTTTAGTTAAATTTGTTTGAAACAGCATGGTCATACTGAAGATGGCAGATTACCTTCTCGAGAAAGCAGAGAGTACAAATCCCACCAATCTGATTGAAAGAGATATCAACAACGATGTTTTGCACCAGACATTTAACAAGCTTAACCTGCAAAAGAAAAGAAATTTAGGTACTCAAGGAGATAACAACCAACACGATAAGCAATTAAGCATACATAAACACCATATACATACTTGGAATACTCATTGCAGACTCTAGTTTCTGGAATTGAATAACACAGAGATTATGTAAAACAAACCTCAGCCCGTATTAACTGCACATCCTTAACCACAAAATGGGAAGACACATTATGTTCTTCCCTCTCAAGTACAGCAAAAACTTTGGCGGCCAGTTCTTCCTCATGATACAGCCCACCAAAAGCAGTGAGATCAATGTCTCCATCAGGAAGATACGTTTTCAATGGAACCGATCCAAAAGAATGTACCTGAAAAACACATACCAAATAGAAAAAAAGTCACAACTTTGCAAACCACATCCATAGTCAATCAAACTTATAAGCCGCAACATTGCAGAATCTCTGGTCAGTAACAGAAAAGGTGTGCAAAAAAGCACACCACTTCGAAATAGATAACACCAAGTAGATGACTTTAGATAATCTAATAAGAAAAGCCATCAACTTAAGAATAAAAAGACTTAAGACAACATTAAAAAGCCATCAACATTAAACAACATCGCCGATTCAAGCAAGTTCCAACATTTAAAACACGCCTAAGTTTTCTTTTTCCAGATAATGCAAACAGAGACAGAACAGAGAATGTTGGAAACAAATTTTACCTCGCATCCAAGTGTGATTCTGATAAGTTTTTGAACATATAGAATCACATCTCTTCGTCGATCCTCGGAGACAAGTGTTGGATGAACCTGCTCTATAATTTCACGGGTTGCTTCCTCAACTCTCATCCAAAACTCCGGCTGATTAGACGGAGACCGAGGCGGCGGAATAAGCGGTGGTGACAATGAAGACGAACTCTCTTCTTCCAAATCATCGAGATCCGCGGCCATGGAAATACAAAAAAAAAAAAAAAATCTAAAAACTAACCAAACACACAAAAAAAATCGATTGATACAAGAACACCCCGATTGATCAAACCAAAGAATCAGTTCGTTGTAAACTACGCCCAGAAATTGAAAATCCGATTGAGTTCGAACGAAACAAGAGAGTACGAAGAATCGAGAGATGTCTCAGGGGATGAAGAAGAAAGAGATGAGTTTTGTCTTCTAGGTTTTGAAAGATCCCAAGTGATTACTGTTGAGGACCGATTTTGTGTTATTTGATGTTCTATGTCTCTTTTTTTTTTTCACTGCATCGAAAAAAAAAAAAACCAAATTTGTCTTACTTTTGTGTATTCATCTTCAAACCCTTAATAGATGTCGCTCTTTTCTTGTACCTTTATTTACCTTAACGATGCAGTATTTAGAAACAACGACCAGCATTAAATTCTTAAGACATCATTTGAAGTTTGATTAGTGATTTGGGAAGTTATTGTGAAGAATTTTGATTTGATTATAGAGTTTTGTTTAATTGTAAAGTTCAGATATTCTTCTGTATTAAGTTTTTAAAGAGTTGTGATTCTTATGAATGTTTTAAGAGAAATGTCAATGATTTTATTGATGTTTTCATGGATTAGCATCTTTTTATCATGTAGAAAGTTATAAACTTTAACTATTTTTTGTACCAATCATACTAAATTCTCATGTATCTTAACCAAAATAATTTTTAAATATAAATTTCCTTTTATAGAGATTTAACTAACGCATTCGCGCGTTTTTCTGTTAAATAAACCCGATTATCATAGATAAATATGCTTTTAAAGAAAAAAAAAGGTATCATTTGAGAATTCTACCATATGATACTATTCTTTAAGATCTTTCCTAGAGATGAGTTAGCACAATTGTCTGAAGTTACAGTGAGATTTAACTGTGTTTCATGTGTGTTCGGGAAATTTGATCATCTGTCAATCTCTGGACATATGATTTTGTGGCGTGATACCCACGTATCACGATATGGTTGGTGAAACCGAAATATTACCTCCAATAATTAGATAAACTAATATTTAGTTTTGTTCAGTAAAAGATTTTGAAAACTTCAATTACAAAAACTTTAGGTCTTGTTTTGAAAAGAAAAAAAAAACAAAATCTCTAGTTTACGCCCCATTTTAGAAACAAAAATAAAAATCTTGTTATATATAGAATAAAATTAAACAAAAAATCTGCAAAACAAAATCAAAATTTAAGAATTTTACATGGAAAATTTGATGTATAATTTTAAAATTAGAGATTTAAATATAACCGTTCAAAAATAAATATCGTTATATCTTAAAAATATATATCAAAAGACATTCGTTTTAACATTTTCGTTATAAAAACAACATCTCATCTCGAAACCATAATTTCGTAATATTTTTGTGGATACTAATTCATTTCAAAATAAATAACACGCTCTCTTAAATCAAAATTCAGAAGCAATGTAATATGTATTCTAATACTTTGTGTAAATTTTGGATTTTTTAATCTAAAATTGTAAAACACAATCCGTTTAGCTACTATTTTGTAATGATTGAACACGAGATTATTTACATCACTAAAACATGTTTTTTTTTTGGTAGGAACATCACTAAAATATGGTAAAACCATGACTTTTTGTTCTGATATAAGTTTTTTTTTTTTTTCGTCAATTTTCCCTATCTAATCAGTTACCAGGCCTACGCCTACTGACCAAAAAAAATCAGTTACCAGGCCCTATAACCAATAATACAGTGCTGGTCAAAACTGAGTCAACATGTAAATTGGGAAACACTAAAGTTGGGCCTGATGTTTATGGCCCAATAATAACGCGGAGGAGAGTTCTCTCACTCCCATCATCATCTTTTAATCTTCCGCTTCAATTCTAAATCTCCCGGCGAAGAAAATAACCGGCGAATTTCACGGAGAAACCTCGCCGACGAAGCAAAGTTATGGCAGGCATGGGTGCGGTGGCAGGATCACGACCGTGGAACGCTTTTATTCAAGCTCTAGTTCTGATATCTCTATCATTTCCCGCTCTCTCCAGCGCTTACCGACCTGGAGATATCGTCCGGATGAGCAAGATGGGGCAATATCACTCAGTTCGTACTCCTCCTCTTTACATTTAGCTGAGATTAATTTCTAATTTGATGGAGACTAAAGGATCTGTTGATTCTGTGGCAGTCGAGAACCACTTGGCATGATGTGATCGGAAAACATTGCCCGATCTTCGCCGTTAATCGCGAGGTACTGTGTGTAAATAGTTTTAAAACATTTGATGATGGAGAATTTGGAAATTTAGATTGAATCTTGTCTTTCTTTGCCAATTTTTAGGTGTTGATCCCCATAGCGAAACCAATTGGCTACACAGGAACTGATCCATATAAAATGTGAGAATTTATCTTGAATCTGTGTATTTGGTGCTTTTGAATTGAGATTGCTGTGTCTTTTACTTTACTTGCCTAGTTCATCACTGGTTTAACCAGCTTTTAGATTGTATTTAGCAATTTCTATTGTTGCTACTCAGAAAGGAAATGATGAAGATACTGTGATGTTTTAGCCATTTCTCATCTGTTTTGATTACCGTAAGCGATTTTGTATGGTTTGTTCTAGCTCTGTCTTGCTGCAGATTGTGTTTTTTTTTCTTTTTCTGATGTTTTATATGTGCTGAACATGGAGCACAATATTGACATGGCGAGATATTTATCGTCTTTGTACATTAGTCATATGCAAGTTAGAGAAATTTGGTGCCTGATGTGTGGATGATTTTATGTGCAGAAAATTCCAAGTTGGAAGTGAGAAATATCTAATTCACTGGCTTTTGGTAATAAACCGTAAGAGCACAGATGTTCCGATGATCGATGTAAATTTGGTATGTTAAGCATTGATTTTGAGTCGTTTTCTAAGACTTGACTGATTAGATTATTTGCTACCAAGAAAACTGGCAGATTTGTATAATACCAGTTTTTGGATTTTTCGGTGTGGCTTGATTTTTTCATTTGCACAGAGATATTCTGGAGGAGATCTGCTTGGAGTCACAGCTGAAGTTGTTGATATGCCTCATAGCTGTACGTAATACTCGTTATCTAGCTATTTTTTCCTGAATTAGGAGTCTCCTCTTTATTATCGTCTGTCTTCTCAGCGAATAAGAGAATTTTGTTTGTTCTGGCCTAACCAGATATGCCAAGTCTTACGTTCATATCTTAAAACTCAAGATTATACGACATATTATGCGGTAGCTTCTCAAGGTTGGATGCTTAGTTGCTTAAACCCCATGTCTTAGGCCTAGTTAAGTTAACCTGGCTTCAATTTTACAATGCTTTCTCCATAGAGTCTAACATTATCTGGTGAGTCAAAACTTTTTCACCTTTTTGGAGACACTGGGTGCTTATATAGAGGCAGTTTGCTTTATAGTCCCAGTTTTTTTCTGCTGTTATCATTATGTCTATATCACAGACTGATTCAATCCATCTTTTTGGTGGCGGTACTCAAATAAATACACATTTTCATGCTCATCTATGATTCCATGGTTTCCTTATATTGTACAAGTTGCCTGAACTATGTTTATGTTAATAATGGCATTGATTTTTTTTGTAAGGAATGAACATCATAATATTTATGCTCTGATATTTTAATTTGCAATTCTACTTCCATTGCCATAGAGTAGCACTCAGTTACTTCAAATATTTGAAAGACAACATCAGGATATCTGAGTTGAGATTTTATCCATGAACAGATCTAAATACACACCCGGAGATCCGTAAGCAGTTCTGGGATCCTCAACACTGGCCAAAACATGTTCTAGTTAGATACACATGGTACACTAATTTTGCTCACCTCTTTCAGCTTTTTTTCTCCTCTCTCCGTGCTAAGGAAAATCACGTTAGTGATACGTGTCTGAGACACTTTATTGTGATGCAGGAAGGAGCAGTCAGAGATTGATGTATCCTCGGGATTTTATGTCCTCTTTGGATCAGGTAATTCCTGTTTCGTAATTAATTAGACAATAAGCTTATACAATCTATACTGATGTTGTTTACTTGTGATCAGCTCTCACATTTTCTTTCGTACTCTCCATTTACGTCTTACAATCTTCACGAGAGAAGCTGGCGAGGTAAATGGTGTTCATGTCCTCTCCAATTCATACGTATATCTTTCTTTCTTGAACCTAATTCTTGAAAATGTTGTTGTAGGTTTGTAAGAGAGACGGTGGTGGAGAGCAGCAGCACGAATGTTGGAGAATTCGGCAAGGCGGATTGAGTCAATAGTCAAGTACATGTATGTTTCTACAGTTTTAGAAGCTTGGAATTCGTCGTTCAACTCTCTCTATCCAGGATTTTACTAATTTGTTTTAAAAAGAGATAAAGCATGAATAGTCGAGAGCAAAACTTTGTCCTTGTAACATTTGGTTCAATAGATTTACCTTTCGTGGATTAGGTTACAATATCAATTGCATTTACTTTCTAAAGATTTTTTTTTTTGTCAACATTTCCAAAGACTTTTTACTCTACAGCTTTGTTAGAGCCAAACCAGACTTCAAAATAAAAGCTTGAACAAAATCGAAACGGACCAGACTGGAGTAGCTAACTGATATACATATCTTAAATTTGTCTATTGTTTGAGGGATCCAAGACAATAAGAGAAGCGTGACTCTGTTTCAGTACCCTGAAATCTAATACTACCACCAACGTTGACATATTGCTAAGTTGGACATATGTTAAACAATGACTGGCCTTTAAGAAAAAAAAATGTTCATACAAGAATGAATAACATTTTTATATAGTATTAAGTATAGATCTGATCACAAAACGGAGAGTACGTAGTAATTGGCTTAGATTAATTTAAACTACAAAAGCCAAAGATAAGAGAAGAGAAAGCAATGCAATAAATGAAACCAACCACCAACTAACCCTCACCCCTTCAACTTTCATGCATTTGCGCTCTTAACTCTCTATATAAACCCAAACTTCATTACCATTATTTCATCATCCAATCCATTACTTAAGTAAAAGAGAAATCAAAAGTTAAAGATATGGAGGGACTCTTGAAGTTGTCAACTTTGGTGATTGTGTGCATGTTAGTAGCCGCTCCAATGGCATCCGAGGCAGCGATCTCATGCGGCGCAGTCACTGGTAGCTTGGGTCAATGCTATAACTACTTGACCCGAGGCGGTTTCATTCCTAGAGGGTGTTGCTCTGGCGTTCGGAGGCTCAATAGCATGGCTCGTACCACCCGTGACCGACAACAAGCTTGTCGTTGTATCCAGGGAGCAGCTAGAGCCTTGGGTTCTCGACTTAACGCTGGTCGTGCTGCTCGTCTCCCTGGTGCTTGCCGTGTTAGGATCTCTTACCCCATCAGTGCCAGAACCAACTGTAACACGTAATCTTCTCTCACTCTCTATTTATTACATTTTTACTTGAGGTTCTAATATTTTTGTTTGGATTTTAATGGGATGATATTTAACCCCATAATATGTTTGATGTATGTGGTTGGTTATGCAGCGTGAGGTGATCAAGAAGAGGTGGTAGACGTTGAAGGGTTTTCATATAATCGATGAGAGAGTATTTAAAAATAATTAAGATGTCACTATATATATAAGAGTGTATCCTTTTACTGTTATTGTTGCTGTGTTTTAGAATTTGTGTTTTCATATCTTTCTTTATATATGACGGTCCATTTAATTGGTCGTCTGTGTTATGTACTCCTCCAATGATATATGGAATTACGATATATGTATTATTTTCAAGATCTTGCCATTCACTTGGTCACGTTCTGCTTTGGATGCATCCGATAACTTCTTCTATTCCGCATGCAGTATAATAAACTAGTACCGTACACTAAATTCTCTTAACACGATTATATTATCAGTTGACTTACGTAGATGTAAATATAATTAAGTTATAAACAAATATTAAGATAGTCCAATATAATGTACTAATTCGTATGCTTTTAAAACATATATATATATATACTTTAGTTTACTTTAGAATATCCTCAAATTTTTGTGAAAGATTATCGTATATGAGGAAAAACAGTAGATCTTCACAGCACAAGAGACTCACTCTTTCTTAATCAATCATTACCTACTTCTTCACACTCTCACAACTTGCTCATTGACACTGCTTACTCTTTCTTTCGTAATCTTTTTCGTCGGTGACTGAGTGTGTAATATGTCGATCGACCCTACATGATCCAGTTGCTAAGGCATTTTGCTTTCTTTTCTTTTTTTCTATTATTGTAAGCGTTACTTTTTAAAGTAAAAACCCATTAAATCTACCAAAAATTGTCGATCGACGCTAGAGCTTTTACTTTCTTTTACATTACCATGTGTATAAAACGAAAAAGAAGATTTTATCATGTAGATCCGATTATGCAAATAATAGCTTTTTTGTTGTTGTTGCTAAAGATTATGCAGATAATATCAAGTTTCTAATATGATTCGCATACGAAAAAAAAAAAATCGCCTACGACTTGTGGAGATTCTTTTGGATTTCTCCAAGTACGTGTGACCGTATAACCTCCAAGAGTCCTTGTTCGATGAATATCCAAATCTCTTAGGCCGTCTATTTGTTTTACATGCTTTCCTCTCTTGTCATTTTCCTTTGATGTCTCCAACTCTTTACCATTTGATGACGCTTTGGACCATTACCATTTTTTTCTCTCTATTCCATTACTTCCTTGAACTGCCACTTGATCTGATATATCACCATTTTCGGTCCACATGTCCAAGAGTTTCCTTACTCTTTTGGAATCCTATCACGTGTGTGGCCTCATAAATATGTGCTTAGCCTTACGACCACCTTGTTTGACATGTACCCAAAAATAACATAAGTACACACATTTCGTTTATATTCAAAATCAATGCAAGGCAATTCTGTTGTAATTTCCACTTGGTGTAAAAAAAGAAGAAGCATATATTTCCACTTTCTTCTCTGTTGATCATAAAAAATTTTCAATATAATTACATGATTTTATTATCTAGTGAGAAAATATTGATATACAATACTCTATAAGATTTCGAATTAACAAGACAGGCCAATTAATATTTATCTAGAAGAAAATTAATACAATACCTTAAGGTTAATTAGTCTCTTTTCAATTGCCGAAATTTGTAAATATTTATCGAGGTAAGTATTTATTCCGTCCAGGGTTGAATCTAGTTTTCTGATGCTACATCTTCTTGAAACTCAATTAAGCGAAGATCGGGAATGCAACGTATTTACATTGGAATATGTGTATTTTTAATCTTAAACCAAAAAATAAAGTTTTCATTAAATTTGCATGCATATGGAACTAAGCATAATTAACGGGTACGCATGACCTTCATGAGTTTTTCCAATTATAAAAACCCTACCGACCTCAACAAAGTAAAAACAATAAAAACAAAATGGCGTTTGCTCCAAAGATCATCACATGCCTCATCGTCCTTACGATTTACATGGTATCCCCAACAAAGTCAACCATCCAGTGTGGGACAGTGACAAGCACACTAGTACAGTGCGTGAATTACTTGACCAACAGTGGTCCATTGCCATCAGAATGCTGCGTGGGAGTCAAGTCATTGTATCAAATGGCTCAGACCACACCGGACCGCAAACAAGTATGTGAGTGCCTTAAAGCAACGGGTAAAGAAATCAAGGGGCTAAATACTGACCTTGTGGCCTCACTTCCTACCACTTGTGGTGTTTCAGTTCCCTACCCCATCAGTTTCAGCACTAATTGTGATAGGTACGTCTCCATAACTTTATTTTTGTTTTATCTTAGATTGTTTTGTTTTGTTTGGAATATAAATAGCTTTGATATACACTTGACTACAAAAATTATATACGAGTTAATGAATTCAACTAATTATTTAATCAAACTAAGAGATATCATTTTTTATTTTAATGAATTTCTTTTTTTTTCAATGCATGTATATATGAATAAGTGCATTTGGATTTTGGAGTTAAGTTATTTCCAATGTCATGATAGATATTTGTTTTGGTTGTTCGAATGTTGCAGTATATCGACTGCCGTGTGAAAGAGGCTACTGTCAGATGTAAAAGTGCCGTGTAATATGGACAAATCAAAGTTGCCAGCTTTTAACCCAATTAAATAAAAGTATTTTGCTGTTATATTTCCCATTTTGTGATTTTCATTTTCTTATCTATGTAATCAAACCATTTCATATGCAAATAACGTCAACGGATCTCTCTCTCTCTCTCGATCGGCCTCTATCTCATTCTTTCATGTTTCTTGTTAAAAAAGAAAGCAATATATCACCGCGCTTGAACATATATGTAGCTTACAGTTACCATTAGCAATGATCTATACGTATGAAAGAAAATTGGGTGTAATACATATTTACATATATGTATCATCAAAAAATAACATCGACTGTTTTACATTATATATGATCAAGAGATTGCAGGATGATTCTAAATTTTACAAAACCACACATAAGAAATTAAGAATTGATTTTAATTTAAGAAAACATGCATGTAATGGCAAACAGAGAATTAACCTCACGTGTCCCCAGTGTTTTGTTGTGCGCTGTTGGATCGGAGAGATAACCTAGAGAAGAATTTAACTTAACGCGTGGCCGTAAAGTCTGATCCACCAAATGAATCATCAACTAGGCAGGGAGAGACGTTGCATGTCGATAAAATTGAAGTTTCGACAAAGACATTTTAGATTTAGAGACTTTATGAGATAATTTATAGAGATCTAATAAGAAAGGTAAATAGTTGTTAGTACATAAATCGAAGGAGATTTAGATTCTAAGAGATGACGGAAATGTGGTATATCGTCATGTGTAGCTAGATGATATTGAATTTGGATGAACAACGAAATAATGGAACATTAGAATGATATGAAAACAAACATATTAGTTGAATAGGGCGTACCAAATGTTATATATATTTTTAACATTTACATGATTTACCACAACAAATTCACTGTTCAAACATGTCAAAGTTTCATAAATGTTGTAAAAGAAAGAAATAAAAATAACATAAATTCCGTTTCCAAAACGTAAAAATCTAAAAGATTAATCACAGTCAATGGGCCTGGTGGACTTATGTGACACTAACATAATTATAAGGTTCGATTAGTTAAGTGAAATAGGTAATACAATATTAATCAAATAATTAGCCAATGGGCCTGATGGACTTATGTGACACAAATAACAGGCTTTTAAAAGTTACGGCCCAAATAATTCTCCGACGACTCCGTGAAGTGGAGGGATCGTGAAACCGGCTCTACGATTCGATCCAATTTTCAGACGCGACCAACAACGACACGAGAGCCAAAGCCACTCTTCGTCTTCTCTTCGATCTTCAACACCACCAATTTCTGATTACATCTATCATCCATCTCTCTCACTCACCGTTTTGCCGATCCTTTGCGTGAAATTGAAGCTTGGTGAATCTGCGGAATCTGCGATGCGTTTTGGACAACTAGACCACTGATACCCTGAAAAATGAGCTTCTGGTGCAAATTTTCAAATCCGGTAAGTATCTTTGGATCGAATCAAGACCACCACCGGCTAATAAATCAACCGATCGAATCATAATTTAGGGTTTGACCCTGATTGCAATGGATACAAGTCAAGTCTTATCACTTCTTCTATTGATTTTGTTCATCTCCAATGCTTCTTCGTTCGATATTTCTCGTGAGCTAGTTGATGGAGAAACACAAAAGGATAATTCAAATTCAACCACTAAACAAGTAAACTTCGATTCTTTTCTGTGTTTTTTTATCGTTTTGATCTTATATTAGGGTTTTGAGCAATGTGATTTGAATTTACTCTATGTTTATGCTTCAGGAGTCTCCGTTGCTTAATCCTAAACCCAGTGGAGATGGTAAATCCAATGTGACCTCATTAGAACCTACTCTGCCAAATAGTAATTCGACGAATCCTAATCCTAAAGAGCCTGATTCAATGAGTCCACCTCCGCCACTATTACCTGAAAATGAGAAGAATGATACCAAAGTGTTAAATACAACAGAGCCGATAAGCCCGCCTCCGCCTCCAGCGAACCTAACCGATAGCCAGGATAGTGGAAAGCTACCGGCTAAAATGGCGCCGCCTCCAAATAGTTTGGAGAGTGGGAAAAATGGGACGGAGCCAGGTAAGGAGAGTCCGCCTCTGGTTAAAGATCCTGATAAGGCCAAGGATGATAAGGGGAGCTCTGAGTCTGCCAGTGTAGAAACCTGTGTAGGAAAGTCTAACATATGTAGAACTGAGAATTCATTGGTGGCTTGCACTTTGAGCATTGATAAAGGTATATTTGCGCCTTCTTTGTAGTGATGTTTTCTTTGATTTCGGTACTCTTTGTTTCAACGAGTTTACTCGAAATGATATCTCTGGCATGTGGCTTTCCTGTTTATTGAACAATGCAACAATATTAGTCGTGTTAGCCTCTTGAATAAAAGCCATATTGCAGCTGCAGGTTCTGTTTGCAGCATGGAGATGTCCATGAAAATGGTTGGATAAGTTGTAAACAGATATTCGTTGGGGATAATGGCCTTTATGAAATTAGAGATCACACTAGGATATGTTTTACATTATTCAGTTATTGCGTTGTGTTAATATGTAAATGATTGTGATCTCAAGGACATGAAACTTTCCTAGACATTATAGTTATTATTCCCCCACAATTGCAAGGTCTCTGCTTTGTATGTTCTGTTTTCACCAGTAAGTTTTGCTTGAGTTGATTGAATTTTCATTTTTGAAGTTGTGTTTTATCATTGCAGGTTCTGCTAACTGGTTGATTCTAGTTCAAAACGAAGGTGAAATATCTCTAAAAGCAAAAATTGTTCTTCCGGTTAACTCTTTACAAGAGCTGACACTGCCAAAACACCAGAGTCAAAGGGTACGTCTTCTATGTTCTTCTGAGTTGATTCCATTGATAAAAATCTTTACCTTGAACGTATTAATCTTTGGAATTCAGAACCATTTTGTGATCTTTAGTGATACAAACACAACTGTTACTCTAGTATGTTATGAAACTGAATCGATCTTCTTTCATTTGCACAGGTAAACATATCCATTAGTGGAGACACAAACAAGATCATACTAGACGGTGGAAAAGGAGAGTGTGCGCTTCACATGTACCCATCAGAAGAAAACACCTTACCATTCCACTTTCCCTCATATGAAAAACTAGTGACGCCCATTAACGGTGCATATTTCTTAATAGTATCCGTCGTGATTTTTGGGGGAATTTGGGCATTTTGTCTGTGCCGGAAGAATCGCCGTGCAGGCACTGGAGTGCCTTATCGTGAGCTAGAACTGAGCGGAGGACCAGGCTTGGAAAGTGAGTCAGGGGTCCATGATGTGGAGACAGCGGACTGGGACGAGGGTTGGGATGATGATTGGGATGAGAATAATGCTGTGAAATCGCCCGGTAGTGCAGCAAAGAGTGTGAGCATCTCTGCTAATGGCTTAACAGCAAGGGCTCCAAACCGCGATGGCTGGGATCATGACTGGGATGACTAGAGTTATAATGTTTATATCAAAGGATGGATAACCATTACAGAAGAATGAAAACCACTTGGATACAGATACCTGCAAAGAAGATAAGACAGAAGAAAAAAAAAGGTTAATGTATACGCAATTCGCCTATATAAATATTTTAGAATTCATTTCTTTACCAATGTCAAATTTTGTACTACAGTTTCCCAACCAAAACCTGTGTTTTGTTTCCAAATTTTGTATCATGCATACGAACACAATTATTAGTTTTGTACTTTCCTTTCCTTTTCCAGTGTCAACACTCTCTTGGAAAATTCTCTGTACCTAACTTATTCATATACAATTCACACCAAGATGATAATTTACAATTTATAACTCTATCAGTACAAGAAATTTAGATAGAGAAGGCCCACTTCTATCTGGGCCATATGAGGTCAACTGAAACAAAAATAAAAAGCCCATGATCACGTAAACTAAAGTAACTAACAAACGAGTTGTTATCAAAATGGGCCCCGCTCTTTTCCCTTTATAGTATATACAATTGCCAGCTCAGCCACGAGCAGTGACCACCGCACACAAAAATACGCGTTTTGATAAAATTCTCTTGTCTTTCTTTTATTTAATGGATTTACTCTTCACATTTTATGAACTGTCATCTAAACCATACCAATCAACATTATCCTTCGAATGGTCGGGACATATAATTCCAGCTGTTTGTTACTCAAAGGTCATTATCGTCACTTCACCCACCTCCAAGCCGGCTTCAATTAATTAACTACTATATCTTAATTTAATCTACTAATTTAAATTAAAATAGCGTTAACGCGTAGAGGGAGGCAACAATCCTGTCCGTTTTGTCGTCTTTAACTATACTTACCTCTCCACTCATTAATTGTTTCTCTCTCTCTTCCCTCAAAAAAATATCTCTGTCTTCTCCAAAAACTCTCTCCGATTTCATCGCTTAGGGTTTCTTCCCCGATTCTTCAGGTATGTTAATCATCATCATCATCTTCTTCACTTCACTCTCTTTACTACTGTATTCATACTTCAATTTCATCTGTTTCTCTATAGCTTAATTTCGTTATCAAATGATCATCGTTTCTTAAGCTCTTTCCATTTTTAGATCTGCGAAGTTTTATAGTTTTGATTTTGCTTTTTGTTGATAGATCTGAGAAGAAGATCTTCACGGAGACTGTTCTTGATCGATGAAGATCACAGAGGGACAATTCCGTCTCTCTCTTCTTCTTCTTCTCTTATCTGCAGCAACTTTAATCTCAGCTGCTGATTACTCTCCAACAGAGCAATTCTTATTGAATTGCGGTGGTGCTTCTGATCTCAATGACACAGATAACCGTAGATGGATCTCCGATGTCAAATCAAAATTCTTATCTTCTTCATCAGGAGGAGACTCTAAAACATCACCAGCGTTAACACAAGATCCTTCCGTTCCCGAAGTTCCTTACATGACGGCTAGAGTTTTCCGATCTCCTTTCACTTACACTTTCCCTGTAGCACCAGGTCGTAAATTCGTGCGTCTCTACTTCTATCCAAACTCATACGACGGCCTCAATGCTACGAACTCGTTGTTCTCCGTCTCCTTTGGTCCTTACACTCTTCTCAAGAACTTTAGCGCTGCTCAGACGGCGGAGGCGTTGACTTACGCTTTCATCATCAAGGAGTTTGTTGTGAATGTTGAAGGTGGAACATTGAACATGACGTTTACACCGGAATCAAGTCCGTCGAATGCGTATGCGTTTGTTAATGGGATTGAGGTGACTTCAATGCCTGATATTTATAGTAGTACTGATGGGACTTTGACCATGGTCGGATCATCTACTTCTATTACTATTGACAACAGTACTGCTCTTGAGAATGTTTATAGGCTTAATGTTGGAGGGAATGATATCTCGCCTTCCGCCGATACGGGTTTGTATAGGTCGTGGTATGATGATCAGCCTTATATATTTGGTGCAGGACTTGGGATTCCAGAGACTGCTGATCCTAACATGACCATTAAGTATCCTGAGGGGACTCCTACATATGTTGCTCCTCTCGATGTTTATTCAACTGCTAGGTCGATGGGTCCAACAGCTCAAATCAATCTCAACTACAATCTTACTTGGATTTTCAGCATTGACTCTGGGTTTACTTACCTTGTTAGGCTTCATTTCTGTGAGGTTTCTTCCAATATCACTAAGATCAACCAACGGGTGTTTACCGTCTACCTCAACAATCAAACTGCTGAACCTGAAGCTGATATTATTGCTTGGACTAGTTCAAACGGGGTTCCGTTTCACAAGGATTACGTGGTGAATCCTCCAGAGGGAAATGGACAACAAGATATGTGGCTTGCTCTTCATCCTAACCCGATTAACAAGCCGGAGTATTATGATTCTATTCTTAATGGAGTGGAGATATTCAAGATGAATACATCTGATGGTAATTTGGCAGGTCCCAATCCTATACCTGGTCCACAGGTGACTGCAGATGCATCCAAAGTCCTACGCCCGACTACTAGGAAATCAAAAAGCAATACGGCAGTTGTTGCAGGCGCAGCCAGTGGTGCGGTTGTTCTGGCCCTTATCATCGGTTTCTGTGTGTTTGGTGCTTACCGCAGACGTAAGCGTGGTGATTACCAGCCTGCAAGTGATGCAACATCAGGGTGGCTTCCACTTTCTCTGTATGGAAACTCACATTCTGCTGGCTCGGCCAAGACAAACACAACAGGAAGTTATGCCTCTTCCCTTCCGTCAAATCTTTGCCGTCACTTTTCGTTTGCTGAGATTAAAGCAGCCACTAAAAACTTTGATGAGTCCCGGGTGCTTGGTGTTGGAGGTTTCGGCAAGGTTTACAGAGGAGAAATTGATGGTGGAACTACAAAGGTAGCCATCAAGCGAGGAAACCCAATGTCTGAGCAAGGTGTACACGAGTTCCAGACTGAGATTGAAATGCTTTCAAAGCTTAGACACCGTCACCTTGTGTCCTTGATTGGATACTGTGAAGAGAACTGCGAAATGATCTTAGTGTATGATTACATGGCTCATGGTACAATGAGGGAGCATCTCTACAAAACCCAGAATCCTTCTCTTCCGTGGAAGCAACGTCTTGAGATATGCATCGGGGCAGCCCGGGGCTTGCATTATCTACACACTGGTGCAAAACACACAATCATCCACAGAGATGTGAAGACAACAAACATTCTATTGGATGAGAAATGGGTGGCCAAGGTCTCTGATTTCGGGCTGTCAAAGACTGGTCCTACACTAGACCACACCCACGTAAGCACGGTGGTGAAAGGAAGTTTTGGTTATCTTGACCCAGAGTATTTCAGACGGCAGCAACTGACTGAGAAATCTGATGTCTACTCCTTTGGCGTCGTTCTATTCGAAGCCCTATGCGCACGGCCAGCCTTGAACCCAACACTTGCAAAGGAACAAGTGAGCTTAGCTGAGTGGGCACCATACTGCTACAAGAAAGGCATGCTTGATCAAATAGTCGATCCCTATCTCAAGGGCAAGATCACACCTGAATGCTTCAAAAAGTTTGCTGAAACCGCAATGAAGTGTGTACTAGACCAGGGCATTGAGAGACCATCAATGGGAGATGTTCTGTGGAACTTAGAATTTGCGTTGCAGCTCCAGGAAAGCGCAGAGGAGAGCGGAAAAGGAGTATGCGGTGACATGGACATGGATGAGATTAAGTACGATGATGGCAACTGTAAAGGAAAGAACGACAAGAGTTCTGATGTGTATGAAGGGAATGTGACGGACTCGAGGAGCAGTGGAATAGACATGAGCATCGGTGGTCGGAGTTTGGCCAGCGAAGATTCAGATGGACTCACTCCAAGTGCTGTGTTTTCTCAGATCATGAATCCAAAGGGACGTTAGAGAGTCTTAAAACACGGTACACTACCACCTACCTTTCTAAACCGGCTCCATCCAAAGGAGACGGGTTCGTTTCTCCTTTTTATATTTTTTTCTCTTAACTATTTATTATTATTCTCTTTGCTGTTATCTATTTAGAATTTTGGATTGTTATTTGATACTACCACGATGGAGAGTGTAAAAAATAATGTATTTTTTTTTGTTTCTTCTTTCTACAAAACATTAAACATGAATCGCGTCAATGTACTATTTCGTTTGTTATCTCTAACGCTTTTGGTAATGGATGTATCGTTACTAACTAACTATTAGTCTATTACAAGTCGAACTCTTATGAACATCATAAACATGTGTGAAATAAATTGCGACACAAATTGTAAACGAGTACATCAACCACCACTTCTCTGTTTTATTATATGGACTTCTAGAATTACACTAACCATGAACTAAACTACAATAGTATACACATTTTTTTTACGGAATCCTACCAATTGTGTCTTTTCTTGCAAATATTTTGATCTAAACAATAAGGGTCCAGCAAAAAGCTCAAAGCTGTATATTAAATGTTTTTTTTTCTCTTGATTGCATAAAAAAATAAAAAGAGTGAAACAGGATTATTTTTCCAAGCAGCTCTCTTGTTTTAAACTATAACAAACATGAAAAAAAAACATCAAAAGGAATCAGAGAGGAGGGAATAGATCAGGAGGAGATTCGAAAGCATTGTCGAAGATGAGAGATTGATGAGATTCATCATCAATGTTAAGTAGCCAGTTTGTATCCTTGACATCTTTAACATTCAAGAGTGCGTCGTAACGAGCACTATCTTTCTTATTCTCTGTGTTATCTCCTTCTTTCGTTAAGTTTCGTCCATCTTCCTCTTCATGGTTGCTGCTGCTGCAGCTGCCTTCACTACTACCACACGGCTTTCTTAGACCCAAAGAAGAAGATCTGATGCTGTGTGGATACAACATAGTGCTTGAAAACGTATGTGTACTAACTTTACCATTTCGTGCCACGTCCTGCATTTGAAGTGACAATATTATCGTCAAGCAAAACCTCATAAATAAGTTACTACTTAATTGAGTATTATAGACGTTTTAAATGACAAAAATATTCAGCTCTGTTTACCAAGTGATTGATAGCCATTTGAACCGAAGCTCTTGACAATTTTCTTCCTGGCCTAGTTGAATCCGCAACAGTGGTAGATGGCTTTACAGATTTGGGAGTTACTGTTGTATGTGAGACGCCTGAAAAAGTCGGAATCCGAGAAGGAGAAGCAGAGCGTCCTTTAGGCCTCGTTCTTGTAACATCCGGTGAGGTGTTTCGTTTTGGCGAGTTAACATTCCCCACTGGTCTACCAAACGCTAGAGTGACTGTTTCTTTTAGTCTTGGTGGTGTCCGAGGTGTTGCTGAAACAGATGAAGAACGCACATTGGTCTTACTTGAATTTGCTGCAATCTGAGGCTTTGATCTTGGAGTCAACGATCTTGATCGTTGAGCGTCTCCAGCTTTATTGAAGGAAGGAGTTGTTGAAGTAGTTGTACTGATTCTTGAAGGAGTTGAGGATGGTGATGGTATTTTGCGTGATGAGGGAGTTAAAGATCGTGAGACATTTCGTTTTGGAGAAGAAACTGAAGCTGAAGCTGAAGCTGAAATTGTTGTTGTTGTTGTCTTCTTGGGGACCGATGAGGATCTGAGAGTGGGAATGTTGGAGGGACGAATTGTTGAACCGCTTCTGGTTGGTCTTGAAGATTGATCACTCTCGCTCTGCGCGAAAAAAATATAAAAATATTACATGAGCATACATGAAATTATATCGAGCTTGTTGCATCATACCCTTAAAGCAGCCCTTGTAGTGGTTATGGACTGAAGCTTGGAAGTTGTGTTTCTAGCTTCTAGAACCAATCTAGAAAGATCTCCTAATGGAACTTCTGCAATGGTATAAAGCCTAAGGAACAAAGATTATATGTATTATAACTTGTATTTCAGGAATATTATTGCGTATAAATTCAAATGAGGGATGACATAAATTCTTACGGTTCATTTGCATGTATCTTGTGATTCTTGTCATCATTAGGTCCATGCTTAGCAACTTTAGCTTGTTGGAAAGAATGTCTTCCTGGTTTAATCAAAACTGCATACCACATAGAACATTCTACATCACATTAATATGGATCTGACTTATTGGAAGACGAATTATTGTATACAAAGAATAGGCAAAAAAAACTAGCAAATTGAAATGAGAATAGCATCAAAGAGATCTTAGAATGCAATCTAAACACTGATGGAAGAACAATTTCAATGTGTGTTGGTGTAGAAAAGCAAAAGACAAGTCAATGGACCAAATAATAGATGATGATACCATCTACAGAAGTTCCACGGTTGACTGAGAAGAGATCCAAATTCTCATCCGCCGGGCGGTTGCTTTTTCCGGGAAGAGACTTTTTCAGACTCCGATCACTCATCGACGGTTTAAAAATACACGATTAAAGAACAGATAAACGAAACAGAATTCAGATAAAGACAAAAGAGAGATAGAGAATGTTTCCAAAAATTGTTAAAATAAAAAGAGTTGACAAAGAAAAATAAAAAAGATGTGAGAAAGTGGTGGGAAAAGGTGGTTGGAGGTAGTTAACTTTTTAAAGGGAGTCTCAGCTTCAACAAAGGCATTTTCCATTCCCGTGTGGTTTTAGTTTTCATGTCGTTTTCTTCCAATTTTTAAAGCACGATGTGAACATAGAAACTCAAATTGAGCTGATTATCTTATGACGTATAAATAAATAGACGTGTCAAAATATGATGCACGGATTTAGATTAGTTATCTAATAGGTTACATTTATTTTGTAATTTAATTCAATTTATTCGGCCATATTCTGTTTTTTTATCCACTTTTCATTTTTAGGATCATTTTCAGTTATAATTTGAATTATGTCATAAGAGAATATATAAAAATATATTCAAATACTGTACTCTTTAATTAATAAGGGAGAATTTCAAAAATACAGTAATATTTATGATACTATTTTCAAAAAAAACCAAAAAAAACATAGAATTTCAAAACCAACCGGAACGAAACCGGCATTGTTGGCTGATCGTTTTGGATTCGGTTCGGTTTTATCTAAGTCTGCCCGAACAAGACCGGTTTTAATTAAAAAGCCCTAATTTTCTCTGATCTTTCGTTCTCCTCCGTCATCGTTCTCCAATCTCACTCAATAGCTTTGCCTCTGCCGGTCTTCTCTCTCACAGGTTCAGTGAAATTTCAAGTTTTGATTTTTAGGTTCTGTTTGCATTTGTATTTGCGTTTGGAGTGTTGGTAATACGATAGCACTCGTCTGGGAAGACGAACTGCAAAATTGATGGAACAAGGGTTTGTTTCTTTTCTCTGCATCTTTAATAGTAAGCTCCAAAACCCTAACTCTTAATATATATGTCTTCTTTGATTTTTAGTGGCAAAAGTTCGAGAAAGCCAGGTATTATGAGTGAGGACAGGATCAGTGAGTTGCCTGAAGTTTTGCTTCTGAAGATATTGTCTTCACTTCCTACTAAACTTGTCATATCCACAAGTGTTTTGTCTCAACGATGGCGTTCTCTTTGGAAAATGGTACCAAGACTCGAGTTTGAATCTTATCGAAACATATATGAATTTGCAGAAAATGTTACCAGGTCTTTGCTTTCACATAAAGCTCCAGTTCTAGAGAGTTTGCATCTGAGCGTTAGAGATCAATTTGATGGTGTATATCTTGGAATATGGGCTACAATTGCATTTGCACGCCATGTTCGTGAGTTCGTACTCGATCTAAGTTTTTGCCATGGCCCACAAATCAGATTTCCAAGTAGCTTGTTTTGCTTTGATACACTTGAGACCTTGAAACTTATGAATTACGTTTATCTTGATTTTCCTTCTCCTGTTTCTATGAAGTCCCTTAGAACTCTTTACCTTCTATCTGTGGTGTACAAAGGCGATGAGTCTGTTCACAACCTTTTATCTAGCTGCCCTAATCTTGAACATTTGGTCCTGCATCGAGGTTTCTCCTATGATGCTGTTGTGAATTTCGTCATTGATGCGCCATCTTTGAAGACACTATCGCTTTCCGATCCCTTTAGTGCGCGAGAGAATAGGGGATGTGTGATAAAAGCTCCTTCTTTGAAGTACTTGGGAATTGAAGGTGTAAAAGGTTATGGGTTTCTTCTGATTGAAAATGCATCTGAGCTAGTTGAGGCAAGTATTAGAAACGTTTCTAAGATAGTCAATGAGAAGATTTTGGGATCTCTCAAGTCAGTCAAACGTCTTTCCTTGGACTTATCACCTTTGAAGGTAACTTTGTGGGTTTTTATCGCACTTGAATTGACTTATTTGTTGTTTCTGTATATACTAATAATTGTCTCATGAATAGATTACATATCCTACTGAAGTTATGTACCATCAGCTGGTATATCTAGAGATGCATACACATAAAGTGGAGTGGTGGAATCTGCTTACGGTCATGCTTGATAGCTCTCCTAAACTACAAGTCCTCAAGCTGATTGATGTAAGACATTTCATTATTAGTTAGCTAGCACTTGTTGATGGTCTCTCGTTGGGGTTAATTTTGAATGACTAATAATAATATACATTGCATTTCCCTTTTGGTAGCATGAAACTCGTCAGGAAAATCTAGAATTTGACAAACGACATACGGACCAAGGGGAATGGAATCAACCTAAGTATGTCCCTGAATGTTTGATGTCCCATCTCGAGACATTTATGTGGAAAAATTGCAATTGGGGAAGAGAAGAAGAGAAAGAAGTGGCTACATACATTCTAAGGAATGCAGGACAGCTGAAGAAGGCAACTTTCTCCACGGATCCCATTGAATCAAAAAGGCTCTGTAAGTTGGCAAAAAGAAGTAAGATGCGCAACGAATTGGATGGTGTGGTCAGGGCTTCCAGCTCAAGCCACCTTGTGTTTGAATTCGAATGATCTTATATGTATTAGACTTCATTTGCATCACCTGGAGCTTCTTTTACTACATGTTTTAGTTTAATTTGTTTAGAGGGATTTATAAACAAATTAGTTTTATTTCGTCTTTAGTCAAGGAAAAACTTGTTATTGTTACCAACACTCTTCTGCAAGATAACAAGTAATTTACAGGCTTTATAAACGTATTCCATTACTACAACAGTCGATGTTAAAGACATACTTGCAGTCATGTATATTAAATCCAAATCTAGTACCAAGGTAACAAATAATGAAGGATAATACACACAAGTAGTAATTTCCCTGGAGATTTTGTTCAAAGAATGTGCAACTCAAGATCATAGCCTACTCGGGACTTGTGCCTCTCAAACAGATCCCTAAGCGCTTCCACATACTGGCCATGGAACTTGTCAATCTGAGATGCGCAAAAACTCAATAAGTTGATGAATGCTGAACTCAAAAGTAAGCATTATTCACAGTAACGTCTAGTAGCACAATTACATTCTAAGAAGAAGCTATAAAACATTGATACATGAAGACTAACCTCTTCATCAGTTGGCTTCAGAGTTTTTGTAACTTCTATTGGTTTACCAACTACCACGTGCATAGGCTGTCGACACGGTAATGGTGATCTACAAAAGACAATGGGAATAGTTGACCTCTTTCAAGATTTCCATAGGCAAAATGTATCTAAAAGAACTAACCCAAAAAGGTTTACGCTTACCCAAAAACTCCCCAGAAGCAGATCGGGGTAAACCTGATTGCTCTAGATAGTTTAAGATAGAGATCCCAATCCGGCTTCCACCATTTGTACACGCGTGCCTGCAGAAGAAACACACATGAAACATAAAACTGGAAAGCAGAAACGGTACAAAATTCGATTTATGTTTCTGACCAACTGATTAGTTTGAGAGTTTCAGGTACATAAAGACAACTAGATAGAGCATAACAGTTTGTGAGAAACTCTTTTTCCTTACCTGACCAAAGCAGAACACTGGAACCAGAGGGCTCCCCTGTTCCATGGCTATGCGCACAAAACCTCTTCTCCTTGAAAGGAAGATAGTCTGCAATGTGAGATACACTTCAATAAGGAAATCATAAATACACCCTTTTCTCTTCAGTTTACAAACTACATGTACATGAGATATCTCAAGTAGTCAAAAACTTGAAGCTTTCTAAGTAATCCAAATCCCTCATAAGAAAATGATTTCATCAAAGCAAAAGTGAATGCTACTAATTGAGCTACAATAAAGCTACCTCAGCATCATGTTGCATATGAAAAGTCTCCTGCACACCACCAGGTACAAGAACACAACTGTAGCCAGAATCCAAAAGGGAAGTGAAATTCTTCCTAGAAGCAGCCGTGAGGCCTAACCATGTCCATATATGCCTTAGAAAGGGAGTGTAGAAAATCTAAAATCAATTTTGCAAAACAATGAGTTTGCGGACAAGAAGGTTAAGGATGCTACACAAAGAGATTAAGCAGCATGAACTCACAGCACTACTTGCAAGAACTTTAATATTAGTAAGAGGCATAAACCCTGTGAGATCACAAAGCGCAACAACTCCAATCGGTAACACCGAATGTGGTTCATAACCAAAGACTGTAATCACAAGTTTAAAAAGTCAACGACATCACAAAACCCATCTTAAAGTTTGATACTTTGGAGTAAGAACAAGATTGTGACAAACCATAGGCACGATTAGGCTGAAAAGCTTCGTAATCCTCGACGTACAGAGAGACAGGGAAATAACTACACGCGTGCTTGCATATGTACCTGGTCAAAAAACAAAAAGATGAATTTGAGACCAAAAAACGATTGGAGATGAAAGAAGAGAGAAAGAGAAGAAGTACCTAGCGAGCTTACGACCGTATTTGCTACGATGGTCGATTGGGATGAAGATAAACAGAGAGAGCAAGCCCAAGACCCTGAAAAAAACAGAGGATTTCAAAGAGTTTAACTTTGAGACATGTAACAACAAACAGAGAGAGATAAAACTATAGAGAGATAGAGAGAGAGAGAAGGGTATATACATGAGAGATAGAGAAGGAGGAAGGAAAATGAGGGAACAGAGAACAAGAGCGACGTTGAAGTGAATGGCGCCAAGCCAGATGACTATGGCGATGATCGAGTGGAATTGGTTTGAGGGTACCTCAGCTCGGAACTCTCTGGAACCACCCATATCACTAGCTCCGGCGGATTCTTTGGTTTGTCCGCTTCTCACAGATGAACGACGAGAATGAATGAATCGAAGATTCTACTCAGATCTATCTATCTATCTTCTGTCTCACTTAAGGTAGAGAGCCCAAATAACCAATCTTTTAACTACCCAACTTTTTTAGACAACAACCCATCTTTAAAGAGCCCGACAAGTTTCATACTCTCTCTCATTTGATCCGTAATAATTATTGCCTAATTGGAGTTTTCAAAAGTTTAAGCCTTTGCTAAAGCTCAGAAGTACATTTTGGGCCAAATGACAATACTTCCCTTAGTTTAATATGCTCCAACAGTTTTTGTATACCACTAGATATCTTCCAATGCTTAGACTTATATTCAACTGCAATGAATGAGCCTTTTCTCAGTACAATCAGTGTAGAGAAACACAGTTTTGCGAGTGATCATTCCCGGAAAGAGCCTTTGCTCAAGCAGTCAGTCTATCAGCAATTGATTTGACCCTCTTTCACCAACTTTCTCCAAGCGTCAAGGAAATATCCTTTATAACCGATATTCAGACTCCTATCTCCTACTAAGAATGGAAGCAAGCAATGCTTAACCACAACAAAGTTGGATCTGTTTAACAACTCACTGAACAAGTGGTGATGCTGCCATCAGCTCCACACATTTCAACCGTGGGGTGGCATATCGGAACTCTTTGATTGCTTGTTAATCCATATCTTTCAGAGGTACAGATAAAAGAGGGCACAGTCTCAAACTCAATAAATAGACCAAGATGCCTCCATTTACTTGGGAAATGTAGAGCTGAGCATTTAAATTGTAAGCAACTTCAAAATTAGTTTACTCTCTCAGCTGCAGCATTGCGTTGTAACATGACATATTGTGGTAATAATACAGTGAACAGAAGCAAGCTCCTTTGAAAATGCACAACTATATTCAGAGTATGTGGAGGATAACAATCATTGTATGAAAGTTGCAGAAACACACAAATGAGTTTTAAAGAAAGCCATCTCTTTTATCTTGTTCCTGAGCTTCCTTATTAGCAGCTTCAACGGATTTGAACCATAGAAATACCTGCACACAAAAATCCACAGTTTCAACTGAAGAAACAACACAAAGATCAAATGGACAAAAACAAAAGAGAGTGTCAGAGAACTCACAGAAGTAGGGATTCCAGTAAGAGCAAAGAATCCAAGTACAGGAGTATAAAAGATGCTGTCAGAATCCAAGACCCCGAAAACTGGATTCTTGCTTGAGTACTCGAAAACAGAACCAATCTACAGTGACCAAAAGATGCATAATAAAGATAACATCTTTGATATGAGAATCAGCAATTAAAAAAAAAACAAAAGGAGTGAAAGAGACAAAAGAATCATACAGCAGCAATGGCAGTAATCGCAGAGGCTAGCAGATAAACATAGAAGGGAACCTCAAAGCTCTCTTGGGAAGTAGAAGAACGACCTTCATTTCTAGCCCAAGGAGGTGGCTCATCTGAGTCAGGGTTCGCCCAAGACGGTTCATTTTCTTTAGATTTTCTAGAACCCTCTGTCGCCGCCGTCACGACCAATCTCCTCACTGTACTAAGTTCGTAATGCAGCAAGTGAACCTTCCTCCTCCCAGCCAGAGGATGGTGGCCTGGAAATGGTGATTTGGTAGGTGAACGGCTGTTACAACACTCATCACTATGGCTTAGACAGAAAGTGGTCGAAAGAGATGTTAGAGACGCGGCCATAGATGCTTAAGAAGAAGATGAAAGCACTCGACTTTGGTCTAAAACAGAGTCTGAAGCGGTGAATCGATGATTTTGAGCGGTGAATCGATGATTTTGAGCCACACGTTACAGTTCTTGAATATAAATATCTCATCTATCATCCTGATGTGTAAGAAGGACACGTGTTGCATATAAACGACATTTTTAATCACAGTTTGGGTTTAGCGAAACTAGTATCAAAATGGATTCTTGAATCAAGACTTGTAAAAAAACGGTAGCAAGTTTACGTCTTTAGTCCCAAGAGGCCAAGACCATTTTTTTAATCAACTTGAAAGACGCAATAAGTGAACTAACAGTTTTTACCATCTCCAATTCTCCAGACACAACAAGCTTATCAGTTGTGTAACCAGAAACAATGTTATTACTACATAAGGCGGTTTTGTACATATGAAAGGGGCAGATAAGACAAGTGATCAAGGATCAACTAAACCTTCCATTACAACGAGTTTGTCCAAGAGCTCAAGTTTCTCATCTTCAAGTGCTTTAACCTCATCCTCTGCTTCTTTTAACTCTCTCTCCAACGCGAAACTATCTTCTTCTAGCAGCAAATACTTACGCCTCAGTGCTCTGTACTCGTTTCCTGAAGATGAATCTGAATTTGGAGACATGTCAAGTTGATGTGAAATCGCATGAACTTGGTCTGATTTGCTCCGATTTGAAACTTTTTTCCCGATTCTTGGTGGTAATTGGGTCAAGGGTTGTTTTGGAGTAGAAATCTTCATTCTTTTTGCTTCAGAAAACGGTGGAATCTTTGAGTTTTGCATCTCTGCTCAATATCATAAAAATTTTACAAAATTTTGAGATTGAAAGCCAAAAAGCATCAGAGAAACCATGGAATTCGATGATCTCAATTCAAAAGCAGAGAATAGAACATAAATTGAGAACTCAGAATGAATTTCTGAAGAAAGACTTACCTTGCGATTTGTCTAGGGTTTCAGAGGACCTTCTCCGACGAGAGAATTGGGAAAGCAGATTATGAAGTTGCCGGAAGAAGATTGAGTTCGGTTTGGGATTTATGATTTTGTTTAGAACCGACATTGACTTCAAACCGTAAAACCCGTTAAAGGCGTTCAAAAACAGTAAGACCGGTTGGTTAAATGTCCGGTCTGATTGGATAGATTGAAATTGGTTATTATGCACTTTAGAATTGACTGTTAGGCAGGGTAGGTTCTAGTTAAGTAAATTGTGGTAAGATTTGTTTTGTTTTGTGTTGGTTAGGGTAATTACATAAAAAAGGACATAAGAAGCGGTCAAAATAGCAATGTCACATTCTCCTTATATATCTCTTCTTGACCAACTCTTTTCACTCTCTCTCCTACCGTTATTACCACTTCTCAAAACGCTACATGCTTCCGGTTAATCACTAAAACGTCTTTAACAACTCGTTTTTAGTTGTTGTTAAATCGCATAATTTAAGAGTAACAACTCTTGTTATTTTTCCTTTTCTCTTTCTTGGTTTGTGAAAAGAAATGGATCTGGGACAGTGAAGTAATAATCTGTTCAGAAGGAAAAGAAACATATATATTATGTTCTATCAACAGAATTATTGATTCTTAATTGGGAAGTTAAATCCACTGTGAAAGAAATAAGGATGAGGAGTGTAGTGCTTGTTGCTTTAGCCGCTGCCATAGGGAATATGTTGCAGGGCTGGGACAATGCCACCATTGCAGGTATCTCTCTCTCTCTTTCTTTCTCCGTCTTTGTTTTTCTTTGCATAGAAGAACTATACGAAAACTCACAATGATTTGATGTTGCTTCTATTTTGGTGGCAGGAGCTGTAATTTATATAAAGAAAGAATTTCATTTGGAAAAAGAACCAAAGATAGAAGGACTGATCGTAGCAATGTCTCTCATTGGAGCCACTTTGATCACAACTTTCTCTGGTCCTGTCTCTGACAAAGTTGGAAGGCGTTCCATGCTTATACTCTCCTCTGTTCTCTATTTTCTCAGTAGCATCGTTATGTTTTGGTCTCCCAATGTCTACGTTCTCCTTTTCGCAAGGCTGCTTGATGGCTTTGGGATCGGTTTAGCTGTCACTCTCGTCCCAATCTACATCTCTGAGACTGCACCTTCTGAGATCAGAGGATTACTCAACACTTTCCCGCAGTTCTGTGGATCTGGTGGGATGTTTTTGTCTTATTGTCTTGTGTTTGGGATGTCGCTTCAAGAATCACCAAGCTGGAGGCTGATGCTTGGTGTTTTGTCAATTCCGTCTATTGCCTACTTTGTACTTGCGGCTTTCTTCTTGCCTGAATCTCCTAGGTGGCTTGTCAGCAAAGGCCGGATGGATGAAGCTAGACAGGTTCTGCAGAGACTCCGTGGCAGAGAAGATGTTTCAGGTTTGTCTTGATGAACACTAAGACCTTTAGATTATCGACTTTGAACTTAGACTAACTCGGGATGTGATTTAGGCGAGCTTGCTCTGCTGGTTGAAGGGCTTGGGGTGGGAAAGGACACGTCGATAGAAGAATATGTGATTGGACCGGACAACGAGGAAAGCGAGGGTGGACATGAACTGCCGAGGAAAGATCAGATAAAACTATACGGTCCAGAGGATGGACAGTCATGGATGGCTAAGCCAGTGAAAGGACAGAGTTCTCTCGCATTGGCGTCCCGACAGGGCAGCATGTTACCGCGTGGCGGATCCCTCATGGACCCACTTGTCACACTCTTTGGTAGCATTCATGAAAAACTCCCTTCTGAGAACATGAACGCATCATCCCGCAGCATGCTCTTCCCCAATATGGGAAGTATACTGGGAATGATGGGAAGGCAGGAGTCCCAGTGGGATCCAGAGAGAAACAATGAAGATAGCTCTGACCAAGATGAAAACTTGAACAGTCCTCTGCTTTCTCCGCCAACCACGTCTGAGCCGGATGACTACCACCAGCGGACCGTTGGTACCATGCACAGGCGACAGAGCAGCTTGTTTATGGCAAACGTGGGTGAGACAGCGACAGCTACAAGCATAGGCGGGGGATGGCAATTGGCGTGGAAGTATAACGACAAGGTTGGTGCAGATGGTAAGAGAGTCAATGGAGGGTTACAGAGAATGTATATTCACGAGGAAACCGCCAACAACAACACCAACAACATTCCTTTTTCGCGACGTGGATCACTTCTCTCCTTCCATCCAGAAGCTGATGGTCATGATCAGGTGAATGGATACGTTCAGGCTGCTGCACTTGTGAGCCAAGCTTCGATGATGCCAGGAGGTAAAGGCGAGACTGCAATGTTGCCAAAGGAGGTCAAGGATAGTCCAGGCTGGAGGGAGCTGAAAGAACCAGGGGTTAAGAGAGCTTTGATGGTTGGAGTTGGGCTTCAGATACTGCAACAGGTAATGTTTTTTTTCCAGATTCTTGTCTGTAAGAAGTAAAGACACAAAACAAATAAGGAAGTAAATAAAAGAAAAGAAGCATGTTTGCAGTTTGCAGGAATAAATGGAGTGATGTATTATACACCTCAAATATTGGAAGAAACAGGAGTGTCAAGTCTTTTGACAAACCTTGGAATAAGTGCAGAGTCTGCATCGCTTCTCATAAGCGCCTTAACCACACTCTTGATGCTTCCCTGCATTCTTGTTTCCATGAGGTTAATGGATGTAACTGGCAGAAGGCGAGTTTTCTCTACTTTTCCTTCTCTTTTTTTCAGCTGAATGGTATAATTTGAAAAAGTAACAATACCAGAAGCGTGATTACAGGTCTCTGATGCTTTCCACTATCCCCATTCTAATACTGTCGCTGGTAACACTGGTGATAGGAAGCTTGGTGAAGCTTGGAGGTACAACAAACGCATTGATATCGACAGCTAGTGTTACGGTGTACCTAAGCTGTTTCGTGATGGGTTTTGGGGCAATCCCAAACATCCTATGCTCAGAGATCTTCCCTACCTCTGTACGTGGTCTCTGCATCACCATCTGTGCCCTCACTTTCTGGATCTGTGACATAATCGTCACTTACACTCTCCCAGTCATGCTCAAATCCATTGGCATCGCGGGAGTCTTTGGCATTTATGCAATCGTCTGTGCTGTCGCATGGGTTTTTGTGTACCTCAAGGTACCAGAGACAAAGGGAATGCCCCTTGAAGTTATCTCCGAGTTCTTCTCCGTCGGTGCAAAACAGCAAGACGCTGGAGCTTCATTTCTCTCTGATGGATGACTTTCTATTCTCTGCTGTCTTTTTCAACATTCCTGCTGTATTTGAAGTTGAGCACATTAATAATAACAAATCCATATCATTAGTTTGGTCTTCTATAATTCTTCTTTAGGCTGTATAAAGCTTTCCTGGATTCTTGGTGTTATAGCTGCCAATTGGGAGCTCTTCACATTTGTGACCATGAGATGAGATGTAGACATTAACCAAATTTTTATTTTTTGTTGTACAAGTCAAATCACCATGAGATTAAATACAAACAGTGTTTGATCTCAAGTGTAGCAACAAAGAGGGATTAGTACATACTAGAGCCATTATGAGGTCTCTCTGGTGCAATTAATTTTCTGAAATACTTTAGTTGCAACGACTTGAACCATTAGCAGAGATATCTTCAAGCTGCCTTTCCCTAGAGGACCGAGCCTTGGCGTCTTCTTCTTTCTCTTTCACAAAGGAGAGAAAGGAATGGATACGCGCGGATGGTGAGCTTCTTCTCCTGATCGACCCCTCTGCTTCTTCAGGGCATTGTCGTCCGAACTGACGTATCATCAACACTATATACACTGCAAGAGCAAGAACACATGCCACTCCACACACCACAAACAACCCCCAAAAGCTCTTAAGCTCCAGCCTATCCACTTCTATCTCTGCGCCTTGCAGAGAGCATGCTTTTCTAAGCAACCATTTGTCCCGAATCCTCTGCATATCTCCATTTTCTGATAGCTGCAAAATTGCAGCGGAGACGTCCACAGCCAAAGGCGAGTTACGTGGAAATGCCTAAACAGTGGGAGAGAAAAAATACATATCATCATCACTATCACACTATCAAATTCGAAAAAGTTCTGCAGGTTACTGTTGTCATCAAACCAGTAGGGAGTTGTTTATATTCAGAACGATACTCACAAATCCCCATCCGTTTTTCGTGAACTCTTGACCAACTATGCCGAACTCACATCTGTTTGAGAGAAAAAGCTCTATGTAAGCACGTTCATCAACAACAGCAGCAACACCACCTTTCCCGGGACCATCTCTCAAGGCCTTATCATATTCCTCTGGAGACCGAAGGGGGACAAGTCTTGAAACATGGATATTGAGTTCGTGGACCAGATAGTCTCTGACAAAGGAGCCTTGTGGATACCCAATAGGATCATGGTTTATTTGCAAAGTTTCTATGCCTTTAATTGGCGAAGACAGCTGATGAACTGTGAGGATTGACGTGAGGCTTGCGGTATAACTTGAGTTAATTATGAGAACTACGAATAGCCATATTATCAGCACTATTCTTCCAAGGTTGCTGGTGGTAGTCTCTCCTGTATAAATTCAGCAGAGAACATTGGACACCAATTTTTAAATGGAAAACAACTAAAGATATATAGGGGGTGTGGGCAGTACACTTACTATGCGAGAAGAAAAGAGTTGAAAAGCTGAACCTGCAAAACAAGTAAACAACGAAATATTTCAGAGAAAAGACCTGAAAAAATTGTAGAGTGTTTGGAATTAAGTTCATCCAGTTGGAGCTTATTATGTTTTCACCAGAAAGTAGTGATCACTTGTCTACGAGGAGGGCCTCGAAACTCGTCATTGTGTTTGTGCTCCAGACACCAAATGACAGCACCGACTATGAGGAAAGACGCAGCTGCAATAAGCCACATCTGGGGTGTGAATGGCCTCAAGAACGCCATAGCACTGGAACCCAACTTCCGAACAGGAGCCACCACCACTAGCCCTGACTCCACATACGGCTGAGTAAAATCTGCCATTTTGGTTCTCTCTGTTATGATGGTGATATCACCAACACCCGCATCGTAGACCTGTGTAAAAGATGTCAAATACACACCCACCAACATAACAAGTTCTAAAAGAGTGCTTACGTACTCACCCCAGTCGTTATCAAGCGCACAAGCTCAGAGTTACTTGGATTGTCATGACCATTCCCAAAAGCTACAAGCTCAAATGGGACTGCGTAAGGTAATAAGTTAATAGCGGCAATGAAGACATCCACACAGAAGCCAGTGATCATCCCATTGCTTTTAACTGAGACTACCTCTTCGAACCTGTAACGATTTGGAACTCCAATCCTCAAATGCCTTCCATTGTTAGAGAACACCCATCCACGTGGTATCTTTATTGAGTGTCCTGGCCAGACAACACTATGAAGCTTCTGTCCCGGAAAAGATGTGTTCTTCAGCTCGTCAACCGGCATCACAGACAAGCCTGAATGATTATACCAGTAACCGATGGTCGTGTAACCAGTGCCAATGACATTAAGCACATCAAATGCTGGATTTACAAGGTTTCTGTCTCTGGTAAACTTCATCCTACCGGTTAAGCCGATTCTATCAACCTGTAAGATGCTCTCAAGAAATATCTTGCCTCCATCAAAGACTTTCAGAGCATCAAGGTGCAAGTTTCCACCCCCAAGCTCAGATAAAATCGGATTCTTCGAAAAGGAAACGTTTCCACCTTTTTGGAAGAAATCATCAATCGCGTGAGCAAGCAGCCAGACAGTGTCATAAGCATACAGTCCATAAGTGCTCAGTCCAACACGAGTTAAGTTATGCCACCTTTGAACGAAGTTCTGCTTCATGATAAAGTTGGGAGTGTGCAGGCGCAGTGTAATGACCCCTTGAATGTTATTTATGGTGTCTAATGGCAAAGGAGAGTCTGTGTCTATGATTGTAGAAAGCCAGTTGGTAGCAATCCACACGTAACCAGTGCTCATCATACCAAGATTCCGAGCCACACTGAACAACTCTAGGCCCCAGATGAAAGAAGCGTGAACGACAATGATCCTTGACTCACTCAAAGCTACCTTAATCAGCAAATCTGTAATGTTCTCTCTGGTAGGTGCGGGGGGTAAAGCTGCTTTGTATGAGATTCTGCAGCGCTTCTCCGCTAACCTATCTCCCAAGGCAGCTACCCCATTTCGGCCATAATCATCATCGCCGTATATTGCTACCACCTCTCTCCAACCATAGAATTGAACAATGTCTGCTATGGCGGCCATCTGGAAGAGATCATTTTGTGAAGTTCTGATGAAGAAAGGGAACTGCAGAGGAGACATAGTAGGGTCTGTGGCAGAGAAGGATAGTATAGGAATTTTTAGTTCTGTTGCAACATGAGCTACTACACGGGCGGTCGTAGATCTCTGAGGGCCAATTATGGCCACTGTCTCAGACTCCATGAACTGTAGAGCTTTTAATATGATACATAAAACAATCAGTCAGTAAACCGGATACTAGAATATGGACATGAGTATACTTGCATGTTGCAGTATCAGAAACTAAAGTAGATAGCGGAACAATCCAAGACAGAAAAATGAATCAGCGAGTATAAAATTTTGATTCAAAGGTAAAGAAGACTAGAGTATCCATGAGCAAAACAGAAAAAGGAAATAATATAACTTGAGACAAACACATAATAATCATCCAACAATCACAGAGCAGTCTCACTTACGTTCCATGATGCTCATGAATCCATTGAATTTGGTGTCATGCATGATGATCCTAAGTGTAGTGGTGTTAAGAATGTTGGGGCTAGCATTGACGTCTTCAACAGCAGCATCCATAGCAACTTTGATGACTTTACCGATGAGAGAATTAAATGTGAAAACCGCGCCGATGTTCACAATTTGGGGTCTCGTGGAGACAACTTTGGCGAGTCCTTGTAAAAGAACTGCATCGCAGATGATGAGCATAACCAGAAACCACTTCATCTTCTCAATATCGAAGCTTTCTGTTTCACAAGTAAAAAAAAAAAAGGAGGAAGGTCAAGTCACTGAAATTAACCACCATTACAAGCAGAAATAGAATGTTGAGGGAAGAGAGATGCTTGACCTGTCGGTCACTTTCTGATTAAGCGTGAGGGAATGGTGGAGGAAGTAATTGAGTACCCATTATAGTAGGTGCAAAGTGGAGATCCTCTTCCAACTCTCACTCACTCAAATCCTCCATCTTTCCCCAACCCACTTTTAACCTCATATGATTACTTCCACATCACAGTGAGAAGCTCCATCAAATACCAAACATGCCACTCAGATCTTAGATACTGGAAAGTCTTAGCTTTTGCGAGTTAGAGCGCAAAAAAAAAAAAAAAAAAAAAAAAACTCTCAAGTTAACACCTTTTGTTTTCTAAACCCAAAAAAGCGAACTTTTTCAATTGTTTAATGGCTAACTGTAGTAGCATTGAGACCCAGATTCACAAAATCAAAATCTCTTATCCTATGTTATTTAGAAGAAAACGAAAAAACTCAGGAGAGACAGATATGAGAGTGTACCATTCGGGTTTTTGAAATTGGTTCAAAGGCTGATCAAAACTTCACGTTGTTCCGGTACCGACGACGCCAAGAAGAAATGGGTCTGCGTGAGAAGTAAAACCCAGACGCAATCTTCATCTTTCGCTCAAGCTTTCTGTTTACACTGAACAATGGCTCTGTGTTAATAGGACGAGGAAGGAGACGAAAAGAATGGCAAACTAATAAAATATTTAATTTTTGTATTCAAATTGAAAAACAAATTGGAAGCACACGTGGCATCCAGAGAGCTGATTGGTGAGTAAAATAAGGAGGAGGAAGAAGAAAGCTATTTTTATAATTTAAAAGTGATGATTCTTTCTGACAAAAAAAGAAAGCTTTTGATCGGAATCTGGAAATGGCACCGGTGACTGAAGTTTCTCCGATGATTAACACTTTGGAAGTTGCAGATGACAAAATGACGAATCTCACCTCCTCTGGCAAGCCTCCAAGGAATATCTCTGCAATGCGCCATTGCAACAGCACTGCTTGGTTGACCGATTCCGTTGGTTCATCTCTTCTTTGCTTTGTTTTTTTTTCTTCAAATTCTCGTGATTGTGCGATCACGAACAGATAAGATAATGTAGCTTAGATCGGATGTGGAAATCCTTATAGTCAGATCTCATGTTGTTGATTCAAAAGTTTGAAACTTACAATGTGAAATGATTGTTCCGCAGGAAGGAGATGAGAGATTTGGTGCAAAATCTCCGCAAGGAGTAAATTCAACATTCCAGCCTGTGTTTAGATCTGGAAGTTGGTCTGATAAAGGACCAAAGCAATCCATGGAAGATGAATTCATTTGTGTTGATGACCTCACTGAACATATTGGATCATCCACTGGAGCTTTCTATGGGGTATATATAACATCTGTATCATCCATTGCTTTTTCTGAAAATTCTGGTCTCTTAGATGTGTTGTTGTTGTGAAGGTGTTTGATGGACATGGAGGTGTTGATGCAGCATCATTCACAAAGAAGAACATGATGAAACTTGTAATGGAAGACAAACATTTCCCAACCAGTACAAAGAAGGCAACAAGAAGTGCTTTTGTCAAGACGGATCATGCTTTAGCTGATGCTTCTTCTCTTGATAGATCATCTGGCACCACTGCACTCACTGCTCTTATCTTGGACAAGACTATGTTGATTGCAAACGCTGGTGATTCCAGAGCGGTGCTTGGGAAACGTGGCAGAGCAATTGAGCTATCAAAGGACCACAAACCAAACTGTACTTCCGAGCGGCTACGTATTGAGAAGCTTGGAGGTGTGATCTATGATGGCTACCTTAACGGGCAGCTTTCCGTGGCTCGAGCTTTAGGAGATTGGCACATTAAGGGAACTAAAGGTTCACTCTGCCCGCTCAGCTGCGAGCCTGAGCTGGAAGAGATTGTGCTGACGGAGGAGGATGAGTATCTTATAATGGGCTGTGATGGACTCTGGGATGTGATGAGCAGCCAGTGTGCAGTGACGATGGTAAGAAGGGAGCTGATGCAGCATAATGATCCTGAGAGATGCTCTCAAGCTTTGGTTAAGGAGGCTCTTCAACGCAACAGCTGTGATAATCTTACTGTAGTGGTTGTCTGTTTCTCGCCTGAACCGCCTCCTCGGATTGAGATCCCTAAGTCGCATAAGAGGAGGAGCATCTCTGCAGAGGGATTGGATCTCCTCAAAGGTGTTTTGAACGAGTTGTGAAAGAACTGAGAGCAAGTTGGAAAAAGGTAAGAGAGTTACTTTATTCTTTTTTGTTTCCTCTTTTGATAGGAAAGTCAGAGATTCCAGGTTGTGTTCCTTTTTCTCTGGTTTTTCCAAGTTTTGATTGATTCCATTATTCTTTTTGTAAGGAATTTTACCCATTTTTTTGTACTGTAGATCTTACCATATTTTGATTAATATTTGGTTTCTTAAGTTAAAAAATTAAGCAAATCATTCAGTATTATTGCCTCATTGAACTGCTTCTTGAACTAGGAGGCCTCTTTTTGGTTTGTTTGAATTTGAATCCTTACCAAATATCAAAATATGATCAAGCAACAATGCAGCACCAAAATCTCCCAGAAACAACAGCAGAAAAGATTTAACAGAGGGTAGATGTGCATCTGCCACAAAATAATGGATCCTAACAACAATGTAACGATTGATCATCTAGGGACTGAGCCTGAATAACAAAGATCCGTATAGGGAATGGCAAAAACAACGTAGAAACCGGCACTTCCTTAGTCTGCCCTTGGTCTATCATGCGTCATGATGAATTCTGCAATGAGGAACTGTCAGAATCGTTGGAAACACCGGAGCATATAGGAACCGATGACCAACAGAGATCAGCTAGCATTAGAGATTGCGGTTTGGCAGGAACTAAAATGAGATCCTCGAGCTTTAACCACTCTTTGATGAAGAATCAACGCATTATTGATGAATTGATGATAGTTACAAAGTAGAATATAGATTTGACTTTGTAACCTCTTGCTCTGATTCCTGCACATGAACTTGACTTTTGGAGACTTTGGCTACAAGAAGTAGTCATTTCTGTAAGGAATTAGAAAGCCATTTATCGGACCGAGTAATCATAGAATGAACAAGAAGAAAGATGTGTAACTGTATCGAGTCATTGATGGCTGTGGGAGTATTAATCATGAGAGATCGAAACGTGAGACAATTGCCTCTAGATGGTGTCACAAGGTCCAACATTGATACAAAAAAATAAACAATCAAAGGGAGAAAACTTTTGGCTCCGACTTGAGTTCCATGTCTTTAATTAATGATCACACGAGTGGATAAAATGAATCAGCCTCTGGGCTTGTGCAGACGAGGCCGGTTGCAGAAGATCCGGCCATTTGCCCTCACCAGTGCAGCCATGCCCACACAAATTCCCGTCCACAACAATGAGAAGAATAAGTGCTTATGCTTATAATCACTCCCAGCTGCTCAGCAATTTACACAGTTTTAGATTAAGTTTGACAGAAAATCTAACTATCCAGCAAAAGAAATACCAGACTTACCTTGTTTTAGAGACATTGTTGCAAACCAGAAACTCATCAGAACCACGAACAATGCCACTGGGAAGTTCTGAGAAATGAAATTACTCCGTTATAAGACTAGAATTCTTTGTATGCTAATATAGTGGAAAATAGTTCAAATCGTAATTGATAAAATGCTTACGGCTACAGCCTCAAGGCCTCCCTTTTGAGGTACAGGAGCCATGTCTCGGCTCACAGCAACTATGTAGTGCCCTTGCAGGAGATCAATTGCATCCTATTGCACATAGCCATATTAACTAGAGTCAGGACACATTCCAGTTACAGGGGTAAGTGATACCACAAGTAGTCGCACACAGTTGTAGAGTATGCAGCTGAACATTATTAGATAATACAAGTATAGTTACTGAGAATGAAAATTCACTGACCTGCTTAGTTCCATCAGCAAAGTTATTCAGGTAATAGCGTCTGAGGGAGCTCCAACCATCTTTAAGGACACCATGGGCAGTCCGATGCCCATACCTAGAATTGAGCCGGTTAGAGACGCATTAGATTGCATGTAGAGTAATCTATAAAACACTCCCTTATTATAGGTGACTCATGACTGTATATTGCCTTATAGCCAGGACTTATTCAGACCAAAGATTAAACATATGGCAAAAGTACCTAACGAAATCTCCTTTAAGTGCAGGAGTACCAGAGTACTGAATGCTGATTTCATCACCATGATTAGCCCATACTGAAAGCCAAAAGCACATAAGCAACATGTACAAATTCGGAATTTTACGTCTAAGTTCTACAATATCAGATTTCCTACAAAGATAAGAGACTGACATATTTTATAGTGTTCGTCAAAATTCAGATGTGAGCTTATGGTTTCTTCAGCGCCAAAAACTCCAATCCTTTTGAGTTGAAGTTCTAACATCTTTCGACCTATCATACTCTGCACTTGGCAGGAAGTATGCAGCATGGATGAGAAAAGGCCAATGAGATAAGAGCAGCATCGTCATGTTATTATGACTAACCTGGGTGACATTTGTACGGTCTAAGCAATCTATGCAGTTTGATCGGACAACACCAAGCTGCTCCTTCATTTTCTCACCCTTTTCATTCAACAGAAAGTACCTGTGTAATTCAGAGAATGCAAAATGACGTGCCATTATTTATTTCTATTATTCAGATTTCCAGATTACATAAATAGAAATGTACAAAATAATCATACCCATTTTTTTCGAGAAAACCCTCGATCTGCTCGTAAAGAATTGATAAGCGCTCAAAATGAATATGCCCACAAATTTGATGGAAATCGAAGTGCAGGTATCTACAGAAGGCACCGCCTTTAATGAGTTGCAAGACAATATTAAGCTAGCTGTCTAAGAAGCACATTAGACGAACAGATTGACTACCTTATATCATCCCCAGTAATGTGTTGCATAACAGTAGCATACTTCTCGCTTAAGCGCCCCTCGCCGCCATGCTGATTAGAGAAATTACGGAATAAGAAGTTAAAATAGATTTATGTAATGCAGTTAATTTAAAAACCAAGGTGAGCTCACAAATATGACCTGTACCACATCTTGAGTCACAGAACTCCACTTGTATTTATGTCAATTTGAAAGAATTTGTACCTTATTAACAAGATCAACTGCCAAAACTGATCCATATTTTTTCCTAAGGTCCAAAAAGTGACGCTCAGCTATCCGTGTCTGCAAGAGAAGAACCCAATGCAACTTACCTTAAAGAAATAGATAAAGTACTAAAAGAGTAAGTAAGTGGTTAGTTAGAAATTAGTACTCACAGCTTCTTCAGGTTGGACAATTTCAAACTTGGGTTTGTAAGTCAGATCTACAACTTGCTCCCACATAAAAGGTATGGATCCCCTGACCTGCAAATGTAGGAAGTAAATAACATTAAGAATATAATCGTGGATAACTCAGTCTCGAGAAAGTTGTATGCAAAAAAAAAATGTAACTATAAATTGACCAAAGATTTGCAGCATAAGGGAATTCACAGTATGCAAGCATGTAAGAAAAACTACCTGCACAAATGATGAAGAATATCCATTCATTTGTACAATTTGCTCAGTCTCCACAAAATTAGCAACATAGCCATCAAGATCAGCTCCTCTTCGCCACATACGTGTACCTTGTAAAATGATCCAGGATTAGGGAGAAGACACATTCACGACACAATACTCAGCATCTAAATTTCCAGCAGGTAAGGACATATATCTCTCCTATCTATCTAAAAGAAATAAGTTCAAACTGATGTTAAGGTGCCAAACATCGTGCTTTCCTATTCTTAACAAGTCCCATCAAGTGCTGTTAATATCTGAATTTCTTGCTACGTCTAGTAGAAAGGTTCATAGTCAAATAAATGACTGAAGTACCACCGACATACTTACAGATCACGCTAGACTTCAGTGCAATAAAACCTATTGAGTAACTTGAAGTCGAAGTATAATGGTAAAAAAAGCACATAGAGACAAGTACCGTTTCTCCTAGTGCATCTCCTAGCAATCAGAGTAATGTCAACAATATCTCTTCCAATGGCTGTTTCAAAGCTATTAAAGCGTGAATCAGGGTTAAGGAAAGATTCAGTTTACAAATAAAACGTAACCATTAAGACAAAATAGAAGAAAAGGAAGTGAAACAACTGATAACAAAGGATATTCCCTTGAATTACTGGAAGCAAGAACTGATCAAGCTGCAAATTTATGACAACATAAGAAAGAAAGGGTAAGAATTCTGCAAGCACAAAACAAGGGGATGTAATATATTTAAAAGGACCTCAAGAATACACACCTTATTATCGATTAGAACTTCCAACATGTAATTGTTCCAAAGAAACCTCGGCTCAGCCTGTAAAAAAGAATGCAGCACCATCAGAAGTTATTTTCAGTTCTGCCACAGACATGCAACAAGTACAAAACTAATAAATGCTTCCAAAGAAGATAAATTTCCCAAAAGTAGCTATATGGTCACCTGTCTCCACAAAGGAAGTGACTTAGACTCATCACCCAAATCATGCAACCGTTGTGAGCTGAAATCGCAATAATAAAGATCAAACTAAAAGGAAATAACTAATGAAATTCAGAGTAATGTCAGAAATATTTTGGAAAAAATTGGTTTGTGCAATGCCGAAGTACACTAATACAACATCTCTAATTTTCAACATCAATGTGTAAAAACAAAACATCATAAAGAAAGAGATAAACCGTTTTACCTCAGTGTTAAGTTAACTTCATATGAGAAATAGAGACCAGTTGTCTTTTCTGCGACACTCAGCAGCTTGGAGAACTCAGTCTCCATCTTTTTCTGCCGGAAATAGAAAAATTCTTTGAGATTTCTTAGATCCATCATTACTAGTAATATTTCAACAGAAAACTGGAGAGCACAGTGTTTACCTGTTCTTCAGGTGAGTTTTGAAGTGAATGATCACAAGGAAGAACCTTCAGCGTTGTAATTTTGAAAATAGGATGGCCCAGAAACGATCCAACACGTTCACTCTCGGTTACAACCACCAAGTATGATCCTGAAGTAAATGAATAACGCAACTCTCAGATAGGTTTCAGATCTAAAATGGACATAAACCAGAAACACCTGCAACATACACAAGGCTATATACAGTATTGTTCCACATGATGATTGTTTCTAACCTGCAAGGAGCTTCAACATCCCAACCACACCAAAAATGGAACGGATTTTAGGGACTCGCACGGAATTGCTTTCTGGGACATGATCTGAGCACAGAGTAGACGCAAGGGGAAGAGGATTGAGATAGCGCAACCATTTGCCAATTAATGGAATCAAACAAAAAATGTTGGAAACAGAAAAAACCAACCGATAAGCTTCATGGAAGCATCAACACGACTAACTTCCAAACATGAAGCGCCTGAACCATCAGCTGGCTCGATGATGTACTGATCGGGGAATTCCCATAAACGTAACCGGGAATGCAATTTGTTCCGAGAATCAGCCGTCTCCATACTAAAAATCAAACAGGAGATTCACACAAAATCGTTAAGGGAAAGACGAAGAAGAAGAAGAAGAAGATAATCTCTAACAGCGAACGAAGATGATGGAAAAAGTCACCTGAGCTGGGGAAAAGTAGATCTGAAGCTTCGCCGTGAAACGTCGAGAGGAATTGAAATTATGGAGTTGCGTAGAACGTGCAAATGATTTTGCGTTAATCGTTAGATCAAGTCCTTGACTCTGAATCTAATTAGTGGACGACCACCACATGATACACCTTTCCAAGCCAGCTTAGTTTCTCAAAGGTCACCGGTTCGATTCCTACTTCTTACCATTTATACATGCTTTTGATTATTTGATACTACGTATATCACAAAGTGTTATTATTCCTTTAATTAGACTCGATCCAATCACTTATTGGTCTCTTCTGAACAAGTTTAATTAGACAAATCATCGACTCTTGACGACGACTTTAAAATGGAAAAATCAACGCAGTCACATCATGCTATAAATATGCTTTGGGATACAAATCTACAAGAGAGACAAAAAAAAGAGAGATACGATGATGAGTTTACATTTTGTGACAGTGAATACTCCTAAAATGGAAAATTTCCTTATTTGTGAAAACATGATGTTTCAAAGTTTCTTCTTCTGTGCAGGATATTTCAGGAGATCAAGTCGGAGAATATGTGAATGTGAGAGACTTCCACAATAGAGATATTTCCCAATCTTGTCACATGTAGCTATGTGAGAGAGTTTTGGATCATGGTAGTATGCGATGGGATTCCCATCCAAATCCACCTGCAAAACTCCCGCATTCTCCATAAACATAAGATCCACGCCGTACTTAGCCACCATAGCTGTGAGTTTCCTCAAGAATGGGTATTTCAACGAGATATTCCACAACGTTGTTACTCCCTGTTTTCACAACCACACACAATGATCAATAAAAGATATGATACAAAAACTCATCACAATGATCAATAATAGATGATACAAAAACCTCATCATATATAAATTTGGGTACAAAGGAAATCAATTTGTATAGTTTACCGAAGGCAGTGCAATCCAGTAATGTCCATCTCCGTCGTATCGAATGTTATCTGGATAACCTGGTAAGCTTGGAGTGAATACCTCCACACGCTCATCACTGATGTAATACTTGCTGCATCTTTTCCTAAAGTAATATATAACGGATATCGATAAATCAACTCATTGCCAATTGATTTTGAGTCGGAAATTTATATAACTGATTCAAATAAACATACATGGGAGTTTCACAGAAGATGAGATGGGTTTGATCAGGAGACATGGTGATGCCATTAGCAAAGTAGAGATCTTTGAGAAGTACACGTGTGACACGTGTGGTGGGATCAAAGCTCAGGAGTCGTCCAAAAGGTTTCCCTTCTAACATGTCTAAACTTAATTGATTGAGAGTGTACTTGTAAGAAGCATCTGTGAAATACAAAACGCCGTTATCTGCAACGGTAACTGCATCCGTCAGCTTAAATCTCACACCGTCCGCTTCATCCGTCAACAATTCCGTCTTCTTTCCGTCACCACTTATATTCAACAGTCCCTACACACACACCAACAAAATCAAACCTAAGATTGAGAATTTTCAAAATTCAATTTAAAATAATTAACGAAGCGAACCTTAAATACGTCTGCGACAATGACTTCACCGTGGAGTCCAAACGCGATTCCGAGCGGTCTACCACCGGTATTGACCCAATCCTCAACGACTGAGTCATTAACCGAGTCGGTGACCTTGACTCGTTTCACCCATCCATCAACACAACCAGTATAGATGAGATTAGAGTCCTTATGGTAGGCGATATCTTCGGGTATATTGAGAAGACCGACGCCGATAAACTCAGCTCCGGTGAGAAATTTGTCGTTGATAAGCGGTGGGATTGAAGTAGCAGAGGATGTGAATGCATCGGAAGGAACAATAGCTGGGTCGAATGTGTCGAGTTTGTAGAGAGTGATAGAAATAAGGAAGGGGACGATAATGGAGAGTAAGAGAAAACGAGAGGAGAAAAGTACAGGCATTGGAGACAATTTGAGTTTGTGGAAAACTGGTGAACGACGCCAAATTTTGTAGTTGTGGTCGAAGAGAAAAACAAATAAATTAAACACGTTTATTTGATGATGAAATCGCAGATCATCGTTGACTCAGAATGATCTTTGACTTCAGTTTCCAGTTAGTTGCGTTAAGTAACCAAACCATTCGATAGTCGAATTCTCGTGGGCTGTAACTATATTTACCAGTAGGCCCAATATTGTAGGAATTGCGCATTTTACACCTTGTGGCTTGTATGGTTTGGTTTGTAGTATTCACTGTTATTTTTTCTTTTGGTTTGTAATATCCTTGGAGAGACACCATGATTCATTCTCAGGGACGATGAGTTTACATTTTGTGACAATGAATATTCCTAAAATGTAAAAAGTTCCTTATTTGTATAATAAACAAACTTGATGTTTCAAAGCTTCTTGTTTTGTGCAGGGTATTTCATGAGATCAAGTCGGAGAATGTGTGAATGCAAGAGACTTCCACAATAGAGATAGTTCCCAATCTTGACACCGGTGGTTATGTGAGAGAGTGCCTGATCATGGTAGTATGCGATGGGGTTCCCATCCAAATCCACTTGCAAAACTCCTGCATTCTCCATAAACATAGGTTCATAGCCGTACTTAGCCGCCATAGCTGTGATTTTCCTCAAGAAAGGGTATTTCATCGAAAGCTTCCATAACTTTGTTACTCCCTGTTTTTAATAACAGTGATCAATTAAAAAGATGATACAAAAACTCTCATCATGTACTACTAACATGGTTATTGTACAATTCCCTAAACCAAAGACAAATCAGAAATGTAGACACATACCGAATATGACCTAGACCTAAACCAACTCAATAAACTCTAAAGAAGGGTTTCAATTTGTATAGTTAGTTACCGAAGGCATTGCAATCCAGTAATGTCCATCTCCATCGTACCGAATGTTATCTGGATAGCCTGGTAAGCCTTGAATAAATAACTCCACACGCCCTCCATTGATGTAATACTTACTACATCTTCTTCTGAGAACAACAAGAAAACAACTTAAGATCATGAGGATTCAATTACTGCACAAAAAGAGAGAGATGTTTGAGAGAGTCGAGAAAGAGACATAGGGGTTTCACAGAAGACGAGATGGGTTTGATCAGGAGACATAGAGACACCATTAGCAAAGTAGAGGTCTCTAAGAAGGACACGTGTCACTTTTGTGGTGGGATCAAAGCTTATGAGACGACCATGTGGTTTTCCTTCCAAGATATCAAAACTAAACTGATGGAGACTGTATTTATAAGAGCCATCAGTGAAATACAAAACGCCGTTATCTGCAACAGTAACTGCATCCGTCAGCTTAAATCTAACTCCGTCCGCTTCTTCCGTTAATAATTCCGTCTTCTTCCCGTCACCGCTTATATTCAACAGTCCCTACACACACAAAAATCAAACCTATAATTGAAAATTTTCAAAATTCGATTTCAAAAAATTCACGAACCCAACCTTGTACGCGTCAGCGACGATGACTTCGCCGTGGATTCCAAACGCGATTCCGAGCGGTCTACCACCGGTATTGACCCAATCTTCAACGACTGAGTCATTAACCGACTCGGCGACCTTGACTCGTTTCACCCATCCATCAACGCAACCGGTATAGATGAAACCAGACTCTTCATGGTAAGCGATATCTTCAGGGTTATTGAGAAGACCGACGCCGATAAACTCAGCTCCGGTGAGAAATCTGTCGTTTATAAGCGGCGGGATTGAAGTAGTAGAGGAGATGAGTGAGTCAGCGGGGTGATGAGCTGGGTCAAACGTGTCGAGTTGGTAGAGAGTGATAGAGATGAGTAAAGGGACGATGATGAAGAAGAAGAGAAAACGAGAAGAGAAGAACATAGGCATTGGAGAAGGATTGGGTTTTGTGGAAAAAATGGTGAATGAACAAATTTTTGAAGTTGATTTAAGAGAAAAACACGTTGATTGATGATGATGAAATCGTTGACTTCTTGGTTCCGTAGTACGTTTATGTTACGGAATCTTATGGGCTTAACTATTATCCTAGTAGGCCCAATATTGTGTGGACTCGTTTTCCATAACATGTTTTTAATGGGGACAACTAGCCATGATCTTGTTTCATAGTCTTGTTTTATTGCTTTCAATCATAATGTATAAAGATCATGCTCTAACCTTTGTTAGTAGTGTGTATCTGACACCTTGTATGGTTAATTGTTTTGTATTCATTGTTTCAGGCTGCTAATTAATATCCTGAGAGAGACATCATTCATTCATTCATTCATTCTAAGGGACAATGAGTTTACATTTTGTGACAGTGAAGACTCCTAAAAAGGAAAATTTCCGTACTTGTATAAACTTTGATGTTTCAAAGCTTCTTCTTCTTCTGTGCAGGATATTTCAAAAGATCGAGTCGGATAATGTGTGAATGCAAGATATTTCCACAATAGAGATAGTTCCCAATCTTGACACCGGTGGTTATGTGAGAGAGTCTCTGATCATAGTAGTATGCGATGGGATTCCCATCTAAATCCACCTGCAAAACGCCTGCATTCTTCATAAACATAAGTTCCACGCCATACTTAGCCGCCATGCCTGTGAGTTTCCTCAAGAAAGGGTATTTCATCGATAGCCTCCACAAATTTGTTACTCCCTGTTTTCACAATACCGTGAGCAAAAAGAAAATGATGATACAAATTAAAGCTTATCATCATAAACTTTAAAGAAAAGATTTCAAGTACGTATAAATACCGAAACCATAGCGATCCAATAATGTCCATCTCCGTCGTACCGAATATTATCTGGATAACCTGGTAAGCCTTGAATGAATACCTCTACACGCTCCTCACTGATGTAATACTTGCTGCATCTTCTCCTAGATAAAGTATATACATATGAATTAACTCATTTTCAATTGGTTTTGAGTCGGAAACTTGTAAACTCCAAAAGATTAAAAGTGGACTTACATTGGAGTTTCACAGAAGATGAGATGGGTTTGATCAGGAGATATGGAGACGCCATTAGCGAAGTAAAGGTCTTTGAGAAGTACACGTGTAATACGTGTAGTGGGATCAAAGCTCATGAGACGACCGTGTGGTTTACCTTCCAAAATGTCAAATTTGACTTGATGTAGAGTGTATTTATAAGAAGCATCAGTGAAATACAAAACGCCGTTATCTGCAACGGCGACTACATCAGTCAGCTTAAATCTAACGCCTTCCGCTTCATCCGTTAATAGTTCCGTCTTCTTCCCGTCACCACTTATGTTCAACAGTCCCTTACACACACAAACACAAAATCAACCTAAGATTGAGATTTTCAAAATTCGAGTTCTAAAGAGTTCACGAAGCTAACCTTGTATGCGTCTGCGACAATGACTTCGCCGTGGATTCCGAACGCGATTCCGAGCGGTCTACCTCCAGTATTGACCCAATCCTCAACGACTGAGTCATTAGCTGAGTCATGGACAGTGACTCGTTTCACCCATCCATCTATGCAGCCAGTATAGATGAGATTAGAGTCTTGATGGTAGGCGATATCCTCAGGTTTATCGAGAAGACCGACGCCGATAAACTCAGCTCCGGTGAGTGATTTCTCGTTGACCAGCGGCGGGATGGAAGTAGTAGAGGAGGCGTATGCATCGGAAGGAACTGGAGCTGGGTCAAAGGTGTCGAGTTTGTAGAGAGCGATAGAGACGAGGAAGGGGACGATGGTGGAGAAGAAGAGAAAACGAGAAGAGAAGAATATAGGCATCGGAGAAGGATTATGTCTTTGCAAAATTGGTAAGCACTTCCTTGATTGATTTGATGACGATGAAATAGATGTTGACTTGAAAACATTTTGACTTTTTTTTTTTTTTTGTAAGTTACGTTGCGTAACTAACCATTCCATAGTCGAATCTCGTGGGCTTTAGCTATATTCCTAGTAGGCCCAATAATGTATGGCTTTAACTATACTGAATAGTCCTTAAGTGTAAAAGTTCCTTATTCGTATAAACATGATGTTTTAAAGCTTCTTTTGAGCAGGATATTTCAAGAGATCGAGTCTAGTAATGTAGGAATGCAAGAGACTCCCACAATAAAGATGGTTCCCAATCTTGACTCCGCTTGTTATGTGAGAGAATGGATGATCATGGTACAATGCGATGGGATTACCATCCAAATCCACTTGCAAAACGCCTGCATTCTTCATAAACAACAATTCCACGCCAAACTTAGCCGCTATTGATATGAGTTTCCTCAAGAAAGGGTATTTCATCGAGAGCTTCCACGGCGTTGTTACTTCCTGTTTTCACAACTCATTGATCAGAAAAAAGATGATACAAAATCTCATCATCGTAAACTTTAAAGAAAAGATTTTCAATATGTATAAATACCGAAATCAATGCAATCCAGTAATGTCCATCTCCGTCGTATCGAATGTTATCTGGAAAACCTGGCAAGCCTTGAATCAATACCTCCACACGCTCCTCACTTATATAATACTTACTACATCTTCTCCTAAGTAATATACAAAAGATATCAATCAATTAGCTCATTACCAATTGATTTTGAGTTAGAAACATTAACAAATTCAATACACATATATACCTGACCGTTTCGCAGAAGACGAGATGGGTTTGATCAGGGGATATGGATATGCCATTAGCAAAGTAGAGATCTTTGAGAAGTACACGTGTGAGACGTGTGGTGGGATCAAAGCTTATGAGACGTCCATGTGGTTTGCCTTCCAAGAAATCATAGATAAATTGATGGATATCGTATTTATAAGAAGCATCAGTGAAATACAAAACGCCGTTATCTCCAACGGTAACTGCATCCGTCAGCTTCAATCTAACGCCTTCTGCTTCATCCGTCAACAGTTCCGTCTTCTTCCCGTCACCACTTATATTCAACAGTCCCTATACACACAACAACAAAATCAAACCTAAGCCAAGATTTTCAAAATTCTATGGGGTTCATTCACGAACCAAACCTTGTTTGCATCTGCGACAATGACTTCGCCGTGAAGTCCGAAAGCAATACCGAGTGGTCTACCACCGGTATTGACCCAATCCTCTACGACTGAGTCATTAGCTGACTCGTGAACACTGACTCGTTTCACCCATCCATCAACACAACCAGTGTAGATAAGACCAGAGTCGTTATGGTAAGCGATATCTTCGGGGTTATTGAGAAGACCGACGCCGATAAACTCAGCTCCGGTGAGGAATTTGTCGTTGAGAAGTGGCGGGATTGAAGTAGGAGAGGAGACGAGTGAGTCAGCGGGAAGTGGAGCTGGATCGAATGAGTCGAGTTGGTAGAGAGTGATAGAGATGAGTAAAGGGATGAAGATGGAGAAGAAGAGCAAACGAGTGGAGACGAACATAGCCATTGTAGAAACTAGAAAGATTGGGTTTGATTGATGGTATACACTTGTAGTAGTGTAGATCAATCGTACCACGCGTTACGTAACTAATAACCACCACTCGATAGTCTGATGTGATCTCATGGGCTTTAATTGTATTTCATTAGACCCAATATTTATTGTATGGACTAGTTTTCGGTTTTCCTTAAAGTATTAAACAATGAGTAATATGGGCCTATATTATCAGGCCCAATTTTTAACGTTATTTTTGTTATTATTGAATGTGTAGTAGATTGATGTTGAGATGAGGTTCAATGTATCAAATTTTATGAAGATCTTTTGTCTGAAACGTACCACTTCTAAGATTCCCCGTACATGATCTTTTTTTTTTCTTTCTAAATAAACTTATCATATAGTCATAACCATTATTAACGGGGACAAGACAAGCCATGATCTTGATTCACAATCTTGTCTCTCTGATTTTAACAATGCTTCCAATTGATAATGAATATGAATCCAATGGCAGCCTTGAAGCACTCAATCGAATTAAAGAAAAACTTGTACTAAAATGTATGTGGTGAATCAGGGGACATAACATTGAAGCTAGCCCTCCTAATTTCCTAAATTCTAATCAACATTAAAGTAGCTTATAGTTATAAAATCCTATTATAGAAATTTTCTACATAATATAAGTTTGATAATGTTGCTACGTCTTCCTCTTCATGATTGTTTCGGATCCATGTGACCAATTTAGATAAGTGATTAACCCGGTATACTAGTCACATGAGTAGGTATTTTCTTATACACTCACCTCTTTTCTCATCGAAAAAAACGATATTCGAACATATCTCTCTCTATATTGAACAAGAATCTCTACTATCTTGTTTTAACAAAGACACCATTGTCTATCTCTCACCGGAAAACGACTTCTACAATGGAAAATATGTTAAGGATCCGATGTAACTTCACCATGTTTTCATTTATCTATTTTTTCGATTTTTTCATATTTCTAATTTTGTTCTAGTTTCCGACCAAAGTATGTGGTTCATATTGATAGTCGAAGTTTGTTGCCTATAACTATATTTTGTGAATACATTTCAAATGAGTTTTAATTTTGGGCTCTGACAAATAAAGATGAGTGGTGGATTAACACTTTGAGATGAGGTTCAATGTATCAAATTTCAAGAAGATCTTTTGTCTGAAACGTACCATTTTTAAGATTCCCCGTACATTACATCGTCTCGTGATTTTGCACTATATCCTATACATGCGATCCACAATGATCATTTCTTTCTTAATAAACAAATTTTATCATATAAGCATATCTCTTGTAACGGAGACAAGGCTAATATCTTAATTCATAAGTTTGTCCCTCTCACTCAACAATGTTTCTAATTGATGATCATGAATCCAATGACAGCCTTGAAGCAATCAATCAAAACTTATAATACAACGTCTATTATTAGGGCACAAAACATTGAACCGCCCTCCTAAATTCTAATCAACATTAATTAAAGTAGGTACAGTTGTATATAATCCTTATTTAGGATTAGTCTTAATATAATATTTTTTCAATTTTAAAATGTGTCATTCTATAATTTTTTTCACACAAATTAAGACAACATTGAAAATTGTCTATTAATACAAATACAATATTTAGGTTTTTTTTTTCAAGTATAAGAAAAAGCAGTTTATATGAATAAACTTGGAATTCATTTTGATTATTGCATTGAAAATGCAAAACAATATTTGTTGTGTAGCATCTTTGGTAGTGTTGTGACATCTTTTTTCCTTCACGACCGTCTCGGGAACCAATGGTGAATAATTAATAGGAATTTTTTTTGACAATTGGATGAAACAAGAAAGAGTTGAAATCTGAAAATGGTCTGCGACAAACATGGGCGGAGGCACGTAGAGTATTATGGGTGCAATTGACACCAATAAAGTTTTTAAAAACGTTCTAATTTCATTAAGTTTTTAAATATACATGAGTCTTGAACCCAACCCAATTTTGAGTTTGAACCCAACCCAATTAGAATTGAACCCAACCCAATTATATTAAACAAAGTAAAAGTGAGATAGATATTCAAATTATAAGAACCCAATGATTTGACCCAATTCAACTTATAAAAGCAAACGTGAAGCCCAATTATTTGAAATTGTAGAGTCCAATCATTTTAATCTAACCCATTTTAATCTAACCCAATTGTAATCTGTAGTAATAAAACAACTCAGGGTTTGACTGGTTTAAACGCAGCGGTTGCGGTTACGGTTGTGAGAGTTTGTGGAAGCGAGCGGTTGCGGTTTCAAACGTTATTTAGCGTTTTAACTGACTGGTTAAGCGGTTGAAAACAAGTGCGTTTGCGGCGTTGTAATAAATTTTTTAGATATTATTTATGGTTATATTTCTTATCGGGTTGTAAATTTTTTTGAACCAACTTATTTTGACCCCATCAAACAATTTTCCTAGATCCGCCACTGGCGACAAATGTTTCCATGTCTGTTTCCTCTGACAAGCCCACTCTCTCCGGCTATCGAAATGGGAATCACAAAGGCAACAACTAGTTATGGCTCTATCTATCTATGGTCCTCTCAAATTGGTTTCACGTTCAAAACAGAGCATAAAACAGAGCATTCAAAGCTTCCTTCACCACCTCCATGTGCATCGTGGCTTCACTAAACAATCACTGTTTATATTTAACAAATATAATATCCCATGTGTTTCCTGCACATGCCTTCACGTCTTCATATATATACCCAACTTCTCTTCTTTCTTTTTCTTCAGCAGAATCAAGAAACATGGCATTCCCTGAAACCAAACTTCAAATGCCCATTAGATCTATAAGTCTTCCATCAAGAATCCACCATCCTTCTGCTAAGTTTCAAGCTGCTCTCTCTCAGATTCATCTTTTCCAAAACTCATCTGATTCACAATCTCTTCACGCCTCATTACTCAACCTCTCTGAGCTTTACCATTCCCTTCACCAACTCAATCACTCTCTTCCCACAGCTCAAGCTGAACATTCTCTTGACGTGTCAGCCACGTTACTAGACTCTTGCGACGCAGCGAGAAACCTAATCCTAACACTCAGAGAGCATCTCCTTAATCTTCAATCTGCATTGAGGAGAAAAAACAAATCCATGGAAGTTCAGATCAAAGAGTACTTTTCCTTTAGGAAAAAGATCAAGAAAGAGACTAACAAGCTTCTTCTTGGTCTCAAGAAGTTAGAAGGCTCTGAGACCACCGACTTAGCCATCTCCATCTTCCGCTCTCTTTTCATGTTCCTGTCGACAACATCGACCGTGAAGACAAAGACATGTTCTCTCAAATTCGTCTCCAAGCTGATCAGTGGTGGTCACCGATCGTCGTCGTCGATAATGAGCGAGTTGCAGAATGTTGATGTGGTTCTACGTTCAGATGGGGATAACTCCAAGGAAATGAAGAAGATGTTAGAGAGATTAGAGGAAAGAACAGAGGAACTTGAGGCTGCACTTGATTCTCTTTTCAAGTCTCTTGTCCAATATAGAGTTTATTTGCTCAACATTCTTACAACACACTCTTAGTTTAGTTAGTCTCTAATTGTACACAAAACATATAATAGTAATAGATACAGATTCTTGTAGTGAAGAATTTAATGGATTCACTGGAATTATATATAAATCAACAAATTTAATCAAACACTTCTTAATACCGAAGAAACTTATCTCAACAGAGCAAAGTTATGGAAAGGTACAATAAGAACTTTGTTAGATTTGTCATTTGTGTCCGTACTCTTACATGTCAGTCTACCATTGGTAAAAGTCCCATATCCCTCGTGCACATTATTATTTTTATAATTAAGTTTTGATGCCACCAATGATAAAGTCATCATCATCATCAAGATCTTTAATTTCGGATGATCCACTGATTTAGTAAATTGTTATTTTCATAATGAATAATTAAAAAGGAGAGAGAGGAGTGGATCTTTGATTCCTCTTGTCCCCACACATTGATACAGCCAACTGTTCAAGGTTGCTACGAGGCCGACCCTATTTCAATTTTATATTGTACTTAAAAGTAATTATATAAGACAAAATAAATCTAAATAACTAACAAGTTTTTTTATTACAAAATCATTGATAAATCAACTTTTGCAGCCTGGTTTGCATGCATTATTGTTTTCAACTGAGAAGTCGATGCATGTATAAGTTATAAACAATATAAAATAAAATTAAGCAACTAACACATTTCAATACAAAATTATTCTTCATTATAGATGTCGTTTTATATCATTTTATAAGTTTAGTTCTCCAACTAAGATATCGAATAGGATTAATTAAAACTGAAATTTTAATTAAAAATCAGTATTATAAATACCAAGACTGTAGTTTGTGTAACCTCCATTCATTAGAAAATGGAGGTACAAAATTAGGAATGCATGGCTTTGAATCACATCTCCTAGTAAGAAAAGAATGGTCATATATCAAAAGTTTGGTTTCCTTTTGTATCACTCAAATAAATACATAGAGAAAACATGAGAGCATGACACAAAAGCATAAGGCTTCTTCATACCTTTTTAATTCTCTACAACAATATCATGATATTTTATTGAAGTGAGAGAAGAAGAAAGGAAGACACTAGAGACTAGAGAGGAATAGAAGGTAATGGAGGCGGCAATAGAGAGGTGAGGTGATGGGAGCAATGGCTCACTAATTATGGCAATTGGGTGGCACAATAATTACACAAAATGACAAAAACCCAAACAAACAATAATGAGAAACAAGTGTAATGTTAATAGTTTGCTATTTTTACGTAATTGAGGGTCCATTCCAAGAGTAACGTGACTTCACATGGCCCAACTTTTTTCTTGTCTATCGTCGTTAACTCACAATACCTAAACCTTAGGGTTGTCGGTTTCCAAAACCCCGATCGATGTTACTTAAAATGAATAAAGAACTTATAATATATACGAGCCTTTTTCTATATATATAGTTTCAACCTCTTCTACATATTTTTTTGCTTGGATTGGTGGTTATTATTGGTTAAATATTTAAAGAAAAAAAAATTAGTTGGAGAGTGTGGAGAGAGTTTAGTTTTATACAGTACGTAGAACCAAGTTGGTGTTTAAACTTTTCATACATGCATGGGAATGGCATTGAATAAAATATCTCAATTAAAATATCTTCTTGTACACCAATTAAGTTACATATCTAAGAAATCAAAAAAGGAAAAAGTTACATATCCAAAGCACGAGAAGATATTTATTATCGAAAGCCTAATAGTTAGGGTAGATATTTTGCTAGTTAGATATTGGACTATGTAATCTAATTAGAGATGAGAGAGATGTAGTTGCAGGCTGTATTCTGATAGAGACAAGTCAAGTTCATGAATTCATACTATTAGTCCTTGTTCAAAAACGCGGGCTCGGCGGCCGTTTAATCGCCGGTTAGGCGCTCGGCGGAGGGCAGCCACGGCGATTTGGACAAATCGGCCATTAAATCGTAAACATCTAAATAATTCACGTTTACTAGATTTTTAAGCTTGATTTCGAATGTTGGATTATAGATCTATCAAAATTAAGTAAAAACCATAAGATATAAGGTAAATCTAACAAAATTTGGGGGAAAAAAAGTGAGGCGGCGGAAATTAGGGTTGTGAAAGTCACAGACAAAAGGTAGGAGACGAGGGTAATATAGTAATTTCATATTCATTAACCTGAAAATCGGAAAAAATCATAAATCTGCACATATTAACACTCGAACTCATGACCTGCAGCGCCTTACATGCTCGTGTAACCACTAGACTATGCTATACTCGTATCATTCCCATGCGTATTAAATATATATACCTAAAAAACATCCCCGATTAAATCCCGATTTAAATCCGATTTTCCGATTAATCGCTAGGCCCGCCCTCGCCGCCCGACTAGCGCCTAGCGATTTTTTGAACAAGGCTATTAGTTAAGAAAAGGAAAGCGGTGCGATTGTGATTGATTTGATTATTAATTACTATTTGATCGTTTTCTCTGGAAGTTTTCAACAAGACACTCGTGCACACGGTCCCATATTTAGTATTATCCAACCACCATCTTCTCTTATATCATGAGATCAATCATTTTCGGTTCAATTATTTTTGGTGTTTAGATGATGCTAAATCTTCATTTGATCACACAGATATGAGAGAAAGATATGCTCACTAATTAAGTAATTAGAACCATTCATATCCATGCATGACGGTGTTTAATTATCAATACCCAAAGTTGAGGAAGGGCTTGACATAATATCTTTGTTTTGATTCTTCTTGCCTAATTTAAGATCTAATTAAGTGGGTACGTACATCAAATTATTGTTTGCTTCAAGAAAGGATTAAGAAAACAAAAACATGATATTAGCAGCAAATTAGGTACATATTGAGCGAACATGAAGTGGTGGGCTTTGATGGAACAAAGAACATTATCCCCTTCACGTGGCTTTTACTTTCACAACCCAAAAAATCCTATTTCATTTGACCTCTCTCTAGTCTCTAGCTAGCTCCCTCTATATATATTCATATTCAACTTCCCTTTAGCTAAAGCTCTCTCTCCATCTAAAACAAAACATCATCAATGGCTGCTTCCTACCACGTCCGGTCTTGTAGCTTACCAGCTCGGTTACACCCACATGGTCTCAACCAGATTCAGCAACTCCTTAATAAGCTTCCTGCAGATGATAACAATAGTCTCTCGCTTCTCTCACATCTATACGACTCTGTCTCTCATCTCTTCAACGACTCACCTTCTTCACTACTACTACCTCATCACTCTTTCTTCACCCACCTTCTTGATCTGTCTCTTGTACACCTTGACTTGTGCTCTAAGCTAAGAGACATCACTTGCCGCATCAAGGACTGCCTCCGTGACCTCCGTTCTGCTTTCAGACGGAGGAGACACAGTGGAGATTCTACCATACGCTGTCACGTCAAAGCCTTTATCCGCTCTAAGAAAGCGGTTCATAAGGACATTGCTAAGCTACTCTTGTTGCTCAAACAAACCGCCCTTTCCTCCTCCGAGTCGTCTCATCCCTTGATCACACTGCTCCAACAAGTTTGTTCCCAAACATGTCATTCCTTTAGGACAGTCTTATTGTCCCTATCCACAGCTGTTCCCAAGCCCAGGCCTTCCAAATGGGCCTTGGTCACCAAACTGGTGATCAAGAACAGTACTAGTACAAGTGGTCAAGCTCGGACAGGACACAGAAACGAATTCCAGATGATGGACGAAGAACTGCGAAGATTCAGCTTAGCAGAAGAGATAAAGAAGGATCGGATCAAGTCTATGATCACCAACTTGGATCACGTAGATGTTGCGGTTGAAGATCTGGAGGAGTCGCTTGAAAGATTGTACAGGCGTATGATCCAAGCTAGAGTTTCTCTATTGAACATACTCTCTTTGCATATATAATTAACTCATTAATTATTCCATGTATGTATACAACATCATCCAAATTTTAGCGGAAACATGTTACCTTCATAGATTTTGGACACTGAAACAATGGAGGTAATTGTGTATAAAACTATAAATGAAAACTTAGCAGCAGCGACATTTCAACATATCGATGCAAGTGTAGGGTCTTGATCTATCCTCGAGTTCAAACGCAGTGGGGAGTGAGTCTAGATTATAATTTCCGCAGCAGACGTTGTATAGGTTCCTCCGAATTCCTCTGCTAAAAGGATGCACTCGTTCCGGAATATTCCTGCAAACCCTAACAGCTTTAGTATCACGCAAACAAACCTGATATTATTTCTAGGTTATAGAAAACGGGTTGAATACCTCATGTATGGAATACGTCTTCGTCTCACAAGTTCATAAGTGCTTTGATTTGTCAGAATTAGATAGCTGCAAGAAATCAGTTTTCAAATAGAAACAGAAGCAATTAGACAAAAAAGAAAATATGAGATTGTGCAAAATAACACAAAATGTGAACACCCACCTGTGAAAAATCAATAGAAGCAGCACAAAAATCAAAGAGATCGCCAATATGACAAGCAGTAGTATGATAATTGCATTCTTCCACCTGTTCACATTTCCATTAGAAATTCATGTTTTAACAATTTGGAGCTGCTAAAGAGCCTGAGAATAAATTGGCCAATACACGAAAAGGATCATACCAAGGCTTTGCTACGTTACTCAGGTAGTCAACATACATGATGAGCGTCCAGATGCATAGAGTTGTCTCTTCACAGATGTACCACCTGGTATCACAAAACGCGTTACTGGGGTCTGAAAGACAAAAAGTCTGATGCATAACAGTGCCGAGTTATTGGACAATAAAACTGTACGACTTCAGCTTTTGCAGGCTTACCAGAATTTACAATGGTTTTTCTGGCCTATACATGTTCCTAACCAAACACAGTGATGATCAAACTGAAGAACACATCGATCACAATCATGACAATGTTTGGTTCGTGGAGGCTGCAAAGCATTACATGTTTCGAGAGAAAGATTCAGAGAGGGGAAACTTGAACAAACAAGTAAAAAAACAAGCTAAACGAACAACTACAGTGGCGATTTGAATCATACAAGATTCAAATGTTACCTGCTCCACATGACAATAGCCACATGTCAAATTTCTGCAAGTCATAAACTGAACAATTCAGAACACTCCTTTCTACTAACAATTACAACTTATAAGCTGATTCTTCAGGATTCACACAATAGAAAGCCTTGATTGAAGTTTATATGTACCTTATAGATGTCCCTGGAGGGTACAAGTCCAGAACCAACTTCCCCCAGGGCGTTGGAGTCCTTCTAGCACATGAGGCTGATCCTCCTTCCACATTAACAACAACGCTCTCACTTTTTCTGGAAGCATGTTGTCTTCGCTTAAATAATAACAAAAGTATAAACACAACAGTGAGACACAATTATGTAGAATTCACTTCCATCACTTTGATAAGAATCAAGTAACCAAATTGTATTTCTTATCACTGAATTACAATCAAGAACCCTAACTACCTTGGAAAAATGTTGTAAAGCTCTCCTAACCCTCCTATATCCAAATTCCAAAAGGCTCTCTCACTAACCAAACGATCAAAAGATTCTTACTTTCCTATCCCTCCCCTATCACACTTGTTCCATCAAACTTGATAGAGTTTTGCCACTAGAAGAAGGAAAGAACAATTCTTACATTGAGCAGGCAAGTGGGTTTCTATACATTGCACTAGTCTCGCAAACATCCCTCATTGCATCAACAACATACCTAAAAGACAACAAAAGAAGCAAAAAGAAGATCAAGTACCAATTTTTTAAGTTGCAGAATCAAAACGAAACACACATTTAGGCATATAGATAGTTTAGATATACCCAGGTGAAGAGCCAGAAGTTACAAAATACTGCAGAAGAGTGGCGGAAAACAGCAATAAATAACAGCCCATGTACCTGTTAGAGAAAGAATCACAGAGTAATAAACATTAAGCTCAAGGATACAGTAATTGAATAAGCAGAGAGAGAGAGAGAGAGAGAGAGATGAGTAATTACCATGGATCTCGTTTAGTCTTCTCAATAAATTCTGCATCGAAAAGGAAGAGAAAGCCGATAAAGACGAGGTGGAGAACCACTAGTGCCAATTTCAAAAGCAGAGAAGATCTTCGAACTGGTAGATGAAGAAAACAGCAATTAGTTAGTGAATCAGAAGAATCTAATGAAACACGGATCGTGAGATAGAATTAGGATTAAAGAGAAGAAATTTGGTACCAGGATCGGAGAGACAAGGAAGGTTGATGAGAAATTGGTCACGAGCTCGATCCCAGGGTTGAAGGAAAGGGCAACAAACGCCCATGGTTTGACTTTCTTTCTCTCAAACAAACATTGGGATTGGAGAAGAAGAAGAGACTGTGAAGAAATCGCGAAAGAAGCCAAAAAGAAGATCTTCAAAATTCAATCTTTGAAGATAGTTTATGGAGATGCAAGAGAGATAGAGAGAGAAAGACAGAGTAGGTTCGATTAATTAGTCATATTATTGCATAATTAGTATTTTAATTACTGTTTTAGTCGCAAACTCGCAACGAGGCAATGGAAGATGAAGAAGTCGAGAAGATAAGACTTTAGATGGGCCTTCTTTTTAAGCCCAATAACAATTGGGTTTAACTGTACAATATTACCAGGTTTTGGGCTTTAAGGCTTTATTAATTGAAGAAAGATAGGAGACGTGTAAAATGATAATACTCAAAATAGGACTTCCAACATAAACATTTATCATATCAGAAAAAGTCTCTACATATGTCAGAAATTTTCAAAAGTTGAGGTAAAAAAAAGGACATTTGATTTCTTAACAGTGTTGTAAGTTTCTCATAGAGTACGATTTTTTTTTTTACTAAGAAGAATACATCTACACTTCTGGTTTACCGGATTCGACAAGAAGCTGTAACCATATTGATGACAATTGCTAATATCCACGGATCAAAAGACGCAAACGTAAGAGTATGATGAACTATTCTTCCGTTGCGCGATTACATTCATATTGTCTAAATTGAATAGAGATAAATGATCAAAGAATTTCATCAAAGAGTGAATGTTTTTGTCGGTAGGATTGTAGTGGATGTCATTGGTATATTATAGAGTACCACAATACCAATGACCTTATCTTATTTTTGAAAAATCGATGGATGACATTTTCGAAAATATTGTGATTTAGTTTTCTCATAAAAAACAGTGTGTGTGATTATAAGATATATCATGATAACATGCTATTTTGAGCACTGAAATGCACCACCATTCACCCTTTATTATATAACCTTTCAAAATCTCAACAAGCTTATTTCTTTTGTTTTTGTTAGGCATAACTATAATTCTATAACTAAATGTAAAAAAGACCAAAAGACTCGTGTGTCTTGAAAACTAATAATAAAGAAAAACAAAAATCAAGTGGAAAGAGAGGAGCATGCGAGCACGTTCGTTAGTTAGGAATGAGGAGAGCACATCATGTCCATAGATCCCTTAAAGCCACCGTTTTCACTTTTTATTCACATTTTACGTTTCCTTAGACGTCCTCTTTTTAAACCAAACAAACCAAAGAAGAGAAGATCCAATCCCCATAAACATGGCCAATTCCAAAAGATTGTTTGGCGTTGTACGAAGGAAACTTCTCCGGCGATCTCAAAGCAGAATCACAATCATTCGGTCATCAGCACCAGAAACAACTCAAGAAGACATTTCCGCCGTTAAAATCCAATCTTTCTTCAGAGGTCACCTGGTAAATTACATTTCTATCTCTGTAGATTTCAAAACCTGAATAAAGCAAAATTAGTAGAACCATTAATTAAACGTGTTGCAGGCAAGAAGAGCGTTTAAAGCATTGAAGAGTCTGGTGAAGTTACAGGCGGTGGCGAGAGGAGTGCTTGTGAGGAGACAAGCTCGAATTGCTTTACATTGTATGCATGCTCTTGCTCGCTTGCAGGTTAGGGTTCGTGCTCGTCAGCTTCTCTCTCATTAACAACTCTGCTTTTTCCCCTGTTTTTGAAAACAAATAAAAACTCTTGTGATTGTGACATTTACATTACTTCACCGGTTTTGTGATTTTGTTGTATATGTATGTACTAGAGCTAACTCTCTAACACCCTGCATTTGTACTAATAAACAAGATCAGTTTAGCTGACACATTCTGTCTCAAAATTTGGTAGACAACACAATATGTTATTATAAAAGGATCCATAGATTATTTGAAGCAAAACCCTAGATACAACAGATTTATACTTGGGAAGGAAGCTGATGAAGGAGATACCTTGAAAAGGAAGAAAGAGAAAAAGGCTTCCATGGAGACACACAGTTTTGTCTGGATCACATGACTTGATTTTTTAAGAATCTGGAAGTTATAAGCAAGATCAAAAGAGTTTATTACATCGCCTATAGGTAAATAATACAAGAAAGAACAAAGAAATTACAAGTACTTGTCTCCATTTCAACACACACATAAAGGTCGATTTACAAGATCACAAAGTCCAAAATAGAGACGAGAGAGTACTGAGATATTGGCGCGGCTCAATCAGATGATCTAGAGAGAATGCATATGTACGACGTGTGTATGGTCAGGGAAGATCTGAGTGAACCAGGCCAATATCAAAGGGACTCTCTCATGCTTAAGTGATAGATCAAAGGAAAGCAATGTAAAAACGAAAAGAAAAACAGGAAAGAAGTGTTGTTGATGTGAAGTGTGAGGAGGAGAAGTGAGAATGTCTGTGGGGAGTTATAAAGGAGAGGAGGAATTAAATTAGGGTAAGAGAGAAGGAAATGGAAGGTATGGAGCATTTAAACCTCATCTACTACCAAAGCACAAAAGCTGGCCTCACCCTCTTTAATCCTCTTCTCTTCTCTCTTCTCTCTTCTCTCTCTTCATATATTTTTCACATATCCATCGTTCAAAACTAAACTGGCTATGCAATGTGAACCTATACTTCTTTGTCTCCTCCTCTGTCTTTCCTTCTTGAGGAGGTTCATAAACCAAAATTCAAAAAAAAAAAAAAAAAAGATTTTGAGGAAGAATTAAAAGAACATCGATGAAGATGCTTTGTAATAAATTTTGAGGGAATCTCGCAGAAGAGAGGGGACACTGGCTGGCCTGTCTGCAACATTTAATAGTCTCTTACTGCTTTTTTTTCTAGGCCCCTCTCTCTTTCTTTCTCTGCTTTTTACAAAACCTCAAGCAAGTTATGAACCCTAAAATGACCTCTCACTCTCTCTCTATTGATGATTCTTAAGAGAAAGATTCGAGTTTTAATGTCACATTGTAACCACCAGACGACCAGAGCTTGTTTATAACCAACACTTTTCTTTTGTCTGGTTAGGACTGTTGGGATGGCAAAAACTTTTGCAACCCTTATTTACTTCCCTCATGCTTACTTCATTAACCCCTCCGGTCCACCATTGCCATAAATTTTATGCAGAGCACACATTATCTCTCTCTCTCTCTCTCTACCCAATTATATTTTCTTGACTTGCAATATCAAATCATATCATTACTAGTTCATTCTTTCTTTTCAATATTACTTTCTTTTCAAGATTACTGTTTTCGAATAGATTCACCTTATGATTCGTTACCATTGAGTAGCTTAATATCAATGTCACATTTAAAGAACACTATAAGCTACTAATATTAATAGGTAAGAAAAGCTAATAGTGCCCACGTACAGTGAGTAGGTTTCTCTATTGACAAAACCAAAAGGAACAGTAAATTGTCTGCAACGTAAGCTGATTTCAATTGTCTCAATAGTTTTTTTTAAGCTCCTTTGATATAAGCTTCAAATTGGCATCAGAACAAGTAGAACAGGATAAGCTTCTTCTGTTCAATTACACTGGATGACACAGAATCCAGACCCTTGAGAGATAAGCAAGTTTTTAGTACTTCTTTCTAGAGTAAACTGACAAAAACATGCAACATGTGTGCTTATGCTAGTGAAACAATGCATATAATGTCGCGATGTTCTAGGACCTGAAACGAGGACACATGTATTGTGATGGATGCTCTCTTGTCATGTATATTGAACACTTGAGCTTTTAGTGTTAACTGATTCTTGGCTTCATTCACATATTTAGAATATAAATCACTATCAAGCACCTCTGGTAATATGAATGCAATACAAATACATGACAGAAGCAGAAGAAGGCCTACATTCATATCCATTCATCATCAACAACAAATTACATCGTTACACAAAGTTTGCTGAATAAATAAAAATTAATAATTACTGGAATGAGTTCCAAACGTCAGTAGTGTGTGGCTTTCACGTTAAAATTATACATTCTTATACCAACAAGAGTGACTTTTTTTTATATAACTACAAAAGATGGGAGCCTAAAAGTGGAGTATCTTAGATTTTCTTGGGGAATGTCATACCACCGCCTCGGATAGAGAGAGAGGGTCCTTTCACAGAGCTCACCTGATTGGTATCAAGGAAGATGACTACCACAGTTATGTCATCGTGGAAATGCCTTCTCACTCCTCTCTCTATCTTCTTCAGATCTGAGTATCTCATCTCTCGTTTCTTTGCCGCCTCTTGTAGTGCCATCTTCACCAGTCTCCGTGCAATCCCCTGCAAATCGCCACAGCAAAGGACAAGAGTCAACATTTGGTTTTGTAATAGGTCTTTACTGAAAGTGAAAAAAGGAAGAAATGGATCTCACGCACGTTTCGTGGGTGGTTCTGAACGATGTCAACAGCTTCTTGGTTGCTCAGCTGTTCCCATAGTCCATCAGAAGCGAATATTAGAAACTGATCTTGTGGTTGGATCTCATGCTCAGTTATTGTCGGTTCCCCACTCAAGATCGGTCTTTTGAATGGCTCACGGATTCTGTATTTTGTGTACAATGGTTCCTTGTTGAACTCCGCCTTTTTAAGATACACGTCTCCTATGGATCTAGATACCTGCAAAGGAACAAACATATCTTATCCTTTTCAACTTCAATCTCCAGGGTTTAAATTGACATGGTAAATGAACAAATATATCTAGGCGTTTGCACCTAGTGTTTAGTGTCTACATGCAGTGATAGGGACAAAATACAGATTCAACTGTTATGTCGATTCTAATATATATCTCAATGACTCAATGTACTGACATACACAAACTGGCTTTTAGATACCACCAATTTCAACTTCAACCAGAGCTCTGACTTTCTCAGGTTGGTGGGTTTTGTATTGGCAATGTCAAAGTCAAGGTTACTACAAATCTAGCCTTTTGAGTATAAAGTCTAATTTAATGCAGAGACCTTATCGCCCGCCATACAGAAAAAAAAACCGTCTTGGTTGATCTTGACATCATAAAAGTAAGAAAAAACACGTTGTTTTTCGAATACAATTTTAGCGTCTTGGTTTCAAGAAACCAGCAAGAAGTTCAAGGCCATATAATTCAGATTTCTCCGGTTTGCCTTATCAAGACAAAGACAACTACATATCAATTGAACGAGTGATTCACTAAGATACTCATGTACCTGAATAAAAACCATGTCCTTTGACCCTAAAATCTAATTAAATATCATTCAGATTGAGAAACATACCTGAATAAGTCCCTTAACACGCCACACATTGTGCTTTAACATGACAATATGCGAGTCATCCGGATGCAAGGAGTGCATCTCCTGTCTAACAGACTCTATGCTCACATTATGTTCCGCGGAGAGCTGAAGCGCAATAACCTCACCTGTCGCCTTCATAGCCCTTCCAAGAACTGCACGGGAATCCCCAACATTAGCTATGTAAAGCATCCCTCCGCATATAACACCCACCAAGCAGCAAGACCCAACCGCTGCAATCAGTGGCTTAGTTGGCCACTGCTTTGTCACAACCCCTAAAAAACCTTCTTCCGTCGCCTCATACGCCTTTTTAATTACATCCATCGACATAGAGCCCTGCTCTGCAGCGAATCCTGCAGATTCAAAGAAAATTTTAGTTTCCAAGCAGTTGATTTGTAACCTTGTATGCATATATCATTCAGACAGTATCCTCACTCTTTAGATGTTGAAAAAGGTGATCATTAACAAATCGTGAGGTTTCAGGCCCGCCATGGCCGTCATATATACCAACAAAGGTTCCATAAGGACCAGAGTCAAGAGTACTCAAAGGACCAGACTCAACTTGACTCTGATCCTCAAGCAAGTTATTGGCTTGAACAACAGCCATGGAGAATTCACCAACGAGGTGCTGACCAGAGTCTTTGTACCAAAGTAATCCATCTTGTTTTCCTGTTGAATCAGAGGACTTGCCCGAGGAAGAAGACGGCCACAGACAAGCACTCAAGAGTTTCATTAACGTTGATAACATCCCTCATTTCATCAAGACAACCCTTTTTTCCTCCACATCCGTCAAAGGGATGCACAGAAACAAACAAAGTAGCAACAAAGATTTAAGCTTTTAAGAATCTGCAATTCAAAAAGAGTTAAAAGTAAGGATCTGAACAACAACAACAGTTTTATTAAGCTTGATAGAATCTGAAAACTCTCAACTTGGCTAAGTAAAAATGAAAATCAAAAATCCATTTTAACTAAAAAATCTGCAAACCCAATTGGTTAATGGATCAGATGAGCAAGAGGGAATAATTAATTCAACAAGGATCAGAACAAAATCGAAACTTTTTCAAACTCAGAGAAATTAGTACCTGAGAGATTCAACAGAAGCTGATGTAATCAAGAAGAAGTCACTCCAAAGACTTTTCTCAAGTCAACAGATACACAACAAAGCAATTACAATCAGAAGCAATCTCAATCCAAAACAAAGGATTTGAGGGTTTAGTGATAAGAGAAGAAAAGGTCGACAAATACAGGTAGAAGAAAAACGATGAAGATCTGAGAAAAATCGATGTAGAGAAAGAGAGAGTGATGGATCCGAATCAGATCCAGAAGGAAGAAGGAAGAAGTAGCGTCGACCTTCTCTTCGGAGAAGAAGGCAAAGAGGAAAAGAGAGAAGAGAGAAAGGAAAGGGCTCCACTGCTTCTAACCAGACAATCCAATCTCTCAATTACTTACTGGATCAGATTTTCTAAACCTAACCCTTCTTTTTTCCTCTAATTGACTTTTCTTTCCTCTTTTTATTTACCCAAAGGTCCTTTACCTTTCTGAAACTTTACAATTTACACCCAATAACTAATCTTATTATCTATTAAACCCAAACTCCGAATTCGACGACTCCTTATAACTTGGAGAAGTACAAAAAAAAAAAAGTGTTGCAGATAGATAGATGGATGAATAGGAAAGAAAGACAAGTGTTTGTATTGGTAGAGAGATAGAAGAAGATTGATAGTTATAAGAAGAAGAAAAAAATGAAGATTAGAGATAAATGTATGTGTGAGTGATAAGAAAGAGGGACACGTGATGAAATGAGATTGAGAAAAACGTTAGCTGGCGAAAGAAGACAGACTCATACGTGTGCAAACTCCACCTGCACCTGACCTGCACTTCTTTTCCCGTTTCCTCTTCACTTCTCTCCCATGTGCTTCCCTTTTCCTCTCTTTTTTTTTCTTCCTCCCTCAAAATGATTAGAGAATTTGCTCTATATTTTTAAAATAACAACGGGCCTTTTCTCGTCTAGTTAACATATATTGGGCTTTTAGATAAGTATGGTCGGCCTTTATAACCATTAGGGCTTATAGTATAAAAATTTGGTGATATTTGATTATTTTGATGTTTATGTAATTGTAACGAGATCGAGACATGGTTGTGTTTGCGTACATGCATTTTTTTAATAGAAAAAGGTATCATGAATAGTATAAAAATGTTAATCAGTCAAAGAAAAAAAAACGAAAGTGTCATAACTTTTATTTTATGCACATAATTAATTTCGTATTAGCAATTCCATGTTTTAAATTTATATATTTTACTAAGAAAAATGGGCAAAAATGATGGGGAGTAGTCAAGAACACCAACCCTACTTTCACTCTTCACCAAGAAATAAAGAAATCGCAGAAAGACCTCACATGTAAATTGATCACGTTATTTTAGAGAATGTTTTGTCTGAGAATAACCAAACTTGGCTTCACTCATCATCACTACAAAATCATTTTCTTCTTAAACGAACTATACATTTGTATATATAGATAGATTCACACTAGTTAATTTCTTTTCAGACTCCACTTAACAAAGGATCAATTTAAATAACTACCTTGTTCTTTGGATCCGATTAAGAAATATAGAAAAGATGCAACATCATTCGGAAGTGAAGCAGCCTCTTTGCCCTAAGCCACGCCGTGTGTGTCCTTCTCTTCCTGACTTCCTCAAACCTCTCTCATGTTCCTTACACTCCTCCACCTGGTAACATTATATGGTCTAGAATGTTTGTTTGGATTGTGTTTTTACATTTGGTTTAATTTGTGTTTGTGCTTTCCATGAAAAATCAAAAATGTTTAAAATTGCTAAAAAAAGCCTATATATATATATCCTTTCTTTAAATTAATGATGATGATTCACTCATACATGTTTGTGCCTTAATCAGCCAACAAAGTACGGAGGGAAGAAGCGACGTTCTTAGCATTATCGATAAGGTCGTCGTCATTCTTGCTTCTTTCATCATTTCGAAAACATAAACTTGTTTAGATTCTGAATATTTCCAAACTTGCATGCATGGATTTTGAGTGTTATTTAAATATAAATATTCATCGTGGTATAGGTGCAGCCAATAGAAGGTGGAACAATAGAGTCAATGTGGTACGTAGGGTCTCCACCTAGGAGAACCGGAAATCCTCTTGTACACGACCTTCATTTCATTCACTGCCTCGATCTTCTCCCCAATTTCTCAAGATCCAAGGCTTGATCTTCGTCTTAGACTACGTACTTCTTCTATACATAAGCATGCATAGCCATTAGCCACACACACACACACAAAAGACACTCCTCCTTGCATACACTACACTGCCATATGGATCGATCTTCGAGTAAAGATAGATGTGATGTCAAAATCCTAAAACAAAAACTTCATAATTAAACTTTCTGCACAGATCGATGTATCAAAGTTTGGAGTATATTCTTTATAGAAATGTATATGGATTTTCTCGATCAAGAAGAGTCTCCACTAAGATCAGCAGGATTATACCACAGTGCACAATGAATGCAGAGACTTATTTGACAGAAAGGCTATTGTGAGATGCCTGAATATGATTTGGATGCTATTTATAATATAATATAGAAATTGGTTTTCTAACATGTTCTCCTTTTAGTTTGTTACGACCTCATTTTGTCTTCATCAAGACATGTACTTTTAATTTTATATATACCAATAATGAAAAAATTTAAAAAACAGTTTTGTTCCCATCCAAAATTTATAAGAGAGCTTTCATGTATCAGAAAGAAGGAGGCCAAAAAAAGAAAGCCAAGAAGAATAATTTGAGCCCGGTCCCATATGCGCACCTGACGTGTACATGAACTTATCCAGAGTCAACGCCTTCTATTTCAAATACTATTATCAGTATTTGCATTTTCATCCTCTTATCTATATTTTATGACAAAATCACCCCTATGTTTCCCATATAGATTTAAACATTTTTTTAACCATTGTTGCCTAATAATGTATACCGGCTGCACCAAACTCATGGAAGGAACAAACATCCCTCCACGTCTATAATCACAATCCCACCAAAATGTACATATAAACAGCCACAAACACAACGATCCAATGTAGATCATGTACTTGTGGGGTTTTGTTTATAAAGATAAAAATGAAGAAATTTTGTTTTTTTGAATGAAAATATCAAGAAATATTATTATACGTTTCTATGGAAAATTTGAATAATTAAATAATATGAGAGTTGATGTTCAAAAATTGAATTAAATACGATAATTTCGTTGGCAACATATGCCTTCAATAACCATCTTAAAAATCCGTTGACAAAGACCAAGCACCAGACAAAACGTTGACCTTTTCCCTCATTCCCACAAAAAAAAAAACAAGTTTCGTGTAGTAAAAGGAAACTCAACTAGCAAGAATAAGCACATCTCTTCCTTCTTCTTTGTTTCTTCAACTTAAGATTCATAGAGAGAGAGAGGAAGATCAAAGAATGATTTGGAGTAATGGGAATTTGAGATGGATGTTTCAGTTTGGATTCCTCTGCGTTATGAGTTTGGGATTGGCTTCTTCTGTTTCAGGATCACTCTCCTTTGAAATCCACCATAGATTCTCAGACCAAGTCAAGACGGTTCTAGGTGGCCATGGCTTGCCTGAAATGGGCAGCCTTGACTACTACAAGGCGTTGGTTCATCGTGATCGAGGTCGGCGGCTAACCTCCAACAACAATCAGACAACTATTTCTTTCGCTCAAGGCAACTCCACCGAAGAAATCAGTTTGTATGATCAAAATTTGGCACCTCCTCTGTTTTTCAATTAGTACTACTACATATAGACCTTTGATCATGTTTTTTTTTCTTTAAAATTCTTAATGATCAGTCTGCATTATGCGAATGTGACGATAGGGACACCGGCTCAATGGTTCTTGGTGGCATTAGACACAGGAAGTGATTTGTTCTGGTTACCTTGCAATTGCAATTCCACTTGCGTACGGAGTATGGAGACTGACCAAGGCGAGGTAATTAAATACTATCTTGGAATGTTATTCATTATGACATTAAAACTCGATCATCTTTTAAGACACAAATGTATACATAGAGGATCAAGCTCAACATCTACAACCCAAGCATATCAACATCAAGCTCAAAGGTTTCGTGCAATAGCACACTCTGTGCATTAAGAAACAGATGCATTTCTCCGCTCAGCGATTGTCCTTACAGAATCCGATATCTCTCGCCGGGAAGCAGAAGCACAGGTGTGTTGGTGGAGGATGTGATCCACATGAGCACAGAAGAAGGAGAAGCTAGAGATGCTCGGATCACATTCGGGTTTGTAATTCTTTAAACTTTGAAAACGTATTACGAATGATGGCAATGCGTGTATTACTAACTATCGAACTTCATTCGGTGTCTAACCTAAAACCAATTGGCAATGAATGCACTGAATAATATGTCTTTCATATAGTATTTTATGTCTCTTCTTACTTCATATATGAAATATTCTAACAGTAATTAACATACAAAGTACGTACTTAAATGGTGGCAGATGTAGTGAGACCCAACTAGGGTTGTTCCAAGAAGCGGCTGTAAATGGTATAATGGGACTTGCAATGGCCGACATAGCGGTTCCAAACATGTTGGTTAAAGCCGGTGTGGCGTCAGACTCTTTCTCAATGTGTTTTGGTCCTAATGGGAAAGGAACAATCAGTTTCGGAGACAAAGGTAGCTCAGACCAGCTTGAGACTCCATTGGGTGGCACCATCTCTCCGTAAACCCTCCTTACACCTTTTTCTTTTATTTGTCCCAAATCCCAATTAAGTAAATTTATATATATGTAACGTACATGATCTAAACACAGGCTGTTTTACGATGTGAGGATCACCAAATTCAAGGTAGGAAAAGTGACGGTGGAAACAAAATTCAGCGCGATATTTGACTCTGGAACCGCGGTTACATGGCTGCTCGAGCCATACTACACTGCTCTAACAACAAACGTACCTACCTAACTATATTGGCTTATCTTTAGAATTCATGCACCGATTCTTCTTTTGCATTTAGTACATTCCAATCCCTACAACCTTGAGGCATGTAACATTACAAACCGACCTGTCTTGTGTTGTGATTTGCAGTTTCATCTCTCTGTACCAGACAGACGACTTCCAGCAGATGTGGATAGCCCCTTTGAGTTTTGCTACATTATTACATCAACGTGCGTAGGCTATCTATATAATACATATGATGATTTAAGAAAAAATTTGATAAATGTTTGTAGTTAAAACAATATTGATGCATATGTGTTGCTGTTTGCAGTTCAGATGAAGAGAAGCTTCCTTCAATTAGCTTTGTGATGAAAGGAGGAGCTGCTTATAATGTTTTCAGCCCCATACTTGTCTTCGACACCTCCGATGTACACATCTCATCTCATAGCATCAATTCATCAAGACATAAACCAATCCACTCATAACCAATTGGTTTTGAGCTGGAAGCTCATGAAACTTAACATAAACATATGAGTCTCCATTGCATTTACAGGGTAGTTTTCAAGTCTACTGCTTGGCCGTTTTGAAGCAAGATAAAGCTGATTTCAACATCATCGGACGTTCGTTTCTTTTACTTCTTTCCCAATCAACAACATCTTATTCCACATTTTAACCAATTCCTAATCACATGAAATTTTCTCTGTGTTAGAAAACTTTATGACCAACTACAGAATCGTCCACGATCGCGAGAGAAAGATCTTGGGATGGAAAAAATCAAACTGTATGTCCTAACTTAACTAAACTCTTATCCAAATATAAAGTACTCATGTTAACAACTAATTGCTTCTGGACATTTTCAGGTAATGATACTAACGGTTTCACAGGACCTACCGATTCAGCGAAACCGCCATCGCTGCCTCCATTGCCGTCTCCAAGAACCGTAAACCCTTCCACTCGTTTAAACCCTCTGGCTGCTTCTTCACTTTTTATCATTTGCTTCATTTCTTTTGTATGTTTGTGATAGTGACTAATTGACATCTACTGTGCAAGAGCTAATCTTATTTTCGTTTTCTACCCTCTAAATTTCACATATTATTCAATCCACCCCAGCATTCTTCAGTTCTTATCTTCTGGCCTCATGTTTGTCGCTTTCATACAAGTGGGACATTTATAATTACAATATTTTAATTAATATGGGGGGCATGAATTGAGAGCATGCATTCGTCTCCCGAATTTTAAAATATCCAAAAGTCCAATATGGGAATTTTTGAAATCTTAAATAACGAGGAAAAAAAATGATTGAAAATGAGCATAATTCAAGTTGTATGTTTTTGATTCATATAATTTTTAGTGACCTCCTCGTCTGTTTAAAAAAGTTTATATTTTTTTTCTCTACAAGTCGAATTTTAGTATGATGATAATAAACATCGTAATAATCCAGCAACCTTTTTGTTTAAATTAGTTAATTAGGCAACAATGAGGCATGATTGAAAAGGTCAACTACTAAAAGAAAAAATATCAACAACAAATCCAATGTTGTATTGTTGTCTATTACTACTAGATCCGGACCCGCACGTACGTGCGGGATTTCATATTTTAAGAAATATGTTGTATAAAATTTATAATCAATTTTTTTTTTTAGTATATAACAAATTGTTTTTTTTTTGTTGGGAATTAGAGAATAGTACATATATCAAATTATTTCAAATTGAAAAATTATATTTTATGTTTTAAATAAAATTTGGTACATCTATTTTGATCTGTGTTTGATTAGTTTTTAATTATGAATAGTTGCAGAATACTGGACAGTTGCATACATCATTATATAATTTTATTTTGGACAGTTGCAGAATACTTGAGTGTAATAGTTATAATTGTATTTTGGATTATTTTTTATTTTTTTCGTCTAAATGATTCATTGATAGGATACATTTGAGTTATACATCACGGCAAGGGCATAGATCCTTCCGAAAACAAAGCCGGCGGGTACAAATAAACCCCCAGAGACTAAAGGCCCCAAAGGACGGACATAAAAGAGAGAAAAAACCTTAAAGAATAGGCCCCAATTTTGGATTATTTATAGAAAATTAGATTTTTTTAAAAATGAACATAATTGTTTAGTAATACAACAATATTGTTTATAAAATAATATTTGGTAATTCATAAAAATGCTATACCCAAATTTAAATCAAGGAGCCCATAACTGAAACTGATAACAATTTCTTTTGAGCCGAGATACATATTCCGTTTGGGCCGATATACATGTAATATATGTTTGTTTATTTTTTTTTATTTTTTTTGGACAGATTTTTAAGTCCAACTTTGGTCTTATCGTCTTTAAACTGCCCTGGCCAACAAAAAAAAAAAAACTATGCCCTAAAGTTCTCAGCCCGATTGTTTGTAAAAGGAATCGATTTGCAAAATTGTTAGATAATCAAGATACTACGTCTCTGTTTATCATTTGTTAATCTGAATCTACAAAGAGGTAACTTTATTATTGAATCAGATTTTGACTTTTATTTTTTTCAAATGTTTCGATTCAAATTTCAATCTTTGGAATTTTATGTTTGTACAGAGATCTTGAAAAATGATTGTGAAGAAAACGATCTTATATGGGTAAGTATTTCCAATTTCTGATCTAAATTTTGATTGTAATTATTTTAATCAACAAATCACAAATCGTGACAGATTAATTTTTTTGTTAGCTAGAAAACCAATATCTTTAGATAAATCTTCAGTTGTCCGAATTAATATATTTTTAAATAGGATTGTATTTAGATTTTAACAGTACATATACAATTCCTGATATGTGTTTAATTAAATTTGTTTCGTTATATATTTCAGATAATTACAAAAATGATGATGTTGCCAAAAGAAGAAGAAAGACAAAGATAAGTTTTCTGAAATGATTATGAGAAAAGAACAGTTATTGATGATACAAAGTTTAATTGTGTATACAGACCAAACATCATGTCCAGGTCAAATTCTTATGGAAGAAGCAGAGACAATGTCATCTTTTTAGATGTCGATTAAATCTGGGAACTATATTAAAGGTTAGTAAGATAATAAGGATAACAGCTTTGTTTACTTGATTAAAATATATAGCTATTGTTATGAATTGGTAGGTGTTGTTATACAATTAGAATTAGTAGAATTGTTATAGAATCAATTTTTATGCAAACACTGTTAAAATGAGTTACATAAATTAGAGATTAGCAATAGATTAACTTCTGCTATTGTTTGATAATACTTAATCATCCTTACTGATTATGTTTATGAAAACGTTAACGTCATATTGCCTGATATGAAATTAAAAACACAGTAAACTTTTGAAAAAAAAAGTTCGTGTTTTGATCTAAATGTTTAAGTTCTTTAAAAAAAGGAAAAAAGAAATTAACAGATTTGAGATTCTAAACAACATCATTTCTTCCATGGAAAATGATTTCAATAACACCAAATCTCTTTAAATGCAAGTTTTGAAACCAGCTTGTACCTATAGACACCAAATCTCTTTAAATGCAAGTTTTGAAACCAGCTTGTACCTATAGACACATATAAAAAAAAAGAGATTATTATAGTATAGCAGACATCGATAACAATAATTTTTTATAGGTTGTTACCTCTTAGATCAAATGTCTCTTGCAAAGCATAGTCTTATAGGTTTTGAAAAACTGATTTATTTGTGTTAGTGAATTATATATCTAGTTTAATTTCTGAAAATACCCGGTGTCTCGCAGTTTAAACCCATGTTTTGTTACCTGATACTTCTTCATAGATTTGGGAAGTGTAAAATTTTTCACAATTCTCCACTCTCAAGATTTGATGAACCTTTGAAGCTTGTTCACTTGTTTTTTAATAGTAGCATAAATCAAAGTACCCTATAAAGAAGATAAATACACTCGTGTTAATAATATAGGATGACCTTAATTATTAATATACGTTTGTAATTAGTATAATATGAAGAGAAAATGGAATCTATACTTACAGCTATATCAGGCAAAAATTATTTTCATTGTTTCCCCATTGTAAATGCACAATTTTAACTTGGTGAATGCAAGAATTGCAGCCATTTTCTAAAAAATGAGCAAAAAGAGAAGAGAGAAGAGTAGTCGCTAAGAAAGGTTAGTGTGTATCTTCAATGGTATTTTACATTCTATATTTATATTAGTAGACGTCGGCTAGTTTTTCTTTAGGGTTTAGAGAATCATATCAAAATAAATATTTGCGAATAAGAATTGTTAAGGTATATGCTTGATTTGTTAAGATTTGGATTTATAGATTTTATTGTTTTTTGGTAAAAACTAATAATTGAATTCGTATTTAAAGAGATCTGTCCATATCTAGAAACGGATTAAATTAGATTTGTTTGTTATAGAAATCTCTTTTAAGTGAGGAATTTAATTTGGTTATGTCATTAACTTCAACAGATCTCAATCAGTGTCGAGAACATCACAAAGGCTTTGATCCGTGAAGCCCAATAAGGTGGAGATGTGCGAGTAATACAGATCGAAATGAGATGTGCTATTAATACGGATCGAAATGTCCAAGTACCAAGATCCGCGTGTTTTACCAAAGTATGGATATAGATCCGACCCAATAACCCAAGATCCGCGTCTCATTGACCAGCAAATTAGCCATTTTACCCTTAAACGAAATATTTTAGTTACTCTTAGAATGCAAAAATTGTAATGGCATTCCCTTGTAATTTTGTACACTTTTTAAGGTTATTTTTCTGGGAATGCTTCCCAATTAATAGTATAGATACCTAAAAATATCCGAAAGAAAATATCCGAATGGTTCCTAAACTTCAGAACCGAAAGAAGCGGAACCGAAACCGGAACCGAACCGAAATTGATTGGTTCCTATATGGATCCTAAATTCTAGAACCGAAAGAACCGGAACCGAACCGGAACCGGACCAGAACCGAACGGGTACCCGAACGCCCAGGCCTACCTAATACCATCCAAGTATTCCTACTTTTTTGATGCCAATATAATTCCTCAATTTTATGGATCAATCTGTGTGCTCTTAAAGTTAAAAACTATATATATATCATGAATTAATAGGATAAGTGTTAAATACAAATAAAAGATATGACAACATATATATATATATATATATATATATATATATATATATATTAATATATATATACCTAATTAAGTTTTATTGTTGATTAATTATCTATGTCTAAGTTTAGACTTTTGGTCATTCTTTTTTAAAAAAATTAATAATAGATTTTCGTTTTTATAATTAAATTAAATTAATTAAATTACAGAAAATAGTATTTGACTTGTTTATCCTTAATGAGTTGAATTAATTTACTCTATAAATTTTTATTTCTAATGGCATTCTCATGTAATTTTTTACAAAAGGGAAGGTTAGTTAAGGGTATCTTATAAAGTGTACTCCCCAAATAATAGTATAGGATGAGCTAAGCTAACTAGGAAATTATTTCACCAAAAAAGAAAAAAGTAAAAGATACTGTTCGTTGTATAAAATAGAATATAATATAAGGAGTTAAGTGCAAAACACGAAGTGTGAAGGGACTTTTTCCGCAAAAATAAAAGAGTTGACGAAGAGACTTATATAAGGAACGGCTAATTTCAAAAAGTCGTCTACCTCCTGATAAGAGAACTCTGCCTTCGTCAACCTTTCTCCTTCAGGGAAAGAAGACGAAGATACAAAATAATGGCTACTACTCCGATTAAACAAGTATATTACCTCAAAGAATCAAATCAGCTTCTCTCAGCATGTTTGGTACAATGTGAACGAGTCAAGCTTTTGACCTTTTCAATTTTCTTACATATACGGGATTCGTCGTGGAGTATGTCGTTATCTGAGAAAGTAAACGGAGTTTTACTCCGGAAGTGTTTTTGATTTCTTCGGAATAACGTGAGATTGTTGAAGTCATGGACGTTGCACGCCAAGTGTTTGTGTTATTGTCTGTGTTAGTTGTGAGTTGGGGATTTGAGAGATGTGAGGCTTCTGGGAAGTTCGGTTTCGAAGTCCACCACATGTTCTCTGATGCCGTCAAGCAAAGTCTTGGTCTTGACGATCTAGTACCGGAACAGGGAAGTTTGGAGTACTTCAAGGTTTTGGCTCACCGTGATCGCTTGATTAGGGGTCGAGGTCTTGCCTCCAACAATGAAGAAACCCCGATCACTTTCGATGGGGGAAACCTCACGGTTTCAATCAAGCTTCTGGGATCGTAAGGCTTCTTCTCGTCTTGATTCACAACGATTCTTATTCTTGTTTCATGCAAATTGGTGATAGTAAAGCGATATGTATGATTAAGATGCTCGAATCCATTCGTTGTTGAAATATGATTTGTATATCCATGTGTTTTCAGCCTGTATTACGCCAATGTCTCTGTCGGAACACCACCTTCTTCGTTCCTGGTGGCTCTGGACACAGGCAGCGATTTGTTTTGGCTGCCTTGCAATTGCGGTACTACTTGTATCCGTGACTTGGAAGACATTGGAGTTCCACAGGTTCCTTTCCCCTTTTGAAAGCAGATAAACGGTTTCTTCAAACTATTTCTGTTTTAACTCTTGTCGTTTGCTCTTCTTTGAGACAGAGTGTACCACTCAATCTATACACTCCCAACGCATCTACTACGAGTTCAAGCATTCGATGCAGCGACAAGCGTTGTTTTGGATCTAAAAAGTGTTCTTCTCCTAAAAGTATTTGCCCTTATCAGATTTCCTACTCTAACAGCACAGGCACCACAGGGACATTGTTACAGGATGTATTACATCTGGCTACAGAGGATGAGAATCTAACGCCTGTCAAAGCTAATGTCACGCTTGGGTAAGTAATGACTCTTCTCCTCTGTCTTCTCTTAACAAAAAACCCTCATGGACGCTATTGCGCCTCTAAAAAATTGTCCATGTCCTGTTAACGCCATGGTGTGCGTAGCAAAACAAATAAACCGTAAGATTGAATATAGTGTGAAATCCGGACATTTAAAATTTCTTGGTCTTTTGCCTCTCTTAGAACTCATGTATGGCTCCATCAACTGTCCTCTGTTTGAGAAATGACCTCTGAGGCCAAAGAACTGAATCCTTGTTTGTGGTGCAGTTGCGGTCAGAAGCAGACAGGTCTGTTCCAGAGAAATACTTCTGTGAATGGTGTTCTTGGGCTTGGTATTAAAGATTACTCTGTTCCGAGCATTCTGGCAAAAGCCAATATCACCGCAAACTCCTTCTCAATGTGTTTCGGGCGTGTCATTGGAAATGTCGGAAGAATCAGTTTTGGAGACAAAGGCTACACAGACCAGGAGGAAACTCCATTCATTTCTGTTGCACCAAGGTACGAAGTCGAAATAGTACCTAAAATTTTCTAACTTGATGTAGTATCTACACCGATTGCGCTTCCATTTCCCACTGTTTTCTTTTGACAATTTTGATCCAAAATGAAAAAAACTAGTACGGCATATGGTGTGAACATGACGGGAGTATCAGTGGGGGGAGATCCTGTTGACATTCGCCTGTTTGCAAAATTCGACACTGGCTCATCATTTACACACTTGCTGGAGCCAGCATATGGTGTTCTAACCAAATCTGTACGTACAAACTTTTCTTCTTCCGAAAAATTGTTGTGCTGTTAAATCATTAGATACATCTGTAATTTTTGCAGTGGATATTAAAATGAAGATTTATTAGAAGAAAAGCCCTTCCTCCAAGCTTGTGTTTGTTACATCACCATGACGTTCATTCTTTTACTTTTGCAGTTTGACGATCTTGTCGAGGACAGGCGAAGACCAGTTGTTCCCGAGTTTCCGTTTGAGTTCTGTTACGACTTGAGGTAATGCCCACACTCTTACCAGTGTAGTTATTAGATGATTTTGCCCAATTTAGTAGAATGTGTTGGAAATTTAACGCACGCTAGAACATCTAAAAAGTAAGAAAGGTAGGAGGAAACACTGACTTTGTAGAAGAATATGAAGTATAAGTAACTTGTAAGATGGACTGATCTGTACCACATTTGAATTCTGATGCTCTTTATCTTCACATGCAGCCTAAACGCCACAAGCATAAAATTCCCCTTAGTAGAGATGACTTTTGTAGGAGGATCCAAAATCATTCTCAATAATCCGTTTTTCACAGCACGGACTCAGGCAAGACATGGTGTTTAATTTTTCTTTCTTTCATTTACTAGCATATGTATTTACATTTTGGTTTTTGGTTATGAACAATGAGTAACAGGAGGGTAATGTGATGTACTGCTTGGGTGTTCTGAAGAGCGTAGGTCGCAAGACTAATGTCATTGGACGTAAGTATCTCAACATTCAACACTGATGCACAAATTCTGTATATATGCATATAATAATGGGTATATTTGTGGATCGCAGAGAACTTTGTGGCTGGCTACCGCGTTGTTTTCGATCGGGAGAGGAGGATTTTGGGTTGGAAGCCGTCTCTTTGTAAGTGACCAAATCAGGAAGTGACTGTATATATCCTTGGAATAGATTAGCATTGGTAATGATGTGGTTTGTGTTAATGGCAGGTTTTGAAGATGATAGCTTGGAATCTACGACTCCTCCACCACCAGAGACCGAAGCTCCTGAACCAAGTGTATCCGCTCCGCCACCTCGTTCCCTTCCTCCTGCTGTTTCTGCTACACCGCCCCCTATCGACCCTCGTAACTCCACCAGAAACCCTAGTACAAGCGGTGCAGCCAATCTCATCCCTCTCACATCTCAACTCCTACTTCTCTTACCTCTTTTGGTCTTCATCTGAATCACAGAGCCATTTGTTTTGTGTTGGTTTGACCATTTTATGTTCATTCTATAATAATCTTCCTTTGATGTGCAAAACAATATTCATTGGTTTAAGAGTTGTAATCTTATTATCTCCCTGTTACAATGTATGTTTTTGTTAGTGTTTTGGATATGTCAAATATATTTTGTCTCGTTAGAATATTTGTTGTCTATGAACGAATAACTAGGAAATTATAAATTAGAGAAGTAACGTTAAATAGGAGGAGTAAAGTGAAAAATAAATGACTAAAGGGGCTTTTCTACAAAAAGAAAGAGTTGACTTATAACGGCTAATTGCAGAAGTCGTCTCGGTCTCCCTCCCGGATAAGAGACTCTGTCTTTGTCAACCTTCAGTTTCAGGGAAGAAGACGAAGATACAAGATAATGGCTACTACTACTCCGATTAAACAAGTATAAGCTCGAAGAATCAAATAATCTTCTCTAAGCATGTCTGGAACAATGCGAACAATTCAAGCTTTTGACCTTTTCATTTCCTCAATTTCCTTACAAATACGGGATTCGTTGTGGAGTATGTCGTTATCTGAGAAAGTAAACAGAGTTTTTACTCCACAAGTGTCTTTGATTTCTCGGGAAAAACCCTTGAGAGTAAAGTCATGGCCTTTGCACGCCAAGTGTTTGTGTTATTGTCTGTGTTAGTGGTGAGTTGGGGATTGGAGAGATGTGAGGCTGCTGGGAAGTTCAGCTTCGAAGTTCACCACATGTTCTCTGATACGGTCAAGCAAACTCTCGGGGTTGGCGATCTAGTGCCCGAAAAGGGAAGTTTGGAGTACTTCAAGCTTTTGGCCCAGCGGGATCGGTTGATCAGAGGTCGAGGTCTTGCCTCCAACAACGAAGAAGCCCCTGTTACTTTCATCCGGGGAAATCGCACGGTTTCTATCGACCTTTTGGGATCGTAATGCCTCTTCTCCTCTTGATTAACAAGAATTTCGTTTTCTTCTTTCTTGCATTCATATTTTGAATATGATTGATGCTGATGCTTGACTCCATGGCTTATTGAATATGTATGTGGCTTCAGCCTGCATTACGCCAATGTCTCTGTGGGAACACCGGCCACTTGGTTCCTGGTGGCTCTGGACACCGGCAGCGATTTGTTTTGGTTGCCTTGCAATTGTGGTACTACTTGTATCCGTGACTTGGAGGACATTGGACTTTCACAGGTACCTTTCTCCTCTCGAAAGCAGATACTTTTTTTTCAGATAAGTATATATCCTTTTCTTCAACGTATTTATTCCTTAACTTTCTCTTCTTTGACACAGAGTCTACCACTCAATCTATACAGTCCCAATGCATCTTCTACAAGTTCAAGCATTCGATGCAGTGACAAGCGTTGTTTTGGATCAGGAGGGTGTTCTTCTCCTGCAAGTGTTTGCCCTTATCAGATCCCGTACCTTTTTAACACCACATCCACCAGAGGGACATTGTTTGAGGATGTATTGCATTTGGTCACAGAGGACGAGGGTTTAGAGCCTGTTAAAGCTAATATCACGCTTGGGTAAGTAATAGCTTTGTTTTCCTTAATACGTCCTTTCTTAAGAAAAACCGTCCTGCCGCTATTTTAACCTCTAAAAATATGTTCATTTCGTGTTATAAGCTGTGAAATAATCTGTGAAGCAATCTAGATACTGGTATGCATAGCAAAACCAATTAACGATGAGATTGAACTTAGTTTGAAAGCTGGACACTGAAAAAACTAAAAAAAATAATGGTTTTTTTTTTGCCTCTCTTGGAACTCACGTGTTTGTGATGCAGTTGTGGTCAGAATCAGACAGGTTTGTATCGGAAAAGTTTGGCTGTGAACGGTCTTCTTGGGCTTGGTATGAAAGATTACTCAGTTCCGAGTGTACTGGCAAAAGCAAATATCACTGCAAACTCTTTCTCAATGTGTTTCGGGAATATTATTGACTTTATCGGAAGAATCAGCTTCGGTGACAGAGGCTACACAGACCAGCTAGAGACACCACTAGTTCCTATTGAACCAAAGTAAGTTGTCAATTCCATTTTACTTTGACAGGGCTTAGAAGTGTATCAACTTGATTATTATCTATACCGATTTTGTTTCTGTCTTCTGTGATTTTCTTTATCCTAAATGAAAACTAGTCCAACATATGCTGTGAATGTGACCGGAGTAACAGTGGGGGGAGATATTCTCGAGATTCAGATGCTAGCTCTCTTCGACACTGGCACATCATTTACACACTTACTGGAGCCAGCATATGGTCTTCTTACCAAAGCTGTAAGTGCCTTAGATCATGTTAATCATCTATTCTAATGCTGTCTGGCCAAATTTATTGTACTAATATCATAACTGAGTGAAGTTTTCATCCTTCAAGAAAATTTGTGCTGTTAAATCATTAGATATGTTGTATCTGTAATCTTTTCTCTGGACGTCATTCCTCCAAGCTTGTGTTTGTTACATCACATGACCTTCATTCTCTTACTTTTGCAGTTTGACGATCATGTAACTGATAAGCGACGCCCGATCGATCCTGAGATTCCATTTGAGTTCTGTTACGACACAAGGTCATTGTCATGCATGCACTCTTTACATATGCTTTTGCCCATTTTAGTAAAATGTGTTGGACTTTTAACGAATGCCAGAACGCCTATAAAATAAGAAAGACGAGAACATTGAATGTTAGAGAAGAACAGTATAAAGTGTATGGAATACTTAAACTAGCTAAGTAATCTGTAAAATAGCATGTCTCTGTTTCACATATGTGGATTCTGATGTTATTCCTCTTTGCATGCAGTCCAAATATTACAAGCTTTAAATTCCCCAGAGTAAATATGACTTTTGTAGGAGGATCCAAACTGACTCTGAGAGATCCGCTTTTCACAGTGTGGAATGAGGCAAGACATGGGTGTTTTTCCTTTCCTTCAGCTTCACAAAGTTTCATGGATTAGCGTATTCATGTACATTTGCTTTTTTCTTTTCCTTTTGCATTCAACCTAATAAACAGGACGATTCCGCCATGTACTGCTTGGCTATTCTGAAGAGCGTGGATTTCAAGCTTAACATTTTCGGACGTAAGTATCTCAATACTGAGTTTTACGCGACAACAGATTCAATGCTTATAATTGAAGCAGAGAGAAAAAAGAGTATGTATTGAATGCATTTCACATTTGGGTGGTTTCAGAGAACTTGATGTCAGGCTACCGCATTGTATTTGACCGGGAGAGAATGATTTTGGGTTGGAAGCGGTCTGATTGTAAGTGATGAAATCAGGAAGTGACTGTATATACCTAGGAACAAAGCATTGATAATGAAGTGTTTTGTGTTAATGGCAGGTTTCGAAGATGAAAGCTTGGAATCTACCACTCCTCCACCACCAGAGATCGAAGCTCCTCCACCAAGTGTATCCACGCCACCACCTCTTCTTCCTCCTCCTGCTACTTCTGCTACACCACCCCCGATCGATCCTCGTAACTCTACCAGAAACTCTGGCACAGGCGGTTCAGCCAACCTCAGCCATCTTGCAGCTCAACTCCTACTTCTCCTACCTCTTTTGGCCTTCCTCTGAATCACAGAAGCCATTTGTTTTGTGTTGGTTTGACCATTTTATGTTCATTTAATAATAATCTTCGTTTGATGTGCAAAACAATATTCATTGGTTTGTGAGTGGTAAAAAGTGTTTTGGATATGTTTTTTGTTACATCAACTGTTTTGGATATGTCAAAGTGCATGATAAGCTTTGTTATAATCTAACGACCTTTTTTATTTAAATTATTAATACTCTAATGCAGCATAATTAAAAAGGTTATGACCAATAGATGAACGAATAACTACTCACCCAAAAAATAGATGAACGAATAACTAGGAATTATTTCACCAAATAGAAAAGTAAAGAAATTGTTCGTTGAATAGAATAGAATACAAGGAGTTAAGTTGAAAATACGAAGAATAAAGGGGCTTTTCCGCAAAAAGAAAGAATTGACTAACAGACTTATTTATAATAACGGTTAATATCAGAAGTCGTCTCCCTCCGGATAAAAACTCTGCCTTTGTCAACCTTCAGTTTCAGGGAAGAAGACGAAGATACAAGATAATGGCTACTACTACTCCGATTAAACAAGTATAAGCTCGAAGAATCAAATCAGCATGTCTGGAACAATGCGAACTAGTCAAGCTATTGACCTTTTCATTTCCTCAATCTCCTTAGTCCTTACAAATACTGGATTCGTACCAGTGCATATCGTTTATTTTGAGAAAATAAACGGATTTTTATCCCGGAGGTGTTTTTGTTTTCTCGGAAAAGCTCCGAGAGCGAAGTCATGGACGTTGCACGCCAAGTGTTTGTGTTATTGTCTGTGTTAGTTGTGATCTTCTGGGGTTTGGAGAGATGTGAGGCTTCTGGGAAGTTTAGCTTCGAAGTTCACCACATGTTCTCTGATGCAGTCAAGCAAACTCTTGGGTTTGATGATCTAGTGCCAGAAAACGGAAGTTTGGAGTATTTCAAGGTTTTGGCCCACCGTGATCGCTTCATCAGAGGTCGAGGTCTTGCCTCCAACAATGAAGAAACCCCCCTCACTTTCATTAGGAGCAACCTCACGCTTGCACTCAATTTTCTGGGATTGTAATTCCTCTTCTCCTCTATATTCACAACATTTCGTTTTCTTCTTTAATGCAAACACAATTTGGTAATCTATGATGCTAAACTCCATCACCTCTTTAATATCATTTGTATATATACATGGTTTCAGTCTGCATTACGCCAATGTCTCTGTGGGAACACCGGCTACTTGGTTCCTGGTGGCTCTGGATACAAGCAGCGATTTGTTTTGGTTGCCTTGTAATTGCGGTACTACTTGTATCCACGACTTGAAAGATGCCGGATTTCCCGAGGTACCTTTCCCTTCTCCAAGCAGTTGAACATTTTCTTCAGACTGTTTGTTCCTTATTTCTTGTCGTTTCTTTTCTTTGAGACAGAGTGTACCACTCAATCTATACACCCCCAACGCATCTACTACGAGTTCAAGCATTCTATGCAATGACAAACGTTGTTTTGGATCGGGAAAGTGTTCTTCTCCTGAAAGCATATGTCCTTATCAGATTGCCTTCTCTAGCACCACAGTCACGACAGGGACATTGTTACAGGATGTATTGCATCTGGTCACAGAGGATGAGGATTTAAAGCCTGTCAATGCTAATGTCACGCTTGGGTAAGTAATGACTTGTTTCCTCTGTCTTTCTTCTATTGCACCTTTAAGAATAAAGGGTTCATTCCTGTTAAAGCAATGAAAAATTCCTGGAGTAACCTATTGAATGAAGTGAGATTCCGGACATGTAAAAAGTATAGGTCTTTTGCTTGCCTCTCATAGAACTCATGTACGGCTCCATCAACTGTCCTCTGTTTGATAAATGACCTATGAGACAACCAATGAGATCCCAAAGAACTGAACTGTGTTTGTGGTGCAGTTGCGGTCAGAACCAGACAGGTTTTCTCCAGAAAAATATTGCTGTGAATGGTGTTCTCGGGCTTGGTATGAAAGAATATTCTGTTCCGAGCCTTCTGGCAAAAGCAAATATCACTGCAAACTCCTTTTCAATGTGTTTCGGGCGTATCATTGGCGTTGTTGGAAGAATCAGTTTCGGAGACAAAGGCTACACAGACCAGGAGGAGACTCCATTAGTCTCTCTTGAAACAAGGTATGATGTAAATTCCAGATTAACGGTGCCAAGGCCCAAAGAATTATAATTCGATGTATATCTACTATACCAATTCTGCTTCTATCTCCCATTTTGTTTTTTTTTCACATTTTTTACCTAATTGAAAACTAGTACCGCATATGGTGTGAATGTGACGGGAGTATCAGTAGGGGGAGATCCTGTTGATGTTCCCCTGTTTGCACTATTTGACACTGGCTCATCATTTACACTCTTACTGGAGCCAGCGTATGGTGTTTTTACCAAAGCTGTAAGTGCTTAAACTTGACTAACCATATGTTCTAATGCTGCCTCACCAAATTCATGTTAAAAAGACAGAGATGTGTAAACTTTTCTTCCTCTGAGAAAATAATGTGCTGTTAAATCATTAGATATGTCTGTAATTTTTGCAGTGGATATTGAAATGATGATTTCTTCGAAGAAAGTCATTTCTCTAGGCTTGTGTTTTACATGACCTTAATTCTTTTACTTTTGCAGTTTGATGATCTTGCGGACGACAAACGCCGCCCAGTTGATCCTGATTTTCTGTTTGAGTTCTGTTACGACTTGAGGTCATGCTCGCACTCTTATCAGTGTAGTTATTATATGCTTTTGCCCATTTTAGTAGCACTTTTGGACTTTTAACCCACGCCAAGAACATCTAAAAAGTAAGAAAGATAGGAAACATTGAATTTAGAGAAAAAGAATATGAAGTATGAGGAGTAGGTGAACTAGCTAAGTTACTTTTAAGATGGTCTAATCTATACAACATTCTGATGTTTGTCCTCTTCACATGCAGCCCAAATGTTACAACCCTTGTAGAGATGACTTTCGCAGGAGGATCAAAAATGACTCTCAGAAATCCGTTTTTTAAAACACTATCTAAGGCAAGACATGGTGTTTCGTGGTTTCTTTATTTCCTGTATTAGCATATCTATTTACATTTTGGTTGTTGGTTTTGGAACACGAGTAACAGGATGGTACTGTGATGTACTGCTTGGGTATTTTGAAAAGCGTAAATCTCAACATCATCGGACGTAAGTATCTCAACAACCAATTCTGATGCACAATTATATATATGGGTATACTGAGAGTATGTGTCGAATGCAGAGAACTTGATGTCGGGCCACCGCATTGTATTTGACAGGGAGAGGATGATTTTGGGTTGGAAACAGTCTAATTGTAAGTGACCAAATCAGGAAGTGACTGTATGAAGAAAGCATTGTGAATGAAGTGTTATGTGTCAATGGCAGGTTTTGAAGATGAAAGCTTAGCATCTGAGTCTCCTCCACCACCAGAGATCGAAGCTCCTCCACCAAGTGTACCCACTCCACCACCTGCTGCTTCTGCTACACCGCCCCCAATCGAGCCTCGTAACTCCACCAAAAACTCGGGCACAGGCGTTGCAGCCAATCTCATCCCTCTTGCAGCTCAACTCCTACTTCTCCTACCTCTTTTGGCCTTCTTCTGACTCACAAAAGTTCGTTTTCTGTTGGTTTGACCATTTATGTTCATTTAATAATAAACTTCGTTTGATAAGCAAAATAATGTTCATTGGTTTGAAAGTGGTAATCTTATCTCCCGTTACAATGTATGTTGACTTCTCTTAAAGAGCTTATCTTTTTCTCCATTTGTTGCATATAATTCGAGTTTAGTATTGAATTATTGATTACTCTAACGTGGCTTGATTAGAAAGTCAACCACAAGAAAAAAACATCAACAACAAATAGGAAAAGATATTGTTCGTTGTATAAAATAAAAAATAATAGAAGGAGGGAAGTGCAAAATATGAAGTGTTAAAGGGCTTTTCTTTAAAAAGAAAGAGTTGACTAACAGACTTATTATAACGGCTCATTTTAGAAGTCGTCTCCCTCCGGATAAAAAAACTCTTGTCTTTGTCGATCTTCAGCTTCGGGGAAGAAGAAGAAGATGCAAAATAATGGCTACTACTCCGATTAAACTAGTATTAGATGAGAAATTAAAGAAATTATTAGGTCGAAGAATCAAATAAGCTTCTCTGGAACAATACGAACGAGTCAAGCTGTTGACTTTTCCAATTCTTCAATTTCCTTACATATACGGGATTCGTCTAGGAGTATGTCGTTATCTGAGAAAGTAAACGTATTTTTACTCCGGAGGTGTTTTTTCTATCTCCGAGAGCGAAGTCATGGTTGTTGCACGCCATGTGTTTGTGTTATTGTCTCTGTTAGTGGTGGGCTTTTGGGGTTTGGAGAGATGTGAGGCTTCTGGGAAGTTTAGCTTTGAAGTTCACCACATGTTCTCTGATAGGGTCAAGCAAACTCTTGGGCTTGACGATCTAGTGCCGGAAAAGGGAAGTTTGGAGTACTTCAAGGTTTTGGCACAGCGCGATCGGTTGATCAGAGGTCGAGGTCTTGCCTCCAACAACGAAGAAACCCCTATTACTTTCATGCGAGGAAATCGCACGGTTTCAATCGACTTTCTGGGATTGTAATACCTCTTCTCATCTTGTTAACTTGTTTCACAACTATTTAATGCATCCATATTTTGAATATGATTGATGCTGTTGCTGCTGCTGCTTTCATTCATTTCTTATTGAATCTGATTGGTATATCTATGTGACTTCAGCCTGCACTACGCCAATGTTTCTGTGGGAACACCGGCCACTTGGTTCCTGGTTGCTCTGGACACCGGCAGCAATTTGTTTTGGTTGCCTTGCAACTGCGGTTCCACTTGTATCCGCGACTTGAAAGACATTGGACTTTCACAGGTGCCTTTCTCCTCTCAAAAGCAGATACTTTTTTCAGATACACATTTTCTTCAAACTGTTTATTCCTTAACTCTTTCTCTTCTTTGACATAGAGTCGACCACTCAATCTATACAGCCCCAACACATCTTCTACAAGTTCAAGCATTAGATGCAGTGATGACCGTTGTTTTGGGTCGAGTCAGTGTTCTTCTCCTGCAAGTAGTTGCCCTTATCAGATCCAGTACCTTTCTAAGGACACCTTCACCAGCGGGACATTGTTTGAGGATGTATTGCATTTGGTCACAGAGGACGTGGATTTAAAGCCTGTCAAAGCTAATATCACGCTTGGGTAACTAATGACTTTGTTTTTCTTAACAAAAACCGCCTTGCCGCTATTAAAACCTCTAAAAATATGTTCATTTCGTGTTCTATATATTGATATGCATAGCAAAACAGATTAACGATTATATTGAACTTAGTTTCAAGTGCAGACACTGTAAGAACTAAAAAAGTAAAAAAAAATTTGCCTCTTTTGGAACTAACATGTGTTTGCGATGCAGTTGCGGTCGAAATCAGACAGGTTTTCTCCAGAGTAGTGCGGCTATTAATGGTCTTCTTGGGCTAGGTATGAAAGATTACTCTGTTCCGAGCATACTGGCAAAAGCAAAAATCACTGCAAACTCTTTCTCAATGTGTTTTGGGAATATTATTGACGTTATCGGAAGAATCAGCTTCGGAGACAAAGGCTACACAGACCAGATGGAGACGCCACTACTTCCTACGGAACCAAGGTACATAGTAAATTCCAATTTGTTTTGACAGCGAATAAAAGTTTTCAATTTGATGTATTTTTTAATACTGATTCTGTTTCTGTCTCTCCTGTGATCTTCTTTATTCCAAATGAAAATAGTCCGACATATGCTGTGAATGTGACCCAAGTATCCGTGGGGGGAGATGTTGTTGGGGTTCAGCTGCTAGCTCTCTTCGACACTGGAACATCTTTTACACATTTACTAGAGCCAGAATATGGTCTTATTACCAAAGCTGTAAGTGCCATAGATCAGGCTAATCATCTATTCTAATGCTGCCTGACCAAATTCATTGTACTAATACCATATCTGAGTGAAGTTTTCATCCTTCAAGAAACTTTGTGATGTTGAATCATTAGATATCTCATCTCTGTAATCTTTTCAGTGGGCGTTGAGATGAAGACTTGGTAGAAGAAATGTCATTTCTCCAAGCTTGTGTTTGATACATCACATGACCTTAATTATATTACTTTTGCAGTTTGACGATCATGTCACTGACAAGCGACGTCCGATTGATCCTGAGATTCCATTTGAGTTCTGTTACGACTTAAGGTCATGTGTGCGGTCTTGTCATATGCTTCTTCTCATTTTAGTAGAGATGTGTTGGACTTTCAAAGAATGCGAACACCAATAGTATAAGAAAGATGGGGAACATTGAATGTTAGGGAAGAACTGTATGAAATAGTAAAACTAGCTAAGTAATATGCCAATTAGCATGTCTCTGTTCCACATTTGAATTCTGATGTTCTTCCTCTTCACATGCAGTCCAAACAGTACAAGCATTTTATTCCCCAGAGTAGCGATGACTTTTGAAGGAGGATCCCTAATGTTTCTGAGAAACCCGCTTTTCATAGTGTGGAATGAGGCAAGACATGGGTGTTTTTTTTTCTTTCTTCCAGTTTCACATAGTTTCGTGAACTAGCGTCTTGATAATACATTTTCCCTTTTTTTTTTTCTACCTGAATAACAGGACAATACCGCCATGTACTGCTTGGGTATTCTGAAGAGCGTGGATTTCAAGATTAACATTATCGGACGTAAGTATCACAATACTGAATTTTACACTGCAGATATTCAATATATAGAATTGAAGCAGAGAAATAAAGAACATGTGTTGAATACATTTGGGTGGTTGCAGAGAACTTCATGTCGGGCTACCGCATTGTATTCGACCGGGAGAGGATGATTTTGGGTTGGAAACGGTCTGATTGTAAGTGACCAGGTTCATAAGTGACTGTATATACTTAGGAACAAAGCATTAGTAATGATGTGGTTTTTGTGTTAATGGCAGGTTTTGAAGATGAGAGCTTAGCATCTCAGGCTCCTCCACCACCAGAGACTGAAGCTCCTGCACCAAGTGTATCCGCTCCACTACCTAGTCATCCTCCTCTTGCTGCTGCTGATGCACCTCCCCCAATAGACCCTCGTAACTCCACCAGAAACTCTGGCTCAGGCACTGCAGCCAATCTCATCCCTCTCGCATCTCAACTCCTACTTCTCCTACCTCTTTTGGCCTTCCTCTGATTCATTTTGTGTTGGTTTGAGTTTGACCATGTTATGTTCATAAAACTATAATCTGAACCGAACAATATATTCATTGGTTTGAGAGTTGTAATCTTATCTCCTTCTTATAATGTATCTTTGTGTGTTTTGGATATTTTGTCAAAGATGTTTAACGCTTTGTCTTGTCAGAAAATGTGTTGTGACTTGTGACCACTGACCTTCACCAAAATCGATTCGTTCGTTCCTCTGTTTCCCAAAACCCATGTACAGGTGGAGTTTGTCTATTGGTTCTTACGGACATACTTGTACTTCAAGCTCCAAATCTTTTGTTAGTATTGGCTCAAAACTATTAATCTCAAAGCTAAAGTATTTCGTAAAATCCATTCATATCTTTATTTGGACCTTTTAATGTATCAGTTAAGGCTAGCAATCACACCTTTACGCAAGTTATTCTCTGTATTTGTTTTATGTTAAGCTACCATCTCTTTGAAGTAGTAGTCTTGCTGCATTATGTCTGATTTTCTTTAAACTTAGTTTCTTGTTTTGTTGGGTTATACTCTTTTCTTATTTCATTCCTTGCTTTACTTCCGTTTTACATATCACTGAATGACTCTTTGAGTTTGGAAGTAACTTTTTCATGTAGTGAAAGATTTAAACTAACTATTGTCAAGTGTACATGTGTTATAGCTAACACAGCACAAGTGTGGCTCTTTCAGCTTGCCGAGCTGACCAACAATATCCAGCTTATATTTTTTGGACAATGTGGAAAGTTTAGCTGTTGTGGAAGTTCAGGTACACAATCCTACATGAGATGAATAATGGGTTTATCTCAAAACCAGCATCCCCTTTTCCCCAACTGTTTTGTCTTATCTTATAAAACCGCTCTGAAGCCTATGAAGCTATAGCACTAGTGCTGATTCTATCTCCTGAACACAACACTATGATAGTAGAAATCTGGAATCAAGAGAGCTGCAATGAGGTATATATAAGCTTCCCTTATTAAGATGTGATGTGATGCACATTGCTTTTTTTTTGGCTGTTGTGAGAATTGGTGCATCAACAACTTAATTATAGTCTTTCTCATTTTTTTCTTCTCTCTTTTTATCTTTTTGTCCAGAGAGGAATCAAACTTCTTAGACATTTCCCCTTGAATGGAAAACTAGTACTACAAGAGATTTTATAGTATTATACAAGGAGCTAGAAAGGTGTTTGATCCCCAGAAAAGCAGGAATCAGAAATGAAAAGAAGAGAACCAGAGGAGAAGTTCATCCGTGAGAAGAATGGTAGCGGGTGAAAAGCGACAAAGAGGACAGCAAATCTTGCGGCTGACATTGAACCACGTATCGACGCATAGACTATGAAACTCATGGGAACAAGGAAGAGACTTGATCACATCTTTTGCCTCCATTCTCATCAGACAAACACTACAACACTCTTCCTCTCTTCCTCCTCCTCCCTGCACTCTCGGGTACAACAAGGCCAACCACTTCTCCAGAACCTTCATCTTCTTCTCCGTCTTTGTTGGATTCAATGCACTTGGTGTTATCAATATAACAGAATGATTGGAGAGACAAACCAAAAAAAGGGGTTGGTCACTGTTGCGTGATTTGCAAGGCTCTTTAATGGATTACAATGTACGTTAAACACACCTCTCTCTTTATGTTCACACACCAACACCAGATCCTTACTTCTCACCTTCTTTTTCTCTCTACGTATCACCTTCTCTTCTTCTCCTCTTTCTTTTTATTTCTTTATTCATGCAGATCACATTCCAAAATCAATTTAAAAGCTCAATCTAATTCGGATATATAGATATGTGTGTGTGTCTGGATTTCCAACAGAAGTAATATCAAGATAAGAAGTCTCTCTAGATAATTTAGCTAATCTTAAATCTTGCTTTTAAAGATAGTTTTTGCTTGTAATTAATTTGTAAATGTCTGTCTCTTATAAATTTGATTTGAAATGCCATCTTAACTATAATTAGGTCGTGATCCGTGAGGTGGTGACTTATCCCATTCACACCACTTTTAAAATGTGTTTTATCTTCTTCTTTTCTAAAATTGCATAACTGGTCCTGAAATTTGTTATTATTATGGAAAAACTCTGTTTAAATATGTTTTGACTTGATCCAGCAAAACCGGAAGTCTCCGTCTCTCTCAGAAGGTTTCTCTTAAAAGGTTTTTACACTGAACGATTCTTCTCCTTCGCCGCACACCTTCTCCTTGAGACCTTGACATAGCTATGATCGTGGGTTAATGGCGATTTCTGAATCCAACCCTGACTCAAATCTAAGCATCGAAGCTGGAGATGAATGGCAAAAGCTTCCTCTATCCGCCAATTCGTCACATCCAGATTCATCGTCCCCGGGACAGGTCTGCTTAAGGGTTTCAAACTTGTCGAAGATTCAAACTCTATTAAACAACTCTTCCAAGTCCACGCGAGGCTAATCACCTCCGGTAACTTCTGGGATTCCTCTTGGGCTATCAGATTGTTGAAGTGTTCTTCGCGTTTTGGTGATTCTAGCTATACCGTTTCGATATTCCGCAGCATTGGGAAGCTCTACTGTGCAAATCCCGTCTTTAAGGCTTATTTGGTCTCTTCTACTCCGAAACAAGCGTTGGGGTTTTACTTTGATATACTGAGATTTGGTTTTGTTCCTGATTCCTACACCTTCGTTTCATTGATTAGTTGTATCGAGAAGACTTGTTGCGTTGATTCTGGTCAAATGTGTCATGGGCAGGCTATTAAGCATGGATGCGATCAAGTTTTGCCTGTTCAAAATTCGTTAATGCATATGTATACTTGTTGTGGTGCTTTGGATCTTGCAAAGAAGCTGTTTGTTGAAATTCCTAAGAGAGATATTGTGTCCTGGAACTCGATAATCGCTGGGGCGGTGAGGAATGGTGATATTTTGTATGCTCACAAGTTGTTCGATGAAATGCCTGAGAAAAACATGATTTCTTGGAATATCATGATTAGTGCGTATTTGGGTGCTAATAATCCTGGAGTTTCCATTAGTTTGTTCCGTGAGATGGTTGGATCAGGGTTCCAAGGAAATGAGAGTACATTGGTTTTGTTGTTGAATGCTTGTGGTAGATCAGCTAGATTGAAGGAAGGTAGGTCGGTTCATGCTTCTTTGATAAGAACCTTTCTGAATTCGAGTGTAGTCATTGATACAGCTCTTATTGACATGTATGGAAAGTGCAAGGAAGTAGATTTAGCACGTAGGATATTCGATAGTTTATCTGTTAGGAACAAAGTAACGTGGAATGTGATGATATTGGCACATTGTCTTCACGGGCGTCCTGAAGATGGGCTCGAATTATTTGAAGCTATGATCAATGGTATGCTTAGACCCGATGAAGTGACATTTGTTGGTGTTCTCTGTAGTTGTGCTAGAGCTGGTCTTGTTTCTCAAGGACAAAGTTACTACGCCCTGATGGTTGACGAGTTCGAGATCAAACCCAACTTTGGACACCAATGGTGCATGGCTAATCTTTACTCCAACGCCGGGTTCCCTGAAGAAGCAGAGGAAGCTCTGAAGAATCTGCCAGAGGAAGATGTGACACCAGAATCTGCAAAATGGGCAAACTTGCTGAGCTCGTCGCGTTTCACAGGAAACCCGGCTCTAGGGGAGAGCATTGCCAAGTCCCTGATAGAGACAGATCCTTTGAACTACAAGTATTACCATTTGCTGATGAACATTTACAGTGTTACAGGAAGGTGGGAGGATGTTAATAGAGTGAGAGAGGTGGTGAAGGAGAGGAAAATAGGACGAATACCCGGGTGTGGCCTTGTGGACTTGAAGGAGATAGTCCATGGCCTTAGACTAGGATGCAAAGAAGCAGAAAAAGTGATCACTGAGACTAGTCTAGAACAATGGTACAGTGATTCACTGACATAATAAAGCTGGTCTGTTTTTGCAGACAAAGAGTAGTAAAATTCTTGTTTAGAATGGAAAGAAGAGAAAGTTATGGTCTCTCTAATTGTATTTGATCCTGTTTCATTTTTGTTCTTTTTGGGGGTCAGATTTGTCAATTCTTAAATTTGAGAAAGGCTTTTTATAACAAAATCAATGCGAGGAGCAAAAAGGGTATCAAAATCATGTGATCTATTTGAGAAATTGAAATTACCAGCTTAGAGAGATAAGACTAAAATGACTATGAATGCAGTTATTTAAGTAAGTGTTGGATTAAAAAAAAAAAAAAACTAAAAAAGTTAATTATGAACAGAGAACAAATTTAAATGCTAAGATCTCTGAAAAATCGGTCAAAATTGAGACTTTCTCTGTAGAGTAAAGTAGTGAGAAACAGAATGATCGCCGACGACGATGAGAAGTGGCTTGCCGCCGCCATCGCCGCCGTTAAGCAAAATGCTTTCTATATGCAGCGCGCTATCGTACCACTCCTTCTCCTCTCCTCTCTTCTTCATCAATCAATTTTCCATTTGGGATCTTAGAACCCTAAATTCTGCTTTGTTTTCTAACGAATCTCCAATTGTAATCGCTCGCAGGACTCCAACAATCTCAAAGACGCTCTAAAGTTTTCTGCTCAAATGCTCAGCGAGCTTCGTACTTCCAAGCTTTCTCCTCATAAATACTATGAACTCTGTGAGTCGACTCGTTCGTTACCATCATCTTCCTCTATTTCGTAGCTCTTGTGTATGAATTTCATTTCCTTACTGCGATCTGATTTGTTCAGATATTCGAGTTTTTAATGAATTGGGGACATTGGAGATATTCTTTAAGGAAGAGACAGGGCGTGGTTGCTCCATTGCAGAGCTCTACGAGTTAGTGCAGCATGCCGGTAACATTTTGCCAAGATTGTAAGTTTTTTCCTTTTATGTTGAGAGTAATACATTGTCTGATTTTAACTTAGTAGCCTAGATACATGCATACTCATCAATTGGATTTCAGGTATCTTCTCTGTACCATAGGATCTGTATATATCAAATCCAAGGACGTTACTGCTACGGATATACTTAAGGATCTTATTGAAATGTGTCGAGCTGTTCAACATCCTTTACGTGGTCTTTTCTTGAGAAGTTATCTTGCTCAAGTTACTAGGGATAAGTTGCCCAGCATTGGTTCTGACTCGGAAGGGTAAGTCCACACAACTTACTTAGTCTTCCTTTAACCTTCTGTTAGTTGATTTTTGTTTGAGGTATGAAACACATGTTAAGAGGCAAGTGTTTTGCTCTTCTCTCCAGAGATGGTGATGCACACATGAATGCTTTAGAGTTCGTGCTTCAAAATTTTACCGAGATGAACAAATTATGGGTTCGAATGCAACATCAGGTTGGTTAGAAGTACTAGTGTTATATTTCTGCTCTCATATCCAGCATGTATGTACTGAATATGGTTGCGAACTGTGAGAGTCCAATGTCTGATCATGCTATTGTCTACTCTTTGTGAATTTTCCCTACTGAGCTGAACCTGAGTTGAGACTTTCTGGTATCCAGGGACCTAGTCGGGAGAAGGACAAACGGGAGAAAGAAAGGAATGAACTACGTGATCTTGTAATAGCATTAACTTGTAGCTGATTCTTCTCATCTAGAAATTTGCGAGCAATGGTTCTTATTATTTTCTGAAAGACGCCTTTTTTCTTCTCTTTACTGCCTGATTAGGTTGGGAAGAACCTTCATGTACTGAGTCAGTTGGAAGGTGTTGACCTTGGAATCTACAGAGATACTGTTCTTCCTAGAATACTGGAGCAGGTCTGCTTTTTGTCTCCCTTTAGATAGTTTCAGCATACAAGCTTCCGTCTACGTGTTGCGGGAAATGAATTATGTATCACTATGTTTTTAAAGGTTGTCAACTGTAAGGATGAACTTGCACAATGCTACCTAATGGATTGCATTATTCAAGTCTTTCCTGATGATTTCCACCTTCAAACTCTCGATGTATTATTGGGTGCTTGTCCACAACTTCAGGTAATTTTTCATGTAACCGACCACTTCTTCTTTATATACAGTTTAAAAAGAAGAAAAAATGATTAGACTGCTAAATAAACCTCATCCCATCAGAACATATTTCTCCTAATTTCCTTTCTGTCATTTTGTTTTTCAGCCATCTGTTGATATCAAGACGGTCCTTTCGGGTCTAATGGAAAGGCTTTCGAACTATGCTGCATCCAGTGTGGAAGCATTGCCTAATTTCCTGCAAGTAGAAGCCTTTTCAAAGTTAAATTATGCCATTGGGAAGGTAAAATCTTACATCTAATCATGAAGTCAAAAGGGATAACTGAAATTGACACTTCAATGTAAGTTTATATATTAGGGGTGCTAGTATTAGAAACAACTGAAAAATCTAGCTTAATCCCCATGGTGTTGTGATATTATTGTGTAATTTTTGTTTCCCTACTTTCCACTGATTGTATCACATTGATAATCGTTTCACAGTTGTATTTATAAACAGCTGATTGAGTCTACATCTATTATGATTCAGGTTGTAGAAGCACAGGTGGACTTGCCGGCCGCAGCATCTGTAACATTGTATTTGTTTCTTCTGAAATTCACTCTCCATGTCTATTCCGATCGTCTGGACTATGTAGACGAAGTTTTGGTATAACACTTTCTGAGGATGTATAAGCGTGTTAAGTTTATTCATGTGTAGTACTTTTTTTTAATGCTTAAAGCAGTTCTGATTGTTGCTAATACACATTGTTGTCTCTCTTTTTTTCTTTAGGGATCTTGTGTTACTCAACTATCTGCCACAGGAAAGCTTTGTGATGACAAGGCAGCAAAACAGATCGTCGCATTTCTTAGCGCTCCGTTGGAAAAGTATAATAATGTTGTAACTATCTTGAAGCTCACAAACTATCCTCGAGTAATGGAATACCTTGACCATGAGACAAACAAAGGAATGGCAATCATTATAGTTCAGAGCGTTTTGAAAAACAATACTCATATTGCTACTGCTGATGAGGTGTCCGTCTCCTTCCTTGATTTAGTTTCTTCTTTCAGCATTCTCTATTGATGTGGAGTTTCCATTTATTGTTTGTTACAGGTCGATGCATTGTTTGAACTGGCAAAGGGTCTCATCAAGGATTTTGACGGAACAATTGATGATGAGGTTCTAGAACCCTTGTTCGTCAATTCTTATTGCATTTAGTCATTGGAAAGAATAGTTTTTCTTTAGGTAACTTACGCTTTCAAACGGGAAACTATGTTGAGTTCTAGATTGATGAAGAAGATTTCCAGGAAGAGCAGAACCTTGTTGCACGGCTTGTTCACAAGCTCTACAATGATGATCCAGAAGAAATGTCTAAGGTGTGTATTATATAACTAATAGAGGTGTTACTATCAATGTGGCCTGTGTGTGCGATTCTTAATTCGTTTACCCAACTACAGATTATTTTCACAGTAAGGAAGCACATCCTGGCTGGAGGACCTAAGCGTTTGCCTTTAACTATACCACCCCTTGTCTTTTCCGCTCTCAAGGTTTGTATTGTTTACTAATCACTTCTTCGCTCCATCTCCAAAATGGAAAGTTCAATTTAAAATTTGGGGACGGTTGTGTCATTTCCAGTTTTGTATGGATTCGATTAGACATTGTGTTTGAATTTTGAACTCCGCACATTGTGTTGATATGCTTGTGCAGTTAATTCGGCGACTGAGAGGTGGAGATGAAAACCCATTTGGAGATGATGCATCAGCAACACCGAAGAGAATTCTACAGCTTTTAAGTGAGGCAAGTGTACATACATCTTGATTGTTAGAAAATAGTGAGGACAGTTTAGTTGCCTTGCAAACATCATTGGCTTTGTCCCAGTGATATATAGTATCCCTTTATGCCAGAATTTCTATGATGCCAGTCGATTTTGAATCTCATTTTTTTACAGACCGTGGAAGTTCTATCTGATGTTTCCGCACCTGATTTGGCATTGCGCCTCTACTTGCAGTGTGCTCAGGTATATGATCGTTTGGTGTATCCACTATCCAAACCAACAATAGATATAGTGCATGAGCTGAAATTTTCTTTTATTGGATCGTCAGGCAGCAAATGATTGTGAGTTAGAAACAGTCACGTATGAGTTCTTCACAAAGGCATATCTTCTGTATGAAGAAGAAATTTCAGTAAGTGAATTTCTTAGGAGTCTACATGCAACTTTCTGCAAGAAAGACCTTGACGTGGCTTTAAATTTTGGGTGTTCTAGGATTCAAAGGCACAAGTAACAGCACTACGTTTAATAATAGGGACACTCCAGCGGATGCGTGTATTTAATGTTGAGAACAGAGATACTCTGACTCACAAGGCGACAGGGGTATCTTTCCTGACAAACCAGTTGAGTAAGTGAGTGCTACATTGAGTACTAACTAGCCTAAATTATGTTGTTGTAGTACTCTGCAAGACTCCTTAGGAAGCCAGATCAGTGTAGGGCTGTTTATGAGTGTGCGCATCTCTTCTGGGCTGACGAATGCGAGAACCTAAAAGATGGAGAGAGGTATGTGTACATATGAATGTATACTCTCAAATACTAAAATCTTAAAGTTACGATTGGGAGCTGTACGCAATTAAGAAAGGGAAAAAAATTGAGGCATATTGAGATTTTGACGTTTGGTGGGACACCAGGGTTGTGCTTTGTCTGAAGAGGGCACAAAGAATTGCAGATGCTGTTCAACAAATGGCCAATGCATCCCGTGGTACCAGTAGCACTGGGTCGGTGGCTCTATATGTCGAACTGCTGAACAAGTAAGTTTCTGTTTTAGTTGCACCTATTTAGTACCTACGCTGCAAAATACTTGTAATTGAGTACTATGCCAGTTGTCACCGTTTCTCTTAATGGTTTTACGAGTCAAATGCAGGTATCTCTACTTCTTGGAGAAAGGAAACCCACAAGTAACAGGCGATACAATCCAGAGCTTAGCTGAATTAATCAGAAGCGAGACGAAGAAGGTTGAGTCAGAGCTGTTCATAAATAGCACTCTGCGTTACATCGAGTTTCAGAGACAGCAAGATGGCATGAATGAGAAATACGAGAAAATCAAAATGGAATGGTTTGAATGAATTTCTTTCTTGCATTCTTTTTGGCACATCACCAATAATCATATGGCTTCTCGTCTTGTTGCAGAAGCATGAAGAGTAATCTTGAGAAATAAAACTTGTATCATTACTTTTCTTTTCCTAGTTACACTCTCTCTACCAATAAACATGTTTGCAAAGTTTGAAACATTAGCATACAAAATATTATCAGTTGAAGAAATGGTGCGAGTGTGATTGTGCATAGCAGCATAGGAGTGAATTGTAGAAGCAAAAAGACGTTGATTCCGACAAACTCCATTAATATTAAGAACAAAAAAGGACCAATCAAACTTGGGTGTCTGTCCATTAACACATTGATTCATTCATTGTTAGAAGATTAATATACCAAAACCAAATACATAAAAACAGAGATTTCCAATCATCATAGAATGGAGCATGCCTTCTGCGCTTTGCTCTTCTTCTTCTTCTGCTTCGGTGGTTGCAACACCACTCGAATGGCTGCGTCAAACACCGCCTTCACATTCTGCACTCTCACATTATCAACATTAGCATTAACATTGACATAAGAAGTTTGTCACAAGAGTAGACTAATCAATATACCTCTTGAGTTTTGGAACTGCATTCGATGTAAGTAGGTGCTCCTATTTGCTTCCTCAGCTCCTCTCCTTGAGCAGTAGTGATCGGGACAGCGCCAGGATGGTCGATAAAGAACTGTTTATCATCTCGAAGATCTGGAGAGCAAAGACACAAACTTAGTCGCAACTAATAAAGTAAAGGCGTGAGATCAGTAAAAAAACAATGAAAAACTCACCAAGCTTTGTTCCAACAAGGATGATGGGGACACCAGGCGCGTAATGTTTCAACTCCGGGATCCACTGCAAACACAATTTGTGAGAAGAGTTCACAATGTGACGAAAACTCAATAATATGAAAGAAGATTGATGGATTCTTTTACCTTTTTGGAGACGTTTTCATAACTGGCTTTACTGATAAGAGAGAAGGCCAAAATGAAAACATCTGCTCCACGGTAACTCAGTGGTCTTAATCTGTTGTAATCCTCTTGCCCTGTTTTTTCATACCCAAATTTTCAAAATCTTCAGATCTAAAAGTTTAAGAAAATCAATATTCCAAATTTAAAAGAAGATGGTTAGATTTAAAACCTGCAGTATCCCACAATCCAAGATTCACGGTGCTTCCATTAACCACAACATTTGCACTGAAATTATCGAAAACGGTAGGCACATAATCCTGTATATTCACAAAACCAAGAACATGAGATATGTTGTTGTGCCAATGAAACAAGAAACATGAGAGAATGAGCTGGACATAACCGTAGGGAAAGTGTTGCTCGTGTAAGAAATCAACAAACAAGTTTTTCCGACAGCTCCATCACCAACCGTCACGCACTTTACGAACCTCGAAGCGCTCATTTCCCCTCAAAGATTATTAATTCCAGGGAAATTTTTTTAAAAAAAGATCTTCAGATCTTGAGAACTATATAAAACAGGCCTGGATTTGGAGATTCTTGATATTTCTATTGATCGACCATCTGGGCATTGCGGATTCGAAAGGATTGGACTTTGTCCCAAAAATTGGAAACCCTATTACCCAAAGAAAGAGGGGAAACAAAAAAATTGGAAAATGGAAGATGACAAAAAACAAAGAGTTAGTTAGTTTAGCTTTGGCCGGGAAAAATGGCGTTGAAACGTTCCGCTGGCACAAAATAATCGCCAACCAAACTCTTTCTATTTCCGATTATTGTGGATTTCCTCTTTTAATAGCTCCCAACTAATTAAAACACCAAACTTACCAATCAATCTATTGTCTGTTTATTTATGGGAAATCAAATTAGGCACTCGTCTTTTTCTGCCGCTCAAACGAATCATGTCTCTTTTCTTCTGTTACGTACAAATCATGACAGTGTTTAGTTACCATTAAACTTGCTTACTTCTTTAAGCAATGCCCTTAACTACCTCACTAACTAACTAACAAACACTTGTCCAAAGTTAATAATAGGTTGTTAGGTCACCTCCCAATGATTTGACTTGTTTCAAGCAATAATGATTCAATGAAAAGTCTTTAACCAATTTCATTTTCGAAAATAGCATAAACTCAACCTAACATATTACCAAAAGATTTGGCTAGGATCAAGCAAAAACAGAGAGCAAATGGTAAAACAATTTGTTTGATTTGTCTTTCTCTCCTTAAGGAAGCAACCTCTTGACCTCCTCTTGATCCTCACCGATGCTCTTAGCTTGGTTGTACACAGACTCAAAGGCTTGCATACACACACTTGAAAACCCAACCATTGCCTGAAACACATGAGGGAATCCCATCTGCAAGTTATTTAGAGTCATGGCTCTAGTCACGCTCACTGACTTCTCATGCTTACTTTTCTCTTCTTCTGCTTTTCCTTTCAGCATCTCAACCTTTGCTCTCTTCTCTATCACCGGGTTCTTTTTCCTGCTCTCAGGCACCGAGTATGGACTATACTTGCTCTCAAGCGCTCTCAGCGCAGCCGATTTCTTCTCAAATTCTTTTAACATGGATTCTGTTCTCTTCTTCTGCTTATGCTCATCCGCCTGTTGAGCCACAATTCCATGGACTGCGGTCAGAAAGCTTTTGATCCCTTCAGATGCTACTTTATCAGGGATCCGATCAATAGCTAAATGCCATTCCTCGCAGAAACTGTAGATCTTCGACTCGTAGCTACTCTTAACAAGTGGATTCTTGCTGAACTGGAACAGACTTAACCTAAGCCAACCCGTGAGAGATTGGATGTAGTCGCGCTGGGCCTTGACTAAGTTGCAGAAAGAGTGATGCCATTGTTGGACCTCGAGCTCAAGCTGAAGAGTTGATTGTCGGTGAAGCTCGGATGTGGGTTCAGTGGAGGGGATGGTGTTAAGGTACTTAAGCTGCTGAACAATATGGGTTTGAACCTGGTGGCTCTCGTACATACTCCTCCACATGCACATCAGCCTACATTACATTACATTACACAAGAACCTTGTTCACATTGACCAAATGAAGAGACATAAGATACTTAATGTATATGCACACAACTAACCCTTTAACAAGCTCGACAAGCTGAGGATAAAGCTCGGTCTCTCTGAGCTTGATGATCTCGTTAGAAGCGCTCTGGATGGCTTGTGAAGATACTGAGAGCTGAGATTCTAACTTCTCGACGTCTTTCTTAGCCTTCTCAGTCTTGACATACTCAGCTCTCTTCATCTCAAGCCTCCTCACTTGCTCCACTTTCTTCTCATGCTCCATCTTTATGCTCTCTGCATTCTGCAAATACCCACATTCACAAAACAACAAACCCTCACTCACTACTTGGCAACATATATGTGCCAGTGTACATAACACATTATTCATCAGAATTAAGTACACACGTGGGTCTCTTACACTATCTGCTCACGCTTGGACCCACCACAAGCCTTTAATGCCACATGAATCAACCAAATTCCAAAACAAAACATTTATCCATATTTGGATGAAGTCTAAGCAAGCAATTTCAATATTCAAACTTCAAACTTTTTCCACAAAGATAAATCCAAGTCTAATTGTTTTGTTGAAAGATTGAAACTTTATGAATGAAAATGAAGTCAAAAAGTGAATACCTTGACCTCTTGATAAAGCTTCTTCTCCCAAGCATAGAGTCTATCCACTGTAGAGGAATGGCTACCAACAATGCAGTTTCCTCCAATTACTCCTCCTGCGTTTCTGTATTCATTCAACTTAGGAGGAACAAATCCTCTTGTCCAAAACGACGTCGGATTCAGATTACATTCGTAGTTACTATACATTTTCCCTGAAGATAGACACAAAACAGACACAAATCAAAATCACTCAGGCACTTGTAGTAATCATTACAACGAAGAGGTTGATTGTTACCTGATTTGGTAAAGTCAGTGATAGAGGTTGAGATTTCAAGTAGAGAAGAGAGAGGTGCACCAGAATCTGCAGCTTTAAGGAAATATTCATCGACTTCTTTAATAATCTCCATTAGATCTTTACCATTCCTTGACACCACAACTGCTAACTCACTTCCCGTCGTAGTCGTCGTCATTGTATCTTTAGAGAATCCACTCACTACAGACGAAGCTTGAGGAGTAGCTGTAGTCGGAGCCGTCGTCACAGCAGCTTCAGAGCCAGTTCCGGTTCCTGTTGCGGTTCTTGTCGCGGTGGTTGTCTCTTCCTCCCATTCTTCCTCGGAGGAAGAAGGAGGCGGCGGTATAAACGGATCCCAGAAGTCCCATGTAGAAGAAGGGGGTGGAGGTGGAGGTGGCGGAGGAGGAGGAGGAGGAAGAGCAGAGGAAGTGGTGGTGGTGGTCCATGTGGTGGTTTCAGAGCCAGGGCTTAGAGGAGGAGGAGGAGGACGCGGCGGCGGTGGAGGAGGAGGAGATGGAGAAGGTGGGTTGTGGTGGAGGTGAAGAGGAGTTTCTTTGGAAGAGAAGTGAACAAGGGAAGAGCCGACGGCGCGTAGAGAACGGAGATAAAGCGCGTGAGAAACAGAGAGAGTTTGTCTAGCTTTAACAAGATGTTTCAAGTATCTCTTCCTTGCTTTACAACGAGACACTATCTCTTTGCTATCTATTCTTGACTGACAACAACCCATTTCTTCAAGTACTCTCTGTCTGAAAAATGAAAAAAAATGGGTCTTTCTTCTCTCTCACTCACTATTCTTCTTCTTCTTCACCATGCATCAAAAACAAAAATCACTCCTTTCTTATCTTCTTCTGTCTTCTCAACAAATCTGATTTGAACTCAAACTCTACCCACAATCATTATCTTCTCCTTCTTCTCGTGCTTACCTCGTTTGTGTCAAAACAATTAACCAAAAAGAAAAAGAAAAAGAAAAAATCTAAACTTTGTCTTGATCTGAAAAACTCAAGAGTTTAACTTTAGGATTGTGAAGGGGTTTATATTTTTTTTTGGCTTCCCTGAGGAATGAAGTTGGAATTTGGGACTCTTCTTTTTTCAGTTTAGCCTCACACTCACCTTGGCTTTGGTCGGAGAGCCCTTTCCTCCAATTAAACTCTCTTCTTTTTTCTCTTTTCTTCCAAAAACCACAACAGCCCATTTGACTAAAATATCCTTTATTTCTCAATTCTATTACAAAAATGTATATCAAAAAAATTCCATTAACAAATTTATCTTTTTTGCCTTTTTCTGACAGTCAAAGTTTACATGACTCGAGTTAATGCGGATACCAAAAATGCCTAACTTTCAATTAGAGAGAGCTTAAGGGGGGCACTTTAGGAACTTTTATACAGTTCATTTGCTGTGGTGAAAATAATAGGGGCACTTCCGGAACTTTATACAATTTCAACGGATGTATTTTGGCCGAATTAAATAAGGGTTAAGTAAAGCGTTTCTATAAATTGGAAGCAGAAGAGTCCAAACTGATATATATACACACACATTATTGGTTTAACGGATACTAATTTCCCCTAATTTGTGCTACAAACTTGACCACAAAAGTTGAGTGTATGGTGAATCAAAATTATTAATGGTGATGCAGTAATAGATTTTGATGGATTAACAGGAGAGAGTATTAATGGTAACCACTCATGTCATCTTCATCTTTTCTTAGTTCTCTCTCTCTCTATCT